>OY728137.1:1980386923-1982786923 GCA_963277665.1 Viscum album
TTAGTGGAAGTGCTTTATTGTTGTAGAATTAGAGTGTGTGAAGTGATATTAGTGTTGAAATTATGTATGAAATGGAAATAGGAGTGGGAGAGATGAGAAAGACACTATTAATGAGTTATGGAACTAGAATAATTTGTACTAATTTAAAATATTTTCTTTTCTTGAAATAAAATAGAGATGATTAATGAATTATTGTGAATAAGTAGATATGAAACACATAAATGTCACTAAGTGTACAACATAGTTTAGTGAGATATCCACTAAAGGTTTTTTGATCAAAAATAAGGAAATAAAAAAGTTTTTTAAATTTAAAAGAGAAACATTAACATTGTATAATTTTCAAATTACTTTGGGTAATATTAAAAAGGTGCAGTTTTCACTACCGTCGACTATCATTATGTAGAATAGTGTACAAATAGTACACATTAATAATAGAAATGAAAACACTAAACTCAATATCTGACTATATTAATCATGAAAATCAATAGAAAAACACATGAATTAATTTCAATCCATTACAGTCTATTTCTTGAAAAAAAACTAACTACTCATGATAGTGGTAAAAACAATAATATTTAGTAATATCATATCAATACATCTGATCAATAAATGAGACAAAAGAGAATAGGAGACATCTCTGGAGATATTTTCTCCTTCCACCTACTCCAACTCTCAAGACACTAGTTTGAGTGTGCACTACTAGTCCCTATTATAGCTCTAATTTTAGTCACCTTCTCATGTTCTCCCTAGATGTGTCAATGATTGGTCACACATAATAAAATAGGCAAGTCAATCCATTTAATTATGCATTAAGTCCTACATCATAGCTCACAGTTAACTAACTCTAATTTCTACTCTTGAGTTACCACATTGAATACCTCCATCATAGATCTAATTCATATAGTAAATCAAGAAAAATCTTTAATAGAATACAACAGCCCTATGTATCTTATTTTAAAAATGAATCTAAAATGAATTTTGTTTTAGATCACTCTTTGTGAATTTCCAAAAAATTATGGATGTTTCAAATGGATTCAAAAAACTCATTCTCAAGAACATATTTTATTCTAACCTCAAATTTATTTTTATTTTAAAATTAGGGCACACTTCACTTTAATTTAGATTTAAAGTGCCTCTACGCACAAGAACATGGAATGGAATTTTCCCTTAAAATTTACAATTTAGGAGGATCATTCCTGAACTTGACGTACTTTAACATATGTTGAAAATTTATGATTATTATCCTTGAACCTCACTATGATTTAAATTATACATCCATAGTTATTGGGATACTATCCAAACATGCAACCCCATTGATTTTAAGAATGCACAAATTATTGACATCACCCAAGTGTGATCTCGACCACCATATACATCAATCAAACACTTTAAGAACCTTAAACCTACTTATATCTTACTCAAATTCATTCCCTATCATGGAATAAATGAACATAATCCTATTGTGCGATTATTCCTCAAAATAATTCATATATGAAATATATAGAGCCATTAGTGTGAAACAAATTATAGACACAACAATAAGGGGGGATGTGGTACCCATCATCTTCATCCTCTCATTAGTCCTGTATAGTTAAAAAATTAATGAGCACGTGTATTCTTCAGTCAAATCATTTGAAAAACACTCAATCACATCTTCATCACAATTCAATTTTTCATAAAGAGCATTGATGTAGCTCAAGATCATCTATGAGTTTTCAATATCCACACTTAGAAGGCTACTTTAATAAATACCTCTTTGAATGAAATATATTTCAACAATTATCCATGTCTAGTCCCATTCAACTACAACTTGTATTATTAAATTTAGTATTCATTAACATCGATGGTATTCAACGGCACATCCAGCATGATTTTTACTTGTTAACTTAATTTCCCCTCTTGATTTATGAAGCATCAGATTTATTTCAACCTTATATGAGATCGATTCTCAGTTAGAGTCATTCATTATTATTTATCTAGTCCTAGATAAACTTTTTTATTTTTTTAATTCAATTTTTATCCCACATTCAACAACTTCTATACTTATAATCAAGATTAGGAAAAGTTATTTAATTCCTAGATCACAACCTCACTTTTAAATCTGATTCTAGGTTCAAAATCAATAATTATTAGAAAATAATTTCTCTAATTCATGATTTTGTCATATTATTCTTCACATCAGATCAAACATGTTTATTCATTAATTTCACTTATTCTATCCATGGTCGAACCATACATCGCTCAGCAAGTTCACATTCAAAACTTCACATTATCAATATTGTTTGGATGATATGATCACACTAATTCATGTTCAAATTGAGTTCTCACAAGCATTTATTGTGATAAAAATTACAATACTAGACTAAATTTTAAATACTTCTCAATATTATGACACATCCATTATAATTATTCTACCACATTGAAGCATGACCTTTCGTGAGTTACATATGTCTAGTTTGGTGATGACATGGATGGATCATGCATGATAGATTAGTGATGGAAGAAATGGGTTTCAAAAAAGGATGGGAATAAAATCATACCTCATTACATATAATAATTTACATAGAACATTGGGAAAGTAAGATTTTTTTTCTTTTCATGAAATCTTCTGAGTCGCATAGAAGGTATCTTTATGTTTCATGATAGATTGAAAAATTCATGGTGAATTAGACAACCTTCTCATGAAAGTTCATTCCTTCAAATTATAAAATGAATAGAATAAAAATAAAAAATTCAAAAATAGAACATAGATAAAAAATAAAATAAATCCATGATTTCTAATTTTCAAAAAAAATCTAGCAATATATATTTTCATTATAATATCATCGAAATTAAAAATTAAAATTCTAAGAAACTGAAATCATCTCAAAAATAAATATTAGATTTTGATGAATTATAAAACAAAAAATTTCTTCAATGAAAATTAAATATTAAAGAACACAACCTCCATCAATTCTTCCTCATAATTTAAATTTTCAATCAAAATTCATATAATTAAGGTTTCATTATCAAATAAATTAGAATTAAATATCTACCTAATAAAATCACACTTTTTCAATAAAATTCCAATTATTGTAAAATTAATATGTGGGAAATTTTATCCTTAAAATGGAATAGGAAATTCTCCCACACATAGAACTTTTATTTTCCTCAAGGAAACAATCAGTTAAATTCAGTGGAAGAAAACGTATCTCAAGAATAAAAAAGTGTAATTGTAAAGTGATTGATTCTTATAAAGATTTTTTATAACTACCGAATATTTTGGATCCTTTAAATTAATATTATCCTTAATTACTCAAGTCTCATATAACATGGAAATAATTAAACACCATACTAAAATGAACTGAGATATATTAAAGTTAAATAAATAATATAATCATTAGTAGATAAAAACATAACAATCAACTATAATTATTAATTTTAAATAATAGTTTAAAAAAGGTTGTATAATATATTGCCTTAATAAATTAAATTGACCACATTTAATAGTTTATTAAAACAGGTATTATTAATTTTTTTAAAAATTATTTAAATATTAAATTATTTAAAAATTTATATAAAATAAAATTAAAGACACGTGATGTTTAGGAATTCATTTTTCAAAAAAAATATTTTTATTTATATTTTGTATTTTTCTTTAAATAACAAAACATATAAGTTTTATAATTTTAATTTGATAAAAATAAATTAATTTTTTCATTTATAATGTCAAAATTAGATTAATGTTGATGTTATAATCACTTTTGGATGACCACACTGAGATGGGGTGAATCCGTTCGGGATGAAATTTTAACTCTTTAATACTTTTATCACATTTTATACCTTTTACACATATTAATTAAATTATTATCTTTATTCTTTAACTTTCATTAGAAATAATCTATATAAAATTATACTTTACAAATAAAACTACAATTTTTTAAAAACATTCTCCTCCAATGTGGATGACTACAACCCCGGTGTATGGTGGTTTTTATCCCCCTCTCACAAAGCTTATATTTTATTATCAAAGAATGAACAAGAATGGGGATAGACTTATTCCCAATCTGTTAAAACTAACCAGGTACAATGAAATCTTAAAATTCTAATCATAATAATATAGGATTTTATCTTATCCCTCCTTAAGTGATCAATAGTATAATACAAGTCTTCTTTAATAGACACCAATTAACACTGATTAGCATCCTCAAATGGAATCAATCATAAGGGATTACTTGAATACAAAAATCAATGGGTTATATCAAATTATTTTTCATCATTTATGATAGTATGAATATGTGGTGGAATATATATCTCAGATGTCTTGGACCCATATAATAATTATTAAATATCAACTCGGTCACCAACACTTCTTCATCTTTTGATCACCAATGTAATCATTATGTAATAGAGTATCAATGTAAATTTATCTTTCATTCATACACATGATCAAAAATTATAATTGTAATGGTAATCCTATAATATAATTGGTATAGGAAATTTTTTTAAAATTAATTAGACTAGAGTTTTTATATTATTTTATAAAATATTTCAGGACGCAACATTATCTCACATGTATGAAAATTTTTAAATAGGGAAAGAACACTCAAAATCCTTCATGCATACAATCTATTTGATGCAAGGGTTAACTCAATCACTGTTTATTCTTCACTTGTTAGTATATCACATGATATATGTGGTTATCCATGGTCTTTATTCTCATTCAAATGAAGGGGTCATGTGAAATCCCCCTCATTCTTGTGAACAATGCACACAGGTTCTCTTCTCCTTCACAAAATAAAGTAGAGATGATTCGTTCTTATCATTTCCCTTGTGTAACAAAGGCATACTAAATGTTCATTATTATTATTATTCAAGTGAAAACTATGCTTGGATATATTCTTATTGGGGTAACCAAATGGCTCGCGTGACCTTGCTTCTTCACATAAGCTAGTACGTGATATCACTTCTATCACACTACCTAGGACATTCGTGAGATATCCTTTATGTGAATATATCATGTTGATTCGCTTTTTTCTTATAAACGAGAGCTCTATATTAAGTAATAATAGATAAACTCATCACCCTTACCTTGTTATTTATAGGGGAGGATCCACCACCTATCCTCGGAGTTTTATGTTGAGTTTAAAACGATTTAAAACTTAGAAAGATCTCGGTATCTCATTGAATTATGGAAATATCTATATTTTAAATGTAATGTAATTTTGGTGTAGAAACCTAGTTGAATGATCAACTTATCTTGATTACATGAAACCTTGATTAATAGACACTTGACACCTACAAGAATGCTTCACACAATAAATTTTATCCATGAAGGGATATTTAAATAATGAAATTTTGTGTTATTTTTCATGTGAAGGAATAAATATTGTCGTCATGTCTTCACTTGATCAAAATCTTCATATGACAGGACACTATCACATAATCAATAGTACGTTACATGATGGATGTTTTCTACACTTAAATCTTCTTGCGATAACTAATTTTTTACTTGATGAAGACGTGTGATCAATGTTGTTTATGTGATGGGTTCTCCCAAACACATACACAACTTCAAATAATTTCATACATGTAAGACATAGATTTCATGCATCTTCTTAGATAAATAAAGGACATATCATATGTCATTTATGTCTTCTTGGTTTTTGGGGAGGTCAATCATGATATTCATCAAACATTTTTATCAAGTTGATGTTGTTTGTATCAAGATCGCTCAAGTAAAGTTCGATCGTAACTCATGTAAGGGTCGAATGGATATTCTATTACAGATTTAAGGGTAAACAAAAGAAAGAATAAGATGACTATAAATTATCAAATGGATGAAATCATCCTCATCATGTGTTTTGTGTTATTTTCATATGTTTTTAATGCATAAATATTGTTTGTGTTTAACTCCAGTATCACATAAGTCTTGTGAATGGTCTCACACTCCTTCATAATAAAACATTTTCCCATAATTTTCTCAATCCAACAATAGTATTACCACCTAGACAAACCAACACACTTTCCACTCATATACCACACCACTCCCTTACATAGTCCCCTAGGTAGCCTCCTACATGGCCTATGTGTGCACCTTGTGTAACCACATCCGTACTCCATGTTGATTCTACGAAAGCCCAATATCACACACATGCCTCCATGGGATGACCTGGTAGACTAGATCCAATATACGTAACCACCTAGATCTCACATGTTATTCTGGTGGACCTTGTTTGGATTATGGATAGACCATTTCTTTTATGTCCCACAAAAAACATTGATTAATTCTAAGTATATAATGTAATTTAAAACCATGTCTCCCCATAAATTACAAATAATTTAAATTACTTCACTTTATAATATCATCTTATTCAAATATTCTTCATGAAAAAATATAAATTTTTTTACATGGAAATTAAATTTTATCTTCACTTTCTGTAAACATTTGTTTATTTCCACAACACTATTAACATATATCTTTAAATTTTATAATAGCTTAGAAATCATCAGACCTAAAATTTTCTTCATAAAAAATATAATTTGTGACCTTTGAACTTATTGTGGAAGGATATTATTCAAAAGATAAACAACCTCCAAGATTTGTGATGTAATGAACATAATTTCTTAAAACATAAATCTTTAAAAATTACCAAGCTTTGGAAAACTAAAACACACTTCAAATATTGAAAATTTCTTCAATAGATATTTATATATTATGATTTTTCACTTAATAACTTATTGACAACAAATAAAACAAAAACATAAAGTTTGTTCATAAAACTCCCCCTTTTTTTGTAAAATATAATGTATAAATTATATATAATTATCCTTTCTTCAATTATACTCCTTTTTTTATATTATCTTTTGTCCCCCTTAATGATAACAAATATAATATACCTAAGAGAGGATGGTATCATTTCATTATTAAGAAGTGTTTTATCAGTTATTGCACTCAAATTCTACTTGGTCTAACCCAGTTTAGAAACAAAATAGGTTCTAATTTATATATCAATGATGAACATTCTCAAAGAATAAGATACCAACTGATATAGCCCTCCTTTTCCCCCTCATTAGGGACCCTTTAACTATTTCCAAGTTGATAATAATTTGTTGATACCAATTGATGCAGTCTATGTGGAATTTGTCTAATACCACTTGTAAATTGAATTATCAAGATATATTCTTCTTGAAACTCATGAAGCCATATCAAAACACAGATTAAAAACAACCAACTATAATAACTAGGTAATGTACAAAAATAATTTTTCAAATTTCTTCAACATTATTTTTTTCATTTCATTGATTCATTCCAGTTATCACCCTTAAGACTAATAATTGTTTTATTTTAATTTTTTAATAACGATAGGAGAGTATTATCATCCACCACATCAATGAGTTATTAAAAAAATAACTTCCAAATATCTTATATTAGGAAAAAAAATATAAGGATTTGGGAACTTCTTATGATACTCCCACTAAAGGGATGATCTCTAGATTCACTTCATCAAAATAGATCTCTTGATTATTTGATCTTTTGAATGACAATTGATGGGAGTACCAATTTTTTTATCACGTCCATAATGGTGTCTTCAAATTTTTTATTCAACTACGGTATCTTAATAAAATTCATAAATTTGGAACTCCAAACTTTTCTAAAAAATAATCTTCAAGATATCAACAAATATATCAAACCAGAATGGTGTCTTCTATTATAATTAGAATGAATAATATAGATTTAACATAGTTAAATATAATGAATTTAAATCATTTTTCCCCCTAAGTATGTGCATAACCTTAAATTACCTATAAGTATTAAACAAACACAAAGTATATGGGAATAAGTTGGATCTCATTTTCTTTTTACTGAGGGAAAAAAGGGTAAGAATTGAATTTTAACCATTAAAATCATGGGTTTTCCCCTCCAAGTGAACATGAAATCTTCATTCTGATTTTTATGAATTTTTATAGGTTTTGGGAAACATGGAATATTCACTATGTTTCGTGAAAACATTGTGTGAAATTTTCATTGTTACACTGTCCATCAAGTAACCTTCACGACTAGTTTTTTTGAATCTTTTTCCACATATCTTCTTGAACTATATTTATGAATGGGAAATAATATTAGATCCATTCATCTCTCTTTAAAATTATAAATAGAACATGTAACAATTTTCGTTCATCATTTATTGATAACCTTTCATGAAATTTGACTTCTTTATACCAAATATCTTGTTCTCATTTATCTTCCGTTTTTATCTGTGATTCTTATTATTTTATTTTTTTTAAAATAATTTGAATATTAAATAAATATAGCATTTGTAATATAAAAAATATACTTGGTAGTTTCACATGGATTCTTAGGTGGGTCATTTTCAACTTCATTCCTTTTATTTTTTCATTTGGCTAATCTTCGCCATTGTTGATTAAGATTTATTCCATTAATTGTGACATAAATAGATTACTTATAGTGATACCTATTTTGATATCTTCTTATAAAAAAATAGCTTATTCTCTTTAGTGTAGCACTCTTTTTGTTCTTCTTGGGGTTTTTTTAGTAACAATATTATTATATTTTTCATCGAACATTGACTTACTTGTCTTCTTTTTGAACCACTTGGGAATGTTATTTATAAATTTTTTAACTTAATTCTTTCCCAAGTTAAGATTATCACAAGTATTTTATTTCTATATACTTTTCTTTTGAATTGTTTTAATGGAATGAATGAATTATTTATACCTTCATACCTCTTCATTGTGACCACTTCCGTTAAAAATAAAACAGTGGTTTTTCAAACAAAAACTATTTTAAGAGCAACTAGATTCTTCTGTATCATCTATGGTTTTTTCTTCTTCAATTATTTTATCCCCCTTTATTTTGGCTTCCTTTTATTTTTAGATACTTATATGTTAAACCAATAATCGTATGCTATGTGAAATAATCTTTCACTGCACCAACAAAAACTGATAAATCTTGATCTCTTATTTTGGATTACAGTATGGATAGATTGGTATACTTACAGTTTTTTTTCCATAATTCTTCTAATTGGATTATTTAGGGGGAAAACTTACATTTCACTTATATTTATCCACTACATTTATATTGGTGAGCACTTTATTTTTATTCTACATCCACTTTTGTAAAGGTTTCGATTTTGAACATATATTATTTATAATTATAAAGTTGAAATAGGTATTATTATTAGTGGTGGATGGTTTATTATTCTTTGATAATTCTTGAGATTAAATGTTTAATGATTTTACCTTTTTCTTACCACCAATTAGAGGAATTTTATGTTAATATTCATCTTTATAAGTTTCAGTGGCTATAAAACTTGTAGTAAAATCTCTTCATTCATATTGTTGCGAAGTATCACCTTGGGTATTGGAAAAAGTTGTCAATTTCAATTCAGTATCAAATAATTTGACATTTAGGATAAATTTCTCAACCAACAATAACATGAATCTATCTTAAATTTATTTCCTGATCTTTTCAATTTAATTGTCATGAATTTTATTTTTATCTTGAAAAATAATGTCAATATCCTTGGTCTTATTTTATTTGATCTCAATTTGATCATTATTGATATAAATGGTGTTCATATAGTTTTCTTTTATTGCATATAACTTCATTACAAGCCTCTAGATGGATGTATCTTTCTACTGGATTGCTTCAAACTATTCCTTCCTGACTTTGGAACCCAATTCTTCAAGATCCTTTATTTTCAAACTTTTGAGATTACACTATTTGGAGATATCAACACTTTTCATCACCCTTTGTGCCAATTCACTCTCTCTCTTATTAGATTATTCTTCGAGATAATTCGTCTTATCATGAAAGTTTTTCCTAAAATCTGTATAATCTTTATTTTTTAAAGAACTATCTTCAAAACAAGTACTTGGTTGTTTTTTTGAATTTCTTGGAAAAATATAGTTGATAGCTATTCATCATCATTTTAGGTGGAACTATTTTCTTTCTTTTTGATAGTATAATAAACTACCTAATCATTGACTCACATGTATAACTTTTATTTCTCATAAATAATACATTGGGAAACTGATTCAACTTCTTCCTTACATAAGAGGGGTGTCTTATTCATCATAGTCAATGATTTATTTACTCTATTCATAGAAAAATAGGTTTTGATAGAATTATGATTTATTATAGATACAAATCCTCCACGTTTTCACTCCATTATAAATTTAGAAGACAAATAAAATCATCATTCTACTTTAAACTATATAATCCAATCATATGTGTGATTGATCACTATGATATAATTTTTTTGAATCAATTTGGGATAACTACACAAAGAGGGGTGTTTATTAGTGTGTTATGACTTTTTAACTCTTTACAACTTTTATCAATTTTATACATATATCACTTATTCAATGAATGGTTCTCTTTTTTATTTACTTTTAATTATAAATCATTCACATAAAATCATAAATTAAAAATATTTATGAGATTTGTTTATGAGGTTATATTCTACTATAAATGATTGTGTCCCCAGTGTATAGTGGTTATTATCTCTCTTGCACGCAACTTATTTTTTATTAACAAAGAATGAATAGGAAGGATATGGTCATTGGATTATTACCCTTGCACTAAATAGGTATAATTAAAGTTTAAAATTTTAATCATAACAATATAGAATATTGTATTGTCCCTCATATAGTAGCAGTATCGATTTCTCATTCTTTATTAAAAATAATCAAAAATTAGGATTATATCGATTCTCATCTATTCTTCTTAGTAAAGAAAACATTTTTTCAACAAAATCACATTTCACTTTCAATATTATTTTATTAAATTTTTCAAAAATTAATATTATTTCACATGCATTAAAAAAATTAATAACGCATTCACAGTCACAATCATTCAGGAAAAAAATTATTTATTACATGGGTTAACTCGAGAACTTATTCCACAACATCTATTATTATATCATGTGACAAAATGGGTATGAATGGACTTTCTTATTTCTAATTTGAATGGGTCAGATGAAATACCCCTTCCATTACATGAACAATATACATGGGGGATATTCTCATTAACAAAACAATATAGAGCTCATAGTTTCTTCTCATTTACATCACATGACTAAGGTATCCTATTGGCTCATTATTATTTTTATTCACATGAATAATTTATGCAATTGATTTCTTATTCACAAAGTAAAATGCCTCGTGGAACCTTACTTCTTCACATAAGCTAGTACGAAGAAGCTCTTCCTTCACATAACTAGGAAGGTTCAGGGGATCTCATTCAAATTAATGGATCAGGCAAATACTGAGTTTATTTTTTTATATGAGATATATCAATCTTTGATAATAATAGATAAATCCATCACCCCTGCCTTATTATTTAGATAAAAGGATCAACTACCTATCCTGAGTTTTATGTCAATTCAATGATGATTTTAAACTCCCAAAGAACTCAATGTCTCATTAAATGATGAAACTCTTGGTATTTTAAACATCATGTCGCACTTATGTAGATGTGAAGTCACGTGATCGGATTTTCTTGATCACACAAAGCCTCAATGGATAGATACTCAACACCTACTAAATTTCTCATATAATGAAGGATGTATATAATGGGATCTTTATGTGATGGATGTTACACTATTTTTCATTTGAGGGATCGAAGATTTCCACCATGGATTTTCATAAAATCAGCCTTTATATAACTCCCCATGATCTCATAATCCATAGTACTTAACATTATGTAATTTTTTCTGGATGAAAGACTCATATAATGATATCTTCTTCACATGATGAAATCATGCATTATAGGATATTTATCTGATGTCTACCCATGAAATAATTTGCAAATTCAAATAATCACATGCGTGAAAGATATTGATTACAAGTATAGACTTGGATAAATCAATAATTTAACATATATATTTTCTATTATATTGGTCATTGGAGATGGTTGGCATGATGTTCTTTAAATGTTGGAGTCAAGTGGACATTAGTTGTCTCAAGCTTACTCACACAAAGGTCAATCTCAACTTGCATAATGGTCGACTTGATATCCCATTACCCATGTAAGATTAAAATGAAGGTTGAATATAGTGATCATCTCTAATAATATTTACAGGAGTATCCTCATCATGTAGATCATGTTTTATGCATAAGTTTTTAACACATAAATAGTGTCCATGTTCGACTCTCTTCCCACATCGGTCTGGATAAAAATCACAAGATCCTTTATAATACTACTCATCCGTATTATTTTCTTAATACTTCATTAGGGTTGGAACCTAAACATAGAAACACACATTCCCATCATGGTCCATGATACTTCCTTGTGTGGTCCCCTAAGAACTCTCTCACATGCCCTGTGAGTGTTCCATGTGTAACCCAATTTATGGTCTTTGTGGGTGTTATGAAATCCCAATCTCAAAAACCTACTTCCATGGGTTGTATAAGAATATTTCCTCCTACGTGATTAACCATAAATGTCCCAAATGTGATTTATTTAGTCATTCATTTTCTTATTTTTGGATATATTTTTTATGGCCCATCAGAAAAAAAAACATGTTTTAATTCTAATTATAGAATGGAATTTCAAAAAATATCTCACCATCAATGCCAAACAACTTAAATTTATTCACTTCACAACATCTTATTCTTAAAATATTCTTAATTTAAAAATATAAATACTTTTTCATGGCCTTGAAATTGGTTTTTTACTTATTGTAATATTTTTGTTAGTTTTAGAACTCTATTAACATGTGTCTTTGAACTTAAGAATGGTTAAACTATATCCAAACTTAACATGCACTTCATATGAATTATAATATTTGAAAATTTAACTTATTATAGATGAATATTCTTCAAAACTGAAATAAATTCCATTATTCTTGGTGTCATACAAATAATTTCTTCGGAAAATAAATCTTCATGCATTACCATGCTTGGGAACACTGAAACACACTTCCAAGCTAATCAACTTATTTAGTTAATGTTGATATCAAGTGACTAATCACTTACTAAAATATTTGAAATAAATACCACACAAACAAAAATTAATATCATAAATTAATTTTTGTATTTTTTATTAAAAGATTTATTTTTAGGTGTATAAAGCAATATATCTATTTTTTACAAATAACATGACTTTTAGGACATTATTAGTATATATATATGAAGTGAAAATTAATTAAACCTTTTAATAAGACCAAATATGTATTTAATATGTAAATTTTTTATTTTAAATATTTTGTTTTTAATTTATAAACCCGTATTTTAAATTTTATAACTTATGTTATATTTATGAAAAAATTATTTTAATACATTACGCATTCAATATTTTAACATTTATTTTTATAACTATTAAAAATTTTAAAAAAATAAATTATATTTTGAATTTTGAATCATTAGGTCCAGATTTTATAACAATTACCATTTTATTTATTTCATAAGGGTTTAATTACCCAGATATAATCTAGTTATCATAATGAAAACCAAAATGGTTAAAATGAGTCACTAATGAGGTTTTCCTAAAATGTTAAAAAAATTAATTGAGTGATTTAGGAGTGAAAAAAAAATTGTTTGTTATCCTCTCTATTATTTATCAATTTTATAACCAATTTCCTTGACAGTGACTTCGCATTATTGAAAATTTTTGTGTTTTTAAAAAGATGCCACCCCTTTTCACTTATAAAAGGGGTTTTCCTCTTCTCACTTCCCTTTACATTGAAACCCAATTATTTCAGCCCAAAACCTAAAAAAATATCCTAAAATATTATATACCTTAAATAGGATATTTTATTCTCAAAATTCCATCCTTCAAAGGCTTTAAATCATTTCACAAAGGAGATAATCCAAGAAGTGTGGCATTATATCCTAACCTCTCCTTCTCTTTTTGTATTTTATTTCTGCACTTTTTATTTTAAAAATTTCAATATAGAATATTAAAATTAGAAAATAAACATCAATAAAATTATGATATGTAATTATAATTATATTATAATTATTAACCACATTTTCCCTTTTCAATTAGGAAATAAAAAATGTGAAACATAAGTGTGTGCAGGCTACCGCCTCCATGAATAAATGAGTTTATTTGTAATTTTTTCCATTAAAGGATGGTTTTAAGTATAATTTTAATATATAAATATGATTTTTATGATATTAATATTTTTTAAATTTAAATTTTATCATCCTATTAATGAAATGAATGGTAAACAATAGTTATATAATTAACTATCTCAAATAAGCAAACTAAGAGGGGGACAAATTATTCATACTATAAAATTATTTACTATCCATAAATTCACCACCTAATTATATATAATTATGATATATAACACTAATAAATATTAAATTATTACTCTATTCTACTGGTATAGAGATATTATAACTTAATCACCTCACAATCTTCCAATAATCATGCTATGTTCATGTTTGGGTCGGTTTGAACACCTACATGAATGATGCTATAGAATTATATCATAGATGATTATTAAAAAATAATTAATAGTGTAATATTATATAAATATGTAAATAATGATTCAATTTTGGTTATGGAAATGATAAATCAATATTTGACTCGATAATTAAGAAAACCCCTTTCAGTAGTTAAAAAATCATTAAAGTCATCTTATTATCGATTTAATTTTTAAATATAAAGAGTGAAATAATAATCAAGGGAAATTGATAATTCATAAATAATTATAATACATCCATTATAGTGACATTAATGATCTTTAAAAGATGAAATTTTGGAGAAGGATTAATACTGACACCATGCATAAAAACTAGTACAAATGGTTGAAACTATAGTCACCTGATGTGCGAAAATTTTCAAAAACTAACTAATTTACTTGTAGATAATGATTATAAATATTAATTTTAAATATTTTTAGGTATTAATATGGTTATTAAATCATATATTGAGATAGTTATGGATGTTTTATAGGAGGTCATATCACTTTCGACAAAGCCATAAAAACAGTAAGGGGTTCTTTTTATCAAATTTAATTTATTGATATATATTTTATTTTTTGAATCATTATATATTTATTATGGTTTTTTTATAACTAATGGGTGACTTTAAAAATATTTATATAATTTTTTTGTTTTTATATTCATAAGTTACATTGTATTTTAGGGTTTTTTTGTCTCTAATTTTAATCCTTTGAGACATGTTTATATTATACCACATGTTTTCTCTTCAATGGTATAAATACTACCTTATTGTCATTTTTTATTACTATTGTTTTATATTTCATGATATTAAAGGTTATATTTAAATTTATTCCTCACATGGATTATTGTTTCAAACATTACAAATGTTTTAAGTGGTTTTCATGACTTAAAACCATTCCTTAGGTTATAATCACACCTCTTTAAATATTATATTTCAAAATGATCTATTTTAACATATGATGACATCATGTTATATTTATATGATTTTTTTCAGGAAATAATTTTATAAATAAAAATATTATTCCATAAATAATCTATTGTTTCATAAGAAAATTAATTATGTTAAGAATAATTAACATCTATTTTAATGTATTTTTTCTCCATGTCCATAATTTTCTTTCCTACCAATTTTATTCTTTATAATTAGAAACCTAATTTTTTTGTCTCGTGTTTCATTCATATTTCACTTATCTAATTTTTAAAACAATGTTTTGGTTAATCTTTTTATAACTAGGGTTTCTAATAAGGTTATTTAAAAATGTTTAAAAGGTTTTTCCATCCCTTAAAAATAAAATGTTTTATCTTCCACTCCACATTGTTTTTTGATAACATTTTTGTATTTTTAAATTAATATTATTAAAAAAATTAAAAAATTAAATTATTTAAATTATTTTCAGTTCACATTTTTGAAACCTTTGTATGATTTTTAAGGAACCATTATTGAAGATTCCCTATAAAAGTAAATGTTTTCAAATTGTTTTTACTTAAAAATTTTAAAACCATTATGTATTTTTCAAGTATCCACTATTGTAAGTTAATTTTTAAAAGGTAAATATTTTACCAATGTTTTCAATGCATTTTTTTAAATAACCTTTAAAATTAATTGAAAATTATTACTTTATGCTAAAGATAAAATTATTTTATAAAACAAATTAGGAATTCACCACTATTTTTCACATCATCTCTAAAGTATTTATTTATTTTAAAATTACTTTTTATAAATCACATTATAATTATTCTTATGAAATAATCTATTAAGGTGGTTGAATTTTATAAATATATCTTTTATATACTGGATTTCAACTTAAGTGATACAATCTTGAAGTGTTGTGAAACCCATTTTTCTTTTCCCATTGTTCTCTATGAAGAAATAAATGAAAAAAAATATTTAACATGGTTTTCTATGATATTTTTAATTATTTGAATCTTATGGCATGAAATATATGGATGATAAAGGGTGGGATCCTATTTTTTCCTTCAATATTTTGGTTAAGGTTTTATACCTTATGAGTTAATGATGTTGAGTGTGAACATGAGGAAGATTATCTATATTCAAAATACTATGATTGGTCATGATATGGATTATCTATGTACCCAAGATTAAGCATGTACATGATGAAGATTAGTTGATTTCACAAGATTAATCTTGAACATGATATGGATTATCAACATTCACAAGAATAGGCATGAACTCTATACGGTTAGCTATGTTCATAAGAATGATAAAGAACTCAATGTGGTTAGATATGTTCATAATGTTCTGAATTATTATTATTATAGTTATTCCATAATTCTATGTTATATGTGTTGGGGATTTGTACTCTCTTATTTATTTATTTTATAAATTATAATACACTTGAAACCAAATTCATCTAAATTCAATTTTTATTTATGTTATTATGTTTTGAAGAATGAATTTGAGACAAATTAAATATAGAAACTATAAGATAATTAATGAAAATATAGTGATATGACGTTCCAACAAAATATTATTTCCAACAAACTTATGAATAACTATTGTGGTGTTTATCTATCCTATTGGTAGATGAAAGAACATGTTAATGAAGTTATTATCAATTCCATTTCAATTTCTTGGTTTTTTAAAATTTTACCATGTGATTCTATTAAAAAATTACCTATGAATAATGTTTCGCTATAATCATTATAAGAAAAATAGTATAAATTACATAAAAAGTGCAATCTAAAAATTTTTTATTCACTTTGAATCTTTAAGATTTCTTATTGTTGAGTGCACTTTTAATTAGTGTAATTTTTATTTTTGATTATTTATTCTAAGATCTACCATTATATGAGCTTTTTCCTATAAATATATTAGTTTTTTAATTGTAATAATTCAACTTTTGATTATATGTGACTGATGGATTCTAGGTATATAAATACTAAAAAACTGATACTATAATTGAGGTATACTATGGATAATAAGAGATATATCGGGTAATTATGATGATTATAAGTGAGATAATAATGAAAAGTTTATTTTAGGACTTATAGTAATAGGAATATAAACCTTCTTATAGGTATAAATTTTTTATTCCTTATAATGGGTTGAAAGTCATGCATAACTCACATCATGTTTACAGATCTTCCATTAACTTTAGTTTAAAATTTTTTTTTTTAATAAATAATCTCTACGGGTGTATTTGGTTTTATAATCAGTACTCTAGGATTTGTTACTAAAAATCAATTGTATTTTATTTTGAAATTTAGTGTTCTTAATTTTTATTTTAGTTTCTATTATTTAAATAATTTAATGTTTTTCTTCCTTAACTCTTTCATTGGAATTAAGAAATATAATTCTTTTACTTCCACTGTATAAAATACATTTCACTATATTATATAATACTATAACTCTGATCTTTGAATTCATCTATATTTTGAAAATATTATCAATCATTTACTTAATCTGTATTTTGAAAAATTGATTATCTAAATACTTAAAGTAGATGAAAATTGTATATTTATTTATAAACTACAATTTACACCCTCTTGTATTTTATTTTACATCATAACCTAGAAAACCATTTTGTATTAGAGTTGGTATTTACCCTAATTATGAGTTTTTTATAATTCAGAATGTATTTTTATTAATTTATCAATGCTTGAAATTAGTTTCCTTATAAAAACTTTTTTGCTAGAGGAAATATTCCTTTTGTTATAAAGAGTTCCAGTTGGAACACTTGAAAACTTAAAAATGAAAACCCACCTATTTCTTATGGAGATAATTATTATTTCTACATTCATAATAACAAATCCTTATAATAAATACTGAAGTTGACAATTATTTTATTCTCATGGTAAATTATAAATTCTAATATAAGGACATCATTTGATTCTCTCGTGATGATAAATAAGAATATCGGGTAAACCATAAAGTCTTTAATACTTTATTATATTCTATCACCAAGAACACATTTTAGAACATCCAAATATAGAGATAACACATTTTAGAACATCCAAAGATTTAAAAAATCCAAGATAAAGGCTTAGAGATGAAAAATAAAGCCTTTGATTTTCAACACGAAGAAACTCTAACTCAAATGCATCAATGGTTTATGAGAGAAGTCAATAGTTTACAATCCTTGCATGAAAGAGATGTAATGAAAGTTCAAATAATTTAAAATATTATCAAAATTATTCCAATATAATGTGAGTCCAAGAAGATAGAAATTAATCATAATAAAAATTGGACAAAGTTAATCCTTGAGTACATAACTAAAATATTAATGTGATATAAAAGTAGACAAAAAAGTGATTCCAAAAAATAAAAAATAAAAAGGAATAATAGAGTATAATTTTATTCTACTCTAGGTAATAATATTTCAAATACTTTTAATAAATGTTATAAAAATTATATATCTCTTATTTAAAAGAGAAAATATAAGCATTAAGAACAATGTGATTTAGATGATAGAAATAATAAACGTAGTAAAATCTCATGAAGGATAAATAAGTTTGTCAAAAGATCAAACTTCTCAAATTCAAATTGGAAGAAAAATAAATATAGGAAATAAAAAAACGATTCAACATAATTTATATGTTTTGAATGTAGGAAGGAAGGCTACATTAGACCATTTTTTCCTAAATTGAGGAAGAAAAATATAAAGGCAAGAAGGTATTCTAAAATAAAATGAAATAAGGTCCAAAATCCGTTAGATACTTAGAGAACTTGCGAAAGTGATATATCTTTAGAAAGTTAATCTAAAGATAGTGGATTAGAAATCCTAAAAATTATTATTTTTTACTCAAACATTCTAAGTAATGAAAAATGATTCATGCAAAGGGTAACATTATAATCCCTTACAAATTTCATCCTTTATTCAGGACTTACTTATCATGCTAAATAAGATTATTAAAATTTGTAGAAATATGAAAAAGATAATCCGTTGAAAGTAAAAAAGGTTGACTCATCATAAGATAAATAAATATTACCTTCTATAGCTGAAATGTATAGATATTTAACCCTTATGAATCGAGATCATAATAAAAAAAATACCTAGGAATTTAATAAACCTAATATTTTTAAATCTAATAAAATAATTTCCAAATTAACTTTAGAATTTATAAAAACATTAAAATGAATTAGATTCAAAAAATAATTCTTCTTAGAAAAATCAATTGATTAAAAATAAGTTAATCAAAATTTAGATAATCAAATTTTAGTTGATTATAATTTTTTTGATAAAAATTGAGTTGATTAGAAATCTAATGAAGAAAATAATAATTTGGCTATTTAACTTAAATCCAATTTTTTTTAAAACTTTTATCTAATTATAATTCTTTCAAAGAAAATTTTGATAAAACTTATAAAAAAATAAGACCCTCTTGAAAGAAAAGTTTAATATTTTTCACTTATAATATACTATATTATCAAAAAACTAAATTGTGCATAAAAGCGAACCTTTCATACTAAGTGTGAATGATGAGTTCACTAGAGTACATATTTTTCATTAAATAAAGTTTAGTATTTTCATTTTCACAAGGATTTTAATTTTGAAAAACAAAAATTTGTACAATACAAAAGGGTTGGATAGATGTGGGTTCTTAGAATATTATTTTCTAACGTAAAATGACCCAAAAATTGGTGGGTTCCAAAACATAATTTCATCTTTTTCAATAAAACATGTTGATTACCATAAGTATAAAAAAATAGTACATTAATGGTGTTTATTATTAATATATGACTGAAGGCAAGTCGAACTTTCAAAACATCAATAAATTAAATGGAGAAAATATATAGGTTTAGAAATAGTTCACAAGGTGAAATCATCAGAATCAGTGATATTTATTTTCATTGAGAAACTCTTATTTAAAATATTTTATATACTTTAGGATTAAATTACAACCTTATTAATATAGTTTAGTTATATGATGAGGGAACTAGAATAAATTGTAGCTTTAACCTCAGGAATATGGTGTCGGTTTCTTATAAACCAACAAAAAACATGTTTTCAGAGACTTTTTGGCATCAAGAAAAGTTGCCAAAAAGTTAAGAAAATGATTTATGGAATCTTCATCTTTAAAAATAAACATCTATATTAAACAAATTGGCATCTATTTTTAAAATAATGGACACCAAAAAATTAAAATAAAACTCGTGTCAAGAAACCCTCATTTTCATATCTGTAAAACACTTATTCTATTGACTTGAAATGACTCGGACAACCATATAAGGATCTTTAACGTCAATATTTATTAATTTTATTTATTTTTAATCATCATTTCATGATTATTGGACCTCATTATTTTATCCTCTATCTTTTTTTTACCATCCACATTAGTATTTTGTCTTCAGAAATCATTTTCCTGTCAACCATCAACCTCGATTAAATTATTTTGTTTATTCCTTTTTATTGTTCATTTATATAAAATAATTTGTTAAATATTATATTTTTTTTCTTCCAGTGGATTTGAGGGAGAAAATTCAGATTTTAGATCAATTTTCCTTATTGAACTCAGAATTTTGTAAGTTATTTTTTTAATTTTGAAGATAAATTATTTAGTATTTAGTTATAATTTTGAGTTATTTCTTCATTTGTTTGTATATAGTTGATTGTTAATTATAAAGTTTTTTGTTAAAGTTTTTTTATTTTTATAAATTCTTTATCTGATGAAATTTTCAAAAAAATATAGAAAATAATATATACACATTTATAGGTGTATAGATTTATATATATATATATATATATATATATATCTATATCTCTCTGTGTGTCTGTGTGTGTGTGTGTCTATATATATGGGTGTGTATATGTATATATATTATTTGAAATTAGTAGATATGATATTTTAAAAATTTTATTCTAACCAAATAATGTACTTTTGGATCATCATGACACACGTTATTCAAAATAAACACCATTAGTAGAATATTTTTTCTTTTATTCCTAATAATCATTGATATTTCCTATCGAATTACCTATAATTTTTATTATATGTATTTATATTTAAAATGTATTTGTTTATATATATATATATATATATATATTTATTTATTTATTTATTTATTTATTTATTTATTTATTTATTTATTTATTTATTCACTGATTATATTGCGATCTCAAGTATTAAATGGATTGTAATTGGTTAAATTTATGAAGAACGACTAGTGAATATGAAAAAGTAGTTGATGGTTTTTTGTAATTTCCTAAATGAAATCTTTAAAACATATATTATATTTTTTGTCCATGTGTGAGGTGTTTGAATATGATAAAGTTAAATTTCAAAGAAATTCAGTATCATCTCATTTTTTATGGTTTTAGATTTAATTGTACACATTGGATCTATCATGGATAAAGAACTAAAACTTCAATACATAATGTTGATGAAAATATTAATAATGAGCCTGATGATCATATTGAATAATTAATTCATGATTTAGTTGTTAAAAACATTAAAAAATATAAACTAGGGAACGATTGTATACAGATTATGAGAAACCATTATTCCCATATTGAAATAAATATACATTATTATCAACAGTTTTGAGATTAATTAACTTGAAAGAAAGAAAGGGATGGAGTGATAAATGTTTCTCTAACTTACTTGAGCTTTTAAAAGAGTTTCTTCTAAAAGTAAATGGACTTCTAAATTTTAATTATGAGGAGAGAAAAATTATTCCAAATGGGATTGGGATATAAAAAAATGCATTATTTCTCTAATGATTTTTTTTGTATAGGTTGGAATATGAATATTTATCAAAATGTTCTACATATGAGACATCATGCTATAATATGGATGAAAAAAAAGTAATTTTAGATTTGGTCTTAGGTACTAGAATCTAATAACTTTCTAAACAATATTATTCCTTATAATATTACCTTCATATAAATCCAACAAATCAACTCTGATTCATTCTCAGGTACCAGAATCAATGCTCTTGCAAAATCAATTTGGTACCTTCTAATAATTACTCATTTAATGCATCTATTTTCAAATTCAATTGATGAAAAAAGGTTAAGAATGCATTCAGATGAATTTATCTCTGATGGTAACATATTTCACACTACTAGTTCATCACAATGAAAAATATTTGATAAAAAATTTCTTGATTTTTTATGTAATGTTATAAATCTCAAAATTGGAATGTTTAGAGATGGAATGAATCCATATAAGAGCCTAAGTGTCCAATATAGTTCATGGACTATTTTTTTGGTAGTTTACAACTTTTCTCCATAGATGTGTATGAATAAAAAATATGTTATGATGATCTTGATGATTTTTGGAAAAAAAACATCTTGAAAATGATATTGATGTTTATCTTTCACCATTTTTAGATGATTTGAAAATTTTATGGGAGAAATGTGTTAAAGTTTTTAATGCATACAAGAAAGATTATTTTCTTTTTCATGTTATGATAATGTTTAGTATAAATGACTTTCTTTCATATCGAAACTTATCTGTATACAATGTTAAGGGACAAAAATAATATCCAATTTTTGAAGAAGAGTTTTCATATTATCATTTTTATATTGAAATAAAAATAGTCTACATGGGTCATCGAAGATTTTTGTGAATTGATCGTCCTTATTTTCGATTGAAAAAAAAATTTAACATATAGGAATACAATATTCCCCCATGACCATAGTCATTTGAATAATATTTTGAAGAGATGAAAATTATTGATTTGTAATTTGGAAATAAAAGATGTTTGGGTCTTCAAAAAAATAAATGGTAGAAACATTCTATCTTTTTAAAACTTCCTTTTTAGAGATTTTTAGAGATAAAACATAATATTGGTTTGATGCATTTTGAGAAAAACATATGTGACAGTTTTATTGGAACTTGGTTAGACATAAAAGAAAATAAAAAAGATGGATTGAAAGCTATATTGGACTTGATATCAATGGGAATTCATTTGGAGTTATCTCCCATTATGAAAGGAAACATAAGATATTTAACTTTGGCTTTTCATACATTAATCAAGATTGAGAATATGAATTTTTTTAGTATCTTCATGGTATTAAAGTACCAAGTGGGTACTCTTAGAATGTGAATATTATTGTGTCATTGAAGGATTGTAAATTAATAGGTATGAAATCTCATGAATGTAATGTAATGATGCAATAACTTCTACTATTATCACTATGTGGCATATTGATGATAGTTTTTAGAAATATTATCCTTAGGTTATGGAATTTTTTCAAATCCATTTGTAACAAATTCATTGATCCAATTTTGATAGATGTGTTAGAGAATAGAGATTATCTTTTACTTTGACAACTAAAAATGCATTTCCCGCCTGTGTTTTTTTATATAATTGTTCATCTTGTGATTCATTTGGTGCATGAGATAAGAATATGTGGGCCTATTTATTTATTATGGATGTATACTTTTAAAATATATATGAAAATTTTAAAGGTATATGATAAAAATACTTATTAATTGGAGGCCTATATTATTCAAAAATATATATATATATATGAATACGTGATTGAGCTTTTTACTGATTATGCTTTGGAAGTGGAGCATATTGGTCTCCCAATATCTCAACATATAAAATTTGATAGTGAAGATGGATAGATTTTAGGATTAAAGGTAAAGTTCATTCCACGTGATGAAGTGATGTAGACACATTTATACATTTTTTACAACACAAATGAGGTCCAGTCATATATATATAATCATATTTTTCTGAATTAATGGAATGATGTCTGAAAAGAAATGAAAAGTGGATGATGATTGAGAATAAAAAGGAATTTGTTTCATAGTTTAAAGAGAATTTCATCACAGATATATCTATATTATAATCATTTAAATGGTTGGTAGGGTGACCATCCCTTAATGTGATCACATATTCTGGTTTTGATATTAATGGTAACACATTTTACAAAAAAAGCTGGATGATAAGAGTAGCATTCAAAATAGTGGTGTGATAGTCATCGTTGAAGCGCTTCATGTTTTAGGTGAAAATATAAAAAACTATTTTTTACATCAATAGAATATTTTTGTGTTCTTGAAGACATATGGGAAATTTATTATACTAAATTTTGAGTCATTGTGTTTAAGTGTAATTGGGTTTCTAGTAATATCAATGTGAATCATGATGAATAGAGGTTTAAATTGGTTTATTTAGAAATATTTATTTGTAATGAGGAACCATTTATCATGGAGACACGTGAAAAGAAAATATTTTATGTCATCTATCCATCAAATGATCATTGGTTTGTTATTTTTCAATGGAAAATAATCCAATTGGGTGATGCAGATGATGCAGATGTTATTGATCTATATGAGGCTTCTTCGTCTATTATGTAATTTTTGGATATTAATAATTATAAGTAGCCATAGTGCATGCAGTACGGAATGATCATGCTGAAGATATATAGGAAAACACTAAATTACTCTTCTAATTAATCTAGTAAATATTAACATTATATTTATTTTTTAAAATTTACATGTGTAAAAACTATATTTTTTAATAACTATTGGATACTTAATTATTTATATTTGATTCTTTATATCATTTTTTGTGTTAAATTTTACATTCTACAATTATGGTTAAAAAAAGATTAAAATTCATGACATACATTATGATATTTTCCTTAAATTTTCACATATAAAAACACTTTTTCAAACTTTGATATTTAAATTTATAAATTTATCTATAATTTAATAAGTAATGTTTATATTTAATAGTTCACCATGCATATTTCTTGTTTAAGAAACAAAACATCATTTTTTTAATACTTACACATGTGTACCACTTTTTTACTTACATTTTGTTACTATTTTCTAATTATTCAGTTGTCTAATACTATGAAAATGTACAAGAATTACATTAAATTTTTCTATTTAAATGATAGATAGTGATACAGAGATAGAGGAACCTCTAACGAGGTATATTTCTTTTTTTATATTATTAAGTATTTAGTAATATAATTATTTAGTTAAATAAAATTTTTAATTTACAAAAAAATATTTTTTGGACTACATATGAGACTTCAATGGTAGAGTCTCTTGCTTTTAATATACAAAAATAGACTTCCACAGTTAGTAAATGTGGCATTACACATTTACCAAAACTATCACTTGATCATAGAGGTGAGTGATTATATATTAGTTTTGATAATGATAATAATACAACTGGCCAAAATACAATGTAGTTTATCAAATATATCTTCATGTATAGTTGCTATAGGATTAGCATTTTATATCCTTATTAGAAGTCCATTGATAATATGGAAATAGATCATCTTTGGGAGGCCGTAATTGTAAAATATTTAAATTGATTTATTTTATCTCAGTTTTAGAATAACATATATTTTAAATGGATTATATTTATTTTATTAAATTACAAATGACATTCATTTTTCAAGAAACAAATGTAATTAAGAAAATATTTCTTTCTTAAGCAGTATTTTTATAGAGATATTTCAAAAAAAAATTGAAAAAAATTATGTTTTTGGAATGAAAAAAAATGAAAAACCTTGCCTAAGGTATGAGTTTTTATATGTAGATACATGGAAGAAATTTGTTTCTAATCGACATGATGAAGCATTTCTGGAATGAAAATTATTTTATCTTTTAAATTTTATTATATATTTACCTAGTTACTTAGTATTAAATTTTTATATAATAGGACTCTATGAAACATCATCAAGAGATCCAGTTGTAGAATGTATACCCTCATGCTTTATCATGTGGTGGGTATCAATTCTTGGGGAAAAATGATTGAAAAAAAGTTTTAAGCATTAAGAGTTAAGCCTACAAGTGGTTTGAATGAGGTGGAGTTTGCCCCTATCTCTCCCCACCCTCAATGAAAAGTGGAAAATAGTGAGAATAAGGAAAAATGAAAAATATCTTATTGAGAAATAAAAGAAAGTAGTTGAATGAAGTTTCAGTAAATAATTTTAATTTTTTATGAATTTTTTTATTTTATAAATTAAAAACAATAATATACCATTTTCTTTTTTCATTTTAGTATGACCTTCAAGGGAAATCAACACATGGAACTTTTGTCCCTTAGGGTTTGATGGACATACTAGCCACTACTTTAGGAAAACTAAAACACCCCGGTTGTATAAGAAGATATGAGGAGGGTGTCAGTATTTAGAATGTTTTTTGTCATCAAAGTAAGAAATCAGGAGACCCAGAAATTAAATACTTAAAAGTTGATCTGAAATATATGGAAAATTCTAAGGGATATATAATTAAATCAGTTGTGTATTACATATTACAACAATTTATGAGGTATTCAAAGTTTGTGCAGCCTTCACAGACTCCCAAACTTCCCAATCTTCTATGCATCCCGTATAGCCCAACCTGCTAGACCATCCTACCCATCTTTCCTACTTAGATCCTCCACCTCCTAGCTCAAATCCTACATTATACAGTGATTTGTATTCTGGATATCCTCATTTATGTATTATAGCATACAAATTCGTGGATATTTTTGGGGATTTTTTACATCACCATCCAGGGAAGATGGATCAGATCAGAGAATTATTACATGATATTATTGATCCTAATTCTCTACTCATATTTCCTACTAAGGAGGTTACCAGAATTGGGGGTTGTATGGGTCACTTTTTACTTTGTCAATCTAGCCTTCTTCGTTATCTTTTATACAATATATGCATTTTTTAAATATTAATTACATTTTAATGAAAATTATGTATAACATTTTCAGAAATTTTATTTATATCGGAGTATATAAAATCAATATAAATGGAATAAAGGAAATAAAAGGTTTAGAAACTAATCACATTAGATACTTCTGGTATTTTTGATGGGATAAAAAAATTATCTCTAACATCTTCTTCTTTGGATAATTTTCATGAGTTCCAAATGAAGTTTGATATATGTGGAAGAGACTATCCATTGAGAATATTTAGAAAATATATCATGGATCTAATTAATTTTGAAGATCTTCGCATACATGTGTTATAGTTATTTTCCATGTAAATAAATTGATATTTCAGTTTTTATTTCATTAATTAAAGATGGTTTTAATTTAATTGTTATATTACTTATTTATTTAGGTATCTACACATGCTTATTATTCAAATTATTCCACCGTAATTTATGTTTTTATATATCCAAAATTCATTTAAATGGAATTAAAATATTTGAAGGCTATTGATAGAGTTATATATATGTGTGAGAGATTATCATTGACAGAGATCAGGTATTGGTTTTTTCCATTTCTTGATGGGTAAGAACACTAAGATAATTGTGAACTAATATTAATCATAATGTCATTAATTGTAAACTTTTTCTTTTTTAGGGGGAATTGAATGTTAAGCATATTCTTCTTGAGTGAATGCGCATTATATTGGTTTTTCTTTTTATTAGGTGGTGTTTGTAAACAATTTAGCACCTTATTAGACAATAAAGTTTTCTTCTTTTTTATAAGTTCATTATATTTAATTATTGTTGGTTATACATGTTTTATTACTTGATATATATGAAAATGGAGGTCGTGGAAGAAATTAAAAATGATCACATGCTGATAAAGAACCCAAATGTAATCCAATATTTGGAAGTAAAGGTAATTATTCTTTATATTAGATATTATTCTTATTTTTGACATATATATATATATATTGGTTTTTATTATCATGTTTATTTTTTATAAAAGTGATATCATCATCAACAAGTAAATGTGGAACGTGGTTATTATGTTCTAAGATTCATGTATGAGATAATCACAACTTGGTTGATGACTAAATTTGATATGGTTGGTTATATTAATTATTTTATATTTTATGTCATGGTATTTTGTATTTTAATATTATAACATTTAATGTTATTTTAGATGTTCAACAATGCTAAGTCATATAAGAATGATGAAATTACCCATTTTTTATTGTTTTCTATAATCTATTTTTTAAGTATGATTGAGATTTAAATTATTAGGTATGTATCATTAAATGTTTATGATTAATCTTACATTTTCAAAATTAAAATTTTCAAAAATTAATTCTTTTGGTATAACAGATATTTAAACATAATGATCTCAAAAAGGCTTCAACAAAAATCATAATGGATATTCAATAAATTATTAGGTTTGTTTCTTTTAATTCTAGTTTAAAATATAATTATATAGATGATGATTTTTTGATTAATTTGTTAAATTATGTTTGTTTTTATAAATTTTTATTTTGTGATATGTGTTGAATGATTGATGTATATTGTGTTTTTATATTGCATGAATTATGAAACTTTGGGGGGATTAATATTTCCAATTTTCTAAAAAAATTGACTTTCAACATCATTTTTATTAAAAACTGATTCCAAAAATTATAAAAAAAATATAATTGATCTTCAGTGTCGGTTATTTTATAAAAGGACACTGAAGACCAATTTCGGCATTGGTTCCACTTTAAACTGAGATCGAAGGTCTATTTTTGGTTTCGGTATCTATTGGAAACTGATGGTATAAATTAAAAATATGGGAACTTCGGTATTAGTATCTATTAGAAACAAACATCGAAAATAGACCGTCATCATTGGTTAAAAGTGGTACCAATGCCAAAAACTTGAAAAAAAATGGAAAGGATTATTTTCGGCATCGGTTTTAAAAAAACCAATACTAAAGCCCTTATTTATTAAGTAACTTTAATAAAAATTGGTTAAACACCAATGTTAAAATCAAAAAACAATGATGTTAAAACCTATTTTTTCACTAGTGGGGATATCTTTTTAACTTCAATAATGATATATGTATTGTCTAAACTTCTAAAGGTAATTACATTTTACCTTATAATGGGTATGAAAATGCTTAAAAACTCAACTTTTATGGTTTAAGTCGTCATAATTTTCCTTCATTAATTGAAACCAATGACATATATTGGTTATGGAATAGGTAATTAGAATATGATAACTTATAGAATTTAAATACAGTTTATAAGAATGGAAATTTTAGATATCTTTGATAACTTAATTTTAATTCAACAAGATTATATGATCCTTGAGAAGTTGGTAAGAAGCATAATTCAAGTTTTAAAACTAAAAGTGATGTTTAAACTAATGAATCTTGAAAATTTGAATATATGGATCCATTTGATCTTAAAAAATTGGATTTGTTGGAGTAAATTACTACGTATATGTCTTGATTGATAATTACACTAGATTTACTTGGGTCAAATTTTTCAATCTAAAATCCAAAGCATTTAATTATTTTATGGTTTTTCATTCTTTAACAAAAAATAAGAAAAAACTATATTTGGTCACTATACAAATTAATTGTAGTGGTGTGTTTATTAATTATTATTTTCAAACTTTTTACTTTAGAATAGTTGTCACTAATAATTTTTATACACTAATAACACCACATATAAATGATGTGGTTGAATAAATAGGTATAATTCTTTAGTAAATTACCTAAACCTTACTAGTAAGTATTTTTTTATAGATATTTTTTGGATAAAGCAATAAATACTTCTTATAATAATAAATATTGAGAATTACTCAAACCTTTTATTAATAAAAATAATTTTGATTTTTGTATTTGAAGAAATTAAAAACATTCTTACATTTTTTTTTGGATTTGATGTATTCTTCTTGAATAAGAAATATAATTTACATAAATTTGATTCCAAAACTAATAAATAGTTTTTTATGGGTTACACTACAATATAAATTTTTTAATAGAATGAAAATGTTGTTAAGGAAATAATTCTTATAAATTTTAATCAATCTAATCCACTTTTTGTAAAACCATCAAAATTTCAAAATACATATTATATTTCTTAAAATTTATTTTGTTTCCTTATTGAAAGATAGTCTACAAATACCAATAGTAAATACTCACAAAGTGATACCATTTAGTTTTTAATATCTAGAATCCAATTAAGTAGAATATGTCCACCCATTAATAAAATATAATCTTACCAATTTACCCAAAAATCAGTTGATCCTAATGATTCATCCTTCTGATTATAATATTGGATATGTAAGACAAATAACTAAAACAAAAAGTTCCCTAAGAAATCAAAATGAGTATCATTCTTTCCTCTCACAATTTTAATATGAAATAGTAGAACAATTTTTATGTGGTGAAGGTTGGATAATTTTCAATAAAGAAGATCTTAATCAGTTTTAATGAAACAAATTTTGGACCTTAGTTGAACATCCTATATATCAATTAGTATTTAGAGTAAAAAAAATTAGAAAAAAATGATGAAAATGAAATCACAATTATAAATAAAGAAATACAATTTGTTACAGGCTAGTTCCAAGAATAAGGAATGGATTGTGGGGAAACATTTTCATCTATAACTATATTAGAATATATTATAATCTTATTATCCTTTTCAGCTCATCTGAACGTTATTTTCTTTTAAATGGATGTGAAAAGTGTTTTCCTTAATAAAAATTCCCTAGGGAAAATTTAGGTTTAACAACCTCCTGGTTTTTAAGATATTAAATTTTCAAAAAAATATATCTAAACTTACTAAATCACTCTTTAGACTTAAACAATCCCCAATTGCTTGGTATGATATACTTATCTGATATTTACTTCAAAATAATTTTGTTAAAGAAAGCATTGATCCAATTCTTTTCATAAAAAAATTATCAGAAACACCATCATTGTTCAAATTTACTTTTCGGACATTATTTTTTTTATAACTTAAATTATATTTCAAATAATGGTTTTCAACATATAAAAAATTAATTTAAAATGAGAATGAAGGAGAACATAAATTTTTCATTGGTTTTCACATTTTAAAAAAATAGAAAGTAAATATTTTAACTGAATATAAATATAAAAAATATTTACTCAAGTGTTTAGGTTTTAATAATGCCTCAAATATTAGTACTCCCATCGAAAATTCTATCAAACTTGATCTTGATGAAATTGGTAAACTAGTAAATCAAAAACATTATCCAATTATAATTGAATTTTTATAATATCATACCCTAATTTGACCAGACATAATGTTTTCAGTATGTTTATATGAAAGATTTCAAGATAATCCAATATAGTATCATTTAAACGTAGTAAATACTATTTTTATATACTTGAAAGGTACTTCAGAACATGTATATCCATTCTTTTGGAAATGATTTTTTAAAAAACAAGTTACTTAGATACTGAATTTGGAGGATATAGGTTAGAAAAAAAATCAACATCAGGAACATCCCTTTACTTATAAGAAGATTTGATCTCATGTTGTAGTAATAAATAAAAAAAATTATAACTTCATAAAACTGAAGTAGAATATGTTACATTTATAAGTTTTTTTTTTCTTGGGTGTTGAGGAAACAACACATACTCACAGATGCTGGATTAATTTTTCTCAAACAAATATTCATTGTAATAATACTAGTGAAATTTATTTATCTCCAAACCTAGAACATAACTCACAAGAAAGGAAAATAGATTTAAGACATCATTTCCTAAGGCATCACACATAAAAAGTATATACTATTCTTGATATTATCAGAATAGAAAATTAGCATGCCAATATTTTTATAAAACCTCGTACTTAGGATAGATTTTCTTTTTAAAAAAATAAGTTGTAAATGATCAACATTAAGTGATATTCAATACACTTATTATTTCAGCTGTCTACTTACATAAAAATATCATCTAGTTTAAAGGTAAAATATTCAAAAAATTTCTAAATTTTAAATTTATTAGTTTTTAAAACATCATTTTTTTAAACTTTAGTTATTCAAACATATCTTATTTTCATATCTACCTGATTTTGAAACTTATTTGATTTTCAAATATATCAAATTTTAAAACTTATATGATTTTTAAATATTTTTTATTTATATAATTATACTATTTCTAAATATATATAATTTTTAAACATATCTATTTTTCAAAGTTAACTATTTTTCAAATTCCAACCTTATGGTTTATCAATGTTTTGTAAAATATATTCAATTTTTATTAAACATTTTCTTGAACTATCTATAAATTAGGAAGATCAACCATTATTTATAGAAGATAAATTTAAGAAATTTTAATCTCTTCAAATATATCATTTACTATTCTAAAGCTATTATCGTTTAATTTAGAGGGATCTATTAGTTTTTTCTATAAATTTTGTGTAATTAATTTTTATAGCGGAGTGGTTACTACATTTCAAAAAGGTATATTTTTCTTTTCTATTAAAATAAATTATAAATTTTATTCTCAATAGAATATTTATGGAATATGTTTTTAGCCTCTCTTAATCTATAAAAGTCTTTTCGAACCTCTCATACATTAAAGGATTTATTTTTTGATAAAATAAATTTCAAATGCCCATATAAGGACTAAAATCACAATGGATTTTCATACATATTTTATCTCTCTTTTCTTTTTTATAGAATTTTTCTCTTTAGAAGTATCTTCATAAGAGATTATATGAATAAGATGTCGAGTCAATAAGGTTTTCCTTATGAATTATCCATTCATTCATGTTTTGAAAATCACAAACTCCTTATCTTAAGGCTAATCTCATTTTACCCATTGTTTCATTTTCTTAAGGAAAATTTCCTTCCCCAAGAAAATTTATCCTTACATTGTTTTCATTGTTTAATCACATTTTTTTTCTAAGTGTAAAATTCGGATTATAACTAAAAAAATCAGAATCTTATAATATTTATATGAAGCATTCTGTTTAAGACTCCAGATTTTGACTCCGAACTTTTACTAGTTTGACTCCAAACTTCTACTAGTTCGACTCCGAACTTCTATGAGTTCAACTCCAAACTTTTACAAGTTCAACTCCAAACATCTACCAGTGCGACTCTGAACTTCTATGAGTTTGACTCCAAACTTCTACTAGTTCGACTCTGAACTTCTATGAGTTCGACTCTGAACTTTTACGAGTTGGACCACGAACTTCTACAAGTTCGACTCCGAACTTCTATGAGTTAGACTCTGAACTTTTACTAGTTCAACTTCAAACTTCTATGAGTTTGACTCCAAACTTCTATGAGTTTGACTCTGAACTCTTTAAGTTCAGGTTCTGAATTCATATGAATCCAGACTTCGAATTTCCTTGAAATTCATACTTCGGAATTCTATAAAAATTAGGTTCCGAATTCTTACAAAACAGAATCCGAATATATCTTTATTATAGACTCTGAATTATATTTTTTAGTTAGCCTGTGAACATTCATACTTTTCTTATATTCTGAACTTTTATTTACTTTCATTCCAAACTTCAGTTTTAATTATGCTTACATTAGTTCTAATATAAAATGATGTCGTGACTTTAGTTATCAACTAACTGTTGGTTGAGTGACGCATGTATAGGTCACTCTGAAATTCAAGGAGAAATATAACTGTTGGAAGAGGGAGCTGACATTTGGAGCTTCGCCTATAAATAGGAGCTCATTTGAAAAGAATTAGAACGCGAGACAACATCTTTGACCTTGGTGCATACATGCTGTTGAAGTGATTTCTAGTGAGAGAGGCTCTTATCAACTCTCAAAGCTTCGTGTAGAAAGTTTGAATAGGTTGTTCAAACTTTTCCTTGTGTAGACTTGCTTCATGCGACTCCGATTGTTTCTGATTACAATCAAGGGCTTCTGGGGATAGGAAGACAGAGGTTCTAACACCTTGAAGTTGAGGGCTTCCTTACTGAGGAAGACAGAGGTGCTGACTACCTGATAGTTGAGGGCTTGCAGGGATAGCAATACAGACTCTAATCTTCATATCGAGGGATTACCCTAGTGTGTGTAAGACAGTATTTCTTGAAAGTATAAATCAAGGGACCTTTATCCAAGGTTGTTGGATACCCTTATCTTTGGGTTAAAAGACTTATTACTTGTTACTTGTTTTTGTTACAAGTTTGTCCACTACATTTTGTATTTTTAAGGAAACTATAAATTTCTTATACTTCCTTACTCGTACTCTGATTTAGTTAGATTCTATACGCTTTAAGGTAGAATCTTTGTTGGTGTAAAATTTTGTTAAGTTTCATTTCTGGAATCACTTTTCCAGAATCAAGCAAGTCTTTAGAACTTTGAGGTATTGTGAATTAATGGTTATGCAAAAACAATTAAGGTTTTTTTAAAGTATACAATTCACCCCCCCCCCCCCCCCTCTTATATTTGAGCATCTCATCTTTACATATTCAATCCTAAATTTGGTATTATAGAGTATATCATACTCACATACCATGTCAACAATTGGTATCAAAGGGATTGGTTCCATCTTGATTAATCTCACGATTACATTTAGAAGAATATTTTTTTCATAACATTTGGATTCATATTTCTGGATTCATACTTTTTGGAATCTGTTTTTTCTGAAACATTGTTCGGATTCACTTTTTTCTTAGAGATACAATTCTTCTTTCTTAGAATATTTTCTCTTGTTTATAAACTTATACCTCTAACAAGTTTTTGTGCCAAAGTTGTTCTTAAGGATGTCAGGCATAAATATTGGTTCTATCAACAACCTAAATCCTACTAGACCACCAATTTTTTATGGTAATGATTATGACTATTGGAGAGATCGTATGAAGACTTTTATTATCAACACTGGTGTTGAGAATTTTGTTATGCTTACTAGTGGATACAGAATTCCTGATAAGGAAGTTAGTACCTTCACTATCAAGAAAAGCATGAATACCAACTCAACTATAAGGTATGCAATACTTTTCTTTGTTCAATGAATAGTAACATATATAGAAAAATTTCTTCTTGTGAATCAACTAACTTTATATGGAAGAAACTTGAAGTTACACATTTTGGTACATCTAAAGTGATTGAAAATAGAAGAGCCATGCTCAGAGCTGAGTATCATGGTTTTAATTTTCTTTATGGATAACAAATTTTTAAGGTGCTACAGAGATTGATGACTATTGTGAATAGCTTAAAATCAATGGGAGATAAAGTTCTAGATGATGAATCCCTTGTTTACAAGATCATAGATATTATGCCCAATGAGTGGGAATCAAAGAGAACTGCTATCGATGAAAATAGAAAGGTTACTCAAATTACCCTTGATGAACTGTTTGGAACTCTTCTTCAACAAGAGAATAAAATGAATAGATATGCTGACAAAATAAAGAAGAAGAATGGAAATGGAAGTGTTGATTTTACTACAACTTCAAATCACATGAAAGCTAAGACTCCGGAGAGAGTTACTAGATCCAAATATAAGAAGGTTATCATCCAATCTGAATATAGTGAGAGTGAAGTCTAAGAAAATGAGTTAGCTAATTTTTCTCGAAGGATGAACAAGATAGAAGGATAGAGAAATTTAAAATCCAATTATAAGAAGAATGAAAGGAATGATAAGAAAGATTCATAGGTTACATGCTATGAATGCAAGAGAGCTGGACACATAAGACCGGAATGACCTTTGCTTAAAAAGAAAGAAATAAAAGAGAGGCATTCTTAAAGGAACCGGAAGTGGTTTTACAAAGATAAAGCTAATAAATTTATGAAATATAATGACACCTGGGGTGCCAGTGGTGGTGACTCTTCAAAAGAATCATCAGATTATGAATCTTTAGGACAGAAGAATATTGGTCTTTTAGCCAGGCTACCTATTGATAATCACTACTCGATGGATAAGGTACACAATGCTGAATCAATGACCAATGTTTCTTTGAATTCTAATGATAGTAAATATTATAACTCTTCTGATGAATAATCCTCTTCTGATGAAGATAATACTTTACCTGCCTATGAGAAACTTTCTAGGTTTTCCAAACTTCTTGAAAATGAGAATTTAAAACTCATGAAGAAACTTGATATGGAAAATTCTAGGAATAATATTCTTAATAAGGAAATATCATATCTTTCTAAAGATCTTGATAAAAAATTATGATTTTGAATGTATTTCAAAAAATATTGAGAAAGTATGTTCTGAGAAGAATAAACTTTCAAAAGATCTAGAAAATGTAATTTCTAAGAAAGATGTTTTCGAGCCTAGCTCTAGTTCAAATGTTTTTGAAGATAATAACTTAGTTATCAAACTCAAATCAAAAATATTTTCCTTGAGGAAGTGTTTTTCAAACTTTACCCTAGGTAAATAAAATTTTGATACAATGTATTCACAAATCCGACCTCGAAGGAATAATTCTGGTTTTTGTTACACTAGTTCCAAACCGATTTTTAGTAACAACTACTTTGTTCCTAAAAGTTCCCCACTCTGTACTAAATGTCAGTGTGGTGGTCACAGGGAAATGAATTGTTCCTTAAACAAAACCCAATCTTTAGGATTTCATAAGGCTTATTTTTCTAAGAAGTTGTGGGTACACAAAATTTTTCTTTTAAAAATTTCTAGATCCAAGCAAGTCTGGATTCCGAAAACCTAAATTTTTCTTATTTTCAGGAAAATTAGGATAGTACCAATAGTAATACTTGGTACATAGATAGTGGGTGTTCCTGGCATATGACTGGTAACAAAAACTATTTAGAAAAGATTATCAAGACGAAAGGAGGAAAAGTAACTTTCGGAGATAATGCTTAGGGAGAAATTATCGGTATATGTAACATTGTTCTTCTTAGAAAAAACTTTTATTTCAAATGTTTTATTTGTTAAGGGTCTTAAGCACAACCTCATTAGCATAAGTCAATTATGTGATAAATTCTACCTTGTGAATTTTAGGAATGATAAATGCTTAGTACAAAATTCCAAGGAATAATTTATTCTTTCTTCCAATAGGCAAGAGATTGTTTACACACTAAACTTAGAAGACCTTAGGAGCCAACACTTACCTTTCCTTAGTGCAATGGAAGATCATTCTTGGTTGTGACATAGAAGGTTAGGACACTGTAACCTTAGAAACTTATGAAAACTCTCTAATAAAGGTTTATTTAAGGATCTACCAAAGCTTAGATTTGATTCTTCAAAAGTTTGTGACCTTTGTCAATATGGCAAGCAACATAAATCAAGTTTTAAATCAATCGGTGAAATCTCAACAACCGATGCACTACAGTTTGTGCGCATGGAACTTTTTGGTCCAACACAAACTGGAAGCATTGGGGGAAAATATTATTTATTTGTCTAGGTTGATGATTACACTATATTTACATGGGTCTATTTTCTAGAAAAGAAGTCTGAATCTTTTTCTTATTTCAATAGTTTTAGAGCCCAAGTCAAAAATGAGAAAAACCTTCCATTGAAAACTATTCATAGTGATCATGGAGGAGAATTTCAAATTTCTGATTTTGAAACATTTTGTAGTAGAAAAGGTATTACTCACAACTTCTCATCACCAAGAACACCCTAATAGAATGGAGTCGTTGAGAGAAAAAAGAGAATTCTTCAAGAAATAACTAGAACCATGTTGAGTGAGTATTCTGTAGCCAAACTTTTTTGGGATGAAGCTGTAAGTATGGATTTTTATACTATAAATCGAGTTTTGATTAGACCTTTTCTAAATAAAACTTCTTACGAGTTATGGAATGGTAGAAAACCTAGACCTTCCTGCTTTAAGGTTTTTAGTTGCAAAGTATTCATTCTGAATACTAAATATAATTTACACAAATTCACACCAAAATCTGATGAAGTAATTTTCTTAGGCTACTCCACAACTTCTAAGGATTATAAAGTTTTCAACAAAAACACTTGTACTGTTGAAGAAACATTACATGTCAAATTTGATGAAACTGATCCTTTTGTTTTTAAACAACCCCAACCTCCATCCTCAGATGTGTTTTCAAAAATTGATTATCAACCTATGATTGAAAATCCTTTTGATAAAGAAAATGTTCAAGAAGATTCTTCTGAAACATTTACCCCAGAATATTTCCTACCATATGTTGATGAACAAGTTTTACAAAACCCAAATTCATCGTTTCTAAAGAACCATCTCAGTGATAACATCATTAGTGATGTCAATCAACTTGTAAGGACTAGAAGTTCCTTAAGAAATTAAATATAACATCTAGCATTCCTTTCTCAATTGGAAACAAAAATCACTGATGAATCTTTAGGTGATGATGATTGGATAAGAGCCATGGTATGATAGACTTACAGGATTATTGATTCAAAATAACTATGTTAAGGGAAATTCAAATCCCACCCTTTTTATAAATAAAGATAAGAAAAATGTTTAGATAGTTCAAATTTATGTTGATGACATTATATTTGGTTCAACTCAGAAATCTCTAACTGATTCTCATACAGATCTAATGAAATCTGAGTTTGAAATGAGTATGATGGGTGAGTTAACTTTTTTCCTTGGTTTTCAAATTTCACAAAAACCCAAAGGAATATATATATCCTAACATAAGTATATTAAATATCTTCTTAAAAAGTATGGATATTCCAACACTAAGAGTATAAGTACTCCCATCGGTACCTCAAACACACTTGATCTTGATAAAGCTGGGAAACCAGTGGATCAAACATCTTTTATAGGTATGATAGGAAGATTACTATACTTGAAATATAGTGGTCCAGACTTGATGTTTTCAGTATGCTTATGTGATAGATATCAATCCAATCTTAAGGAATCTCATTTAAAGGTAGTGAAGAGAATTTTTCACTACTTAAAGGGAACCATGGATATTGGACTATTTTATACTTCTAAAAATGATTTTATTTTAAAAAAATTTCAGATGATGGCTTTGGTGGGTGCAGAATGGATAGAAATAGTACATCCAGAACTTTTCATTTCTTAGGAGATTCATTAGTTTCTTGGTCATGAAAGAAGCAACACTCAGTAGCACTATCCACTGTTGAAGCTGAATATGTAGCATTTGAAGTTGTTGTGCTCAAGTGTTGTGGATGAAACACACACTCACAGAGTATGGCTTGAGTTTTACTAAGACTCAAATTTTGTGTGATAACACAAGTGCCATTTCCCTTAGTAAAAACCCTGCACACCACTCTCATGCAAAGCACATAGATATTAGGCATCACTTCCTTAGGGATCACACACTAAAAGTAGATATCATTCTTCAATTTATCAGAACACAAGATAAACTTGCTAACATTTTCACAAAATCTTTACCCTCCAATAGATTTGGAAACATTAAACAGAAGTTAGGAATGATAACCCTAAGGTAATCCTCCTTAATTAAATTCTTGTTGAACCAATCTCCTTACAGTAATAAACTCCTTTTCATAGGGGGAGTACATCTTCTATGAATTTTTTCAAATTTTTCATAATGAATTTTTTTTAAGTCATTCGTAATAGAGTTTTTCATGTTTCTTGTAATGAAGTTTTTTGATATTTTCGGAATGGAAATTTTCGTAATGAAAATTTTCAGAATGGAAATTTTCTGAATGGAAATTAAAATTTCGGAATGGAAAGTTTTAGAATGGATATTTTCGTAATGATAATCTTGGTAATGCAAATTTTCATAATTGAAATATTCATAATGAAATTTTGTTTTTTCTTTTTTGCACTCAAGTTTTTTTAAATTTGAAGTCCTTAAAGAATAATTTTCCTCAAATTGAATAATTATACTGACAATCTGAAAGGTATGATTCTTTCTTGAGTTTCCGAAATCATTTTTTTTTCAGCTGCTGTTAGTTTCTTTTGTTTTGAAAATTTCTCAGATTCAAGTTTCCTTAAATCCGAATGTTTTCTTTTAAAACCTCAAAAGATCGAATTCAACCAAATTTTTTTTCTTACGGATAATTTTACAGCCATCAGATCTGATCTGAAGAATTCTGAACCATTAGATTGGTTTTGGAAGATGAAATGTCACTTTCATCGCCTATATAAAGGACCCCTGATGGTTGTACCACATCGGTTATCAAGCTCTTGCGTCTCAAAGCTCTGCCTCTCTACAAAATCCATTTCTAAATTCTTCAGAAGTACTCCAGTCTGAATCTCTGCAGAAGCCCAAGAAATGTCTTTTAAGTCGATTTTGCAGTGGCTAATCTACAGGGAAAAGTTGGTGCATCAGAATTTTTACAATAAGTATGATTCTATCATTTCCAAGAACATAAAGCTCAATGGATGGGAAATTATAGCTATTTCAAAGAAAACAGCTCAAGATGTAGTTTATTCGGATATTTTTATAGAATTCTATGAGTCAGTGGTCTTCATTAAGGATGCTTAAGGTGAGAGGTTTTCATTCAAAGCCTATAGAAAAACCTAAAAATTCTCTTACACCAAGCCTGCAAGCTTGGTGGGATTATCATACGATGGTGAAGTCGAATTTTGTTCACACAAGCTGTCAGATGTTCAGGGAAGTTTCAACAAGGTGAAGTCTATGGAATGCCTTGGGCTCAAAGATGAAAAAACAACAAAGATTGCCCATTAATCTACCAAAAACTGGATTCTAAAATTATGGGTACAAGGTCTCATTATTCCAAGAAGGGGTGATAAGGATACCATTAAGAAGAGTGATATATACATCTTTTATTTTTTGGTAAATATAAGGAAGTTGAACTTCATGAAGAAAATCCTTATCACGATTGAGAATATCAAGAATGGAAATCTTAGAGCTCAGATCATTATGTATCCGGCACTGCTTTCTAAGCTGATAGTCTAGTGCCTAGAATACTTTAAAATTCTATGAAACTCAAAGCCCAAATATTGCAAGGTGATACAGATTAGTGATGACACCTTCAAGAGGATGAAAGGTGGTTTTTCAAAACAGAAAGGTGAGTTCTATGATCCGCCAGAGGAGGAGGCAGAAGCTGTTCTGGAAAATGTAGACAAAGCTGAACCATCCAAGAAGGCCAGCAAGAAAAGAAATTTGAAAGAAGTGGAAGCTGAAGTTAAAAATACTAAGTCTAAGGAAGTCGAATCTTCACCTCCTAAACCCAAAAAGCAAAAGGTCTACATATATGAGGTCGTAGAAAAGTGGAAAGAGCTCAAAGAAAAGAGGAAAGAAGGGGATCCACAGTTTGTCTTGGACCCTGCTGAGGTTAAGGCCTTAAAAGAGAAAGCTGTTGATGAGTTAGAGAAGCAAGCTAAAGAAAAGAAGATGAAGAAGAAGATGTCAAAGGCAGAGATTATTCAATCTCTCTTCAAAGCCACATAAATAGCCTCCGAGAATATTCTGATTCCGAAGTCTTTCTTGGTTGAAAGTTTACCAGAGACTCCGGGGAAGAACTTCATGACTTCGGAAAAATCTCAAGAGAAGGTTGATGAACAAAGGGAAGTTGAGAAAGAACTAATGAACAAATTTTAGAAAGTTGTGGAGGAAGTTCAAAAAGCATAGATGAGTGGAGGTTTTGATAATATAATTAGGCAAGTTGAAGAATATCAAGAGAATGAAAGTGCTTCTGAGAAGTTTTCACTCCGGACTTCTCAATCCAAATCCTCAAAATTGGCTACACCCGCATATGAAGAGAAGGGTGAAGAGGAAGTGAACAAACCATCTAAGGAAGAGAGTCATCATCATGACTTTATTCTTCCTAGAAACATTATAGCTAGATTTGAGAAAGAGAAAGTCGATTAAGACAATATTGTGCAATTATCTGAGAGTGAGCATGAATATCCAGAAGAAGAGGCCATTCTGAGAACCAGTAATGGAAAGAAAGTAGCTATTGACACCCCAAAAAAGATATCATTGGGAAGAAGCATGTTGGGGGTTCTTCTAAAATGAAGCTGGTGGAAATAGAAGAAGAACAATCTCCTAGTAAGTTTTCGGATTCGGAGTCATCTGCATTGGGACATGATTTTGTGGTTGAGTCCCTGAAGAAATTGGTAGACACCAATCCGAACTTTCCTACAATAGAATCCAGATGCCAGATGCTTCAGCACAGCATAAATCAGAAGTCAGAATCCTTATCCATGGTAATGGATAAATGTGTGATGATTGAAGCAGAGCATAAAAATTTTCTTATCAACTAAGAGGTCCATAGAAAGTCATACAGCAAAATAAACCTTTGGTCTAAGAAAATTGTTGAAGATATGGAAGAGATTGATCAGTTCCAACTAGATGTTAAGGAGGCCTTTGTTACTGAAGATGTCAAAATCAAAAATCTTTCAGACATTTTTCAGGATAAGCTAAAACTAGAGAAAAATACTCAGATTCAGGATGTCAAAGATCTAAATGGAAAGCTGAATTATGTTGCTCAAGGTTTGAAATCAGAAAGAGATCTTCGTACCAAGATGGAAGAGAAGATAGTGAAGCAAGAGGAGTTGTTGAAGGCTCAGGCAGAAGCCCTGAAGGCTCAAGAAGATAGAATCACAGCCTTAGAAAAGCAAGCTGAGGAGGATTATAAAGAGCCCAAAAAGCTGAAGACAATTGTGAAGAAGCTTTTTCCCAAGTAAAAGGAAACAAAATAGACTCGATCCAATCTTTTGTTGCATTTGATTTTCCATGTAAAAATTCTTTCAATTGTAATGTAATTTTGGTTGCTTGTTTTGTTTGGTTGTCTTTACTAATATCTCAGGTACCATATTTCTTTCCCCTTCCCTTAAACTCTTTTTGAAAATCACAAAGGGGAGGGGGAAAAGAACTCAAAAAGGAAGAAGGAAAAATCTAAAGGAGAGAAGGAAAAATATTAATAAGTAAAAGAGGTATCCCTAAGTAAGGGGGAGTTAATATAAGGAGGAGTTTTTTAGTACAAGAAATTTCTATACTCAAGATAAATCTCATTCGGGAAAATCCAGAATACGATTCTTAGAGTTCCAAAGTCTAAGGGAGAGTTTGTCATATTCATCTTTGTCCATATGTAAAGGGAGATAAGTTTTAATTTTTTCTAATTCCTTTTACTCTTTTTTAAGGATGTTTGTGATTTCCAAAAAGGGGGATATTGTTAATTCAATAAGGTTTTCCTTATGAAATTTCCATTCATTCATGTTTTGAAAATCACAAACACCTTATCTTAAGGCAAATCTCATTTTACCCCTTGTTTCATTTTCTTAAGGAAAATTTCCTTCCCGAAGGAAATTAATCCTTACATTGTTTTCATTGTTTAATCACATTTTTTATCTAAGTGTAAAATTCGGATTGTAAATAAAAACCTAGGAATCATATAATACTTAGATTTTATGCATTCTGTTTAAGACTCTGGATTTCGACTTCGAACTTTTACTAGTTCGACTCCGAACATCTACTAGTTCGGCTCTGAACTTCTATGAGTTCGACTCCTAAATTTTACTAGTTCGACTCTGAACTTATACTAGTTGGACTCTGAACTTCTATGAGTTAGACTCTGAACTTCTACTAGTTTGACTCATAACTTCTATGAGTTCGACTCTGAACTTTTACTAGTTCGACTCTGAACTACTACTAGTTCGACTCTGAACTTCTATGAGTTCGACTCCGAAATTTTACTTGTTTGACTCTAAACTTCTATGAGTTTGACTCCAAACTTCTATGAGTTCAACTCCAAACTTCTATGAGTTCAACTCCGAACTCTTTAAGTTCAGGTTCTGAATTCCTATGAATCCAGACTCCGAATTTCCTTGAATTTCAAACTCTAGAATTCTATAGAATTCAGGATCTGAATTCCTACAAAACAGAATCCAAATATCTCTTTATTATAGACTCCAAATTCTATTTTTTAGTTAGACTAAGAACTTTCATACTTTGATTACATTCTGAACTTTTATTTACTTTCATTCTGTACTTCAGTTTTACTTATGCTTAAATTTGTTCTAATATAAAATGATGTAGTGCCTTCAGTTATCAAATAATCGTTGGTTAAGTGACACGTGTACAGGTCCCTCCAAAATTCAAGGAGAAATATGACCATTGGAGGAGGGAGTCGACCACTATAGCATCCCGCCTTTTTATCACATAAACTTTCATTACATTTTACAAAACCGAGGATCTTTAAGGTTTAGTGTCTTGGAAACCAGGAACTTTAAACATGAAAACATAAAATATTCTTCTTAAACACTTGAAAGGATTCTCCTCAAGTTTATCCTAGGTTTATTACTGCATATCATAACCTGGGGACATACATCAAAAGAAAGGGTTAGGAGAAGGCCCAGTAAGGGTAACAAGTGAAACATTTTACATATGAACTTGAGATACCTCAATAAAGTCATGAAAAGAACTTTAAGGCATGAGAAAGAAATAACGAGGCATGTCATAATAAAAATAACATTTTTCATAACTTGAATATGTGGATAAAACATTTAATATTGACAATATTTTCGTTTCACCAAGGTCCATCCCCAAGGTGTCGTTAAAAATTACCAAGGTTATTCACCATGGCGTCGTTAAAAATGGTCATCTCTAGAGATTAAGTCTTTACCCAATGCATTGGAGCGCTATCTGGGCGCACCCTTGACATGTATTTATTATCATGTGAGACACATATATAATCATCAATAATTTCATAAACAACCCATATAGCATTAAAACAAATGGTTTTCATTTCATAATCATAACGTTTTAAAAACTGCTTTAAAGACATGATCTTTATGTCACTTTAAACCCACGAAAAGGGAAACCAGGTTTCATGTATGTAAATCCCAGAATTTAAAATAGAACATTTTGGTATATATGTGAATACCCATATAGAGGGGAGATCTTTGAGTATTCACTTAATAAAATAAAATAACTTTAGAAAAAGAGAGAGACATTTTGAGATGAAAATTATGCAGCATAATGGCTATGTTACAGGGTTTTAGAAAACATTGAAAAGAGAGGGGACATGGGTCAAACATTCATAAATGACCCATAAAATAGTAGAGGTACAGAATATAAGGGATTTAAGAACATGGTAATGAAATTTGAAAATATACCATATGAAACGAAGAACATGAAAGGAAGACAAAAATAAGATTTCTCTAATGAAAATTCAGCAGCCTAATGGCGTCACATAAACTTCAACCAAAAATGAATTGATGAGATCAAATAGGGTCTCTCGTCATATGAACATAAAAGTAAAGTATGATATATATAGATATCATACCCCAAAATAATAAAAACTAACTTGAAAGACTTGACATGAAAGTAGAACTTTGAAAAAGAGCAGGGTGAAAGAATCCCTTAAAAATTCGGCAGCCTAACGGCATCACTTAAACTTCAACAAAAATGAATTGACAAGATAAAATAGGGTCGCTCATAATATGAACATAAGAGTACAGTATGATAGATATAGAGATCATACCTCAACATAATAAAAATTAACTTGAAATACTTGACATGAAAGTAGAACTTTGAAAAAGAGAAGGGTGAAAGAATCCCTTAAAAATTCGGCAGCCTAACGACGTCACTTAAACTTAAAATAAATGAATTGAAAAGATGAAATAAGGTCTCTCATAATATGAACATAAGAGTCCAGTATTATATATATAGAGATCATACCCCAACATAATAAAAAGGAACTTCAAAGACTTGACAAGAAAATAGAACTTGAAAATGAGAAGGGTGAAAGAATCTGTTACAAATATTTCGGCAGCCTAACGGCGCCACTTAAACTTTAATAAAATGAAATGATGAGAGTAAGAGGGGGTCTCTCATCCTGTGAACATAAAAAGGTCAGTATAATGAATATAAAAGAACATCCACCAACATAAGAACATGGAGCACAAAAGAAATGACATAAAAGAGATCACTTGAAAAGAAAGAGAGAGGTCAGATCCCTTACCTTAAAACGTAACTCTTAAAACTCAAAGTTTGGGACCTTGAGGGCTTTAGGGCACCTTGGGAGGACTCCTTGGGAGGTAATGAGACCCGAACATCATTGGGGGAGAGTGGGGAGTCGAAATGGATGAGAGGATGGCTTGGTATTTATAGGGAAAGTGAGGGGACAAGGCATTAATGGCCAAGGGACACCTCACATGTGCTTTTCTCAAAACCATGTGCTCTCCCATGATATTTCCCATTAAGTTAGGCCATATGGGGCCCCCCATACAATAATTCATCACCTTTGGTCTACCATCCCTTAAAATATCTCATGACATCACCATGACATAGTTATGATGTCATTAAACATACCGAAACCCTAAAACTGTATTTTTACTATTCACTGAAAATTCAACTTTCTCAGAAAAATCCCAAAATTTTACACTAACCAAATATCAACGCTATGATTTCAAAAATTAACTCTATTTTATAAAAATAATTTTCTAAATATTTTTAATTTTATTTTTAAATAAATACACTATTCACCGAAAATTCATTTTTTTCAGAAAAAACCTCAAAAATTACCTTAACATAATATCGATGCTCTGAGTTCAAAAATGAAATCCATTTTATAAAAATAATTTTCTAAATATTTTTAATTTAATTTTTAATTAAAAAACACTATTCACCCGAAAAAACTAATACTTGAATAATAATTTATAAAACCGTTATTTAACCATTTTATTGAATCACATTACTTAATCAAGGTGCCTAGAATATTTTAAAACTTTCTTTAAGTGATATTACTAATCCATTTGGTCATATTACTAATCCTAATCATAAAATCATTATTCATAATTTACTATTCATCAAAAATCAAGTTGATCTTATTAGACTCTAAATTTCGTATTGAACATAATTGTAGAAGACCATTTTTTTAAAATCATTACACATTTTTAATTATTTAAGGTTTACATAAACATTTTTTTAAAATATCCTTTCTCTAAAATTCACCAAAAATATGCATACTATATTTATCCGGACATTTGAAAATTCATAAACATCATTATAAGAAGAAATCCCAATTTTTATTTAAAACAAAGGATTACACAAGGCAGTTACGGTCACCTTACATAGCCCCTTATCACACCAGCATAGGACCTAAGTGTAAGGTGTGCTAAGGTGAGAGAATCTGAGGGAGACTCAGCCAACATCGCACGAGTAGTAATTTCTATTAGTTTGAACTTCTCACAAAGGCGATTCTGTTCTAGCTTCACACGATGAAGTTCGTCTTGGGTTTGGTCCAGAGCAAAGCCCAGTGGTGCTACCTCCTTCCCAAGTTCTGTTAGATGGGCTTTGATCGGTCCAAGACTACTGGGTGAGCCCATCGAATCTTCTTTCTATAATAATTAACCAAGATTACTTGTATTTAGAGACAATAATCAAAACGTTTAGTTTCCAGTGGTCATATTGACCAATGGTCATATAACCGTCTAAACCCAACTGTCTCATTTTAATTATACTCATGTTAACAAATAAAACATTTTTGTTGAGTATATAAAAAAATAAAATAACACATGAAATTAGGAAACAAGATTTATTCAAAATTTCGGGTCGTTACAATCTTCCCCCCTTAAGAAATTGCGTCCACGCAATTTTTAAAATTGGGTTTTGAAATTTCATTGAAAGTCCCACATCGGAAAAAGATTCAGTAACACTATTACTTTAAAAGAAAGAAAAGGAAGTACAAAGGCCACCCGAGTTTACTCATACTAGGATTCCATGTAGGAAACATGGACATGGAGGAGAAAAAAAAGGGTCACGTTCTAAAGGATAGTGATAGAAAACATGATTTGGAGAAAGTTAACCATAAGAAAATCCCAAACTTATGATGTGTGTAAACGATCTTTGATTACCTAGTAGGAAACGTAAACCAACAACGTTTTTTTTTACATTCCTTTTCATAATTTTGAGGAATTCATTTACAAAATAGAACAAAAAAATAAGGAAATATATCATCCTTCATGTAGAGTTTCACCCTTTAATAAGTTTCTACCAAAACTAATCTTTTCTCCCAAATGATGAGCATTCAAAACTACTTGGTCTCATTAAAACACAAGAATCATCTTCTAGAGAATCACATAATCCAAAAAATATTAACTATCTATTTCTTCTATCTTTAAACATTATCCCAAAAACAAAAAGGGTAAGGTTAAACAACTCTTCAAAAAGGAATAATACCATAGAAATAGAAACAACTTTTAAATATTCAATGTTCCATGGTAATACCCAAAGTTCATCATAGACCATTCCATAAATAACGGTCCTTAAAATTCCTCAAAATAAACCAAACTAAGATTGAAACCCAAATACAAGAAGGATTTGATAACATAGTCTTCCAAAATAAACTTCATTGTTCATCTCCAAACAACATTAGCCACTCCTAACATCTTATAACAAAAGTATCTAACCTAAACATATTTTACCCAAGATAGGTTATTCATTCCCATAAGTAACCTAAATTACTATAAGTCCACCATAAATTCATCGATTCTTCAAAATATAAGTCAACCTTACTCCTCAATGAAAATACCGTAGTAATCTATTTACCTCGATCATATAGGGTCCCCAAAATAGTGAACGTCTTCCAAAATAATAATCATTTTTTAATCCCCTAATCATCCCTGTCATATTAATACGAAAATCGTCGCATTTTCTATCACATTGGTTGTTGGGACATGTTCTTCCATTTCCCACCATTAACTAAGAAGAGAAAGCATAATTAGGGGCTCAAGTACTTAGCCAATAATCATGAAAAGGAACTGAAAGCATATAAGGATAACTTGTAGAATAAAAGTATACCCTAACTTGTGATACCCTAGGTTCCCATCTAGGTTATAGATGATCATATATTCTTATGTGAATCTTTATTTTATTTTATCTTTGTTACTTTAACAATGGTTCATACTAAGCTTATGAATTTACCAAAGCATATCCCCTGGGAGTGTCGTAACCAATAGTGAAGCAAGGCCCATTGTCGTGTACCAGTTCCTGTTCGAGTCTAGCTCAAAGCGGTGTTTTTGGGTTTTACCCCTATGTACATCTGTGCCAGAGCCACCTCTACATGCTCATATCCCGATAGGGATGTATTTGCTTGAAAACCCCTTACTCAATACTCACCAAAATACCAGGAAGATCTCCTATATTTAAACTTTTCTATAGGGTTCTTCCTAGAGTTTTCATATCCTAATTTCCACAAATAACTAAACCATCCTTTGATACCAACTATAGCATCCCGCCTTTTTATCACATAAACTTTCATTATATTTTACAAAACCGAGGATCTTTAAGGTTTAGTGTCTTGGAAACCAGGAACTTTAAACATGAAAACATAAAAGATTGTTCTTAAACACTTGAAAGGCTTATCCTAAAGTTCATCCTAGGTTCATTACTGCATTTCATAACCTGGTTACATACATCAAAATAAAGGGTGAGCAGAAGGCCTAGTAAGGGTAACAAGCGAAACATTTTACATATGAACTTGAGATACCTCAATAAAGTCATGAAAAGAACTTTAAGGCATGAGAAAGAAATCATGAGGCATATCATAATAAAAATAACATTTTTCATAACTTGAAGATGTGTCTACAATATTTAATATTGACAATCGTTTCGTTTAACCAAGGTCCATCCCCAAGGTGTCGTTAAAAATTACCAAGGTTATTCACCAAGGCGTCGTTAAAAATGGTCATCTCTAGAGATTAAGTCTTTACCCAATGCATTGGAGCGCTATCTGGGTCACCCTTGAAATGTCTTTATTATCATGTGAGCCACATATATCATCATCAATAATTTAATAAACAACCCATATATCATTAAAACAAATGGGTTTCATTTCATAATCATAACGTTTTAAAAACTGCTTTAAAGACATGATCTTTATGTCACTTTAAACCCACGAAAGGGGAAAGCGGGTTTCATGTATGTAAATCCCAGAATTTAAAATAGAACATTTTGGTATATATGTTAATACCCATATAGAGGGGAGAGCTTTGATTATTCACTTAATAAAATAAAAGAACTTTAGAAAAAGAGAGATACATTTTGAGACGAAAATTCTGCAGTGTAATGGCTATGTTACAGGGTTTTAGAAAACATTGAAAAGAGAGGGGACATGGGTCAAACATTCATAAATGACCCATAAAACAGTATAGGTACAGAATATAAGGGATTTAATAACATGGTAATGAAATTTGAAAATATACCATATGAAATGAAGAACATTAAAGGAAGACAAAAATAAGATTTCTCTTATGAAAATTCGGCAGCCTAACGGCGTCACATAAACTTCAACCAAAAATGAATTGATGAGATCAAATAGGATCTCTCATAATATGAACATAAAATTCCAGTATGATAGATATAGATATCATACCCCAACATAATAAAAAGTAACTTTAAATACTTGACATGAAAGTAGAACTTTGAAAAAGAGCAGGGTGAAAGAATCCCTTAAAAATTCGGCAGCCTAACGACATCACTTAAACTTCAACAAAAATGAATTAAAAAGATAAAATAGGGTCTGTCATAATATAAAAATAATAGTCCAGTATGATAGATATAGAGATCATACCCCAACATAATAAAAAGTAACTAGAAAGACTTGACATGAAAGTAGAACTTTGAAAAAGAGAAGGGTGAAAGAATCCCTTAAAAATTCGGCAGCCTGACGGCATCACTTAAACTTCAACAAAAATGAATTGACAAGATCAAATAGAGTCTCTCATAATATGAACATAAGAGTCCAGTATGATAGATATAGAGACCATACCCCAACATAATAAAAAGTAACTTCAAAGACTTGACAAGAAAATAGAACTTGAAAATGAGAAGGGTGAAAGAATCCGTTACAAAAAATTTGGCAGCCTAACGGCGCCACTTAAACTTTCATAAAATAAAATTATGAGAGTAATAGGGGGTCTCTCATCATGTGAACATACAAAGTACAGTATAAGGAATATAAAATAACATCCTCCAACATAATAACATGGAGCACAAAATAAATGACATAAAAGAGATCACTTGAAAAGAAAGAGAGAGGTCAGATCCCTTACCTTAAAACGTAACTCTTAAAACTCAATGTTTTGAACCTTGAGGGATTGAGGGCACATTGGGAGGACTCCTTGGAAGGTAATGAGACCAGAAATTCGTTGGGGGAGAGTGGGGAGTTGAAATGGATGAGAGGATGGCTTGGTATTTATAGGGAAAGTGAGGGGACAAGGCATTAATGGCCAAGGGACACCTCACATGTGCTTTTCTCAAAACCATGTGCTCTCCCATGATATTTACCATTAAGTTAGGCCATATGGGGCCCCCATGCAATAATTCATCACCTTTGGTTGACCATCCCTTAAAATATCTCATGCAATCACCATGACATAGTTATGATGTCATTAAACATACTGAAACCCTAAAACTGTATTTTTACTATTCACTGAAAATTCAACTTTCTCAGAAAAATCCCAAAATTTCGCACTAACCAAATATCAACGCTCTGATTTCAAAAATGAACTCCATTTTATAAAAATAATTTTCTAAATATTTTTAATTTTATTTTTAAATAAATACACTATTCACCGAAAATTCATTTTTTTCAGAAAAAACCCCAAAAATTACATTAACATAATATCGATGCTCTGAGTTCAAAAATGAAATCCATTTTATAAAAATAATTTTCTAAATATTTTTAATTTCATTTTTAATTAAAAAAACACTATTCACCTGAAAAAACTAATACTTGAATAATAATTTATGAAACCGTTATTTACCCATTTTATTGAATCACATTACTTAATAAAGGTGCCTAGATTATTTTAAAACTTTATTTAAGTGAGATTACTAATCCATTTGGTCATATTACTAATCCTAATCATAAAATCACTATTCATAATTTACTATTCATTAAAAATCAAGTTGATCTTATTAGGCTCTAAATTTCGTACTTAACATAATTGTAGAAGACTATTTTTTGAAAATCATTACATATTTTTAATTATTTAAGGTTTACATAAACATTTTTTTTAAATATCATTTCTCTAAAATTCATCAAAAATATGCATACTATATTTATCCTAACATTTGAAAATTCATAAGAATCATCATAAGAAGAAATCCCAATTTTTATTTAAAACAAAGGATTACACAAGGCAGTTACGGTCACCTTACATAGCCCCTTATCACACCAGCATAGGACCTAAGTGTAAGGTGTGCTAAGGTGAGAGAATCTGAGGGAGGCTCATCCAACATCGCACGAGTAGTAATTTCTATTAGTTTGAACTTCTCGCAAATGTGATTCTGTTCTAGCTTCACACAATGAAGTTCGGCTTGGGTTTGGTCCAGAGAAAAGCCCAGTGGTTCTACCTCCTTCCCAAGTTCTGTTAGATGGGCTTTGATCGGTCCCAGACTACTGGGTGAGGCCATCGAGTCTTCTTTCTATAATAATTAACCAATATTACTTGTATTTAGAGACAATAATCAAAACGTTTAGTTTCCAGCGGTCATATTGACCAATGGTCATATAACCGTCTAAACCCAACTGTCTCATTTTAGTTATACTCATGTTAAAAAATAAAACATTTTTTTTGAGTATATAAAAAAATAACACATGAAATTAGGAAACAAGATTTATTCAAAATTTAGGGTCGTTACAACCACTAGAGATTCTCCTATAAATAATATCTCATTTGAAAAGAAGCAGAACACGAGACAACATCTTTGACATTGGTGTTTACATGCTGTTGAAGTGATTTCTAGAGAAAGAGGCTCTTATCAACTCTCAAAGCTTCGTACAGAAAGTTTGAACAGCTTGTTCAAACTTTTCCTTGTATAGACTTGCTTCTTGCAACTCTGATTTTAGCTGATTACAATCGAGGGCTTCCAGGGATAGGAAGACAGAGGTTCCAAAACCTTGAAGTTGAGGGCTTCCTTGGTGAGGAAGATAGAGGTGCCGACTACCTGATAGTTGAGGGCTTGCGGGATAGTAAGACAGGATCTGATCTTCATATCGAGGGCTTAACCTGGTGTGGGTAAGACATGCTTTTTTGAAAGTATAAATCAAGGGACCTTTATCTAAGGTTGTTGTATACCCTTCTCTTTGGGTTAAAATAATTATTACCAGTTACTTGTTTTTGTAACAAGTTTTTTTCATTGCATTTTGTATTGTTAAGGAAAGTATAACTTTCTTAAACTTCTTTACTCATACTCTGATTTAGTTAGAATCTATACACTTTAAGGTAGAATCTTAGTTGGTGTAAACTTAGTCTAAGTTTCATTTCCGGAATCACTTTTCTGGAATCAATCAAGTCTTTAGAACGTTGAGGTGTTGTGAATTTTGGTTATACAAAATTTCTTTAATTTTTTTTTAAAGTATACAATTCACCCCCCCCCCATTATATTTGAGCATCTCATCTTTACATATTTGATCTTACATTTGGTATTATAGAGTATATCATACTCACATACCATCTCAACATAAGATTAATATAGAATCTATGAATCTTAATGTTTTCCATACCAAAATAATAAGAGTATTAGATATTTCCAAATCATTTTCTCTAAACATTATGAAGAAGGTGAAATTCAAAGTTTGATAATGAAAAATTAAATATTCTACAATTTGGAGATTTCTAATAAGATCTATAAAGTTGATGGATAAATTTATGATCAACTTAAACTCACATCATAAAAATATATTTTCAAATAGAAATCATTGTTGAAAGAGAATTGATGTAGACAAAATAAAATATATCAATCATGATAAAAGTAATTTCTTGAAAATATAAAGAGTTACATAAGTACCAAAGGTATCAAAAACATATGATTGGACAATTCAAAAACAAAATTAAAGTTTTAATGTCTAGATTTATTTTTTTATTTATTTATTTATTTAAATCAAAAATTGGGAGAGATTTATGAAAAAAAAAATTATCATTGTTTTTTTATTTTTTTTATTCATTCTCCTTTTATTTTTAAATATATAATTATTTTAAAGGGAAATAAATTTAAAATTTTATTTTTATCTGATTTTTTTTCTAAAATATTTTTATTATCTGGTTTTTCTAATTCTCTATTTCTTTTAAGTAATATTTTTTGGGTGATTAGGTTTCTTTTTTATAATAAAGTTTGGTCAATATTTATAGTAGAACAAATGGGGAGAAATCAGACATCATAAATACCATGAGATGTTTTTTTTAATTTCAATTCTTTATTTAAATTCTATTATATATATTTTTCTTTATAAAAATAGAGATATTATTTGGGTGTTATACTCACTTATTTATTTATTATGGAAATAAAAATAAATTTCATAAAAAATAGTATGAACTAAGTTTCTATTTAAGTTATTGTTTTTTCAGATAGAGTTTTTGATAAACCAAATATTGGAACTTAAATTGGATTTAAAAAAATATTATGATATAAAGTTACAACAATAAATTATATCCATTATATTTATCAAGAATTATAGTGGTGTTAACCCAAACCATTAGTAGATGAAGAAACGTGCTAAAGAAGATACTATATATGTCATTACAATTGATCCTGAGTTTTATAGAATTTGATTATTGGAATTTCTTAAAAAATTTCCTATATATAAACTTGTACCTCAAGAATCAAAAGAATAATCGTATGAAGTTCAAAAAATAAAATTATAAAAATTTTACTTGTTTTAATGCTTTGAAATTTCTTGTTACTGAATGAATTCTCAGTCAACATAATTTTACTTATTGAAAATAATATGCTTATGTTATGAAGTTTCTCAGTCAATATCCAAGTATCACTAAGAGGGGAGAATTGAATTAGTGATAGCTTTTTCTATTATGTTTCCTTATTTTTGAAACAACATTTTCCTCCTATTGAATATTTATTTCTCTGCTGAACAGACACATCCACAGGAACACGATATTTACAAGGTTCATTGCTCAATAAAAGTAGTTACATCTTTGGTATGGTACGAAAACAATCTAGTACCACACAATCTACTAGAAAATTATCCTTTGATGTGGAATACAACGAGTATGATATTCCCTTACACTCATATATCACTTGGAAAAAAATACCGAAGTGTGTGTCCACCCTCTTAGAACAAATAGGGAATTACAGTATTTCAATGCTTCTTTACACTTGAATAGGTGTATAATCTGAATTAAAAACCTTTACTTTCCCACCCAACCTCCTCTTTTGCACACTTCTTGAATCTTTTGCACACTTCATGCCTTTCATTTTTTTATGTTTTGCCTACAAATCATGAATTTCACAGAACATTCCAAACCTTCTTTAATATTTCATGCAACATCCTTTTCCAAAAACACATTTCTTCATCTCTTGATTTTCAGGCCCAAAAATTTGGCAAACACTGGGAAACAGTGCCACCTGAAAACATTATTTTGTGCCATCTCTAGATCATCCATTATTTTTTCATGATTCTCTTCACTGAATTATGTAACCATTCTTTTTATTTCATCATGAACTCCACTATCCTGATATGTATTCTTTGATTGAAAAGATTTTCCATCATCAGATTTTTAATAGTAAGTAATGAACCATCCCTCTCTTCAATTAGCTTCTTTACTTCCAAGCAAAACATAATCTGACTAGAAACACCTTTACTCCCCCTTTCCTTCATAATGCTTTCATCAAAATTACTCCAAACTTATGATATTTTGGAAATACAAATCTAAAAAGCATCTTCTGGTTTTCAAGTACTTTACAAAGTGAATTGATTTATCTTATTTGACAACAAAAGACAAAACTCTGCCAAGGAAAACTCTTCTTACTTGATTCTTCATCAAACTTGGTCCCAATAATCTACCTCTTTGGATTTTTTTTGTCAAAAATATTCATAAATTACTGAAATTTGTAACCTCAAGTAAAGGATTATTTATAAACAATTCTAAGCCTATGTGAGATAACTCATTTTAGGAAACAAGAATTATTGATTGCCAAAACCGCGCTGTCCTAAAGCAGTGACTATGAAATTTCATGATCATATTTCCTCATCCTTCTTCAGAGAATCTTTTAGGCTTCTAATTCAGCATTCTTCACTTCTTAAACTTTCTTAGAATGCAACACCTTTATTTCCTACAACCACTCCAAAAATCAGTTAGAATAGTTCACACATAAACTTTCTAGATTCACAGCTTACCCACAAACCCCCCTTTATAGATGCAGCCATAAGGTTATATTTATGAACCAATTATCCCACTTGAAAACTCTATCCAAAGTTAATATGAGAGAGGTGATAGAAAAATGTATCTCAACCTTGATAATAAATAGGTTGGACACCCATGTTCAACCTCAATTTATAAAATGGTTATATTGGTAAATGTTTTGTGAATATGTTAATAACTTGTTCCGATATAAGAACATACTCCAGCTTCAACTCATACTTCTAGACATGATCCTTGATAAAGTGTTACTTGATTTCAATATGCTTTGAATGATAATTTTGTATCGTGTTCCATGTAATATTGATTGTACTTGGATTTTCACAGCCGAAGAGCAAGGGTAACTTTACTTCATTAAGTAGATCTTCCAACTGAGTCTCCATCCACATAAGTTGGGTATCATCTTGAGTAGAAGAAACATACTCAGCTTCATATATGCTAAGGGTTACTAAATTCTATTTCTTGGTATTCCAACTAACACAAAATTTCCCCAGAAAGAAAACTCCACCAGATGTGGATCTTCTATCATAAAAGTTTCCTGCCCAATCCACATCTGAATATCAGAACAGATTAATATTTTTAGATGAATCCTACCTGATTCCAAAAATAATTGTGACTTTGAGATATCTGAGAATTATTTCTCAATAAATAAAATGGTATTCTTTAGGAGCACTTTGAAATCTTTCACATAAGGTAACAACATAGACGATGTCGGGTCTTGAGGTATTCAAATATAACAGACTTCCAGTCAGATTTCAAAACACTTTCTAATCAACTTCCTTGCCTTCACCATCTTTAGAAGAAATTGTTACCATAAAAATTGGTGTGGAAACTAGTTTCTAATTTTCAATTCCAAACTTCTTCCGAAGTTCCTTAGAATAATTTTCAGAAGAAGTAAAAATGTTATTCCTCTTATGTTAAATTTGAAACCCAAGAAAGTATTTCATTTCTCCCCATATGGACATCTCAAATGACTTATTCATCTCCTTAGAAAATCTTTCACATGATCTCCCACCATTTTAGCAAAGATAATGTCATCAACATAAACAATTATAAAGAGATAAAACTCCTAGCATTCCTTGATGTAAATATTTCTATCAACTCCTCCTTCCTTGAAATTCAACTTCCTCAAGCAAGTATCAAATTTAGAATATAATTCCCTTAAATCCAATTTTAGCCCATAAAAATCCTTCTTCAACTTGCACACATAACTTTGGTCCTTCCCAATAACAAATCCACAAGTTTAATTAATGTAGACTTCCTCATCAAGATCACCATTCAAGAATGTGGATTTTAAACCCATTTGAAAGATTTTGTAAACTCATTGTGCTGTAATAGCAAGAAAGATTCTGATTGTTTCTAACCATTCCACTAGAGAAGAGTTTTCATAAAAATCAATTCCTTCAAATATTGAATACCCTTTTCAAACTAATATTTCTTTGTTTCTTATCACTTAACCATATTCATTCAACTTGTTCTAGAAAACTCACTTTGTGCCAATAATGTTCTTTTTTTCTGTCTTGGGTACAAGTTCTCAAGTATCATTCTTCTCTATCTGATCAAGCGCTTCATTCATATCCTGAACCCATTTCGGTTTCTCAAATATTTCATTTGCATCATTCAATTTAACTTATGAATAGAGAGAAGTGTGTGTAATAGCATTCATTGTTATTTTTGTTTGAAACCTATCATGTTGATCTCTAATAATGTTCTGAGCCTCCACTTGTTTCCTCATCCAAAGATGAGATATTCAAATTTGATCCCCATAACTTGAGATTTTTGAGTCTGATTCCTCTTCTTGAGTAAGATTAACATAGTCTGTAGCATTATCAAAATTCTTAACAAAATATTCTCTATCCTACTCATCGTCCACATCAGTATATAACAACTTTTCATTGTAAAAATTTTCAACAACATTCACATATGCAGAATCAATAATTCTTCATTTTTCTTTGTTCATACATCTATATCCTCTTACTTCTTGAGCAAACCCAAGAAAAATTCTTTCATCTCCTCTTTGTTCAAACTTTCCATGATTTCCACCTTTCTTCTTCATAATGCATAAACTCCCAAAAACTCTAATGTTTTTTAGACTTAGAGTTTTTTCATAGAACATTTCATATGGGTTCATATCTAATTTTGGACTATCTAAGAAACATTTTTGAATATACACAACATTTCTCATGTCTTTCCTCCAATAAAAATGAGAAATACTATGTTCAAGTAACATAATTCTCTCCATTTCTACCAGACTTATATTCTTTCTTTTAGGAACCCTATTATGTTGAGGTGTGTATAGTGAACTGAACTCATGCCTAATTACATTATTCTTAAGATAACTTTAAAACTCTTCATTATTATACTCACCACCATTATCAGTTCTCAACTTCTTCACTAAACACTCACATTTATTCTCTCCTTTCCTCCTGAAACTCTTAAACAATTCCAAATCATCTTACTTATGTCTCATGTACATAACACAAGTAATGTGAGTAAAGTCATAAATGAAACTAATGAAGTACTTATCCCCATTTGTACGTTGTTTTCTCATTGGTCCATAGATATCATAATTTATAAGTTACAGGGGTATTTTTGAGCGAATGTCAACTCTCTTATGCATAGAGTTAGTAATCTTCCTTTTCTCACAAATAGTGCAACACAAATCTCTTCTTCTTGATAAATCAGACATATCTCAGAAACCATCTCATGATGATAACTTACACATGTTTCTCTTAAAAAATAACCCATCCTGTTATGTCATAACTGATTTTCATCCACCACACCCATGTAAAAATAGTTTTGTACTTCACCAACTTAGAAAAAATTCCATTTCATACGTTGGCCTCTTGTAACTACATTTCCATCATTTTCATGTTTCACAACAAACCCATAACTTCTGAAGATAACATTTTTTCCATCATCACACAGTTGTGACACACTTAGTAGGTTGTGTTTCATCCCATCAACGTATGGTGTTTTCCTTGATTTCATCTTTTCTTTTCCAATGATGGATGAACCAACACCTTTGATACTTAGAGATTCATCGTTTACAAATTTTATTGTTCTTTATTTGAAATATTTCACATTATTTAACAACATTAATTCTTCTATCATATGAGATTAACATCCACTATCAATGATCTAGGTTCATTCTATTTTAATATCTTTCAAAGCGGTTTCAACCATAAGAGCTTTATGTTCATCATTTTCTTCCACTTTCTGTTGTGTTTCCTCCAATTTTTTAGCCAAGTCAATGTGTTCTGGCCAGACAATAAAGCACTCTTTATTTTAATACATAGCAGATCTATCTTTCTTACCCATTAAAATATCTAGCTTTTAAGAAATTTTTAAAAACTTTTCTTGTTCTGATAATAAAATCAGGAAACCCTTAGAAAGATGTCTAGGTCGATCACATCTTCCACAAATAGTTTCCAATGTTTGAAACCTATTTTTGAAATTCACACCAACCTTATCATATTTCACTTAAACTTCTATATTGTACTTCTTCTTTTTAGAGGATTGACTCCCCATCAAAACTTGTCTTCCATAACTTGTGGAATAGAATTAATGTTGCTGGTTTAACCAACACATATTTTCCATGTGTCTGAATCAACCACAATACCAGTAGTATCCATATAGTGAATATTTCCCTATGAAACTTCTATACAGACAAGAGTTGTGAACATGCTCCTCAACAATCTTCTTACCAGAACACTACAGACTATCGGCCTTCAAGATTTCAATTTTAACTTTCTTATTCAGCATAGGTTTCTGTTCAAACTTAATAGAACCCGATGTAGAAGAAATATTTATGGACTTGGGTTTTTTAGATGCTTCTAATTTTTCAATATTGCTAACTTTGACCACATATTTAGCCTTTCCAACATTTTTATTATTAGAACCAGTTCCATTTTTCTTTTCAACCTTTGAAGGTAACTTTTGTTGATCCTTATTAGGTACATTCTTAGCAGAACTTTCACCAATTTCTATAATAGAGTTTTTGAACCCTGTGTTCCTTTCCTCAGGTTTAAAAATTTTATGTTGGATAAGTTCCAACACATGTTCTTTTGTCTTCATCTTTACATATAGATGATTTTTATGATTCTTTTCACTCTCAAGAGATTTTTTCAGATCATCAATCTCCTTTTCAAATTTTTCTTTCTTCTTAGGAAAACATTTTTGGTCATTTGATTAAGAGTTTTCATTTGTCAATTTCCTATTTTTCATCTCAAGACTTCTGATATTTCCTAAAAATTCCTTCAACTCTACTTTCAAATACTATTCATGTTGAGTTTCCACTTCTTCAGTACTACTACTCTCATAATCTTTATCATTCATTATTTTAAAAAAGGTATTATTTCTAGATTTCTCAGCAATAGATTTTTCATATTCAGTATTGCTATCATCATATTATTCATTTTTTTGAAAAAAAAAGATTATTCCTTTTGGTTTAAAGAGAATTTTATTCTTACCTCTGCCAGAATATTTATCTTTTTCATCATGTTTCTTCCATTACCTTCTTGGTCTTCTGTCTTCTTCATCACTGTCTTCATCCTTCCATTTTTTAGGAAAATTGGCTACAAAAGTTTCCAATAGCTCCACATTCAAAACATTTCAAAGGGAGATTCCCTTTTTATTTCCATGTGCCTCTTTTCTAATTTTTAGAAAACAAGGATAAAATTTCATCCAAATTTTGACATACCTCATTTTTAGAGCAGGATTCACCAGCTTCATCTTGAATAATAATTTTCTTTGATTTCTCTTTCTTTGAATCCTTAAAATACATTTCTCTATCATATTTTTCTTTTCCCTTTATAGTCTCCCCCTTCTCATTTCATAAGTAATGAGAGTTCTATAAAAATAATCAAGAGATAATGTTTCAAGGTCTCTGTCTTCTAGTGATGAAACTTTAGCATCAAATTTTTCAGGTATAATTCTCAAGATCTTTTCAATAACTGTAGAATCCTCCAACTTTTCACCAAGACATCTGATTGTACTAAAAATGTCGTTTTTCCTGGTAAAGAATTCCCAATTAGATTCATGACCACCCATCTTTAAGTCTCCATACATCGACCTCCATATTTGAAGTTTTTTCTTCTTCACTTTTGTATTTCCTACATAGATGTTTTTCAGTTTTTCCGAGATTCTTTTGGCTATAGCAACACCTTTCACTCTTAAAAATTCACTCTCATAAGGAGATGAGAGTAATGAATTTCTAGCTCTTCCATCATTCTCAATATTCTTATTATTGGAAGGAGTAAGAGGAACCTGGTCATCAATAGCAGTAAATCCATCTGTTGTAGTTTCAAGAACTTCATATCCAAGAGACATAAGATATGACATCATTCTATCTTTCTTGATATGATAATTCTTCTCATACAATATCAGAATCCCATTACTATTCACTAAATTCAGATTCTCCATCAAAACTTTAGCAAAGAAAAAATGATGGGAACCTATCCCTCGGATACCAACTGAATTTTCTCAGTCAGGATCTAAGTATCACTAAGAGGGGGGTTGAATCAGTGATATCTTTTTATTTTATTTTTCCTTATTTTTTAAAAAACCTTCACCTAATATTAAAGATTTTTTATCTACTGAAAATACACAACCATAAGAACATAAGATTTACAAGGTTCACTACTCAAAAAGAGTATCTACGTCCTTGGTATGGTACAGAAACAATCCATTACCACACAATTCACTAGAAAACAATCCTTTTGTGGAATACAACGCGTATGATCTTCCATTACACTAGTGTAGGACTTAGAAAAAAATATTTAAGTTTTTTTGCACCCTCTTAGCACAAATAGAGAATTATAGTATTTTAGTGCTTCTTTACACTTGAACAGGTATATTCTCTGAAGTAAAAGTCTTCACTTTCCTAACCAAAATCTGGTAAGAACTATCTTGCACACAACTGAATAAGTGCGAAGAACCCAAATCTTTCGTGAAACCTTTTAGATATCTTGCGAGAAACATGTATACTATGCCCGCAAGATTTGAATTTTGCCACGAAACACCTCTTCCATGCAACTTCAATCTTGCGAGAAACTCTCTTCTTGTGCACAACTTCTCCTTCTTGCATGCAACTCTATTTCTTTCACGCAACACCCTTTATATAAAATTATTTCGCACTTCAGAGCTAGGGATATCTCTAAGTGTCGAGCCATGCAAATGAGAGGGGGTATCCTCTTATTTATAGGCATCATCAATCTCCACGTGCAAAAAACCCTAACGTGTCATGCAAGATCCTAACACATCATGAAAATCCCCATTTGACGTTGCATTGGAGCATAAGTCTTTTTCGCACCAACCTCATCTTTCGCACAATTCTTGAATGTTTCACTCACCTCATGCCTTTTCTATTTTTATATTTTTTGACCTCAAATCATGTCTTGTGTGCATCATTCCTAACCTTCTTCAATCTAACAAAAAACATCCTTTTCCAAAAACACATTTCTCCATCTTTTGATTTTCAGGCCCAAAAATTGGGCAAATACTGGAAAATGGTGCCACCTTAAAATGTTATTTTGTGCCACCTTCAGATCATTCATTCCTTTATCATGATTATCATCATTGAATTCTATGACCATTCTCCTTATTTCATCAGAAACTCCACTATAGTGATATGTATCCTTTGATCGAACAGCTTTAGCATCGTCCAATTTTCAATGGAAAGTGTTGAACCTTCCCTCTCTTCCACTAGAATCTTTCCTTCCAATAAAAACTGAATTTGATTGGCATTACCTTTACTCCCCCTTTCCTTCATAAGTATTTCATCACAAGTTCTCCAAACTTATGATATTTTTTAAATACAAATCCACAAATCATCGTCTCGTTTTCAAGTCATTTACAAAGTAAATTAATTTACCTTCCTTTAAAACAAAAGAAAAAACTCTACAAAGGAAAACTCTTCTTACTTCCTTCTCCATCCAACTTGGTCCCAAAATTTTATTATCTTTTAATCTAATAAATGTATTTATCTACAACCCAATATGTATTATAAATTAATAAGGGATCATACTTAGAAGTTAATAATTTTAGTATATGATTGGTATGATGGGAAAAGGTGAGTTTCCTTGTCTTACCAATGGTATTGAGGTTGATATCTTAACAGAAATTAAATCTTTATAATCATAGCTATTGACATCAATGGTTGATATTTATCAATGATATTATGGTTAATTCTAAAATTCATGATTATTATCAAAAATATCTAAGGATTTTTTTTCTTCTTCAAATGTTTAGAAACATTTATTTAATTGTGTCAATAACTATTAAAAGTGATTTTATGGAAAGGTTATATTTAATGGAGAAATATTAAAGAACATGTGATTGTGGTATGAAAAATCTTAGGTTTAATATATGATTATGTCTAAGGTAACAAAGGGTTGATTAGTTTTTTAGAAAAATGAGCTAGATTGTATCACACTCAGTTTCAAGTAAGTAACCAATTATTTATTCTTTTTAATTATATAATGTATATGGGTGAATTTAGGGAGAGTTTTGAGAACTTTTAGAGTATTTTGGGGCTTTACTAAAGGTGTATAGTTGGTGTACATTTTGGGAAAACTATGAAACACCTGTAGTAAACTATGAAAAATGAGGGAGGGGATAAAGGGAAAGTGAACAAGTTGTGCATAGTTCTTTTTAAACATGAGGAATCCTAGGAAAACCCATGAATGATTTAAAATTGAGATCCTAAAATTGTTGATCTCACACGTTTTAATCTCTAAGGCACTTTTTTCTCCTATGCATCCCTAACTCTAGTTCCTCACTTCCCAAGGGCTAAGGAAGCTTATCCCATTGATCTTGGGGTGATTCAATGGCTTATCTTTGTGATTTGAAGCTGGATTCTCATGGTAAGTGAACTTTCTTGGTTTTTCTCGGTGGTTTATCTTAGATCTACTCCTCTTACTATCCTTATTTATTTTATCTACAATAATTGTGGATATATATAATATAGTATATGAAAAATGTGATTATATTTGGTCTTTTTGATGACAAGGTGAGATATCTAAGGGGTGTTTTTGGAGTTTCAACCTAGTTTTATAGGATTTTGAGCACCCTACATCATTTTTGCTATAAATCTTGAAGTAGGTGGCTTTACTCTCGACTATTATATTTATAACTTGAAGGATTAATTTCATATTGATTAAATTTATTGAAATTTATTATGAAATTGGTTCGAAAATCATGATAAAAACCTTCTTTAGTGATGGTTTTTGAAAATGTGTGAAATTGTGGATTTGTTGGGAAAAGTTCTTTGATAAATGATTTTAAAATATTGATTTTAAAATAGTTTCCTGGTTTGATTTATGGAATAATGTTTTCAATAAAAAGGTTGTTTTATTGAAATGGTTTGTAAGTTAAGTGTCTTTACATTGAAATGGTTTGTCATGATTGTAATGGAATAGTTTTTGGGCATACATGGTGGTGTGTTTCTATATTGCATTACAAGGTTTGGTTGAAATATGACCTTGTGCTCGATGCCAAAGGTGTAATGGAACATGGGATTTAATTACCTTGTGAGGACTTAGTAGAATAGTGATAAATAACATAGGATTATGGAAATATCATAATAAAGCATGCATGTGTGGATGTGTGGGTTGTGGATTGGAATGAGTTATTCTCAATAGAATTTATGAAATGGTTTGAGAACATTGTTTGGTATCTTTTCTTAGAACTTGTTATTATTCTGAGAAAGTTGTTTTACTATAGAACTTGTTTATATTTAGTTATAAACTTCTTTTAGAAATTGTTTTATATAAACCATTTTATATAAACGTGCTAAAATGTTCTATCCTAGAGGAATTAGTAGGGAAGTCATTGGAGAAAATCTACTGAGTTTGATTACTCAACCCTACTTTGTAACTTTGGTGCTTTTTTAGATGTTATTTATCAAGACATGGGAAAAGGTAAAGTATCACACATATTTATAAGTACTTTGTGATACTTGGTCGTTTTTTGGAGTTGGAGCATGGATCATATTTAGAGCTTTGCAGTTTTTTGTTGGAGTCTTTGAATTTTTTATTTTTTTTTGTACATTGAGATTGTAGTCTACTGATGTGGTACTCAGATTTAGTTGTATTTTAATATTGATGGTTTGATTTCATTTCTCTTTCATTGATATCATGTATCATGTAGTGGGTTAATTGGTTATGGTTTGTTTGGTTAGTTTTTTATTTTGATGCGGAAAATCATCCCCCAATTTTAAATGAATCCCTTGGCATTCATTATCAGCCTTTTGTATTTTGGGTATGTTGCTTAAGGCCAAGTAACATCCTTCCACCTTCTCAATCCAATTAGAAAGAAGTGGGATGTTAAAAGTGGTATCAACTTGGTCCTTCTGATTTTCTAATGGAACAAGTGGTATTTGTCTAGGTTGGTCTTTGACTTGGTATTGGTTGTCGGTTTTGGAGTTGAAATTCATTCTGGTAAATTCCATGTTTCAGGTTCATAGAAAGGAGTAACATTTTCAGGACCTGAAATATAGAACATAAAAAAATAAAGATAAACTTTTTTTGTTGAGCTTAAAGTTACCACAGAGTTGGGTAAATAATTGTTTTAGAGACACTTATAGGATTTAAATATCATTTTCATGGGTTTAACCAATGATACGAGTATGAAATGAATCATAGAAATGAATTCCCACTAGGACTGCATATTTATCTTTTAGTAATGATTTATAATTTGGTAAAAAACTATTGATTTTTTAAAATTATTCATGTTTTTTTCAAATGTGATATTTTGAAAAGGCATGAAAATGGTATTTTTAAAATGGTTTTATTTTCAAAATCATGGTAAAATTTTCAAAAATGGTTAAAGGTGGAAAATATTGATTTTGGAAATCATTGTAGTGATGTAGTATAATTTGAAATTCTAAGACTTCAGTAAACATAGAGTGAGACTTATGGCAGTTGTTGTTTGTATAGAAAATATCACCTGATAGGTATCGTAGAAACCAACTAAAAGAGGTTGTTGAGAACATGGTTACACATGAGCCATAGGTGAACAAATAGCTAGTTTAGAGTATTGTCAAGGTGTTTTAGGATATGGATAGCACGAAGTGGAGGGATGATCCACTTCAGGTGGATCATTCCATCCAGTTCTAGAAACAGAATCCACCCATATTCTAGGTAGATTCATAAAAAAAAAAGGAAGAGGTGTGGTTGAATATAATGAATTGTATCATCTATTTCATCTCCACATTAGCAGAGCTAAATGAAAATATGGAAACTTATATGACACTACCACAAATGTGGGTAATGGAAGCATAAGGGTTTTATCACTGCTAATCAGAAAGCGCTAATAAATCTACCCTTTATCAATGCTAATATTAGCGCTGATAAAGTCCCTCCTTTATCAGCACTAACAAAAAGCGATAATAAAAAGAAGACTTTATCAACAGTAATAATAGTACGGATAAAATTTTTTAATAGAAAATATTATTAATATATATATATAAAATTCATTTTATTCAAAAATAATGTTTATATGTCTATGTTAAATAAAAAACAAATGTTTTTTATGTTTTTTATGTTTATGTTTTATTTATGTTTATTATGTTTGTTATTTTTAGTTATATCTTTATTATATATTTATTATACTATATATGATTATAATATTATATATAAGTACTTTTATATATATATATATTAAATATATATATATATTTGTTTCCAAATGAATGTGTCAATTGATGTGTATGTTCATATTCTCATGAATATATGTTCATTGTTTACCCTAATATTGGCCATATATACTATATTACTATATATACTTGGTGTATTCATTCATTTCCTATATATATGAAGCTTTATCTTCTCATAAATACTTAAAATCATGATAAATATATTTAAATAAACAATAAATGTATTTATTATATTTAAAAATATAAATATTTAGTTATATATAATTATATACATTTTAAATATATTATATATAATTATAATTATATGTAACTAATTAAATATAAATATGTTTAAATAATTATAAAATTACAAAATATTTTTTTAAAATGATAAATATATATTTATTTGTACCTTTTGAAACTATTTATTTATATATATGTGTCTTTAATGAATATATACACAAACATAGACATATATATATATATATATTTAAATACTTATGAAATTAAAATTAAAATTAATATATCAATTTATATTTAAATATATTTAATTATAAATTATACACAAACCTAAATATATATGTATATATATATATAATTAAAATTAAAATAATTAAATTATAATAAATATGTTAATTATATATATTTATAAAATTATAAATGTAATATATATATTGGTTATAATTTTATAATTATGAATTAATGTTATTTTTATCAGCGCTAATTAAAACGTGGTGATAAAACATACATTCATCAACACTTTTCAGCACTAATAAAGGCCCAACTTTATCAGTGCTAAAAAAGCGCCGATAAAGTCATGTTTTAACAGTACTTTCAATTGTAGTGCTGATAAAACATTCATTTATGAGTGATTTTTTTATCACTGATAAAGATGGGACTTTATCAGTGCAAAAAAAAGTACGGATAAAGTCATGTTTTATTAGCGCTGAAATTGAAAGCGCTCATAGAACATACTTTTATCAACAATTTTTATCTAGCACTGATAAAAGTTTCACAGGGTTTTATAAATAAAAACTAACTTTTTCCTCCTTCCTCACACCCCACAATCTCTCATAGAAGTGGATCCCTGTCGTCACCTCTGTGAACTGAGCTTCACCACGTGGTTCTCCCCAGTCACACATCTCCTCCACCAGTGACTCTCCTCCGCTGCACCACCACTTCGTTGCGGATCTCCTTTACCATTTCCTCTCCCCCGCTGCACCTCTCCTCCATCGTGCCTCTTCTAAAATGTGAACATACTTCCATCGTGTGATGAACCAAACCTCCATATTTATTTTAATATTCTTTCTCATTGGGTTCACTTATTACGATTTGATATTGTTGGGGTGTTGTGAATTGTATGGAGTAAACACCTTGCTGAAAATCATGGTTGTTGGTGGTCTTTTATTAAACACTAGTTATATTTGGAAAAATTAATTTTTCCTATACCATATTTTAAATTGGTTCATTTAAAAATATTCAATGAAATGTGTGTTTTCATAATGGTTATTTCAAAAAAATAAAAAAAATCCATACATTAAAAAATAAAATTTTATCTTCCACTTCTATATTTTTATTACTCTTATGTATTTTTAAGGATTATATTATTAAATATTAATTTGAAAATTAAATGTATTTAATGTGTTTCATCTTCTTTTTTAGAAAATATTATATATTTTTTATGTTTCTATTATGATAATTATTTTTAAAAGTAAAAGTCTTCAAAGTATTTCAACTTCATTTACTGAAAATGTTATATATTTCTCAAGTTTCCATTGTCGATGAGTGTTTTTAGCAATTGACCTCCATGATCCTGCTCCAAAGCTTCTTTGAGAACCTAAACCACAAACATGGCCTCATTCCTCATCTAAAAAAATCTACTTGATATGTCTCAACTATAACACCTATAACTAGATAATTTCTCCAAGATTATTGCAGAAGATAGCATATTCGAGAAGAATGAATCCATATTTGAATCTAGGATAGAGTCTCGCTGAATCTAGACTCGAACATGTTGATGAACCATGAGTGGAAGAGGAATGTGACTCGATATTAATGAAAATAATTTAATCAATGGAAATTATTTGTCAAGACTCATCAAATTATGGGGATTCCCATGACCCTATTGAGGGAGAAGATAAGGTCTCGATAGAAATGGAAATTGTAAAATAACAGGTACAAGGTCGATGAAATACTAGGAAGTTCGAGAGGACAACAAAATTGAAGAATACACCTTCATGAGTGAAGATTCAGACATTAAGTAGCCTATATGATTTTATTTTCAACTAATTTCCATGTACTAGTTGATGGGTCTATTAAGGATTGAAATTACAAAGACAAAGGGGCCTCTAATGTTTCATATTCAAGGTTAGAAGTGATAACACTATATGTGATTGATTAAATAAAAATGATAAATCCTTATTTGATCCACGATGAAACTTTTAGATTTGAGTTTAGTTTTGAATTCTAGATACCTCAAAATTGATGAATACCTCAAATCTACTTGAGATAGATCATAGCATGAAGGAAAATAAAAATGATTTTAAGGATGAGGATGATCATAGATATTTTAATCAAATTCACAATGCATTCTTGGATTAATTGGAAAATTTGGGCCCATCCCAATAGTAAGGATTCCTAAGAAATTTTATTTGAAACATCTGGAGCCTTCAGAACTAGATTTACACTCCCAAATTTAAAAGATTTATCCATGGTATGCTTTCTCTTTCACACTTAATCTGCTTCAGTAAAGAAAAAATTTCCATGTTGATGGTGATCATTGGAGTATACAAAATATTCAAGATATCCCTACTGTTCATCCCAACAATTGAACTTTCCATGCGTAAATAATCTTCAATCGAGATCATAGTAACTACTGGGGAAGAATTACAAGGAAAAATACATTTAGTTATAGGAGATCAACTATCATCAACTCATGGGAGGAATTTCTACATTAAGGTGCCATGTGAAGGTCATTGATAATTTTTTGTGCTGTAACAGTTTTCTTGGAGTTGAGTTTTGTTGCATGTACTCTTTTATATATTAGAGAAGAATCAAAAAATGAGGGAGGACACAACAAATAGATGAGAGAAGAGGTGGATAAAAACTTTAAAGGGAAATATTTATTAGTGATCCACTAGAGGAGGAGGCAATGACACTAATGGAACATGGGACGCATTCCATCTCTTCCACTTGGAAATTCTTCTCTCTTGTGTTTCTATATTTTCCTATGTTACCACATCTATTTTGAACATATTGTAAATATTTTATGAATGAAATATGATATTATATTAAATCATATTAAGGGAATGAAGTTATGTTGGTGATGTTTATTACTTCATTCATAAAAAAATTGGGTACAACCACGAAAGTGACACACGATGCAAACAAAGATAATACAATAAATCACTAGTCCACGAACTTCATTCATACATCAATCTAATTATAAGCCACTCTAAATTATTTTTAGATAGTAATTTTACTAAAACATTGATTTTCATTGAAAAATTATCATTATTGAACTTCATATAAAACTATTCTTCATCTGATAATTAAACTAAAAATAAAATCTAGCTTATGAAAGTAGTACATTTAGATTTATCGAAAAGTTCATCATAGTTTAACACTAGTTTAATAATTTTATGATTAACCAGGTTCTATAGTTCTAGAACTTTAGGATTAATTATTTCACGATCTTTATATCCTACAAGTTGTCTTACCTCCTTTAAAATCATTTCTAGTGTTTTTATTGAAATTGATGAATGGTCAGATCTAGATGAATCAGATAAAAATCCAGAAAAAAATGTATTTATACCTTCCTTTTCTTAGAAGATAGAAGAAATCACATTAGGTCATGTTGAAATTACTAAATCTAACCATGTAATCCAGGATATTGGGTATTTCCTAAGGACAAGAAAGAATTTTTTATAAGAATAAGAAGAATGGAGGGAAAAGCTATTGCTTACCTTGAAATCCATAGGACTGACATCTAGAGGTCTTTATCGACCATCTTGGGCCACTAAGCCTGTGCATTAGTCTCTAAATTCCAATATTCTTCTTGAATACACCCATGATTCAAAAAAAAACTAAAATTTTAGGCACCATCTTCCTTCTTAATACCTTTTCAATCCAGTCAATAATTTATAGTATATGTTTCTCAAATGATTCATTTACCTCCAAATCAGATTCTTCATTTTCAATCACATATGAGGGATCTAACTCATACTTTCTAAGTTGAGATACATGTAACACATCACACACACCTCAATGTCATAGAGAAGGATCTAATTGGAAATACACCATCAAGATCTATTCCACTATCTCGAATGGTCTCACAAACTGTAATGCCAACTTCCCCTGCCTCCATAATCACTGATTCCCCAACCAAGGTGATACCAATAAGAAAGATTAATCCTCTATGAATAAATTTAAAGGTATCTATCATCGTTCTATATAAAAATTTTGTCTTATATAAATGATAAGAAACCACTTTTTGATTAATTTCACCTAATCTGAGGTTTCCTACACTAAACTCAACCTCATAACTGCAGCCTTAATGGATTTTCTACTAACAACTCACACACCGGGTCCCTCTCATGCTCACAAGCTATAATACCAAGTTTTATTACTTTACCAATTGTAGATGTATAAATAAAACTTCATTATGATTTGTCACATGATTCAACCCAGGAACTAAGTGACAAATCATACTATCTTCCATCACTAAGTTCCTCTAAAAACCAAAGCCTCGGTCTATAGGTTGACATCATTTATTCATTCTTGATCTCCTCTAATCGATGCCCTTACATGAGTATCTATCATCTACCAGTGGAAATAATCCAATTATGCGCACACACAAATCCAACCACCTCTACCTATGGGTTACGTTCACCTACACACCTCTCCTAATGTGCACTAAGAAATTCTATCACTTCTAAAACAAAATCATGAACATATTTTATTGTCAACTAAATATTGACACTCACAATCATTGCCAACAACTCTCATACATTCCCACATCACTGAACCCAATGAAATAACTCAAGGACCCATCCACTTACCTAGACATAACTCTTATAGTTTGACTCTCCACATCCTCACATGGGCTTGTTAGTGACCAAAAAATTATAGTATTTTCATGAACCACAACTAATCATTACTCAAATTACAAAATATCATGATGAGCTAACACCAACAACAAATTTCCAAATATGGATTTCATCACCACACTACTCATACCTTGATAAGTCATAGATTGTTCCCCAAACAAACTGATTTTCTCACACACCTACAGCACCATGACTTTTGGGTCTCTTATTTACCACATTAAAGAGGCCTTTCCCCGTGAATACATTATGTATTTTTCAATTTTGAATTATTAAGGATTCTATTAAAATTAATATTTTTAAATTATTTTTACTTTTAATTTTTAAAGACTTTGTATCTATTTAATAACTTTTTATTAGGAACTATTCATAACAATATTTCCAATAGTAATCTATTTCCCTTAAAAAATTTAAATATAATTTTTACTTCACTTTTAAAAAAAGTTATTGTGAAAAGGTTTTTATTTTCACTTATATTTGTCATCTTAGGATTTTTTTGCCATGTAGTGATATTTTAGTCACCATTTATATGTTATTATCATTTTATTTATTTTGGAAAATGAGAATTATAATTTTCTATGATTTCTTAAGTTTTTGTTATGTGATTATCTTTTAATTATTTAAGAAAAAAATTATTTTTCCATTTCAATCATTTTTTTCACTCTTTCTCCTTCATCTCCCCCATCCCTATTCTCTTCTCTCCTTCTCATAGGTTTCTCATTATCCTAGGAGATGAAATTAATTTTTCATGAGGATTTAGGGATTTGGGTTTTTTGAGTGTTTTACATGGAAGGTTACATGTTGTGTATTGGTTTCCATTTGGTTTAAATTAGGTTTTTATTTTCTATTCCTATATTTTATAATTATTGGAATGTGTATAATTTATAAATTTATTTTCAATTAAAGTATACTGATTTATGGGATCTTGGGTGAAATTATAAATTTATTTCTTAAATTATACGATTGTCATACAGAGTTTTTCATGAGAATTTCATGTAATATTTATAAATTAGATTAATTCTCTTGAAAATAATATTTAAAAAGGTTTATATGGTCATTTAAATGTTTTTTATATTAAATATAGGTATTATTCATTTTTTTTTTTTTCAAAGAAATTTTCCATGTGCCTGGATACTATTTTGGAAAGAAAAAGGGATTTTTTTCAAGTGCTTCCAAAATCATTAAAATGATGAGACTTTAAAGAAGGGGATTGATACTCTACATACTAAGTTGGTTTTCATGTGAAGACCCATTTTTCACTTTAAAAATTAAATGGTTTATTTCTCATGTGACCCTCAATGATTTCCCCTATAGTTGTTTCACCAGTTATGGGTTATTGATTATTTATATGATGGATTTATGATATGAAAAGGTGATGTTATATGTGATGGTGTTGGAGGTTAGTTGAGAGACATTTATTTAGTAACTATCATGATTTATTTATCACCTCCATGGTTGTTTGTTTATGGTAACTTGGGTGTCTAGTTGGGATGTATTGATTTATGCTACCCTAGTTGGTACACACACTTCTATGGTCCCCCTAGTTATTTTTAAGACAAATATAGTGGGGAGGTTACATTATGATGAGTTAAGTATGGTTTAATTGGGTGGATTGTGTTATTTTTTGTTGAAACATAAATCATATGTTGGTCCGTGTAGTTATAGTGTTGTTTTGGATCGTCACACACTAGTACCTAGGGTATATCCCAGGAAATTTTGTTCCTTGATCGGTGGTTCTATATAGAGGATTAAATTATTATATTAATTACATCCTCCCTATTCTTTTTTTTAGTGTAACTATTAATTTTGGTTTTGTTTACTATTATATTGTTCCTTGATTACAAGGTTCCCTTCTTCATTTGTGAATTTATTTTCTATAGTTGATATGGATTCTTTATGAGATAATAAATATTTGATTTTCATGTGGCAAACAAATTTATGTATTATAATATGGGTATTACCTATATTTCCCACCAATTCATTGGGTAAAAGATTTTATAGCATGATATATAAATGTTATGTGAATAGGTTAGTAAGTCTATAGGTTCAAAAGGGGTGAGTGTGATTGCGTTAATCTCTACTCAAAATAATACATGTGAATAAGTTATCAAGTTTCTATGTTCATAGGTAAGTGTGAGGGAGTTAATCTCTAATTATAAATTTAAATGTAAATATGGTTTTGAGTCTCCAGTGGGGGGGTTGGAACACCGAAAAAAGAGTCCACCCACTAGTGATGGGTTGGCCAGTCCAAAATATTGATGGGAGGAACACAAAAAACTAGTGATCCAAGAAAGATAGTGTTTTTCATGTGATGTATAATGCATGTTTCCATAAATTATTTCCATTGTCTAGTCAGAGAAAAGTAACAATGACATCTAGTGATTTTCATAGGGGTTTACTTTTAAAATGATTCAAGTGTTTTGAAATGTTTCATAAAAAATAATATGTGTTCAACATACCGTTATTTGTTTTTAAATTGATTTAAATGGTTTAAAAAATAATTGGGGTTTTGATAAAGGATTTTTGGAAATAATTGGTTTATTTTAAAAAAGTTTTGATATTTTAAAGAGTAATTTGTGTAAATGTTTGGTTTTTTAATGGAATTTTAACTTTGTATTTATAAATAGTTTTCAAAGGATATTTAAGGCCTATAAATTTTTTAGCCTTGGCAAATTTTTATATCAATTTTTTGTATATTTATTTTTTAAAATATTAATATCACCGAATCAAATAGGATGGATATGAATGAAAAATGGATGGATGCCAATTTTATGACAAAATATTATGAAGATGGAGTTAAAGGGTTCATCAAGTTTGAAAAGGATCATCCATATGATCCTTCTCGAATACTTTTTCCAGTGTTTACACTATTATTATTCCAGACAAGTTAGTCTAGAGGAGTTGGAAGAACACTTGATCTATCATAGAATAGATCAAAGTTATAAATTTTGGAATAAACACGTTGAAAAATAGAATGTAGCTAGTGACTGGGATAACACTACATTTTATGGATCATTTTATATGATTATAAGCATGGATGAGGAAGACTATATAGAGGATGTGATTACATATGTGCATGATAATGAAGATCATATTAAGAAAATGGAAAGTACAATTGAAGAGGGACTTCATGATTCCCCAAAATTGTTTGAGTAGTTAAAGAGTTGTGAAAAGACACCATTGTATGATGGTTTCACAAAATATACAGCATCTTTAGTCATATTGAAGATGTATAATTTGAAAGCAGAAAACAGATGGAGTGACACTAGTTTTATGGAATTACATACTCTATTGAATGGAATTCTCCCAAAAGATAATGAGATCTCGAGATGAACATACGATGCTAAATGAATTTTATGCTCAATGGGTATGATCTATGAAAGAATACACTCATGCCCGAATTATTGTATACTATTTCTAAAGGACGAAAAATCACTTAGAGAATTCCCAAAGTGTGGTGCTTATTTATACAAGAGATATGAATCCAGTCCTACAGAAGTTTCACGGTACTTTACAATCATTCCAAGGATTATGTGCCTATTTGGAAGTGATAAGACTTCAGGGCAATTTATGTGTCAATTAGATGGAAGAAATAAATATGGAAAAATATGGCATCTGACAGACTCTCCTCAGTGGAAGAGAATTGATCATTAGTATCCTAACTTTGGAAATGAGCCAAGAAACATTAGTCTTGCATTATCTACAGATAGACTGAATCCTTTTGTTTTTCAAAGAATCACTCATAGTAAATGGCTGGTTATGTTGGTAAATTATAACTTTCCATTGTGGTTCTACATGAAATGAAAAAACATCATGTTATCTATGCTTATATTAGGACCAAAACAACTGAGTAATGATATTGATGTTTATTTGGCATCATTGATCGAGGATTTGAAATTATTATAGGATTCAGGTGTTATAATGTATGATGCTTACAAAAATGAAGATTTCACGTTGAGATCCATGTTGTGTGGGATGATAAATGACTTTCTTGCTTATGAAAATTTTTTTGGATAGATAATTAAAGTAACTCTTGGGTGTCCTTTTTGCGAACGAGTTACACAATCAATTAGGTTGAAATATTCATCCAAAACTGTGTTTCTAGGATATTACATATTTCTACCCAGACAACATAAGTACTGATCTTTGATGAAATCATTCGATGGAAGTTCAGAAAAACACAAACCACTATATACACTAACAGGTGATCAACTATTTGAGAAAGTTAAATATGTGTACACATATTTTGGTAAACCATTTTCAAAAAACCTTATGAAACCCAATTGTAAAAATAAATATGTTTCTATTAATTACTATACTGGAATTTTTGTTACGTCAGACATTTTCTTGTTGTTATGCATGTTGAAAAAAATGTATGTGATAGTTTCATTGGCATGTTGCTAAATGCACCCGACAAAATAAAGGATGTAATTAAGGCTAGTTTTGACATGGTTAACATGGTAATATGAGAGCATTTGGCACCAATGAAGGGTGAAAATGAAATTATTTTCCTCCTACTGATTACACAGTTTCCAAGAAGGATAGAGATCAGTGTTGCAACTTCTTGAATGATGAAAAATTTTCCATATGGGTATTAATCAAACATCAAGAACATCTTGTCAATGAATGATTTAAAGTTAAAAGGTCTGAGATCACATGACTGCCATGTTTTGATGCAAGATCGTATTCCTATAGCTTTAAGTTTCATTTTTTCAAATAATGTCTGTCATACATTAATGAATTTATGTTTCTTATTTAAATCAATATGTTGAGAAGTTATAGACCTGGTGAAATTTATTACTATGGAAATATAAATTGTTGTAATATTATGTGAATTGGAAATGTTTTTCCTGCTAACATTCTTTGATATGATGGTTCATTTGATGGTTCCCTTGGTGAGAGAGATTCATCTATGTGGTCCAGTGTACTATAGATGGATGTACCCCATTGAACAGTGTATAAAGGTTTTGAAAGGGTATGTCAAAAATAGAAGTCAACAAGAGGGTTGTATTGCAGAGTGACATTTTTTTAGAATGTTCCCTGAATTCTGTATCGAATACAAGTATATTGTGAAAATTATTGGTCTAACAAAATCTCATCACACTGGGAGATGTGCGGGTGAAGGAATTTATAGAAATAAGGTCATCAAAATCAATATTATAGATCGAGAGTAGTCCCACCTTTACATTTTTCATAACAGTTTAGACATTAACCCATATATTTGAACCCACAAAGAAATTATTAGGCATTTGAATCCATCAAGGGCTGAAAATGGATATCAAAAAAACATAATCAACAGTTTATAGTATAGTTTTTGGTCCATATTTTTAAGGAGTCTAATGAAAATCTAGACTCAATTTCAAAATGACTTCGATGGCTAGCTGGAGGACCAAGTGTGTATGTATATTTTACAATTCTTATGTAAGTAATGGTTATACATTCTATACAAATGAACATGATGAAGATAGTACCAGACAGATTAGTGGAGTTACAATTGGGAGTAAAGCAATGCGTGTTTCTGGTGCTAAGGAAATAAATCCAATTTATGAAAATATGTCATATTTTGACATCATCAAAAAAAAATGGGAGTTGGATTACAAGACATTATGAGTGCTGATTTATCAATGCAAGTGGGTTGATAACAAAATTTATATTAAAATATATGAGTTGGGATTTGAGAAAGTTGATTTTAGTATGGAAGGGTACAAAGACGAACCGCTTATAATGGAATCATAGGCAGTACAAGTATTTTATGTTTCAAATCCCACAATCCAAAATTGGTCAATTGTTCTGTTGTCGACTAAAACCACGGAAGAGTCAGATGAAAATTCAACGAAGTATGACCCTTTCATTGGGTTGTCATAATCATTTTACAATGGTCCAAGTGTATATAGCATTTTTTATATCATAAGAGACCACAATGATGGGATTTGGATAGTTGGTAGAGGGGTCAAATCCCTTCAACCTTTAAAAATAAGAGAGTTAAATAATCAGGTTATATTTTTTCTAATATGCATCATGCTACTTTATGTTAATATATGTTCACTAATGCTTTAATTTTCTCTAAATTAAAAGTTAAACCACTTTTGAAGATAATGACTTCTGCACAGGATGATGCTCCCAATCCCCCGGCATAACAGGTTTCTCAACCTGTTGTTGCTCGCAGTGCAGACGAACAACAAGTTTCTCAACCTTTTTCATTATGTTAATATTTGTTCATTGCTTCTTTTATGTTATCAAAATTAAATATTAAACCACATTTGTAGATAATGAATTATGCATGTGATGATGCTCCTAATACCTACGCACAACAGGTTTCTCAACCTGATGTTGCTCATAGTGCTGAAAAACAATAGGTTTCTCAACCTATTACTGCTCCTAGTGTAGAGGTACAACCATATCTACACAGGTTGATGCTAGTCCTCTAGAGCCGGAGTAACATATTGATGATGGTGGATCCAAGGAAATTAAAGGTGATTAAACACTGGTGATGCAAAAAAAATAGCGTCGTAGTTTGATGGTATTAGAAAAAAAAATCGTTAAGGCTAAAGAGAAGGCATTAAATACAATATTGGATGGAATAATAAGGGTCAACATTTTAACCCCAATAAGGCCATGTTTAGTAGTTACAATTTAATAGTCACTCAGCAAGGTGTGGCGATTGATGTAACTTTATATCACTATGTTTTGGATGACATTAAGGCACTAATGTGGGGATATATTATAGTAACATTATAATATTATTTTTTAATTTACTAAAAATTAAATAATGAAACATTAACTTACACTTCATCATCTCATGCAGAGTGCATTTATAGTAGATGACTCACACAAAGACTGTATCTGAAGGGTTACTCGAAGGATTCATAGAGTTTTTCATAAACTTTTAACAAAATATCATCTTAAAGATGATAAAGGACAAACAAAAATGCACCCACCTTTTATTTTTGCACACATGACAACCCAAGCATCGTGGGATGCATTTACTAGCCTTCATGTGAAGCAATATTTTTAGGTACATTGTGTCTGGTAATACATTGTTTGACAGTACATGAATTCATCTCTTTTATTGAAAGTGTTTTATTTATGAAACAACAACTGAGTTTTGAAAATAAACAACGAGCATCAAAACCAGTGTACCCTTACCATAAATGAATAATGGGGTACGCGTCACTTGAAAAAAAATTGGTACGTTTTTTAAATCTACCATAATAATTTTACGTGACATAAAACAACACAATAACTATGTTCTTTTGTATATATGCAGCTTGAAGAGTCCAAATCCACAGCCAATTCCATCCCACACCATGCTCTACGGAAGGAGGCGTGTGTAACTAAATATGGAAAACTAAAAGATGAAAAAACATAAAAAGTTTGGCAAACATGTGTATGTATGACATAATGAAAAATTATTTTTCTTTAAATAACTATTACATAACAATGATTACTTATTTTATTCTATTTTCTATCTGACATAGTCACAAGAGTCAACACCACCTGAAATGGATGTAGACATACTTTCAGGGGATTTGAAGCAACCAGAAAAGTATGGTCGTGTTAGAGGTGATGGTTTTGCGGTGACACCCCAAATATATTTTGAGAAAAAAACAAGTGGAGGATATAACTGAGGAAATAAAAAAGATGAGAGAAACATTATCTATGTTTCAAGAAGAATTTTAATACTAGATAGATATGATATAAAGTTTTATGGGGGAAGTAAAGATAAGAAAAAACTCAAGAACAACCAATGTGTGAAGATCTCGCCCCACCCCCAACCCCACCCCCACCCCCCACCCCTTAAAAACAATTCTTAATTAAGGTAGTTAATTTTCAAATAATTGTTTCTTTAAAATTTGAATCATATAGACACTAGACACTGATTTTTTTCCTATATTTATATTTTATAGGGTGAAAATGAATATGATTTGTATCTATCAAAACTCACTCATCGCCTTGTAGTGAGGGCTACAGTGTTCAATATCTAGAACGACATGTTAGAGAATAGACCACTTCCAAAAGGTCATGTCAGAGTGTTAATTACTATATCCCAAGAGCAAAGCACTGACCTACATGTTCTAATTAATGATGTATATATTCATGTGGTCGAACAAGATCTAGGAACATTCATCACAAGGCCATCACATTTTGTAAAAAAACATGTCGAAAATGAGGTATTCATTTCCAATTTAATTTTCAAGATAAACATTAAAAATTTAATAAAAAAGGTCTAAATTAGTGAATGTTGTTAAATAAGGACAATGGGAATGGGTGAAACAAAATACTGGTTCATAACCATCTCAAGGATCAAACAACCGATCAAAAATATCTACCCAAAGCACCGTAACCCCCCCCCCCCAGTTCTATATCCACATTTATTATCATTAAAGGCTCATGTCGATATGAAGTTAAAATATGGTGGTAATCACATAATTTATTTTGAAGTAAATATGTATGGATGGGTAGATCTATACTTCATTGGTGCTGAGAGTGAAAATGAAATCCTCGAATATGATTAGTTATGAGGCTCAGTTGTAAATTTTTACATGAGGTATGTTTTCATGATTTAATTTTCTAAAGGATAACATACTATCATAATTATGACTAAATACATTTTATATTTTTCCTACGTGTATTTATGAAAAACAATTGAAGGGATTTCCCCATGAACAAAAATTTGGACTCACTAGTCCTCACATCACCTCTACAGAATAATAAGACATAACTTCTAATAAACATGGTGAAATAGTGGAATCACAACTCAAATTGTTTGAATAAAAAATTACATATGACAGACTCTTCTTAATACAAATTATGTAGGGTTAAAACTCTAAAATTTAATTATATCAAATATATTTTAATTTATTTCATTAATTATTCTTTTTTTTCTTATGTATCATTGGATTCTCATTTCCATCAATTTAGATACTCAAAATATTTATTTTTTGGATTCAATTCATGGATATCGAGCAAAACGACCAAAAATGATGGAGTTTGTCAATTTTTAATACACTACATTAAAAATTTTATAATTAAACATCAAGTTATATAATTTATATTATCTTTTAATGATGGTTCTATTATGATAGGGGGTGCATGAATATCGTCTACATCATAGAATGAGGTAAGGGGAAAAGGAAAAGAAACCTAACAAGTAATACGACTGGATATGTATCAGGGTATATATAATAATATTTCACTATCCAAACACATATAAAAAAAATTAATTATTTTTCTCATTGTCTTTGCAGTGATTGAAACAAACAAACGATAAAGACTCTGGTTATTATGATTGTAAATTTAGGAAATAGATCATATTTCAGGAACAAAATAGAATCTCTAAAAATAGATTTTTGCAAAGAATTTCTATTTCATTTAAAATAATTATTAATCCTTTATGTATTTATATATTTTTAGTACTACCATGACTGCCAAAAAAATCCATATTCACAAGATGATATAGATATGCTTTGAAATGAATGGGCATCATACCTGATGGAAGAATGTATAAATATAGAATGAAGATGGTAAACTTCTCAAATAATTTTGACTTCAATAATCTTTTTTCCCTTATATTTCTATTTGATTGATGGTAATGTTGTGATTTGTATGGGCTAAACTCCCTGCTAAAAATCATGGTCATTGGTGGTCCCTATTTTCACACTATATGAATTTCATGTTGATTGGTTTTTTAAAAGAAATTGGTGGTCCTCATTTTTAGGGTATGTTTGTTGTTGATAGAAAACCAAAGATAACGAGTATCCAGAATGTGTTTCATCATCCCTTGAGTATTTTGTGACATCTTGAGACAAAACGGGCATAGGATATTACTCCACTCTTCTTGTTTTCAAAAACGAGAAGGTTTTTTCTCGAAAAAAACATTGATTCAATCTATAACATTAGCAGTTCCCCTTTTTAGTTGATCCAATGAAGAACCAACTATCATATATTTATTTGGTGGTCCTAAATATATGACAGTTGGTTCTTTACTAGGTAGAATAAAGATATACTATAGAAGGAGGATGTTATTCTATGTCAACCATACAAGGATGAAACTGATGCATGATGCGAGAGATATGACTCCAATTTCATGTTCTCAATTTGAAATGACATTTTAGTTAAAAAACACAATTGGAATTCTGAAAACTGAGGAAATTCATTCCGATTGTTTTGATACTTTAGGAAAAAGATCTATCTATCATTAATGACGTGAAGGAATCAACCTCCCTTCAATCTGACACATGGTGTCACCGGTGTGACTCCAAATGTGTCTTGTTATTTAAAATTGACATTAATTCAAGAATAAAAACATGACTGACATACTCAAAACCAAGAAAACGCATTTGGATTATTTTCATACTTTAGTAAAATTATCCATGAATCATTTGTGATGTGTAGGAATCAACCTCACCTTAATCCGATGAAAGGTGCGACTGGTATGACTAAAAGTGCCCGCTATTTGTTTAAAATTGACATTTTAGCTCAAAACATGTCACTTATTGTAAACTAAGAAAACACACTTTGATTTTCTTAAAAATTAATGAAATCGATTCTTTAGTCCTTTGTGACGTGTATGAAGAAGACTCACATCAAAACGATGCACGATGCGACCGATATGACTCAATTTTCATGTTTTCTGATTGAAATTTTTTTTTAGTAAAATACAAATCTGACAAACTAAAAACTGAGGAAATGACTTCCGATTATTTTGATACTTTAGAAAAATGATCTAATAGTCATTTTTTGACGTGTAGGAATAAACCTAACCCCAATCAGATGCACGGTGTCACTAGTATGACTCCAAATGTGTCTTGTTATTGAAAATTGACATTAATTCAAGTATAAAAACATAACTCACATACTGAAAACTGAGAAAATGCATTCAGATTGTTTTAATAATTTAGGAAAATGATCCATGGGTCAGTTGTGATGTGTAGGAATCAACACCACCTCAATACAATGAACATTGTAACCAGTATGACAAAAAGTATCTGATATCAGTTTAAAATTGACATTTTAGCCCAAAACATGCCACTCACTGAAAACAAAGAAAACACACTTTGATTGTATTCAAAATTAAGGAAATCTATTTTTCAGTCCTTTGTGATGTGTATAAAGAAGTATCACATAAAATCAATGCATGATGTGACTAAAATGACTCAAATTTCATGTTTTCATTTTGAAAGGACGTTTTAGTAAAAAAACACAACCGACATACTGAAAACTCAGTAAATACATTATGATTATTTTTATACTTTAGGAAAATGATATATCAACCATTTTTAATGTGTAGGAATAAATCGCACCTCAATATGATGCATGTTGTCACAGGTATGAATCCAAATGCGTCTTGTAATTTAAAATTGACATTAATTAAAGTATAAAAAACACAACTAACATACTCAAAAGCGAGAAAAACTGATTCATATTGTTTTGATACTTTAGGAAAACAATCCATGAGTCAGTTTTCATGTGTACGAATCAACCACACCTTAATTTGACAAACAGTGTGACCATTATAACTAAAAGTGTTTGCTATTAGTTTAAAATTAACATTTTAGATCAAAAAGTTTCACTCACTGAAAACAAATAAAACGCATTCTGATTGTCTTCAAAATTAAGAAAAGTGATTTTTTAGTCCTTTTTGACATGTATGAAGCTGTATCATATCAAATCAACATATTATGTGACCGATATTACTCAAATTTCATGTTTTCAGTTTGAAATGAAATTTTAGTAAAAAAACAAAACTGACATACTGAAAACTAAAGAAATGAATTCTAATGATTTTGATACTTTAGTAAAATGATCTATCAATAATTTTTTATGTGTAGAAATCCATTGAACATTAATCTGATTCATGGTGTCACCATTATGACTCCAAATGTGTCTTGTTATTTAAAATTGATATTAATTCAAGTATAAAAATACAACGGACATACTGAAAACCGAGCAAACACATTCCTATTGTTTTAATAATTTATGAAAATGATCCATGAGTCAGTTTTGATGTGTAGGAATCAACCCCACATCAATACGATGAACGGTGTGACCAATATGACTAAAAGTGCTCGCTATTAGTTTAAAATTGACATTTTAGCAGAAAACGTGCCACTCACTAAAAACTAGGAAAACGCACTATGGTTGTCTTTAAAATTAAGGACAATAGTTTGTAATTATTTTTTGATGTGTATAATGCATTCTCCCATCAAACTGACGTATGATGAGACCTATATGACTCTAATTTCATGTTTTCAGTTTGAAATGATATTTTAGTAAAAAAACACAACTAGCATATTGAAAACTAAGAAAATGCATTCTTATTGTTTTGATAATCTATAAAAATGATCTTTTATTCATTTTTGAGTTGTATAAATCTAAACCCACCTCAATATGATGCTTGGTGTGACCGGTATAACTCTAATTGTGTCATTTTTATTAAAAAATAACATTTTTAATGTATTGTTCATATTAATGTTTAATTTATTTCTTTAAAGTATTACTAAAGTAAGGTTTGTTTTCTTATATAGGTGGAAACATTTTAGTTATTTGGGATGATTTTTTCTGTGACTATTACCATTAGAGGACATTTTTTAGAGGGGACCACATATGTTAAAAGAGAAAACAATAATTTTTTTAACTATTTATTGGATAATTGTAAATGTAATTTTATAAAACATTGTTAAAAATTCATATAGAAGTGTTTTTTTGGTATATACCATGAGTGAATATTTATTTATTTATGATTTAAATTAAATGTATATAGTATTTTTCTTCAAACCTTTGCGTTCACTTCTTGTCTTTTCATCATTTGCATTATGTATGTGGTTATTTTTTATATACTGTGGGTGGTTATTTTTTAGCAGGTTTTTATTGGTTTGTGATAGTTATTTTTGCTAGTTTGGTGTTGTTTATTTTTTTCAAGCTATTTGGGTGTGTTGTTATATAAACAACACACCCAGGCAGGGAAGCCTTTATCAATTATAATTGAGGCATTAATAAATGGGGACTTTATCAGCGCTATTTGAAGTGCTGATAAATGGGGATTTATCAGTACTTTTTTATCACTGATAAAGGGGACCCCCCCCCCACCCACCCCCTTAATAGAGGCTCTATTATCAGTGGTTTTTTAGTAGAAATAAATTCCTTTTTTAGCACTGATAAAAGTCTATTTTGTGGTAGTGTGATGTAAGATCTTGTATGCCAGTGGTGGGGTTTATCTATATAAGCTAAAGTTTTTTAAGGAATTGGTTGGAAGGATTTTGAGGAACTTTTCAACAAAAAATTCTATCCTCACAGCTTATAATTCAAAGAAATATGGATTTCTTCAACATGAATAATAATATTCTTTCTATCACGAAGTATGTAGAAATTTTTTTGAATTTAGTGTGCTTTTTACCTGAGGTTGTAGCAAGTTCATACTTGAAGGCATGCATCTTTGAATCAAGGCTGATACATGAGATTTACTCAAATATTATTGTCCTCTATATTATAGATTATAAAGACGTGGTCAATTTCATGACATTAGATTAAAGGTACATCACAAGAGCTATAGGAGGAGGAAACATGTTCATACTTATAGGGAAATAGTGGCAACCCTAATGCTGGGAGAAAATATAAGTGGGACACTTTTTCTAAGGTGGGAACATGAATAAAAATTAAAAAACTAGATAAGTAAACCTCCCACCATAACCCACGATCCAAGATAGTTGTTTCCAATGTTGTTCATTCAAATATATAAAGAAAGAGTGTATGGAACCACTAAGAGCATGCCACAATTGCAACAAGATAGGGCATCTTCAGCACTATTGTCATAGTGCTTTGATGTCAGGTGTTCAAAACACTTATCAGGTGTTGCAAGAATCATATTCTTCAATAGGATGAGGGAAACACAATCAATATATTCTTTAAAACAGATCTATCCATGAAGATTCTAGGAATACCATGAATCCTTAAGGAGTGTAATCTCAATAGGGAAACAAGAAGAAAATTATAGTGATGAATAAGTTATATGGATCTAAATAAGTTATTATGGATGATTAGTCTATAATACATATGGTGTGAGGTACGATTATTTTTAATTTTACCCATATGTGAGATTTCCTTGATACGGTTTCATCCTATTCCTTTATTGATTCTCTTGTTTTTTATTTGTTGTGTTTAAAAGTTGAGATGATTCCTTATGTGATTAAACTTCAAATTCATCTTGGTCAAAGATAATGTTGAGCCATTATGTGTAGAACATATTCTATAACTATTGATGAAAATAAGATGATAGGGTATTTTTCTGTTCTTGAGATTAATGTTCTGACATAATCCTGGGTATGTATTGGGTGATAATATACAAGGTTCATATTACTATTATACCAAAATGGTTAGTTTTACCATTGAAGAGGGCGTCGAGCATCTCTTTCGGGGAGACCTAAATGTAATGTCAGGTTTAAATGGCTTGTTGGAACTAGTAGTTAGAGAGATATCATACCAATTGGTAGAGTTATATTTGGAATTGATGAATGATATCAATAAGGACAGTTTTCCATCAATGGTTGATCAATTTCTAGATGTCTTTCCCAAAATTTTATCGGGGTTTCCACCTATTAGAGAAGTGGAGTTTATGATTGATATACTTCTAGAGACTAGTATTATTTCCCTTCTATCTTATTTGATGGTACCAATAGAATTAAGGGAATTAAAAGTGTAATTGTAATAGTTGGAAAGAAAATGGTTCATTTTTCCTAGAACATCTCTATGGGTAGCACTGGTCTTGTTTGTCAAAAAGGAGGATGGAAATATCCATCTATGTGTAGATTATCATAAGCTTAACCAAGTTACAATTAATAATAGTTATTCACTTCCATTCATTTATGATCTATTAAATCAATTGAGGGGGGGTCAATGGTTCTTTAAAATTGACTGGTGGTTAGGATATCACCAATTGCAAGTTCGAAAGGAGGATATTCTGAAGATAGATTTTAGAAGTAGATATAGCCATTATAAATATGTGTTGATGCCTTTCAGTCTTAAGAATTCACCAATTGTCTTTATGGATTTGATGAATTAGATATTTCAAATATATCTAGATTCTTTCATGGTGGCTTTTTTGGATGACATAATGGTGTATTCAAGGACAAGGGCTAAAAATGATCAACACTTGGTGACAGTGTTGGGAATCTTAAGGGATCATTGTATGTATTTCAAATTATCAAAGGGAGATTTTTAGATACAAGAGGTATGTTTCCTTATCCATGTAATTTCTTAAAGAGGTGTTTCTATGGATCTAGAAAAATAGAGGTTGTTATCTCTTGGAAACCACCAAAGAACGTCTTTGAGATACGTAGTTTTCTTGGATTGGTCAGTTATTATCGATGATTTGTTCATGTTTTTTCAGAACTAGAATCACCTATGATAGAATTGAAAAATAATAATTTTCCATTACAATGAATCAAGTAATGTCAAAAATCCTTTCAAGAACTTAACTTTCACCTTACATCATCACCAATATTGTTTTTTCCAGAATTAGTACAAAGCTATACAGTGTATTGTGATACTTTGGGATTAGGGTTGGGAGGTGTCCTCATGAAAGGAGATCATATTGATTCTTATGGATCAAGGATGTTATGATTGCATGAGAATAATTACCCAACACGTGATTTGGAGTTAGTTTTTATAGTCCCTTATTTCAAGAAATGGAATCATTATATTTTTGTTGGAAATTTACTATTTTCATAGATCATAAGATCTTGAAGCATATTTTCTCACAACGGGATTTGAACCTGAGATAAATAAGATTGATGGAGTATCTATAAATGTTTTACTTTGACTTGATGTACACACTGGGAAAAGTTAATTTAGTAGAAGATACATTATGCAAAAAGTTGTATACTCAGTTGGAAAAGGAAGCTTTAGATGAGGGTCAGTTGATGTCATTCCTAGATAACATGCACTTGGAATGTGAAGACCGAGGTGAATGTGTGGCATTATTTTATTTTTTTTATTTGGTAAATATGATTAAATAGACATATAATTCCAATGAAGAATGTGTGGCAATGAGTTTGAAACTCAATGGTGGGGTGACCATTGAGGAATTGAAGTAAGACGATAGTTCATTATCATGGTTTAGAAATTGGATATTCATACCAATGGATTTCCAATAACAACTTCTTTATTCCTACCCCCATTCAATATGGAGTTTTCATACTATAATAAATAATAAGTATAAGTTTTTAAATGCATAATTTTGGTGGATTACTATAAAAATAAGGGTGGATGAGTTTGTTTCAAGATTCTTAACTTGTCATCAAGTTAAGTCATAACATCAGTGGCTAGTAGGTATGTCGTGGTTGTTACCTATCCCTTTGTGATAGGTCTCCTAAGAATGCTTCAAAAACATGATACCATATGGGTGATAGTGTACTGACTCAAAAATTTGGATCAGTTCATTCTTATTCGTGAATCTCATAAAATAGAGGACATGTCAAAAATCTATATCCAAGAGGTGTTAAAGAGTCATGGCATACCAGTTTTGATCATGTCAGACATAGATCTAAGGTTTACATCTCGTTTTTTGGAAATCCTTATAGAAATACCTTGGGGCATAGTTGACTATGAGTACATAATATCATCGTCATATGGATATACAATCTGAATGGATAATATAAATGTTGGAATACCTGTTGCAGGCTTGTGTATTGAATTTTTATGGCTCATGGGAAGAGCATATACCATTAGTGGAGCTCTCATATAACAACAGCTACCATACCTCGATACATATGGATTATTTTGAATCATTGTATGGGAATCCTTGTCATTATCCTCTTTTTTTGGTGGAAATAGGTGAGACTTCACTGGTTGTCCCGGTCCTTGTCCAAGAGACCATAGATAAGACTTAGTTGATCAATAAATGGATGGAGATGGAATGAATTCATGAGAAATTGTATGTGGGTCATCATCGATGGTCATTTTCATTTGTGATGAGTGATCATGTGTTCTTGTGAATCTCCCCATGGATTGGAAATCATCATTTTGGAAATCATGTTAGGATATATCCTAAATACATAAACCCTTTTGAGATACTAGATTGGGTTTGTGACATGGAATATCAGTTGGCATTACCACCTTGGTTCAATGCAGTACATATTTTGTTTCTTGTATCTCAGTTGAAAACGTATCATCCAGAACCTAACCAAGTGATTTGATGTAATCATGTTGAACTAGATTCAAATGCTTCATTGGTACATATACTGAATTGTATTGTGGATAGGCAAGATAAATTATTGTGTGGAAAAAGAATTGGTCTAGTGTGGGTTTTGTGGAAACATGGTCAGATTTAGGTAGACACTTGGGAATGAGGGAAAGAAATGAATGAGAAATATCCAAAACACTTTTGACACAATGATAATTTTATAATTTCTAGGGTTGGAAAGGATAAAGGTGTGGATAATGTAACACCCCTAGTTTCAAGTAAGTAACCCTTTCTTTATTCTTTTAAAGAATATAAAGTATATGGGTGAATTTGGGAGATTTTGGAAAACTTTTGGAGTGTTCTAGGTGATTTTATAAAGGTGCACAGTTGGTGAATGGTTTAGAAAAACCCTAAAACACATATAGTAAATGGTTCACACTAAGTAACGAGATAAAGTTAAGGTGCACAAGCAATGAATGATTTTTCCAAACCATACAGAAGCCTAGGAAAAACCGTGCATTGGTTAAAAGTGAGATCCTAAAATTGTGTATCTCACATGTTTTGACCTCTAAGGCCCTAATTTATCTTCCTATACAGCCCTAAATCAAATTTCCCTCTTACTAAAGGTTAATAAGCCTCTCTCATTGATCATAATGGGATCTAAATACTTCTATTAGTTATTTAAAGTTGTATTATCATGTTAAGTGATTGTTCTTGATTGTTCATAGTGGTTTTTATTAGATCTACTTCTCTCTGTGTATCTTGGTTTCTTAGATCTAAATAATCTATGGATAGATATATGATAGTAGATTAAAATTTATATTAGGTCATATTAATGATAGGGGAAGATATCTATAGTGGTTTTTTGAGTTTTAACCTGGTTTCATTGGTGTTTGAGTGTCGTTCTCCATTTTTTCTATAAATCCTGAGGTTGGTGGCTTCACTCTTGACTCCTATATTTAGAAATTGAAGGATTAATTTTAAATTGATTAAATTTACTGAAATTTATTGTGAACAAGGTGTTTAAATCATGATAGAAACCTTATTTAGTAATGTTCTATGGATTTTTGTGAAATCATGGAATTGTTGTGAAAACCGCTTTGATAAATGATTTTAAAATATTGATTTTAAAATAGAGTCTTGGTTTGATTTATGGAAAAAAAATCAATAATAAGTTTTTTTTATTGATATGTTTTTGTAATTTAAATGTATTGACATTGAAATGGTTTTTAATGATTGTATTGGAATGTTTTTTTGGCATACTTAGTGGTGTGTGTTCATATTGCATTACGAGGCTTGGTTGAAATATGATGTTGTGCTCAGTGCCAAAGGTGTAATGGCATGTGAGATTTAATTACCTTATGATGACATGGTAGATCTAAAAGAAACATCTCAAAAGTATGAAATTTTTATAACAAATCTTGCATGAGTCGATGTGTGGGTTGTGGATTGGAATGAGTTGTTCCAAATAGAATTTATGAAATAGATTGATTAAATTGTTTGGTTACTCTCCTTGGAACTTGTAATTGTTATGAGAAAACTATTTTACTATGGAAATATTTATATTTAGTTATAAAATGATTTTAAAAATTATTTTATATAAAATATTTTATATAAATGTTCCAACAAGTTCTATCCTAGTGATGTGAGTAGGGATGTCATTCAGGAAAATGTACAAAGTTTCATTACTCACCCCTGCTTTGGCACTTTGGTGCTTTTAAAGATGTTTTTTATCAATAAATGGGAAAAGGGAAAGTATCACACATCTTTATCAGTACTTAGTGATACATGTGTGGTTTTGTAGAGCTGGACCATGGAGAATTCTTAGATATTTTGAGTTTTTTGTTGGAGTCTTTGAGTTTTGTATTTTTCTGTTTACTTTGGTGTTGTAGTATTCTACTATGGTAATTAGTTTAATTTTGTTTTTAATATCAATGGCTTGATTTGAGTTTTCTTTAATTGATATCATGCATTATGTAATGGGTTATTTTTTTATGTCTTGTTTGGTTGGTTGTTTTATTTTTAAAGGTAAAGTCATTCCACAGTTGTAAATGAATTCCTTGGCATTCATTGTTAGCCTTTGGTATCTTAGGGATATCAATTAATGCCAAGTAATGTCCTTATTTCTTCTCAAGATAATTAGGAATAACTCTTAGGTTTAATATATTCTTGAGTCTAAGGTAATAAAGGGTTGATTAATTTTTATTTATATAGTATTGATAGCATTAGAATTTATAACTTATTTAATGAAAAATTGATCCATATAATTTTTGGGGAATCTTATATCATTTTTAGGATCACAATATATTCTCGATAATGTGTGAATTTATAAACTAGTGGTTAAATATAGGATTTTATTATTTATGAAATATATTATTTCTCTATAGTTCAATATATTGGGGATTAAAATGGTTTTGGTATAGGTATGTTATGGAGAATATATGATTAGGGTATATACATACTAGGGTACATGATTGTTTGTGGAAATATATATAACTAGGTATTTCATAAGAGAGTAAGGTAAATGTCATATTATAAGTGATATTATAAATTATGGATATGGTAATATTACCCTCACCTACTTTCATCAGTTAGTGATCATTAAAATTTCTAGGACATAATTTATTTAAGGGGGTAGAATGAAACCACCCAATATTTTGGATTCTTTAAATCAATACTATATTTAATAGTTAATTTCACATTAATCATATAACTAACATAAAACCTAACTGAATTTAATTGGGACCAACTAAAATTACATATATAATATAATCATTATAATATAAAAATATAATGAATATTTAAAATAATTATTTATTATTATGCATTTCAAAGAACCATTTAAAAAAGGGGGTATAGTATATTAACTTAATAAATTAAATTTATCACATTTAAAAGTTTTTTATGAGAGGTAATATTTATATTTTCTAAATCATTATTCCAATATTCTATTATTTATAAATTTTTATAAAATTAGAAGACATGTGAAGTTTAAGAAGTCATTTTAAAAAAAATATTTTATTCATATTTAGTATTTTTATTTAAATAAATAAATTTTATAATTTTATAATTTTGATATTATAAAAATAACTTATTTATTTAATTTATAATTTTATAATTATTTTTGGGTTAATATTTTGAATTTTTCTAAAAATAGATTTTTTAGGTGAACAGTGAAAAATATTGTTTTTTTATAAATAACATTAATTTTACGATATTATTAATATATAAGTATGAATTGTAAATTCATTTAAAAAATTTATATGAATAAATATTTATCTAATAAGTTTCCTTAAAATTTTAAAGATGTTGGTTTTAATTTATAAGCATAAATATTTTAATTTAGAACTTATGATATATTTTCTAAAAAAATCAATACATTATACATTTAGTATTTAAAAATTAATTTTTATAAATTTTAAATACTGAAAGAAAAATGAATTACAAATCTAGAATAGTTATTACCACATTAAATAATAAGGGGCATTTAAATTTTGGTCATAGGTGATAAATTGAAATTTTAAAAACTAGTCACCATGATGAAAACCAAATTGGTAAAATTGAGTAACCTAAGTGGTAAGTGTATGAAATGTTACAAGAATGATTTCAATTGAGTGGATGATTCTTTTATTAATCTTATATCTTATAATATTCATTTTAACTCATCTTTGTAACCACTATCCTTGGGAGTGACATCCCATTATTGGAAAAATTTGGGTATTTACAAAAATGCCACCCCTTTCACTTATAGAAGGGGGTCTCCTCTCCTCACTTACCCTCACACAAAACACCTATATTTCATCCCAAAATATTCCCTAAACTCTACTAAAAAATACTATACACTTAAAGGGGTTCTTTTATTCTCCAAATATCATCCCTAGAATGCTTAACCCCCTTTGCAAAGGAGATAATCCAAGAAGTGAAGTATAAGTTCATAACCTCTCTTTTTATTTCCTATTTTTGAACTAATTTTTCAAAATTAATTACACCATAATAAAATGATAAAATAAGTATGATTATAATTATTCTATGATTTTATAATTACTTTACAATCATTAACCACATTTTCCCATTTCCTTTAAGAAAAATGAAAATGTGGACCATTCAGGTGTGCGGACTACCACATCTATGAATAAACAAGTTCGTTATTCATTAACACCTTTAGAGGCTAGTTCTAAGAAATGGTTTAAAGAATTAATGTAATTTTTATGATATGAATAATTTTCTGTGAATAAAAACTTCATATATTATTAATGATACGCATGGTAAACAATCATTATAAAATTAATCATCTTAAACAAGAAAACTAAGAGGAAAACATTTTATTAATGATATGAAATTATTTTGTATCCATAAAATATAATCCTAATTATTTATAATTACAATATATCACACTAATAAACACTAAATTATGTCATTATTCTACTCTTATAATGATATTTTAACTTAATTACCTCGTAATCATCAATTAATCTTGGTAAGTTTATATTTGGGTCAGTTTTACCACCTACTATTACAATGTTATGATATTATATCACGGATGATTATGACAACATAATTACTAGTATAATATGATATACATGTGTTAATAATTATTTTTTTAAGGAAACATCAATATTAAACTCAATAATTAAGAAACCACCTTTCGTTGGTTATGAAAATCAACATAGTCAGCATATTATAGATTTCATCATCAAGGATAAAGTATGAAAAACTATAAAAGGAAATTGAAACATCATAAATAATTTTATTCAATACATTTTAGTAAATTTAATTATCTTTAAATGATGACCTTTATAATAAGGACAAATACATGCACTACTTATACAAATCTAGCACAAATAATCAAAACTATTAACACCCAATGTGGTAAAATTGGAAAAAATAATTAATATACAAGTATATAATGTTTATAAATGAAAATTATAAATCTTTTTAGGTTTTAATATATTTATAAAATTGTATATTAAGATATTTGTGCTTTTTGTGCTAGAGTATAGTGTGAATATGACTAAGTGGGCATAAAATTAAGGGGTTCTTTGTATCAAATTTAATTTCTTAATAAATGTTTCATTTTTTACATCATTCTAAATTTTTAACAACTTTTTTCCTATATAATTAATGTATTTTAACATATTAATATAATTCATGGGGTTTATTCAAAAGCTACAAAGGTTGTAAGGCGTTAATTTTCTCAAATTTGAATTTTGTGGGGCATGTTTCAATTATACACAATGTTTTCTTTTCAATGTCTGAAATACTGACCCCATTGTAATTTTTTATCATGATTCAGTTATATTTCATGATATTCAATGATCTATTTAAATTTATACCTCTCATATTTTTTTATTCAAAAGTTACAAAGGTTTTAAGAAGGTTTCAGGACTCAAATATTTTATTTGGTCCATAGTCACTCCCCTTTGACTATTATCTTTCAATATTGATAAATTATTACATATGATGATGTTAAATTATATTTCCACCTTAATTTATAGTGAAATAATTTTTCATATTGAATTATTCTTCTATAATTAATCTACTATTTCATAAAAAGTAATTATATTGAGAATAATTTACATCTCCTTTAATGTATTTTTTCTCCATGCCTATAATTTTCTTTCACTATAATGTTCTAATTTATAATTGAAAACCTGTTATGGATTATCTCATGTTTCCTTCATATTTACCTTATTATATTATTAAAATAATTGTTTGGTTACTCTTTTTACTAGGTGGGTTTTCAGCATGGTTGTTTCAAAATGTTTAAAAAAATTCCATCCTTTCATAATAAAAGGTTTTATCTTATACTCCACATTTCTTTTTAATAACCATTATATATTTTCAGATTAGGATTATTAATGATTATTTTTAAAATAAAAGTTTTTTAAAGTTTTTTTCCTTCACCATTTTGAAGCATTTGTGACATTTTTAAGACTCTATTGTTGAAGATTATTTTTAAAGGTAAAAGTTTTCAATGTTCTTTCACTTAAACTTTTTAAAATCACATGAATTTTTCATGGATCCACAATTGTATGTTCCTTTTTAAAAAATTAAATATTTTTCAAAAAAAATCACTTCACTATTTAAATATGACCTTTAAAATTAACTATAACTTCTTCTTCTATTCCAAATACAAAACAATTTTCTAAAAAAAATATGTTATCATTTCACCATCAATTTTCTCTTTATATATAAAGAATTTAATTATTTAAAAATAATTTTTGATAAATAACCTTTTATATATTTTTATGAAATAATATATTAGAGTGATTGAATTTTTGGTATCTACTATTTACATGCTTGAGTTCAATTTCAGTTATACCATCTTGAAGTTTAATGAAACCCTTTTTTATTTTCCATGTGCTCGCTATAATGTGATGAATGAAACCCATTTTCTTTACCTTGGGTTTTCATGATATGTTTAATTATTTCAATCTTATGGCATACATATGTATGGGTAATGAAGGTTAGGGTCCTATATCACCCTCTAATGCATTGGTTAAGGTTTTATACCTCATGAGGCAATGATATAAAGTGTGAATATGATGGAGATTACCTATATTCAAAATATTAGGGGTGAACATTATTAGGATTAACTATATTCATATGATTAATCATAAACAAAATGAAAATTAGCTACATTGACAATATTAAGTGTGAAATTGATGCAGATTTTTTATATTCACAAGAACAAGCATGAAATAAATGTGGTTCGCTATGTTCACAAGAATTAGTGTGAACATGATAAGTTTATATATGTTCAAAATGTTATGAATACCTATGTTTATTACTCTTCCACAATTCTATTTTATATGTATATATTATTCTATGTGGAACATGTTTACTATATCATGCTTCTATGATCTTTTTCTTTGGAATATGTTGTTTTTTTACATTACATTACCTTCTATTATTATTTATGTATAACTCATAATGTTCCATGTAATTCTTAATAATACAGTTTCCTAAGAATATTTTATTTCATATTCTAATGATCTAACCCTTGGTGACATGCTGATAGGATTTCCCTCTCTAATCATTTGAGCTCACCTCTTTCATATGTTTCCCTTCCTAAGTTAAGAAAATAAGAATATTATGTGATATCTAGATGTATTTCTTATGTGAATAATTTATGGGAGATTTTGAGGACCTATAATGGATTAATAATTTTCTATCATATCAGAAAAATACCCATTATTTAAAAGGGAATGACTTTTTTGTTAATTTTTTGTCACAATTATATAAAATTCTAAATCAAAAGGGTTTTAATAATTTATTGTAATAAAATATTAGCTTTAATTCATGTTATTACCAAACAGTTAGGTTAGGATTTTTATAGTTGGTATCAGAAAATGGTTTAGATAAATTACAAGATTATAATGATATCAGTTGAGGATAAATTAGAAGATATAAATATCATCAAAGGTTGATATGTTAAGGTTGATTATAAAATCAAATGTATTGATAACCCTTTAAGTCGGATGAGGTAATATTTTGTAGATTTGGATAGTAGGACTTTATTGAATACTCTATGTATAATTCTACTTATAGTATAACATCCAGAAATTTTGGTAAAGTGGAGATTGCATTATTTTCCTAGAATTAACATCTCTATCTTGATGCTACATGTGGATTCAGGCTATGTCACAAATGTACATAGGGTTAACAACCCTAAAAATGACTTATTGGGTATAAACTCAGTAATCACCTGGTGAATGAAAAAAAGGTCTAACTGCACACCTAATTTGACACTCATGTGGGATTTTCTTTGTCCAATCACACTCTATTTATAAACCATTATAAATTATTTATTTCAGAATTACTTTAATTTATTGGGTTAATAAGTATGATAGAACACAACATAAAGTAAATTAGGAATAACTAAGGGAGTTATAGGATTAACCAAGTATGGAATAGTTGAACTGAAAGTATTCTAGGTTGAAATGAAGGTCCCATTAGAGAATACATCTTAGGATCGAGCTTTCATATTCATTTTCTTTGATTTTCTTGGATATTAACAAAATACTTTTAGTCTTAGAATATGCTTGAAATATTATTAAAAATTGATGTTAATAAAATTATATATCCATAAACAACTATAGCTTATAACTAAATAAGGTAACATACTTAATATTTGATAAGTTTAGTATATTCTTGTTATAATAGGAAAAGGGGAGTTTCCTTGTCTTTCCAAAGGTAGTGAGGTTGATATATTTATAGAAATAAAATCTTGATAGTCTTAAATATTTTCAAAAGTGATTAGTATTTATAGATGATATTTTAATTATATTATAAAACTCATGAGGATTATGTGAAACATCTGAGATTTTTTTTTTTTTGCATTTATGCTTTAAAGGCTTGGAAATAAAAATTCAATTGTGTCAATAACCTTGAAAAGTGATTTTATAATAATGTTTTATTTCTTGGATAACTATTTAAGAACACAATATTGAGGTATAAATAACTCTTAATTTTAATATATGCTTGAGGATGAGGTAATATAGGGTTTATTAATTTTGATAAAAGTCATTTATAGAGTATTTAAATCATTGGAATTGATTACTTATTTAACGAAAAAGTGATCAATGATATTTTTGGTAAATTTTATCTCATTTTTGTAATCAAAATATATATATATAGACTATTTTATGACTTTTTGAACTAGAGGTTGAAGATAAATGTTTATTTTTTAAGGAAGATATGATTCTTCTATTGTTTAATATCTAGTATATTCAAATAATTGTGGAAGAGTTATGTTATTGAGAATATATGATCGGGATATATACATATTGAGGGTTTTATAAATGGTTAATGTTATTTTAGGAAAGATATGTAACTTAGTATAGCCTAAGAGAGTAAGGTATATGTCATGTTATAAGTTATATCTCAAATTATGGATATTTTAAGATTAACCTCCCTTACATTCATCACTGAGAAATAATTTAAATTACAAGGATGAAATTTAATTAACTGGGTTTAATATTAAGACCAAAGATTTTGGATCTTTTAAATTAATACAATCATTAATAACTAATGTTACATGAAACATAGAACTAATGTAAAACTAAATGAAATGTAATGATTCATATTAAAATTACATGAATAATATAATCATTTGTAGATAAAAATATAATGATAAATTAAAATAATTATTAATTATTATGACTTCAGAAGAACAAATTAAAAAAATTGTAAAGTAAATAACCTTAATAAATTAAATTTACCACATTTAAAATTTTATTATAATAGGTAAAATTTATAATTTTAAAATATTATTTCAAGATTCAATCATTAATAAATTAAAATGAAGTAATATTAAAGACAATTTAAGTTTAAGGAATAATTTTTCAATCAAAACAATTTTTAATTATATTTAGTATTTATATTAAAATAAATAGATATATAAATTTTATAATTTTAATTTTATAAAAATAAATTCATTTTTTAATTTATAATCCCAAAATTATATTATGGTTGCTTTTTGGAATTTTTCTAAAAATTTTGATTTTTAGGTGAATAGTGAAATTTCTATTTTTTTAGAAATAACATGAATTCTATGCCATTATTAGTATATGTTGGAATCACCAGTATTGATAATCCAAATCATGTGTCATTTATATAAAATCATCTTTTTTATCTTATAGGATAATCATTTATGTGAAAATCATGTTTATATCAATGTAATAACTATGTACTTTTAATATCACTACTCTCTTGTTTAAGTTGACAGTGAAAAATTTCTCTAAGCACAAAGTTCATCAATACAAAGGTCACCAATGAAAATGTCATCGATGCAAAGTTCACCAATAAAAAGGTAAACTATGAAAAGGTCACTAATTCAAAGGTCACCGATGCAAAGGTCATCGATGCAAAGGTCACTGATGCAAAAGTCGCCAATGAAGGCTACCAATGGAAGGTTACCATTAGAAAGGTTACCGATGAAGGCTATCGATGTGCACCTACTGTTCAAGCCTACCGTTGTGAAGGATACCTTTACCAGTCTACCATACTTTTTTACTCCATACTTTTTCAAATTCTTAAGATTATTCTAACGGTCATATTTGGTAAATTAAATGCTTTTGATATTAATAAATTATGATTGTAGACATATCAAGAGACCGTATCTGGATAGTACGAGGTACGAGAATGATCGCACGTGATGTACTTATTCCTTTTTTCAGACATCAAATATAAAAGAGAAGACCAAGGAAGAAAAAGAAATAGAGTGGCATGAGAAGCGTGTGTCTTTGAATGTGAAGGACAATACTTGCTAAATCAAAAAAAGAACCATTAAACACTCACACTATGAACCCAAGAACCTCAAGAAGATTATTTCGGTAGAACAATATCAAAATTTCCTTTTGGGCTTCATCGACTCTCAACAAACACAAGAAGAAGAAAACTCAATTCATGAAAGCTAGAACCTGGAATTGTGACACACTATTTTGAGGAAAACTTCTAGAGAAAGACTCGAATAGAAAATTCTTCACTCCAACTTATCAAGCGTTGAACTGAAAACACATATATCATTCTAAAACTCAAGCTTATAATCTTAGCTCTATTGTGTTCCTTCATTTTACATTTCTGAGAAGTGTGTGTCTGTCTGTTACACACACTGTCTCCTATGCTTGAACTAGAAGATACTGAATATCCTCACATCAGACATCACTTACATCTTATTTCCCATGTATAACTGTGGAAGAGACTATGTGTTGTCTATATTGTTTGTTTTTTCCATGAAGAAATGTGGTAGAGGGTGTGAACCCTGGATAGTTTATGAAAACTGTTTTAAATTCTGATAGAGGCAGTGTGTCACATTTTCTGTTAATATAAACTTCTTGGTGGCAGGTGATCACCTAGTGGAGAGGATTATATCTTGGCTTGAGACTAAACCTATTTTTTAACTTTAGTGTGATCTATTTTATTATACTCTATTTTATCTATTTTCTACTTCTTTATAATTTCTAAAATGGAAAATTATTTTTCATTGACTTTGATAGTTAGTTTTGGTTAGTGTATGTATGTGTTTAATTTAGTAAACTTTTTTCAAAAGATGAAGAAGTGTTTTAAACTGATTCACCTAAGGACTAATCACCCTTTGAGAAACCTGTTGACCAACTAGACATTTATATCTCTACTGCTTTAATTAACTGGGTTGTTTCAAAATTTGGGGGATCTTTATAATAAATTTTTTAACAGAAATTTTAAGTAGGAACTCAGTTCACCCCCATCTTGAGATTCCACTCCGAACAACATTTGGTATCAGAGGTTTTTAAATTTTTGTTGTTACTAACTGAACTGTTGTGAAAGTTTTCAAATTCGTTTCAACTGTGATTTTAGTTGTATGTTAAAGATCTTAAAATTTTTGCAATGTCTAAATTTTTCAGTTCTTTAAAATTCTAATTAAAAATGGATAACAAATTTGAGGGTGCTACTACTAATAGGACACCTTTTTTAATGGTAATAAATATTCTCAGTGGAAATTAAAATTTTAAATGTATCTAGAGATCATGGGTCCTGAAATCTGGGACACAATTGAAGAACAACATTCATTGCCTGCTACTACTATGGACACATGGTCTTAGTTTACTAAAGCTACATATAAAAATAATTGTAAAGAAATGAATTCATTGTACTATTATCTAGGTGATGAATAATTTAATAGAATATCTACTTGTAAAACTGCATATGAAATTTGGGATACTTTAGTTGTTTCTCATGATGGAACAACCAATACTAATGAAATGATATTAAATACCTATACTATCAAATATGATAATTTTAAAATGAAGCCTGATGAACCTTTCTCTGAAATATATCTCTAGTTCAATGAAATAGTGAATACCATGAGTCTTCTTGGAAAACCTGTGGATAGCAAGGATCAGATTATGAGATTGCTTTGATCCCTACCTTACAGATGGAGAGGAACTTCAGTTTCTATCTAAGAATCTTGTGACATAGGCAAGATACCAGTAAGTGAACTAATTTGAAATATTACGGTGTACAAAGAAGATCTTAAGGTAAATAAAGAATCAGATAAAGAACCAATAAAGAAATCTTTAGCATTCAAGACTAGAACTTCAAAGAGAAAAGGAAAAGAAAAAGGACAAGATCTTGTAGACACTTCCACCAGTGAAGACTCAGATTATGACAGTGATGATAATATGGCTCATCTTGCTAGAAGGTTCAAGAAGTTCTACCACAAGAAGAAATTCTTTAGAAAATCAATCTATAAAGGTACGATAATAAAGGATAGTAGAAAAAGGACTAAAAATGGAATGAAAACACAAGTGAGATAGCCTGCTATTAGTGTAAATGAAAAGGCCATGTAAAGGATGATTTCTCTAAGATAAAATTTAAGAATAAATATGAAGATAAGAGAAAGGGGTATTAAAAGTCTATGAAAGCTACGCTGGCTGCCTCAGAAGATAGCTCAAGTGGATCTGACACATCAGATATTGATAAGAACAAACATGGAAATCTGTGTTTCAGGACAGAAACATCTGAGGTAACACCAAATTCCCCTATACCTAATGTTTACTATTTTTGGAATGAAAGTAAATCAAATAATGATAAGAATATGACTAAGGATGGACTATTTGAATACTATGGAATGATTTAGGATACCTTTAATTAACTCAATGATAAATACAAGTTATTGAAAAGACAACATGCTTTAAATGCCAATTATATGTTTGATCTTGATATTGTTAAAGAAAAATGTGCTCAGCTATTAAAATAAAATACTCAACTTAAATTATCGAACGAGTAATTAAAAAGATATATTGAGAAGTTTATTGCTGGTAGAGATACCCTGACTCAGTTTCGAAGAAAACAAATTGCTCTAATATATACAACTAGTCTTGGATATCAACCAGGACAAAGAAGGATTGTTAAAAAGAAATTTGTTCCAAAATCTGGATAGTTCACTGCTATTTCAAGTTCTAGATCATCTTTTGAAAAAAAATTCTCTAAAGGACCTAACAAAGTGTTCATGTCTCAAAACATATCTATTGATTATAGGAAACCTTTGAGACAAGTATGGGTTCCCAAAGGATTACTTGATTACCTCTCTGGACCCAAGAAAATATGGGTACCAAAGTTACCCTACACTTAATATGTTTTGTAGGAAAATTTTCTTAAGAGCTCTTGTAAAACTCTATGGTACTTGGACAGTGGATGTTCAAGATATATGACAGGTGACTATTCATTCTTTAAGAGCCTAATTAAATTTTATGGTGTATATGTCACATTCTGTGATAATTCTAAAGGGAATATTTTCATCTTCAACTAAATTGGTAACACTAACATTATATTAATTTTAAAAGTGCATTTTTTATGGGTTAAAATACAATTTACTAAGTATCTCTCAGTTGTGTGATTATGGATTCAATGTTAAATTTGAAAATGATGCATGCAATGTTTTTAATTATAAAAAATATATAATATTTACTGCTCTTAGAAATGAAAATGTATATTCTCTTGTCTTAAACTCCTTATCTAAGAAAAAAAATCATGTTTAAATGCTTTTCATATGGAATCCTGGTTATGGCATAGAAGATTAGGACACTGAAATGTTCCCTCACTTAGGAAACTAACTAGGAAAGGCTTAGTTAGAGACTTACCTAAATTGGAATTACCACATAACAAAGTTTTTAATCCTTGTCAAAAGGGAAAACAACACAAATTTTCTTTCAAACCAAAGAAATAAGTTTCTACTTCTCAACTGCTTCAGTTGGTTCACATGGATTTTTTTGGACCATTAGGAGTTTCAAGTTTAAATGGGAAGCACTATGTTTATGTTCTTTTAGATGATTTTTCTAGATATACTTGGGTATACTTTCTATCTCACAAAATTGAAGCATGGTCTTACTTTATTAAATATTCCAAATCTATAGAAAATCTTAGTGGATTTAGAATTAAGACCTTGAGAAGTTATCATGGCCATGAGTTTGAAAATCAGGAATTTGATTCTTTTTTCTCAAAAAATGTCTATACTCACAATTTATCTGCTTCTAGAACACCTCAACAAAATGGAGTTGAAGAAAGAATAAATATGACACTTCAAGAGATTTCTCAGACTATGCTAAATGAGTATAATCTCCCTATCTATTTTTGGGCTGAAGATATTAATACAACCTATTAAATTATCAATAGAGACTTAATTATACTTGTTCTTAAGAATATCCCTTATGATCTCTAGAATAATAAGAAGTCTAAGGTTAATTACTTTTGATTTTCTTGTTTCAAAGTATTCATCCTTAACACCAAGTACAATCTTGACAAGTTTTCTTCCAAAAGTGATGAAGGAATTCTCTTAGTTTACTCAATCTCTAGTAAAGCTTATAGAGTATTCAATAAGAGAAACAAATGTGCGGAAAATCAGTTCATGTAAAATTTGATGAGACGGATCCACATGAACTCAAAACCTCTATTGAACACCTTGAGGAAGATATATCAATTTTGGACCTTAATGATAAAGATAGTGAACCCTTAGTGAAAAAAACCAGTTCTGGAAAGTTTCCAGAATCTATGCATGGTGAATCTGAACCTACATACAATCATGAGGAGTCTAGTTAAACCCTTTATAGAGGTATTAGAACTCTCGAGAATCATCCTTTATATGTTATAGTAAGTGATTTAAATAAAGGAACACAAACTATAGCTTCTCTGAGAAACCCAGTTGAATATCAAGCCTTTCTTTCATAGCTTGAACCTAAAAATATCAATGATGCAATCAATTATGAATTTTGGGTGAAAACTATGCAAGAATAATTAAATAAATTTGAAATAAACAAGGTTTGGGAATTAGTAGAATGACATAAAGACACTTTGACCCTAGGCACTAAATGGGTGTTTAGAAATAATGTTGATGAATCTGGAAACATAGTTAGAAACAAGGCTATACTAGTTACAAAAGGATATAGTCAAGAAGAAGGAATAGACTATAAAGAAACCTTTTCACCTGTATCTAGACTAGAATCTATTATGATACTACTTGCTTATGCAGCTTAACTGAATTTTAAACTTTGTCAAATGGATGTCAAAAGTTTGTTTTTAAATGGGTACATAGTTGAGGATGTATTTGTTGAATAACCCCCTGGTTTTAAAATTCCCCATTTTTTAAATCATGTCTTTAAACTGTATAAATCTTTATATAGTCTAAAATAATCACCAAGAGCTTAGTATGATAGACTTTGTTTTTTTCTTATTTTGAAAGGTTTTACTAAAGGAATAGCGGATCTTACACTTTTTATTAAAAGGATTTCCAAAGATGTTATAATAGTACAGATTTATGTAGATGAAATTATTTTTGGATCCTCTAAAAATTCTTTATGTACTGATTTCTCAAAAATGATGCAAGATGAATTCGAAATGAGTTTAATTGGGGAACTTAAATTTTTCCTTGGATTTAAAATTTTTCAAAATAAAAAAGGTATTATTTTAAATTAGAGTAAATATAATAATGATATTTTGAAACATTTTGGTTTGGACTCTAATAAAGGTAGTGATACACCTATGAGTACCGCATGTAAGTTAGATGCTGATGAAACTAGTAAACCAGTGGATCAAACCAATTACAGAGGTATGATTGGGAGTATAATCTATCTTACTGCTAGCAGACCGGATATTATGTTTAGTGTATGCATGTGTGCTCTCTTTCAAGAAAATACCAAAGAGTCTCATTTAACTTATGTTAAAAGGATTTTTAAATATCTCAATTATAGTACAAACATAGGACTATTTTATCCAAGAGGAAAATCATTTGATTTAATAAGTTATTCGAATTATGATTTTTCTCATTGCAAGCTAGATAGAAAGAGCACCTATGGAACATGTCACATTTTAGGCAAGTCACTAGTATCATGGTGTAGTAAGAAATTGAATTTTGTTGCATTATCTACTACTGAAGCTGAATATATAGCTGCTGGTGGTTTTTGTACTCAAATTCTGTGGATGAAACACACTTTACTAGACTATGAATATCAATTCAAACATGTATCTATAAACTGTGATAATACAAGTTCTATTAACATCTCTAAAATCTAATATCTCATGCTAGGACATAGCACATTGATGTGAGATATCACTTCTTGAGAGATTATCAAAGAGGTGATATAACTCTTGAATTCAATGGCACTGAACATCAATTAGCTGATATATTCACAAAGCCTTTGAATTCTGAGAGGTTAAATTACATCAAACATGAGTTAGGTATGATAAACTGTTAAGGTATAGACCTCACTATTAGAACCTCGCCATTGGACCTCATCATTAGACCTCACCAATATACCTCGCCGATAGACCTCACCGATATACCTCATTGATAGAACTCACCATTGGAACCTCACCATTGGAACCTCACCGATAGACCTCACCATTATACCTCACCGTTGGACCTCACCGATAGACCTCACCGTTAGGACCTCATCGATAGACCTCACCGATAGACCTCACTGTTGGAACTCACCGTTGGACCTCACTGTGGGACCTCACCGTTGGACCTCACTGTTAGGACCTCATTGATATACCTCACTGTTTCCACCTTACCGATAGTTGAACTTTTACAGGACTTAGTGTTTTCTCTGCCAGATTCCGAAACCTTTTTTGTATTACTTATTTCTTTTATCTAATTTGTTTTTTGATCCCTAAGTGATAAAATTAAATAAAATACCACATTTTTATACAATTCTCTCTTGAACCTCTTCCTCTCTAACCAAATAACCTCACCTTCTGCTAAAACTCTCTAACCTCTCTAGATTGAAATGGTATGATTGAAGAAACTGTTGGTCGGTGATGAAGGAGATGTGCCAAATCCAAATAGACATAAAGCTGAGTCGAGTAGTGGAAGACAGGTATTGGAAAATCTGATCAACCCTCATTTATCGAAGAGGGGTATCATGGTTGAAAAAGAGATAAGTTCTGAATGGTTTCTGACGAGATGATCTTTAGTGCTAAAGGAACTTAAAGCTCAAGGCTAGGTTGAATGCTTTGCAAACAACAATGGACCCTATTACCTAAATCTAGTGAATGAGTTTTATGAATTTTTGAATTTTGAATAGACTGAGGATGATAATAGATTGTCTTCAAGGGTAAATGGATTAAGTGTAAGCTTCTCCTATTTTGAATGGGTAGAGTGTCAAAGAGTACCACATGAAAGAATTTATGATTACTTCTCAGGAGTGGTGCCTCCCAATACTGAGTTTTTCTATTATAAAAAAGCCTTAGCCAAACTGATAGGGAGTGGGATCCCTAGGAAAGTCATTATAGCTATAATGGAATGAGAAGACAAGTTTCTCTTTAAGTTTTTCCAGCATTTTTGAGTCCCAGGAGAGGGTACCTTTCTACCTTGAAGTATCAGCACATATTTCTTTTGTATTTGTTGAATTATTGACAGAATATAAGCTTGTGTAGGCTACTAATGATTCAATTAGAAGATATGAAAAAGCCCAGTTCCAAGTCCAATGCATTGTTTCATGCCATATTGATATCCTTGATGTTAAAGGTGAAAGGAGTTGCTGGAAATAAGGAGGAAACAGTTGTAGTAAGGGACAATTTCTGTATTAAAAATGTGATTTGAAAGTTGATGAAGATAAATTGGAACCCTTGGAAAAGAAGATGGGTGCATGATGAGGCTAAGCTATATGAGGAATTCAACCCCATTACTCATCCTACTAGGCCTAAGGAAAAGATAGATCCTAGTCTAAAGACTAATGAAGTGGAGCCTACATATTCAGATAAAGAAGAAGAGGCTACTACTATGCAATAAAGAGAGGATTCTCCTAAAGATGACAGGAGTGATCCTGACCTTCCCTCAAATCATTGTGCTAATAATTTATCCTTTGGTGAGCTCAGTCCACCAAAGAGATTTTCTAGAAGGGAGACAATCCTAAGGGACAGTGATGATGAAGAGACTAGTGAAGAATAAGGAGAAAAATGTCTTAAGAGACATTAGAGGGACCTCAGATGAGGATGAGTACACTGAATCTAGTCCTGATGACTTTGAGATAGCTACTGGTGAAAATGAATAATAAGGACTAAGTCTCAGTCCATTGATAGGGAATATAGAAATGGTTGAAGTTTTAGATTGAGAGGTTTCTGATTCTGTTGAAGTTGGAATTTTTTTGGAAGTTGTTGAAGATTCGGTCGAAGAAGTGGAAGTGAACCCTTCTGTTGATGCAGTATATCAAAGAGGTATGGCTGTAGTGAATGTGGTTGATTAAGAGATTGATCCAAGTGATGGGGAGGAACCTGTTTCAATAGGTATATTTATTGTTGCCCATGGGATAGAAGACTGGTCAGAAGACCCTGGATTTGTGGTTTTAAGTTTAAACTATAGAGATTATGATGATGACCAGCCTACCAGAAGTCCTCTGATCCCTTCAGTTACATAAACTGCTATTGTGCAGCCAGTGGTTCTTTTTTCACGAGTCTATGTGAAGAAGGATGATTTAGAAACAATAAAATCATAACTGAAGAGCCACTTTAATGAGATATTTGTTGGGTTAGAGAGGTCTATGACTCACAATCAAGAAGTTGTAACTTCTATAGTGGAAAGGAAAGTTTCTACCTCTCACTCCATCCTGCTACAGGAAGTAAAGGACTGTCATAATCAGATCAAAACCTTGTAAGATTCTATGGAATCTGTGTAGCAGTATATTACCAGTTTATAATCCTATATTGCGTTAAGGGCTCAGGTGGAAAAAGATCTTCGATATGTTAAAAGTGTGGTTCAGCAAATGGTCATTGTGTTTTAGGACTTAAAGAAGTACATGGATACACATGTGAGTCTACAATATTATGATGTGAAGAGGCTGATCAGTAGGCAGACTAAATAATTTAAGGAGATAGTGGCTTTCACTACGGAACCTTTTTGTGCATCTGCTTCATCTTCAGCTACTGCTCCTGTTGATCTAGAAGCTTTTAGATCAGTTGTTAGAGAATAAGTGGAGAAGTTATCCGGTTCCAGTACCTTGGACCCTTAGTCTATGACTCAGGTCATTTTTACTACTAGTGGAATTTGTAACCTTGTGGGAATCTATTTAAGGGAAGCTACTTAGGATTAGAAAGTGATCAAAGAGCAAGTTTATTTCTACTAAAAAGGGTGTATATTAAGCATCAGATGGATGGTCACTTCAATTTTTTGCTGGAGAACTTGAGGATTCCACCTGTCACTTGAGCATTTAAGGATCAGGTTAGAAGAATCAAAGAGTTGACTCCTACCTAAGAGAAATTCAGGGATAATAAAGATGATTTTATTTCAGCTATAGAAAGATGAGGAAGTATTATTATGGATTTCAGAAATCTTCCTCTACCCTTCCTCCATGTGGACTGCACTCCCATCATTATTCCTCCAGTCCTTCCTTCTACCTCAGCTGCTTCAGGATCTACTAGTGTTTCACCAATGATGACCCCTGCATAGACCATCAGAAGTTTGACCCCTATGATTCCTCATAGTTCCACTCACTATAGGTCTACTGATGCCACTGTTGCAGCTCCTCCAGCCCTGTTGACTGCCATACCTAGGCCTATCCCTCCATCTTTAGAACCTGCCTCCTCAACTTTCAAAGTAAAATCTCCCTTGGACATATCTGATGTGGATTGACTATGGGATGTCTTATTTGATAGGTATCCTAGTAACTTTTTTTAATATTGTACTATTTCTTCATTAATGGAAAATCATCTTCGGTTTCTTTTTATCTTTCATTATTTTTGTTAATCACAAAGGGGGAGAAACAAGTATAAGTTAGTATAAGTTTTAATCTGCCTAACCTGAAAAGAGGAAAAGTTTTTAAGTTGACTCAACTATTTTCATATATATACTCATAATGAACATGGTTCCATTTTACTTATAGCAAATGTGATTAAACTGGATTCAAAAATACTAACACAATTTTTGATTATCAAAAAGGGGAAGATTGTTGGACTCACTTATTTTGATAATCCCAAATCATGTTTCAATTATATAAAATCATCTTTTTTCTCTTACAGGATAATCATTTATGTGAAAATCATGTTTATATCAAAGTAATAACTATATACTTTAAATCTCACTTCTCTCTTGTTTAAGCTCACAGTGCAAAATTTCTATAAGTACAAAGGTCACCGATGCAAAGGTCACCGATGAAAAGGTCACTGATCCAAAGGTCACCGATGAAAAGGTCACTAATGCAAAGGTCCCCGATGCAAATGTCACCAATGCAAAGGTCACTGATACAAAGGTCACCGATGAAGGCTACCGATGGAAGGTTACCATTGGAAAGATTACTAATGAAGGCTGTCGATGTGCACCTATTGTTGAAGCCTACCATTGTGAAGGCTATTGTTACCAGTCTACCATACGCTTCTACTCCATACTTTTTCAAATTCTTAAGAGTATTCGAACGGTCGTATTTGGTAAATTAAATGCTTCTGACATTAATTAATGTTGATTATAGAAATATCAAGAGAATGTATCTGGGTTGTACGAGTTACGATAAAGATCAAACGTGATGTAATTATTCCTATTGTCAGACCTCAAATATAAAAGAGAATACCAAGGAAGAAAAGGAAAGAGAGTGGCTTGAGAAGTGTGTGTCTGTGCATGTGAAGGAGATTACTTTCTAGATCAAAAAAAGAACCATTAAAAGCTCACACTGTGAACCCAAGAACATCAAGAAGATTATTTCGGGAGAACAATTTCAAGGCTGCATTCTATGCTTCATCAACTCTCGATAAACACAAGAAGCAAAACACTCATTTTCTAAAAGCTATAACCTGGAGTAGCGACACTCTTTTTTAAGGAAAACTTCCAGAGAAAAACTCGAATAGAAAATTCTTCAATCCAAGGAGTTAAGAGCTAAACTAAAAACACATAGAGATTTCTAAAAATCAATCTTATAATCATATCTCTATTGTGATCCTTCATTTTATATTTCTGAGAGGTTTCTGTGTCTGTCTATTACACACACTGTCTCCTGTGCTTGAACTGGAGGATACTGAATATCCTCACATCAGACTTTACTTACATCATGTTACCACGTATAACTGTGGAAGAGACCATGTGTGGTCTATATTGTTTGTTTTTTCCATGAATATTTGTGGTAGAGGGTATGAACCCTGGATAGTTTATGAAAACTTCTGTAAAGATCGATACTATATGTGTATCAAGTTTTTTGTTAATATGAACTTATTAGTGGAAGGTGGTCACCAAGTGGATAGGATTAAGTCTTGTCTTGAGACTAAACCTCTTTTTTAACTTCATTATGCTCTATATTTGTTTATACTCTCTTTTATCTATTTTCCACTTCTTTATAATTGCTAAAAAAGAAAATTGTTTTTCATTAACTTTGATATTTAGTTTTGGTTAGTGTGTGTATGTGTTTAATTCAATAAACTTGTTTCAAAATTTGAAGAAGTGTTTTACACTAATTCACCTGAGGACTAATCAGCATTTGAGAAAACTGTTCACAAATGAGAAATATATATCTTTACTGGCTTAATTAACTAGGTAGTTTCAAAATTTGGGGGATCTTTATAAGAAGGTTTTTAACAGAAATTTTATGTAGGAACTCAGTTCACCCCCTCTAGAGATTCCACTCTGACCAACAGTATATAAGTATGAATTTTAAATTCATGAAACCTTTTTATAAGATAAAATATTTATTTAATAAGTTGAATTAAAAATTTAAAAATTTTGGTTTTAATTTATAGACCCATATTTTACATTTTATAACTTAAGTTATATTCTTCAAAAAATGTTTTAAATACATTGTACATTTAGTAAATTAAAATTAATTTTTATCACTTTTAAATTTTTAAAATAAATAATTTTTAAATTTTTAAATAGTAGTACAAAATTATATAATTAGGATCATTTTATTTTTGGGCACAAATGATAAATTACATAGGTAAAAACAAGTTATCATGGTGAAAACATGGTAAAAATGAGTATCGTAAAACGTAAATGGAATGTTAAAACATATTTTAAAATGAGTTTTTGAGGTAAATATCAACATTATTTATTATAATATTAATTTTTTAACAATTTTGGATCCACTTTACTTGATTTTGACTTCCCATTATTGAAACTTTTGGGGTATTTAAAAAACATAATACCCCTTTTCACTTATAAAATGGGATCTCCTCTCCTCACTTACTCTCACACCCAAACCCCCTTATTTTGACCCAAACATTGAACAAAAATATCTTATACATTACTATCCACCTTAAAGATTAACTTTACTTCTCAAAATACCATCCCTCAAAGGAATAACACACTTCTCAAAGGATATAATCCAAGAAGTGAGGTGCAAGTTCCTAACCACTCTTTCTCTATTCTATTTATTTCTGTACACTCCATATTTTACAAATTTAATTACACCATAATAAAATGATCACCTCGGTGTAATTATTATTCTTATATGATATTATATTTATGGTACAATAATTAACCACATTTTCCCTTTTCTATGAAGAAAAACCAAAATTTGAATCATGTGTGTGTGTGTGGACTATCGCCTCCTTGTATAAATGAGTTTGGTTCTCATTACAACCTTTTGAGGATTCTTATAAGGATAGTTTTAAATAATAAATATTATTTTTATTATATTAATATTATTCTCATTATACAAATATAATATCCTATTAATGATACTAATGGTAAACAAACTTTATAAAATTAACGGTTTTAAACAAGCAAACCAAGAAAAAAAATTATTCATACTATTAAAAAAAATTATCCACAACTTATTTTCCTAAATATTTTTAATTATTATACATCACACTAATAAATAAAATATTATATCATTGTGAAACTTTTATAATGATATTGTAAATGAATCACCTCATAATCATCCATTAATCATGGTATGCTCATATTTTGGTCAATTTAACCACCTACATAAACAATAGTATGTAATTATATCATGGATGATTATAAAAACATAATTACTAGTGTAAAATGGTATAAATATTTAAACAAATATTTTTTTGGTAATTTAAATGATATAACTATATTTAACTCAATACCTAAGAAAACATCATCTTTCAGTTAAGAAAATCACTAAATTCTTCTTATTATCAATTTCATCTTCATGGATAAAGAGTGAAGAAATAATGAAGGGAAATTGAACCTTATTAATTCATTATAATTAATTAATTATAGTAACTTTAATGATAATGAAATTATTAACTTTATAATAAGGATGAATACAAACACTACTCCTATGAAACTAGTATAAATGGTCAAAATTATAAACACCCGATGTGGGAAAATAGCAAACAACTAAATAATATACAAATATATAATGATTATGAATGAAAATTATAAATGGTGTTACATATGAATATGGTAATGAAATTTATATAAATATAGTCATGGTTTCTTTATATGATTTTAGAGAATATTTGATTAAGCGAGAATAAAGTTAAGGGCTTCATTGTCTCATATTTAATTTCTTGAGACATATTTCATTTTTTCACCACAATATCTTCATTATGGTGTATCTTCTATATAATGAAAATAATTTAAAATATTATTATTATTCTTGGGGTTTTTATTAAAAATTTATGAAGGCTATAAGGGACTCTTTGTCTCAAATTTGAGTCCCTTAAGACATGTTTATGTTATAAACCATTTTTTGATTTTCAATGGTGTAAATATTTCCACATTGTAATTTTTTTTCATGATTCTATTATATTTCATGATATTTAATGTTCTATTTAAATTTATACCTCTCATGGGGTTTTTATTCAATATTTAGAAAGGTTGTAATGGGATTTCATGACTTGAATCACTCTCATGAGACATAATCACTACTCATTGAAAATTATCTTTCTATATTGATGTATTATAACCTGTTATGGTGTTATTTTGTATTTAAAAATTATTTTTTGGGAAAATAATGATTCACACTAAAGTAATCATCCATGGTGAATCTATTTTTTTATTAAAAAAATTAATTATGTAAAGAATAATTCATATCTATTTTAATTGATTTTTTCTCCATGTCCATGATTTTAATTCCCATGAATTTTTTCCCATATAATTTGAAAAATAATTATGCATTATAATATTTTACCTTTATCTTTACCTTTTTATCTTTTTAATATGATTTTTTTGTTACCCTTTTTATGATGTTGGTTTTTTAACAAGGTTATTTCAAAATAATCTAATCATTTTTCTATCCTTTAAAAATCAAAGGTTTTATCTTACACTCAAAATTAATTTTTGGTCACCATTATTTAATTAAAAATATAAAATATTGAATATTATTTTTAAATTAAAATTTTTTAAAGTGTTTTCACTTTACTTTTTTGAAACCTCTATGTCATTTTCAAAGCTCCATTATTGAAAATTATTTTTTTAAGTAAAAGTTTACAAAGTATTTTCACTTAACCTTTTTGAAGAATTTATTTATTTTTAAATGCTTCACAATTTGAGGTCCCTTTTAAAAATTAAATATTTAAAAAATCTCATTTTAAAGTAATCCAAACTTCTTATTTTAGGCTAAAAATAGAAGCATTTTTTAAAAACTATTTTATGATTTCACCACCATATTATATTTTTATCGAAATGGTTTTTTTTATTTGGAAATTATTTTGGATGAATCACTTTTCAATTATTCTTATGAAATACTCATCTGGGTTGAATGAATTTTTTTCATCAATCATTTACAATCTTGAGGTCAATTTCGGTGATTCCATCTTGAAGTGTTGTGAAACCCATTTTTATTTTCCATGGGTAATTTATGATGTGACAGATGAAACCCATTTTCTTTACCCTAGGTTTTCATGATATGTTGAATGGTTTTAATCTTATGGCACACATATTTGTGGGTGATTAAGGTCATGGCTCTATATCACCCTAAAATTCATTAGTTGTGGTTATACCTCATGAGGTAACGATGTTTAGTTTGAATAGGATGTAGATTATCTAGGTTCACAAGATTAAGTATGAACATGATGAGAATTATATATTTTCAAAAGATTAATTGTGAACATGATATGGATTATTTTCCTTCATATGGTTAAGCATGAAAATTTTGTGGATTACCTACGTTCACAAGAATTATCATGAACTTGATGTGGTTAGATATGTTCACAAGAATGAGAATTAACTCGATGTAGTTAGTTATTTTTATAAAGTTATGGATACTTATTCTTATTCTTATGAAATAATTCTATGTTATATGATTATGTTATGATTCATGAAACACATTTATTATATCATGTTTTTTTACTCTTTTTATATGGTATAGGTGATTATTTTGAGATTGCATACCATTCTATAATGACTTATGGACAACTCTTATTGATCCAAGTTATTTTTATTAATATATTTATCTCATACTCATGTTTTCTCGTATCCTTATGATCTAACACATTATGAAATGTTGATAGGATTTCCCTTACTACGCATTTTAGCTCACATAATTCTTAGGTTTCCCTTACTTGGGTTATAAAGATTAAAAACATATGTAATACCTAAAAGAGCTTATTGGGTGGGGAATTTGTTGGTGATGTTGAACAATTGTTATGGATTAAGTAGTTTCTATCATAATGGTAATAATTTCCATAAATTAAAAGTGTAGAAGTTTTATTAGTTAATGTTTTTTCATAATTCTATAAAACATTAAACATAAAAGGTCTTGGGAATGTATTTTAATGAAATATGTTCTTTAATTCATCTAACTATCAAACAGTTAGGCATGGGTTGTCATATTTCTTTCCCACGGACCCTCCCATGTATTCTAGTGATATCCATCAAGAAATTAAATGTTTTAAGTTAAATTTGGTTTCATGTTTTACAAATTCAGTTGAAATTGAAAAATTTTAAGAGAATTAAAAACACTTAAATTTTCATCAAAATAAAAGTCAAAACTTATCTTTGACTCTAGAAGAATAGACTCATATAATCTAAGTGATCAAAATGAATAAAAAACCATTAAACATGGTGGAGTGTAAATTTATTGGTGGAACAAATAATAAATCATATAGTTAAATAATAAATAATTAAGAATGAAGAGTTCATGCTCGATTAGGAATTACATTTCATGGTCTATTTGGTTGTATATCTTATATGTTTAATTTAAATCAAAAATCTTAAAGTCAATAATGATTGTAATACATACTCAAAAAAATTTAAGAAATAAATATTTTTCAAGAGGAATATAAAAAGATTTTTCTAATTCAATCAAATGATTAATAATGATTCACCTCATCAAAGTGGAAAAACCCCTTTAAATTTGAGAAAAACTTTCACCAAATCAAATATTCCTTAGTGATCATTGAAAAATGTAAATTTTGAAAAACAATTAAGGTTTTTTTGTTGTGTACCATAATAAATTATAGTTAAGAACATTTAAGACCCATACTCTAAACTTATAACCCAAAATTGTCCCCAATATTGAATAATAATGTGGAAGAAACATTTAATAATGTTTAGTGTTTATGATATATTTTTAATTTAGGAGTGAAAATAATTTTTGAGGTTTTACAAGAAAATTCAAAAACATATTTCCACAAATCAAAAAAATAGAAAATTCAAAGCATATACAATATTTCGATCAGAAAATACATAAATATTTAAGTATTGAACATATTTTAAGAAGAGTGAATGTGTAAATTGTGAGTTCACAAGTCATTTTTAAGAAATCACAAAAATAATAATGCATGAAAATGATGCCAAAAATCAATGATTATAAAATAAATAGCAATAACTAACATCATTTTTAAAATTAATAAAAGCATGAAACAACATATTTAAAAAAAATCATAACTTTAAAATTTTCCAACCATGGAAGAAGATTTAAACTCAAATGGTAAGAATTAAAAATGTAAAATTCAAAACATTAACTCCACTTAAATATAAGCACTATCAACTTAGAAAATTATTAATGTTCCCCTTAAATATTTGAGATAATTTCCCCTAGTCTCTATTTAACATCTCCTGAAAATATAAAATAAAATAAAATCATAATAATGAATAATCTAATGTTCAAAACTATTATAACCAAATATTGAGTTTAATTGGATCTGATAGAGATTTTCTATAGCATATATCCCCTGTTGATCAAAAAAAGAATCTTCCACAGTATATTGAACCCCTTTTTGCTATTTATAGATTTAATGAAAGTTTGAGTTCCCCCAAAATAATTTATCCCACAACACTACAATTTTCACATGACACATTCTAGTAATATTTCATAGAGATAGAGAAACAAATTATTAATATTAAGATATTTATTTTAAAAAGAAATCATAAAAACAAAAAAAAATGGGGTTTCCTATCATACAGTGATAGATTTAATGTCCTTATTCTAACTTAAACCTCTAAATTTTTATCCTTGATCATTCAGTGGGTATGAGTTCTTAAGGATTATTATTTCACTATTTTGTAGGTAATTTTTCTCATGTTCTCCCAAAAATTTTAATACACCAGCAACTTGAATAAATATTCCTAAATGTTCCAAGGTAATAAGACAAAGTTATATATTCCTTATTGTGTCAATGTTTAAAAACTCATAATAAGAGATCAATAATAATGAAAATAACTTTAAAGAATCGCCAAAATAATTATAATTACTCCCCAAATACTCCCCCATACTTGAAAAAATTCAAAAAAATTAGGTACAACAATTGTTTAAACCGTCACATTGTTAACAATAGAAACACTCTTGAAGAAAATTTATTTTTTTGAAGTAGGGTAAGAGTACCATAACTCATCTAGTAACTTATTAATATTGGGAATATAAAATGAATCATCAAAGTAGATGAAATCAGTAGGGAAAATCTTATTATTTTTCTTTATAAATCTATCCAGGTTATTAGTTTTAATACTATCAAAGATATTTGAAAATTTGTTTTTAAAATATAAAGTTGAATAAAAATAAGACTTTACCATAACTTTAAGCCACTTATTTAGAGAAAATATCACCATGTAAATATATTCCCTCAGCTCATAAAGTTTGATAAACTAATCTAAACCCAAAAAATGGGTAAGGGGGTTTTGAATGGTGTTCAACAGCATGAGGATCACTATAAAAAAACACTTTGTTTAGTATGAAATACTTCATGACCCATAGTAATGGATTTCTTAATTTGGATCACAAGTTTCTCCACTTTTATAGTTCTTGTGTGGGTTAATATTCAATATAATAAACTTTAAAATTTTTATTGATTGATGCTAGGATAATTTCATCAAACAGGTCATAGTTTTCATACCAAACCACAACTTCATAGACTTTTTCACCAACATCTATCAATTATAAACATACTAGAAGTCGAAACTACTTGAAAACATGGACTTCTTCTTTATCTTCACCAATATAGAGGGTCATTTTTTACTTTGAAACATTGATGATATCCCCACGAGTGGAAAAAAATATATACCTAGAATGATTGGTACTTTTTATTACAATTTATTTCAAGAATAACGAAATAAGTGGGAAAATTAAGCTTCCCTAAATTAAATAAAAGGTTATATATACTTCCATGAGGATAAGTAACTAACTGGTCAGCCAGTTGTATAGAGATAGATGTAAGTTTTATCTCCCTAATATTCATATTTAAAAAAAACAAAGCAAGGAAAAATATTGATTCTAGATCTTAATTAATCGAGATAGCTGATCTATTATTTTTCTTATACTCTAAAATAAATAAAAAAAGGATTACAAGGTCTTTAAACTTTGGTGGTAACTTCATTTGAAGGATGGAATTACAATATTTAGTGATATTTTTTGTGGTAAATTTCCCCCAATCCATTTTATTAACTAAGAAAATTTTATAAATTTTACAAAGGAAATTATTTCATTCAATTCCTCAATAAAAGGTATATTAATGTTAAATATTCTGAATATCTAGAGTAATTTAAAGTATTTGTGTTCATCTTTTTTTACTTTTTGGTGTAAGGGAATGGGAGTGGAATAATTATTTTAAAAAGTTTTATTACTCACCTTCTTCTCAAATAAAAATTTCTTCTAACATTATTTTATTTTTTCTCATTTCATTTTCCTTTATTGTTTTTATATTTTAGTTTTATATTCATCATTTTTTTTATTTTGGACCTTGTTACAAGATTTCTTGATTTTTTGTTTTCTAGATTTTCATTTCCAGTTTCAATTAAATATTCAATATCATCCTCCCTATACTGAATCTTATAATTTTATTATGATTTCAATCATAAATTAGTTATGATATCCATGAAATTTTATTTTGTATTATCTTCACTTGTGTTGACCGTATGGCATCCCACCTTTATATTACATAACTTTTCATTACATTTTACAAGCAGAGGATCGTTAAAGTCTAGTGTCATGGAAATAAGGAACATAAAACATGAATAAAAAACATAAAACATTCTTCTAATACAAATTTAAGGCTTAATAATAAGTTAATCCTAAGTACAATTGCTTCATATCATAACTTGCAGACAAACATCAAAGTAAAGGGTTAGCAGAAGGCCTAGTAAGGAAATCAAGGGAATCAGTTTACTTGTGATACCAATAAGAATTTGATTAAATTCACAAGACATGAGCAACGGAAAAAGAGGCATATCATAATAAAAATAACATGAATCACAACTAGAATATGTGGCTACAACATTTAATTTATAAATTCATTAACATATCACCAAGTTTCATTCCCAAGGTGTCATAAAAACATTACCAAGGTTATTCACCAAGGTATCGTGAAACTAGTCATCACTATAGATTAATTCTATACCCAATGTATTGGAGATATACCACGTAACACCCTTAATATTTCTTTATTTTCATTTTATCCACATATATCATAATAAAACATTTCATAAAAAACCCAAATAGAATCAAATAAATGGGTTTCATGTCAAAATCGTGACGTTTAAAAAGTACTTAAAAATAAGATCATTATGTCATTTATAACCCATTGAAAGGAAGTGATTGATATATGTAAGTCAATTATAAAATAAAATAGATCAATGTTATGTATTTATTAATACCCCTATAAATGAAAATATATTTTTTTATCCACATAAATAATACAAGAGAATTTCTTGAGAAAAAAAGAGAGATTTTGAGATGAAAATTCTACAGCATAACGGCTACATAACATCATTTTAGAAAACATTGAAAAGAGATAAGACAAGGTTCAACCACTCATAAATAATTCATAATATAGTATGGTTACATAATAAGATCATGGTATTGATATTGGAATGTCATACCACATAAAAAGGAAACCTAAAACAAAAGAGAAGATGCTATTTCTTTTATGAAAAAATCGGCAGCATAACAACATCACTTAAAAATTCAGAAAATAAATTGATGAGAGAATAAATGTTCTCTTATCATTTGTACATGAAATGGAAAGTAATAAGAATGTATAATAACATACCCCCACATAAGAACATGGAAACTAGAAGACATAACATAAAGGAAATCATTACTAAAAAGAGGAGGGTGAAAGTTTCTCTTACCTTGAAGGGTATCTTCGAAAGTTCGAAGGTTGGGACCTTGGGGGGATTGAGGGTACCTTGGGAGGACTACGTGGGAGTTAGAAAGACCATATATTCGTTTAGGAGATTTTTTTATTGAAATTAATGAGGGAATGGCTTGGTATTTATAGGAAAAGTGAGGGAATATTTAATTAATTTCCAAGGGACACCTCATCGGTGGTATTTGCAAAACCATGGGTTTTACCATGGTATTTTCCCATGGTATTGGCCACATGGGACACCTAATAGCATATATTACAATTCAAATGTATACTAGATTTATTACATCATTATTACACCATCAATTATGTCATTAAACACCCGAAACTCAAAACTGTATTTTTACTATTCACTGAAAATTCAACTATTTCAAAAAAATCCCAAAAATTTACCCTAAAAAATATCGATGTTCTGAATTCAAAAATGAACTCCATTTTATGAAAATAATTTTCTATATATTTTTAATTAAATTTTTAAATAAAATCGTTATTTATTCCAAATAAACAACTTTTAATCTATAACTCATTTTGTAACACCTTGAAAAAGTAATCAGGGCTTCAAAAAATTATCGTACGACCATAAGACAATAAAGTAACAATTTATGATTATATTTTATGAAAATAAATTTCCATTTAAAAATATTCAATTAATTATCAAATTGTAAAAAAAGTATTTATGACATGAAAAAATACAAAAACTAATACTATTATCATTTTTCTCTTTTGTGATGTCCAAATTATATTTATACATTCATGGGTGAATTTTATATTTTTTGGCCGATTTACAATTCATTACTATTCATAAGGGTATATTACCATTCATACTTTACTATTCTCCAAAAATTGAGTTGATCTTATTAGACTCTAAATTTTATTCTGGTCACAATTATAGAAGACCATTTTCTGAAAATCATTTCAAATTATTAATTATTTAATGTTTACAAAAATATTTTAAAATATCCTTTTTTCCAAAATTCATTAGTAATATGGAACTTCTATAAATTCATCCTATATTTATTTGGATATTTTAAATTCACAAATTTTACCATAATAATAAATAACAATTTTATTTATACCAACGGATTACAAAAAAGTATCTAAGGACTCATTACATAGCCCCTTATAACACCTTCATAGGACCTAAGTGTAAGGTGTGATATGGTAATAGAATCTTGGGGTGGCTCAGACAACATTTCCTAAGTGGTGATTTCTATCAGCTTGAACTTCACCCTTAGGAGATTTCATTCAAGCTTCACATGTTGAATCTCATCTTGGGCTTGGTCCATAGAAAATCCCAAAGATGCTACCTCCTTCCCAAGCTCTAACAGATGGGATTCGTACGGCCCAAGTCTACTGGATGAGGCCATTAATTCTTCTTTCTATATTAATTAACCAAGATCACTTGTATTTATAAACAATAATTATAACATAAAGATTTTAGTTTTCAATGATCATATTGACCAATGGTTATATTGACCAATAGTCGTATAATAGTTGAAACCCAAGGGACTCATTTAATTATACTCACTTAATTAATTAGAGGATATAGTTTTGTGGAGTATAAAATGAGATAACACACAAATTTAGGAAACAAATATTACTAAAAATTTCATGTCATTACATTCTTCCCCCCTTAAGAAATTTTTTCCCCAAAATTTTAACTCGTACCCTAAAAAGAGAAAAGGTGTGGGTACTTCTGCCTCAGAGACTCCACTGGTTTCCATGTGGCTTCTTTACATTTGTGGTTTCCCACAACACCTTAACAAAGTGGGTAGTCTTTTTTCATATAACCTTGTCTCTACGATGCCAGATCTCCATCGGCTAATCCTTATAAGGAAGGTCGTGTTCCAGTTGTACCACATTCTGATTTAGTACATGTGAAGGGTCGAGCATGTACTTCCTTGAGAGGGATACATGGAAGAAATCATGAACATGTGCTAGATTTGGATGAAGTGCAAGCCGATAGGCCACTTCTCCCATGTGATCAAGGATTTCATAAAGGCCAATGTACCTAGGGATGAGCTTCCCTTTATTCCCAATCCTAATGAATCTCTTCCTAGGTGAAATTCAAATAAAGACCTTGTCACCAATATCAAACTCCAAGTCCCTTCCACAGTTGTTGGCATAGCTCTTTTGCTGACTCTGAGTATACTTAATGTGTTGCTGGATGTAATGGACCTTTTCTGTCATCTCTTACACAAGATCAGACCCAAGAATTTTTCACTCACCAGCTTCATGCCAACAAGTAGGAGTTCTACATCTCTTACCATATAGAGCTTCATAGGGTGCCATTTTATTGCTAGATTGGAAGTTGTTGTTGTAAGAGAACCCAACTAAAGGGAGATTTTGATCCCATCCACCCTTAAATTCCATTGAGAATGTTCTCATAATGTCCTCGAGTGTTTGAATAGTCCTTTTAGATTGGCCATCAGTTTGGGGGTGATAGGCCATAATAAAATTCAATTCGGCTCTCAGAGTATGTGGAATACTTCTCCAGAATTTTGATGTGAACCATAGATCATGATCAGATACGATAGAAAGTAGAACTCCATGCTCCCTTACCACTTCCTTCACGTAAATATTGGCAAGTTGATCAAGGGATAAATCTTCCCGAATGGAGATAAAATGGGCAGTCTTGGTGAGATGGTCCACAATAACCCATATCGCATTTTTTCCTTTGGAAGTTCTCGGGAGACAAGTGATGAAGTCCATAGTGATATGGTCCCACTTCCATGTTGGTATGGTTAGTGGTTGCAATACCCCTTTAGGAATTTGTTGCTCTGCCATCACTTTCGGACATACAAGGCACCTTGAAGTGTAGTCAGCAATCTCTCTTTTCATATTATCCCACCAATAATGATCACAAAGGTCCCTATACATATTTTTTCTTCCAGGATGTATAGAGAAATTATATTTATGAGCTTCATCCATCAGCTCCTTCTTTATTTCCAGAATAGATGGAACACATAGTCTTGTACAAAATTTTAATACACCTTCTTGATCAATATTGAACTCAGGAAACTTCACATCCTTCACAACCTCAAACTTCTTCTGTAACAAAGGAATTTTTTTTTTTGATTTCTTGATATTCTCTAGTAATGACGGTTGAGAAATCATTTGGGTTAGGGTTGATGATGTACCTTCCCTTATAATTTCCATGTCCAGCTTTACTATTCCATTGATCAAAGGATTTCTTTGAATCCTCATCATTGGAATGACAACTGGGTATTTCCTGCTTAATGCATCAGAGACTTTGTTTGCTCTTCTGGGATGATTATTAATGGAAAAATCATAGTCTTTGAGAAGTTCCAACCATATCATTTGTCTCATGTTCAATTCCTTTTGTGTGAAAATATAATTCAAACATTGATGGTCTATATATATCACATTTCTCCCTATAAAGATAGTGTCTCCATATCTTCAGGGCAAAAACGACTGCATCCATCTCCAGATCATGCGTAGGATAGTTCTACTCGTGAGTATTTCACTATCGATATGAATAAACAATGACCTTGTCATTTTTCATTAGGATGCACCCAAGCCCTTTTAGATATGCATTGCTAAAAGTAACAAATCCTTCTCCACTTGAGGGAAAAGTTAACACAGGTGCAGTAACAAATCTCTTCTTCAGCTCTTGGAAACTTTCTTCACACTCCTTTGTCCAGATGAACTTGACCCCTTATCGAGTTAACTTGGTTAAAGAATTAGAAATTTGTGAAAAAAATTTCACAAACCTCTAATAATATCCCGCTAATCAAAGGAAACTACGAATCTCAGTTATTGTTGTAGGATGAGGCCACTCCTCTACAAATTTTTTCTTTGCATGGTCAATTGTGATTCCTTCATTAGTTACAATGTTCCCCAAGGAAGAAACTTGTTGTAACTAGAATTCATATTTTCTAAACTTCTCCAAAAGCCTCTCCTTCTATAGAGTTTGCAAGATAACCCTTAGATGGTCCTCATACTCCTCGCAACTTTTGGAATATATCATAATATCATTAATAAAAACTACCACAAAGTTATCAAGGTAATCCTTAAAGACTCTATTCATAAAATCCATAAAAATAGCAGGTGAAATGGTCAGTCCGAATGGCATAACAACAAACTGATAATGATCATATCTTGATTGGAAGGCAGTTTTTGAAATATCCTCTTTCTTCACCCTCAATTGATGATAACCAGACCAAAGATCAATCTTAGATAAGAATTGAGCACCACAAGGATGGTCAAATAAGTCATAAATTCTTGGAAGAGGGTATTTGTTCTTCACTGTGATCTTGTTCAGTTCTCTATAATCAATTCATAGATGCATTGATCCATCCTTCTTCTTCACAAATAGAACTGGTTCTCCCCAAGGAGACACACTCGGTCAGATAAAACCCTTCTCCAAAAGATATTGGATTTGTTTCTTTAACTCCTCTATCTCCACATTTTCCATCCTATATAGGGTCTATGATATCGGATGGGATCCAAGTATGAGTTCAATGGTGAAATATACCTCTCTTTCTGGGGGAGTTCTGGGTAACTCTTCAGGAAATATGTCAACATATTTCTAGATGATGGGGACATTTTCTATCCTCAAACTCTCATTTCCTTCTTCTTCTTCACTGACCAACTCCAAAAATAAGGATATAGGAGGTTCTTATAGACAAATATTAGGTTGAGATATCTCTCCTTGGAAGATAACTATAGGTTTTCTATTCAAGACTATTGAGATTTCATTACTTATTCATTTGATCTTATCATTATACTTTGAGATCCATTCCATCCCTAGAATAATATTGAATTCCAGAATGGGAATGACTACTAGATTTCTGATAAGATTTTTCTCACTAAAGTAAATACTAGAGTTTATAAACACTGAAGATGCTTGGATAATCCCACCAGGAGTCTTGACTGATAACTCTACTTTTAGAAAATTGGGGGTTGACTATACCACCACAAAATTAAAATTTTTTATTGAGATAAGGTCATTTTTAGGGAAAATGGAAACCAAGGTTCAAAGCCATACACCACTATGTGCTAAAAGAGCTCCCAAAATCATTAAACACCAAACTAAGATTACATGACTCGGCTACTCGATATAGTTCCCAGTGTAGTGAACTAACCTGGGTGTCTGGATCCTTGCTAATAAGCTATTTCAGGTGAAAGATCATTTGTTCCATTGTCTAAATAAATTATTCTATTTTGATTTTATTCTGATTGAAGCCTCTGGCCACAATACGATCTTGTTTATCTAGCCACACTATTTTCTGCTCATTGGTCTCCACTTGTATCTTCCTTTCATCAATTCTACTTAGAACCTCTTCTGAGTCTTTTGGTTGTAGCTTTTGTTTAAGCATTTATTCCTTGCAGTGCAAGATAAGCCTCAAGCACTCCCCATCCTCTCCATCCCTATCTTCAGTAGTCATTATCGTTGCTTCTATTTCCCCCTTTAGTGGGATTGTGCTTTCATTTTTCCTACCCTTCTTGGCCGAACTAGTCTCCATGGGTTTTAGAAGATGGGAGTAATCTTTGAAAATCATATATTTTTTCCCCTGCACCACAATACATTCCCCTGGGTCTCGAATTCCTTGTTTCCCTTTCTTCCTCCTAATGTTATGCGGTCCTTTCCCTTGATAGTGATCCATGATATCCATTGACGAATGACAAATCCTTTCATCACTTGAATATACCTCCTTTTGAGACAGTGCAGATTCATTATCCTTCAAAACAACAAAATGATTCCCCAACTTGACCTCTGATCCTTCCTTGCGGGTAATGTGTGCACTTGAGGGCATCCCCATACGTAGATCCAGAATCAAACAAAGTACTTTCTAGCTTTTAGATAACAACAAGAGTACCTTCCACCACATCATTTGGTGCTTCAACTTCAGCTGTAGTGATTAAAAATCACAACCTTGCTCCCTTGGCCTATACTAAGGCTGATGGTGATTCCCCTTCACTACCCTTAGATTTGGAAAGTGAATGGAAAAGTGCCAAAGTTTTCTACACTTAGAGAATTGGACATCAGGTAGGGCCTGCACCATCTTCCCTTTGTCGTTTTTGTTGGGAAGTGGTGGATTAACCTCACTATGAAAATTCCGTGCGATATATCCATTTCTTCCAAACTTGTAGCATTTCCCGCTCCCGAGCAGGAAGTTCCGTGAATGCTTCTTCCCACATTTATTACACGTGGGGAATTTCACTTGTTTTCCTCATCTTCCCTAATCAAAGATCCTCCCTAATAATGACTCCATTGATCTTTTCTTGTCATTGGATTTATGAGACCATTGCATCTCACTAAAGTCCAGTTCGACTTTCATTGCACTTCGCATGATCTTCTCATAGCTATCATAATCTTGGTTAGCTAGATTCTTCCACAGATCAGGTCTTAGTCCACCGAAGAATCTATCAACCTTACCATTTGGATCCATGAAAAAGATAGATGTGTAATGTGAAGGCATTGTGAAGTTCATCTCATAGCTTCTCATATATTCATTCCCCTTATGCTTCATCTTCAGAAACTCCTTCTCTATTATTGTTCTCATCGATCGAGTGAAATACTTGTTGAAGAATATCCTTGCGAACACTTCTCACTCCATAGTTTCAACTTCCACTCTTGGCCTTGTGTTTTTAATTATTTCCCACTACTAATCATCTTCTCCCTCTAAGCGATAAACACCCAAGGTAACCTTTTATTGTTCATAATAGCGGAGCACAAAAAAGATCTTTTCGATAGAGCCGATCCACTATTAAGCAATAAATGGGTCAATAGATCCACTGAAGGTTGGTGGTCATTGACTCATAAAGGATTCAACAGAAATTTATTCCCTTCATGGTGAGATCGGTCTCTCAGCTTGATTCAAGTTATTTCCCATAACTTGAGTCAGTTGGTTCATCATTCTCATGAAAGTTTTCATTCCATCTTCAATCGAAGGGCCTTCAGTGCATGGTTTATTGTGGTCACCTTTTGCAAGGTTCCTCCTATTTCCCTCCATTTTTTAAATAATAAAACCTTAGTGAGAAACTTATTTTATTTATGAATCTTTTACCCATAAAGGAATTTAGGTCTTAAAAATTCATGCTTTAAACAATTAAATTTCTTAATAAATATCTCTTAATGATTCATAAAAATCTTATGATTAACCAAACATATCCCCGAGGAGTGTCGTAACCAACAGTGCAACAAGGCCCGTTGTCATGTACCATGATACCCCAGGTCAATCCCAAAACTCCTTGTTGGATTTTTAACTCCTAGGTGCATCTCTGCCAAAGTTGCCTCTACCTACTCATATCCATACAGGGATGTATTTTCTTGATAAACCACTTACTCAATACTCACCAAAATACCAATAAGTTATCCTATATTTAAAATTTTCTATAGGATTCTTTCTAAAGTTTTCATAGACTAATTTCCATAAATAACTAAACTTTTCTTGGATACCAACTATGGCATCCCACCTTTATATTACATAACTTTTCATTACATTTTACAAACACCGGATATTTAAAGTCTAGTGTCTTGGAAATCAGGAACATAAAACATGAAAAAAACATAAAAAATTATTCTAATAAAATTTTAAGGCTTCATAATAGGTTCATCCAAAGTACAATTTCTTCATCTCATAACCTGGAGACATAGATCAAAGGAAATGGTGAGCAGAAAGCCCAGTAAGGAAATCAAGGGAATTAATTTACTTGTGATATCAATAAGAACTTGATGAAAATCACAAGACATGAGAAATGGAAAAAGAAGAATATCATAATAAAAAGAACATTAATCACAAATTGAATATGTGGATACAACATTTCATTTAGATATTCATAAACATATCACCAAGGTTCTTTCCTAAGGTGTCATAAAAACATTACCAAGGTTATTCACCAAGGTATCATGAAACTTTTCATCTCTAGAGATTAATTCTTTACCCAATGCATTAGATCTCTATCAGGGTGAACCCTTAATATTATTTTATTTTCATGTGATTCACATATATCATAATCAAACATTTCATAAATAACCAAAATAGAATCAAAGAAATGGGTTTCATGTCAAAATCGAGACATTTAAAAAGTACTTAAAAATAAGATCATTATGTCATTTATAACCCATAGAAAGGGTGTGAGGGTTATATTTATGTAAATTATAGAATAAAATAGATCAATTTTATGTATTTATTAATTCCAATGGAAATTAAAATATATTTGGGTGTCCAAATAAATAATATAAGAGAATTTCTTGAGAAAAAAGAGAGATTTTGAGATGAAAATTCTGCAGCATAATGGCTACATAACATCGTTTTAGAAAACATTAAAAAGTGAGGGGATAAGGTTAAACCACTCATAAATAATTCATAATACATTATGTTTACATAATAATATCATTTTATGGATATTTTAATGTCATACCACATGAAAAGTAAATGTGAAAGAAAAGAGAAGATGTTATTTATTTTACGAAAAAATTTGGCAGCATAACGACATCGCTTAAAAATTTAGAAAATAAATTGATGAGAGAGGAAAGGGTATCCAATCATTGGGACATAAAATATAAATTAATAATAATATATAATAACATATCCCCAAATAATAATATGGAAACTAGAAGACATAACATAAAGGAAATCATGACTAAAAAGAGAAGGGTGAAAGGTTCCCTTACCTTGAAGAGTATCTTCAAAAGCTAGAATATTGGAACCTTGGGGGCTTTAGGGTACATTGGGAGGACTAATTTGGATTTATAAAGACCATATATTCTTTTAGAATGATTTAGGAATGAAATTAATGAGGGAATGGCTTGGTATTTATATGAAAAGTGAGGGAATATTTAATTAATTTCCAAGGGACACCTCATCGGTGGTATTTGCAAAACCATGGGGTTTCCCATGGTATTTTCCCATGGTATTGGGCACCTGGGACACCTCATAACATATATTACTATTCAAAAGTTGACCAGATTTATTATATCCTGATTACATCATCAATGATGTCATTAAACACCTGAAACTCAAAACTGTATTTTTACTATTAACTAAAAAATCAATGTTTCAGAAAAATCCCAAAAATTTATCCTAACCTAATATCAATGATCTGAATTCAAAAATGAACTCCATTTTATGAAAATAATTTTCTAAATATTTTTAATTTAATTTTTAAATAAAATCATTATTTATTCCAAATAAAGAACTTTAAATCTATAACTCATTTTGTAACACCTTAAAAAAGTAATCAAGGTCCCAAAAAATAATTGTATAACCCTGAGAAAATAAATTAACACTTTATGATTACATTTTATGAAAATTAATTTCCATTTTAAATTATTAAATTAATTATAAAATTGTAAATAAATCATTTTTGACATACAAAAATAAAAAAACTTATACTATGATCGTTTTTTCACTTTTAAGATGTCCAAATTATATTTATACATTCAAGGGTGAAATTTCTATTTTTTTGGCCGATTTACTATTCATTACTATTAATTACTATTCATGAGGTTATATTACTATTCATACTTTACTATTCACCAAAAATTAAGTTGATCTTATTAGACTCTAAATTTCTTTCTGGTCACAATTATATAAGACCATTTTCTGAAAATCATTTCAAATTATTAATTATTTATTGTTTAAAACAATATTTTAAAATGCCCTTTTTCAAAAATAAATTAGTAATATAGAACATCCATAAATACATCCTATATTTATCTGGATATTTGAAATTCACAAATTTTACCATAAGAAGAAATATAAATTTTATTTATACCAAGGGATTTCAAAAAAAGTATATAAGGCCTCATTATATAGCCCTTTATAACACCTTCATATGACCTAAGTGTAAGGTGTTCTATGGTGATAGAATCTTGTGGTGGCTCAGACAACATTAACTGAGTGTTTATTTCTATCATCTTGAACTTCACCCTAAGGAGATTCTGTTCAAGCTTTACATGTTGAAGCTTAGCTAGGTCTTGGTCAATGGAATAGCCTAGAGATGCTACCTCCTTCCCAAGCTCTGACAGATGGGCTTCGTATGGACTGAGTCTACTAGATGAGGTCATTGACTCTTATTTCTATATTAATTAACCAATATCACTTGTATTTATAAACAATAATTATAACATAAAGAGTTTAGTTTCCAACGATCATATTGACCAACGGTCATATTGACCAACAGTCGTATAACAGTTGAAACCCTAGGGACTCATTTAATTATTCTCACTTCATTAATTAGAGGATATAGTTTTGTGGAGTATAAAATGAAATAACACACAAATTTAGGAAACAAATATTATTAAAAAGTTTGGGTCGTTGCATTCTTCCCCCCTTAATAAATTTCACCCCAAAAATTTTAACTCGAACCCTCAAAAGAGAAAAGGTGTGGGTACTTCTGCCTCAAAGACTCATCTAGTTCCCACGTGGCTTCTTTACATTTGTGGTTTCTCCACAACACCTTAACAAGGTGGGTAGCCTTTTGTATAGAACCTTGTCTCTACGATCCAAGATCTCCACCGATTGATCCTCATAAGAGAGGTCATGTTCCAGTTTTACCACCTTTGGATTTAGTACATGTGAAGGGTCAGGTATGTACTTCCTCAAGAGGGATACGTGGAAAACATCATGAACATGTGCTAGATTTAGAGAAAGTAAAATCCGATAGGCTACTTCTCCCACGTGATCAAGGATTTCATCGGGGCCAATGTACTTAGGAATGAGTTTGTCTTTCTCCCCAATCCTCATGACTCTCTTCCTTGGTGAAATTTGAATAAAGACCTCGTCACTAACATCAAACTCCAAGTCCCTTCCACGGTTTTCGGCATAGCTCTTTTGCCGACTCTAAGTATCCTTAAAGTCTTATTAGATGGATTGGAACTTTTCTATATTCTCTTGCACAAGATCAGGCCCAAGAATCTTTCTCTCACTAGATTCATTCCAACAAGTAGGAGTTCTACATCGCTTACCATATAGAGCTTCATAGGGTGTCATTTGAATGCTCTAGTCGAAGCTGTTATTGTAAGAGAACCCAACTAAAGGGAGATGTTGATCCCATCCACCCTTAAATTCTATTGATAATGTTCTCATCATGTCCTCAAGTGTTTTAATAGTCCTTTTAGATTGGCCATCAGTTTGGGGGTGATAGGCCATACTAAAATTCAATTTGGTACTCAGATCTTGTTGAAGACTTCTCCAGAATTTTGATGTGAACAATAGATCACAATCAGATATGATAGAAAATAGAACTCTATGCTGCCTTACCACTTCCTTCATGTAAATCTTGGAAAGTTGATCAAGATATAAATCTTTTCAAATGGAGATAAAATGGGAAGTCTTAGTGAGACGGTCCACAATAACTCATATCGCATTGTTTCCTTTGGAAGCTCTCGGGAAACAAGTGATGAAGTCCAAGTGATATGGTCCCACTTTCATGCTGGTATGGGGAGTCTTAGACAACATTTAAGTGGTGATTTATATCAGCTTGAAGTTCTCCCTTAGGCAATTCTATTCAAGCTTCACATGTTGAAGCTCATCTTGGGCTTGGTCCAGAGTAAAGCCCAGAGATGTTATTTCATTCCCAAGCTCTGACAGATGGGATTCTTACGTCCCGAGTCTACTGGATGAGGTTATTGACTCCTCTTTCTGTATTAATTAACAAATATCACTTTTATTTATAAAAAATAATTATAACATAAATAGTTTTGTTTCCAATGGTCATATTGACCAACAGAAATATAGCAGTCGAATCCCAATGGACTCATTTAATTATAATCACTTTTTTAATTAAAGGATATAGTTTTGTGGAGTATAAAATTAAATAACACATAATTTTAGGAAATAAATATTATTAAAAAGTTCTGGTCATTACAGACCATCTTTCCCTTATCCCTAGAACTTATGTCTCTAACAAGATGTCCCATTTGCAATTCTAGATTATGAATCCTAGAATATGTATTTTTTTTAAAGAATTTATATCATTAAACATTTTCTATATAAAACCATTTAATTAACCTTGATAATTTGAATACTCAACTATATCTTGATATAGAAATTGAGGACTACGCTATTGTGGGAAACTAGGTGTAGCAGACTATTTAATTACTCCTTGATCTATCTAAGATAGATTTGGGGGATTTGGATAACCTTTATTATAATTATGAAAAAATGGATCCTTCTTAACCTAATTTCTATCCCTATAATCATAAATTATACACCCTAATCTTTGTGAATGGGTAAATAAATGTTAGGATGGTATTTTCTATAATTACTAAACATTCCATAAAGATTACATTATTCTATAAGTGATTTATCATTAACTATATAATCATGATGGTGGGTTTCATTCCAATTAATGAATCCCTTTCTAGTTATTTTATATTTAGATTTTTTATCCATTTTATTAAATATTTACTTCAACTCCTTAGGTGTCTGATCATAAAAATCATTAACAGAAAACTGATCAACAATATTTGGGTGTTATGGAGTAAGACCATTATGAGAAAATTTCATTAAGATTTGAGAATAATGTTAATGGTTGAGACATTGACTAATAATTCCTCTAAATATAAACCATGTTTCATGAAATATATCTCCCATGTCTTGGAAACACCTGGTAATTTTCGTGCCTCACATTATCTGTGGTGTTCCTAGGTTAAAATTTCCCAATAAATAAGTTGATTAGTTGTCCCAAGGTATCAAAATTTCATCATATAAGTTATGAAGCTAGATTAAATAATTATTATAAATCAAAATATAAAAACATTCAACCTAATATCATCTTCACTCAGTGAATATAAAGGTAAATATTAGAAGTATTATAAATGTCTCAAATTAATTCCAGTAAATCCTTAGAGGGATGTCCATTAAAAAAATGGTGGCATGGATAGGTAAGCTTTTTTAATATATTAATTCCTATACATAATGGGGAACCTTATGAAAGATGGAATTTTAGAAATATGGGGAAGATAAAAATCACTAAGTCTAGTCAACTCTTCATTTGGATTAACTAGTTTAGGTGGATTACGATTAGCATTTAAATTTTAATATCTTTTAAATTTTTGATTCTTTATTCCATATTTTTGTTTTTTTAAGACATTATAATGTTTAATAGTATCAATAATTATTTTTCAAATCTTAGATTCATTATTTTCCCATGGTTTTATATATATTTTAGTCAAAAAAGTGAAATTACAACTCACATAGTAATAATAGGTAGATATTATGATTTTCCAATTTTCTTATTTTTTAGATTCTTTATTAATTTTATTTTTTTAGAAACATATTTTCTAATGTGTTTCATTTATATATTATATTTTTTTAATTTGGTAACACGTTACTTTATGAACAATAGTTCAAAAATTTGAATAAGGTTGAGTCATTCATTTTCCTTTAAAATTATTTATTTATAACTTACTAACCCTAATAAAATGGTGATCAAGGTCATACCCATAGGTAAGGGAAAAAATATGAGTGAAAACCAAATAAAAAATCAAATAAGAAAAGAAAATATAGAAAATATAGAAAAATTGGATGTGTTTAATTGATGGATAATGTGAGTTTGTGAAGTTAAAATGGTGCTAAAAGAGTGTAGGAAATGGAAGTAGGGATGAGAGATACAAGAAAAAAGGCTTTTAATGAGTTAAGGAACCTAATTTATCTATGATAATTAAAAATATTCTATATTTTTTATATAAAATAATTATAATTATATAATTCTTGTAAAGAAATATTGATGAAACACTTAACTATCACTTGTTGTACAACATAATTCAATGACCTCTCCCTAGAAATGATTTTTCGATCAAAACATATGAAATGAATGGTTTTTCAATGGAAAATAGAATCCTCAAACTTTTATAATTTTCTAAGTACATAGAATGATATTAAAAGGTTATTTTTACAATACCCTAACCTATAATTAAAAAAATAGTGTAAAAATAGTACTCATTATGAACAAAAATGAGAACACTAAACTAAAGGACACATTGTAATAATTGATAAAATTCACACTAGAAAATATGAAAGAATACAAATACATTACGATCTATTTCTCAAAAAAAATTAACAACTCATGCTAATAGTAACAAAAATTATATTTATTAAAATGATATCAATAAAGTAGATCAATAAATGAGAATAAAGAGAAGAGGATACTTCTATAATTATATTATCTCCTTCCTCTAGCACCAACTTTAGAGCCACTAGTTCGAGTGTACACTACAAGTCCCTAGTATATCTCTGCTCTAAATTTCCTCATCTCATTCACCTCATATTTTTCAATGATCTATCATTAATCAAAAAATAGGTTAGTCCTTCTACTAAATATTGCACCAAGTCCAAAATAATATCTCACAGTTAGCTGACCCTAATTTCCAATACTAAGTTGATACGTGGTGCACCTTCATTGTAGATCTTATTACTCGAGTAAATCAAGAAAAACTCTCTAATTGAATGTGATAGCAACACATTAATTCTATTACAAATGAATATAGATATAGTTACCGAGCAATAGTTTAAAAATATATCCTTACTGATTTTAGTCTCACACTAATTATTGAAATCACACAAGTACAAGCTTAGCCCCCATTTACTTCATCCAAACACCACATGAACCGTCAACCTATTAACATCAAGCTCAGCTCCTTTCATTATTCTAGAATAAATTAACACAATATACTTATTTGATCATTCCTCAAAATAACTCATATATAAAATACATAGAACATTTAGTGTGAAATAACTTAAATCAATGAAGTTGTATAAATTAAGAGGAATGAGGTACCCATCATTTTTATCCTTTCATTAGGCCCAAATAGGGAATAAATAAATGGGAATGTGTCTTCTTCAATCAAATAATTCAAAAAACACTCAATAAAATCTTTATCCCAATTAAAAATCTCTACAATAGAATTGATAGAACTCAAGTACATCAATGATTTTTAAAGATCTATAATTTGAAGGAATATTTGGAAAAGTACACTTCAAATGGATGATCATCCAACCATCATCCAAGGTCAATCTCATTAAAATATAACTTAGATTCTCAATTTTATTATTCATTATCATTAAAGATCTTCAATGGTTCATTTGTATTGATTTTCACTTGTGAACTCGACTTTACTCTCTTGACTTATAAAGCTTTATCTTTTTTTCCTTATTAGAGATCAGGTGTTGGTTGACCTCATTCATTCTTAGTTCTCTAGTCATAGCTCAACTTATTCATTTTAATCATCCATTTTTTATCCCACTTATATCATCTTACATCCTCTTAATCAACTTTACTCTATTGACTTATAAAGGTTTATCTTTTTTTTCTTATTAGAGGTCAGGTGTTGGTTGACCTCATTCATTTTTAGTTCTCTAGTCATAGATTAACTTCTTCATTATAATCATCCAGTTTTGATCCCACTTATAGCATCTTACATCCTCTTAATCAACATTATTCCCTAATTATTTCAATCTCTGATTAGATTCCATTTTTCAACTTTGATTTGAGGTTTAGATTCAAAGATTCTCAGAAACCTAGTTCTCCAATTCAGGCTTTATCGATATTGTCATTCATTTCTGATTGAGCTTGTTTCTTTAATGAGAACACTTAGTCCTAATATGGATAAGATGGTATTCACTTAGAAATTATATATTCATGCATTTAGAATATCAATTAAGTTTGAATGATTCTTTGACACCAATCCAGGTTCGTAGTGAGTTTTCATAATTATTTAGTATGATTAAAAATTCAATAGTATGCTTGATTCAGTATTACTATTAAGCTCGGGGAACATTCATTCTCATTTTTCCTGTCACGACCCGACCCTACCCGGGCTCGAGTCGCAACTACCCCAAGCCTGCCTCCATAGGACAGGGGCTGGCGACCAGTGCCAAAAGCACAATAACTCGGGGAGTCCTTTGCCTAAGCACCTGTACACACATACACGTAGCAAACTCAATGCAACAGTGCAAAGTAAAAGTAAAGACAAGCAAAGAAAAGTAAAGGGCAACTGCTATATATATACCACAAAGTGCATCAACCTCTACAAGTAAAAAGAAAGCTGAATGAACACTGAAAAGAAAAGGGGAAAACGCGCGCCCAACTAGAAAAGTGCCCCAACCTGGCAACAGGTAAACAAAACAAACAGCTGACGGGTCTCCCACCTGGAACCCGGCTACGACCACCGCACGCGGTCTAAGCTCCCGAACTCCTATGCTCCACCGAAGTCACGACCAACCTGTCCGTCGTCTGCAAGGGTACACCAAGTGCGGGCAAATCCCAAGCAGGGGTGAGTATAAAAATACTCAGTAGGATACCCCGAAGGATCGAGGGAGCAACAAAGGAGGTGCCAAAGGGTGAGCAGTAGAGCGAACAGGAAAAGTAAAGGAGTACACTAGAGAGTACAGTAAAGAGTCCAGCTCAACCCAACAAGAGGAAAGAAGGTAGACTCATCCAGACACAAGGAGCTGGAAATGGTGGGAAGATGAACTTCCCGTCGAGTCTTCGCTACCTATAGCAGGAGAGTAGACTTTTCCAATCACGAGAAGCTAGACACGGAAAGCACGTGGCATACCCCGCGCGTCTTCGCCTCCCCTGGAAGGAGAGTAACCAAACCCAAGAAATGGGTACTAGAACAAGGTATATAAAATTCCATATGCTCAATCAAGAAGCCCAAACAAGATCGTAAGGGGATATCCATCCCGTAGCTCAGCCCAAGAAAGAGTAGCCAACAGTCCCAGAAGTAACACCATCGATGCCCAGCATCCCGCACATCTTCCCTGAACCGCAAGCCAAGGGGCTCAATCACCACACCTCGACACTATCCACTTTGGGCAGTACTAACTCGCCCGCACGGTTTTAGGTCGCGTCACAAGGACGCGTCTCGGTGGGGGAAAGCGCTCCTCATACTTGAGAGTTCTGGGGGAACGTCAACCACAACTCGTCACTGCCCCGCAGTCAAGAGGTCTGCTCAAAGTCGACAGGTGACGCCCTGCCCAGCCCTGCTGGAGGATCCCTGGAAGTCAATGGGTTCCCACTACAAGGATACCCGGAAAGTCGACGGGTGCCTCACTGCCCAGTCCCGTAACAGTGTAATCCACTGGAGGGCGACCCTGATAAAGTCGGCGATGGGACCACTGCCCAGCCCATCTGGAGGTAACCCGGCATCGGGGACCACTGCCCAGCCCAGATGGAGGTAAGCCCGGCATCCGGGACCACTGCCCATCCCATCTGGAGGTAAGCCCGGCATCGGGGACCACTGCCCAGTCCCGCTGGAGGTAAGCCCGGAACTTCTCTGGCCATCCCTGTTGGATGGTACTGCTTGGTGAACACCACTGTACTGGCCATCCCTGCTGGATGGTAACCCACTGACGAGCCCTGCTCGATACAACCTCAGCCCTGCTGCAAACAACCTCAGCCCTGCTGGAACAACCTCAGCCCTACTGGAAAGAACCTCAGCCCTACTGGAACAACCTCAGCCCTGCTGGAAACAACCTCAGCCCTGCTGGAACAACCTCAGCCCTGCTGGAACAACCTCAGCCCTGCTGGAAACAACCTCAGCCCTGCTGGAACAACCTCCTGGGTAGAGGATCGGTGCCCGCGTAAAGTGTTGGTCACACCGAAACCACAAGATCTACCAGGGAACACGGAACAACGGGAGAAACTCCCCAGTCCTCACAAGGCAAACATGCTCCAATCCGCTGAGTCACTGTCGAAGTGGACCGATACATCTCATCCCAGAAAGTGGGGAAAACACCCACGTTGTACGAACACCCGTAGTCGCAAACGGTGTCGCAGTCCGGTGAAAGGGCACAGTACTGAAACCCCTCACAGCCGAAGAAGCAGAGGAACCAAACTATCTCTGCTGGCCTAACCAACGAGATCAAGACCAGGGGGAGAACACTCAACCCTGCTGGTCAGACAAAAGAGTAAAAATCCAGGGGAAAACTCCACCCTACTGGCCAATCAAACGAGCACAAAGCCAGGGGAAAACTCCACCCTGCTAGTCAAACAAACGAGCGCAGAAGGACCCTCTACGTCGCAAGAGGTCAAGTACGCAAAGCAGATCACGGCACACACGTGGGGCCCACACGACGTGTGGACCCAAGTCAACCCCAATTGAGCGCACAAACATCCACAGGTACAAATAACCACACGTAACTCCAAGCGCTCTCGTATACTCCCGGAGTATAACTCATTCCAGCCCAAAGGCTATCGTGCACACGGCACCCAGCGTCAAGGCGAAGGCGTGACGTAACAACTCCACCTCAAAGGCCCAGGCACGGCCAACCACATCTAGTGGACCAATTATATCACTCTCCAAAGAGTGAGAGATCACACGCCAAGGGTCCGCTACAACAAGGTAGGACGAACCGCCACCGGAGCACTCCTCATGCTCCACATTCAACAAGATCACGCAAGAGGCTCCGTACAACCAAACAGATTGCACTGTTGTAATCCTCGCGGAAAAACACGCGAGATCGACTACTTACTCGCCTCTAATGGATATCCAACGAAAAGGTCACCAACACCGCCTCACGCCCGAACGGCGTCCCGTGATCCCGAGCCTTGGCCCTGAAAACAGTCGGGCGCATCGCACCATTGCGATTCCCTCGGGAAAACACGTCAAAAGCACTACTCACTTGAGTGCAATAGATATCCAGAGAAAAAATACGTTCTGGCGCCCAGCGCACCAGCGGTACCACGTAGGACCCGCATCCCGGTCCCAAAACTCAACGAACGGATCGCACCGCTACGATCCTCTCGAAAAACTACACGAAATGGACTATTCACTTGTCCAAAACGGTCGCCCGGTGATAAAGCTGGAAATCACCATCAACTCCTGAAACGGCCCTCGCGGGGCCCGCACCATCGTGCGGAATTACAGTGGGCAGACTGCGCCAACGTGATGCCCTCAGAAAAACACCCAACATCGACTGCTCGCACGCCCCGAATGGACGTCCGAGGAAAAAGTCGCTAAAAGCTGCACGCAGCTCAAAAGACGGGCCGTGGGGCCCACGCCTCAACTCCAACCTCAACATCCAGAACCGCCCTGGAAACCTCTGCCTCAGTTCCAGGGTCACAACGCCGCTAACGGTGCTCAAAACGGACGTCGGATGCGTCCGCGCCGCTCAAAACAAGATTCCCGGAAAAACGACTTTCCACTTTAAGACATGTCGCGCCTCCGAGGCCTATTATTTCGGGAATAAAAATTCCTGAAACCATTTCAAAAATTCCACCTCGTCGATACGGTTCTACCGCCACAGACGGCGCGTCAATCGGACGCGCCGTTTAAGAGTTACGGCATTTTAATGTCGTCGGACGCAGGTGGGGGTGGACCGGACCGGTCCGGCCGGTCCACACCCCTTGGGCCGGCTCAAGCCGGCCGGTCCACGGCTCTGCCGGCCGAACCGCCGCGACCGCGGTTCACCCGCGCGGACCGCACGCCTCCAAGCCGACCGGTGACTAGGTCAGTCGCTTCTCCACGCGGAGACCCGCGTTCAGCGGGTCTCTGCCTCCAGAGCGGGGTCGTGCACCGCGACCCCGGACACCGCGTCAGCCGGCCGGCTGCGCCGGCCGGTGCTTCTGCTCCGCCGTGGAGCTCCTCCGCCTAGCACCACCGTCGGACGCCGCTTGCCTCTGCGAGCCCCGGCCGTCACCAAGGAACCTGCCGCCTGCCGAGGAGATGTCGTCGCCGCCTGCAGGTGTCGCGTCGCCGCCTAAGCCCGTCGGACGGCCGGAACATGCCGGGAGACACCAAGAAATCCCGAATTTCCCGCAACATTCGGCGAACATTTGCGATCGACTCCGAACTCGGATTTTAAATCCAAAAGATGCGATGGAAAGCTCATGAATTATACTACAAGATTATGGTCTTTGATCGAAGTTTCGACAAATAATCGACAGTGCAAAACGAGCTCAAAGTAGGTACGGGAATGGAAAATGCAAACGACAAATCCTACCTCGTGGGGCTTCGCCCGAAGCTTCACGACGATCCGCCGGTACCACCGCACCTCGCCGGAGTCGCCTCGACGGACTCTCTGCGGAGATGGAGGAGGAGAGGGAGATAAGGGGCTGCCAGGGAGAAGGGGAAGGAGAGGAGGGAGGAGGGTGTGTTAAGCGTTTAAATAGAAAACGCTTAACCACCCGCCCGTCGGCCCGGACCCGAACTCTCAGCAGGGTCAAGGTTAAGCCTCCCCTAGGGTAAACACCACCTCCCGAGCACAACGGAGGTATCGGAATTTTAATCTGAGATCCCGTTCAAAAGTTATAAAATTTAACGTCTGAAGCCACTAAATTACGAAAACGCCCCTGGAGCCATTTTTCACAGACGAGTCGTGCCCGTAAAACTTACACCCCTCCTAGGGTAAACGGCACGCTCCAAACTCAATGGTGCCCTCGGTTTTCCAATCCGAGCCACCATTTAGGATATGCTAGCGTTTCTCCATTTAACGAATAAATTAATTAATTAATTTATCTGTTTAACATTCCAGATGCGGGCGAGGGGTCCAATCATTCCGCGCCGACAAGTTTTATGTCATTCCTAGGGTAAACACCCTATTCCGGACCCATCCGTACACTCGGATCTCCGATCCGGAACTCCTTTTATTTGTTATCTCATTTATTTTGCGTTTCCAGTGTGAACGCACTGAAAATTTAATTCCGGCCACTCCGGGGCGTGGAATCGCACGCCGTCTGAAGGCGCAGCTCTAGAATATCATCAAAAATATTCCAAAGTCTTTGACAGAAAAAACCGACTTCTTACATCATTCCCTCCTTCAAGATTTTCACCCCCGAAAAGCAAAACTAGGGAGCAACACAGGGTACTAAGCCCACACCTGGATTTCCATACCTAGAAGAACCCACGCACAGCTCTGCGTCACCGCACACAGACCAAAGGATTGATCTGTTCATTCTTGGTCGGCCCTTGCCGATGTCGTGCACCCACTCCAGACTTTGGGGTTAGGGCAAGGCTGTAGGGTACCTCACCATCCCTTTGCACAGTCTCAAAGGGACCGAAGGCCCTCGGGGGTAGCTCACCTCCCCGGTCAAACCTCTACGTCGCACACCGTGACTGGAATCACCGCCCGCACCTGAAACAAGGCTCGGTGATTACCTCCTTTAGAATATCCATATGGTGGAACACCCAAGGATATCTGGTCACGCAAGGTTCCACAGTCGATGCTCTCTTACACGCTCAAAAGGCGAAAGAGTCAACACCATCAACTAAAGGAAAAGGTCTCATGCCTTTTTCCTTACCAACACAGGGTCACACCCGACGCCCTGCGTCACCCTGGTAACACATCAAACAAGGAGCATGGAGGAAATAAGATCACACACAGAGTCTAACAATTATACGGCAAGAATTTAGAAGAGTTGTAGAGCGTACCTCTTATCACCTCGTGCTCTGCAGGATAATAGACATCCAAAGCTCGCTATTGTCCGTGGTCCCAACCGTCAGCTCTCGGAGCCTGACGTGGACCTCCTAGTGGTGATGGGGAGATCTCGTAACGTCGTCCCCCACTACCATCTCCTCCTGCTACTCTGCTAGCACCACCTCTCTGGGTACTACTTCGATCACGGCGCTGCCTCTGTCGTGGTGGTGCGCCTGTTGCCTGCCCGGAACTCCCAGCAACTCGGGTCGGGCAGTCTCATGCCAAGTGACCTTGCTTGTCACAAGCATAGCACCGACTCTCTCTGGGCTGCACTGGTGCCCTCCGGCGCCACTGTGGTGTGCGACCACGCCCCTGATTCCAGTTGTCAGTAAGCCACCTGCGTCGAGGTCCTGCTTGCTGACGCCCACTAGCTGCGGCAGACGTCTCGGCTCCAATGTGTCTGCTGCCACCACCAACTCCAGAATGTGACAGGAAGCCTTCTATCACCAGCGCCTGCTCTAGCACCCTGACATATGTGGAAATGCCCAAGGGTACTATGACAGCACGAATATCTCAGAGGAGACCCTGCGCAAACTTTCGCGCTCGGAGGTTGTCATCATGGAGCAAGTCCGGGTAAAAGCGTGCACGGTCTGCGAAACTAGCCGCATACTCAGCCACCATCATCCCTCCCTACTGAAACAGCAGGAGCTCCTGAATCTGAATGGAGCGCAAGCAGGAGGGGCAAAACTTTTCACGAAACAACAACTGAAAGTCGTCCCACAAAAGTGATGACTTGTCAAGAAACTAATTCACCAGACTCCACCAACGCCAAGCCAATCCATGGAAAAGGTTGGCTGCCAAAGCCACTCTCTGATCTGTCGGCGTCTGCACAAGCTTGAAAAGGTGAACCACTACCTCGAGCCAAACCTTTGATGCCTGAGGGTCTGGCTCACCACTGAACCTCAGCAATCTCTACCGCTGGAACTCACGGAGCGTGCTCAACTTGTGCTCAAGCTCAGCCTGCTCTGATGAAACTGCCTGCTGCTCAACAGGTGGGGGTGCTGCTACCGACCCACCCAGAGAAAGGGGCTCGCACGATGGGTCCTGGACTGTGGCCTCGTAGCTCATAGGGTCGTCGTCACGAACCAAAGCTGGTATCCTGGCTGGCTGTCCTTGCGAAGACATCCTGAAAATTATCAAGGAGTGCCGCGGTCAAATGAGCATATATGTATATACCAAAAACAACAACGATGGGGATCTGACTCAAGAAGGATAGTCAAGACTCAGTCCTATGTGATGCACTAACAAATTTTCCCTGCAACGAGTGTCTCAGCATGCCGAGTCGACAAGCAGGATATCAAGGTCTTGGTGAATGGATACGTCGGCCGCCGCACCATCACTGGACTCCCTGGCCTGAGAGCCGCTCTCGAGACACATTAACACTATTGCCCTAAATCCCAATCAATTCCTTTTTATTTTAGGGACGTCCGAACAAAGTCCCAAGGAACAAACCACCTCTGATACCACTTTGTCATGACCCGACCCTACCCCGGCTCGAGCCACAACTACCCCAAGCACGCCTCCATAGGCCAGGGGTTGGAGACCAGCGCCGAAGGCACAATAACTCGGGGAGGCCTTTGCCTAAGCACCTGTACACACACACACACAGCAAACTCAATGCAACAGTGCAGAGTAAACGTAAAGACAAGCAAAGAAAAGGAAAGGGAAACTGCTATATATATACCACAAAGTGCATCGACCTCTACAAGTATAAAGAAAGCTGAAGGAACACTGAAAAGAAAAGGGAAAAAACACGCACCCAACCAGAAAAGTGCCACAACCCGGCAACAGGTAAACAAAACAAACAGCTGACGGGTCTCCCACCTGGAACCCGGCTACGACCCCCTCACGTGGTCCAAGTTCCCGAACTCCAATGCTCCACCAAAGTCACGACCAACCTGTCCATCGTCTGCAAGGTCACACAAAGTGCGGGTAAAGCCCAAGCAGGGGTGAGTATAAAAATACTCAGTAGGATACCCCGAAGGATCGAGGGAGCAACAAAGGAGGTGCCAAAGGGTGAGCAGTAGAGCGAACAAGAAAAGTAAAGGAGTACAATAGAGAGTGCAGTAAAGAGTCCAGCTCAACCCAACAAGAGGAAAGAAGGTAGACTCGTCCAGACACAAGGAGATAGAAATGGTGGGAAGATGAACTTCCCGTCGAGTCTTCGCTACCTATAGCAGGAGAGTAGACTCGTCCAATCATGAGAAGCTAGACGCGGAAAGCATGTGGAATACCCCGCGCGTCTTCGCCTCCCCTGGAAGGAGAGTAACCAAACCCAAGAAATGGGTACTAGAACAAGGTATATACAAGTCCATATGCTCAATCAAGAAGCCCAAACAAGATCGTAAGGGGATCCCCATCTCGTAGCTCAGCCCAAGAAAGAGTAGCCAACAATCCCAGAAGTAACACCATCGATGCCCAGCCTCCCGCACGTCTGCCCCGAACTGCAAGCCAAGGGGCTCAATCACCATACCTCGACACTATCCGCTTTGGGCGGCACTGACTCGCCCGTAAAGTTTTAGGTCACATCACAAGGATGCGTCTCAGTGGGGGAAAGTGTTCCTCATAATTGAGAGTTCTGGGGGAACGTCAACCACAACTCGTCACTGCCCCGCAGTCGAGAGGTCTGCTCAAAGTCGACCGGCGACCCCCTGCCTAGCCCCGCTGGAGGATCCCTGGAAGTCAACGGGTTCCCACTACAAGGATACCCGGAAAGTTGATGGATGCCTCATTGCCCAGTCCCGTAATAGGGTAATCCACTCGAGGGCAACCCGGCTAAAGCTGGCGATGGGACCACTGCCCACCCCAGCTGGAGGTAACCCGGCATCGGGGACCACTGCCCAGCCCAGCTGGAGGTAAGCTCGGCATCGGGGACCACTGCCCAGCCCAGCTGAAGGGAAGCCCGGCATCGGGGACCACTACCCAGCCCCGCTGGAGGTAATCCCGGAACTGCTCTGGCCATCCCTGCTGGATGGTACTGCTTGGTGAACACCGTTGTACTGGCCATCCCTGCTAGATGGTAACCCACTGACGAGCCCTGCTCAATAAAACCTCAGCCCTACTGGAAACAACCTCAGCCCTACTGGAACAACCTCAGCCCTGCTGGAAACAACCTCATCCCTACTGGAACAACATCAGCCCTGCTGGAAACAACCTCAGCCCTGCTGGAACAACCTCAGCCCTGCTGGAACAACCTCAACCCTGCTGGAAACAACCTCAGCCCTACTGGAACAACCTCATCCCTTCTGGAACAACCTCAGCCCTACTGGAATAACCTCCTGGGTAGAGGATCGGTGCCCGCGTAAAGTGTTGGTCACACTGAAACTAAAATCTCTACCAGGGAACACGAAACAATAGGAGAAACTCCCCAGGCCTCACAAGAAAAACACGCTCCAATCTGCTGAGTCACTGTCGAAGCGGACCGAGACATCTCATCCCAGAAAGTGGGGAAAACACCCACGCTGTACGAACACCCGTAGTCGCAAACGGTGTCACAGTCCGGTGAAAGGGCACAGTACTGAAACCCCTCACAGCTGAAGAAGCAGAGGAACCAAACCATCTCTGTCGGCCTAGCCAACGAGATCAAGACCAGGGGGAGACCACTCAACCCTACTGGTCAGACAAAAGAGTATAAAGCCAGGGGAAAACTCCACCCTGCTGGCCAATCAAACGAGCACAAAGCTAGGGGAAAACTCCACCCTGCTGGTCAAACAAACGAGCGCAGAGGGACCCTCTACGTCGCAAGAGGTCAAGTACGCAAAGCAGATCGCGACACGCACGTGGGGCCCACATGACGTGTGTCCCCAAGTCAACCCCAACTGAGCGCACAAACATCCTCAAGTACAAAAAACCACACGTACCTCCAAGCGCTCCCGTATACTCCCAGAGTATACCTCATTCCAGCCCAAAGGCTATCGTGCACCCGGCACCCAGCGTCAACGCGAAGGCATGACGTAACAACTCCACCTAAAAGGCCCAGGCACGGCCAACCACATCTTGTGGACCAATTATATCACTCTACCAAGAGTGCACGATCACACGCCAAGGGTCCAATACAACAAGGTAGGACGAACCGCCACCGGAGCACTCCTCATGCTCCACATTCAACAAGATCGCGCAAGAGGCTCCGCACAACCAAATAGATTGCACCGTTGTAATCCTCGCGGAAACACACGCGAGATCGACTACTTACTCACCTATAATGGATATCCGACGAAAAGGTCACCAACACCGCCTCATGCCCGAACGGCGTCCCGTGATCCCGAGCCTCGGCCCCGAAAACAGTCGGGCGCATCGCACCATTGCGATTCCCTCGGGAAAACATGTCAAAAGCACTACTCACTTGAGTGCAACGGAAATCCGGAGAAAAAGATACGTTCTGGCGCCCCGCGCACCAGCGGTACCACACGGGACCCGCATCCCGGTCCCAAAACTCAACGAACGGGTCACACCGCTGCGATCCTCTTGAAAAAGTACACGAAATGGACTATTCACTTGTCCAAAATGGTCGCCCGGTGATAAAGCTGGAAATCACCATCAACTCCCGAAACGGCCCTCGCGGGGCCCGCACCATCGTCCGGAATTACAGCGGGCAGACTGCGCCAACGCGATGCCCTTGGAAAAACACCCGACATCGACTGCTCGCACGCCCCGAACGGACGCCTGAGGAAAAAGTCGCTAAAAGCTGCACGCAGCTCAAAAGACGGGTCGTGGGGCCCACGCCTCAACTCCAACCTCAACATCCGAAACTACCTTGGAAACCTTCGCCACAGGTCCAGGGTCACAACGCCGCTGACGGCGCTCAAAACGGACGTCAGATGCGTCTGCACCGCTCAAAACAAGATTCCCGGAAAAACGACTTTCCACTTTAAAACGCGTCGCGCCTCCGAGGCCTATTATTTCGGGAATAAAATTTTCCAAAACCATTTCAAAAAGTCCGCCTCGTCAATACGGTTCCACCGCTACAGACGGCGCGTCAATCGGACGCGCTGTTTAAGAGTTACGGCATTTTAATATCGTCGGACGCAGGTGGGGGTGGACCGGACCGGTCCGGCCGGTCCACACCCCTTAGGCCGGCTAAAGCCGGCCGGTCCGCGGCTCTGCCTGCCGAACCTCCGCGGCTACGGTTCACCCACATGGACTGCGCACCTCCAAGCCGACCAGCCACGAGGCCGGTCGCTTCTCCATGCGGAGACCCGCGTTCAGCGGGTCTCTGCCTCCCGAGCAGGATCGCGCACCGCGACCACGGACACCGTGTCAACTGGCCGGCTGCGCCGGCTGGTGCTTCTGCTCCGCCGCGGAGCACCTCCTCCTGGAGCCACCTCCGGACGCCTCTTGGCTTCCGCGAGCCCCGACCATCACCGAGGAACCCGCCGCCTGCCGAGGAGAAGCCGCCGCCGCCTGCAGGTGCCGCGCCGCCGCCTAAGCCCGCCGGAACCCGCCGGGAGACACCCAGAAATCCTGAATTTCCCGCAAACTTCGGCGAACATTTGCGATCGACTCCGAACTCGGATTTTAAATCCGAAAGATGCGATGGTAAGATAATAAATTATACTACAAGATTATGGTCTTTGGGTGAAGTTTCGACAAAGAATCGACAGTGCAAAACGATCTCAAAGTAGGTACGGGAATGGAAAATGAAAACGACAAATCCTACCTCGTGGGGCTTCGCCCGATGCTTCGCGACGATCCGCCGGCACCACCGCAACTCACCGGAGTCGCCTCGCCGGACTCTCGCCGAAGATGGAGGATGATAGAGAGAAGAGGTTCTGCCAGGGGGAAGGGGAAGGAGAGGAGGGAGGAGGGTGTGTTAAGCGTTTAAATAGAAAACGCTTAACCACCCGCCCGTCGGCACGGACCCGAACTCTCAGCAGGGTCGAGGTTAAGCCTCCCCTAGGGTAAACACCACCTCCCAAGCACAATGGAGGTCTCGGAATTTTAATCCGAGATCCCATTAAAAAGTTATAAAATTTAACATCCGAAGCCGCTAAATAACGAAAACACCCCTAGAGCCATTTTTCACAGACGGGCCGCGCCCGTAAAACTTACACCCCTCCTAGGGTAAACGGCACGCTCCGATCTCAACGATGCCCTCGGTTTTCTAATCCGAGCCACCGTTTAAGATATTCTAGTGTTTCTCCATTTAACGAATAAATCAATTAATTAATTTATCCATTTAACATTCCAGAAGCGGGCGAGGGGTCCAATCATCCCGCGCCGACAAGTTTTATGTCATTCCTAGGGTAAACACCCTATTCCGGACCCATCCGTACACTCGGATCTCCGATACAGAACTCTGTTTATGAGTTATCTCATTTATTTGGCGTTTCCAGTGTGAATGCACTGAAATTTTAATTCCGGCCACTCCGGGGCTCGGAAGCGCACGCCGTCTGAAGGCGCTGCTCTGGAATATCATCAATAATATTCCAAAGTCTTTCACAGCAAAAACCGTGTTCTTTTATTTCCTTCATGGTGAATCATAGCCTTCCATGAGTTCCCTAAGTCTAGTTTAGTTATGACATGGAATGATAAAGATTAATGGATTAGGGATATAAGAATTGGTTTTTATGGAATGAAGGATGGGGCACAAGATATTACATCATGGCATGGAATAATGGAAACAAAAGCTTTGGAAAAGAAGATTTTTTTCTTCTCGTGGATCTTCCTTAATCAAATGGAAGGTAACTGGATGTTACATGGTAGATTTAAGACTTCACAGAAGAGTAGACTACCTTCTCAAAGAATCCCCTTCCTTGGCACCAAAAATTGAATAAAATAGAGTTAAATAATTAAAAATCAAACTTAGTTAAAATTTAAAATAATTCCATGATTTCCATATTTCAAAAAATAATAATAATATATTCTAACAGTATATTCTTAATTACAAGATCATGTAACTTCATCAATAAAATTCCAAAAAACCACAAACATCAAAGATCATTTCAAAATAATTTTTTAATTAATTATGAAACCACATATTTTTTCAAAGAAAACTGAATGTTAATGAAAAAAATCATTATATTTAGTCTGGAAGATCACATTTTTAATCAAAAATTCACATAATTACACTTCCATCATGAAATCGAATAGAATTCAATTTTTTCCCAATAAAATAACAATTTTGTAATAAAATCCCATTTTTTATGAAATTAGGATATGGATAAATATATCCATAAGAGGGAAAATCTATAGAAAATGTTGATATATTTTTAAATATAATAAAAAATCACACATTAAATCGATGTGTGATTTTCACACACACACACACAATTTATTGATATATTAATGAAAAATAGATGATTGTAAAATACAGGAATGTTTTTAAATAATTTTAATCTATATAATATGTTTGATATTTATATGATTTTTATTTTGTTAGAAGATTACAATATCTTATTTTTCTATCTTGTAATGGTGATAATACCTTCTCTATATCAACTTTTTTACTCACAGTAATTAGGAAAAATCTAGAAATGGTATTTATATATATCATATTTACAACATTTTCTTATATTTGGAATTCAATATTGGTGAAATTTATTATATTGCAATGTGAAAAAAATATTCTTATATGGCCTTAAAAATTGAATGTATTACATAATTAAAAAAATATCAAAAAAGGGTATTTTGAGGTAATGATATCATATTACCAATAACTAACTAGTAGTTTTTGTCAATTTTAACTATTACACAAAGAAAAATAATTTTTTTTATAAAAAAATATATTTTGCGCAGTAATTATAATCAATCAAAAATCATGTATAACCTTTCAAATATTTCATTTATTATAATTATTATAAAAAATAAATTTATTTTATACAAAATGAACTCGGGTTACTTGGTTTGGTGGTTGGAATTGAAAAAAAATTACTAGATAGTTATTGAAAAATTAATATCAGTGTGATCAGAAAGGAGAATTTTTCATGAATGTATATATAAGGTATTTTAACAACTTATTTTTTTTTAATTATCATTGTACTATTGTAATAATAATATTTATACGTTCATTTTTTCATATTTTTATGTTATAATTATTCTATCACTAGAAAAAATGATAATTTATTTCAAATCTTTAAGTCCATATAATCATTATTAAAATTATATTTATCCATAATTTTTTTTACTTTAGTTCTATGTATTTAAATTGTGTGTTTTCAATTAAAAAAATATTTTTTTTCAAAACTTACACCACATAATCCTAACTGTGTAAACACACTCATATTGTCATGTTTCATTAAGAAAATGATAAATGAATAATTTTTATCTTTATGGACAAAGTGTACATCATTCTAATGTGTATTATAGTTTGAATGGACTAAATTCTATTTTTTTATTTTATGTATTGAAGAATTCAGAAACATGAGTTACATACTCAAAACAAAGTAAAAGAGATTTAATTTTCTTGAGACTCTCTAAAAATGATCACGATTATATTTACAACTTACAAAAATTATCTACATGTCATTTAGACACATGGTGTGTCAAGTATGACTGAAAGTGACCAAACATGCTCTAATTAATATGATACTTTAGGAAAAAAATTAGTGATTCATTTATGGCCTATGAAATTAACCACATTTCATTCATTTTTTGGATGGTATAACTAAATTTGAGTGTTTTTAATTTAAAACTGAAATTTTAGTTCAAAACGTGATTCACATACTCAAAATCAAGAAAACATGCTCAAATTTATTGTAAATATATAATATAAATTTCAATTAATTGTTTATGAACTTTAAGAAAAAAAATACACGTCATTTTGATGCACATTGGAGTCAAGATGTCATAAATTTTATTTTTCGATTATAAGTATTCGAGGAAATTAAAATGCACTATGAAAACTCAAACAAAAAAAAGCATTCTTAAATTATCATGAAAGAATATAAAAAATAATTGATTAATTTGAGACAAATGGGAATTAATTTCATGCAATTCCTACTATAAATTTGGTTAGTATGACTGAAAGTGTATGTTTTAAATATGAAAGTGATATTTTAGTTCAAAATGTGGGTCACATTATCAAAAATGAGAAAACATGCTTGAAGTTTATTGAAAATTTATAGAAATTATCCATTATTTATTTGTGATATATATTAATTAACTGTAAATCCTTCCAAATACTGTATGGTCGGTATGACTAAAATATTTTGCAATTATTTTATAATTTAAAATTTAGTTCAAAATAAACCTCACATTTTAAAAATAAAGAAAATGTTCTTGAATTACTGCGAAAAACTTTGAAAATTATTTTTGATTAATTTATGATTTTTATGAATTAACCTTATCTAATTTGACATGTGGCGTTACTAATATGATTTAATGTTCATGTTTACAATTTAAAATTGACATTTTTTTAAAACACATATCATATAATTAAAACCCAAAAAATATGATCATATTTTCTTAGAACTTAATGAAAATGATCATCGATAAATTTGTGGAATTTATTAATTAAAATCGCATCATTCTGACTTGAAATGGTTCTATAATGAACTAAAGTGTATTTATAAATGTTAAGCATTAGAGAAGTTCAGAACGTGTTCTGCAAACTCAAAACTGAAAAAACATGCTTATATTTTTGTAAAACTATAAAATATTATCACTAATTAATTCCTAATATGTATAAATTAATTTCATGTAATTTTGATTATAAATGTGGAATTTATGACTGAAAGTGAATATTTTTTATTTTAAAGTGACATTTTTGTTCAAAATATGCATCACATACTCAAAAATGAGAAAACAAACTTTGATTATAATGATACTTTATAAAAAATACCAATGATTCATTTATGGCTTGTATGCATTAACTTCACAACATTAAAACTTATTGTGTGACTAAGAAAACATGCTTGGATTTTTTTATATTTCTATAAAAATAATTACTGATCCATTTGTGACATGTATGAATTAACTGGGGATTATTCTGATATTTGGTGTGGTCGGTGTGGTAAAAAAATGTGTGTTTTAAATGAAAAAATTGAAATTTTAGTTCAAAACACAACCCACTCACTCAAAACAAATAAAAAATTATTAGATTATCATATACCTCTATAAAAATTGTATTTGATTCATTTCTGACAAGTATGAATTAACCTCAAGACATTCCAATATATGGTGTGGTTAGTATGACTGAAAGTGTATGTTTTTAATTTAAAAGGAAAATTTTTGTTCAAACCATGTGTCACATGCTCAAAATTAGGAAAATTAAATCAAATTGTAATGAAACTTTAATAAAATAATCAATGATTAATTTCTTACCAACATTAATGAATCGCACAATATTTTGATATGCATTGGAGTTTGAATAACTGAGAGCCTATTTTTACATTTTTAGAATTAAAGAAGTTAAAATCATGCATCACATAAACTAACTTAACAAATGATCTTTCATTGTCATGTAATTATATCAAAATAATCAATTATTCTTTTGTGACATATAGGAATTAACCAAATATCATCTTAGTAGGATATCTAGTCGGTATGTATAACACCCTGAGACTTTAATAAATATTATCCTTTAAAAATAATATGTTGAATAGATTATATAAAATTAAACAAAAATGTACCATGATTTATTTTATTATAAATCAATATGATCAGGATTATGTTATGAGAATATAAAGTGAAACGTCATTATGAAAATTACATGAAGAGTATAAACTCATGTAAATAAAAATATAGTAATCAATTAAAATGAATTATTATAAAAAAAATTATTCTAATTTAATACATATTATTATTTGTGTTTCTAAATAATCTTTTGATGTGTTCTAATACCAATTAATTCAATAAATTTAATAGTTGGAAGATAAAAAATTAATTTTAAAGGGACGTTATTAAAATAATTTAATGTTAAAAATGATATTTTTTCAAAGAATTATTTTAAAGTGTTATTCATTTTTAACTTAAATTGATTAAAGAAAATTAAAAGATTTTTATAATGAAATTTTTTAATGTAAAAAATATATTAAAACTCATTTAATTATAAATTGTTATGAAATAATATTAAGAACATCTAAAATTAAAAATCCAATTTTCTATAAAACCAATGTTTCATTATATTTCTGATTTTCCTTTAACATATAAATTCCTAAATTTTAGAATTTGAATTTTATAAAATTGAATTCATTTTTAGATTCATCATATTAAAATTTTCCTTGGTGTGATTTTTTAGATTTTCTAAAAAGTTTATTTTTAAGTGAATAGTGAAAGAGATATAGTTTTTAAATATACAACAAATTTTATTACATCATTATGATATAAATATGACTTAAAAATTTAAGGAATCTACTTCTTGTCCAAAGATAAATTTATTAATTAAAATAATGAATTTAAAAATAATATGCCAAGAGAAGAAACCTATGATTGACATTTTTTAACCTCGGTTATATTTTATTCTAATAAAAAAGTATTTCTGTTCATTTTCCTTTAATTAAGTTTTCACAAGATTTATTTGAAAATCAAATAACCCTACCTTATTTAATCAAATACCAAAAAAATAAATATTATCTGTAATTTTTTTCTAATTAAGTATAAATTGATTTTTATCCTTAAAATACATTTTTCTAAAAATTATTTCATTGTATTATGTGTACTTATATTAAAATTAATTTTTATCAATTCTAGAAATTGAATAAAATAAAATAATTTCTATATTTTTAATCATTAATAACAAATTATGTAATAATTCTAATTTCATTTTTTAATCATAAAAATAAATTACCATGGTAAAATTTGGTCAGCACGATAAAGGCCAAAATAGATAAAAGTGTTAAATCAAGGGATATATACCAAAAGTATCATAAAAAATATATTTAAATGATTTTATGAGAGAATTATTAACCTCAAATAATATTATATTCATTATTTTTTAAATTTGCATCCACTTTTTGTACCACCCTGAAAATTTAGCGAAAGGAATAATAAGCTTGATGGCTTGCTTAACGTGCAACATCTAGCTTTAATTGAATTATGATATATTATAAAAATATTATTATAACCAATCCATTTAATTGACGGGTATAAATCTGAGTAAATTAATTTCGAAATAAATTTATAATGGTATTAATCAATACAGAAGTATTAACCAATGCCTATTAAATATACACACAATTTTTAGTAAAGTCATTTTACACTTCAAAAATGCATTTTCTTCGTAAATGATTTTTATTGCATTTTTCTGTGGAAATTATAATTAATTTCTATGAATTTTATAAATTTTACTTTATAAAATTAAAATAATTTTTTAAATCATAACATCAAAATTAACTTAGGGTTAAATTTTTATATTTTTTTGAAATGATTTATTTTTCAACGACTAGTGAAAAATACCGATTTTTCAAATACATTCATTACTTTTCATTGAATCAAGTAATTTAAAAATCCCATTATATTTTAGATTTATTCTTAAAGATAAATACGAATCAATGGATTCAAAATAATCATATTAATTCAATTTTATTCGTTATTATTCAAGATTTTGATATAAGTTAATTTTTAATATTAAAAACATATTTTTCTAAAAACTATTTTTCATTTTGTTTTATGTATTTTTATTAAAATTGATTTTGGAAACTTCTGAAGATTGAATTTTAAAAAATAGATACCATATTTTTAATCATTATGTTAAAATTTTATAAATATTTACCTTTTATTTTTTCATTATGAATAGTAGCAATGATAAATATTTATCATCTTGGTAGGGGTAAAATTGGTAAAATAGGGTTAAAACCATTGGATAATGTCTCAAAAATCAACCCAAGATTTCCCCTTATTTCATTAGATGTAATAAATTAGACCCTAGATATCCAAAATTATTATATATGAAATTTTTTCCATTTTACCTTGATAATTAAAATTTGGATAAGTATAGTTTTAAATATTAATTTTAAATAATAATTAATTATTTTTTATTTTAATTTATTTATATTTTAATAGTTACATTAAATGTCGATGAAACGAAAACACATTATTTATTTAATTAATAAAAAGATAAAATAAATTATTTTAAAAATATAGAAAGTAATAAAATTTGATTAAATTATTGTGTTGGTGGAATTTTTTAGATAAATTTTAAAAATTAAGTATTTTTGAATGTTTTATATTCAAATTATAGAACTAACTTTATGAATTTAAAGTCCAAGTAAATTAATAGTGTCAAAAACAACATTAAATATTTTTTTTTGAAAAATAATATTTTACTAAATTATTTAAAAATCATAAAAATCATTCCCAAAGACAAATATGATGATAAACTATCTAAAATTTAATCCCTTTTCCATTTATAAGCTAATTTAAAACTTATAAGAATAATTATAACCCTTTAAAATTGAAAAGGTCATTATCATAGTTAAGGTTAATATCAATTAACCAAGGGGTTAAACAAAAATATAAGTTTTAAAACAACACCAAAACCTGTATAAATTTAATTAGTTGTTGATATTTTTAAATTATACTCTTTGTCTTTGAATCTATTTCTATTTTTAAGCATTTTTTAGAACAAATTAATTATATTTTAGTCTTTTTGTAATTTTAAATGTATCTTTTCCCTCCCTTATAAAAGGACACCCATTCTCTCTTTCCTTTGTAAAATTTTGAGCCATATATCTTAAACAAACCCTGAAAAATTATATTTTAAACTTCTGTATACATGAATTATATGTTCTGGTCTTCTTAAAATACCATTCTAATGGTCCTTATGAAAACATCTAAAAGAGGACTACCAAATAAGTGGTGGTCGTCTTACCCGGCCTCTTCAATTTAATTATTCTTATACCTCCTATGAATATATGGTATTCATCATAAAATAATAACTTCATAATCTTAAATATAATAAAATGATATTATGATCATTAAAAAACCATTATCAACTCTCTTTTCCATCATATGAGAAGTGAAGTTATCGCTAATGTGTATGTGTAGACTACTGCCTCTACGTAGCGATACAATTCACTTTCTATCAACATATTCCATTGTTGGTTATTATTATAGGTAAAAATTGTACCCATTATATTTATGACATAATTATTATTATTTAAATATAATATTATATCTTCCTTCTTACCTTCCAATCTGTTGGAAAATGATAATGTCACTCAAGCGTATGAGTCAACTACCACCTCCACGAAGCGATGTGATTCATTTTTCATTTTGGGTTAACTTGGATGGTAATAAGGATATATTTAATGTATATATATGTTATATATGACATGATAATTATTTTTTAAATGTTAATTATTATTTACCTTTATTTCAGTTCAACAGGAAAAAATTGAAAACAATGTTCATGCATATGTACAACGTACCAACTCCATGAACGGTGTAATTCATTTTCCTATCTCTACCTTCAATGGATTGATCTATATATATATATATATAATTTTTATATAATTATTAAAATTATTGATATTATTGATCCACGATCAAAGCACAAGGACCAGAATGACGGAATAAAAATTCTCATGAAAAATGAAACAGTTAACACCCAAACAATGATGATTTTAATAAGAAATTTTTAATAAGTAGGTAATAAAATGTTATAATTGGATCATATATGATATTATAATTATATAAATGAATCTGTTATATTATTATAATAAATTTAAATTTATTATATATGAGGTTAAAATTTCTTTCTAAGAAATTCAAACTCGAGGTAAGGGATTTTCATCTAACTCTTATATCTATGGGACACATGCCATATTCATCACATATTTCTTTTATGTGGTGTATATATTACCCATTAATTTATTTTAATATTATTCTCATGAAAGTTATAAGGATATACATATCTATATAATTTTATCTCTATTATGAGGTTTTGATTCAAAAGTTTCCGAAGTGGTAAGAGATTTATGTTATAATCTCATTGTTTACCAGGATTGTTTATGATTAAGTTTCTAAGGATAAAATTTTATGATCTAACTATCAAGAATATTATGTATTAGATTATAATATTTTTATTTATATACATTACATATTTTACTATCTTTTTTATCTCTTTAAGTACTCAAGATACTAAAAAATATTTTTAAGAAAAACCAACATTATTTCTCTCTTCATTCGAAAATAATTTTTATTCTTCATCTATTTTTTTCTAAAAATGTTTTCAAAAAAACTTTCAAAATTATACTATTATTTTTTTAAGTAACTTTTACACATGACTTATGTTTTAAAAATTGGTTTAAAATTAATCTTCTTTTGGTTTTTAAAATAAGGGAATTTTTAATTTTTTATCAAAAATTTGAAAGGAATCTTTATTTTAACATACACGACATGAATGGAATTTCCAAAAATCATGAATGCTCAATGTTTTTTAAGATTGTTATAAAATTTTACATGGTTCTTTTAAAATAAATTTTTTTCCATAATATTTAGAAAAACTTTATATTTTAAATAAGTGGTTTCAAAATTAGAAAGGTATTTTTATCAATAAATATTATAGATGTATTTTCAAAGAATTTCCATTTAATATGACATCCTTTTATGTTACTTATGATTTACTAGGGATATTATCTGATGATGATATCATTATTATTTATCTATATGTTTTATGATTACAATGATGATTTGTTTATAAAACCCATTTAATTTTACAAGGTTTATACTATGATGAATTGTTAAAATGTTTACGAAACATGTATTCTTTACATGGGTTATGTTATGATGATATAATGAATGTTTTATGATCTTGTGTAACACATATGTATTGATTATGATAATGTGAAGAGTGGGAAAAAAATTATATATCCCTCTAATGCATTGTGAAAATAGGGATAATTTGTGGGATAAATATGTTATGTGTGAACCTGATTTCATGTTCACAAATTTATACATGGACTTAGTTTTTATGTCTATAAGATTATATGTGGACCTAGTTTTAATATTAATAAGTTTATGTATGGAACTATCTTTCATATCCATGATATTATGTATGGACTTGGTTTTCATGTCCATAAGTTTATTCGAGGGCCTGATTTCATTTCCTTAACTTTTTTAGGGAATCTAATTCTATTTATATATTTTCACAATGTTATAAGATTTTGTTTTTTCCATATTCATATATCTATATTTTTCTCTCATGGATCATGTTCTTTGATTTATTTATGATTTAGGTCTTATGAACTATCAATATTTATTCCATGACTTAGGATTATGATTTATACTATAGAAGGTATGGTTTTCAACTGATAATTTCAAGTTCTCATACCCTTATTCACATTTTATACTTAAGTGAATCATTTATATCTCCATTTTTTACCCTTATTAAGAATCTGAGATAACCCTATCATACGTTTCCATTCCCTGGGTTGTGAAGAAATGTTTTTAATAAGGTATGTCTAAGAATATTACTATGTGGGAAGATATTTTTAGGAGATGTCTAAGATCTATCAAGAAGTAAGAATATTGTGTATATATTCTACAATGACCCTAAAATTTTATAGTCCTTAGACATGTATTTATAAAATATATTTAATATTAATCTATAAATATGTAATATCTATGTATGAAATATATGGGTCACTATTGTTGATATCATAATAAAGGTTTAGTCAATATTTGGATGTTAGGATTTGAAAACGTTAGTCAAAAAATAGGGAATAATTATAAGAATATGATAATATTCTAATGTTTTTATAAGGAATATATTATGTGGTTTTCCAAGAAATATATCTCTGTCTAGATACTATAATTGGATTTGGTTTTGAAAGAGATTCATCTAAGTGTAATAACCATGAAAAGAGTTGGTGGAGTATATCATGACCATCATTCTAGTGTATAGTGATTTTTCCCTTATTGTGCACCCAATTTTACACTCTTAGGGATATGATTAGGTGAATTCACATATTCTTTATGAACTATTATAAAGGATTTGAATGGATGATGATCATGGATGGCCTAGTTAAAGCTTAAGGTGTCATAGATTGAAAAGAAGGTGTCATGATTTAGATATACAATAAATAATATTCTATTATTATTTGGTTTCTCACTAAGATTATTGTCGATCACACTATTTTTTTCTTTTGGTCAATGGATGGAATGAGGAGGATTCATGTTAATGATTAATGTGATGGAAAATGTAATGATTTTCTATATGATAAATCAAATGAAATGGGATATGGAATGTGAAACCATATTATTATTATTCTTAATCATATATTACCATTATATAATTAACAACCTTAACTTGATTGAGATTCTTGACACACTTAATAAGATAAGAAAGGAGTTAAATGAAGACCATGGAGGAAAGAAGATTCAACTTTCCAAATTTTAATAATGTGGGAAGAATAACTCATTGAAATATCTCAAAGGAAAAAGAATATATTATGGGTGTGGAAAATAAGAAAATATATCATGTAATTGCTAAGAAAAAATGAAGATTTGGGTTAACGAAATTGATGGGAATAATATTTTCGCTAATTTATCATCAATTGTTGAAAGTTTTTAAAATTAAATGATTTAGAATTATGAAAATTAATTACCTAAATGTAATGGTGGAGAAGAGTATTAGAAAGTTTATATGAGTAAATGTTTCACTATTGATGATGAAGAGACTATGAATAATATATTAAAGGAATAAGGTATCAAGGAATAAAATGATGAATCCTATTTAATGGTTTAAGTAGTAAGTAGAATGATTGAAGTGTTTATGTAATGGAATTGGAGAATTATTTTATATAATTATTTTTATCAATGGTATTATGGTTATAAGAATCATGAAATATCTATGAATTGTTCTGAAACAGTTTTTATTTAAGGATTATCTAGAATAGTTTTAATTGTACTGATAAACTAGAAAAGTGATTCAATGGTAAGGTGGTGTTTTATGGAAAAAACATTATTAAATTAATGATAACCCTTAATATGTTTCTGATGTTGATAGAATAATGTTTATTTGAGATAAACATATGATTGGATTTGATAAATTAAATGGGATACTATTTATGAACTTGGAACTAATTAGTGATTTGATTAAAAAGTTTTTTTATGTTACCATTAATAGCATTTACAACATTTTTTTTTATTTACAGGATATATTTAATAACATGTGATTTTATTTACGGAGTGTGGATAGTGTTAATTTTAGAAACATGTATATTTTCAATGTGTTTTTTCTAGTAATTTAGGTTACTTCCATGTTTTAGTAGAATATATGATTGAGGTATTCACATATTTGGTATCTGAGATTAAGAGTTAATTTATTCTATTTGGGGGATTAATTTTAAGTTTATTATGGAAATTTAGTGACCTTATTTATATTTTAGGGATTTTTAATTTTTTTAGACATATTTTAGAAGGGTCCTAAGCTTAACTATTTATATAATAGATTAAGTTAAACTATTGGTGTTATTGTTAATGATTAGAGATTAATATATGATTTATCTATATTTGATAAATTATGCTTAACATTTTGGGTTTGGAAAATATATATAGATATGAGGAATTAATTTTAATACTTTTATGGATATTATGATCTATTAAAAGTTAATTTTACTACTTCAGGTATGAAAAAATAATCTTGAATATTCAATTCTTAGAATAAGAGATGAAGTAGAATTTGATTGAAGTACAACCAAAGAATGAAATTGTGATTATGAAACAGAAATAAATAATTTATATTTCCTATTATTATCTTTTGTTATAGTGAAATAATCCCTCAACTATAGGAAAATGATTCTAAAATAAAAATGTTAGCATTTTACCTTTATTTATGATGAATTGATTATCTTTTCACCCTGTACAGATGTATGGTTTTGTGGTTATTGAATTTCTCATAACCATGTTTTGTATCACTATTTATTTTTCCTTGGACATTATCTTCCCCATTTATTTATATATTTCAACTTCCCACCAATTTTATCCTTATTTGGGAACCCGGTGAGGAGTTATTTCTTGTAAACTTTATGTTCCCCACTTTCTATTTTTAAAGGAAGTTTAATTATCCCTCTATATGATGTGTACTTTCAATAAAGGTATTTTAAAATATTAAACTTTAATTAATAAGATAAAATTTCAAGAGAGTGGTTTATTTAATTTGGGATAATAAAACACCTGAAAAATTTAGTTAAAATAATAATAATCTTGATAGCTCACTTAATACGCGACACTGAGCTTCAAGCGAATTTTGATATATTATAAAAACATTATTATAACCTATCCATTTAATTAGAAGGTATGAATATGAGTAAACATTTTATAAAATAAATTTATAATGGTACTATTCAATATAAAATTATTAATTTATTCTTAAGAAATAATCACACAATTTTTAGTGAAGTTATTTTATGCTTCAAAAATGTTATTTATTAAATTTTATACCAGGGAATTAATATTAATTTATATAAATTTTATAAAATAAAAAAATTAAATAATAATATCAAAATTATCTTAGAGTGAAATTTTGGACTTTTTTTTTGAATGATTGATTTTTTTAGTGAATAGTGGAAAATACCGATTTTTCAAATATCATCATCTCTTTTCATTAAATCAAGTAATTTTAAAGCATAATTATATTTCAAATTTAGTGTTAAAGTTAACTATGATATATTTTATTTATAATGACACTAATTAATTCCATTTTAATCAATAATATTCTTTATTTTGATATAAGTTGATTTTTATGCTTAAAAACGCATTTTTCTAAAAACTGTTTCGCATTGTGTTTTACACATTTAAACTAAAATGGATTTTTGAAACTTGTGAATACTGAATATAAATATATTGATACCATATTTGGAATCATGATATTTGAATTTGGAAAATAGGACCCATTTATTTTTGGTCATTTTGAATAGTAATAGTGATAAATATTTATCATCTCAGTAAAGGTAAAATGGGTAAAACAGGGTTAAATCCATGAGACAATGTCTCAAAATCAACCCAAAGAATAAAATTATTTCATTTTATAGAATAAATTAGACCCTATACATACCAAATTTAAATATATTTCATTTTTGTTCCATTTTACCTAGAAAATAAAATTTATATTATTTTAAGTAAAGAAATTTCCAAAATGTCACTCTCTTGACTTTAATGTCTCAAAAAGATCAATAGGATAAAAAGAGGATAAGATCATTTATAAATTTTTATTTAAAATAATAATTAATTTTTTATCATGGAAATTTATTTATAATTTTTATTAATTGAATAATTACCTTAAATGATTGTTCAATACTCACACTATATTTATTCAGTTAATAGAAAAATAAAATAAATAATATTAAAAGTATTAAAATTAATATAATTTGGGTGAATTATTTTCTTAATTTATTTTTTAGAGAAATATAACATGTTAGGGATATGTCTAAGGTTTATATTTTAATTACATAACTATATTTATGACTTTAAATTTAAAGTAAATGAATTGTGTAAAAATAACATTAATGATATATTAGGAAAAATAATATTTTATTAAACTATATAAAAATCCTAAAAATATTGAAGAGTAAAATTAGGATGATAAAAAGAGTAAAATTTTATCCCTTTTCTAATTACTATCTATTTTTTAAGTTGTATGTAGAATTATAACCCTTTAATATTGAAAAATGTGTTACATCGGTTAAGGTTAAAATTGGTTAACAAATAGGTTAAACCAAAAGATAAGGTTTAAAATGACTCAAAACCTATCTAAATTTAAATTTTTGTTCATATTTCAGCCTTACACTATTTTTCTTCAAATATATATTTGGAACCATTTTTATTGAGAATGAATTAAATATATATTATTATTTTTAGTAATTCTAAGTGTGTTTTCCCCTCCCTTATAAAAGGACAGCCCTTCTCTCTCTACTTTACACCACATTGAGCCAAATAGTTCGATAAAAAACTAAAGAATTATCTTATAAAATTCCTTATACATGAATTATATGTTCTTTTATTCTTAAAATACCTTTCTAAGGGTCCTTGAGAAAATATCTCAAGGAGGCCTACCAAAGAATAGGTAATCATCTTACACGACCTACTTCAATTTATTTCTTCTTCTAACTCTTATAAATCTATGTAATTCATCATAAAATAATAAATTAATTATAATAAATATACTTAAATTTTATTAGGATCATTAAAACACTATTATCCACCCTATTTTCAATCAAATGGGAAGTGAAAATATCGCATGTGCGTACGTGTGGATTACCGCATCCATGTAGCGAAAAAATTAATTTTATATCACCTTATTTAATGGATGGTTATTATAATTTTTTTAAAGTTAAAATATAATATTTATTACATAATTATGCTTCTGGAATTATAATAGCATATTATCTATCTTTCCTTCCAATCTTTTGTAAATCAATAACGATGCTCATGCATACGAGTGAACTACCACCTCCACAAAATGATGTGACTCATTTTTTGTTTCCATTTTACTTGGAAGGTAATAAGGATATAATTAATATGTGTATATTTTAGATATAAAATAATAATTATTTTAAAATTTTTAATTATCATTAACCTTCCTTTCATCCTATCTTTTGAAGAGTGAAAACAGTTTTCAAGCATATGTATGACCTATTATCTCAATGAATGATGTAATTCATTTTTCTATATCTAAATTTTATGGATGAATATTAATATATATATATATATATATAATGATTATATATGATATTTATATCATTATTATCGTTATATAAATTATAGAACCATGATCAAAGTATAAATACCAGAACTACCAAACCAAAATTCTCATAAAAATGAAACACATAACACCCAGAAACAAAAATTTTAATATATAATTGTTAATAAATGGGTATCAAAATGTTATAATTGGATAAAATATGATATTATAAGTATTTAAATTACTCTTTTATTAAATTTAATTAAATTTAAATTTATTATCCATAAGGTTAAAATCATTTTCAAAGCAAGTCAAACTCAAGGTAAGGGATTTTTGTCTTGTTTTTATTTCTATATGACACATGTCATATTCACCACTTATTTATTTTATATGGTTTATATAATGAATATTAATTTTATTTATGATAATAATCATGAAAATTATAATTAGTTATATATCCATCTAAGATTGTCAATTTTATGGGTTTTTTACTCAAAAATTACCAAAGTGGTGGGGGTTTTATATTACAATCTCATTGTTCATTGGGAATGATTATAATTAAGTTTATCATGATGAAATTTTATAGTCTATATCCCAAGATTATTATTTATTAGATTATAATCTATTTATTTCTATAAATTACATGTTTTCATATCATTTTAATCTCTTTAATTACTCAGGATACCAAATGAATATTTTTAGGAAAAATCAACTTTATGTCCCTCTTCAGTCAAAAATCCTTATTCATTGTCCATGTTTTATATAAATTTTTTTAAGAATGTTTTTACTATTATCCTATGATTTTTAAATTTTATTTTTACCTATTTTTTAATTTAAAAAAATGTTTTAAAATCTATCTTCTTATCGTTTTCCAAATGATTTACTTTTGACTTTTTACCAAAAATGTGAAAGGAATCTTTATTTTAATGTACATGACATAAATAGAATTTATTTCCCTCATTAATGATCAATGTTTTGAATATTACTATACAAGTTTACAAGGTTGTTTTCAATGAAAAAGTTTTCTATAATATTTTGTAAATTTTATATTTTAAATAATTTATTTTAAAATAAAAAGGATATTTTCCTCAAGAAATATTATAGAGATATTTTAAATGAATTTTCATATAAGAGGGAATAATTTGAAGTTACTTATGCTTTACTAAGGATATTAACCAATGATAGAATTATTATTATCTATCTATATGTTTTAGTATTATGATGATGAGATTTTTATGAAACTCATTTAGTTTTTCATGGGTTATGTTGTGATGAATTCTTGAAATATTTATGAAACTCGTCTTCTTTACATGGGTTATGTTATGATGATATGATGAATATTTTATGATCTTATGGAACAAATATGAATGGATTATGATTATTTTATGGGTGATCCTAGAATAATATATCCCTCTAATTCATTGGTTAAATATAGATAACTCATTAGATAAATATGTTATGCATGAACCAAATTTAATGTTCAAAAATTTATGCATAGACCTAGTTTTGATATCCATAAAATTATATGTGGTCCTTATTTTCTTTTTCATAATTTTATACATGGACCAGGATTTCATGTCTATAATATAATTCATGGATTTGGTTTTCATATCAATAATTTTATACAATGGCCTAATTTCATATCTTTTACTTAATGAGTGAACATGTTTCTATTTATACATATTCAAAATTTTATAATCTTATGTTTTTTAAACATTAATATGACTATGTTATTATCTTATGGATTATGTTCTTTGATACCTTTATGATTCATGTATTATAAACTTTCAAGCTTTATTCCATGACTTAGGATTATGATATATGATATGAAGGTTATTATTTTAAAATTTTATCCTCTTGTTCTCATATCCTTAGGCTCGTGTTTTGATTAAGTGAATCATTAATATCTCCCTTATTTACCCTTATTGAGAATATAATATCACATTTTCTTATGTTTCCTTTACCCAGGTTATGAATAAATATTTTAAGTGGTGTATATCTAAGAAGAGTACTATATATGAAGATCATCATGGAATATGTTGATAATCTTTTAAGTGATAAGAATATTGTGTGTATAGTCTCTAAATACACTAAACCTTTATGGTTCTTGATTGTGTATTTGTAAAATATATTAAATATTTATCTATTAATATGTTTATGGGAAAAAATACCTCAAGGTAATATTAGAGCATTTTTTGGTTGATTGTTATTGTTGACAAAGCAGGTTTACATGGTGAATTGTCAATTTCCAGAGATTTTGTTGACAATCCATGTGGACAAAGAACCATGACAAAGGAATGGATGATCTGGAGGCGGTATAAAAGAACAGATATAAGGTGGTGTTATTTTCCATTGTTTGCAAAAATTTTGTAGTCCAAAATATGGAGTTTGGTGAGCATATAAAAAAGTGGATATCCTTGAAGATCACATAAAAATATGGAAAAGGCATGAGTTTCGCGAAGATAGGATTCATGGTTTGGATTTCGCGAAATTCATAAGAATGTTGATGGTGATGCTTCGTGATTACGACGAGCTTCACGAATGGCAGAGTTTAAGAGCATTATGGTGGTGAAGGTATTCACTACTAGTGCTTCACGGTGAAGATGAGAAGTAAACGATGGAATGCTTCGCAATTACGACGAGATTCTCAATTATAAAATTGACGTGGTGCTTCTCAAATTTGAGAGAATTTCGGTGGGAACTTTGAAGCTTCGCAATTTGAGCTAACGTGGCATTGACTTCACGTGGAAAGTTAGAGGGTCGGTGTAATCGCCTATAAATAGTCCTCAACCCCCTCTAGATAAGTAGAGAGAGTTTTTGAAGAAAATATTTTGATCTCGGCTCGCAAAGGAGGTTCGTGAAGATAGTGTTCTTCATGAAGAAGGAGCTTCGCGGCGGCTAATCTAGCTCCGAGAAAGTTTCGTGCTCCACGTTAGCTCCGTGATCTTTGCAAGGAAAGTTTATCTACGAAGACTTGAGCTTTGATAGAGTGCTTCACGAGAGTGCTTCGCGAAAAGGCAGGAGATTCGCAAAGACTTGTTTGAGCTTCACGAAATTGGGAGCCTCCCTAAGTAGGGTGCTTTGAAAAGGTAATTCCAAAGGAATTTCCCAGTGTTTAGTGGAAAAGGGGTATTCATTAGTGGATGAAATTCAGACATTAATAAAGCATCTACATATAATTGGAGGATGCATTCATTAATGGGAATGAAGAGACCTACAGATCTATAAACTGTGAGTAGATCCCTTCCAAGTGCAGTGAGCAAAGGAAGAGGAAGAAGGTTATTCTTTCTACCGGCAGTGAGACAGAGAGAGAGAAATATGGAGTGACCCTTAGTAAAGTATTGAGCTAACCCTAAACATTGTAAAGGCAGTGAGCCTGGGCATAGAAGTGATCTGGCCCGAACATTATTGGTTGTGATCTTTAGTGGATTTGGTACAGCGGCACATCGTCATTGTATGCTCCTTGGACGTATCCTAGTGAGGGTGAACCAAGTAAAAATCTATGTATCTATTTTCTTGCTTCCCTGCATTGCATTCAAAGCATCATTGTCAGATAAATAAGGAAAGAAGTAATCATAATGAACACACAAGTCCAAACAAAGTGACCCTTGTAATAAAGAGATCAAGATCCAGTGGGGTTGGAAAAATTTATAAAAGAATATCCATACCCTGATTCACCCCCCCCCCCCCTCTCAGGGTATATAGGCCCCTATTGGTCCTAACAGATGTAATATCTATGTATTAAAAGTACGGGTTTCTATATATTCCTTGAAAATGACATTTATTTTTATATAAATAATAGGTATTTATAAAAATACCACATCTCTCAGTTATAAAGGATCCATCCACCACCCCTTAAAATCCAAACCTTAAATTAGAAATTCTCCTTTATACTCAGACATATTTACTTCCCTAATGAGCCTCTCCTACATTGGGTAGCTTATAGTACATATGGATTACCCAAATTAATTCAGGACTAAGAAAGTCTCTAAGAGGGAAAATTAATTTTTTTTATTTGAGGTTAGAATGTGTCTGACTAAAAGGGAATCTAGGGTAATGGGTTTGGTTAACTCAATCTCCATTCAATTATATATAATCATTATTCTTGAAAATAATTTAAATAAGTTTGTTTTCTTTCACCATATAATTATGTTTTGTTTTATTTTCACTTTATTTTTTCAGGATATCTATTTATTTCTCATAATCTCCTATCCAAATGATTCTTAATTCAAAAATTATGATATACTTACGGGTTTTTCATCTTGATTTCCTGTTTTTGAGATATGTTTCATATTATACATTTATTTTCATTTATATGGTGTATATACTATAATTTTTCATATTATATCTTGATTATATTTATATTCATGGAATTTAATGTTCCATTTTAGGTTCTCTATTTCAATAGTTTTTTATTCAAAAGTTATAAATCTATAAGGGTTTCTTTCCAATGTAACTTTTGAATCTAGATTGTATATGTGAGAATTATTATTTAGGGAAATTTTTTATTATTTTTACCATAAAACACATTTATTTTCTTTTCCTCGGGATATTTCTTGATTTTACATGTATTATTTTCATTTCACATATTTTTGGTTCACAACTTAATCAAAAAAGTGTTTTTAAGTGGATTTGAACTTATCTCTTCTTTTTAGTAAATAATGTTTCTTCTTAATATCCATATTATTTATTTTCAAAAAAATTCCCTTTTTATTTTAAAATATAAATATTTATTATCTTATGTGCTCTTTATATTTCTCTTTAACTCTATTGAAGTGTAATTTTTATAAATTTTTAATTGATGTCGTTTTCCTTTAATTCTTATTAAGAAAAATTAAAAAGGATTTATTTTAATTTTTTTTTATTTTATGCCAAATTTATTTACTTAACCTTTATTTATTTTTTCAAGTTTCTGTTATTGGGTATTATTTTAAAGTGATGTTTTAAAAATTATCTCTTCTAGAAAATGATTTTTTTAGTAAATTATTACATTATCATTTTATGAAATTGATAAAAATGTTTCTAAAAAATATTTTTATGAATTTTACAATGTTTTCCTCTCTATCTCAAAAATATTTATCTATTATAGAGTAATGTTTAATATAACCTTCAATGCTACTTTATACTTATTTCAATAGAGTGAATTTTTATATCAACTGATCCAACTCTTGATGTCATTTTATGTGACACCATTTGAAATTGTTATGAAACTCATTTTATTTCCATGGGTTTTATTTCATGATATGATGTATGATTTATTTTTTCACACATATGAATGGTTTATCGTTATTTTATGTGTGGGGTACTATATATACCTCTAATTGATTTGTAATATTTTTTATGTAATGAGATTGAAAGTGTACATAAGCGGTTATCCCAAGCCTAAAGGGTATACTGATGATTAGCCTAAGACAAAAGAGTACACAGGTGGTTATCCTAAGAAAAAGGGTACATGGATGGTTAGTCAAATCCCAAGGGTACACAAGTGGTTATACCAATCCTAAAAAGGGTATATAGGTCGTTATCCTAAGCCCAAAAATGTACATAAGTGCTTATCTTAATCCCAATATGTTATGGGAAGGTAGTTATCCTAGATCTTTTTGTGATGATTATCTTAGTAGTTAATCTCGATGAAAGTTCTATACTCATATTTATGCCATATTTTTGTGTTATTTTGTATGCCTATGTAATACACTATGGCTCATGGTTGTTATCTCATGCCTTCAAATTCTCACACCATGCCATTTTTTTGAACTTGTGGTGTATATGTACTTTTATAATGATTTATAGAAAACTCATATAATTCCATGTTAATTTTAATAAGATATTTTCTCTAAAGCTCATGTTTTCTCACATGCTTATGATATAACCCTTTTTTAATTGCTGAAAATTCTTCCCTTGCTAAGAATTTTAATTTAATGCTACTTTTTTCCACTTTCATGGGATATTATATATAAGATAGTGTGTAGAATTATGTTTTATGTGGATAAATTTTTGGAAGATATTGAAGAAATAATGAGTAATAGGATATTCATTTAGTTGATCTCTAAATACACTAATAATTTGGGTTATAGGATTGTGTGAATTTATAAGATGAAAATTTTAAAATATGGAAATGATTTAAAATATATAGATTTATGCATGGTTTATCTCACTTATTGTCAAATAAAGAGTGTAACATATGTTTTTTTAGAACCAGATTTGGGAGTGTGGGTTCAGGGAATCTCAGTTGATATCAGAGTGGAGTTTAGTTATTTTAGTGGATTTGGTTAATAAGTACAATAAAATCCAACTTAAAGTAACCTATATTGATTTTAAGTTTCATAGGTTAAAATTAAGGCATCATATGATAAGTCAATTATGATTTATTTTTCATATTAACATGTTTAAAAAAAATTGTCTTAAAAATTTTGATTTTGGTATTTAGTTGAGAAAAGGATCATGAAAATAATGTTTTGAAATATATGTACCTATAAAATTCTAAACAAATGATGGAATAATATTTGGAATAAATTGTTGAGATAAGTTTAAATATAAATATATTAATATTATACTGGAAAAGATTATTTTCTTAGTATCTATGATAGTGAGGTTTATATCTCAGTAGAAATTTGTTTTTTCTAGGTAGGATTGATACCACTGAGAGGGGGGAATCAATGGTTCCTTTTTCATTTATAATAAATTTTCTTAACCACTTTAGTAAGCTTTCTTAACCTCTAACACATGTTATAGAAACTATCCTCTCAAGTATAAAACTCAAAATCACCTTTCGAATGAAATAAATATAAATATGGAGTAGCTCGCTATATTTAAAAGGGTCGGTACAAAGACCTACTCCTTTCCATGTTGGATAGTCCCACCAACCTGGATTCCTTTACTATATTCTTTAAGGAATACAAAGGAACAATCATAAAAAAAATATAAAATCCTAGTAGCAACTTTTCCTCAACATTTAGTTATACCCCCCAACATTCCATTTCATATCCCCTTTCACATAGATGTTTATACACACCAACAAAACAACAATTATTTTTCAGTAACTTGTATGGATCCATAGTTAAAAGCTTCACTTTATTTCTTTCCTAATCCACTTTATAAATTATTTCACTTTCTCCACAAGTAAGTTGTAACAACTCCACCTGTGTACAATATTCAATATATTCAACAAATCATTTTATAACTTGTAGGTCTTGAAAATTCCATCCGATCTTCAACAAATATTAATGTGCTAGATCTTTATAGAATTCTATCTGAAAAATCTTCTTAAGAAAAATTTAGTCCAATCAAACTCAATATGGTAACCACTATCTTATGTTATTCATCTAATTGGCCTCCTTTTTATTATCCATCTACTCCTCCTACTTTAATTGAGTATAAACTCAATCAGATTATTAACACTTCTTAATCTGATGGAACTCTATTCAATGGACCTTGATTTTATGGATGTCACTCAGATAGACTTTCTCCAAAGTATATCACTCTGATGTACTCACTCTGATGGAACTAACTCTAATGAACATGCTCTGGTGGAATTGTTTCGATGGAAATTACTCTAATGGATCTTCCTCATCTTTAACCTAAAATGAAAATTGGGTTAGAATCTCAATACCTATCCCAAAAATGTGAGTGTCAACCTCAATGCATGTGAACAGTTCTCTCAACACAGAGTAAAATGTACTGTGATCTACTTTTATAAGAATCCTAGAATGATAAAGGTGGGAAAACTAATTCTTCTTCCAACTCAACAAAATTCACATATATCTGAATTTTATGTTTTTTGAGCTTCATTTTTGACTTCTTTAACTCTTATCAGTTATTATCAAAAACTTATCTAATATTATAATGACTTTAACCAAATTCAACAATTCTCACAAAATATTAGTCAGATACCATTTGACATTTTTATGTTGTCTTCATTATGGTAAAAACATATGAGAACTGAAGAGTTCTCATTAAGATTCTCATTGCCAACTAAAAGATATAAAACTTTGAAACTATTCATCCTTAAACATTCTTTCAACATCATTAGACTTCATTTTATTTTCTATAAATATAATCACAACATCTAAATATACCAACACCCCCTTATAAACACTTTGAATCAGAAAAACTCTTTAAAACAAATGATATTTTCATAAATTTTCCACAAATTCCTCAGACCACATCTAATGAAGTCTAGTGTCTGATGACAGATTGATTTCATCATACATCTAATGGATTAGTCTCTATATCCTTCTGATCGACCAATGCCAATGTTATTCTGATGATTCAAAACCACTTCTTCATAAATGAACAATAATTTTATTCTTTTACTCTTGACCTAATTAAAATAAACTAAAGAAACCAAGTGAAAATGGATAACTACATTGTTAATCATCATCCATTTGATCAGCCTAAACAAATATTACTTTATTTAACCATTATTCCTTTGATGGATTGGTGTCACCCCATGCCCTAAGGATTGGTGTTAGTATAAAATTATTTTATTCCATACTTTACAACTAATGAATGATCTAGTTAAATATTTCTTTCAATGAATCATCTAGTCTAATGAAATGATCAGTACAATGGATCAGTCGATCATTTTTTATTAACATCAAAAATCCTTAACCTTTTGATAAAAACTATGTCTGATGAATCTCACACCAAATAAATATGACTTGAAGACATGAACTTCAATTGATTTATTATTCCACAAACTTATTCTTGTAATAATGACTTCTTTCTAACTTTGAGAACACTTAGATTGTTGTATCATCGTCTAACTAAATGTACCTAGAACATATTATCCCGATTCACTTTATAAGGATTGTATCAAAAGTTTCTCAGTTAAATTATGATATATGAGAATTAACCTAATATAAAATCATATATATATTTTCTTAGATCATAAATTTTTTCTGATCAATTGGGTTTAGAAATGGTATTTTCTTCTGATTTTACATCTGATTCTCTATGTCTAGTGCATCTTCCTGGTTAGTTTGATGGGGTCAGTACAAAAAACAAAACCTCTTATTTTATCCACTTCAATCATATACCGTCTAATGAAATAAAATATAATTGAAACACAACATGGTCAAAAAATCCCACCCCCTTTGTGTTTGCTTCCAATACTCATGTATTCTTCCAATACAAAAGTCTTCTCCCCTTAAACTCACAAAATACATTCCAAACAAAATAAACACCAAAAAAATGCTTTTATTTTCTTTCTTCTCAACCTATCTTACCTCTCCCCCTTAATATATATTCCCCCCTATTTACAATCAAATTTAAAGTGTCCATAATTATAAATTTCCCAATTATTGAAAAAATATCTCATTTCTAAAGGTTGGGACTCCTTATCTCAAGATCTTGAAATTCTTATTTAGCAGAACCCAAGTATCACATGAGTTTCTTAACAAATAGAGTTTAACTAAATGACTCTAAATCTATGTGGGTGAACCCAGTGTTGTAAAAAAAGTGAGTAATCAAGGTTATCATTGTTGTTCATAACACAACTTCTATGTAATACATTTTCATTTTTCTTTAAAATTTCTCATATTTGGTGCTATCTTGAGAATATTTGTTAAGATAAGAACAACCTTCATCAATATCAACAAACATATCATAAATTTCAATTGTAAAAACACAACATTCCAAAAACTCATTTTTCATAACCTCGTTAATTTATTTTACAAGAAAAGAGACTCAATTTTACCTTCATTACTTATAATACTTGAAGCCCTTGTAGGTCAGTACACATATAAAAATATTTAGGGAATAAGGAGGAACATCATAGTTTCTTAGAATAAACATTCACGCTAAGAGTCCTGTCTTAGTATTAACTTTTTCTTCTTTTTATCTGATTTTTTATTGGATGTGTCTTCTTCATTTTGTTCATCATTCTTAGGTTTTGTACAAAGTTTCTTCTCATCTATAGAATCTTCTGATGATAATATCAAAAAGAATTAAAATTTAGTAACACCTTTCTAATGGTGAGTTTGTAAAAACATTTTCATGCCTTTATCTTGTTATGACAATATCTTCAAACAACTTTTAGTAATATACCCTTCTTTTACACATCTTTTTAATCTTTTTTGAATCTTCAACTCATAATCTGTTGATATATTTTTATCAACTTTTTTCTCAACTTCAAAAACCTTTTCCTTCCCCATTACTTCATCTGGTTTTTGTGATTATTCTAACTTTATATCCATGGAAATGTTTTCTAGACAAATAAGTAATAATTATTTATTTTTAGACTCAACATTTTTATTTTTCTCAAATTTTTTTAGCTTCTCATTTTTATTTGTTGGGTCTTCAACATTCTTTACCTTCTGAGTTTCCTTTTTCAGTTCAAATAATTTCTGATAAATATTTTTTGTTATTTATCAGAAAAATACCCCCATGATTAATACATGTTTCCTAGTAGATATATGTTGTACCATCATGAATAATCTTTATGTATAAAAACCCTAAAACACTAATAGTGACCTCTGAATCTTGATATTTTGGATTCCATGAAAAATTACTTAGAATTTTATTGTTGTTGTTTCTTAATCAATTTAGGACCAATTTTCTTAGGAGGATAATTTTCTAAAGAATTATTTTATTTATTGGTGAAATATTTTTTCTCACTAATATTATTTTGTAAACCCTTCTTTTCAACTTATTTTAAATTTTCACCTTTAACACCAACTACCTTGGTGAAGTTTTCTATTATCTTTCTTACCTCACTTTGTGTTGTATGACGTATTGATTGTGTTTATAAAAAATCTTCTTCTTTTGTAGCCAGACTAAATTTTAGAATATCTATCATATTTTTAGATTTAGCTACATTCAACTTGTTCTTATTACTTTCTTCAACAAGTGTAGATTCTATCAATTTTGAAATTCTCATTGCAAACTTATTTTTATTCATAACATTTCCCATTTATTTCGATCTCACCAATGTTCATTTTTTTTGTTCTAATAAAATTGATATTTTTTTCTTCTTCCTTCATTTGATCACCATTCTCAAAAGTTATTTATTAAACATTTTTCTTTAAAAATTTTCTTTCTTGAGTTGATTATTCTCCCCAATTTGTTTTTAAAATTTGTTTTAAGAATCCACTTTATTTCGGTAATATCGTCACCATCATCATCACTGACTTAAGAATTACATATATTTCTAAATTAAGCAATGAAGTTGAGTTGATGATAATATTCATAATTGGATGAGGATTCATCCTTCTTCTTTCTACTTTGATAACGTTTATTCTTCTTACCATAAATAAATATTTCCTTATTGTTCTTCCAATTCTGTTTCTAAAATTTCTTATCATCTTCTTCTGACTCATAATATTCAACATTATTCTTAAGAAAACTATGTTCAAAATGTCTTTTCTCTTCATAATTCCAGCATTTGATAGTTTTACAATTCTATTTTCCCTTTTTGTATTTCTTATAAAGGAGGAAAACAATTTTGTTAAAATATTCAACTTATTCTTCCACCTCAAAATCTCTTGATTCTTCTTCAACTTCTTTGTCTTTGTTTTTCCCTTTTAACAAAGATTTAAAATCCATTTATATATCAGAAATTATTTTGAAAATAGAATATTTTCTCATTTTATATTCCATATTAATTTTTTGAAGTTCATCCAAAGATAAATCCACATGATCTTATAAAGATGAAAATTTAGCATCAAATCTATCTCAAAAGTTTCCCATAAGTTTCTTGACAATTTTAGAATCTTCCAACTTTTCAAAAATAATTCTAATGTTACATACAATCTCTTTTACTCTTGTAAATTAACTATCAATACTTTCATCATCATCAATTTTCATATCTTTAAAAATACCTCTCTGGATTTGTAACTTGGATTCCTTAACTTTATCATTCCCTTCATAGAAACTTCTCAAATTATCCTATATTTTCTTAGATGTTGGAGACCCCATAATCTTTGCATAAACATTATTAGTGATCACCATCAAAAAAATAATTTTGATTTTTCCATCAACTTTTAAACTCCTCTTACCGATAGCTATCATATCATATTAATTAATAGGAGGAAATCCTACTATTTATCTATATATAACTTCAAGCCCCAAAGAAATAATATAGGGTAACATCATATTCTTCCAACTATGATAATTTATATCATCAAAAAATATAACACCCCTAATATTCACTGAATTAAAATTATCCATTCTCAGAGATGGATCTTTTATAGGGAACCAGGAATCTGATAGAAATTGTTGTTCCTAGGTAGGATTAAGACCACTGGGAGGGGTGTTAATTAGTGTTTACTTTTTCTTTTATAATGAATTTTATTAACTAATTTAATAAACTTTCCTAACCTATAAAAAGTATAAAACTCAACCTCACCTTTTATATGAATTAAATATAAATATAGAGTGGAACATTATATTTACAAGGTTCAGTACAAAGGCCTACCCATTTCTATATTGGATAGTCCAATTAACATGGATTCCTTTAATATCTTCTTTTCAAAATAAAAAGAAACAAGCATAAAAAAATTATACAATCTCAGTAGCAACTTTTCTATTATAGTTATTTATACCCCCTAATTATCTTTTCTTTATCCTGTTTCCCATGGCTGGTTATATAACCCATAAAAACAAAAAATATTTTTTAGTAACAGAAAAGGATCTGAAGTTACAAGCTACACTTTCCTTCTTTCCTTATCCACTTCACAAAGTCTAGCACTTCCTATATAAGTAATCTGTGTCAACTTAACCTATGTACAATCTTTAAGATATTCAACAATTCCTTTTGGAACTTGTTGATCTTCAAACTTACTTTAAATATTCAAAAAATATTAATGTGTTCAATATTTCCATAATTCTATCTAGAAAACTTTCTTAAAAAAAGTCTGTTTGATCGACCACAATCTCTTAATATTTAGGTGATGGTCTTTGTTCGATTTTCCCCCATTTGATTTTGCTTATACTCCTCCTTCTTTAATTGAGTAGAAACTCAATTAGAAACTCACCACTTCTTATTCCTATAGAACTCCATCTCATAGAACTTTCTCCTATAGATTTCACTATTATGGAATTTCTTTGATGGATCACACTATAGTGGACTCATTATAATGGAAATTAATCGGATGAATTCACTTTAGTGGACTCATTCTGATGGAATATACTTTGAAGGATCTTCCTTAGCTTTAACCAGAAACACAACTTAGGTTTCCTAAATGTCCCTAAGGTCATAATTTTTATTGATTTTTGATAACCCACCTTTCAAGGGATTAGGGGGAACCCTTACAAGGCACGTAGGATCAGAGATTACATGGATTGTAGGCTTAGAAGATTTCATAACCCGAAGGTCTTAGGGAATTCAACCAAACTATCTACAAGGAACTGCCTCTCCCCAGCATCTGCATCCTAATAATAGCTCTCCACCTTTGCAATACCATCTGGCTAGGCTTCCCGTGCAAGCATAGGCTGGTACTGATGGAATAGTTATACCCTCTCATTCTGACAATCCATTTGGCTCGGCTCTGGTGAGTGCACCTGCTCTGAATCCTCTTCTGGGGCTGCTCCTTTTTTGTAGTGTGTCCGGGGCCTTCATTCATGTGGCCTGACACCCTTGGGGTGGCCCTAAGGCCTTAAGGTGGCCTGAATTCCTTGATAATAAACTATCCTGAAGGCCTTGGGTGGCCAGAAATCCTTGCAGGACCAGAGGACCAAATTGTTGGCCCAAAGGCCCAGATGGATGAATATTTATGGCTGCTACAGTATCGAACAGTGCCTACTATAGTGAAAATATATGAGAATAGAATACTTCTCATTACGATGCTTTATTCCAACCTAAAGACATAAAACTTTGAAACCATTATTTCTTAAACATTCTTGAAAATTCATTGGACTTTGGTTTCTTTTCCATAAATATCATCATAACTTCTAAATATACCATCACCCCCTTGGAAACACTTTTACTTAGAAAATCTCTTCAAAACAAATGAAATTTTCTTCAATTGTCCAAAAATTCCTCAGATCATGTCTAATGAAGTCTAGTGTCTGATGATAGATCGATGTCAGCACACATCTGATGGATTGGTCTATGTATCCTTTTGATGGATCATTGTTAATGCCAGTCTGATGAGTTGGCACCACATCTTAAGAAAAAAACATAACTTTTGTTATTTTTTTGACTTAATTTAAAAAAAACAAAGAAACCAAATAAAAATGATTTACTACATTGTTGATAATCATTTGGTCGATAGGTCTCAATAACTCTTTCTTTCTTTAACCATTCTGCCTCTGATGGATTATTGGCATAATGCATCCAAAATACAAGAGTTATTAGTGACATATTTTATTCCAAACATTCCAACTGATGAATTAATTAGTAGAATTTTTCTTACGGTGAATGGAAAATTCATTTGGATCAGCCTATATGATGGTTTGGTTGATTAATACGTCAGCAACTTCAAGACACATCATCCTTTTAAAAAAACTATTTCTGATGAATATCACATCCATGAATTCATACTGGAAGAAATTAACTTTGACTCCTTTCTTTTTCCACAAACTCTTTATTATAATAATGACTTATTCATGACTTTGAGAAAATTAATATCAAAATATCATCATCTAACAAAATGTATCTAGCATATATTCCCCCCCCCCTTTCTTTCATAAGGATTTCATTATATGTTTCTCAGATAACTTATGATGTATGAGAATTAATTTAATAGTATATCATCATCATATTTTCTTGGACTAGAAACTACATCCAATCAACTGGGTTAGTAAACTGTGTTTCCTTATGATTTTGCATCTAATTCTCTATGTTTGCTTCATCTTCCTAGTTAATCTGCTGGACTCATTTTGAAAACTAAAACTCTATCTTTTCTCCACTTCAATCATATAACATATATAAACAACAAATAAAACTGAAACACAACTTGGTCCTAAAAAAATTATATCATGATTCATGTCTTTTTATTGAATATCTTAGCAATTTTTCTTATAGGGTTATAATTAAAATTGTAAAGAAACACTTTTTTTAAGGGGGGTTAAAGAGTATAATGTAACACCCTAAGAATTTTGTATTTATTATCCTTTCAAAAAATACTATATTGAATATCTTAAATCACATGCAATATCAAACTAAAATGAAGCAATATATATTTTATTACAATGCATGGAAAATGATAATACATTATGATAATACAATTTCAAACATCATTAATAAAATTATAATAATAGTAAAACCTCATGTAAATTAGTACATAGAAATAAATTAAAATGATTTACTATAAAAATATATATTATAATTTCATATATATTTTTATTATTTTTGTTGTTTTACTGAATTATCTGACTTGTTCTAATACCAATGAATTGAATAAATTTAATGGTTATGTGATAAATAACTAATTTGAATGGGATGGGATTGAAATCATTTTATGTTAGAAAAGATATTTTTTCAATAAATTATTTTTAAAGTGTGGTACAATTTTTTCTGAAATTAAATTAAGCAATTTTAAAGGATTATTCAAAAAATATATATCAATTCACAAAAACATATATATTAACACTCATTTAATTAGTAATAAATATGAAATAATATTAAGAACACCAAAGGTTTAAAAATTTATTTTTCTATAAAAAAATATTTTTCCTATTATTTTATGTTTTTATTTAAAAGATAAATTCATATATTTTAGAATTTTAATTTAAAATAACATATTTAATTTATGGATTCATCATGTCAAAATTTCCTAAGGGTTAATTTTTATTAATTTTATTATAAGTTTTATTATAAAGTTTAATAGTAAAAAATACCGTTTTAAAAAAACTGTATCTTTGATGAAATAATTATAATATAAATGTGGTTTAAAAATTTATAGAACCTATTTATCAACCAAATATTAATTTAAGGAGTAATATATTTTATTTATATATTAAATTTAGAAACTAATGTTTGACATTTTAGAACCTAAATTATATTTTGTTCTAATAAAAAACCATTTTTGGTTCTTTTCCTTTAATTAAGTACTCACAAGATATAATTTTATTTTGAATTGGTTTGAAAAATAAATTAACCTTCATTAATTTAATGATAAAAAAATAAAATAAATAATATTCATAATATTTTTCCAAAGTATAAATTCATTTTTATTCTTAAAAATATATTTTTTCTAAAAAATATTTTTTTGCATTATACGTACTTATATTAAAATTAGTTTTTATCACTTTTATAAATTGAATCAAATAAAAAATATTCAATATTTTTAATCATCGTGTAGAATTTGTGTAATAAGATAAATTTATTTTTTATGAATAAATATAATTTACCATGGAAAATGTTAGTCACCATAGTAAACTAAAAAATAGGGTTAAAGTATAAAATCAAGGGGGAAAGTCCTAAAATATCAAAATAACATGTCATTAAATGAGTGGATGACATATTGTTAGATCTTTTATCATCTTACCATCATTAAGTTTTAAATTTAAATCCACTTTACTTTAAAATTAATTTTATTATTATATTGGGTAATAATAATTTATAAAAATGTCACTCTTGTCACTTATAAAAGGATTCCTCAACATCCCCTTCAAGGACACACCTAAAATTTGAATTCTCCTCCATAATCTACCATATTTCCTTCCCTAAAAATTCAATCTTACTTTAGGTATATTTTAGTCCCTATATATTTCCTAAATCCCTTAAAAACCATGAAGTTTTCCAATAGGGGATATGATTTCTTATTTGATGTTAGACCACACCTTAATATGTGAGAATCCAAGTTATGGGGTTTGGTTAGCTCAATCTCCTTATATTGAGTTGTAATATTTTTCCCAAAATTCATTTTTTATGTTTTTTTCTTCCACTGTATGGTTATGTTATATTTTATTTACTCATTATTTTTGGGGGATTCATATTTCATTCCCATAAACTTCCATCCAAATGATTATTATATAACAAATTAAGATGTTCATAAGGGGTTTTCATCTTAATTTCCCTTCTTTGGGTCATGTTTCTTATTATATACATATTTTAATTTATATGGTGTGTATTCTTATACTTTTACATATTGTATAATGATTTTATTAATATTCATGGTATTTAAAAACCTATTTTTAGTTCTCTATTTCAATGGATTTTTATTAAAAACTTACCAAAGTTGTAAGGGTTTATTTCCAATTTCACTTTGGAATCAATATTGTATATACCTGAACTCATATACAGTGATGGTGTTATTTATTTTTCTCTTAAACCATATCTATTTTCTTCTTTGTGTATTTTTTTGTTTTACATGCCTTATATCCATTTCACATATCTTTATTTCAAAACTTAGCTAATAAGTTATTTGTAAGTGGATCCAACAATATCTCTTCATCTTAATCGAGAATATTTCTTCTTTATATCCATATTATTTCATTACAAAAAAATTATTATCTAATTTTTAAATGTAAATATGTATTATATTATACTCTCTCTATACTTATTTTTAACTTTTCACAAAAGGAAGTTTTGTAACCTTTTCGTCAATGTGGGGTTTCCTTTAATTCTATCAAAAAAGAATAAAATGGGGTTCTTTCACACTCATATATTTTATCTTACAAAGAAGATTTATTTAAAAACAATTATTTTATTTCAAGGTAACATTATTGGGTATTCCATTAAAGTTATTTTTAAACAATTTCTCTTCATTAAAATGATTTTAGAAATTGAATTGTAACTTTATCTTTTTTTTTAATGATAAACATGTTTATGAGAAATATTTTTATAAATTCACTTCCATTTTACTCTATATATCTAAAGGATTTATCTATTATAGAGTAACATTCATGATACCACTCTAATTAATTTCATACTTATTTTGGGAAATTTAATTTTAGTATCAACTGGCCTAACTCTTGGTGTAATTTTATGTGACACAATTTGAAAAGGTTATGAAACCCATTTTTTTATGGGTTTTTTTCATGATCTAATGTAAGATTAATTTTTTCACACATATGAATGGTTTATTTTTTATTTAATGGGTGGGGTCCTATATATCCCTCCAATTAATTAGTAATATTTTATATCTCATGAACTCAAAAGGGTACAAGTGAGGTTATCCCAATCCTAAAGGATACACGAGTGATTATCCCATACCCAATGGGTATACAAGTGGGTATCCCCAATCCCAAGGGTATATAAATTGTTATCACAATCCCATGGGTACATGAGTCGATAGACCAAGCCCTAAAACCTGTACATGGGTTTTAAGAATTAGCCTCAAAATTTACATTGGTAGATAACCCAAGCCTAATATACTATCTAAAGATGGTTATTCAGGACAATTTTGTTATGATTGTCTCAGTAGTTAATCTTAAAATGTGTTATATGATCAAATTAATCCCAAAATTATATATAATTATATATGTATAAGATATACTCAGTGGATCATGATTATTGTCTCATTCTTTTGAATGTTTATTCCATGGTATATGTTTGATATTTTGAGGTTATATATCGACAATAATTCTATATAGAAAAATATTATTATTATATGTTAATTTCAATTAGATATTTCTCATATTAACATGTTTTATCACATTCTTATGACCTTATCCTTCAAGAATTATTAAATAAAATTCCTTTATTGAGAATTTTAGCTCACTCTTTATTTTTTTCACTTCCCAAAGAAATTATATACAAGAATGTGTGTAGAAGGATGTTTTAGGTAGAGATGTTTATGGGATTGTTGTATATTTTCCCATACATTTCATAAATAAATATAAAATAATTTTTAGATTAATATTAACTACATAACCTAAATATCCATTCCATAATCATATTGTTCTATTGAATATATAAACTTAGATACATAAACAACTAATTCATATAAGATTTACATCGTCTATCACTTAATTCTTCATAAATTACACCCTTCTTAGACATATAATACTTAAAAATGACCTTTATAACTTTGGGAACGGAAAAATAAGAAAGGGAGAGCTCACATGCATAGTAAGGGTAAACAAGGGAGATATCAATGATCACATAATCATAACATGAGAATAAGGGTATGAGAACATGATATTAGCATTTTAAAAGCATACCCTTTATCTCATGGATCAAAATCTTGATTCATGGTATAAATATTGGTATCTCATAAGACATGAATAATAAAGAAATAAAAGAAAATGATCTATGAGAGCATAACATTGGCATAATACATAGATTTATGGCATACACATAAGGATGGAAACTCATTTTCTTACTAATAAAGGTTTACTTCCAAGACTATCATAGTGGATTGGTTTCACTCCTCATTAAATTATATTAGCCAAGGTTCACTCCCAAGACCATCATAGTGGATATATTCCCTTATTGAACTAGGTTCCCTCTCCATTATAATCCTATTTATCTCATGAGATATCCATCTTTACCAAATGTATTATAGGGATATATAATTCTTATACCACCCATCAAATAATGAAAATCATATAGATTTCTTCCATAAGATAATAAAAAATTCATCATATCATAACCCATCAAAAATAAATGGGTTTCATAAATATTTCACTATGTCATAACCCATAGAAAAGAAATGGGTTTTATAAACATTTCTTCGATTTATCATAGTATAACTAATAGAAAAGGATTGGGTTTCATAAAAATATTGGCATTATAATAATAAACCATAAATAGAATAATAAGGATCATATAATTGGATCATATCCCCAATAAATATTAGTTAACAGCAAAGGATGTCATCTTAGATGAAAATTGACTTTAAAAGGTTATTTTGAACATTTCTTAAGGAAAATACCCTTTTAATTTGAAATCACTTATTTAAAATCTAAAAAATTACAAAATATTAAAGAAAAAAATTATTATAAAATAAACTTTTAAAGTAATATTCAAAGTATTGAGTGATTATGATGATGGAAAATTAAATTCAATCCATATAAGTTAAAAGAAAACATTCCTTTCATACTTTTGTAAAAAAATGTCAAAAATTACCTTGTTTGGAAAACGATAAGAAGATTACTTTTAAAAAAATAAAAAATTAAATCATAGGAAAAAATTACTTTAAAAAATAATAGGATAATGTTAAAAACATTCTTGAAAATATTTTTAGAAAACATGGTTATGGAAGAAAATATATTTTCAACCAAAGAAATATATAAAGTTGGTTTTCTTTAAAAATATATTTTCAATCAATTAAGTGAATAAAGAGAAGAAAATTAAAGGAGGAAATTTAATCTATTTAAATATACATAGTATAAGAAAAATAATCTAATTATTGAAATTTATATCATGATATTTCATCATTATAACTTAATCACAGAAAATCATGATGAACAACGAGATTGTAGCATAAAACCCTTACCTCAGGTCTTGGCATTCTTCATACACATTCAAAAATTCTATATAATAAATATATAATTATTATACACATATTCCAAAATCAAAATAACTTATATCATACAATATATTATTTTCTCTAACATCTTATCACCCATTTGTTGTCAATTCATTATTAAAATCACTGTTATGGGTGATAACTGGTTCATTTTTCATGCATGTTACGGTTCGATGATATTTGTATTTATAATTTCATCATTATTACATAATATAGATAAGGTTAAAGTTATATTAATATTATATATATATTAATTATATGTATATTTAGTGTCATACATAAAATTTAGAGATTGAAAAATGAATTACATCATTTGTGGAGACAGTAGTTCGTACGTACACATAAACATTTTTACATTTTTTGATTGATGGAATGAAAATAGATAAATAGAAATTCAAATATATATAATCATAATAATATAATAAATAATATATATATTTATTTAATCTATAATTATAACCATCCAATTAAATTTATGAGAAACAAATTACACCACTACGTGGAGATGGTAAGTCGTACATATGCACGAGCAAAGTTTTCACTTTCCATATAATGTAAATAAGGTGGATAATGGTTTTTAAATAATCGTAACAAAAATTAAGTATATTTAGATAATTATTTAATTATTTTATAATGGATACCATGTATTTATAAGAGGTAGGAGAAGAAATTAAATTGAAAGTGCTTTGTTAAGAGTTATACCTCTTCGTTGAGAACCATCATTTGGATTACACCTTAAGACTTGAAGGGATGGTCATTTGGAAAGTCCATAAGCTATAGGATTTGTTTAAGGAATATAGGAGTTTATTATAAGAGGTATTTTATTATATATAATTCCAAATAGGTGTGAGTAATAGAGTAAAAAATGTTCCCTTTTATAAGTGAGGGGAGGGGCACTCTTGGAATTCTAAAAATGATTAAAATATAATTGAGTAAATCTCAAGAAAAATGACTCAAATGGATATAGATTCGAATAAAAAGAGTATAAGGTCAAATTATTATAAAATAATTAAATTTATATATGTTTTGGTCTCATTTTAAACCTTATCTCTTTATTAACCCATTGGTTAACCAATTTTAATCTTAACCGCAGTAATGACAATTTCAATATTAAAGGGTTATAATTTTACTTATAAGGTGAAAATTGGCTCATAAATGGAAAAGTGATGAAATTTAGACAATAAATTATTAATATTTTCCTATTTCAAAATTTTTATGATTTTTAAATAATTTAATAATATATTATTTTCATAAAATATCATTAATTTCATTTTTGACACATCATTTAATTGGACTTTCAATGTAGCAAGACACCAATGGAATTAAAATGTAAACATTTCAAATAACTCTAATATGTTATATTAATATATAAAATTCATGTAACATAATAATTCACCCAAACTTTATTACTTTTAATATTTTTAAAATCTTTTGTTTAATTTTTATATTAATTGATAAATATTGTGTCAGCACTACGTAAACATTTAAAGAAATTATTAAATTAATAAAAAAATTAATTAATTAATTAGATAAAAAAAATAATGAATGTTTTAAATAATAATTTATAACCAATCTTATCTTCCTTTTATCAATATGTAAAAAATTTAGAGATATTAAAGTCAAGAGAGTTACATTTTTTTTATTCTTTTCTTCAATTAATATAAAGGTCATAATTAAAGAAAAATGGCCCAAAGTGACCATATATTTGAGACTTGGATGTAAATGGTCAAAAAAACTCATAAAAAATATAAAGTATTATAGAAATTTTAAATCATTATCCTGAAGTTTTAACCTTATTTTTCCCATTTTACCCTTACTAGGGTGACAAAAAATTTACTATGGATACTATTCATATTGATCAAAAATAAAAGGGACCAATTAAAAAAAATTATCTTCCTAATTCCAAATATGGAATCAATTTTTTAGGATAAATTTTTATAAATTTCATAAAAAATATAAAATAAGTGTAAAAAAATGGATGAAACCAATCTTTTAGACAAATACATTTTTAAGCATAAAATTAAATATATATTCTTATCTCATGCATATAAAAAAATTAAATGAATGTTAAAAAAATTTATTGAATATATAATATATATATTTCATTAAAATAATTCACCAATACTTATTGATATAATTTATTATGACAAAAACACATTATGAGCATAAAAATAGTTTTTTTAGAAAAACATCTCTTTTACTTTCAAATGATTTTAATTTTTTTTATAATCAATTTATAACCAATTAATTTATTGTAAACCATGATTTTTTTCTATAATTTATTTATTCGTATTCATACCCTCCAATTTATTGACAGTTTTATAATGTTATACATTATTATAGTTCATTTATACTTAAGGTTGTGTGTATCACAGGCTATATAAGAAATTTTATTTGAAGACAAATATATCAGAAAATATCAGGTTGTTATATTATACTGCACTTAAAATGAATTTCTCCATTTAAATTCTATCACTATGATATAAAAAAAATTATTATATCTTTTTTTCATCACATCCTATGGTTCCCAAGAATCTTCTTTGAATTTATGATTACTCCAGAAAACTTTAACAAGGTGATTAGTCTTGTTACATAGTACTTTATCTCTATGATCTAAGATTTATACCATCTGTTATTTATAATAAAGGTCATTATCTTGTGGTAGAACCTATGATTTTGGTACATGTGAAGTATTTGGTATGTGCTTCCTTTGGAGAGATACGTGGAACAAGTCATGGACTTGAGAGTGGTTTGGTGGAAGTGCCAAGTGATAAGTTTTTGTCCGTACTCACTCAAGAATCTTAAAGGGGAAAATATTCCTAGGGATTATATTTCCCTTCCTTAAAAATATCATTACCTTATTCCATGTATAAATTCAAAAAAAAAAATCACCAACTATGAATTCCAAATTTCACCAATGATTGTTAGAATAATTGTTTTGTTGACTTTGAGTTACCTTGATGCATTTCTGACTAGCATTAACTTTATCTCTCATTTCCTCAACTGTATTAGGTACTAATAGATTCCTTTATCCAAATTCATCTCATCACATTGGACTTATGAACTTCTTTCCATATAGGTATTCATAAATAGAAATATGAATGCTCAAGTGAAAGCTATTATTATAAGAAAACTCAATAATAGGAAGGTGTTGATCCCAAACACATTTAAAATCTATAAAAAGATCTCATCATATCCTCAAGGGTTTGAATTTTTCTCTCATATTGAAAATATTTATAAATATGATAAGTAGCACTAAAACTCAACTCTTTATCCATATCCTACTGAAGATTTCACTAGAACTACGAGGTAAAACTCATATCTTGATAAAATATAATAGAATGTGATACTCTAAGAAACCTTACCACTTATTTAATGTATATTCTAAAAAACTTGTCAAGATACAAATATAATCTAATATCAATGTAGTGTGATGAATTTATAAGGTGATAGACTACAACCAAAATAGCAATATGGTCTTTAAATGTTTTGTAGAGTACAATGATAAAATTCATGTTTATGTTTTCTGATTTCCATTTGCGTATGGGTAATAGTTGTAACATACCCTTAGAATTATATCTCTCAAACTTAACTTGTTTGAATACCAATAACTAAGGTACATACTTTTTAATATCTCTCTTCATGTTTTCCCACTATAAACACTCTTTTAGATATCTACACATCTTTCTACTTCCATGATGAGTAGAGAATGGTGAACTATGATACCAATATAATAGAACCTTATTTAAATCTAATATGGACATAACACATTCATGGTCCCTAAACCTTATTATTTTATCAATATTTAGTATAAACTCTAGAACATTTCTCAGATTATTCTATAGATCCACATCTTCCTTATATGCCTCTTTAATATTTACTTGGATAGATGGTAGGACACTCATTTAAGATAGATAATATTTATCTTCTTCCTTTAAGATCTCTAGATATATCCTTTACAAAGAAAAAAATATAGTGTCTTGTTTATCCTCAGCATAGATAAGATATAATTATCCTTTCAACTTAGATCATCTTTCACCTTATTCTCTTTCCTAGGGTGGTAATGTATTGAGCAGTCTTAATCTTTTATCAACTCTGACCACCTTATCTAGTGCATATTCAAATCATTATGAGTTAATATATAATTTAAAATTGTATTATTAGTATATATATCACACCTTTATCAGTAAATATAAGTTCACCCTGTCTTCGATAAAAAAAAATTACCACAACTAAATCCAAATAATAAGTTGGTTAATTTGGATCATGAACCTTCAATTGTCATGAGTTATGTGATATACCCATATCATTTTTCATGATGATGCATCCCACTCCCTTCTTTGATGCATCACTAAAGATCAAAAATCCTTCTACACTATAGGGTAATGTAAGTATAGGTGTGTTGACTAACCTTATCTTAAATTCCTTTAAATTTTCTTCACATTAATATAACCAAATAAACATGGATCCTTTCTTAGTTAACTTAGTGAGAGGATTAGATGACCTTGATAAATTCTCCAAAAAACATTGATAATATCCATCCAAACCAATAGTAATATAGATATTAGTCACATTGGTTGGTCTAGACCAACTTTTAATACCCTATTTCTTTGATGGATCCACTGATATACCTTTTCTTGAGATTATATGACCCAAAAATGAAACTTTTTGTAGCCAAAATTAACACTCAATAAATTTTTCATATAGCTTCTAATTCCTATGGGTATTTAGAAAAATACTCAAATGATATTCATGATCTTTCTTAATATATGAATATATAATAATATCATAGATAAATACTACCAAAAATTTATCAAGGTAATCTCTAAATACACTATTCATTAAAACCACAACGATAGTGGGGGAATTAGTAAGACCAAATAGAAAAACTATAAATTCATAATGTCCATGCCTTGTATGGAACGATGTCTTGGGTATATTCTCCTTATTAACCCATAATTTATGATATCCATAATAAAGGTAAAACTTTTAAAACCATTTATCTCCATGAAGTTGATCAAACAAGTCATCATTATAGGATATAGGATACTTGTTCTTGATTGTGATCTGGGTTAGTTCCTGATAATCAATGTAGAGTTTCATTGATCTATATTTATTTTTAATAAAAATAATAAGTAAATACCAAGGTTATGAAATTTGATGAATTAATACCTTGTAAATATTATCATTGATTTTCTTCTTCAATTCATACAACTCAATTGGGGCCATTATCTATGGAGTATTTGAAATAGGTGCATCACTCGGTATGAATTCTATTGAAAACTCAACTTCATTATATGGTCGAATACTAGAAAATTTTTTCATAAAAACATCAAAAAAATATCATACAATAGGAATATCTATGATTTTTAGTTTCCCCCCAACCATCTAAGATAAAAAAAACTTTTTGAATAGGAATCAATACCCATACAATGTATGCAATTTCATATTTATCATCACACTAATAGACAATCAGAAGATTGTTCTGAATATAAATGGTGACTTCCCTTAATCAAAAATTGATCTAGTATTTATATAATAATGAAAACACAAGCCTAAGAAAATATAAAATTCAACTAGAGGGAAAATAATAAGATTTTCATTAAGCACAATCCCACAAACTTCAAATGGAGAACAATCATATACTTGATATGTGGTCATCAAACCATTATGGGTATTCACTACTAATTTAATATCTAATCATTGAGGATATGTATCCATGTTCCTTAAAAATTTTCCTAATATATATGGATCCATATAACTAATCTCAAATAGGGCATTTCAATATTTGATCATACATGTAACCACCTTAACCTTTTCATTATATCTTCATTCCCTTAGTAAAACCAAAATGGTTAGCATGACCATTAGACATATTTTCCATAGCTTAGGATATTATCCTATACATGGTATTATCCTAAGGTTGTTCACTAAAGTTTTATCATCACATTTTACAAAGGTTCACTAAACCTTAATATGATACCAACTATGGATAATGATACTCTTCATACATAACCATCACATCATTTTCAGATAAATATGAATTACATAACATAATGATCCATTCTAAAATCATATAGGTATAATTTAATTTTGAAACATAGATATATAAACAACTTATTTATATAATATCTACATCATATACCACTTAAATATTCACATGATTCACCCTTATTACACATATCATACTTAAAAATGACCACCATATCCTAGGGATGGGAAACATAACAAAGGGTGAGCTCATATGCTTAGTAAGGGTAAATAAGGGATATATCAATGATCCTATAAGAATAACATGATCGTAAGATAATGAGAACATGAAATTAGCATTTTGCAAACCATAACAGGCATATCATAGATCTTTGAAAAAAGATCATAAAACATTCATTATATCATAATCCATGAAAAAGAAACAGATTTCATAAATATTTCATCTCAGTATAACCCATGGAAAAGAAATCTGTTTCAAAAACATTTCACTAATTCATCATAGTATAACCCAAGAAAAGAAACGGGTTTCATCAATATATTATAATAATAATAATAAATCATACATATAAATAATAATGATGTTATCATTGGATAATATCCCTAATAAATATTAGGTAACATTAAAGGATGTTATCTTAGATTAAAAAATCCTTTAAAATGTCACTTGGAACATTTCTTGAGGAAAATAACTTTTTACTTTGAGATCACTTATTTAAAATGTAAAAAATTCCAAAATATTAAAGAAAACAATTTATTTTAAACTAAAATTTTAAACTTCAAAATTATGATTGAAATAATTTAGTGGTTATGATGCCAGGAAATTTTGTTCAAGATGTATAAGTTAAAAGAAAACATTCCTAAAATAATTTTGTAAAAAAATCAAAAATTAACTCATTCAAAATATAAAAATTAAGATTAATTTTAAACAATTTTTTTAAAAACAAATAATGTGGAAAATGAATTTTTAAAAATCATATGATAATATTAAAAACATTCTTGAAAACATTTTAAGAAAACGTCGATACATAAGAAAAATGATTTTTAACCAAATATAGATATAAATTCATATTTTGTTAAAAATATATTCTTTCATTATCTTGAGTAATTAAAGAGAGTAAAATGAAAGGAAAACATGTCATACCAAAAAATAATTATAGGAGAAGAAAAATAATGAGATTATTAAGAGGTATATTGTATTATTTCACCATATAAACTTAATTATAAACAATCCTAATAAACAATGAGATTATAATGTAAAACTCTTACCTCAGGTATCGTCTTTATGTGTACGCATTAGAAACTCCTGTATAATAAATATATATTTTTTATAAATATATTCCTTAACCATAATAATTTATATCATAGCATATATTATTTGTTTATAACATCTTACCACCTATTTATTAAAAATTATTTATTAATATCCCTAATTCAAATGATAATTGCTTCATTTTTCATGCATGTTTCAATTTCAAAATCTTTGTATTTATATTTTAATCATAGTTACATAATATATATAATTTTAACCATTATATTAATATCATATATATTAATTATATACATATTTATATTTATCCATAAAATTTGGAGATAGAAAAATAAATTACACTATTCAAAGAGAAGGTATGTCATGCGTTTGCAAGAACATTGCTTCCATTTTTCGATGAAAGGAATGAAATATTGGTAAATAATAATTAAAAATTTGTAATAATAATAATAATAATATCATAAATAAAATATATATTTATTAAATCTATCATTATAACCATCCAAGTAAATTGGTGATGAAAAATGAATTACATCATTATATGGATACGATAAGTCATACATATTCATGAGCGAAGTTTTCGCTTTCCATAGGATGGAAATAATGTTGAAAATGGTTTTTGTTTCATCATAATAATAGTTAAATGTATTTGAGATAATTAATGTATTTATTTATAATCTATATCATGTATTTTTAATAAGAATAAGAAGAAATAAAATTGAAAATGCTCGGTTAAGAGTTATATCTCTTTGTTGAGAACCCTATTTTGGCTTACACCATACGCCTTGATGGTATAGTACTTTGAAAATACCAGAAACTCTGAGTATGTGGTTAAGAAATATGGTAAGGTATTATGTCAGGGATTTTATAATGTATAATAATTAAAATATTTGATGAAGAGAGGAGAGGAGGTGTCTTTTTACAAGTGATGGGAGGGCACTCATGGAATAATGAAAATGATTAAAATATAATTGAGTCGTTCTTAAGAAAAATAATTCCAAATGGGAAAATATTTGAATAAAAGTATTCTAAGGTAAAAATATCATAAAAAAATAAATTTATATATGTTTTGGTTTCATTTTAAACCTTGTCTTTTTTATTAACCCCTTGGTAAACGAATTTTAACCTTAACAATGGTAATAATTTTTTCAATATTAAAGGATTATAATTTTACTTATAAGGTGATATTTAGATCATTAATGGTCAAGAGATTTAATTTTAGACCATATATTATCCAACTTGTCTTATTTAAATATTTTTACGGTTTTTAAATATTTAAATAAAATATTATATTCATAAAATATCTTTAATGTCATTTTTTAAACTATTTATTTAATTTCACTTTAAAGACAACAAGACAACAAAAAGATTCAAATAAAAACTATTCACATAACTATAATATGTTATATTTATCTATAAAATTTTTTAACACAATTATTCATCCATATTTTATTAATTTTAATATTTTTAAAATCTTTTATTTTATTTTTATAATAATTGAATAAATATTGTATCGGTGTTTCATAAGAATTTAAGGTAATTATTAAATTAATAAAACCTATAAATAAATTAATATGATAAAAAAATTAATTTATATTTCAAATAAACATTTATAACTATATTTATACTCATTTTTCCATTATCTACAAATTTTAGAGATATTAAAGTTAGGAGGGTGATATTTTATATTTATTATTTTCTTAAATTAATATAAAGTTCATAATCAAAGAAATATGGAATTATGTGATAATATATTCAAAAATTTATTGGTAATTTATTAACTTAACTCATCCATAGGATAAATAAAATTATTATAGAAATTTTAAAGACTTATCCTAAAGTTTTAACTCTATTTTACTAGATTTACCCTTATAGGGGTGACAAAATTTTACTATGGTTACTATTCAAATTGACCAAAAATAAAATGGGACTATTTACCAAATTTTATCCTTAAAATTAAAAATATGGAATCAATTTTTTGTTTTTAAATTTCTATAAGTGGAAAAAAAATTAAATTAACATTGCAAAACGTGATGAAAATCATTATTTAGAAAAAAATCATTTTTAAGAATAAAACTGGATATATATTCTATCTCATGCCTCGAAAAAAATTAGATGAATTTTAAAACATTTGATTGATTATATAAAATACAAATTTCATTAAAATAATTCACTAATATTGATAATTAAATTTATTAAGATAAAAATAAATTGCGATCATAAAAAAGGTTTTTGTAGAAAAAAAATATCTTTTTACTTTCAAATTATTTTATTTTTATTTATAATCAATTTATAATCAATGAATTTATTATAAACCATAAATTTATTATAATTTAGTCAGTACTATTTATACCCACTAATTTAATTTCTAGTTTATAATGGTATACAATATTACAGTTCATATAGGCTCGAGGTTGCATGTATCGTAAGCTATCAAAGAAATTTCATTTGAAGAGAAATATATCCTAAAATATTAGGATTTTTTATATATAATAAATAACATTTAATAGGGTATTCATGTATCTGATCTCAGGAGACACTAAAACTTTGGGTTCTTAGATTGTGTGAATTTATAAGATGTAGATTTTAAATTATAGAAATTATGTAAAATATACTGATTTATGCTCGAGGAATCTCACTCGGTATAAAAACATGTGTGTAAATTATGTGTTTTTAGCACCAAATATGGGATGGGGTGGGGGATCCAGGTTGGTACCAAAGTGGAGTTTAGTTAGTTTTTGGAATTATGTTAAGAAGGATAAGAGAACCCATCTTAAAGTAACCTTAGTTAAATCAAAAGTTTCATAGGCCAAAATGAAGGTTTCATTTGATAAGTCACTTATGATTTATTTTTTAATAATAAAATGTTTATAAATTGTTATCATAACCATTTTGGTTTCAATATTTGGTTGAGAACTTGATAAGGAAAATTATATTATGAAAAGAACATCCCTAGAAACTCTTATAATAAACTAAGGTATCACATTTGGTACAAATAGTTGAGATAAAGGAAAATTTTAATATATGCCAATTATATGGGAAAAGATGAGTTTCCAAGTATATAATATAGTGTCTTTCATATATTAGTAGAAATTATATCTTTATTCATGTATTTTTTATGGATGCCTCGATTATTTTTTCTTAGTGAGTGACAATTGAAATTGCAGGTACACAATTTATTTAAGGGGGTATAATGTTACACAAAAAGATTTTATAATTTATTATCCTTTAAAAAATACTATGTTAAATAACTTGTATTATAATAAATAGATAAATAAAATAAATCATGATATATTTAATTATAATTTGAGATAAACATTAATACATTATGATAATACTATGTGAAACATCGTTAAAAAAATTAAAAGAAGTGTATGACCTCAAGTAAATAAAAAGATATTAATCAATTAAAATGAGTTATTATAAAAACATATATTTTAATTCCATAAATATTATTATTTTTGTTTTAAAAAATTATTTTATATGTTATAATACTAATTATTTGAAGAAAATTAATGGTTATAGGATAAATAGTTAATTTTAATGGGATGTGATAGAAATTATTTAATATTAAAAAGGCAATTATTTAAAGAACTGTTTTTATAGAGTAGTGAATGTTTATCTTAAATTAATTTAAAATTTTTAAATGATTATTCTAATAAACTGTTTCAATGTAAAAAATACATATTAACTCACATTTAATTAGTAACTGATATGAAATTAATTTAAGAACACCTAAAGTTCAAAAAATCATATTTTTATTAAAATCATTTTTCATTATATTTTATGTTTTCATTTAGTTATTAAATTCATAAATTTTAGAATTTGAATCTGATAAAAATAACTTAATTTTTTAGTTACCACATAAAAATTATCTTAGGGGGAAATTTTTATATTTTTTTAAAAAGGTTTATTGTGCATGTGAATAGTAACAAATACAATTATTATAAATATCATAAGTTTTATCACATAATCATGATGTAAATATGACTTAAAAATTTATACAAACTATTTATAAATAAAATATGTATTTAAGTAGTAAAATAACGCAGTTAAAAATAATTTATTTAATTTATAAATATATGTTTTACATTTTCGAACCTAAGTTATATTTTATTCTTATAAAAATTATTTTGGTCTTTTTCCTCTAATTAAGTATTAATAAAATTATATTTAGTTTTGGACTGGTTTGAAAATAAAATAAGACTAATTTTTTTAATCATAAACCAATAAAAATAAATACTATGTATAATATTTAGAATAAATAAGTATAAATTCATTTTTATGCGTAAAAATACATTTTTTAAAAAAATTGTTTTTTTACAATATCTTCACTTATATTAAAATTAATTTTTAAAACTTTTAGAATTTAAATATAATAAAATATATTCCATATTTTGAATCAGCATGTAAAATTTATGTAATAAGTTCAATTTCATTTTAATAATAAAAATAAGTTGCCATGAAAAAATTTATCCACCACGATAAAAGATAAAGTAGGGTAAGTATTAAATCAAGGGGTAAAGACATAAAATATTATATAAAAATATCTGTAAAGGATTGGATGAGATATTTATTGACCTCACCTCATCATATAATCATTATTTTTCAAATTTAAATTCATTTTTCTTAATAATGAATTTTCATTTTTATTAATTAATAAGTATTTACAAAAAATGTCACTCCTTTCTCTTATAAAAAGAGCCCAACACCACTACTTAAAAGACACCCCTATAATTTGAATTTCCCTCCATACTCTACTATATTGTTATCATTAATAATTATATACAACATTGGATAGAATCAAATACCTAGAGATTTCCTAAATTAATTTTAAACTAATAAGTTTTCCAATAGGGGATATGATTTCTTCTTGGAGGTTAGAACATGTTTAACTAAGTTGGAATCCAAGGTAAGGGGTTCAATTAACACAATATCCTTTCATTTACTTATAATATTATTATTGAAATTTATTTTTCTAATTTTGGTTTCTTCCACCAAATGATTGTGTTATATTTTATTTCTTCTTAATTTTCTAAGGATTGATGTTTATTTCATGGGATTCTTATATAAAACATTATGATGTTTGTAAGAATTTTTCATCTCAATTTTCTTTTATTTTCTTTTTGATACATTTTTTTATCATACACCTATTTTCAATTATATGGTGTATATAATACCTTGTAGAACTTCTATATTAATTTCTCTCTTTCAAGGGTTTTGATTCAAAAGGAAAAAAATACATAATGGATTCTTTCCAATATCCCTTTCAAATCGAGATTATATATGTATGAAATCCTATTTGGGGAAAATGTTTAATATTTATCTATTAAATACAATTTATTTCACTCTCCTCTAGATATTTCTAGGGTTTACATGTATTATTTCCATTTCCCCTACCTTTGTTTCATAACCCAATTAAATGGATATTTGTAAGTGGAGATTACATTATCTACTCCTTGTCTCCTTCATAACCACATTCTTTCTTTCTAAAAAAATTTTCACTTATTATTTTGAAATATAAATATTTATTATCTTATATACTATCCACATTTCTCATTTATTATATTCAAAGAGAAGTTTTATATCCCTATAATCATTGTGGGGTTTTCTTTAATGATACATAAAATGCATAAAATAAGATTTTTTTTCATGTTCATATACTTTATCTTACATACTATATTTATTTACTTAACCTTTATTTATTTTTAAGGTTTCATTATAGAGTGTTCTTTTTAAGTGATGTTTTAAAAATTCTCCCTTCTTAAAAATAATTTTTAAAGTTACATTTGACGTTATCTTTTTATGAAAATGATAAATATGATTATAAAAACTATTTTTATGACTTCTCTTTCATTTTAATATCTATATCTAAGGTATTTATCTTTTATAGAGTAACATTCATGGTCAAATTATAATTTCTTATTTACATTTTTTGGTATATTTAATTTGGTATCAACCAATCTAATTATTGATGTCATTTCATATGAAACCATTTGAAAATGCTATGAAACTCATTTTCTTTCCATGGATTTTATTTCATGATATAATATATCCTTGGTTTTGGCTCACATACAAATAGTTTATAATTATTTGATGGGTGGGGTCTTATATATCCCTCAAATGAATTGGTAAATTTTTATATCACATAATCTCAAAAGGGTACTTAAGAAGTTATCCCAAGCCAAAAGGGTACACGGGAAATTATCGTAAGACCAAAGGGTGCATGGGTGGTTATCCCAAGGCCAATAATACATGGTTGGTTATATTAAACCCAAGGGTACCTGAGTAGTTATCCCAAGACTAAAAATGGCACACATGTGGTTATCCCAATCCCAAAAAGATACATTGGGAGCCATCCTGATCTTAATATATTATGGGAAGGTAGTTATCCTAGACCATTTTATAGTGATTTTTTTAGATGTTAATCTCAATTCATATTCCATGTTCATATTCATATCATATTTATATGGTACACCACATGTCTATTCCATTCTCCTTGGCTCATGATTATTATTACATTCCTTTTAATTTTTATCCCATGGTATATGTTTAATATTTTGAGGTTATATGTACTTATTTAATTATTTATAGAAAAATCTTATGATCCCATATTCATTTTAATCAAATATTTCTCTTATTCTCATGTTCTTTCACATGTTTATAATCTAAATCCATATAAATCATTGAAAACATTTTCCTTACTGAACATTTCATATCACTATTTCTTTTGTTTTCCACTTCCATAGGAAATTAGATTTAGTATCATGTGTAGAAGGAAGTTTAGTGTAGAGACGTTTATGGGAGATGTTGAAGTAATAATTTATAATAGGATATTCACTTAAATGATCTCCAAATACACTAAAAATTTGGTTTTTTGGATTATGTGAATTTATGAGATATAATTTTTAAATTATGGAAATGATGTATGATGAAGCTCACATTTTCATATATTTTATACTGTAAATCATTTTTTATAATCCCACCATAGTGTTATTTTATGGGCAATTGTTACATTTTTATGTTATATTGGTAATTTGAGCTCAAATGCAAAAGGCGGATAAATCTGGAATTTTGACAAATTTTTATCATAGGGGTATTTTTTCATTTATCATAAAATATAGGTCCAAATTTTTTGATTCAAATTTTGTTAGAATTATGATTTTATTTCCTTCAACTTTGTCTTCTAGACCAATAGTTTATTCGGTCATCTAAAGGGATTAAAAAAATCAATGAAGTTTATGAGTTTTTCGGGCGGACACCGTTGACCCCACCACCGTAATAGAAACACAACGCAGCCTAAACACATAAATTTGAGGTTCTTCCACCTGGGATAGAACGAGTAAAGATAGTTCTGGATCTACAACAAATTTTGGAGAGTTTGGAATTTATTAATGCTGCCATTGAAAGTTATATTTTTTAAGGAAGCTTCCTGGAAGCTGCGTCCAGAAACAGAAACCGATAATTAAAAATTCATAAATCCTCCATCCAGTGTCCAAAAGAGCTGAAATTTTGAGGTTTAATAGACAACATAATTATTAACAACATTTAATAAGGGGTCCACACGTGAAAATTCCATTTAATGGGTCAACAACAGAAAAACGTTCAGAGAACAAAATTCTGCCTATAAAAGGAGGCCCTCACCTCCTTCACAAATGATCACAGTCCCCATCCATTCCTTCAAGGCACCAAAGAAGATATCTCCACCAAGGGATTCTAGCCAAAAATCTTCCCCATTTCATTTTTATTTATTTATTTTCTTTATTTTTGTTTTAGTTTTCAATTGTAATTTAGATTTCAAATAAATTCATACATTGTTTTTATTATTTTGTCCAATCATCCACCCTCTTTTGTTCCTCTCTTCTTACCATCATGAACTATAATACTCGTGATCATGATTAAATAATCTGAGGAATATCCCGAGGGAGTAATCAGGTTCTTGAACCCAATACCATGTTTTTAATATTCTTTGAGTTATTTATAAGGATAATTTATAGAGGGTGTAATCCTCACTGTGGTTGTATAAAGATTAACTTATTAATCTACAAACATTTTCCCTCAATTGAGGAGGTGGATGGAGGGTTTTCTTGGTGATCTCTAATTATACTTTGCATTTATAACTAGGGTAGACTAAGGTTTGCACACATAAGATAGAGTGTGTTCACTAAGAATATTTGAAGCTAGCTAATGAAGGTGTTCCCTGAAAGTTCTCTCGAGATAACTTCTTTTCTTCACTAATTCCAATTTATTTATCATTTCATATTAATTTGAATTGAATTTTTTCATTTCATTTATTTTCATAAATTCCATTCCATTCCTATATTAAATAAGAAAACCAAAAAGAAGTAGTTAAAGTGAATTATATTAACTAGGTGAACGAACTGGGAAAGCTCCTCAAGTGAGATGACTCTGGTCAGCCATTGTGATGCACTAGGAAAATTAAATTTATTTTTCCACACCCTAAAAAAGGCATGTGTCAATGTAAAATATATTGAGTTATGTGCGAGTCATCTCATTTAGTATCAAATCTAGTGTGTACAGTTTGTTTTTTTTTTCACCAAGTCTAGGAGTATAGGTCCAGGGTGTCTAAGTATGACTAAAAATGCATGTTTTCAATTTCAAACTGACATTTTAGTTTAATTTAAGAGTCACATATTCAAAACTAAGAAAATTTTCGTAAATTTTCATAATAATTTAAAGAAATGAATAATGATTAATTTGTGACACATAGGAATTAACCACATATTATTCCTAATACACACTAAGTAAAACATGTCTAATAGTGTATTTTTTAATTTAAAATTTACATTTTCATTGAAAATGTGTCTCTCATAATCAAAACCAAACAAACATAGTCAAATTGTCATGATACAAGAGAAAAACAATCAATGTTCATAGGTGACCTATAGAAAATAATATCACAGTATTTTAACATGTGGTGTGGCTTGTATGGATGAAATTGTATATTTTCAATTTAAAAGTGACATTTTATTTCAAAATAAGCATTTCATATTCAAAATTGGGAAAACATGATCTGATTTTCATGACACCCTAGGGAAATTATCAATGTTTCATTTGAGACCTTTATGAAAAAAACAGACATCATTTCAACATGCATTAGAGATGGGATGATCTAAAGTATTATCCATTTTAAGCATTAAAGTAGTTCAAAAGGAACATCACATACACAAAACCAATCAAACACACTCATATTTTAATGAAACTCTTTGAAAACAAACAATTGTTTATTTATTATATATAGTAATTATAATGTATCACCACCTTAGACCACTAAATAGTGTTGGACTGGTGGTCATTACATCACCTCACATGTAACTCCTTATACGCCAGAGGCTTTTGACTAGTGGTAAGTGTCTATGATGATACTATGAAGATATTATACCCTATTTTTTAGAGTAACAATAGTATCAAAAATAATATTAAACATATAAAACAAATCAAGAACATCACAAACAAGATAAGGAAAGTGTAAAAAATGTATACAGTATGAAAATATGATAACAATGTGGAATTCCATACATGTCTTAATGGATCCCCCAATGGTATATCCTATATATATACAATATAAAAAAAATAAAAAATATATACTGAAACTATAAAATAACCCCAAATGATCCTGATTTTGGCTTGGTACTTTCATCCATACTCTACTCAATAATGCCAAACAATCCATCATAAAATAGGCCCTTAGACTAAACCTATAACCTATAAACAAATAGTGATATCTACTTAGGTACCCAAGTTTCATGGATGCTCGATTAGGGTGTGATTACAACTCACTAGGACACCACCAATAATGACCATAATATAACCATTCTAAAATAAAAGTGCATGTAGAAGTTACATAATAAAACAATTTCACAATTTAAAATACTTTAACAAAAGTATTGAACAACCACTGATGACTAGGTTTAGCGGTGACACCTGAGACTGATTTATACCATTATTGATCCTCAGGTCCATGACCTAGATCTACCATTCCTACTTTGTCTAGTGTCAAGTTATCTTTGGGCATGTCGTGTGGATCGTTCAGACTATAATATAACAACCTAGGTTTCCCCAATATACATGAAAAAGTAACACATGCCTCCCCTATGGGAGTATTCTCAACCATGGAATAAGCCAATAAGTAATATGGACCTACCCTATGATAGTTTTCTCAGCCATTCTATATTCCAATAAGTAACATGGACCTCCCATATGAGAGTTTTATCATCCAAGACATAACCAATAATTTAACATTTCACAAAAATCCACTTAACAAATTTATCGATCCAAATAACATTCCATTAATCAACCATTTTATAGAACAACATTGTTTTACATGTCCACATGCCCTATTTCCAAAATAAAATCACCTCTAAGGTTCTTTCCTTATCTTTAAAACAATACCACCCCAAAGGGGTGTGTTTATTAACTTAAAACATTTCAACACAAATCACTATTTACAAAATAAGTTCAACAAGGATCTTTCAATTTCCAAAAATAAAACAACACAATAAATCTTTCATTTCCCATTTGAAAAAATAAAAAACACATCACTATGGGAAATGTCATTATAATAATTCCACTTTTCATTTCACAAGACTTAGTCAAGCCTTACCATTTTTTCAAGGAAACCATTCAATTTTTATAAAAAAAATCACCTATTTACATATATTTATAAAATATTCATTAATAAAACATCATTCCAATTTATTAATTCCAATCCAAATCCCAAAATATCATCATTTTAAAAAAATATTATCATTCATTAGGTCTGACTCGAGGTCATGTCCATTTCATATTAACATATGATTATGATATTCTATTGCACAATCATCGACTCAAAACATAACTCCACATTGGAAAAATTATAACATGGATTAAACATTTAATAAAATCTAGTTAAGACAAGGATGACTATCAATATTAGTAATTTTAATTAATCAATACGAAGGGTAATATAATTTAATAAATTCTATATCAACACTTGAAAGTCAGCATGACCGTACAACCTATGTACTTGAATAAATAACTGAGATTATAGTCTAGGATTATGGACTACCTACCTTGGGTGTAAGAGAGTCTACATGTTTGATATCGGCCATCGATTCATCCTAAATCATAATAAAATGAAGAATCAAAAAATATCCTAATAATAGAGAAATATTAGGAAAAACTAGCAAGATAGTTCTTAATAATGAAATAAAAAATAGAAGGAAGCTAACTCATATCCTTACCTCTAACTCTAGATCGCAAGTGATGATGCTCCAAACAACCAAGGATCAAGGGAGATCCACCATGGAGAATGAAGTTTATGGAGGGGTGTAAGGGATTCTACTAAACTAAAAGGGGAGGAAAAATTGGAGTGGAGGCATAAAGGGGTGACCCTAGGTGAAATTACAGGGCTTCCCCCACATAGAAAATACCTAGGAAGCCACTAGAAATCCTACCCTATGCTCACTAGTTGGTCAATGATCCCAAGACCCATGTAGGGATACTTTCCTTTCCAATGACTAGATTATGGTGTTGTATCATCATTTTTCATCCCCGTATATATTTCTCAAACCCCAATTCATTCTCAATGCCACTCTTACACCAGAAACACACTCAAAAGGTGGGTTTTAACCAAGGTTCAACAAAAAATAAAACTCTCTAGTACCTCTATAGGGGTGAGGTATTAAAAAATCACTACCATATGACAGTTCATCCCCAAGATGGAACTTGATCATCACTAAGGCCTAAAGTCTAAACCAAAAATTGGTGCCCTGCTGATTATGGTCGTACTAATGTGGCACCCTAAACTAGCTTTGCTACTTACACCTTCATCATCCCATACAACACAGAACTGAGGTACTCAATAGATTCCATCAGAACACTCCACTCTTTATGGAACATTTTAATTATAAAATAACAACACCCTACCTCACAGTTGATGCGAACTAATCTGAACTAGGTCATTCCCACCCAATCATCACCTTAAAATGCAACCTCACCCATGAATCAAAATTATAGTTGACATAAGACCCAATATTTTTTAAGTCCCTCCAACTCCATTATTGCATGGAAACTTCTTAGTAGATTCCACAAGTCCTATCAATTGACCATTACCCATATCCAATGGTTTAGAAACACCAACCATACACAAGTATATCAATTAATATGTTGGTACAATCTATGCATAGGGTCTGAGTTTATCAGCTTCTCCCAAAAGGCCATATCCAAGATCAAACCACATCTACTGCATCAAAATCCACCTGATCAAAGAAATTTATAATAAATTTCATCAAATTTTATACAAGACAATAAGTAATACCTCCTTTGACCAACCTATCTCAAATTATCAGATTCCACCACCAGCATTACATTAAAAAACTTTATCATGATTCCTTAATCATTAAAGGCATTCCCTAATCACCCAAACACACATTTAATTATAAACCCATCCCAAAATGTGATTTCATAGAATAATTACTCAATTAATTGAACCCATCATCATACTATGCCTCAAACATCGATGCATTAATGATATTTCCACACTTGGATCATTGAATTTCACTCTGAGGCTGAAGTTATCCCTCGTACTCCATTAAAATCCATATAGGAACTTATCTATTACATTCCCTCAAGGAATATAAGTAAAACCTAACTCATACATTCAATAGAATCTTAATACCAATAGTCACATAACAATATATTTTATAGCACTGACAACCCTTCAATCAATGAGGATCACATGCTCGTATTTAATATAAAACTCCCCACTAAATGAGTGTCCTTTCTGTCACTCTACTAGATAAATATCTTGATCTCCATGGATCATTACCTATCTCTCACTGGTCTTAATGGTTGGATGTTTCCATCATGCTCATACCCAAGTGCTAATATGAAATACCACTCACCACTCATTCTTGGATTATAGGAACATCATCATCAACATTAACCAAAATTAAACTTATCATGATGGTCATTACAACCCTAATCCAATGGAACTCTCCCCACCATATGGATTTACCCACACACTACTTCAACCAAGTGTAACCTTAATAGATTACAACATCAAAGAATGTGTGTCACCCCTTCAGAACCACACTCACCCTCCAAATTATTAACACTCAAAATAGGGATCAAGCTTGTATTGATCATGATACTACATTTCAATCTATCTATAAACATCATCCCTTAATACTAGGATATCACAATTCTAACCAAATCACTAGGTCATCATCCCATAAGCATCCACCAATTTTCAGTCACCCTATTCTATAAAGGGACCACCAAACAAAACTCTCCATAGTCCCATTACTCTCTAGAAAGAATTATGGAACCAAATATCATCATGATTTTACCACCATAACATCATTCAATAAATTATAATACTCAAATGGTCCTTAATATAACCATAGATGGCATATTCCACCAGTCCAATCCCAATAGGATAAACATGTACTATCTCATTTTCATTATAAAACAATGGGTTTTCACTCTAATAACACATGTTCTTATCAAAACCTATGGGTCACATACTCCAATTTATAGATCACAACTCATCATATTGTGATTGAGCATCATCTATCCTAGGCTCACACACCCTACCAGGAAACATAACATACTTTCGGAATACTTCTTTAACTGAATATAGGTTAAGCATATGACCAACCATCATCTCAGGTACCATTATAAATACCCAAAGTGCTTACCTAAACTACCACCATAAACCAAAAGATTATACACAACTGATAGGGTTATAATTCAAATGATCATGCCATTAGAAATTGACCAAGATAAAATTAACTAGAACTATGGGTGCTTAACTATAACTATATCAAAACTAGGTAGCACCGAACATAAACTGATCACATAAGCCAAAGCATCTACCCATGCCATATATAAGTCATTCACAAAAATGGGATAACTCTCTCATGGGTTACCCTCATATATCTCTAGGCAAAGACTCGCTAAAAATTTTGATTTATACCCTACGGTCACTAGGTCATGCCACATAGCCCCTAGACGAATCCCCACAATAGTCATCGCTCATGAAAATAACACTCTCCCCCACCTCAAGGTCACACAACATCTATAATTCCAAACACCCAAAAATGGTCTCAAGTAATTGTTCTAAAACATATTCCCTAACCAATATCATGTCAGGAATAAACCACAAAGGCCACAACCCTACATAACACAACACAACTCATCATATTCCTGAATGGCCATAGCTCAATCAAAAAATGCAACAAGTATAGCATTCACTATATAGTACACAACATTTCAAGAGAGGTTCCACAATTAGTATCTCTCTCTCTATCCCCATCCACCCTTAACAGGATCAATATTATATATATACCCAAGGTTGATAACCACTATAGGGTCCACTTCAACACATATTATAGGAAACCCATAACTTGGGTGCACTCAATAACCCCAACTACCTATAAACAAGGTCAAGCCTTGTTCATAAGGGTTCCAAGTCACCACGGTAAATAAGACTTTCCATCATTCCCAAGGGATTTTTAATTATTCTTTATGACATAGGGTTCAAATTTTCTATATGGTTCTCATTTTCAATAAGATATATGATCTTTTAATCTTTCAAATATTTACACTTTTTAGTATTCCCAAAATTTTCATTTCATAATCTTTTAAAGATTTACATTTTAATATATCTAGGATTTATCTAGATTTAAATGTATCCAATTATTGATTAAAGAGGGTTACATTCACAGTATATAGAGTAAAACATCTTATAAGTTTCTTGTTGGAACTCTATTTAACCAAAAACCTCATTTGAAAATTCATTTATATTTTCCTTTACATCAAGATAACATTTGGGGAATTCGATAAGAAAGATGACACTACATCCTTATATATAAAAATATCATATAAGATACTACATAAACTTTAAATAATCAATACCATTTTATCAAAAAGTAGTCTTAACCAAATGCATATATAAATCAAATAGATATAACCACAGGATAATTAAAATTACAAGAAGCATATGATCTACATATGAATCATATTTCCCTAGCATGATTCATGTTATGTTAATCCCTATATTACTGAAATAATGCATGAATACACATACACCATCTTTCCATACTAGTATAAGAGTATAAATCCTATAAACTAGTAACATCATAATATATGTTTCTCACTCAAGGAGAAAATGAAATTAAAACTTTAATAAGTGAAATACATTAACAAGTCCCATCCCTAGAAACTTGGGTTTTCTTCAGTGATTGGGTTGATAACCCCCATACATGAGCTCGTTACTAATCCTCATAACTTAATGTCCTATTGTTTACCATTCCAAAATAGTAAGACAAAATAAACAAGCTCTGACACCACTTTGTAACATCCTACTGTCCTAGAAAACTAATTGATGTCGGACCAGTGATTACTACATCGCCTCAAGAATGCCTCCTCATACGCCAAAGGTTTCTGACTAGTGGAGAGGGTCTATGAGGATACGATGAGGAAACTGTACCCTCTAGTTAGAGTATCAAAAGAACAAGAAATAATAGGAAATATATAAACAAAATCAAGAACATCATAGAAAAGACAAGTCAATCACAAAAAATGTTTATATTATTAAAATACTAACAATGGGGAATGCCATAAAAGTCACAGTGAATCCCCAAGGGTATATCATTTATATATATAGGATAAAAAAGAAAAAAATAAATTGAAACTAAAATACAACCCCAATGGGTTCTAATCCTAGTCTAGTACAATCATCCATAATCTACACTAACATGTCAAGAAAAAAATCATGCAATGGGCCCTTTACCTAAACCTATAACCTGTGAGAATATAGTGATTTCTACTCTAGTACCCAAGTACCATGGAGGATTTTTTGGGTGAGAGTAAAACGTAGAAATCCACCACCAATGAAATCCCTAATATAAATAGTTTGAAATAAAATTTCATATAGAAGTTCCATAATTAAACAATTTAACAAAACAATAAACACCCATCAATGCCTGGGTTTCATTGTGATTCCTGAGACTGGTCCATACCATAGTCAATCCTTAGTTATGTCACCCTGATTGACCATACCGACTTCAACTAGTGTCAGGTGAAGGATCTAGATGCATCGAAAGTGAGGCATTGGATGGGGCCCAAATTTTCTTTTTCCATAATTGATAACCAATCCAGGATCAATACAATCATGAATTCCAGTATCCACAGACTTAAATCAAAGTTTTGTAAAAAGAGAATAAAATCACCATACTAAGAAATATTATCTTGCACATCATGTTTATAATTAATTTATTAATTTCTGAAGAAATTAAATACCTAGGTCTTTGGTACTTTCTTCTTTGATTATCATTGATTGTCTATAATGACCCTTTTGAATTGACTTCATTTCACTTGTGATGATAAAAAGTAAAATCTCCCTAGAGGTGATCCACACATGCTCCAATGGTCTCCAATCAATGCCACTCATTCTCCATGTGCTAGTGTGGCAAAGAGAATGTCTTGAATCGATTTTTCTTGATCTCTCGTTCTTTTTTCTTGAAGAACTTCTCTCGTTCTTAAGAGGGAGAGAGGAGAGGAGTCGAGAGAGAAAATTTTTGGCTCAACAATTCTCTATTCCTAACTTGGAATTTATCTCTCATCACTGATGGTGGAAAAATATACGTACCCATATATTAATCAAGATGGGGTTTTAGTTACAATATTTAATTGTGTAACAACGATTAAATAAAATTATAACCATTATAGAAAACCCATGCCACCTAATAATAATAACGGAATCATTATTTTTGGTGCCCCAACTTGTGAAAAACAGAACCATAAATGAAATCTTAAGACACATAATGATAATTGTATTATTATTATTATTATTTCTCTACCTAGATAAATAATATTTACCAACTTTTAAATAATTAATTTATCACCAGACATAGCCTTGGTCTACTCGAACTCCACTTCCATTTATTGAACACCCGAATAAATTTTTATTCTCTTAAATAAATATTTCATCCAAAAACTAGTAAATAAATATTTATTAAATTCTTAATAAAACAAAAATATATATTTTATTCAAAAAATTATTTAATTTATGAGATAATTTTAACTTGAATAAAATTATTCCTTGGTCTTGAGAATAATATTTATTCCATTAATTAAATTCAAGTTGAATTTTATTAAGACTACCAAAAACACTTAGTCTGTGACCCTCTAGGATTCTTTCTCATTGGCATAAGGTATGTTTTCTTAAAGTCTAAGATTATTATTTAGAAATGGATCAAGGTACCCAGGAGAAGAACTTAAAGTCACAACGATGACATACACATACGAACGCTCACTATGTAATATAATCCCTTTGTCACAATATCTAATAAAGCAGGTTTCATGATTGTGTCACCAACCTATATGTTTGATACGTCATTCTTTGACTACCTGAAATAAACTCATCATTACACCATGGACATTTAATTTAGGGTGATGATTCTATTTAAATCAAAGGTCCGAGATATAAACTTCCATAAATGGAAGGGACAAATCCTTCCTCAACTTATCCACTAATAATATGTTATTCATGACGTACCCAATGTACTCTACTTCCCGACAAAATATGAAGTGATTGTTTTCATTAGTAAACCAAAGTGTGTGAATTGTGACACATATTAATGATAATATTAAAGTCTAAAGACCATTACACATGCTCACATATAGGAATTTTTGATGAAAATAAAACATGTGAAATTCCTACTGGAGGGTCTGTTCTTATAATCTCCCGTCTTGGAGATTACCAAGTGAGAACTTCATGAGAGGAAGTATCCTCTCCTTACGATTACTAATACCTAATGGTTTCTATAATATGTGTCCCATAATATTATGTAATCCAACCATAGAACTATATTTAATAATAATTCCAAAGCACTTCAAGGTTCTCATCATAAAGGGGAACTACTATGACCTTATCAATGTAAAAAATACTCTAGGAAATTATTACATCATAGTCATACAGAACAATGAACGATATAAAATAAGATGTTTAATATTTAAATAAATTAAATATTCAGTTAATTAAATTCAAAATATTTGTTTCTAGGACACTAGCTCTTAAAAACTCTCACTTAGACTAGATCAAACTGCCTACAAATTTCAGTCTACTAAACCTCACATGATGATCATGTTTCTACTGAGTTAAGGCTTTAGTCAAGGGGTCCTCCATGTTATCTTTCATGGAAATACTACTCACTTCAACTTCACCACTCTAAGAAAAATCTCTCAAGATATGTTACTTCTGAAGTATGTGCTTCGTCCACTTTTGTGACCTTGTCTCTTTTACGAGATCCACCACTACAGTATTATCACAATAGAGTGTCATGGGATATATACTGCTAGGTACCACATCCATCTCTTAGATGAAGCTACACATCGAAAATTCTTCTTTAGATTCCTCAGAATATTTGATATACTCAGAATCTACTGTAGAATCTTAAACCACACCCTACTTTGATCTCTTCCAACTCACAACACCTCCATTCAAAGTGAAGATGTATCCCATTTGCGACTTCATGTCATCTTGATCAGTCTGGAAACTAAAATATGCATATCCTCATATGACTAGTTCCTCATCTCCTCCATAAACTAGAAATATATCCTTAGTATGCCTCAGATACTTAAGGATAGTATTGACTTCAATCCAATGGTTGTCACATGTATTATCTTGATATATGTCTGCTGCACTTAATGCATAGGCGACATCTAGCATAGTACATCGCATGGCATATATGACTGACCCAATCGTTGATGAATATGGAGCCATTTTCATTCTCTTTATTTCCTCATGTGTCTAAGGACACATGTTCTTAAAAAGATGAATTCCAAGTGATGCTGGAAACAATCCCATCTTGGATTGTTCCATACTAAATCTATTCAGTTATCTTGTCAATGTATGTACTTTGACTTAGTCCCACCAATCTCTTGGATCTATCATGATATATCTTGATCCCAATAATATATGTTGCCTCACCCAAGTCCTTCATGGATAATAATTTATTAAACCATGCCTTAATGGACTGTAAGATTGGTATCTCATTTCCAATAAATAAAATGTCATCAACATATACAATTAGAAAAATGAATCCACTCCCATTAAACTATTTGTAGACACAAGGCTCACATTCATTCTTTATAAAACCAAATTCTGTTATGGCTTCATCAAAATGAATGTTCCATGACTTGGATTCTTTCTTTAATCCATAAATGTATTTTTGCAACTTGTATATCTTTTTAGCATCCTTTTTATTCACAAACCCTTCAGGTTGTGTCATGTAGACATCTTCCTGAAGGTTCCCATTAAGTAAGGCTATTTTGACATCCATTTTCCAAATATCATAGTCATGGTAAGTGATAATGGATAGTAGAATTATGATGGATTTCAACATTGAAACTGTTGAAAATGTTTCTTCGTAGTCAATTCCTTGATGTTTTTTAAACCCTTTTGTAACAAGTAGTGCCTTATAGGTACTAAATTTTCCTTCCATGCCCAGTTTCTTCTTGAATACCTATTTGAAACCAATAGGATTTACATATACTGGAGGATCTATCAATATCCAAACTTGGTTTTGGTACATGAAATCCATTTAAAAATTCATGGCTTCTTGCCACTTGGAATCCCTTGGTCTTCATTTTTTCCAACCTCCTTAGCTCTGGTCCTTAATATTGGGGGCTGGAGGTTCGGCTTCCTCTTGTACCTTCCCTTTCTTTGAATAAAAAATTTACATGATGATGATGATGATGTAGGTCAGAGGATCATTATTATCAACCAATAATGAGTCACCATACTTTCTAACTAGAAAACTATACAGTTCTTGTTCTATGACCTCTCTTGTACTCCTATGGAGTACTTATATCTCTAGAACATATCTTTCTTCCACGGGGCCTTGTGGAATCTATTCATGTTCCAACTCTTGTATACCTTGAACCTCAACTTCATCGAATTCTATCTTTCTACCACTATCTATTTTGGATATGTGCTCCCTCTCAAGGAATATGGTGTATCTTTCCACTATAACCTTTTTGTTTGAGGGGTCGTATAGGTAATATCACCTTGTTTCCTTGGGGTATCCTATAAAGGTACACTTTTTTCCTTGGGGTGAAATTTGGTTACCTAAATAGGCCTTAACAAATGCTTCGCTTCCCCACACATGTAAATTCAATAAATTGGCTTTTTTTCTACTCCAAAACTCATATGGAATATCATTTATTGATTTAGTTGGTACTTGGTTTAGTATGTGTGTTGCTATTTGTAACGCATATACCTAAAAGGATAATGGAAGACTTATATGACTCGTCATTGATCTCACCATGTCTAACAAGGTGTGGTTACTCCTTTCACTTACACCATTCCACTGAGGCATGTAAGGAGGATTGAGTTGGGATAGGATCCCAAACTCCTGTAAGTAATCAATTAAGTCTTGATTAAGATATTCTCCACCTCAATCTGTGGGGAGTTTCTGAATCTTCTTACCAAGATAGTTCTCAACTACATTCTTGTATTCCTTAAACTTATCAAAATAATTTGACTTATACCTTATTAATTAGATATATCCATATCTACTAAAATCATTAGTAAAAGTTATGAAGTATGAGTACCCACACCTTTCTTCAACTAGAAATGAACCCCACACATCAGTATGAACCAATTCAATAATCTATTTGGACCTTTCACTTTTCCCACTAAATGGGTATTTGGTCATTTTTCTTTATAAACATGTGTGATATACACCAAGTGGTTTTAGTTTGAAAGAACCTAAATATCCATCTTGATTTAACTTTTTCAATCATTTCTCATTTACTTGACCTATCTGGTGATTCTAAAGTTGGGTGCAGTATGAGTCATGTGAAGTAAATTCATTATCGATTGTCAATACTTGGTTTGTATAATCCAACACGTAAAGACCGTTATATAAATGTGCCTTGCCAAAACAAATTTTATCTTTATAAAAGAAGCAACATTCATTTCCAAACTTTAAAATAAATCCATTTATATCTAGTTAGGATATAGAAATAATGTTTTTGGTTACATAAGTCACATAATAACAACCCTTTAAAACCAAGATCATCTCATTTGGTAACATTAAGTGGTAGTTCTTGACATCTACAACAGCAAATCTAGCTCAGTTGGCTACTCATATATCTACCTCCCCTCAGTCAATAATTTTGAATCTAATTAGTTCTTGTATTTGAATACATATGTGAGCACCACAAGCTATATCTAATATCAAATTTTTAGAAATAGATAAATTTCACTTGATAACAAATGCACCTAAAGATTCTCCTTTATTCTTTAATTGGGAGAAGTTCTTCTTCTAGTGGACCTTCTTGCCACATGAGAAACAAACAACTTCCTATTCCATTTCCTCCCCCTTGATATTTCTTTTCTTGTAAGGGTTTGAAGAAGATTTGGGATTAAATATCTTCTCCTTCCCTTACCTCGTATTCACCATAAATACAGAATGTTTTTCACGCTTCATGTATTTGTCCACTTGGAGAAAGAGGATAAGAAGATCTGGTAGAGACTTCTTAATTTTGTTCATATTAAAATTCATAACACAACTAGAGAAGATCTGAGGGGGAGATGAGAGAATGACATCGGTACCCAATTCTTCAGGGAGTTTAAACCCTAGAATCTCCAGACACTCAATGTAGCCAATGAGCTTGACTACGTGAGGTATATCTAGGGAAACCTCTCTAAGCTTACTATGAAATAGTGACTTCGAGATCTCAAATCGTTCCTGCCTAGATCTCTCTTGGTAAAGACCATGAAGGAGCTCAATCATGCCATAGGCATCCATGTTTTTGTGGGAATTCATGAGTTCACTAGACATTAATGTAAGCGTCAAACATTAAACATCAACTGTGTCGTTCATATGTTTCTCATAGACCAAGAACTCTTCCTAACTCACCACATGGGTAGGAGGATTAGTTAATGAGGACTCCATCACATAATATTTTCATTCATGTCATAGAATAACCTGAAGGAGTCTAAACAATTTTTGGAAGTTACTGCTAATGAGATGTTGTCTTTATCTAGTATTGATTTTAGGGATAGTGTGCTTGATGAGCTTGTCATTTTTGTTCTATAATTGGAAGAGAAGATTATTAGTACTTTTCTTGATGACAATTTTTTTTGGAAAATAATAAATTGATTTTATTAAGTCTCCCATTATTTTACCAAGTCAAAATATCCCTCACCATTAACCTCATAATGTTTAGTTTCTAGGAAATTATAGTGAAAAGGATCCATATTACCCTTAGTATAACCCCAACAAGGGTCGGTCAAGCTATTTGAAGGTATTTAGGTAGGTAGGTCTTTGCCAACTGTAGGCCTGCAGGTCCTTGATCCGTTGAGTGGACTCCCCAATCCTAAAATCTTGATTTGGATTACCTCAACACTTGCCTCCAAATTTACACCAAGTCTAGCAAGCGTTACTCATCTTGATGTAAAATGGTTAAGTCAACCTGAAACTTTCATAAGATCTTCCTGTATTACAGTAAGTGCCTCAACAAGGGTTGGTCAAAAACATAGTTTTATTGAGTCTTTCCCTTGATCAAGTAACAGAAGGCTTAGTCTAACTTAATATTTTATTGAGGGATGTTTATCTCTTATGTGTAAATTTATTATTATCATTATCACATGATTTTAAATTATAATTGGAATTTAATTAAGTGATTAATCATGTCTTGATAATATTTGCGCATAATCCAGGTTTATTTTAGTTTCATATTGCATGATTGTTAATTCATTAATTATGTAGTTGCGACAATACATCCATAATGAAAAAACCATGCAACTGATAAAAATAAAATAAATAAAAGGGAATAATCATGAGAATTTCTAATGGTTAGTTTATCTAGCACTTGATAAACTAATATCTGAACTAGGGGAGAAAAACCTTGAACCTTTTAAGGATCATATTTATAGCTTTCCACTTGTCCACATTTGTATCTCCTTGGATTGGTTTTTCCTCAGCTCCTAACTTGAACTGCCTCTACAAGCTTGGTAGTTCCATCCATTACATATGCTTTTACTCACACACAGGTGATGGGTAAAATGGGGTTAATATAAAAGAAATCATGGACACATTGGCACTACATATTAATGAGGAGAGATGGCTCACAGGAAAATAATTTAATTTAAAAAATAAATTAAAAGGAAACCAGTCACATACAATGGTCTGGTCTAAATCATGATCACCCACATACATGCAACAAATTATGCCTTTAATAAAACTATCATTCGATTCTTTAATCAATCTTATTAAGATAAATCGCACTCAAATCGATTAATTATTATCTTTAATTAATCAATCCTTTAATCTTAATCCTTTTCTGAACTTCCTTGATATTCTCCTCCATTGTCTTTGAGGTAACATGGTGAATACCCATCCGACTCTATCTAACATGCATTATATTCGTATATTATTTTACTCTCGTGACATATGGAATACATGATTTAATCCCTACTATCACAATGTGTACTTAAAGGATGATTACAAAAATCACATGATTTTTTCAGCCATGTGTTATGATTCAATTCACAGAGTAACAACCTGTAATAAGATTTATACATGATATATAGATCGAACATTATGAAGATATTAATGTTTTAATTACGCATAATTTGGTAAAGTACATGGCGTGTTGTGCTGACTACACGGTGTGTACTGCCTTCATCGTCTATCTGAATTATATGCCTAGGGACTCAGTGTGTGAGTCATACTTTAGAAATCTTGAAGTACACAGCATTTCCAGTGGGCCACATGTCGTGTTGTCTCTGGGTTGCACAGTTACCAGTCGGCTTAGCTATGTATGGGATACACAGATTGGCCCCTAACCCAAAGGTACTACATACCATGTTCAGTAGGGCGCATTGTGTGTAATCCAGTTATTGTGTTCCTATCTGTACTAGTCAACATGTGAGGTAAGAATTAACTACACCAAGTGCCATTAATTCATACGGCTAGAGTAATTTCCCAACAACTCCTGATGTGCTAAACACAACTACACAGTGTGTAATCTAGATTACATGGAATGTATGGAACATTAGACAACATGTAACTCCGAATACACAGCGTGTACTATTATATTACTAAGACAAAATCATCGGCACCTACTGATGAGATCCTCCATTTAATTTTAATCAAAAAATTATTTTTTTCTATTAGATCTGCAAGAAACGAAGCAAGAAGAAAAAATATCAAAATTCATATTACAATAACAATTAACCTTGAATTCACAAACTAAATTATTAAATCATAAATCATCAACGAATTACTTAAATAATTATAAATGATGATGATCCCACTAAGATACCACTAGAAGCACTAGTACAAAAACAATTTTTAATATCCCCTTTTTTCAAGTCAATATTTTAGAACCGACGTGAAAATATTTGAAAAATAATTTTCCACATCGATTATTATATAAATGACATGAAAATCCATTTTCTATGATTTTTCACGTTATTTATATAATAACTAAAATAAAAAAAATCTATTTTCATGAATTTTTCATGTCGGTTATTAAATAACCAGTGTGAAAAATCAATTTTTCATGTTATTTATTTAATAACCGATGTTAAAATGATTTTTCACATCGGTTATTTAATAACTGATGTGAAAAAGGTTTAAAACATTTATTTCATTTCACAAGATTTTATTTGATTAGTCTCATAGCTCAAAAAAAGTTACATATCAAAATTTATGGCCATCAGAAGTTGGCCTTCCATAAGACTTCGTTTAGAAATAATCAAATTCTGATGGACATAACTTTTGATCTATAAATCCATTTGAGCTCTAAGACTAGTAAAATCTAATATTGGGAAATTAACTACATGTTTTCAAACATCTTTCACATTGGTAATTTAATAACTGATTTTAAAAGTCATAAAAATTGATTTTTCACGTCAGTTCTTATATAACCGATGTAAAAAATCAGAGAAAATTTTAATATCTTTTCACAAGGGTTATCATAAAACTGATGTGAAAGATAATTTTAATATCCTGACAATAAGAAATTTCAATTTTTTTACATTACGACATTGAAATTTTCAATTTCCACCTAAAATTTTTAATATTGCATTTTTTTTACCATCTCAATTATATGTTTTCATTATACACGTCATAATTTAACGATCATTTCTTTCAGCCATCATCCTTCCACCGACTCGACTCATTTGATCTTCAATGTTAATCCACTATTTCTTCTTTCTACGATCTTGTCAAATTATTTGTAATTATTTATCCATGATTTATGTTTTTTATGATTATTTTTCTAAATTGATATATCATTTAATGATCATTTATTTCAACTGTTATCATTCCACTAACTAGAATCATTTTATCTTTAACGTGAATCCACTATTTCTTCTTTCCATGATCTTGTCAAGGTATTTGTAATTATTTTTCTATGATTTGTTTTTTTATGAGTATTTTTCTTAATTGATATTCCTTTTAATGATTATTATTTTATTATAATAATTAATAATGCTTCATATCATGGTAAAACTACAAATCCTCCTTCGTATTATAAAATTACTTCTAAGATGAAGCTATGGTTGGCTCATTCGATCTTTCCTCAAAAAAAATATATCAAACTTTTAATTGTCATGACTTTTGATCTATAACTCCGTTTGAGATCTACGACCTACCAAATAAAAGATTAGGAAATTATCTACAAGTTTACATACATTTTTTATGTCATTTTTTAAAAAACCAATATAATAAAAATACTTTTAGTTTCAGTTTTTTAAAAACTAACGTAAAAAATAGCTTTTTAACGTCATTTTTTTGTAAACCGGATGGTCTTTCACATCAGTTTTAAAATAAATGACGTGAAAACCATAAAAATATTTTTAACATCAGTAATTAAATAAAAGATATTAAAAAAATTTATAACTTCTCTCGCAACGACTTCACCTCAAAACCAATGTTAAAAAACTAAAAAACCCAACGTAATAAAGTGTTTTTGTACTAGTAAGGGATCTGAATGCAGTGGAAGCACGGCATTGGGTGGGGCCCAAATTTTCATTTTTAGTCATCTATAACTAGACTAGGATCAATACAATGATGAACGCCAGTATCCACAAACTAAAATCAATGATTTGGACAAATATAATGAAATCATCATATCTGAGAAAGAGGATCTTGCACATCATGTTTATAATTAATTTATTAATTTTTGAAAAATATAAATACCTGGGTATTTGGTACTTTATTAATTGATGATCATTGATTTTCTTGAATTACCATTCTGGATTTACTTTTTTTCACTCATGATGATTCAAAGTAGAATCCATCTAGTGGTGATCCACACGTTCTTCAATGGTCATTGATCATTTCCATTCATTCTCCGGTTGCTAGCACGGTGAAGCGAATGTCTTGCATCGATCATTCTTGATCACTCATTCATCGGTCTTAAATAACTTTTCTTGTTCTTGAGAGGTATAGAGGAAAGGAATCTAGAGATAAAATGTTTAGCTCAATGATTCTCTATTCCTGACTTGGAATTGATCTCTCATCACCGATGGTGGAAAAATAGACGTACCCAACTATTAATCGAGTTGGGGTTTTAGCTACAATATTTAATTGCGTAACAGCAATTAAATAAAATTATAACCATTTGAGAAAACCCATAACACCTAATAAAAATAACTGCATCATTATTTGTGGTGTGCTAACTTGTGCAAAAGGGAACCATAAATGAAATCCTGAGACACATAATGACAATAGTATTATTATTATTTTTTAGCCACCTAGATAAATAATATTTAGCAACATGCAAATAATTAATTTATCACTAGACACAACCTTGATCCACTCAAACTTTACTTTAATTTATTGAACACCTCAATAAAATTTTATTCTCTTAAATAAATATTTCACTCACAGACTAGTAAATAAATATTTATTAAATTTTCAATAAAATAAATAAATATATTTTATTCAAAATCCAGTAAATAATATTTATTTAATTTATGCCATCATTTTAACTTGAATAAAATTATTCCTTGGTATTTAGAATAATATTTATTCCATTAATTAAATTCAAGTAGAATTTAATTGAGACCACCAAAAACACTTAGTGTGTGACCATCTAGGATTATTTCTCATTGGCATTAGGTGGGCTTTCCTAAAGTCCAAGATTACTGTTTAGCGATGGGTCAAGGTACCCAGGAGAAAAAACATAAAGTCATAATGATGACATCCATATAAGAACACTCACTATGTAAAATAATCCCTTCATCACAATATCTCATCAAGAAAGTTTCATGATATTGTCATCAACCTATATGCTTGATATGTCATTCTTTGACTACCTTAAATAAACTCATCGTTACACCATGTCCATGGAATTTAGGGCGGCGGTTCTATTTCAATCAAAGGGAATAGATATCAACTTCCATAAATGGAAGGCATAAATCCATCCTCGACTTATCCACTAATAACATGTTATTCGTGATGCACCCAACATACCCTACTTCCCACCAACATAAAGAATGGCGGTTTTTGTTAGTAAATCAAAGTGTGTGAGTCATGAAACATATTAATAATAATATTAAAGTCTAAGGAACATTACACACACATGTAGATAGGAATATTTGAGGACACCAAAACATGTGGAATTCCTACTTTCGGGTTTGTTCTCATAATCTCTCGTCTTATAGATTACCAAGTTCAAACTTTATGAGAGGAAGTCTCATCAGATTATGAGTACTTACACCTAATGGTATATATACTATGTTTCCCATCATACCATGTCATCCAACCATAGAAATATATTTAAGAATATTTTTATAGCACTTTAAAGTTCTCATCCTAGCAGGGAACTGCTATGACCTTATCAATATGAAAAATACTCTAGGATATTATTACATCATAGTCATGAAGAACAATGAACGATATGTAATAAGATGTTTAATATTTAAATAAATTAAATATTCATGTAATCAAAGTAAAAATAGTTGGTTCTAGGACACTAACTCTTACATAAATGTGTCTCTGGTCAGTTCACATGGATTGTGCCAACCATAATATAACAACCCTGGTTTCCTCAGTATACATGATAAAGGGACATAGACCTCCCCTACAACAGCTTTTTAGACATGGAATAAGCTAATAAGTAACACAAACCACCCCTATCTAAGTTTTCTCATCTAGTCCCTAAGACAATAAGTTACAAAAACATACCAAATAAACGTTTTTTCATCCAAGGCATAACCAATAATTTAAAATTTCACAAAAATCCACATAAAAAATTTATCAAGAGAAAGAACATTCCATTACTCAACCATTTTACAAAACAACATCTGTTCAAATGTCCACATAAACTATTTCAAAAATACATCCACCTCTAAGGAGTTTCCCTTATCCTTAAAACAATACCACCCCCAAAGGGTTGTTTTCATTAACACAAAACATTTCAACACGAGTCGCTATTTTTGAAACAAACTCACCTGATATTTTTCAATTTCTAAAAATAAAATACCACATTAAAGCTTTCATTTCCCATTTTAATAAATACAAAAAGACTTCAAAATGGGAATTTTCATTATAAAAATTACACTTTTCATTTCACAAGATTTAATCAAACCTTATAATTTTTCCAAGGTGACTATTTAATTTTTATAAATACAACACCATATATCTACTTATATTTACAAAAAATTCATTAAGAAATGTTATTCCATTTCATTAATTCACAAAAAAATTCCAAAATATCATCATTTTACAAAACCATGCTTATTATTCTTTGATGTTTTCGAGCATAGCTAAAGCGTCAGTTGGGAATTACAAACTTGGATTTTTATCATATAGATGACTAATATGAGATGTTCATGATGAAGAATAATGTGACCAATTGAATTAAATCAAATATTAATTAATATGAGAACACCATAACCAAACATAGGATCATTTCATGATGATTTATAATTAATTTAAGCAGTTAAAGAATTATATTGTGATGAATTATTTCTTCTTTGATGAATCTGGAAATTCTTCTATGGAATAATATCATTGCATCACAAGAATTCAGTGTAGATTCCCTCCAATGGTGTTCCTCACATATACCATGAATCTTTGAGAAACACCATAGGAATCTATGGGATATAGAACAAAATATCTTAATGTTTTTTTCATTCGTCTGTGATCTCCATTAGAATCACTTTAAAGAAGGACTCTCCTTGATCTTTGTAGAATTGATAGGGGTGGTAGAAAAGGGTCGCCCGCTGTTCTTGAGAGAATTTTGGGAGAGAATATCTCTTGTTATTGAGAGTATTCTCCAGATAGTTTTTTTTATAATAAAAAAATGGTTATCATTAGGGTTAGAAATAATTTAATTTTTTTAAATAGTTCTAGTTTTAGAAAATAATAATTGTACATGCTCCCTTATTGTTTTCTTAATCCCCATAGGACCCCATGCCTATAATAATATTAATATTGTTACTTATTAACATGAACAAAACCAAATAATAAATTAAATATTATTTCTCATATAAATTGATTAAAATTTATTCAAATATTATTTAATATATATTATTTCTCACTACACCTTCAAACTCAATCTGCCATTCTTCCACAATAATTATCACACCTTGAATAATGACCATTTATGTAATAAATAAATATAACTAAATTATTTTATAATAAATAAATAAATAAATATTATATTCACTAAATAGAAAATAAATATTTCTTAAATATTCTGCTAAGAAATATTCTCCTAAATAACTAGTGACTAGATATATGTGACCAAGAAAATATGAATAATTATTAAACCACATATGAAAATAATATTTAAGTGTTAAATAATAAATAATATTCAATATTTAACATAGGTTTTGAATACACTAAATGTGTGATCCTCTATACCTCTTTCTCAATGGCATTAGATGGATCCACCTAGAATCTAAAGTTAGCATCTAGAAACACGCAAAGGAACCCATTGAGTAAGAAATTTATATTTTAAGGACATAAAATCTCCTAAAAATGATTACTATGTAATATGATCCATTTATCATGATATCTCTAATCAAGAAGGTTCTATGTTGTTGTCATCAACCTATGTGCTCGATGTCTCTTTCTTTTATTTTCATAAATTAACCTACCCACAAAACACCATGGACATGGATTTATTTAGGATTTTCCATTCCCATAAAAGGTATTGAGATATCAACCTTCTTTAAAGAACATACAGGATAAGCTGTTTCTCGAATTATTTGTTATTGCAATATCACTCATGATGCACTCAATGTATCCTACTTTTCTATGAACATATGTCATCAAATTTTTCATCAATACATCAAATTAAATAACTAATAATATATATTAATGATAATATTAAATTACAAGGAACAATACATAAGTATGGATATTGGAATATCCAATAACACATATAAATATGGATTTACTATTGATGGGTTGTGTTATCATAATCTCATTTACTAGAAATTACCAAGGGTGTAAACCATAAGAAAGTATCTCAAAGTATTATAAATATATACCCCTAATAAACTATATAATTTATGTCCCATAAAATGGTATCATCTAACTATAGAAAATATATTTGAGAATACTATCATGAAACTTATGGGTTATCATCATAGTGGGGAATAACAATGACCTTTCATGAAGACGATTACTCTTGGGAAATTGTCACATACTATATCACACAGAAGAATAATCATTATGTAAGAAGAAGTTTATTAATATTTCAAATAATGAATACATGTAATCATAAAGTAAATGTAAGTTAGTTATAGGGCCCCAAATCTAATAGACTCTCAATTGAACTAGAGCTAGCTACTAATAAACTTTATTCCACAATCTCTCACATGATACTCATGATTCTACTAAGATAAGGCTTTAGTCAAGGGATCTTCCATGTTTTCTTTCATAGAAACTCTACTCACCTAAACTTAACCCCTATAATAAAAAACTCTCAATAGGTCATATTTTAGGAGTATTTTATTTATCCATTAGTGTGGCCTTGACTTATTTTTGAGATCCATCATTGTCATATTATCACAATATAATGGGATAGTGTCTTTATTATAATGTCTCAGCCCGAATTCCATTAAACTGGTTCCTTGATCTAGTTTTCCATAAGACCTCAAGCATTCCTCCTTGTATGCCAGATGTTAACAACTATCAGTTGGGGCCTAAGGTAGAACTATTAGGAGGCCATACTCCCATATCAGAATGCACAACCCAATGTAAATAACCAAACATCATACACATCAGAGTACATGGAAATAATAAATAAACTGAAATGGAATAGTGTTGTTATAAAATAAAATATAGAAAAGGCTTGAACAGTCATGACACACATACAATATAGATCTCCCACTAGTTTGATCATATATACAAACTAATAAAATCAAAAATAAATACATCAGGCTCTACTGCCAACTCTACCCATGTCACATACCTAGTCTCTAGTACCCTATCGTGCTGCTACAGGTCGATCATCAGACTTCATTTTATCAACCCACTCAATCATAAAATCATGGGACTTATCTATATCCATAATACATATATGCTCATACTAAAAGCATAAATAAGGTATACACTCACCCTAAGGTACATGTACAAGGGGTGAGAAATAAATATCAGTAGGCCACCCCCAGTGGTGAACCTAAAACCTACTGTAGTAAGTTCATGATCATATAGTATGCTCATGGTAGCCAAAAAATAACTAAAATAAATAAAAATAAAACCATAATCAATCCTTGAGTTTTTGACTTTGGTTGATCATACCTGATTCATCCAATGTCGAGCTTTCTATGAGCATGTCTCAATGTTCTTGCATCACAAGTAACATACATGCACCACATCCAAGGTATCCCTAACCATTTCTCTTAAAACTGGGTACTTTTCCCATGACATTACTACCATCTATGTTCATAATCAAATGAATCCCCTAACATTTCCTCAGAATCCATTTGTTATCATTCCTGGTGCCTAGATAAATCAGTCCCCAATACTTATATCAGGCTAGTTTACAACCAGTAACCAAATCATCAGTCTAACATTTAATCCATGTATCATAACCAATAGTTCTTGGATCATTAGTCTAGAACCAAAACCATACATCAAAATAATATTTTCTAGAGAATAAGTTTGACACCTAAAATATACATAAAAGCAATAGTTCCTAGAGCATCAGTCTAAAACCTAAACCATGGATGAATAGTGTCACCCCACCAACCATTCCATATAGTATACCATCATGTCCTATAGCATTAGTTTTTCAAATAAACCAAAAATTCATAGCATCATTCCATAATCCCAAAACCATACAATATATGGTGCATAAATTATCAGTTTGGAACTTAAACCATAAAGTATACTATTAGTGTCTAGAGCCTCAATATGACACTAATTCATATAGTTTGATACCCATTCCTTGAGAATCAGTCTATAATCTCAACCATATGTGTGAAATTTCATGTCCACTATACAAAAAAACAATCAATGTGCCTAGAACCTCAGTCCAGCACTCAAACCATAAACAAACTATCGATACTAATACATAGCATCAAGTTTAACCCCTTTCAACAATAATATCATTGTGGGAATAAACCAACATAAAGTGAAGAAATATCAAGTGTTTTTTAAATTCCCATGTCTATTCTCACATCTCAGACTCATCGAATCACACATCGGTCCAACTACCAAATGAACACATGCAGCCATTACTACCCAGACACATGCAGCTGCTCAGGGTAGGTCAATCAATTGGGAACCTACTTAGACCTATGGGTAAACACATAAGAAAAAGAATCCCTCTTGGGATCCACAAAACTGGTACATAATAAATTCATCCCTCTTGGGATCCTCTTGGTCAACACATAAGTGTAAACATCCCTCTTACAATCCTTGGTCACAACTAAACTTTTGGGCGAATTCCCTTCTCTCATGATAATACATCCCACAACCTAGTCTCTAGCATATAATAGTATCATAGGCCTCGAAGGTGTTAAATACTCATAAGGTATATTTCCTTAAGACCAACCCCTTTCCAAGTCACGCTAGGTTATCTCATACACCCAACTTATCCACTACCTCACATCGCAACTCAGTCCCACTAACTTTGTACAATACTATTAAAACACCAATCAAGGTCTATAATGAACACATGTTATTCCCACCAATCATTCTCATGACACTCATGTGGGTCTCATCCCATGTTTCACCCTCATGAGATATTTGAACTCACTTTCTGGAGGAAAACATCCCTTTCATAACTTACTAACACCAAACCATCTCTTAGAAGTTATCTGAAATCCCCAGGGGAACCACTTTCATGTTCTATATGTAAAACCCCTCAAAATGGACTCCTATTATGTCCCATTCCAAATCTAGGGCACAAAATAAACCAAAACCCTTCAATGGGTAACAAAGGGGCAGTACACGGTGTGTACCCTGAGTACATGGCATGTACTCTGAAACCTTCCACCTGGCCATGTACTTCTACATGTATTAGGTAAACCCAAGGTATATCCATGTAATATTACACAACCATGGAATAAATGGGTTATAGATATTTACTTACACAGGTTCATGTCCCCCTTACACATGGTGTCTTCCCTTACACCTGGTTACATGACCATGTCCCACTACATGTCGTGTACCTCGACTACATGGTGTGTAGTCCCAAAATTCCATATGCCAGACTACATGGACACATGGACATGTAACACTACATATATTTTAATCCCAATACATTCCATGTAGTTCCAAAATTACATCTTCCCCAAATGGTAAGAACACATTGCGTGTGCTCTTGAACCAAAAATTTTATGATCAGTATTTCTGAATGGAAAATCCCTTCAAACCACCCAAAACCCCCATTTTTTCCCTTGACTGGGCACAGATCAACCCCCATGTAGTCCTTATCAGTCATAATAGAGCTATATAACTTTTAAAAAAACATATATGGGGATTGGGGCATAAAACTCAAAAACTAACCTACCTCATGGGGAAATACAGAATCATCGGATCTAAATCTACTCCAAAAAGCTATTGCACCTCGATCTGATCTTGATCACCATTTTGGATGAAGTACAGTGGAATATCCTCCCCCTTATCCTATTGGTCCAATATTTTTACACAAGGTAGAATCCCTCTTCCCCTTCCTTCCATGTGTGGGAATCCAAATGGGGTGAGAGGCTTTTAATTAATTATTTATTTAATTAATTAAAATACAATTTAACACCCATCATGAGTCTTAGAACTTGATGTGGGTTTATACCTTGCTTAAGAAAAACATCTCATTCTGGGCTAAATTATAAAGTAGTAATCTCAATACGATTCTTTGTTCATAAGATACATCCTCCTGAACCTACAAAAATAATTTAATATTTAATTTATTAAATATTAAATATTATTCCAATACTCAACAGGTTCATAATTACACTAAACTCTTATACTATGGTAAACATACTATTTTGGGACCAATAGAGTGGTCATAATAATTATATGTGATCATATTATTGGTTAAAATGACCATTTTACCCCTCACAAGTACCTGAAAGTACAAATTCAAATTTATGCTCAAATTCAGAATCTAGGGAAACATAGGTCTTTACAGACTCCCCACTATAAACCTTCATGTTCTTGAGAATACATAGTGGTATTCCAACTACACACCCCTGACTCACCATTTTCATCTACTCGTGATCAACTCATTGCATTCTACTTTAGGATCGAAACTGAGTTCATCTTCATAGCTCCAAAGATAAGGTGTACAACCTATCAAAGGTCAATCCACCGTTTTCCACCATCAACAACTACTAATATGGTGTCTGACTGCACCCATCCATCCTAGGATGTCATAGAATTATCCACAACTCATCATCATACTCATGGTTCTCCCCGCCATATAACTCAACCCAAAATGGATAATTCAAGTGCATGAAATTTTCAACCATCATATTCACCTTCCCAAACACATCCTTAGTGATCCACCAACCCACTTGATGTGTTTATCACTGCATCCTCGACCCCACTCACACAAGGTTCACATCACCATGACTGATCTGATACTCCCCACTATAGGGGTATCCTTATTATTTCCTTACAAACAAACACCAAATCCACAACCCATTTTCTAATCACTACTAATCCTTATAACTAGGCATTTCCATCTCACTCTCACCTGAGTGAAAAAATGAAACATCAACTATTACCCATTCCCAGCATCCAAGAATGGTAACCATGGTTTTCATCGACATCTAGACAATATCAAGGAACTCACTCACAAACGGATGGTGGTTCACTCCCACCATATGTCTTCACATACACCTCTCCACAAGCCCAACCTACCAGGAGTCCCTTTATCAAACAAAAGTGAAATCTATATAGCATGGTGTATAGTTGATAATCCTTCAGCATACTTAGGAAAATGTTATGATATTGAGCATGATTATCTCTAGACTAGGAGTAGACTAATATTTAATTTAAGAATACTACCACAAACTCATCCATTCCTAGAACATCACAATTTTACCCTAAGGGCCTCAGGTCACCATGCACACAAGTCTCTCATCACACCTGCAATGATTCTCAGCCTACTCATGGATGTCTTCCCAACTCAAGAATCAGGAATTTATAATTCTATATCACCCAATCCACAAACCAAATGATAAAATATACCACCACTCATTCATTTATATATGATCCCATCAAATTTTAACCATTACACGCTATTATGTAACCCAAACACAAAACCTCTTCCAACTCCAATGAGTCACTCCCCATAAAAACTTGGATCACAAGACCTAACCAAAACCATTGAGCACCTTCTATTCTCCTAATATAGCTCATAACCACAAGGAACAAATGCCTTCTCAACCATTACCTTGGCTAAGTACCTGAATGATTCTTCCCCTCTTGAAACCAACCACAAGTCTGAATCATTAGAATACAAGTTAACCTTCTTGAAAACAAAAGGCATCCAACATGCCTAAACCCTATAATAGTCTTCACCATTTATGAATAATTTTAAAATTTTCTCAAAACATCCACTTGTGTATCACACACCTAAAGGAACACATAACTCAGTCGGCCTCTCTCATGGGTCACCCTCAAAAACCACAAGGCACTAACTCCTTAAACTAGATTCGTGTTGAAGAAGGTCAATAGAGTCTCTGACCTAGGTCTAGGACAAATCACAAAAGTACACAACTCAAATAGCATCCAACATTATTTTTCCCAATATTTCCTAACATAAATAGGTCAAAAGACCCATATCTAGGGTCACACATAAAAAGGAAGTCATCTTTCAAACCAACCACCCACAACTAGGTTCTTTATCCTCTTCAAGCACCTACACATTAAACCACTCCCTATAGGACCAGGCCATACAACCAACCTCAAACAAAAACCACCCACAGGGTTCCAATGGTCATAGACTTATACTATACTGACCCACCAGGGTCATTTCATAAAATATTCATGAGGACCACCCCAGTGCCCTCATCATCAAGTATCTCACCATATATCTACATAACCTTCCATCGGAAAATGATCCATATATATATCAGCTAAACTATGTAGAATTTCACCAAGTTCTTATATGGTAAAACTTCATATGAGAATTTTTTGAGACTTCAAACTATTGATCCTTCATCATCAATAAAATCACACACTAGTGGGCCTATAATATTTCGACCTTATGTGCCTATTGTGATTCATGATATGACTCTTTCCTCTATAGTCTAAGAGTAAAAAGTAAAATTAAAGGCCACTTAATAGTGGTATATGATACATAAATCCATAACACCTCAAAAAATAAAAATAACATGTATGTTTCTCAAAGAGAAAATCATATACAACCATAACAACATAAATCAAAATAATAATCCCAGTCCTGGTAACCTAGAATTCTTACCGGAATAGGTTTTCATGATGGACCAGTCAAATATCTATCAAAGTATATAACACATTCCTATATCTCCAGTATATTAAATCCCAAAGAGTAAAATGGGAAAGTAACTTCTATGATACCACTTTGTAACATCCTAGTTCGGATGCCACTAAACTGGTGCCCTCATCCAGTTTACTACAAGACCTCAAGTGCACCTCGTTGTATGCTAGAGGCTTCTGACTAGATATGAGGTCTAATTTGGAACTTTTAGGAGACTAAAACCCAATATTAGATTACAAAACTCGAATAAAATAACCAAAAATTATACACATCAGAGTATATTGAAAAAATAAATAAACTAAAATATAAGCATGTTGTGATAAAATACAATACAATAAAGGCCTAAATAGTCATGACACACAAAAAACCATGATCACCCACTAGTTCAATCATATATAAAAAATAAACAACTAAAAAATAAATACATACAGCTCTACTACTAACTCTAATCCATGTCACACGCCTAGTCTTCAGTGCCTTTTCTAGATGCTCTAACTCAATCATCAAGCTCCACATAAGAAACCTACTCAATCATTTAATCCTGGGCCTTTTACCTATCTATCGTGCATCTGTTCTCATCCTAAAAAACATAATGAATGCCTTCACACCAAGGTTCATGTACAATGGGTGAGAAATAAATCTCAATAGAATTCCCCCAATGGTGCACTTATAATCAGCTTATATAAGTGCATGTTCATGAAATATGCTTATCCAATACAAAACATAATTGAAATAAATAAAAATAAAACCATCACCCATCCTTGATTCTGTGAATCTGATTGAACATACTTACTTTAGACAATGTTTCATTGTATCTGAGCATGTTTCAATGTTTGTGCATCACAAGTAACATGCAGGCATCGTATCTAAGGTTTCCCTAACCATTTATCTAGAAATTAGGTACCTTTCCCATGGAAGTCCTACCATATCAGTTATTAATCAAAGGAATCCCCTACCATGTTGTCATGACTCCATTTGTTATATTTTTTGGTACCTATATGCATCAGTCCTCAATATTCATATCATGCTTGTGTACAACCAGTGCTTGTAGCATCAATCTGAAATCTAATCCATGTATAATAACCAATAGTTCTTTGATAATTAGTTTAACACTGAAACCATACAATAAAACAATATTTCCTAGTGCATCTGTTTGACACAAAAAACATACATCAAAAAATATTTCCTAGAGAATTAGTTTGACACCAAAACCATGGATGCATAGCATCATTTCACCATCCATTACAACTAGTATACCATCATGTCCTATAGTATCAGTATATCACATAAACCATAGATGTAGAGTTTGAGTCCTTAATCCCCAAACCATACAATACATAGTTCCTAGAGCGTCATTCTATCACTTAAACAATAAAGTTTACTATTAGTGTACAAAACCTTAGTCTAACACCAATACATAAAGTATACTACCCATTATAGGAGTGTTAGTCCATCATATAAACCATATATGAGAAATATCACTTCTATTATACACAAAAACAACAATCAATGTGCCTGGAACCTTAATCTAACACATCAGTACCAATATGAAGCATCAAGTCTAACCTCTTTCAACCACAACATCCCAACGAGTGTAAACCAACATCAGGCAATGAAATATCAAGGGTTGTATGAATTACTATTCTTGACATCACATATTAGCCGCTTCATCTCATATATTAGTTTGGGTACCAAAGGAACACTTGAAACCATTACTACCCAAACACATGCACCCAATCAGGTTCGGTCTATCAATCAGGCACCCACTTGTACCTCTAGGTCAACATGCAAGAATATTAATCCCTCTTAGGATCCTCAAAACTGGTATATAATGAATGAATCCCTCTTGAGATCCTCTAGGTCCAAACATAATCAAAAAATATAACTCTTACAAGCCTTGGTCACAACTAAACTTTTGAGCCAATGCCCATTTCTCAGGGTAACACATCCTGCAAACCAATCTCTTACATCTCAAGACCTCACAGACCTCAAAGTTATTAAATCTTCATAATGAAGATATCCTCAAGCCCAAACCCTTTCCAAGTCTCCCTTGGTTGTCTCATACACCCAACCAATCGACCACCTCGAGTGGCAACTCAATCCCGCTAACTAGGGACAATCCTATTCCAGCACCAATCAAGGTATCCTATGAACTCATGTTATGCTCTCCAATAATTATCATTACCCTAACCTTAGTATCATCCCATGTCTTATCCTTAGGAGACCTTTGAACTCACTTTATGGATGAAAACAACTTTCCATAAATTACTCACCCTAAACCATATCTTAGAAATTCTAAGAACGCCCCAAGGGATACACATTCATACTCTATGTGGAAAAAAACTCATGATGCACTCCACTTGTGTACCATTCCGGATTTGGGGTGAAAATAACCCAAAATGAACCAAAGGATAACAAAGGGATAGTACACATTGTGTACACTGAGTACATGGCATGTACTCTGAAACCTCCCACCAGGATATATACTTCTACACGACCTGAGTACACTCCAGGTCTAGGCATGTACTACTACATGACCATGACATACACAGGGTCTGGTCATGTACTTCCACAGGGCCATGTCCCCCTTAAATGGGGTGTCTTCCCATGTACCTAGTCACATTCACATGTCCCACTACATGTCATGTACCTCGACTATAGGGCGTGTAGTCCCAAAATTACATATTCCCAACTACACGTCCACATGGTCATGTACTGCCACATGGGCATGTACCACTACACAGCATGTAGTGCCAAAATTCATCTTCCTAGAATGGAAAAAAATACACAACATGTGTTCCTAAAACACACATCATGTGGTCTATATTTCTAAATAGTAAATCCCTACAAAACTCACAAAACCCTTATTTTTTCCCCAATTGGAGATAGATCGACCTTTGTGGGTTCCATAGCAAACATAATAGAGATATAAAACTTAAAAACAACATATCTATGGAGATTGAGGAATAAAACTAAAAAACCAACCTACCTCATAAAGAAATATTGAATCTTCGAGTCTAAATAAGCTCCTTGAAGCTACTTCACCTTGATCTGGTCTCGATTTTCTTCATAGATGAAGTCTTACATCATCTCTTACCCATTATCCTCTTGGTATGGAGGCTTTGTGCAATGTATAATCCATATCCCCCTTCTTTCCTTGTTTGGGGGAAAAATTAGGGGATATTATTTTAATTATTTATCTATTCAATTAATTAAAACCCCATTTAACACTCATCCCAAATCACAGAACCCGTAGCGGGTTTATACCTCATCTAAGTAAAAAAACACAATTTTGGAATCAAAAATAGATTTAAAATCTCAATTTTATTATCCATTCACAAAATACAACCACCCAAACCCACATGGATAATTTAATATTTAATTAATTAAATATTAAATATTATTCTAAAATTCGAACAATTTGAAATTTTACCAAACTCATATCCTAGGGTAAATGCCTTATTCTGGGACCAACGGATTGGTCAAAAAAATATCCAAGATCATCTACTGGGGAAAGATGGCTATTTTACCTCTAATGAGTACTTGAAGGAAAAAATTCAAGTTTCTTCTCAAATTCAAAATCTAGGGAAACATGGGTTTTTAAATTTATTACTAGGAACCACATCAATCTCTAGCACAAAGTTTCATATCCAAAAAAACTTCTTTATCATTATCAAAAAATGCTATATACTCAGAAAAACATATAGATTTAGAAACAACTAGTTTCTTTGAACTCTTCTAACTCATAGCTCCTCTGATGAGAATGAAGACATATCCTGACTATTACTTTAAACCATTATGATCTATTTGAAGGATATAATTAGTGTAACCCATACTGACTAGCTCATTTTACCCTCTATATAACAAGAATATATCCTTATTTTTTCTCAAATACTTAAGGATATACTTAAAAATTGACCAATGTTGTTCACCTATATAATCTTTATATCTACCTAACATGCTCAAGAAATAGGAAACATCAATCCTGGTATATAACATGGAATACATGATTCATCCTACTGCAAAATCATATAGGATCTTACTCATTCTCTCTTTCTATTATTCTATATAAGGACACATTTTATTGGAAATTTTTATACCATGTGATACTATAACCAATCCTCTCTTGGATTACTCCATAAGAAATATATTTAGTATATGGTCAATGTACATGCATTGACTTATTCTAAGAATCCTCTTTGATCTATCATGAATAACATTGATCACTATAATGTAGGTTTTTACACCAAATTCATTCATGGAGAAGAACTTCTTTAACCAGTCCCAAAATGACTGTAAGACTCATATGTAATTTCCAATAAGTAATATTTCATCATGCTAGGATAAATATTTCACTCTTGTTAACACTACTGGAAATGTGATCTATACCAACGGTTTTGGGAAAACTGTTGATATAGTTCACTAATTTGGTCTTATACCAATGGTTTGGCCAAAATCAATGTTATAGGTCACTTATATGGGCCTATACCAATGGTTATCCCAAAACAGTTGGTATAGGTCACTAATTTGGAGCTATACTAATGGTTTTGGGCAAACCGTTGGTACAGTTCACTAATTTGGACCTATACCAGCGGTTTTGGTAAAACTGTTGGTATAGGTCCATTATTGAGACCCTATACCAACGGTTTTGGCAAAACCATTGGTATAGGTCCCAAAATCAAATAACATATACCAATGGTTCTCAAAACCCTTGGTATAGGTCTATACCAATAGTTTTGAGAACCGTTGGTATAGGTACATGTATTTTTAATGGAATCTTCTTATAGAGGACATTAAATAAATCAAAATTTAAAATACTTATGATAATACATATATATATATATATTTATGAAATTATGTTCACAAAAGTGAGTTAGGTTATTGGTTAGGTCGTTCAATCGCAAATGGGAGGTGCTAGGGTCAAAACCAACCGAATGATTATTTTTTGAATTATATATACCAATAGTTTTATGGAACCATTGGTATAGATTTTCATATTACATATACCAAAGGTTTTTAAAACCGTTGGTATAGGTCTATACCAATGGTTTTCCCAAAACCGTTGGTATAGACCTAACCCCACGGCTTACTTGTAAAAGGTTCTCCAAACCGTTGGTATAGGCTATACCAATGGTTTGGAGGCCTATACCAACAGTTCCAAACCGTTGGTATAGGTTATTTTTCCAGTAGTGTAAACCTGTAATAAACACATGGATCATATTTTCTCTTAATGAAACAGAATTATTTTACAACTTCATCCAACCGAATATTCTTTGAACTAAATTCCTACTTAAATTTATAAATTGACCTATTAAACTTATAGAAATTTTTAGAAATACTTGAATTTCTAAAACCTTATTATTGTGTCATATAGACATATTATTAAAGGTTCCCATTAAGGAAATCTATTTTTACAACCATCTACCAATTTTCATAGTTATGTAAATTTTTTATAGTAATTAGAATTATGATGGATATAAACATGGAAACTAGAGAAAATGAATTATCATAGTCAATGTCTTGATGTTTTTTAAACTCTTTAGCCACTATCCATGTTTTGTAGGTATTTACTTTAACTTCTATGTCTAGTTTTCTATTGATACCCATTTAAACCCAACTGGATTTACATAAATTGGAAAATTTAACAAAACATAAACTTAGTTATAATACATGGAATACATCACATAATTTATGGATTCTTTCCATTTTTCGGATTTTAAGAACTATACTCCCTCTTTATAGGAGATTGATTCATTGTTATCAATCAATAACGAGTCACTATCTTCGGTGACTAAAAAACTATACATTTCTAGTTTAATTAACGTTATGGTACTCATACATAGTAATTGTGTTTCAAGAAAAACTTCTTCCATAGGGACATATGTAATATGTTCTTATGGAAAATTTGTGTATCTTGAGGATCAACTTCATTGAAGTCAATATTTCACCCATTATCCTTCTTGAGGACATGCTCCCTATTAAGAAAGATGGCTTGCCTTACGATAGTCACTTTCTTTTCTGAGGGGTTATATAGATAATATTCATTGGTTTTCTATGGATATATTATAGATAGAAACTTCAAGCCTCAGGTTTCTATTTTTTTTCCAAAGGTGTCCTTAATAAATGCCTCACTTCCCCAAAATGGTGTATATGACAAAACAGGCTTCTTTCTTCTCCATAGCTAAACAAGAATTATATTGTCTTCTATAGTTGGTACTCAGTATAGTGTATATGTCATAGTTTATAATTTTTATCCCCAAAAGGATATAGGAATATCTATATGACTCATCATCAAACTTACCTTATCAATCAAGTTATGGTTCCTCCTTTTACTGACACTATTCCATTATGGTGTATAAGGTGGAGTGAGTTAAGATAGAATCAAAAAATACTATATAAAGTTAATAAACTCTTGGTTAAGAAATTAACTACTTTGATTAGATAAAATTTTCTTTATCTTCATACCAAGTTTATTCTACAATTCATTCTTTAACTTTCAGAATTTATCAATGGTCTCAGACTTACACCTCATCAAGTAGACATAGACATATCGACTCAATTCATCAGTAAAATTATAAAGTAAGGATATCCACCACTTGATTCTAGTAAAATATTTCCACAAAAAACCATGTATACAAATCCTATAATCTCTATGTCCCTTTCACTCTATCCAAAAAATGTTGGTTTAGTCATTTTTCCTTGTAAATAAGAATGAAGTCATTTGAGTGGTCTTGGCTTAAAAGATCCTAAATAACCATCTTGATGGAGATTTATCATATACTTCTCATTTATATGACCAAGATAGCGATTCCACAGATGGGTGTTATATGATTCATTCAAACATGATTCGTTGTCTATTATCAATACTTTTTTTTCATAATTTAATACATAAATATTGTTATTTAGTTATGTCGTACTATATAAAATGCTATCCTTGTAAAAGAGGCATTTTTTATTTTCAAATTTAAAAATAAATCCTTCCATGTCAAGGAAAGAAACAAAGATGATGTTATTAGTAACACTTTGCACAAAATAACATTTCTTTAAAACCAAAATCATTTAATTCAATAATGAAAGGTGGTGGTCTTCTATATCCAAAGCAGGGAGTCATGATCCATTGGATTCTCAAAGATCCACCTCTCCTTTGGAAATAATTAAAAATCTACTTGGTTATTATATTTTGATATATATGTGAGCACCATAAGCTATATCTAATACAAATATATAGATATAGAAAGATTACACTTGATAATGAATGCACCTTTAGTTTCCACTTGCTTATGGGTGTAGTTCTTCTTTCAGTGGACTCGCTTACCACAAGAAAACATATTACATCTTTTTCTTTCACCTGCCTTTCGATATTCTTCTTCTTGGAAGCATGATGCTCAGGATTTCTAGACTTATTATGATTCTTGGTACCCTTTTTCTTATTCTTTATTTTCTTGTTCATCGTGTAGACTATGGGTTTTTCACACCCCATGTCCCTATAAATTTGGAAAATGAGAGTAAGAAGTTATGAAATATTATTCTTGTTAATACTCATGTTGTAATTCACAATAAAAATACAAAATTATTCATACATTGATTAAAGGATGAGATTTCTGCACATCTCTCCATGGGATTTAATGCCTAAGATGTTTAAGCACTATGTGTATCCAATTATCTTGACTACATGAGGCCCAATAGGCATAGAATATCCAAGATTTCATTTGAATAGTGAATTGAATATCACATATCTCTATCATCTCACATTCTCTTGATAAAGATCACAAAGGTGATACATCATGCTATATGAATCCAAATCCTCGTCTTTTTTTAGAAGTTCATTCCACATGGATGATAGCATGAAACACTAGACATTTGTGTCATCATCCAAATGTTTCTCATATAGAGATAGTTTTTCCTAGCCTCCTATACATGAACTTTAGGAATAATGTTTTCTAGAATATATAATTTCCTTTCATGGTATAGAATAATGTACAAAAACATTTTATATTATTTTAAATTAGTTTCAGTGAGAATTTTATCCTTCCCAAGTATGGATCACAGTGATATGGTTGAATTCATGTGTATTTTCATTTCTATAATTATGAATAGTATAATTTTAGTACTTTATCTAATTTAGATAATAAATATTAAATTTATTAATCTATGACTATTTTATTAAAACCCAATAACCCTCAAAATTGGTTTCATAATATCCTATTTCATGGATATTCTAGTGTAAAGGACCCATATTCCCCTTTCTGTAATCCAAAAATCGGTCTAACAAGTTATTTTAATTGTTTTAGATAGGCATATTTTTTTCAACTATATTAACTCACAATTTCTTGATCTACTAAGTGAACTTCCTAATCCTGAAATCCTCAATTTATATTTCATCAAACCTTTCCTCTTAGTTTCACCAATTCCTGCTTTAATACTCATCCATTGATGTGAACTAAGTTAATTCAACCCAAAACTCAAGTTAGAATTTCTCAATAATTGAAAGCACCCAGAATATGATCATTCAAGCATAGTAAATCAAGGTTTGATTTTAACTTAATTAGTATAAGGATATAATGACTTGATATACATAATTGAGGGATTTTTATCTTTATATGTAAATTTCACATTTTATCTTTCTTAAATTCTTGTTAATATTAAGTGAATTTACTTAGGTGATTAACCATGAATTAAATAAAGTTTACGCATTATATAATTTTATTTTAGTTCTATCTTTTATACTTTTTAATTCATTAATTCAAGTGATTACAACAAAACATCCAAAATGAAATTAACCATGAAACTTGAAGGAAATAAAATAATAAGAGTGTTATTATCATGAATTTTTTATAATGGTTAGTTTATCTAGAGGATGATAAATTAAGTATCAGCCTAGGGGGGAACACATTGATCCATGACATGATTTGTGTTGTAGATTTCCACTTTTCCTTATATGTATCTCTTGGATTAGTTTTACCTTGTCTCCAAACTTGAACTACCTCTACTCTTTTTAGAGATCCATACATTTTATTTTCTTTTACTCACACGTGAGTGAGGGGAACCAAATGATTTTTTTAGGGTGTTTGTATAAAAGGAAGTTATGGGCACACATTACCTTACATAATAAGATGAGGGATGATGTGAAGACCATCAATTTAATTAAGTAATAAATTAAAAGGAAACCAGTTGCATATAAAGTTCTGTTCTATGTTCATGATCATCCACATACAAGAAATGAATTATGCATTTAAAAAATTAGTATTAATTCCCAATCATTCTTATTTAATATAAATCATGTTCAAATGAATTAATTATCTTATTTAATTAATAAATTATTTTATATTAATTCTCATCCAAACTTTCTTGAGATTCACATCCATAATTATTTTAAATAAATAAAATAAATTATCTAAAATTGGATAAGTATAAAACATCTACCTTAGAGGCAACATGGTGAGTACCCATTAGAAATACCAAACATGTTTGAAATTTGTATATTTTTTACACATGCGGCATCTATAATACATGTCTTATCATGTAATTTCATGGCATGTATTTCTAAATAAATGACACACAAACCCATGTTAATAACATATAATGTTATCTTTTAATGTGTGTAGAGTAATTTTTATATTATGACTTATACACAAAATGTAGTTCAAAATATTACACAAAAATTAATTATATACTTAATATGTTCAAAACCCATCACGTGGAATGTAAAAGTTAAATAAATGACACAAGTATCACATGTTGATATGGTTTAGATAGTATAATAAAATAATTTTAAATTATATGTAACCAGGTAATATAAACAGCATGTATTATCCAGCTACATGTTGTGTATAGTTCTTTACTATCTATTTTTGGGACATACTTAGGGATTGGGAATGTATTCCTGCCATAGACACTAATGGAGTACACATAGTATGCCTGATCTATATGTCATGTGGTTTTCAAGTTACATGGTTTTCTATCACACTTGTCATGTAATAAATACATGGATCATCTTTGACTAATGTAATACACATTGTGTATTCAAGTTACAAGTTGTGTTGTCTAGCTGACTATGTGCTAGGTTAGACCAATCATCACATAGCGTGTATTAATTTTACATCATTTGTAATAAATGTATGACACTCCAAATTAATTCATTATGCATCCTGGTTCATTAAAAATAGGTACATGTCATGTCCTTATAGGCTACACACCTTGTAATCTTTTGTTATTCGGCCAGAATCTTTGGCACCTCTGAATGAGTTATTCGAATGAACTTTATTCATAATTAGTCCATTTTTTATTATATTTTCAATAATTAACAGGAGGAAGAGGAGATACCAGGATTCAGATTTAAAGTACGATTAAACTAGAACTGGAAAGTATTGATAAATTCCTAAATCAATCAATTATCTTTAAATAATTATAAATTATTCTATGAAAACTATGATACAACTTGTTTTGGGCACAGCATTTGTGCTGATAAGTCATATCCAACTCAGTTTTTTTTCTAAATTGATGATTAATCTAGGATATACATGATGAATAATTTTGTGAACAATGAAATTGAATAAAAGATTAATTTACATGAGAATGATGAAACCAAACATAAGATCATCACATAATGATTTATAATTAATTTAAGGAGTTAAAGAGTTGCATTACGCTGAATTATTTATTATTTGATGAATATGAAAATTCCTCTACGTTTTATCATCATTGTGTAGAAAGAACCAAGTGTATATTCCCTCTAGTGGTGATCCACACATGAAAAATGAACCTCTAAGTGTCTTCATAGAGTTTTATCATGGAAGATCCTAATGCATGTGTTGTTCGAATGTGATCACCATAAGAATCACTTCAAAGAAGGACTCTCAGTTATCTCTCTAGAATAAAGAGGTGTGGTGGAGGAGGATAACTCTTTGTTCTTGAGATCATTCTTGGAGAGGATCTCTCAATGAATTGAGAGTATTCTTTGGGATGTTATTGTGCACAATAAAACAAATTGCTAGCATTGTGGTAGGAAATAATATAATTGGGTTTAAATAGTGCTAAGGTTGAAAAATAATAATTGTGAATGTACACTTATTATTTTATTAATCCCTATGGAACCTCATTTCTATAATAATACAATTATTATTTCTTGACATGCACAAAACAAGTGAATTAATTAAATATTATTTCTTGGATAAATTGTTGAAAATTTATTCAAATAATATTTATTATAATTATTTCTCACCAAACCTTTAAACTCAATCTTTTATACCTCCAAAATATTTATCAGACCTTAAATAATGACTATTTATTAAATAAATAAATATTACTACATTATTCACCAATAAATAAACAAATAGATATTTTATTCTGTAAATATAAAATAAATATTTATTAAATATTCTACTCGTAAATACTCTCTTGAATAACTAAATACTGAATATATGTGTTCAAGAAAACATGAATAATTATCAAACCATGCATATGAATAATATTTATTCAACATGATAAATAATAAATAATATTTAATATTTAACTGAGGTTCTGGAAACACTAAGTGTCTGACTCTCTATTCCTCTTTCTTGGTGTCATTAGGAGGAGCCACCCAAAGACCAAGTTTATCATCTAGAAACATGCCAAGGAAGCCATAAGGAATGAATTTAACTTCACAATAATGTAAAACCTCATAAGAATTCTTACTATGTAATTTAATATTTTTTATCATTATACCTCTATTCAAGCAGGTTGTATGCTAGTGTCATCAACCTATGTGCTTGATGTTTCATTCTTTAACTTTCCGAAAATGAACCTACCCATAGAATACAATGACCATGGAATTATTTAGTCTATTTCATTCTAATCAAAGATCCATAGATATCATCTTCCATTAAATAATGTAAGGTAAAAATCCTTTCTTACATTATTTAGTAATTCCATATAACTCATGATGCACCCTGTGTATCCTACTTCTCTATGAATATATGTCATCACAGTTTTTTCAATACATCAAAGTACATAATTAATAATATCAATTAATGATAATATTAAATTCTAAGGACCAATACATACCTCCACATATAGGAATATCCAATGACATATATAAATATGTATTTCCTACTTTTGGGTCATGTTCTCATAATCTCATGTACTAGAAATTACCAAGGGTGTACACCGTGAAAAAGTGTCTCAAACCCCTATGAGTCTCCACCCATAATAGCCTATATCATTTATTCCCTATCAACTTATTTCATGCGACTATAGAATATATATTTAAGAATACTATTATAGAACTTTTGGTTTCTCATCATAGCGGGGAACTACTATGAACTTTTAGGGAGATAGTTACTCTTAGGACATTATCACATACTATGTCATGTAGAAGAACAATCATGATATGATAAAAAATTTATTAATATTAAAAATAATGAGTACAGGTAATCATAAATTTCAATGAAGTTGGTTCTATGGAACCAACTCCAACATTCTTTAGGCCCAACTCAAATTCAAATCCATTTCATATTAACCAATGATTGTGAAATTCCATGCATGAAAAGGATATCAAACTTAATGAATAAATGCATGAAAAGGATATTAAACTTAATGCCTCAAGGTAGGAGGACAAAAGAATTAAAGAAAGAGATGTTAAAATGAATGTTAGTAAGGAACAAAGGGACTGGATCAACCACCAAGATTTTATTTTGGCACAGGGATTCAATGCACGAATGATCAATGTGGAGGAATATATCCAGACTTGGGACAAGCTAGCTACCCACTTTGAAGACTTAATCTAGGATGACCCAAGCATGAAGGTTGAATCACTTCAATGGAGATTATATCGGGTATGCAGTTCTAAAAATATTAGTCTTCTTTTTAATGACTTTCTGATATCCTTTTGTGTTGACTAACCTTCAAATTTGATTTTCTTGTGTGGTTCCTCACTTTTCTGCAAAAGTGCTTTTTAATAAAAAAAATTAATTTTCAAGAATTTTTCAGTCAACGATTCAAAAAATAACCCCACTTCGGAACAATTATAACATGTCTTAACAATTTAATAAAATCTAGATAATAAAAGGTTGATTATATTAATTTGGCATTTTAATTAAGGTAAAACTAATGGTAACATAATTTAATAAATTCTAGGTCAATGATAGAAAGAAGGTATTACTTCACACTCTATGAACTAAAAAAAATAAGTGAGACTATGTGTTAGGCTTAAGGAACACCTTACCTTAGGCGTGGGAAAGTTTACATGTTCGACATCGGCCACCAATTCAACTTGAATCCTAAGAAAATGATGAAGAATAAAAATTTCAAAAAAAAAATAGGGTTTATTAAACAAAACTAGTGAGACACTACTTAATAGTTAAACAAAAAAAGAATAAAAGGAATATGGATCTTAGAATTACCTCTAGCTTTGAATTGAAATACTCTAAATGACCAATGATCAAGGGAGATCCACATTGGAAAATAAAGGAGAGGGAGGGTAATGATGGGATGGTACTAGATAAAAAAGGGAGGAAACCCCATGTTGTGGCATAAAGGTGTGGCCCCATGTGAAATTATAGGGCTAAACCCACATAAAAACTACCTAGGAGGCCATCGGTTAGCAACCCCTAGTCTCACTGGCTGGCCGGTGAGCCCAGGACCCATGCAAGGCTACTGTCCTTATCACCAACAAGCAATTTCCCTTGTATCGTCTAGCCGGTGGTGCTGCAACATCATGATATAGCCTCGAATCCATGTCCCAAACCCCTAGTTCATTCTTGAGACCCATCCTACAACTATAACACACTCAAAAGGGGGTTTTAACTAAGATTCAATAAACAAATTAACACCCCCATACCTCTATAGGGGTGGGGTATTATATGAATTAACTACATGTCATTCCAATCGGTGGTGTGGTCGTTATGACTTAAAGTGCATTTTTTGATTTGAAAAGTAATATTTTAGATAAAAATATTTGTCACATATTCAAAACAAAACAAATGTGCTCGAAATGTCATGATATTTTAGAAAAATGATCAATGATTTATTTATGAGATGTAAGGATCAATCATGTGTCATTCTAACATGTGATGTGTCCAAAATGACTAAAATTTGTGTTTTCAATTTAAAATTGAAATTTTAGTTCAAAATGCACTTCGCATTCTCAAAACCAAGAAAACATGCTTAGATTATCATAAAACTCTATGAAAACAATCAGTGATTCATTTGTGAAATATATGAATTAACCACACATCATTCTGATTCAAATTTTTCATAGATAACATAACCATACAATTATAATTTTTTTATTTCTTTATATAGTTTACTAAAATAAGTATTGTTTTTATTACAGCCATACATGTCTTTTTTTAAGGGGTTCAGTTGATCAGTAAATAAGGTCTCCTGCAAGAGTTAAATTGTTTTTATATTGGTTGTAATTATTTTTGTTTGTAAGGGAATTTTACATCAACGTAATTATACTGTAGTGAAATGATTTAAAGAAAATATTATTATTCATAGGTAGGGTGAATTATAAACAACAAACATGCATGCACCCAGGCACCCTAGTAGTTTGAGCCTCATCCCTCCCCTATAACATTGACAAGCACTTGTTGAACCTATTTTATTATATTTTTATGACTTAATGGCCCAATTTTTTTATGGCCTAAAATCCTAACTGAATGTAGCCCAAAGGCCTCTGAAGGAGATGACCTGAAGGCCCATATGAGTAACTAAGTGTTGTGATATGTCACTAGTCTTAAACATTGTGTTGGCCCTCCTGCCAGACCATCACATAGTTTTGCTTCAACATATACTGAGGCAGGTCACCCCTCAATCTCTCATCAAAAATTTGTGTGGGTAGAGGTTCAGTTGATAGGTGCCAAAAAACCCATCATTTTTTTCAAGTTTCCCACTCTGTGACACTTATATGTCATCATGTTGTGTTATTTGTCAATCAAGTTGTGTCATTTACCTGATCACACAAGTAGTACGGTTTCCATTTTACCCCCCCCCCCCGACCAGTAATCATTGCATCATAATTCCCTATGTTGCACCATGACAATGAACGCCTTTATCCCACATTGGGAATCCGAGCGAGTAGAGGGATGGATGATGGGCGCCCATGCACCCATCGCTTTTTCCAACCACCCACCTCGCAACGCGTGTGTGCTATCATGTTTTTTCACCTACCTAGTCATGACATGTCATTCACATGGTCCCATTTTATCATTTTTTTTGTTTGACTTTGGTAGTCCAAATGAATTCCTACCATTTTCACAAATCTAGTTGGTGGCCCGGGGTTATTGAGGTCCGAAAGCCTATATTTTTTAGCCTGAAATGTAACACCCCGAGGTTTTAAAAAATAAATTGAAATGCATGAAACTTTGTTTTAAGAATATATTTATAAGTATCCTTAAAACATAATTTTTACACTTCAATGTTTTGAATTTAGAAAAAACGGCCATCTACGATTGTGTTGAGTAAGTTATTTGGAGTCTGATATAACCAACTTGTTTTTCAGTGAATAGTAACATACCCTTATGAATAGTGATATGAATAGTAATATGACCCTTATGAAAAGTAAATCATATTATTATTTTATTTTATTAAGGATATAAGATAATGGGATGTTGATTAATTTTTCAAGATGTTAAAAATGAGTTATAAATTTAAAATTGTTATTTTTGAATAAATTATAATTTTATTTAAATATTAAATTAATAATATTTATAAAATTATTTTCAAAAAATGGAGTTCATTTTTGAATTCTACACATCAAGAAATGGTTATGGTGAATTTTTGGGATTTTTCTGAAATTCTTGAATTTTCATTGAATAGTGAAATACGGTAAAATACTATATATTCAAATTATTAGTTAAATGCACTATTCATGACATCATAAGTGATTTAATCCCACTTAGTTTGAACTAAAATGCCATTATTACTATTTGGGGTCACATTAATTAAGACTATTCATAGTCTTCAGCAAAAATATTATAATAATGATTAAAATAATGTAAAATACCTCCTCTCCTACACTATAAACACCACCATCATTTACCTCTTCCTCTCACACCTATCAAGCCTAGAGCCTTACCTATGTTCTACCCAATACTCCTCCCAAGTCTCTTTCCCACATCCTAGAGCTTCTAGTCTCACCAAAATTCCAAAAGAAAAGGCCTTAAGAAGGATCTCAATGAGAAGAGATCAAGAGGTAAACATCCTCTTTTGTTTTCTCTCTTTTCTTTTCATTTTATTTTCTATTCTTATTATTTATTCACCTACCCTTATCCAAGAGGCATGAATGATCAAGAGTTAAAAAACCTCTTTTTATTTCTTGACTAAATTCATGTTTATGTAATGTAATAAGGTCGGGTCCTTATAGTTGGTATCATAGGATGGTTTAGATAACTTAGGGGTTAGGATGATGTTAATATAATACCATAAATGTTTCTTTTTTCACTATATGGTTAATTTGAAATGATATAGAATTTAAATATTACCATGTTACTTAAACTAAAATATATTTTTTTATAATGGTTGTCTATAGAAGAAACAGGAAAGCTAAAGAGGAGAGGCACCAACAGAACAACATCCTTCCGAATCTACAACCTAGAATGTTAGGGATTGGAACAGAATAGTTTGTGACAGTAATGGATAAGATAATGTAGGAAATAAATAGTGGTGGCATCCATGAAAGATAACAACTAGAGGTACCACAATGTAACATGATAATAGTGGAATATTTTATGAGACAACACCCTCCTTATTTCAATGGATCTTCTGACCCAGTAGCGACTGAAGGATGGATTAAAACCCTTGAAAAGATATTTGATGTTATGGGATGTTCAGATAATTAAAATGGAAGTCTTTTCATTTATTGTTTTGAAGGTAAAGTTTATCAGTGGTGGTCAATGGTAAATAATAATAGGGATATAGGGGATATTGATTCCTTAGAGTGGGATGAATTTAAAATTCTTTTCCTTGAAAAATATTTTCCCAAGGTGGTGCGACTTAAGATGGAGAAGCAATTGCTTGAATTGAAGCAAAAGGAGGAAGATTCAGTGGCTTTTTATGAAGAGAAATTCACCCGACTTGTGAGGTATGCTCCAAATCTTATTCTGGATCTTAATAGAAAAATCAACCACTTTTACTCAGGATAGAATCCAAGGTATCAAAGGGAGTTGGCCTCTCGTGAATTAAAAAGTTATGAGAAACTTGTCTGATGTGCTGAGAGGGTAGAGATGTAATTTCATGATGATCATGTGCACTTTGACAACAAAGAGAATAAGAGGTACAAATGGAAATCGATGGGTAAGAATCAACCAAATAAATCTAATGGTAAGAAAAATCAGTTTCCAGTTTGTAAAAAGTGTGGAAAAAAACACCCTGGGGAATGCCTTACCAAAACTGGGAAGTGTTTTCAATGTGGTAAGTTTGGATATATGGCTTGATGTTGTAATGAAAATGATCCTAAGACTAATACTGATTCTGAGAAATTTTCTGGTAAATTGGAAATATCACCTCAAAAAATGAGATCCTAACTTATTGTTAAAACATTAGGGGGAAATATTATAGAAAAGAGGAATTATAAGAATCTTTCTATTATGGTTTGTGGAAAGACATTACCTAAAAACCTTGTTTTTTTTCCTTAGTCGAGTTTGATGTTATTCTGGGAATAGATTGGCTTTATATTTTTCATGCTAAGATTGACTGTAGAGCTAAATAAGTTGTTTTTTAGAAAGAGTTCCAGTTTGTATACAAGAATGAACCCATACAATTGATAACATATCAAGAAGATGAGAAACTGTTGAAAGATGGAAATGAAAGTTATCTTGCTCATATTGTTAAAAACAAGGGAACTATTCAGACTAATGACGTCCCAGTGGCAAATGAATACCTTGAGTTTTTTCTTGATGAGTTACCTGGTGTCATACTTGATTGGGAAGTCAAATTCACAATTTACTTAGTTTCTGATGCTAATCCACTACAAGAAAACAATATTTTAGCGGTGGTTTTTTGACGGTGATTCTAAAAACCGCCGCTAAATTTTTTTCGATCAAAAATTTAGCGGTGGTATTTAAAACCACCACGAAAAAACTGCGTCATTTTTTGTTAATTTTTTTTAAAAATATCTTCTAAATAAAAAAAATCAATTTTTTAACATTGGTTTTTTAAAAAAACTGCCACGAAATAGCGGTGGTTTTTTCAAAACCGCTGCAATAATTTAGAAAATTTTAAAAAAATTATTTATTATTTATTTATTATTTTTTATTTTTTATTTATTATTTATTATTTTCAATCAAATATATTTTATTATTTATAATTATACACTACAGGAAAACAGTGTTTTAGCGGTAGTTTTTAAAACCGCTGCGAAAAAACGACTGCAATTTTTTTAAATTTTTTTTAAAAATATCTTCTAAATAAAAAAATCAATTTTTTAGCAGCGGTTTTTTAAAAAAAACCACCATGAAATAGCGGCGGTTTTTTCAAAACTACCGCAATAATTTAGAAAATTTTAAAAAAAATATTGATTTATTATTTATTGTTTTTTGTTTGCAATAAAATATAGTTTATTATTTATAATTATAAATATTTTTAATGTTTCAATTAATTAATATTTATAATTATTAGTTAATAATATTTTTAAACTGAAAACAAATCTAGAATTAGTAGAAGAACAGACTTTGTCATCAAATGACCATAACTTCTGATCCGAGAGTCCATTTCAGCTTTACAACCAGTCAAATCAAATTTTATCAAATTATAAAAAACCAAGTGAGATTTAAATCATGTGATAATCAAAGGAAAAAAATATATATTCAATATTCAAAAGTCGAAAATCGAACTCGAATTTCCAATGATCATAACTTTTAATCTGGGTGTCCGTTTGGGCTCTACCACATATCAAATCAAAGCCTACGATGAGCTCTACGCCTCTTAGGTTTGGTACCAACTCTTTGATCATTATGACCCTTTTTATTTTGCCAGAAAGGCCCAGAAGGCCTCCGAAACAGAGGTTTTAATTACAAACACTGCTTTCTTAAAATTCAAATGGGTTATAACTTTTGATACATGTGTCTGTTTGGCCAGTACCACATATCATATCGAAGCTCATTTAATGATCTTCGATTTGACTAGTTGTGGCACTGAAAAAGGAGTCTTGGGTCATATTTTATGCCCATTTCAGTGTTTTTAGGGTTTTCAGAAGTTCTTAACGTTTTATGATTTATATATTAATTTATTTAATTACTTACTTATTTAATATATATTTATTTATTACTTATTTATTAATTATTAATTAGTTAATTATTATTTTTTGTCTATTATTTATTATTTATTTATTTATTTAATATTTATTATTTATTTATTTATTTATTTATTTATTATTTAGTTATTATGTCCACATTAATTATTAATTTATTTTTAATTAATTAATTAATTATTAATTATTAATTATTAGATTATTATTCCTTTATTATTTATTTATTTATTTATTTATTTGTTATTATTTATTTATTTGTTTATTATTAATTATTAATTAATTAATTAATATTTATTTATTATTTATTTATTATTTATTTAATAAATATTAAATATTGAATGTTAAAAATTAGATATTAATTATTAGTTATTAATTATTAATTATTAATTATTAATAATCAATTATTAATCATTAGTTATTAGTTATTATTAATTATTAATTAATTATTTTTTATTTGCTTATTTATTTATTTATGTATTTATTTATTTTTGATTCATTATTTATTATTTATTCTATATTCTTTATTCTTTGTTATATATTTTTTATTCTTTATTCTTTATTCTTTATTCTTTATTTTTATTCTTTATTCTTTATTATTTATTAATTTATTTTTAATTTACTAAATATTAATTTATTAGTAGTTTATTATTAATTTATTATTTATTTATTATTTATTTATTAATTATTTATTGATTATTTATTAACTAAATATTAATTATTTATTAAATATCAAATATTAACTATTGAATATTAATAATTAGTTATTATTAATTATTTATTATTTATTATTTATTATTTATTTATTTATCTATTTATTTATCTATTTATTTATTTATTTATTTATTTATTTATTTATTTATTTATTTATTTATTTATTTATTTATTTATTATTTAGTCTTTATTATTAATTATTTATTAATTATTATTTATTATTTATTTATTTATTTTTTATTTACTAAATTTTAATTTATTATTTGTTTATTATTTATTTATTATTTATTTATTATTTATTTATTTATTCAATTTTCAATATTTATTAATTTTTAATTAAATAAGTATTTATTATTTATTAATAATTTATTAATAATTTTTAAATTTTTAAATATTAATTCTTAATTCTTAATTCTTAATTCTTAATGATCAATTATTAATTATTAGTTATTATTAATTATTAATTATTTATTTTTTATTTTTTATTATTTACTATTTACTATTTATAATTTACAACTTATTATTTAATATTTATTTTTAATTTTTAATTATTAATTATTTATTATTTACTATTTATTATTTATTATTTATTATTTATTATTTATTATTTATTATTTATTTTTAATTATTTATTATTTATTATTTTTCATTTATTTATTATTTATTTATTTATCTATTATTTATTTATTTATCTATTATTTATTAATTTATTTATTAAATATTAAATATTGATTGTTAAAAATTAGATATTAATTATTAGTTATTAATTAATAATTATTAATTATTAATAATCAATTATTAATCATTATTTATTCGTTATTATTAATTATTTATTTTTTATTTTTTATTTATCTATTTATTTATTTATGTATTTATTTATTTGTGATTCATTATTCATTATTTATTCTTTATTATTTATTATTTATTCTTTATTCTTTATTCTTTATTCTTTATTCTTTATTCTTTATTCTTTATTATTTATTATTTATTAATTTATTTTTAATTTACTAAATATTAATTTATTAGTAGTTTATTATTCATTTATTATTTATTTATTTATTATTTATTGATTATTTATTAATTATTTATTAATTATTTATTAAATATTAAATATTAACTATTGAATATTAATAATTATTTATTATTTATTATTTGTTATTTATTATTTATTTATTTATTTATCTATTTATTTATTTATTTATTTTTTATTATTTAGTCTTTATTATTTATTATTTATTATTTATTAATTATTAATTTAGTTTTTTATTTACTAAATTTTAATTTATTATTTGTTTATTATTCATTTATTATTTATTTATTATTTATTTATTTATTCAATATTCGTTATTTATTAATTTTTAATTAAATAATTATTTATTATTTGTTAATAATTTATTGATAATTTATAAATTATTTATAAATTTTTAAATATTAAATATTATTTATTATTTATTAATTCTTAATGATCAATTATTAATTATTAGTTATTATTAATTATTAATTAATTATTATTTATTATTTATTATTATTATTTACTATTTACTATTTATAATTTACAATTTATTATTTATTATTTATTATTAATTTTTTATCATTAATTATTTATTATTTACAATTTATTATTTATTATTTATTATTTATTATTTATTATTTATTATTTATTATTTATTATTTATTATTTATTATTTATCATTTATCATTTATTTATTATTTGTTTAATTATCTATTATTTAATAATTTATTAATAATTTCTTATTTATTTATCATATATTAAATTACTTTTTAATTAATTTATTCTTTATACATTACTTATATGTTATATCTTATATCTTATATCTTATATATTATATATTATATATTATATATTATATATTATATATTATATATTATATATTATATATTATATATTATATATTATATATTATATATTATATATTATATGTTATATGTTATATATTATCGATTATATATTATATATTATGTAATATACAATATACAATATAAAATATACAATATATATTATATATTATATATTATATATTATGTATTATGTATTATCTATTATGTATTATGTATTATGTATTATGTATTATGTATTATGTATTATGTCTTATTTATTATATGTTATATATTATATGTTTTGTATTATATATTATATATTATATATTACATATTATATATTATTAATTGTTAATTGTTAATTATTGGTTATTGAATAATTATTATTGATTAATAATTATTGATTAATATTTATTTAGTTTGTATCTATTTGTTATGTATTACTTGTTTTTTCAATTAATATATATGTGTATAATTATATTAAATTTGATTTATTGACCACATGAAGATCCTGGTGGAGTGGTAAAGTCTTTGGAGAAAAAGCTTGAGGTAAGGGGTTCAAATCTCACCCAATGGAGAATTTCTATTTATTGTATGGGCATATGCATGGACATGGACTTATGCATGGAGATTGGCATGAATGTGGTAATAATAAATATATAAATTACAAAAATATATAAAAATAATAATAAATAAATAAATTACGAAATTATAAAAAATGCTAAATAAATAAATAAATAAATAACGAAAATATAAAATAAAATTAGAAAAATTAAAAAAAAAATAGTGACGGTTTAAACCGCCGCTAAATTGTTCTACGACGGTTTTATAAAACCGCCACTAAATCATTCTACGATGGTTTTAAAAAACCGCTGCTAATTATTTCCTGATACACGATTTAGCAACGGTTTTCCAAAACCGTCGTAGAATAATTTAGCACCGGTTTAAACCACCGCTAAATGAAAAAAAAACCTTTGTGAAATACAAATTTTGGCGTAGTGAGCCAATTTTAAAGTCCCTATATCGTATGGCTCAAATAGAACTTCTTGAATTGAAAAATCAGTTGCAGGATTTTTTTGATAAAGGCTTCATTCGTCTTTGCACTTCACCATGGGGTGCTTCTATTTTGTTCGTTAAAAAGAAAGATGGTTACATGAGACTTTGTGTTGATTATAGAGATTTAAATAATGTCACTGTTAAAAACAAGTATCCTTTGCCTCATATCGATGAATTGTTTGATCTGCTCTATGAAGCTTTGAACTTTTCCAAGATTGACTTGAGATTCAAATACCATCAGCTTAAGGTGAAGGAGGATGACATCCCAAAAACAACTTTTCGTACTAGATGTGGGCATCATGAATTTGTTGTTATGCCGTTTGGGTTAACTAATGCACCTATTGTATTCATGGATCTTATGAATAGAATATTTCATGAGTTCTTGGATAAATTTGTGGTTTTGTTTACTGATAATATTCTGGTATTTTCTAAGAGTAAATAAGAGCATGAAAAACATCTATGGGTTGTTTTACAAACCTTAAAGGAAACGAAACTGTATAGAAAACTCAGAATGTATTATTTTTGGTTACAACAAATTTATTTTCTTGGGAACATTGTAAATAAGGATACAATAACTGTTCATCCTGCCAAAAAATAGTTGATGAATGGCCAAGACCCATAAATGTTATAGAGATTTTTAGTTTTATTGGATTAGCATGTTATTACTGACAGTTTGTTAAAAACTTTGCACGATTATCTGGACCGCTGACTAAGTTAATGGGAAAAGGGTTTAAATTTATTTGGATAGAAGAATGTGGTGTTTATTTTTAGAAAATGAAGAAGATATTGGTGAATGCTCTAGTTTTGGGCTTGCCTTCTCGAAATGGTGAGTTTGTCATCTACAGTAATGATTCTCTAAAGGGACTTGGTTGTGTTTTGATTCAAAATAATCAGGTAATTTCTTATGCTTCAAGACATCTAAAACCACATGAGTTAAATTATCACACATGTGATTTGTAATTGGAAATTGTGGTTTTTGCTTTGAAAATTTGGAGGCATCATTTATATGAATCCAAATGTTAAATATATACAGACCATAAAAGTCTGAAGTATATATTCACTCAGAAGGAATTAAACATGAGGTAGAGAAGATGGATTGAACTAATAAAGGATTATGATTGCATGATCAATTACCATCTAGGAAAATCAAACAAATTGGAAGATTACTTGATTCAAAAAAATCATGCATCATTAACCATATTACATTTGAAACATGATCCCTTGATTAATGATTTGATGAATTTTGGATTAGAATTTGTTGGTGTAGAAAATACCTCAGTCTTGTTTCAGATTTCAGTGTATTCATAATTATCTGATATAATTAAGCAAGCACAGAAGGAAGACCCTGAGCTACAGAAAAAGGTAGAATTGGTTAAAATGGGTAAGTTTCTAGAATTTAACCTTGATAAAGATTGTGTTTTAAGATTTGGAAAAAGGTTGTGTGTGCCTTGTGATTCCTAGTTGAAGAAAGATTTGATGTTGAAGCTCATTGTTCTCCATTTTATGTTCATCCTGGAAGTACTAAGATGTACAGAGACCTTCGGGAGTATTATTGGTGTGATAAAATGAAAAGAGATATTGCTGATTTTACCATTAAATGTTTGACATGTCAACAGGTTAAAGTAGAGCATCAGTTACTGAAGGGGATGATTCAGCCTTTGCTAGTGCCAGAGTGGAAATGGGATAATGTGTCCATGGACTTTTCGGTGAGACTGCCTAAGAATTATCAAGGTAACAACACAACTTGGATTGTTGTTGATTGGCTAACTAAATCTACACATTTTCTTTCTATTCGAGATACAATATCTTAGGATCAGCTTTCTCGAATGTACCTCAAAGAGATTTTCAAGTTACATGGAGTTCCTATTTCTATTATATCTAACTAGGATCCTAGGTTCACTTCTAAATTTTGGAAGGGCCTTAAAAAGTCATTGGGAATAGAATTAAATTTTAGTACATCTTTTCATCCGCAATCATATGGGCAGTCAGAACGAACAATTTAGACATTCAAGGATATTCTTTGATCTTGTTCAATAGACTACCAGGGAAGTTGGGATCAATATATTTCTTTAGTTGAGTTTTCTTATAATAAAAGTTTTCATTCTAGTATACAGATGGCACCTTTTGAGGCATTGTATGGGAAGAGGTGTCGGACTCCAGTGTTTTGGGATGAATTCGGTGAAATAAAGATAATGGGGCCAGAATTAGTAGAGTAAGTGGTTGATCAGTCCTTGGAAAAGTGTGATGCATTTTGGTAAGAAAGGAAAGCTAAGTTCACGGTTCATCAGTCCTTTTGAAATTATGGAGAAAGTTGGACCAGTTTCTTATCGAGTAGCTTTGCCTCCAAGTTTATCTCAGGTACATAATGTTTTCCATGTTTTGATGTAGAGAAATTATGTGCTAGATTCAACTCATGTTTTGATCCCAGAAGCAGTTCAGTTGGAAGTGAACCTTTCTTATGAAGAGAAACCAATTCAAGTTCTTGGTTGAAGGGAACAAGTATTGCAGAATAAGGTAATTCACCATGTAAAGTTTTTTTGGAAGAAAAACATGGTTGAAGAAGCAATGTGGGAGTCTAAAAATGTTATGAGGTAAAGGTACTCTCACTTGTTTAATAAGTAAATAAAATTGTGAGGATGAAATTTCTAGAAGGTGGGTATAATGTAACACCCCAGGGTTTTAAAAAATAAATTGAAATGCATTAAACTTTGTTTTAAGAAGATATTTATAACTAGCCTTTGGTCTCGCCCAAATTTACCCAAGTTTTAAGGGTCAAGCGGTCGCTTGTAGTGTAGCTTGGGTTGTCTAATCCTCAGAGACCTAAGAAGAACCTTTAGACACTCAATAAAAGAGATGAATTTTTGGATATGAAGTGGCCAACTTGGGTTTATTTTAGATTGTTTTTAAAGATCACTAAAAGATCTATGTGAATTCAAATTATGAGAAAATGAGTTGATCCTAGGTTATTGCTCGGGGTGGATTGAATGAATTCCTTTTTTTACGATTTTAATTTCATTAACTCGAGAAAGATTCATGCAATGAATTCAAACTAACCTCATCACTTACTGATTAAAGACCTTCAAAACATATCATAATCACCTATACACTTGTAGGATCATTTTCATGAGCACTCCAAGGTAAAGGATGTAATTAGCACATGAAAGTGGGGTGAATAAATTCAATAAGGAAGAGGAAGAATAAAAATCATTGAATGAAAGAAACTCAATTAAAAGAAATTAATAACATTTAGGGCATGAGAAATAACATTCAATCCATCCCCTTGCTACTCCCTTGGATCAACCCATAAAAGAGCTAGCCCTCCATTGATGACAAGTTCTCAACGGAAGCGGAAAGTAGACTTATGAGGGTGGAATTGAAGAAGTAAAAACAACAAAAATAACGATCACTCCACCGTTGTGTGAACAAAATCACAAGGTTTGGTGTGAATAAATTCACACCTTGAGGCAACGGTATCAAGGTGATAAGGATAAGAACAGAACAAGATAAGAGAAAGAACTTTTATTGAAGACTAAGGTGATTCGAACAACTTACATGAGAAGGAAGAACATTACAAAGGCAAATTGGCATAATAACATTACAATGAAAAGAAACCACCCAACATCCCTAAATCCACCACCACTCCTGCCTTAAATAGGAAAAAATGAAGCCTTGGCAGAGCCCCCAACATCCCATGTGCCTTTAATTAATTATGTTGGGGAAATGTGGGTGGAACATTAATGATGAGAGACTTTTCCACTTCTTGCCCCGAAGTTGCATCCAGCTTGCATCCACCGGAACGACACGCCTAAAGAACCTTCTAGAAGGCCGAATTTTAGTAGTCCCTAGTAGACTTAAATGAAGCCCCGGATGTACCCTAACATCATGTAAAATTTCATCCCGAAAAACTTTGTGGTTCGGGAGATATGATTGAAATGGTGGTCTGTTTTTCTGGGCCGCAGACTCTGGCCCAAAATTAAATCTTCAACTTGGGCTGCCTTAATCACCACAATTGAGGACCAATTAGCACTGGCTACAGAATAATTATTTGTTACCCTATATGTCTTCTATCCTTCCATAAATTTTGGTCTTCATTAGGCTTGTATTGTGGGCCCCATAGTCTCATCAGTAGGCTGGTGTCCAATCTGCCTTCTCCAGAATTGCTTCCTTTCATTGCCAAATATCTCCATCATCCTCCATGAATTCTCCATTGATCCCTGAATGAAACATGTTCATATTGGAGTGTAGATCAATTATAAAATTAAAATATTTATAATCATATGAATCATTTGGTACTTAAATTGGTGCACATTAGGCTTGAAGTGCACAAATGATGAGAATGAGTGTTCAAAATGTAAAATGCACTAAAATGGTATTTATGAATATCAAGGCACATGAAAACTACATATATTAGCAATGAATATTAGCCTCTTACAGTGTCTAATCAGCCTTTAAACATAGTTTTCTCGTTTCTATGTTTTGAATTTTGAAAAATAGTCATCTACAACTGCGTTTTGTAAGTTATTTGGAGTCAGATACAACCAACTTGCTTTTTAGTGAATAGTAACATACCCTTATGAATAGTGATATGAATAGTAATATAACCCTTATGAATAGTAAATCATGTTATTATTTTATTTTCTTAAGGATATGAGATAATATGATGTTGATTAATTTTTCAAGATGTTAAAAAATTAGTTATAAATTTAAAATTGTTATTTTTGAATAAATTGTGATTTTTTTTAAATATTAAATTAATAATATTTAGAATATTATTTTCAAAAAAAAGTGGAGTTCATTTTTCAATTCTACACATTGAGAGATGGTTAGGGTGATTTTTTGGGATTTTTCTAAAATTCTTGAATTTTCAATGAATAGTGAAATACGGTAAAATACTGTATATTCAAATTATCAGTTAAATACACTATTTATGACATCATAAGTGATGTAATCCCACTTTGTTTGAACTCACATGCCATTATTTCTATTTGGGGTCACATTAATTAATATTATTCATAGTCTTGTGGAAAATTATTATAATAATTATTAAAATAATGTAAAATACCTCCTCCCCTCCACTGTAAATACCACCCTCATTTACCTCTTCCTCTCACACCTCTCAAGCCTTGAGACTTACCTAAGTTCTACCCAATACTCATCCCAAGGCTCTTCCCCACATCCTAGAGTTCTTGATCTCACCAAAAGGCCAAAACCAAAGGCCTTGAGAAAGATCTCAAGGAGAAGAGATCAAGGGGTAAACATCCTCTTTTGTTTTCTTTCTTTTCTTTTCATTTTCTTTTCTATTCTTATTATTTCCTCACCCCCTTATCTAAGAGGAATGAATTATCTAGTATCTTACATATTCAGGATTTTATCATGTTTATAGAAGACTCAGTATTATAATTCTTCTCCTCTCCCACTTACACTGTGTTTGGTTATATTTTAGTAAAAGAAAAGAAATGGTTTCTTAATTCATAAAAGAAAAGAAATGGAAAGAAATGATTTTGATTTCTCTTCATTTTGTATGGATGCGAAATTTAGTAAAAGAAAAGAAATGATAGTAATTTCTCTCTGTCTTTTTTGGTGATGATTTTTAAAAGAAAAGAAAAGAAATATTTTGATAACATGACAAAAACAACCCTCATTAAAAAATATGATTTTCCAATATTCAATTGTTCCAAATAAAAAAAATTATAATCTTAAACTATATCTTTTATTTTTAATCAAATATATATATATATATATATTATAAATAAATATATATATTTTTAAAAATATTTATATAATTATATATATATATATATATCTTTATATAATTATATATAAATATATATTTATAAATATATTTATTTCTATAAAATTATATAAATATGCTTTCATAAATATATATATTTATAAAATATATTTATTATATATATATATTAAAATATTAAATATATATATATATATTACTATATTAAATATATATTTTAAAAAATATTTATATATAAATGTTTAATTATAAATATGTATTTTTTTAAAAATTATTTATATAATTATAAATATATATTTATAAATATCTTTATATAATTATATATAAAAATAAATTTATAAATATATATATAACAAAATTAAATTTAAAATCGTTATATGATTATTGATCTAGGTGGATTCGGGTAATATTGTTAAAAAATATAGTTTTCCAATAGTCAGTTGTTTCAAATAAAAAAATATTATAATTTTAAACTGTATCTTCTATTTTTATATCATGTTAATTATTTATAAATTCAATTTTCAAAAATATATTAGCAATGAATTTTTTATTTTATTTTTCTATCATGTCAGTTATGTATATAAATTATATATATAAATTATTAATTCAAAATAATCAAAATTATCCATAATCAAAATTATTTATAATTATTTATTATTATTACTTACAAATTGCATTGAAATTATAAAAATAATTATTTATAAATCACGCTTAACAAAATATTATGCACATGAAAATACTATTATTATTAATAATCCTAAATATAATTATTTGTTTAAATATTAATTTTAAAAGAAGTGAATAAAATAAAATTTGTATATGAGGATAATATATAAATTTTTTTTAAAATAACACACTGGTTTCATTTCTTTCCAAATCACCCCAATTTTTGGGTGATTTGAAACCTACAGAGGGGGAGAAACGTTTCTCCCCATTTCTTCCCCATTTCTACCAGAACGATTTCTCTCACTCTGATTTAAGTCTACCAAACAAGGGAACGGCTCCCTTTCTTTTCTTTTCTATCCAAATCGTCTTTGCCAAATGACCCCTTATTCAAGAAATTAAAACAACATTTGTGATGTGTCGATTTACTGACATCTTGGACGATGTGATATCAATTTCTTTTACTTCCTTAAGACTAATCATGAAACCATTTTTATAGTTAAACCAGATTAAGATCTATTATATATAAGGTTCTAGAATCATTTTATATAGATGTTATGAATTTGTTAAACAAATGAATTCTTTACGATCGAAGAATGTCCAAAATGACATAAAACAAATATCAATAATGTTTTAACTCATGCATCATCCTCGTGACAGAATTAAAAATGATAAATGGTATAAATGATTTTAAGTAAGACAAACCTGAGGTAAAGGAATTCTTAACCAGATTTCCATTCTTTGGGTTAAAATTATACTTCATTATTTATGTGGTATTAAAATTGTTTGTGTGATGGATTTTGTTTATATTATGTTGAATTATACATATTTAAAGTGTATATACATGTTCCATACCCTCTATTAAGTCTCTCTTCAATTATATGAATTATGTAAGGGGATTTTCTTTTAAAATTCTTTTTTACAAAATTCAAAAGCAATGTTTTTATGAAATTATTAATGTTGTATGATTATGTTCTGGTTCTTAGAAATTATTTATGATGAAGTGTGGGACCTATATCTCACTCCAATGCATTGGGTATGTGTAATTTGGAGGTCTTTTGTATGGTTACTTCAAGTGTAACTGTGATGGTTACACAAATTGTAAGGTAGTCGTGAGGATTACAAGTTATAAGGTAGCCAAGAGGGTTACAAGATTGTGTAAGTAATTCCCCAAGATACCTTTATGGTTCTATTTATGTTCTTATGTAATGTGGGAATCTTCTGGAAATATCATGTTGCATAAAGTAAATATATATGGGTGATAAGTGTGTCTTTTGAAAATGATTTCATACATTACAAGTATTCATGGACTAAAGTGTTCTTTCCTTCTTTTTGATATCCCTTACTGATCTTTTTGTGATCATCTCAAGTTTTTAAATGATTTTCATAGGTTATAAGGATGTGTAAGACAAATAAGGAAGCCAAATCAAATGTTTGAATAATTTTCAAAGAAAACAATTTTTATTTGAAAAAAAATATATACATTTTGGAAGAAATGAATACTATTTTTTATGGTATCCACTCTGTATTAATATGTAATGTTATGACTGTATTATGTCCAATTCTCTAAAGATCTAAACTTGAAAAGATATTCAATGTGAAAGGAAGTGATTTCTTGACCAAATTCATGTTTAAGTAACGTAATAAGGTCGGGTCCTTATATGGAAGCCCTTTTGGGGAATAGTATTGTTGTTATAGTACACTTGCTACAGTAGTTTCTATAGTATCTGCACAACTACAGCGCTATAGTACTGGTAGAGCACCTATAGAAAGTGTTCCCACTCAGATTTTAACATGGGTTTCATACAGGATCATGTAATGGATTTTCCACTTAGGAAATCCTTCGAACTAGATATAAATTGATTTTTGTTTTTCAATCCTGGTTTCCCCTCCTACCCTATGTTGCCCCAACACTAGACCCACACAAACCCGTGCTGCAACACGCCCCACCCAGATGCACCAACCAACCTCAATCGCACTATGCCCTGGTCTACTACCACAGATCCAAGAAAGGGATGTGCCAGCTTTTATCAGCGCTAAGCAGAAAACACTGATAAAAGGGAGGCCTTTATCAGTGCTAGCAAAAAGCGCTGATAAATCTTCCCTTTAATGGTATTTTTTTAGCATTGATAAAGGGAAGATTTATCGGTACTATTTTTAGCGCTGATAAAAGTTTTTAATAAAAAAATATTATTAATTTATATAAAATTATTATATTTATATTCAAAAATAATGTTTATTTGTATACATTGAATAAAAAACGCATGTTTATAATTAATATATATTTTTTAATATTTCAAATATATATATAATAAATTTCATTAAATAATAAATATATTTATTATATTTATTATATTTATATATTTATATATTTATATATTTATAATTATATATAAATACTTTTTAAATATATATATTTATAATTAAATATAAATACTTTTTAAATATGTATATTTATAATTATAATTATAATTGTATAAATATATTTAAATAAATATATGTTTCTAATGAATTTAGCCAATTGATGCGTGAATATAATTGATGTTCATATGTTATGTATTATCATCATGAATGTTCATTTATACATTACACCCTCATTACTAATCATGTTGTCCATATAATTTTATAAATATATATATTAATATACATATATATAAATATAAATATATTTATAATTATATACAAATATTATAAATATATTTATTTATAATTATAATTACAAATATACATATATATTTAAATAATTAGAAAATTATAATAAATATATTTATAATAATTATAATTTTATAAATATGTATAATTATAGAAATATATTTATAAATATATACAAATATTTATACATATTTACAACTATTTATAATTATAATTATAAATAGTATATATGTGTGTGTGTGTAAATAATTGTAAAATTAGAAAAAATATATTTATTATATTAATAGTTATAATTATAAATAAACATATATTTATATTTAGTCATAAATATATATATATATATATATATATTTAAAATAAATATATTAATTATATATAGTCATATATATATATATATATATTTAAATACTTATGAAATTAAAATAAATATATTTATTATATATATTGATTATAATTTCATAATTATTTAAATAAATATATATTTATATTTAAAAAATTATGAAATTATAATAAATATATTTATTATATTTATAATTATAATTATAAACAAATATATATCTATTTATAGTCATAAATATAAATATATATATAAATATATATATTTATAATTATAATTATAAATATAATGAATATATTTATTATAAATATATTTATTATAATTTCATAATTATATATATATTTATTTATTTATATTTATATTTATATTTATGACTATATATAATTAATATATTTATTTTAATTTCTTAAGTATTTAAATATATATATAAATTTATTTATATTTATGACTATAATTAAAATATATTTGTAATAAATATATATTTATAATAAATATGCAATAAATATATATTTATAATAAATATATATAAATTTATAGTTATTAAATAATTATAAAAATATAATAGATATATACAAATATAATTCTAAATAAATATATATATATTTAAATAATTATAAAATTATAATAAAGATATTAATTATATATAATTATAAATATAATAAATATATTTATTATAAATTTATAATTAAAAATAAATATATATTTATTAAATATGTAAATATAAATAATTATTTATTTATTTATAGTTATTATTATAAATATATGTATTTATTTATTTATTATACATATAAATAATAAATATATATATATATAATTTACTATCATTATAGTTTTATCAGCGTTTTTTTAGAGTTGATAAAGATTGGCCTTTATCAGTGCTAAAAAAGAACTGATAAAATGTCTCTTTATCAGTGCTAAAATTTTAGCGCTCATAAATACGCCATTTATCAACCCTAAAAACACTCATAAAGTCATGTTTTATCAGCGCTTTCTATTTTATCATTAATAAAATATATCTTTATCGATGATTTTTAGCTAGCATTGATAAATGGTTTACTCGGTTTTATAAATAAACCCTAACAATCTCCTCCTCCTGTCATACGACTCAAGCTCTCGCAGAAGTCGAACCCTGTCACTGACTCCTCCTCCTTCTCCTCCTCCTCCTCCTCTATCACCTCCCCCTCCTTCTCATCTTCCGCAACGAATCCCTCCTCAACCGCTACGTTGTAAAATCCTGTACCCACACTTCCAGATTCAGTACTAAAACATGTTGTGTATTTTTTGTATAATAGATAACTAAAAAATACACAATACATTATACAAATGAGCACCTTTTTCTATCTCAGTTCTGGAGAATTAGACAACAACTTACATATATTGAATCAGAGTTTACAAAAATAATTACAATATAACTAATTGAAATCATCTGTAGTAGCACCTTAACAGTCCTTTGAGCATCTAATGAATCCTATAAAAAAGATTTTAAAAACTTGAGATGATCAAAAAAATATCAGTAAGGTACGTAAATAATAAAAAAATGTTAGTCGATTGGAAACAAGAAAACCCTTTAAAAACCCTTTTCTTGAAAACTCATAAGCATTCATAGAAACATCATGTAGTTTTCTTGGGACATATTTACCACATCAATCTTACAATCACCATTACACATGGAATAAAAATTCAGTCAATTTCCATCTTCGGAGTACCCAATGCATTGGAGAGCTATAATAGGGCTCACCCGTCATATCATGAGCTATAATGGGCTCAACCCTATATATCTTGAGCTATAATGGGACCAACACAACATATCTTGAGCTATAATGGGCTCAAACCAACATAACTATGTCCAAGGAACATAACATGGTAATAAAGTATCATGAAATCAGGATAAATCACTTATTCCATATATATATATAAACAATCTTTTAGGATTTCATTAAAGAGGCTTTTAATATAATTTTAAAAGGAAAGTCCCTTAGAAATATAATTGGACTGAGAATTAATAGAATGGAAAGGATATGTGTATACAATGTAAATACATATAATAAAACAATATATAAACAAAAATTCATCACACAAATAATCTCAATACCTCAAAATGAATAAATTAGAAGGTTAACCCAAAGAATGGAAATTGGGTTTAGAATTCTATTACCTCAAGTTCGTCTTACTTCAAACATGTTAAAAACTTCTATATAATGAATAAAATGTTTTTATTAATATATTAAATAAACATATTCATGTTTATAACACCTTATATGACCATTTCGTAACATCATTTTAAACTTTAAATATTAGTATTTTGTTCATTCCATTGTTTCGGGTGCGTTCTTTACATGATTTCAATGGAAAGATTGTATTTTATTTCCTTATCGTATGGAAAAGAAATTCCAGAAGTGGAATGAAATGTTATTTTAAGGTTTCCTAAACCTTAAATTATACCATTTTTCATTTTTAATTCTGATATGATGATGATTCATTAGTTAAAACATTAATGATATTCGTTTAGATCATTTTGGTGGTTCTTTGATAATAACGAACTCATTTTGTTTTTTAAATTAATATCATGTGTAAAAAATGATTAAAAAACCTTTAATAATATATAATAAATAATTTATAATCTGGATCAACCATAAAAATGGTTTCATGAATAGTCTTTAAGTAGGTAAAATAAATTGAAATCACATCGTCCATGATGTCAGTAAATCGACACATCACAGACAGTGTTTTAATTTCTAGAATAAGTTGGAGAGGAGAAGAAGTATAATGGTGAATCTTCCATAAACATGACGAAATCCAAAATATGTAAGATAATGAATCATTTATGCCTTGTGTATAAGGATAGGTGATGAAAGAAGAATAATATAAAAGAAAAATAAAAGAAAATAAAGAAAACAAAATAGGATGTTTACCTCTTGATCTCTTCTCTTTTAGATCCTTCTTAAGTCCCTTGGTTTTGGCCTTTCGGTGAGACTAGAAGGTCTTCGACAATGGGAAGGATATTGGGAGGATTATTGGGAATAACTTAGGCAAGGCTCAAGGCTTGATAGGTGTGGAAGGAAGAGGGGTAGTGGGTGGTATTTATAGTGGAGGAGAGGAGGAGTTATCCCTTATTTTAATCATTATTTTATTATTTTGCCACAAGAAAAGAAAAAGTTATGATAACAAGACCAAAAATAGTAATAAGTTCATTTTATTTTGAGATAAGTGTGCTTACATCAGAAAAACATCATCCATGACTACATAAATCAAGTATTTAGCTTAATTTTTAAATTATCATATTTCACTATTCATTAAAATTTCAAGTATTTCAGAAAATTACCAAAAATTCACCCCAACAATTTTTCATCATGTAGAATTCAAAAATTAACTCAATTCTATCAAAATAATTTTCTAAATATGAGAAATTTAGTTTTTAAAGAAAATAATATTTTATTCGAAAAATAGCAATTTTAAAACATTTATTAACTTATTCCACGATATGGTTATATCATACTTTTAATTAAATATTATATATATACTATCATAGGTGAGGTTACTATTCATAAGGGATTGTTACTATTTATAAGGGTAACATTACTATTCATAAGGGTATGTTACTATTCATAAGTGTAGGTTACTATTCATCAAAAATTAATTTTGTTCTATCAGACTCCAAAAAACTTATTGATCACAACCGTGTATGTCTTTTTTTCAAAATTCAAAACACATAAGTAGAAAAATTATGTTTAATGGTTAGTTTATAAAGGCCACATAGTATTTAGTAGTTCATTTAAGCACATAGTGTTTTCTTTTAAAATCTCAAGATGTTATATTATCCCTCTCTTAAATGAATTATTCCCTCGCAAATCATTTATTGTACTTATATTTCTAAATTTACATATCAATAATTAAGAAAAATTATTTTCTTATGTGTACTTAATTAACTAGAAGTTTAAAAGTAAACACTATCACTTAAATTATTCTAAAAAACGGAAGTGTCTAATCTCCAAAGTTTTCTAGTCGTTCCTTTGATACCAACTGTAAAGTCCGGAACCCGTACTTCCAGATTCAGTACTAAAACATTCTGTGTATTTTTTTTGTATAATAGATAACTAAAAAATACATTGTACATTATAAAAATTATGACCTTTCCCAATCTAGGTTCTGAATAAATATACAACTAATTGCATATATTGAATGAGAGATTACAAAAAAAATACAATATAACTAATTGGATTCATTTGCAGTAGCACCTTAATTGTCCTTTGAGCATCTAAGGAATCCTATGAAAAACATTTCAAAAACTTTGGATGAACACAAAAATCTCAGTAAGGTACATAAATAATGAAAAACCATTAGTCTAGTGGAAATAAAAAAAAACCCTTTTCTTGAAAACTCATAAGAATTCATAGAAATGTCATGTATTTTCCTTGGGAAATATTTACCATATTAGTCTTAAAATCACCCTTACACATGGAATAACCATTATATTAACTTTCATCTATGGAGTACTCAATGCATTGGGGAGTTATAATAGGCTCAACCCAATATATCTTAAGATATAATTGGCTCAACCCAACATAAATATGTCCAATAAAAACACCATAGAAATAAAGTATCATGAAATCAGGAGAAATCACTCATTCCATATATATAAAAAACAATCTTTTTGAATTTCATTAAATAAACTTCTAAAAGAATTTTAAAGGGAAAGTCCCTTTGAAATATAATTGGGGTGAGAATTAATAGAATGGAAAGGATAAGTGTATACATTGTAAATACACATAATAAAATAATATATAAAAAAATTCATCATACAAATAATCTCAATACCTCAAAATGAATAAAGTGGAAGGTTAACCCAAATAATGGAAATTAGGTTAAGAATTCCCTTACCTCGGGTTCGTCTTACTTCAAACATGTTTAAGCCTCATGTATAATGGTTAAAATAGTGTTATTAATATATTATAGAAACATATTCATGTTTATAACACCTTATATGATCATTTCATAACATCATTTCACCCTTTAATTATTATTATTTGGTTCCTTCCATTGTTTCAGGTGCGTTCTTTACATGATTTCAATGGATGATTTTTATTTAATTTTATTTTCATATATGGAAATGAAATTCTAGAAGTGTAATGAAATGGTATTTTAATGTTTTCTTAACCTCAATTTATACCATTTATCTTTTTTAATTCTGGTATGATGATGATTCATTCATTAAAACATTAATGATGTTCGTTTAGATCATTTTGGTGGTTCTTTGATAATAATGAACTCATTTTGTTTTGTAAATTAATATCATCTGTAAAAAATGATTATAGAACCTTAAATAAGATATAATACATAAAATATAACCTGGTTCAACCATAAAAATGTTTTCATGTCCAATCTTGAAGTAAGTAAAAGAAATTTAAATCACATCATCCACAATGTCGGTAAATCGACACATCACGGACGTTGTTAATTTCTTGAATATGTGGGAGAGGAGAATAAGTATAATGGTGAATCTTTCATAAACATGATGAAATATAGAATATGTAAGATACATGATCATTTATTCCTCTTGGATAATGGGAGGTGAGTAAATAATAAAAATATAAAAGAAAATGAAAAGAAAAGATAGAAAACGAAGGAGGATGTTTACCTCTTGATCTATTCTCCTTGAGATCCTTCTTAAGGCCCTTGGTTTTTTCCTTTTTGTGAGACCAACAGGTCTTGGAAGTGGGGAATGGTATTGGTAGGATTACTGGGAAGAACTTAGGTAAGGCTCAAGGCTTTAGAGGTGTGGAAAGAAGAGGGGGAGTGGGTGGTATTTATAGTGGGGGAGAGGAGGAGTTTTCCCTTATTTTAATCATTATTTTATTATTTTTTCACAAGACAAGAAATAGTTATGATTTGAAGACCAAAAATAGTAATAAGTGCATGTGAGTTTGATATAAGTGTTCTTACATCAGCAAAACACCATCCATGACTCCATAAATCAAGTATTGAGGTTAATTTTTAAATTATCATATTTCACTATTCATAAAAAAATCTAGTATTTCAGAAAATTACCAAAAATTCACCCCAACCATTTTTCAACGTTTAGAATCCAAAAATGAACTCCTTTTATCAAAATAATTTTCTAAATATGAGAAATTTAGTTTTAAAATAACATAATATTTTATTCAAAAAATAACTCTTTTAAAACATTTATTTACTTATTCCATGATATGGGTATATCATAATTTTAATTAAATCTTGTATATATACTATCATAGGTGATGTTACTATTTATAAGGGTGTGTTACTATTCATAAGGTTAAAATTACTATTCAAAATGGTAGGTTACTATTCATAAGGGTAGGTTAATATTCACCAAAAAAATAAGTTTGTTCTATCAGACTCCAAAAAACTTACTGATCGCAATTGTGTATTTCTGTTTTTAGAAATTCAAAATAGAGAAGCAGAAAAATTATGTTTAATGGTTATTTTATAAAGGACACATAGTATTTAGTAGTTCATTTAATCACATAGTATTTCCTTTTAAAATATTGGGATGTTACAATATCCCCCCCTAAATGAATTGCACCCTCGCAATTTGTGCATTGTACTTATATTTATAAATATACATATCGATAATTAAGAAAAACTATTTTCTTATGTGTACTTAAATAACTAGAAGTTTAAAAGTAAATTATATCACTTAAATGTTTCTAAAAAAATGGAAACGTCTAATCTCCAAATTTTCCTAGACCGTTCCTCTGATACCAACTGTAAATTCATGAACCTGCACTTCCATATTCAGTACTAAAACATACTATATTTTTTTGTATAATAGATAAGTAAAAAAAATACACAATACATTATACAAATTAGGACCTTTTCCGGTCTAGGTTCTGGAGAATTAGACTACAACTTACATATATTGAATGATATTTTACAAAAATAATTACAATACAAATAATTTGATTCATCTACAATAGCACGTTAAATGTCCTTTGAGCATCTAATGAATCTAGTGAAAAACATTTTAAAAACTTGGGATGAACACAAAAAGATCAGTAAGGTACATAAATAATGAAAAATTGTTAGTCTAGTGGAAACAAGAAAACCCTTTAAAACCCCTTTTCTTGAAAACTCATAAGCATTCATAGAAATATCATGTAGTTTACTTGGGACATATTTACCATATCACTCTTAAAATCACCCTTACAAATGGAATAAATATTTAGTAAACTTCCATCTCTGGAGTACCCAATGCATTGGAGAGCTATAATGGGGCTCACCCATCATATTATAAGCTATAATGGTCACAAACCAACATATCTTGATCTATAATGAGCTCAACCCAACATATATTGAGATATAATGGGATCATTCCAACATAACTATATCCAAGAAACAAACCATGGTAATAAAGTATCATGAAATCAGTATAAATCACTCATTCCATATATATATAAAAACAATCTTTTTGAATTTCATTAAAGAGACTTTTAAAAGAATTTTAAAGGGAAAGTACCTTAGAAATATAATTGGAGTGAGAATTAATAGAATGGAAAGGATATATGTATACACTGTAAATATACATAATACAATAATTCATAAACAAAAATTCATCACACAAATAATCTCAATACCTCAAAATGAATAAAGTATAAGGCTAACCCAAAGAATGGAAATTGGGTTAAGAATTCCCTTACCTTAGGTTCGTCTTACTTCAAACATGTTTAAAACTTCTGTATGATGGTTAAAATAGTGTTATAAATATCTTACAGAAACATATTCATATTTAAAACACCTTATATTATCATTTCATAAAATCATTTTACCATTTAATTATTAGTATTTTGTTCCTTCCATTATTTCGGGTGCGTTCTTTACATGATTTCAATAGCCGGTTTGTATTTGATTTCCTTGTCGTATGTGTTGGACTCACCTGTTTTGATAATACCAAATAATGTTTCATTTATGTGATAATCATGATTCTATTATGTGATAATAATGTTTCTATTATAGGATAATCGTGTTTCATTAATATTTATTGTTTCTATCAAGTGATACCTTTGCATCTTTAATCTCACTGTTCTATAGATTAAGTTTATAGTGAAATATTTCTCTAAGTAGAAGGTTACCGATAAAGGTTACCGATGAAGGTAACTGATTAAGGTCACCAATGAAAGCTACCGATGAAGATCACTGATAGAAGGTCACCGATGAAAGCTACTGATGAATTTCACCAATAAAATGTCACTGATAGAAGGTTATCGATGAAGGTTACTGATGAAGGTCACCGATAGAAGGTTACTGATGAAGGCCCCGATAGAAGGTCACTGATATAAGGTTACTGATTGAAGATAACTGATAGAAGGTAACTATTGAAGGCTACCAATGTAGTCTACCAATGAAGCCTACTGTTGAAGCCTGATGTTGAGAAAGCTACTGCTACCAGTCTACCGATGCTCACTCTTCTACTCCATACTTTTTCAAATTCTTAAGATTATTCTAATGGTCATATTTGGTAAATTTAATGCTTCTAACATTAATTAATGATGATTGTAGACATATCAAGAGACCGTATCTGGGGACAGTACAAGGTACGGGGAGGACCACACGTGGTTTACTTATTAATATTGTTGGGCCTCAAATATAAAATAGAAGACTGAGGAAGAAAAGAATATAGAGAGGAATGCATGAACAAGAGCTTACTTGCTAGATCAAAGAGAACAAGGAAGAACCATCCAGCACATACATTGTGAACCCAAGAGCATCATGAAGATCATTTTGGAGAAAAAATTCATGTATGACTTCTGTGCTTCTTCAATTCTTTGGAAAATCAAGAAGCAGAACCCCTCAGTACTTGGAAGCTAGAACATGGTGTTGTAACACTCTGTTTTGAGGACAACTTCCAAAGAAATACTTGAACTGCAATTTCTTCACTCCAAGGAGTCAAGATCTAAACTTCAAACACATAGAGATTTATAAAATCAATCTTATAATATTATCTCTATTGTGTTCCTTTATTTTACATTTCTGAGAAGTGTGTGTTTGTCTATTACACACACTGTATCATGTGCTTGAACTGGAGGATAATAAAAATCCCCACACTAATCATTCTTTATTCTTTTTTTCCCACAAAGAACTGTGGAAGAGGTTGTGAGTGACTTGGTTGTGTGTTTGTCCCATGAAGAATTTTGGTAGAGGGTGTGATCCCTAAATAGTTTATGAAAACTTTTGTAAAGGCCGATAAAGGTTTTGTATCAAGTTTATTGTTAATATAAACTGCTTGGTGGCAGGTGATCACCAGGTGGAGAGGATTAAGTCTCGAATTGAGATTGAACCTCTTGTTTAACTCTGTTGTGTTCTAAGTTTTTGTAATACTCTGTTTTTCTATTTTCTGATGCTTATAATTTGAAAAACAAAAAACTATTTTACATTGAATTTGATACTTAGTTCTGGTTAGTGTGTGTATGTGTTTAATTCAGTAAACTTGTTTCAAATGTTGAATAAGTTGTGTACACTAATTCAATTGAGGACTAGTCTGTAACATCCCGACCCGGAAGCCACTAAACCGGTGCTCCAAGCCGGTTCACCCCAAGGCCTCAAGCGCGCCTCCCTGTACGACAGAGGCTGCCGAATAGCAGCGAGGGCCTAGGGTGTGATAGTGGGGAGACTATGCCCACATACAAGAGTAAGCAAACAACGGAAATAACTAAGTATCATACACCATGGAAAGTAAACAGAGTGCGGAAACAGTAAACAACTGAAATAGAACAAGCTGTAATAGTAAAATGCTGTAAAATCTTGAACAGCTATGTAATACAATACAAAAATGGTCACCCACCGGGCCGACCATACAAATACAAGTACAGAGGAAACTGAAATTAAAATTATAGGGATCTGCTACTAACTCTAAGCCAATCCACGTACCCGATCTCTAGACACTGTCAAACTGTAGCAGCCTGATCAGTAGAGCCACTCGAGAAGATCCACTCAATCATTCAACACTGGGCCTCTGCCCTATCCACCATGCAACTTGTGCTCAACCTGAAAAGCAGACATAAGGTCTACACGTACACCGAGGTGCACGTGCAGGGGTGAGAAATAATCTTAGTAGAGCACCCCACCAAGGAACCTACAACTGTGCTGCTAAAAGTGTATGCAACAACAATGTGCTCAGCCTAGCTGGAACACAACAAAATGAAGTAAACCAAATGTGCAACCACAGTTGAACTCAGGGTATGTAATCCCTATCAATTGGGCAAGTGCCACCATGGATGTCCATATCTATATACGTACACATGTATAGTCCCATACCTATACACATATATATAAATATGAATATTCATGATGAAGTGATTCAAATAAAAAGAAACAACATCAGTAGTCGATCCTTAGGACCATAATCCTAATCTCTTGGACATCCTATTCAAGGGCATTGAGCTGGAGATAGTGCCACTCAATATTTATATAAAATAAGTCAATATATGGGTCTGTAATCCCATCGACATGTACCTTCTTCAACCAATGCCGGAGATATGCCTATGAACAAGCTAAACAAATACAATCTATCCTCTAATTCAACCAATCAATCACAACCAAGAAGATAACACAACAGGTAACCCTCTGGGAAGTACTCACAGCCATCCCCTCTGGTCCTACCTAACAAGTACCAAAAACCCTCTGGGCAGTGCACTCAGCCTAACCCCTATGGTTTGGTCATATGAAATTATAAGACTCTCTGGGGAAGCTCGCTCGGTCAATTCTCCATATAGTCTAGGGTAGTCCGGGACTCTCTAAGGAAGATCATGTGGTCTAACCCTCTTGGTCCCAAGGTCTAGAATCTCTCTGAGGAAGCTCACTCGTTCAATCCTCCTATAGTCTCAGGTATACCACAGACTCTTTGAGGAAGCTCACTCGGTCAATTCCTCCTCTAGCTTGGGAAGGTTTTAAAGAATTTCAAACAAAGTAAAGACTCTCTGAGGAACCTCACTCGGTATACCCACCTGTAGTCTATAATATTCAAAACTCTCTGGGAAGCTCACTCGGTCTATCCCCTTTAGTCTATAATGTCCAAGACTCTCTGAGGAAGCACACTCGGTATACCCTCCTATAGTCTATAATATCCAAGACTCTCTGGGAAGCTCACTCAGTCTATCCCTTATAGTCTATAGCACCAGGTTCTCACAGTCCCGTTCCAGTCAATGCATAATAATTCTATAAGGCCAAATTAAACCTACAAAGCTACTTGGATAACTAGTCTACAGTATAACAAGCATGTCAAGAAAAACATTACATCCTATGGTCACAAGGCATGGAAAACAGGTATAACGGCCAAAGGATTACAAGACCCAAAGGTCGTAACAAGAACAAGGCTTGGAAAAAAATCCAAGCACGGAAATTATCCTCAAACATGATTAACTTACCTCAAAAAAAGCATACAAGCAAGGCAGGAAAACAATAGCCTAACAGGTAAGCTTGACCCAATGGTCAAAATCAAGTAACATGGGTAAACACATCCACAACAAGGTAAATAACCCCATTTAAAATCAAACCACCTCTACTCAGGAACACAAGGAATAGTAGGCATCCCAACAAATAAGAAAGACATCTCACATCAGGCTCACCAGCCACCAACCAGGAAGCACCTCTGGTAAACACTACAGTATCAGCAAAACCAAGTTAGATATCAACAAACTAACAGTGCAGGTGGCCCGAACTCCCAACCCAACAATACATCAAAAGATGAAAGGGATCACCAGTTTGGAACAGGGTCTTGGTGAAACCCGATCACCATCTCTACCCAAACCCGACATCACAACTCAGGGTCGGTCAAACAACGGGCACCCATTGGGTCCCTCAGGTCAAACACTAAGGAGGCATCATACTCGGGATCCTCCAGGTAAACATGAGCGAAGGCATCCTACGCAAGATCCTTAGAGAAGAGTAAGGGAGGAATCCTACATGGGATCCTCAAAGGAAGGGAAACATAGGCATTCTGTAACATGGTTCCTGTCAAAGGAAGAACAAGAGAGAGACCCTACAAGGGACTCCCTAGGTCAGCACACAAGTAAAGGCATCCCTCAGGGGATCCTTTGAAGTACCTGGTCTCAAAGCCTCATAGGCTAGAAGGGAACGTCTCACAAGGGAAACTTACTCTAAAGCATGGGTTATGGGAGATAGCTCATAGCTCATCTTCTGTTAAAGGTCTCAACTAAGTTGGTATGAGCACCCAACCTATCATCCACCCCAAGTCTCACTCTCCAGTGACAACTGAACTCAATAAGTGGAAGAAGAACCCATCCATTTAGATGAAAACCCAAAAAACTCCATTTATATTACCTCTAAATGTAAAAAAGGATTAAAAAATTGAAATCTACATGAAAAAATGCTCAGAATCGACTACTCACATGCCCAATTCTGACTTCCAGATCCCAAGATACCTCAAAATTACTAAACTGAAGCAGTACATGGCCAGAGTACATGGCCAGAGCACAACGAGCCTGCCTAGGTAATAGTACACGGTATGTAATGTACTGTATAGGGAATTTACTGTTCACAAAAAGTTACACCGTGTCCGTTTTCACCCGAACACATTCCCATGTACCACTACACGGCATGTACTCCTTAAAAACCAATATTCTGTGTTCTATTTCACACGGCCAGCCACACGGCTACCCACTACACGGCGTGTACTCAAAGTACGTGGATTGTACTTAAGAAAACTTCATCTTCCCTGAACGGGAAGAACACATGGTGTGTACCCCTAGAATACATGCCATGTATTCTGGGTTTTCTGATGGGAAATCCCTGAAAACGCCTGATTCACCCGTTTTCACCCCCTGAAACAATAGATTGAGCCCCATGGGCATACAAGCAAGAAATATAAGGCTTTAAAAACCTAAAACAACATTTTTTAAGGGGATCTATGGTGAAAACATAAATGGACCTACCTTTGGGAGGAAACCGACGAAGCTTCGGTTGATTTCACGGCTCACGGTTGTCATACGCCGACTCAGCACGTCGAGAGCTTTGAATCAGTACCACTCTCGACTTCCTTCTCTCCCGTTTTCTCAATCTCCAAATTCTCTCATAGGTCATCGCCAAGGAGGAGTGCCATAGGAGACATGTGAAAGGAGGAGGAGGAAATAAGTGATAAGAAAAGAAAAGGAAAGAAGAAAATAAAAGGAAGAAAAAGGGGCCCGGGCCGGCCCCGGCGCCCGACATGAGTTTATGCCTTCCCTAGGCTAAACTACCCATTCCAGACTCAACGGCGCAGATGGAATCTCAATCCGATGCTCCATTTAAAAGTTATTTCCAAACGAACCTACGTGGATAATTTAATATTTAATTTAATAATATTAAATATTAAATATTCCGCCAAAATTTGAATAACTCAGATTTCCTACAAAATCCTGTCCTAGGGTAAACTCCCTATTCCGAGACCAACAGAGTTGTCAGAAAAATTATCCGAGATTTGATGGTAGGGAAAAATTACAATTTTACCCCTCACAAGCATCCAATAGAAAAAATTCAAATTTCTGCTCAAAACGACTATCCAGAGAAACACGGGTTCTTACAAACTCCCCACCATAAACCTTCTCGTCCCTGAGAAGCCCAGAAAAAGAACTAGCAGCAGGACCAGTAGCCATGCCCCCAACCCAAGCATCTGCACAACCAAGCTACCTGGACTGTCCAATGGCCAGCCTTAGTGTTAACAACCACCTTCTACACAGAAGATATTAAACTAAAACCAACTGGTACTCCCCACCATAGGAATACCCTTGTCATCGTCTTAAAAGAATACTCTGAGCTCAAAAGATCCGGGAAAACACCGGTGTTTAACCTAAACAAGGAAAACCACCCTAAAAAGGAAAAAGCTGCACTCCCCGCCATATGGATTTCCTTACACCGCTCCGCGAGCACAACCAGAACAAGTTCCATCCGCCACACATATGAACATTAAGATAGAAAAAAAGGATCTCGATGTAGGGTCGAATCTCTCTCATCATACTCAAGATGAATAAAGATATCGCATGATCGTCTCTTATAGGAGTACAATAAGATTTCACTGAAGGCGTGTCCAGCTCCCTCTAATCCACACTAACATCCTACCAAAACCCGACCAGGATTCAAGCACGGGTCAACCATTTCACAGTAACCCAACATTTCAGAAAGTCACCTCTAAAATAGCAACATCAGAAACACCAGTCGACCAGGCTAGGCACCCAAACAGGCCTGCTCGTCGAAACCAGTCGCAAAAACAAACACCTCCAAAAAGGCATTGGAAAACGTTGTCCAATCTTCTCACCCAGGTTCCCTAAAATGGAACAGACATCGATCGATAAGGGTTCGAGTCAAAACCTAGGGTCTCTAGGTCTTCCACCTATCCCTACAGAAAAAGCCTTAGAACTGGGTCACAAGGTCTAACCACATACCCCAAAATATCCAAAACCACTCAGAAGATGGTAAAGATCACAACAACCCAAGAAGTTCAAAACCAAAACACAACCTACAAGGGCCCCAATCCTCTCCAAGCATCCTCAGAAAGAACGACTCCTTGGAGGTCACAAACAAAATAGAAGAGACAAGCTGAGCTAACACCCATTGGGTATCTGTATACAACAATACCACAAGGAGGTCCAGTTCACAAGAAAATCCTTGGTACCTATCGACATCATTCTCAACAATACAACTAGATAACCACAAACCCAAGAAACAACACCCAGTAAGGGGTTAAACAAAAAGGCATCATGTGACACATAGACCAACTAGGGTCACTGCACCACCTGTGAAAAAGGACTGAGTCATTAGCCCCATCAAAAAAAACTCCTTAATGTAGATCCATGTAACTTTTCATCAGAGTAAAAAGTACGTGTAAGCAGACCCAAAGGTCTCAGTCATCAGAAAAAAAACACACTAGCAGGCCTATATGCTGTGAATCCTACGTGCCTAGTATGATTCATGAGACGCCTCTTTCCTTTTCTAGCCAAGAGTCAAAATCTATCCCTGGCATCTTACCAATGGCCAAGATCCATAGATCCATAGTAAATCAAAACACCACACAACATGTGAGTCGGTCAAGGTGAAAATCATATACAACCGTAACATCGCAAAATCAGAACAACAATCCCAAACCCTAGCAACCAGGACTTCTTACCGGAACAAGTGTTCGCGATGCACCAGCTCGATATCCATCATAGGTTCTGACACATTCCTAAAACTTCTGTCTACCATATCCCAAATATTAAAGACCAAGAAGTAAAACTCCTCTGATGCCACTTTTTAACGTCCTGACCCAGAAGCCACTAAGTCGGTGCTCCGAGCCGGTTCACCACAAGGCCTCAAATGCGCCTCCCTGTACGCCAGAGGCTGCCGACTAGCAGCAAGGTCCTAGGGTGTGATAGTGGGGAGACTATGCCCACATACCAGAGTAAGCAAAAAATAGAAATAACTAAGTATCATACACAGCGGAAAGTAAAAAGAGTGAGGAAGCAGTAAACAACTGAAATAGAACAAGTTGTAATAGTAAAATGTTGTAAAATCCCGAACAGCTATGCAATATAATACAACACTGGTCACCCACTGGGTCAAGCATACAAATACAAGTACAAAGGAAACTGAAAGTAAAAGTACAGGGCTCTGCTACTAACTCTGAGCCAATCCATGTACTGGATCTCCAGACATTGTCGAACTGCAGTAGCCCGATCAGTAGAACCACTCGAGTAGATCCACTCAATCATGCAACACTAGGCCTCAGCCCTATCCACCATGCAACCTATGCTCAACCTGAAAAGTAGACATAAGGTCTACACGTACACCAAGGTTCACATGCAGGGGTGAGAAATAATCTCAGTAGGGCACCCCGACAAGCAACCTACAACTGTGTTGATTAAAGTGTATGCAACAACAATGTGCTTAGCCTAGCTGGAACACAACAAAAGGAAGTAAACCAAACGTGAAACCACAGTTGAACTCAGGGTATGTAATCCCTGTCAACTGGGAAAGTGCCACCATGGATGTCTATATCTATATACGTACACATGTATAGTCCCATACCTATACACATATACATAAATATGAATATTCATGATGAAGTGATTCAAATAACAAGAAACAACATCAGCAGTCGATCCTTGGGACCATAATCATGATCTCTTGGACATCCTATTCAAGGGAATTGAGCTGGATGTAGTGTCACTCAAGCCGTATATCAAATAAGTCGATCTCTGGGTCTGTAATCCCATCAACATGTACCTGCATCGGCCAACGCCAGAGATATGCCTCTGAACAAGCTAAACAAAGACAAGCTATCCTCTAATTCAACCAATCAATCACAAGCAAGCAGATAACACAACAGGTAACCCTCTGGGAAGTACTCACAACCATACCCTCTGGTCCTACCTAACAAGTACCAACAACCCTCTAGGCAGTGCACTCTGCCTAACCCCTCTGGTTTGGTCATACGAAATTATAAGACTCTCTCAGAAAGCTTCCTCGGTTAATTACCCTTATAGTCTAGGGTAGTCAGGGACTCTCTAAGGAAGATCACGCAGTCTAATCCTCTTGGACCCAAGGTCTATAGATTCTCTGAGGAAGCTCACTCGGTCAATCCTCATATAGTCTCAGGTATACCACAGACTCTCTGAGGAAGCTCACTCAGTCAATTCCTCCTCTAGCCTGGGAAGGTTTTAAAGAAATTCAAACAAAGTAAAGACTCTCTGAGGAAGCTCACTCGTTCCACCCACCTGTAGTCTATAATATCCAAAACTCTCTAGGAAGCTCACTCAGTCTATCCCCTTTAGTCTATAATGTTCAAGACTCTCTGAGGAAGCACACTCGGTATACCCTCCTGTAGTCTATAATACCCAAGACTCTATGGGAAGCTCACTTAGTCTATCCCTTATAGTATATAGCACCAGGTTCTCACGGTCCCATTCCAGTCAGTGCATAATAATGCTATAAGGCCAAAGTACACCTACAGAGCTACTTGGCTAACCAGTCTACAGCATAACAAGCATGTCAAGAAAAACATTCCATCCTACGGTCACAAGGCATGGAAAACAAGTATAACGGCCAAAGGCTAACAAGACCCAAAGGTCATAATAAGAACAATGAATGGGTGAAACATCCAAGCACGGAAATTATCCTTAAACATGATCAACTTACCTCTACACAATCATACAAGCAAGGCAAGAAAACAACAGCCTAACAGGCAAGCTAGACCCAATTGTCAAAATCAAGTAACATGGGTAAACACATCCACAACAAGTTAAATAACCCCATTTAAAATAAAACCACCTCTACTCAAGCACTCAAGGAATAGTAGGCATCCCAACAAACAAGAAAGACATCTTGCGTCAGGCTCACCATCCACCAACCAGGAAGCACCTCTGGTAAACACTACAGAATCATCAAAACAAAGTCAGATATCAACAAACAAACAGTGTGGGTGGCCCGAACACCCAACCCAACAATACATAAAAAGACGAAAGGGATCACCAGTCTGGCATGGGGTCTAGGTGACACCAGATAACTATATCTACTAAAACACGACATAACAACTCAGGTTCGGTCAAACAACGGGCACCCACTGGGTCCCTCAGGTTTAACACTAAGGAGGCATCATACTCGGGATCCTCCAGGTAAACATGAGTGAAGGCATCCTACGCGGGATCCTTAGCGAAGAGTAAAGGAGGAATCCTACATGGGATCCTCAAAGAAAGGGAAAAATAGGCATTCCGTAACATGGTTCCTGTCAAAGGAAGAACAAGAGAAAGATCCTACAAGGGACTCCCTAGGTTAGCACACAAGCAAAGTCATCCCTTAGGGGATCCTTAGAAGTACCTGGTCTCAAAGCCTCATAGGCCAGAAGGGAACGTCTCACAAGGGAAACGTCCTCTAAAGCATGGGTTACGGAAGATTGCTCATATTTCATCTTCTGTTAAAGGTCCCAACTAAGTTGGTACGAACACCCAACCTATTGTCCACCCCAAGTCTCACTCTCCAGTGACAAATGAACTCAATAAGTGGAGGAAGAACCCCTCAATTTAGATGGAAACCCCCAAAACTCCCTTTATATTATCTCTAAATGTAAAAAGGATTCCATAATTGTGATCTGCGTGAAAAAACTCTCATAATCGACTACTCACATTCCCAATTCTGACTTCTAGAGCCCAAGATACCTCAAAATTACTAAACTGAAGCAGTACATGGCCAGAGTACATGGCCAGAGCACAACGGGCCTGCCTGTGTAATAGAAAACAGCGTGTAATTTACTGTACATGGAGTTTACTGTTCACAAAAGTTACATCGTTTCCGTTTTCACCCAAACACATTCCCATGTACCACTACATGGCGTGTACTTAAAGTACACGGCGTGTACTCCTTAAAAACCACTATTCTGTGTTCTATTTCACACGGCTAGCCACACGGCTACCCACTACCCGATGTGTACTCAAAGTACATGGATTTTACTTAAGAAAACTTCATCTTCCCCAAACGGGAAGAACACACAGCATGTACCCCTGGAATACACGCCATCTATTCTGGGTTTTCGGACAGGAAATCCCTGAAAACGCCTGATTTGCCCGTTTTCACCCCTGAAACAATAGATCGAGCCCCATGGGCATACAAGCAATAAATATAAGGATTTAAAAACCTAAAAAAACTTTTTTTAAGGGTATGTATGGAGAAAACATAAACTTCCCTACCTTCGGGTGGAAACCGCCGAAGCTTCGGTTGATTTCACGGCTCACGGTTGTCGTACGCCAACACAGCGCGTCGAGAGCTTCGAATCGGTACCACTCTCGACTTCCTTCTATCCCATTTTCTCGATCTCCAAATTCTTCCATAGGTCACAGACAAGGAGGAGTGGCGTAGGAGATGTGATCAAGGAGGAGGAGAAAGAATAGAGAAGAAAAGAAAAGGAAAGAAGAAAAGAAAAGGAAGAAAAAGGGGCCCAGGCTGGCCCCAGCGCCCGACATGAGTTTATGCCTTCCCTAGGCTAAAATCCTCATTCCGGACTCAACAGCGCAGATGGAATCTCAATATGATGCTCCATTTAAAATTTATTTCCAAACGAACCTACGTGAGTAATTTAATATTTAATTTAATAATATTAAATATTAAATATTCCGCCAAAATTCAAACAGCTCAAATTTCCTCCAAACTCCTGTCATAGGGTAAACTCCCTATTCCGGGACCAACAGAGTTGTCATAAAAATTATCTGAGATTTGATGGTAGGAAAAAATGACAATTTTACCCCTCATGATCATCCAACAGCAAAAATTCAAAATTCTGCTCAAAACGACTGTCTGGAGAAACACGGGTTCTTACATAGTCACCCTTTGAGAAACATGTTGATCAACTAAACATTTATATCTCTACTGCCTTAATTAACTGGGCTGTTTCAAAATTGGGGGATCTTTATCATAACTTTTTTAACAGAAATTTTAAGTAGGAACTCAATTCACCCCCCTCTGGAGTTTCCACTCCGACCAACATTTGGTATCATAGGATTAAATTTTTATTACTACTATATAAACTATTGTGAAAATTGTTACAAAAATTTCAACTGTGATTTTAGTTATATCTTAAAGATCTTAAAATTTATGTCATATCTAAATTTTCAGTTCTTTAAAATTTTAATTAACTATGGATAACAGAGTTGAGGGTGCGGCTACCAACATGACACCTTTCTTTAATGGTAATAACTATGCTCAGTGGAAATTAAAAATGAAAATGTATCTAGAGATCACGGGTCCTAAAATCTGGGACACAATTGAAGAACAACATGCATTGCCTATTACTTCTATGGATACATGGTCTCAGTTGACTAAAGCTACATATAACAATAACTATACAAAAATGAATGCATTTTACTATTCTCTAGGTGATGAAGAATTCAATAGAATATCTTCCTGTAAAACTTCTTATGAAATTTGGGATACTTTGCATGTTTCTCATGAGGGAACAAACAATGTTAAACAAATGATATTAAATACCTATACTATTAAATATGATAATTTTAAAATAAATAATGATGAACTTATATATGAAATGTATCTTAGGTTCAATGAAATAGTAAATACCATGAGTCTGCTTGGGAAACCAATAGACAGCAAGGATCAGATTTTGAGGTTGCTTCAATGCCTACCTGATAGATGGATAGGAACTTCTATTTCTATCCGAGAATCCTGTGACATAGGAAAGCTGCTAGTAAAATAACTAATTATAAAAATTATGATGTATGAAGAAGAGCTTAAGGTAAATCAAGAATCAGACGATGAACCAAGAAAGAATTCTGTAGCATTTAGGACTACTACCTCAAAGAGAAAAGATAAAGAAAAAGTTTAAGCCCATGTAGACACTTCCACTAGTGAAGATTTAACTTCTGATTGTGATGATGTGATGGATCATATTGCAATAAGATTTAAAAAGTTCTACCATAAGAATAATTTCTTTAGAAAATCAAACTATAAAGGAAGGTATGATAGTAAATGACAGTGGAAAAAGGATAGAAAATGGAATGAAAACACAAATGAGATAGTCTTCTATGAGTGTAAATGAAAATTCCAAGTGAAGGCTAATTACCCCAAGCTGAAATTTAAGAATAAATATGAAAACAAGGGAAAGGGATATAAAAAGTCTATGAAAGCTACTTGGAGTGCTTCAGAAGATAGCTCTAGTGGATATGACACTTCTGATATTGAAAAGAAAAAACATGCAAACCTGTGTTTCATGAAAAAAACAACTGAGGTAATACCCAATTCTCCTATACATAATTCTTACAATTTTGGGAATGAAGTTGAATCAAATAATGATGAAAATATGACTAAGGATGAACTATTTGAATATTGTGGAATTCTTGAGGACACCTTTAATGAACTCAAGGATAAATATAAATTACTGAAAAGACAACATGCTTTAAATGCTAATTATAAGTCTGATCTGGATATTGAGATAGAAAAATGTGCTAATCTAATAAAATAAAATATTGAACTTAAATTATCAAATGAGAAATTAAAAAAGGGATATTGATAAGTTTACTGTAGGTAGAGATAACTTGAATCAGTTTCTAGGTAAAAAAAATTTTACAAAATACACAACTGGTCTAGGATATCAACCAAGACAAAGAAGGATTATTAGAAATAAATTTGTTCCAAAATCTGGACAGTTCACTACTAGTTCAAGTTCTGGACCATATTTTGAAAAACACTTTTATAAAGGACCTAACAAAGTGTTCATGTCTCAAAACATATCTGTTGATTATAGGAAACCTGTGAGACAATTATGGGTTCCCAAAGCTTTACTTGCTAACCTCTCTGGACCCAAGAAAATCTGGGTACCAAATTTACCCTACACTTAATCTGTTTTGTAGGAAAATTGTTTAAAGAGCTCCTATAAAACTCTATGGTATTTGGACAGTGGATGTTCAAGACATATGACAGGATACTATTCATGCTTCAAGAGCCTAATTAAAGTTGATGGTGGATATGCTACATTCTATGATAATGCTAAAGGGAAGATCATTGGCTTAGGCCAAATTGGTAACCCTAATACTATATTAATTTCAAAAGTAATTTTTGTTTATGGGTTAAAATTCAATCTACTTAGTATCTCTCAGTTGTGTGATGATGGTTTCAATGTTAAATTTTAAAATGATTCATGTAATGTTTTTAATTCTAAAAATTATTTAATATTCACTACTCTTAGAAATGAAAATGTATATGTTTTTGATTTAAACTCTTTAGCTAAGCAAAATTTTTCTTGTTTAAATGCTTTTTATAAGGAATCCTGGTTATGGCAGAAAAGATTAGGACACTGTAATGTGCACTCACTTAGGAAACTAACTAGAAAAGGTTTAGTTAGAGACTTACCTAAATTGGAATTCCCACATGACAAAGTTTGTAATACTTGTAAAAAGGTAAAACAACACAAAGTTCCTTTAAAACCAAATAAAGGAGTTTCTACTTCTCAACCGCTTGAGTTGGTTCACATGGATTTGTTTGGAACATCTAGAGTTTCAAGTTTAAATGGGAAGCACTATGTTTATGTCCTTGTAGACGATTTTTCTAGATACACTTGGGCATACTTTCTAGCTCACAAAAGTGAAGCATGTTCTTAATTCATTAAATATTCCAAGTCTTTAGAAAATTTTAGTGGACTTAGAATTAAGACCTTGAGAAGTGATCATGGCCGTGAGTTTGAAAATCAGGAGTTTGAATCTTTTTTCTCACAAAATGGCTATAATCACAATTTCTCTACTCCAAGAACACCTCAAATAAATGGAGTTGTAGAAAGAATAAATAGGACACTTCAAGAGATTACCTAGACTATGCGAAATTATTATAACCTACCTATCTATTTTTGGGATGAAGCTGTTAATACAGCTTGTTACATCATTAATAGAGTCTTAATTAGACCTATTCTTAAGAAAACCATTTATGAGCTCTGTAATAATAGGAATCCTAAGGTTAATTACTTTATAGTTTTTGGTTGCAAAGTCTTTATTATTAACACTAGGGATAATCTTGACAAATTTTCTTCCAAGAGTGATGAAGTAATTTTCCTAGGTTACTAAATCTCTATTAAAGATTATAGAGTATTCAATAAGAGAAACAAATGTGTGGAATAATTAGTTCAAGACAAGTTTTATGAGTCTGATCCACATGAACCCAAAACCTCCATTGAACAAATTGAGGAAGATATGTCAATTCTGGACCTTAATGATAAAGACAATGAACCCTTAATGAAAACAACTAGTTCTGAAAATTTTCCAGAATCTGAGCATGGTGAATCTAAACCTATAGACAACCATGAGGAGTCTAGTTCAACTCTTTCTAGAGGTATTAGAACCCTCAAGAATCATTCTTTAGATATTGTAGTAGGTTATCTAAATAAAGGAACACAAACTAGAGCTTCTCTGAGAAACCAGGTTGAACATCAATATTTTCTTTCATAGCTTGAACCCAAAAATATTAATGATGAAATCAATGATGAATTTTGGATGATATCTTTTCAAGAATAATTAAATAAGTTTGAAAGAAACAAAGTTTGGGAATTAGTAAAAAGACCTAAAGACACTTTGACCATAGGCACTAAATGGGTGTTTAGAAATAAAGTTGATGAATCTGGTAACATAGTTAGAAACAAGGCTAGACTAGTTGCACAAGGATATAGTCAAGAAGAAGGAATTGACTATGAGGAAACATTTTTATCTGTAGCTAGACTAGAATCCATTAGGATACTAATTTCTTATACAGCTCATCTGAATTTCAAACTTTATCAAATGGATGTCAAAAGTGAATTTCTAAATGGGTACATAGTTGAGGATGTATTTGTTGAACAAATCCCAGTTTTTACAAATCCCCATTTTTCAAATCATGTCTTTAAACTTTCTAAAGATCTATATGGTCTAAAACAAGCTCCAAGAGCTTGGTATGACAGAATTAGTTCGTTTCTTATTTCAAAAGGTTTTACTAAAGGAATAGTTGAACCTACTCTTTTTATTAAAAGGATTTCCCAAGATTTTTTAATAGTACAAATTTATGTATATGACATTATTTTTGGTTCATCTAAAAATTATTTATGTACTGATTTCTCAAAAATGATGCAAGATGAATTTGAAATGAATTTAATGGGGGAACTTAAATTTTTCCTTGGATTTCAAATTTTTCAAAATAAAAATGGTATTGTTTTAAATCAAAGTAAATATACTAAGGATATTTTGAAACATTTTGGTTTGGATAGAAATAAAGGTAGTGACACACCTAGGAGTGCCACTTGTAAGTTGGATGCTGATGAAACTGGTAAATCAGTGGATCAAACCAATTACAGAGGTATGATTGGGAGTCTGCTCTACCTTACTGCTAGTCAGCCTGATATTATGTTCATTGTATGCATGTGTACTCATTTTCAAGCCAATATCAAAGAGTCTCATTTAACTGTTGTTAAAATTATTTTTAAATATCTCAAGTATACTAAAAACTTATGGATATTTTATCCAAGAGGACAATCATTTTATTTAGTAAGTTATTCAGATGCAGACTTTGCTGGTTGCAAGTTAGATAAAAAAAGCACCTCTGAAACATGTCACATTTTGGGAAAGTCACTAGTATCATGGTATAGTAAGAAACAAAATTATGTTGCATTATCTACTATCGAAGTTGAATATATGGTTGCTAGTAGTTGTCTTGATCAAATTTTGTGGATGAAACACACTTTACTAGACTATGGATATCAATTCAAACATGTCTCTATAAACTGTGATAATACAAGTACTGTTAACATCTCTAAAAATCCAGTATCTCATGTTAGGACAAATCACATTGATGTGAGACATCACTTCTTCAGAGGCCATTATCAAAGAGGTGATATCACTCTTGAATTCATTGGCACGGAACACCAATTGGGTGATATATTCACAAATACTTTGAGTTATAAGAGGTTAAATTACATCAAACATGATTTAGTTATGATAAACTATTAAGGTTATACCTCACCAATTAGACCTCAAAGTTTAGACCTCACCGTTTAGACCTCACCGTTGGACCTCATCGTTAGACCTCACTGTTGGACCTCATTGTTAGGACCTCACCATTGGACCTCACCATTGGACCTCACTGTTAAGACCTCACCGTTTGACCTCACCATTAGACCTCACTGTTGGACCTCACCATTTAAACCTCACTGTTAGACCTCACCAATTAAACCTCACTGTTTAGACCTCACAGTTAGACCTCACCAATAAGACCTTACCGTTTGGACCTCACCGTTGACACCTTACCGATAGTCGACCTTAGGTCTGGGACTTCGTGTTTTTTCTGCTGGAATCTGAAACGTTTTTAGAATTACTTATTTCTTTTACTCGATTTGTTTTTCGATCCCAAGATGATAAAAACAAATTACAAACCACATTTTTATCCACTTTAATCCTCTCCCGAACCTTTTTCTCCCTAACCTTGGAACCTAAACTTATGTTGAAACCCTCAAACTGCTTCAGATCGCAATGGAAAGATTGAAGAGATTGATGGTCAGTGATGAAGGGGATGCGCTGAACCCTAAGAGACCTCGAGCTAAGTCTAGTAGTGGAAGGAAGGTAGTGGAAAAGATGATCAATCCACATTTGTCGAAGAGGGAAATCGTGGTTGAGAAGGAATTAAGTTCTGAATGGATGTTGTCAAGAAAGTCTCTGGTACTGAAGGCACTCGAAGCTCAAGATTGGGTAGAATGATTTGAAAATAACAATGGACCTTATTACCCTAATCTAGTGAAGGAATTTTATGAGTCTCTGAAGTTATAGCAGTATAATAATGAGAACTGAATGTATTCAAAGGTAAATGGAGTAAGTTTGAGCTTCTCATCTGTTGAATGGGATGATTGTTTAAGAGTCCCACATGAAGGTATTTTTTATTACTACTATGGAGTGGTGCCTCCCACTAGTGAGTTATTCTATTATGAGGAAGCTTTGGATGAAATAAAAGGGAATGGGATCCCTAGGAAAGTGATTGCATCTAAAATGGAAGGAGAAGACGGGTTGCTTTTTAAGTTTGTTCAGCATGTTTTGAGCCCATGAGAGGGCACTTTTCTACCTTGAAGTATCAGGACATGTTTCTTTTGTATCTATTGAAGCATGGATAGAAGATAAATCTTTGTAGGTTGTTGATGATTCGGTTAGAGGATATGACAAAACTGAGTTCCAAATCAAATTATTTGTTTCATGCCAGGTTGATATCTCTGATGTTGAAAGTAAAAGGAGTTTCTAGAAATAAGGAGGAAATAGTTGTTTTAAGGGACAACTTTTGCATTACCAATATGATTTACAAATTTATGAAGATAAGACAGAACCCTTGGAAAAGAAGATGGGTGAATGATGAAGAAAACTGTATGAAGAATTCAACCCTGTCACCAATCCTACTATGCCTAAGAATAAGAGAGATTCGGGTATAAATCCTAATAAAGTGGAGCCAGTGTATTCAGATAAAGAAGAAGAGGTTATTGTTGTGCAAGAAAGAGAGGATTCTCCTATAGATTACAGGAGTGATCCTAACCTTCCCTCAAGTCCTCATTCCAATAATATATACTTTGGTGAGCCTATCCCACCAAAAATATTTCCTAAAAGAGAGAATTTCCTAAGGTACAGTGATGATGAGGAAACCAGTGAAGAAGAAGGAGAAGAAAATTTCTTAAGAGACATTGGAGAGACCTCAGAGGAGGAGAATGAAACTGAATCTAGTCATGATGATTTTGAGACAGTTGATGATGAAAGTGAAGAGGAATTTCTAAGTATCAGTCCTCTTATAGGATATAAAAAATGTTAGAGAGTGTAGATGAAGTGGTTTCTGAATCAGTTGAAGATGGAATTGTAATGGCAGTAGTTAAAGATTCTATAGAAGAAGTGGCAGTGGACTCTCCTGTTGATGTAGTTGATCAAGGAGGTATAGTAGAGATGGATGTAATTTATCAAGAGAATGCTCCAAGTGAGAGGTAGGAACCTATTTCCATAGGTTCAATTGTTGTTGCTCATGGAATAGAAGATTGGTCAGAAGACCCTGGATTTGTGGTCTTGGGCTTAGACTATGGAGACTCTAATAATGACAAGTCTAACATAAGACCTCTAATTCCTTCTATTTTAGAGACCACTATTATACATCCAGTAGTAATTTTACCTCAAGACTATGTGAAGAATGATGATTTAGAATCATTAAAATCAAATTTGATGGACACTTTTATGAGAGATCTATTGAGATAGAGAGAAAACTATCTCTTAATCAAGAAGTGGTGGCATCTTCCTTAGAAATAGTAATTTCTATCTCTCACTCAAATTTTCTACATGAAGTGAAGAAATGTCAGAATCAGGTTAGAACCTTGGAAGAGTCTATGGAATCTGTGAAACAATCATTTTCCAGTTTAGACTTCTATATGGATTTAAGGGTTCAAGTGGACAAAGACCTTAAGTATGTTAAGAGTGTTTTTCAGCAGATGGTCACTGTGTTTGAGGAATTTAAGAAGTCTATGGAGGCACATGTGAATGGACAGGATGAGGATGTGAAGAGGTTGATCAGTGGTTTGACCAATTCTTTTAAGGAGACTGTGGATTTTACTATGTCACCTTTGTGTGTATATGCTTCCTCTTTAGACTCTCTTCTTATTGATCTAGAAGCTTTCAGATCGGTTGTAAGAGAAGAAGTGGAGAAGTTATCTGGTCCCAGTACCTCAGACCCTCGGTCTATGACTCAGTTCATTTCCACTACCAGAGAAATTCATAAGCTTGTGGGAGATTATTTAAGGGAGGATGCTCAAGATCATAAGGCCATCAAAGAGAAAGTTGATTTCTATTACAAAAGGGTGTACACTAAGCATCATATGGATGGTCACTTAAAAAAGCTATTGGAAAACTTGAGGACCCCACCTATCACTCAGGCTTTTAAGGATCAAGTTAGTAGGCTTAGAGAACTGACTCCTTCCTTAGAGAAATTCATGGAGAATAAGGATGATTTTATCTCATATATGGAAAGAGGAGGAAGCATTATTATGGATTTTAGAAATCTTATTTTACCCTTCCTCCATGTGGACTTTACTCCCATTATTTTTCCTCCATCATTACCTTCTTCCTTAGCTGCCTCATGATCTAATAGTGCCGCCCCATTGATGACTCCTGCACAGTCTATCAGAAACTTGACCCCTATGATTCCTCAGAGATCTACTCACTATCGGTCTACTGATGCCTCTGTAGTATCTCCTCCTACATTGCTCACTGTCATACCTCGGCCTATCCCTCCATCTTCTGGAATTGCCTCCTCGGCTTCCAAATACAAAGCTCCCTTGGACATATCTGATGTGGATTGAATATGGAATGTCTTAGTTTATAGGGATATCTTTGTACTATTTTTTTATATTGTACTCTTGCTTCATTAATAATAAAATCCTCTTTTGTCTCTTTTTTTCTTCCATTCTTTTTGTTAATCACAATGGGGGAGAAATTTTAAGAGTCCTTGCATATATACTCTAATCTTTTTTCCATAATAAACATGGTTCAATTTTATTTAGCCATACCTTTGAAGATATTATAAAATGTTCTTAACCCTGATTCAATAATACTTAAATCTAAATTTTCACTGACATAATTTGTGATTATCAAAAACGGGGATATTTTTGGACTCACCTGTTTTGATAATCCCAAATCATGTTTCATTTATGTGATAATCATGTTTCTATTATGTGATAATCATGTTTCTATTATAGGATAATCATGTTTCATTAATATTTGTAGTTTATATCAAGTGATACCTATGTATCTTTAATCTCACTATTCTATCGATTAAGTTTACAGTGCAAAATTTCTCTAAGTAGAAGGTTACCGATGAAGGTTATAGATGAAGGTCATCGATAAAGGTCAGTGATGAAAGTTACCGATGAAGGTCACCAATACAAGGTCACCGATGAAAGATAACAATGAAGGTCACCGATAGAAGGTCACCGATAGAAGGTTACTGATGAAGGTTACCGATGATGGTCATTGACAGAAGGTTGCCGATGAAGGTCACCGATAGAAGGTCACCAATAGAAGGTTACTGATGGAAGGTCACTGATAGAAGGTTACCATTGAAGGATACTGATGTAGTCTACCGATGAAACCTACTGTTCAAGACTACTGTTGAGAAAGCTACCGCTACCAGTCTACCGATGCTCACTCTTCTACTCCATACTTTTTCAAATTCTTAAGATTATTCTAACGGTCATATTTGGTAAATTTAATGCTTATGACATTAATTAATGATGATTGTAGACATATCAAGAGACCGTGTCTAGGGATAGTGCGAGGTATGATGAGGACCGCATGTGGTTTACTTATTCCTATTGTTGGACCTCAAATATAAAATAGAAGACTGAGGAAGAAAATAAGATAGAGAGGAATGCATGAAAAAGAGCTTACTCGCTAGATCAAAGAGAATAATGAAGAACCATCAAGCACTTACATTGTGAACCCAAGAGCATCACGAAGATCATTTGGGAGAACAAATTCATGTCTTCCTTATATGCTTCTTCAATTATCTAGAAAATCAAGAAGCAAAACCCCTTAGTACTTGGAAGCTAGAACCTAGAGTTGTGACACTTTGTTTTGAGGAAAACTTCCAGAGAAAGACTTGAACTGAAATTTCTTCACTCCAAGGAGTCAAAAGTTGAACTGCAAACACATAGAGATTTCTAAACTCAATATTATAACATTATCTCTATTTTTTTCTTTTATTTTACATTTCTAAGAAGTGTGTGTTTGTCTGTTACACACACTGTCTCTTATACTTGAACTGAAGGATATTGAAAATCCTCACACAAATCATTCTTTATTCTTTTGTTTCCCATGAAGAACTATGGAAGAGGTCGTGTGTGACTTGGTTGTGTGTTTATCCTATGAAGAACTTTGGTAGAGGGTGTGAGCCTTGGACAGTTTGTGAAAACTGTTATAAATCCTGATACAAGATATGTATCTAGTTTATTGTTAATATAAACTACTTGGTGGCAGGTGATCACCAAGTGGGGAGGATTAAGTCTCAGATTGAAACTTAACCTATTGTTTAACTCTGATGTGTTCTAAGTTTTTGTAATACTCTATTTTTTTATTTTCTACTGCTTATAATTTCAAAAATAGAAAACTATTTTACATTGACTCTGATAGTTAGTTCTGGTTAGTGTGTGTATGTGTTTAATTCAGTAAACCTATTTCAGAAGTTAAATAAGTAGTGTACACTGATTCAACTGAGGTATGGAAATGAAATTCTATAAGTGGAATGAAATGGTATTTTAATTTTTCCTTAACCTTAAATTATACCATTTATCATTTTGAATTTTTATATGAGGATGATTCATTAGTTAAAACATTAATGATGTTTGTTTAGATCATTTTGGTGGTTCTTTGATAATAACGAACTCATTTTGTTTTTTAAATTAATATCATGTGTAAGAAATGATTACAAAACCATGAATAAGACATAATATATAAATTATAATATGGTTCAATCATAAAAATAGTATCATGAACAGTATTTAAGTAATTAAAAGAAATTGAAATCACATCGTCCACGATGTCAGTAAATAGACACATCATATACGGTGTTTTAATTTCTAGAATAAGTGGGATAGGAGAAGAAGAATAATAGTGAATCTTCCATAAACATGATGAAATATAGAATATGTAAGATGTTGGATCATTAATGCCTCTTGGATAAGTGGAGTTTAGGAAATAAGAATAATAGAAAATAAAATGAAAATAAAAGAAAGAAACAAGAGGATGTTTACCTCTTGAACTCTTCTCCTTGAGATCCTTCTTAAGGCCCTTGGTTTTGGCTTTTTGGTGAGACCAGAAGGTCTTGGATGTGGGTAATGGTATTGGGAGGAGTATTTTTCAGAACTTAGGCAAGGCTAAAGGCTTGAGATGTGTGGAAGGAAGTGGTGGGTGGAATTTATAGTGGAGGAGAGGAGGAGTTTTCCCTTATTTTAATCATTATTTTATTATTTTTCCATAAGATAGGTAATAGTTTTGATTCCAAGACCAAAAATAGTAATAATTGTATGTGAGTTCGAGATAAGTGTGATTATATCAACAAAACATCACCCATGACTCCATAAATCAAGTATTTAGCTTAATTATTAAATTATTATATTTCACTATTCATAAAAAATTCAAGTATTTTAGAAAATTACCAAAAATTCACTCCAACCATTTTTCGATGTGTAGAATCCAAAAATGAACTCCTTTTATCAAAATAATTTTCTAAATATGAGAAATTTAGTTTTTAAATAAAATAATATTTTATTCGAAAAATAACAATTTTAGAACATTTATTTACTTATTCCAAGATATGGGTATATCATACTTTTAATTGAATCTTATATACATACTATCATAGGTGATGTTACTATTCATACGGTTATGTTACTATTCATAAGGTTAATGTACTATTCATAAGGGTAACATTACTATTCATAAGGGTAGGTTTCTATTCATAAGGGTAGGTTATTATTTACCAAAAATTAAGTTTGTTCTATCATACTCCAAAAAACTTAATAATCGCAATCGTGTATGTTCATTTTTCAAAATTCAAAACACAGAAGTGGAAAAATTATGTTAAATGTTTAGCTTATAAAGGCCATATAGTATTTATTATTTCATTTAAGCACATAGTTTTTCCTTTTAAAATCTCTGGATGTTACACATGAAGCCCTCCTCCTCTATCACTGACTCCTGCCGTTGCGAAGCCCTCCTTCGTCACCGTGAAGCTCTCCTCTATCATGAATCTCTCCTCCATGTACCCCACCTATGCCGTCGAACCCCACCTCTACTGTGAATAACTCCTCCTTTGCAAACCCACCTCTGTCGTGAACCCGGCTCCTCAGTTGCTACCACTGTTAGTATTCTTGTAATGCTTTAAGTTCATTTTTTATTCAATAAGTTTATGGTTAGCTATTGGATTCTTGTGGCCCAATTTATGATTAGTGGCATAGGAATTGGTTTGTTTGTTAGGTGATTTTGAGAATGGAGGCCATGTTTGGCTGGAGATCATGTCATAGAATATAACCCATCCATTTTTAGTTATGTTTTATTAGTGTAGTTACACATGTTTTTTGTCGTCTGTTTACATATGGATATGGTTTATTGTTTTTTACTCCATTCATATAGTGATGTTGGTGTTTCTTTTATATTTTTATTCAATTATAGAGGAATGTATTGTTCATTTTTCTCGAGAATTTATGGCATATGAATGTTTCATGTCAATTCTTAGGATATTTCAATTATAGATTATCAATTTACTCAAAGTGGGAAAATTGTTCCCCACATATTAAACCAATGCACTAAGTGATAGGCACCAACCCTAGTGAAGTGATGTACACTCTTGGGGTAGTAGTGAACTAATTCATCTATTAATATTTGGTCATTATACTTTCACCCACATCTCATCATACTATCACCCATAATCATCAAATTTCATGTCCATGTTGGAGGATTAGATTATAGATATCATTATAGTCATGGATAAAAACAAGATTAGTTATCATCCAAAGGAATTACCCCATCTAGTAATATACTTTCATCCACTATTCCACCAACCCCAACCCATGAAAAATATTCTCTATAAGATTTGGAGTAGTAGAATAATGAAGAATATAACACTATAAAAATGTGATAATGGAGGTATGTGGAGAAAATGACTAAGGAAGAAGAGGAGGAATGGATATAAGAAGAAAAATAGGGAAAAAATTAATAACATAATGATGAAACTATTCTTGGAGGCTTATCCTGACCACTTCATGCAACAGGTGGAACATGTTTATATACTTGATCCACTTACTAATTAGGTCTGAGATTAATTTTCTATTGAAGAGAAAGAAATACTATGATATCTAGAACAATTAATATAACTCAATTACCCTTAGATTCAATCAAAATATGTATATTTTTTTTGCACCTTAAAGGGACAACCCCAGTCCAATTCGAAAACACCTCCAGGGCGTAGATCCCAACTTGAAGACCAACCCAATCATTGGTCAACAATGTAATTTTTATTATAGAGTCATAGCTATGGCCACCAATCTTTGGAATAAGTCTTCTTTATTCTAGGTTTATAAGGTCATAATTGAGGATATGAAAATCTATATGGTTCACCTCCCTAATGAATCATACTATAACCAAGATCTTTTCTTAGGCTAGTTCATGATGATGATTAATCCAGCTCATGATCTGATTCCCTAGTTATGGTGTTTCTATGGACACATCACCCAAAAACCCAAATCCATATATGGGAAGCCTCTATGATACATGGTACTATTGAAGACCCACCCTAATGAGATTTGAGATTAGTAAATGATTCATTCATACATTGTGGAATTGGTTGGGAATTTCCAGTTATTACCAAAGGGTCAACTGGGATTCCTCCTGATCGAAAGTGCTAAGTAGGGCTTAACCAAGAATGTAGTATGGTTAATTTACTTAGATTTTTATGAGATATACTTATAAGATCTTAATGGTATATTGATGAAAAGACCAATATTAACCATAAATGAGATGGGTAATGAGTATGGATTATATTGTGATGTTTTAGGAGTCAGTATTTGAATAGTTCTGGTCCAAGATGGTCATGTGGTTGCTTATGGGTCTAGACAGTTAAGGACACATAAGTGAAACTTCCCAAATACTTTCATAGTTTTTTAAATAATAGTTCTTTCCATGAGGTTTTATTGGTATTATCTTTAGGGTGAGATATTTTTGGAATACACTAAAAAGTTATTGAAATATATTTAATCATAAAGTGAAATAAACCATTGATAGCAGAGAAGGTTTGAGTCGTTATTGTCCTTTAACTTTGACCTAATGTATATACTCAAGAAGGAGAAAAAATTTTCTAATGTACTATATTGTAAGGATCAATCTTAGGTATTACATGATTCAAGCATCAAGTGGAAGATGGTTGCCCACTTTGAAGAGATGTGACTTTATGTTCAAAAGTATCATGGTCAAGTGACGCATGTTTCTTTATCTATCACTTATTCACTCCTAAGTAGCATTATGGGTGTAAAATATATGATTCATACTATTTATTCATGAGATACATGATAAACCTTTTATAGCTTTATATTTTATAAAATGTTGCTTATTTTTTATTCATGTATCCTTTATAAAGTGTCTCTCTTAGGATTTATATCTTTGTGAAAATGCCTAAGTGTCTCTTTTAAAATGATTCAAGTGTTTTGATATGTTTTTTAAAAAATTATATGTGTTCAACATACCCTTTTTTGGTTTTAAATATCTTTAAAAAGATTTAAATACTTAGCATGGACTTAGTTTGCATGCCAAGTGTTTTTCAACTCACCTGATTGACTTTCATAAAGGGATTTGAATGTTTTGAAAGTGTATTTAATGTCGGTTTCATTTTAAAAAGGGTGTATTATTTTAAAGAGGAATTTTGGTAAATGGTTTGCTTTTTAATTGGATTTCAAGGGTGGTTTTATAAATAGTTTTCAAAGGAATTTGGCGGTAACTTCTAAGGGGATGATTCCTAGGCAATGAAATGCAATAATAACTATCATTCAAATGTTGAGTTCCCCTTATTTTAAAGTCCCATTTTGTGTATTTGTTTTGTTAAATATTAATATCACTGAATCAAATATGATGCATATGAATAAAGAATGTATGGATTCCTACGGGAAATGAATTCCTCTATGGCCTACGGGCATGTAATCTTTCGCCTATGAGCATTGTAGGGTTCCACCTCATCCCTTGAAAGGTGTATTATCAAAAATAAATAAAAATGAAGGCCTTTGGGCCATTGGAGGAATGTATGGATTCCAATCGTTTAAAAAAAGATAATGAAGATGGATTTAAAGAGTTTATCAAGTTTTCAAAAGATCATTCATATGACCCTTCTCAAATATTTTGTCCGTGTTCACACTGTTGTTATTCAATAAAATTTAATCCATAGGAGTTAGAAGAATAATTGATCTATCATGGAATAGATCAAAGTTATAAATTTTGGAATAAACATGGGGAAAAGTTAATGTATCTAGTGGTTGGGATAGGATTACGTTTTATAGATCATCTAATATAATTACAAGTGTGGACAATGAAGAAGACTGTATCGAGGATGTGATTAAATATGTTAATGATGATGAATATCATATTGAGGAAATGATAAGGAAAATTGAAGATGAACTTTTTGATTTCCCAAAATCATTTGAGCAATTAAAGAGTTGTGCAAATGCATTCAGATTGTTTTGAAGCTGTATAATTTGAAAGTTGGAAATGGATGGAGTGATGCAAGTTTTACGGAATTACTTGTTCCCTTGAATTACATGATCCCATAAGATAATGAGCCCCTGAGCCGAACATAATATGCCCAATGAATACTATGCTTGATGGGTATGATCTCTGAAAGAATACACGTCTACCAGAATGATTGTATACTGTTTCAAAATGACCACAAATCACTTAGAGAATATCCAAAGTTTGGTGCTTCTCGATAAAATAAAGATGAATATGGTCCTACAAAATCTGTATGGTACTTTCCAATTATTCTAAGGTTTGTGTGCCTATATGCGACTGGTATGACTCATAATGCGTGTTTTCAGTTTGAAATGACATTTTAGTAAAAAAACACAACTGACATACTGAAAATTGAGAAAACACATTCATATTGTTTTGATAATTTATAAAAATGATTTATAAGTCATTTTTGATGTGTAGAAATTATAAAAACCTCAATATGATGCACAATATGATCGTTATAACTCAGAGTGTCTCTTTTTATTTAAAATTGACATCAATTTCAGTAAAAACAACAAGTGAAATACTAAAAATTGAGAAAATGCATTCTGATTGTTTTGATATATCAAGAAAATGATAGATATGTCATTTTTGATGTGTAGGAATTAGTCATACCTAAATACGATGCATTGTGTGGATGGTATCACTCAAAGTGTCTCTTTTTATTTAAAATTGATATTAATTTAAGTAAAAAACAAGTGACATACTGAAAACCAATCAAAAGCATTCATATTGTTTTGATAATTCAGGAAAATGATCCATGAGTAATTTCATACCTATAGGAATCAAATACACCTAAATCTGACACACAATGTGACTAGTGTAACTAAAAGTGTCCATTATCAGTTTAAAATTGACATTCAAAACGTTTCACTCACTGAAAATCAATAAAAAACACTCTGATTGTCTTGATAATTTAGAACAGTGATTCATAAGTCATTTGTGACATGTATGATATAGTTTCACGTTAAACCGACACACGATGTGACCAGTATGACTCATAATTTTTATTTCTAGTTTCAAATGACATTTTTTGTAAAAAACACAACTGACATACTGAAAACTGAGAAAATGAATTCATATTATTTTGATAATTTATAAAAATGATCTATAAGTTATTTTTGATGTGTAAGAATCATTCTCACCTTAATAAGACACACAGTGTGGTTTGTATAACTCAGAGTGTCTCTTTTTATTTAAAATTGACATCAATTTTAGTAAAAACAACAAGTGACATACTGAAAATTGAGCAAATGCATTCATATTGTTTTAATATTTTAGGAAAATGATATTTTCATCATTCGGTACGTGTAGAAATTAGCTGCACCTAAATAAGATGCACGGTGTGGCCGGTATCACTCAAAGTGTCCATTTTTATTTAAAATTGATATTAATTTAAGTAAAAACAACAAATGGCATACTAAAAGCCAATAAAACACATTCAGATTGTTTTGATACTTTAAAAAAATGATTCATGAGTCATTTTTGACTTATAGGAATCAACTACACCTATTTCCAACGAACGGTGTGACCAGTATGACTAAAAGTATCCATTATCAGTTTAAAATTGACATTTTAGTTCAAAAAATGTCACTCACTGAAAACCAAGAAAACACGCTCCAGTTGTCTTTATAATTTAGGATAGCAATTCAAAAGTCATTTTTGAGGTGTATAAAGTAGTTTCATGTCAAACTGATGCACAATGCGATCAGTATGACTCATAATGTGTGTTTTCAGTTTGAAATCACATTTTAGTAAAAAATCACAACTGGAATACTGAAAACCAAGAAAATATATGTGGGTTTTTTTGGTACTCTAGGGAAATGATCCATAAGTAATTTTTGATAGGTAGGAATCAGTTGTACCTCAATATGATGCACAGTGTGTCCAGTATAACTCCAAATGTTTCATTATTTAAAATTGATATTAATTTTAGTAAAAGAACAAGTGATATACTCAAAACTGAGCAAACATATTCTGATTGTTTTGATATTTTAATACAATAATCCACAACTCATTTGTGATGTTTATTAGTCAACCTCACCTCAATCAGACACATGATGCGACCGGTATGACTCAAAATATGTCTTTCTAGTTTGAAATGACATTTTAGTAAAAAAACACAACTGACATACTGAAAACTGAGAAAAAACATTCGTATTGTTTTGATATTTTAGGAAAATGATCTATTAGTCATTTGTGATGTGTAAGAATCAGCTTCACCTCAATACAATGCACGGTGTGGCCGGTATAACTCAAAGTTTCTCTTTTTATTTCAAATTGACATTAATTCAAGTAAAAACAACAAGTGACATACTAAAAACAAAACAAACGCATTTGGATTGTTTTGATACTTTAGTACAACAATTTATTAGTCATTTTTGATGTGTATGAATCAACTACATCTCAATATGACACACGGTGTGACCAGTATAACTCAAAGTGTCTCTTTTTTAAAAAAATTGACATTAATTTAAGTAAAAACAACAAGTGACATACCGAAAACTGAGAAAATGCATTCATATTGTTTTTTATATTTTAGTAAAACAATATATTAGTAATTTGAGATGTGTAGGAATTATCCACACCTCAATACGATGCATGGTGTGACTGGTATAACTCAAAGTGTCTCATTTTATTTAAAATTGAATTTAATTTAAGTAAAAACAACAAGTGATATACTGAAACATGAGAAAACACATTCAAATTTTTTTAATACTTTAGGAAAATGAATCATGAGTCATATTTTTATGTGTAGGAGTCAACCAAACCTAAATTTGATGCACGGTGTGACCAGTATGACTAAAAGTGTGTTATCAGTTTAAAATTGACATTTTAGTTCAAAACATGTCACTCAGTGAAAAATGAGCAATCATGCTTCGATTGTATTGATAATTTAGGAAAATGATTCATAAGTCATTTGTGACATGTATTCATGTCAAACTAATGCACGATGCGATCGGTATGACTCATAATTCCTGTTTCCAGTTTGAAATTACATTTTAGTAAAAAAACAAACGATATACTAAAAACTGAGAAAACGCATTCGGATTGTTTTGATACTTTAGGACAACGATCCATCAATAATTTTTGATATTTAGGAATTAGCCGTAGCTCAATATGATGCACAGTGTGACAGGTATAACTCTAAATGTGTAATTGTTTAAAATTAAAATTAATTTTTGTAAAAGAACAAGTGACATACTCAAAATTGAACAAACGCATCTGGATTGTTATGATATTTTTGGACAATGATTCATAACTCCTTTGTGACGTGTAAAAATCAACCTCAACTTAATTAGATGCATGGTGTGACCAGTATAACTCCAAATGTGTTATTTTTATTAAATATTAACATTTTATTAATGTATTCTTCCATATTAATGTTTTATTTATTTCCTTATAGTACTATTAACATAATAATTTTTTTCTTATATAGGGAGAATCTTTTTTCTTGGGTTGAGATGATTTTTTTGACAGTTGATACCATGGGCGGACATTTTTTAGAGGGGATCACGGATGTCAAAAGATGAAATATTAACATTTTAGAATGTTTGTTGGATAATTATAAATGTAATTATATAAAACATTGTTTGAAATGTAAATCGTAGTGTTTTTTTGTATATACCATGGGTGGAATTTTTTGTATTCATGATGTCTATTAAATGTATATAGCATTGTTTGAAATTATAGCATTTTTTGAAATTATAAAATTGTTTGAAATTACAGGTTTTATATAGAATTTGAAATTATAGGTTTTTGCTTCTGGGTGTGTTGTTATATTAACAGCACATTGTAGGCAGTTAGGTCTTTGTCATCACTATTTAAAGCACTAATAAAGGGTGATCTTTATCATCACTTTTTTAGCGTGGATAAAGGATCTCATTTATCATTGATTTGATTAACATAGCTTTTTAGCGGTGTTAAAAGCCAATTTGCATGCTATTAAAGGGAGTATGTGTAGTAGTGGTGTAATACGGCTCCTGGATATAGTTATATTGAAATGGTGCAATATAAATACATTATCTATTAAATGGAAATTTTGAATTGATGCAATGTAAATTGTCTTTTATGTGCGGTTTTAAATGTTGTATTGTGTTGTTTATGCAATAGAATATTATAACATTTGAGAAGGGTTTTTCAGCACTTGTTATAACACTGATAAAATGTCGATACCTTTTACTGCTGATAAAAATGAACTTTATCGGCACTTTTTTATGACTGATAAAGATCACTGATCTTTACCAGTGGTGGCATTATCATCGCTTTAAAAATAATGATGAAGTTCATTTTTTGTAGTGATAATGGCCTTCCTATAGTATTTTTGTAACGACCCAAAGTTTTTCAATGGAAATTTCCCTTCTTATATTTATCTCGTAAAATAACATGAAAACACAGCATAATGAACTACTAAGTGCTAAGTGACCTATAACATAAGTTTTTCACTTCTGTATTGGGAATTTTGAGAATCTGACATACACGGTTGTGTTCAAGATGATTTTTGGAGTCTAATAAAACAAAAATAATTTTTGGTGAATAGTGACCTACCCTTATGAATAGTAACATACCCTTATGAATAGTAATATGACCCTTATGAATAGTAAATCATCCAACATAAGAGTAAAATTACCTATGTATAATTAAATAAAATTTAGACATCTTAGAAAGTTACAATTTAACCTTAGTAAAAGTTTTGGTATATTGTAAGTCATAAATAATTAATTATAATTAATTAATTAATTTAAAATAAAATTTATTTGCTTAAAATGTGTTTATTAATTATCAAATCAATGTATTATAGTTTTTAGATAATTTTATAAGACCCTTCGTAATTTTTGAAAGCACTATAAAATCAGTTTTAATTTTAAAAACTATTTTTTAAGTAAATTATGATTTTAATTAAATATTAAATTAATAATATTTAGAAAATTATTTTTGAAAAATGGACTTCATTTTTGTATTCTACACGTCAAAAAATGTTTAGGGTGGAATTTTGGGATTTTTCTGAAATACTTCAATTTTCGGGTGAATAGTAAAAAATACAGTTTTTCGCATAATCGGTGGATCCTAAATTGCATCATTAATGATGTAATGATGAAATAAACATTCTAGAACTTTAGGTTCGGCCAAATTATATTAAATTTCATAAATTGTTCCTTAAAATACAATAAATTCAATTTTCAAACCTAAAAATAACTTTCCAAAGTCTAAAGTCTAAAGGTGATTTCTTAAAGTGTCTTTTTCTCTTTCTTTCACTTTCCTTTTAATAAATTAATTTATTCGAATTATAAAGATTAATTAAAGCCTAAAACGACTTGTATTATATTAATATATGATTTAGGATGTCAAAAAACTACTATTACAAGTCTAACATTTGATATATTATTTTATTTAATATTTTATACTAAAAACACCTCCCTCCTCATGTATAAATAATCCCTCTCCCTCCCCTTGTCAAACCACACCTATCAAGCTTCAATAATTGTCTAAGATCTGCCCAATAATCTCCCCTATCCCCTCACCCACATCCAAGAACTTCTGGTCTCATCAAAAGACCAAGATTAGGCCCCTTAAGGAGGATCTTAAGAGGAGGATTCTAGAGGTAATTTATCTTCCTCTTTCCTTTAAATCCCTTTCAATTTCAAGTTATTTTCTTATTCTATCCCAACCTATCTTTATCCAAATGGTATGGTGAATCCAGTATCACACATATACTGTAATTTTATGATACTAATGGGATATTATACCATCTAACCCCCTTCTCCTCTTCCTTTTATTTTATAAAATAAAACGTTGCTCGTAAGGTGTTAATCTATCACCTTCAAGAACGACATGTTTTCTTTTTCCATTTCTACCTAAAGATCTGGTCATGAAACCATTTTTATGGTAAAATGAGAATATTATATATGTATTATGTCCTATTTTAGGTTATGTAACTAACTTATATACATATTACTAGATGAGTAAACAAAACAAGTTCGTTGTGGTCGAAAAACCGACCAAATTAACCCAAACGGTCATTAAATCCCTATCTAATGATTCATTCACATGGTATAAAATTTAATTCATATTAAGATCATTTTAACTTCTGTAATATCATTAATAACATTTAATGTATGTTCTGTATGTTTACCCATGTTCTACACAAACTTCAATTCATGGATACATGTGAAACGCTCAAGAAAACCATAAAAACAAACATTCCCAAACAATGTTTTTAAACTCTATAACTCATCCAAAAGAACATAAAATCACTTAATGAAACCATAATGAACCGTATTAATTTAAAAAAGGTTCTGTATTTATAATTAATGAATATAATGTCATTATACAGGACATTAAATAGAATGAAGCATTCGGATACAAGGTAAGGGGAAATTCTCGAACCCAAATTTCATCCTTCGGGTTCTCCCTCTTTCACTCCATTTTTGATATGGTTACTCCTTAAAGATCATTTATTCATCATTTTCTTTCCTTTTCTTGGATATACATGTTTGTTCCTGGTTTTTATGTCAAACAAAAGGCTTTCCAAAAGAACTCTTCTTTTAAGAACACACCTTTTACTTCTCACTCAAAGTGGACGGTTCTTATAACATGTATGTTATTACCTCTTTCATTTGGGAACCCAAAGTTTATGAATGTGTTATTATGAAATAAAACCCATTCTTTTACATGGGCTAGTTATGTTCATTTTTTATATGTGTTCTATGTGTCAATCATGATAATGATAATGTTATGATGTGACGGGTGTGCCTGGAATTATATAGCTCAATATGAATGTTTAAATGTGACGGGTGCGCCTGGAATTATATAGTGCTCCGATGCATTGGGTAATGTGATGAATCTCATGAGTAAATTTGAAATTATGTGTGAACAATATTCTAGCTTGTTTCACAAGAATTTGTGGTAGTTAACCACTAATACATGATGTTTCATTTTTTTGCATTGCCACATTTCAAGTCTCTTATTAATGCTTCTTATCATGTTCATGATTCTTTGACCATGTTATGAATATGCTCACCCCGTGCTATATTGTTCTTATTTATACTCTTATTGGGCTTCTATATCACCCCTTTTGATGTATATCCTCAGGTGGATACATGTACTAAGGAGAGGACAAGTGCCAATAAGAAGCTAGAGAAGAAGAAATTAAATAAATGTTTATGCTTGATGTTGTATTTGTTATGTATGGTCCTAGTTTTTTCAAGACACTAAACCTTTTGATCCTCTATTTGTAATACTATTATGTTGTTTATCTTTAAAATGATGTAATAGTAAAGTAAGAAAAGTTTGGGTCGTTGTAGTTGGTATTAGATGAAAGGTTTAGTTAATTTGGGAATTAGGATTAGTGAACCCTAAAGAAAACCTCTAGCATGAGACTAAGTACAAAAATGCACACAAGAATATTTACATAATGATCCCATATGTTATGTTTTTGGTATAAATTGTTTAAATGAATAATTTATTCATGACTTGTTTACTTATGTTTTGTTCTAACCTTTTCTATTTTAGAAAATGGTGGGAACCAGGAGAAATCATGCCAACAACTTGTGCGACGGCCGGTGCAACGATTTCCCGAACGACATCCCCAATGATTTGTGAGGTGGAGTTAAAAACTTCATGGTGATTCTTACCCAATTATCTTAGGTTATGAACAATAACCATAATAATGGGGAACGTCCTCCTTCACCAAAGAGGGAGAAACTGGATATCGAATGTTTTATGTGGCAACGACCACCGACGTTTAGTGGATCTTATGATTTACTAGTTGTGAAATAGTGGGTCAACTCCATGGAGAAGATCTTTTCAGTGCTTCACTGTTCTGAGACGGAGAGGTGACTCTAGTTGTTTATCATCTCGATGGAGAAGTCGATCAATGGTGGGATTTGATTAAGAACACCAAGCCAAGAGATGAAATTGAACAGATGGAATGGGAAGACTTTAAGATAATGTTTCTTAATAAGTATTTCCCACGAACTCTTCATACGAAGATGGAGAGAGAATTAATAGAGCTCAAGCAAAAAGAAGTAGACCCTGTCACATCCTAAGAAGCGAATTTCACAAGTCTTTCAAGGTACGCTTTGGGTTTTTTTATAAAAAATGATAGCAAAATTGATATATTCTTTAGTGGATTAAAACCAAACCTTTGAAAGGATATTTCAATTCAAGACTTTGGGAGTTATGAAGAAGTCATTTGATGTGCCCTCAAAGTGGAGATGGAGTTTGGAGAATGGTCCCATATCTATGGGGATAAGAAAAGAAAGATGTACTTTCAAGCCGGTGGATCTAATGATAAAGGTGGGAAGAAAACTCAACGACCCACATGCCAAAAATGTGGGAAGTTGCACCATGGGAACTGCCTCAAAGGGACGGGGAAGTTCTTCAAGTGTGGGAAAGAATGACACCATGCTCAAGAGTGTCTAAAAGACATGAAAAGAAAGGATAATGTAGCTGAATAAAGGAGAGAACCACTCATGGTTCAATGCTACAACTGTAGGGAGCTAGGGCACTATGCAAACCAGTGCACTAAACCTCGAGCTCTCGAGGGTAATCAGCGTCAGCAGTCACCGAATCCAAAAGAACAAGGGAAGGCTTATGCTATCACTACTGCAGAGGTGGAGCATGATAATGAAGTCGTACAAGGTACACTTCCTATACACTCAAGAATGGAAAAGGTCTTATTTTGATTATGGTTCTACGAATTCCTTTATATCTTGAAAGTTTTCTAGAACTATAGAATCGAAGCCCCGAAACCTTGAAGTAGAGATATCTGTAAAAACACCAAGTGGTGCAATAATTGCAACCCAAGTGTTTGACTCTTCTCTTGTTGGCGTATGTGGGAAGATTCTTCCGAAAAATCTTGTAATACTTCCCTTGGTGGAATTAAACGCTATAATGGGAATGGATTGGCTCTAGTTATATAGAGCACATATCAACTGTCGGGAAAAGGAAATATCTTTTTATATTCTAAACCATCCAATGCTTCTCTACAAATGCAAGGAAGATCATGAATCTCCTTTGAAAAATCCTTCCATGTTGTGGGTGTTGATTCCCTATGAAGAAGCATACCTCTCCCAAATGGTTGAGTCAAAGGAAAGTGCAAACCTTAAGGAAATACCCATCGTGAGGGAATACGGTGATATATTTCCCAAAGAGTTACCCGGAATTCCCCCTGATCATGAGGTAGAGTTATCAATTGAACTCATACCTGGAGCTACTCCTATCTCAAAGTGTCCCTATAGGATAGATCCTATCGAACTGGAGGAGCTAAAGAAGCAAATACACGAGCATCTGGACAAAGGGATCATACGACCTAGTGCATCACCTTGGGGTGCACTAGTGCTCTTTGTGAAGAAGAAGGATGGAACAATGCAACTGTATATCGATTATCAGGAACTCAACAAGATCACTATAAAGAACAAGTATCCTCTCCCTAGGATTGATGACTTGTTCGACCAGTTAAGAGGAGCTCAATACTTCTCAAAGGTGGATCTTCATTATGGATATCATTAGGTAAAGGTGAAGAAGGAAGATATTCAGAATACTGCCTTTCGTACAAGGTATGGGCACTATGAGTTTTTGGTGATGCCCTTCGGACTTACTAATGCTCCTGCAATCTTCATGGATTTTATGAATAGAGTCTTTAGACATTACCTAGACAAATTTTTTGTAGTGTTTATTGATGATATTCTCATCTACTCCAAGAGAAAGGGGGAACATGAAGAACATCTAAGACTTGTGTTGGAGACATTGAGAAATGAGAATTTGTACGCCAAGTTCAGCAAGTGTGACTTGTTAATGAAGAAAGTCACATTCTTGGGACATGTGATCACAAGTGAGGGAATTTCTGTGGATCCTTCAAAAAAAGGCGATTGAGGAATGGCCTAGGCCCTCTAGTTTCACAGAAATCTGTAGTTTTCTTGGATTAGCTGGGTACTACCGACGTTTTGTGAGAAACTTCTCACGATTGTCAAGATCGCTAACTAAGTTAACAAGGAAAGGGGTAAAGTATGTATGGACGGAAGAATGTGAGGGAAGCTTCAAGGAGCTAAAGAGAAGGCTGATCACTGCACCTGTACTCACACTGTCGAAAAGTGTAGAAAGTTTTGTGATATACAGTGATGCTTCAAAGAAAGGCTTGGGTTGTGTACTCATGAAAAATGATAATTTGATAGCCTATGCCTCACGACAGTTGAGGATCCATGAGCAGAACTACCTAATGCATGATCTAGAGCTGGCAGCCGTGATTTTTGCCTTGAAAATCTGGCGGCACTACCTTTATGGCGAGAAGTGTGACATATACACCGACCACAAGAGCCTAAAGTATATATTCACACAAAAGGATCTCAACGTGCATCAAAGGAGATGGTTAGAGCTAATCAAGGATTACGATTTCTCTATTCACTATCATCCTGGAAAGGTGAACAAGGTATTTGATGCTCTAAGAAGAAAAGAACCTGTTACTCTATCCATGCTGCGGATTGAGAAAGACCCTATCTTCTTGGATATGAAAAGGATGGATTTGGAAATCATAAGGGCAGGGTATACATCCTACCTTTACCAAATGATTGCAGAACCATCCATCTAGGAGAAGATTAAGAAAGCACAAAGGGATGATGTAGAGATACAAAAGAGGGTGAATGCAGTAAAGGAAGGGAAGTTGCAAGAGTTCCATATCGACGATGATGGTGTGATTCGGTTTGGAACACGGCTTTGTGTGCCTTCATCACTCGGGATAAAGAAGGATCTATTGGATAATGCACATAGCTCAACTTTCTATATCCATCCTGGGAGTACCAATATGTATCATGATATCCGAGAACACTTCTGGTGGGATAACATGAAGAAGGATATTGTGAAATATATATCAAGGTGCTTGGTATGCCAGCAAGTTAAATGTCACGACCCGACCCTACCCGGGCTCGAGCCGCAACTACCCCAGGCCCGCCTCCATAGGCCAGGGGCTGGCGACCAGCGCCGAAGGCACAATAACTCGGGGAGGCCTTTGCCTAAGCACCTGTACACACACACGCAGCACACTCAATGAAAAAGTGCAGAGTAAAGAGAGAACAAGCAAAGTAAAAAAGAACAACTGCTATATATAAACCACAAAATGCATCGACCTCTACAAGATACAAGTAAAGTGCTGAAAAGGAAAAAGGGGCAAAACACGCGCCCAACCAGAAAAGGTGCCACAACCCGGCAACAGGTAAACAAAAACAAACAGCTGACGGGTCTGCCACCTAGAACCCGGCCACGACCACCGCACGCGGTCCAAGCCCCCAAGCTCCTACGCTCCACCGAAGTCACGCTCCACCTGTCTGTCGTCTGCAAGGGCACACCAAGTGCGGGGAAAGCCCAAGCAGGGGTGAGTATAAAAATACTCAGTAGGATACCCCGAAGGCTCGAGGGAGCAACAAAAGAGGTACCGAAGGGTGAGCAGTAGAGCGAACAAGGAATAGATAGGAGTACAACCAAGGGTACAGTAAAGAGTAACAGCTCAACCCATCAAGAGAAATATAGTAGACTTGTCCTACCACGAGAAGCTAGACGCGAAAAGCACGTGGCATACCCCGCGCATCTTCTCCTATCCTGAAGGAGAGTAGCCAAAACCCAAGGATTGGGTACTCAAAACATGGTATATACAAATTCATATGCTCTGTCGAGAAGCCCGAACAATGTCGTAAGGGGATCTCCGTCCCGTAGCTCAGCCCAAGAAAATGAGTCGCCAACAGTCTCATAGGTAACACCATCATCGATGCCCCGCATCCCGCACGTCTGCCCTGAACCACAAGCCAAGGGGCTCAATCACCGCACCTCGATACTATCCGCTTTGGGCGGAACTGACTCGCCCGCACGGTTTTAGATCGCGTCACAAGAACGCGTCTCGGTGGGGAAAGTGCCCCTCGTACTTGAGAGTTCTGGGGGAACGTCAAACCACAACTCGTCACTGCCCCAGAGTCGATAGGTCTTCTCAAAGCCAAAGTCGTTCCATCACCGACCCGTACAACCAAGGGTCCCGCTCCGGTAATAACGGAGGTAAGCCACATACTAGCCTAGTCGGAAGGACTAAGTCTGGAATGCCAACCGGTGTCCCACTGCCCAGCCCCGCTGGAGGGTAATTCATAACCAAGTGTCGGGTGACCCACTACCCAGCCCCGCTGGAGGGTAAACCATATTCAGATATCGGGTGACCCACTGCCCAGCCCTGCTGGAGGGTAAACTCTAATACATCATCAGGCGACCCACTGCCCAGCCCCGCTGGAGGGTAGACCTGGAATAAGTCGACAGGCGACCCACTGCCCAGCCTTGCTGGAGGGTAGACCTATAACTAGACGACGGGCGACCCACTGCCCAGCCCTATTGGAGGGTAGGCCCTAAGAGGTCGTCGGGTGACCCACTGCCCAGTCTCTGCTGGAGGGTAGACCCTAAGAGTGTCAGGTGACCCACTGCCCAGTCTCTGCGGGAGGGTAGACCCTAAGAGTGTCGGGTGACCCACTGCCCAGTCTCTGCTGGAGGGTAGACCCTAAAAGTGTCGGGTGACCCACTGCCCAGTCTGTGCTGGAGGGTAGACCCTAGAATCCGATGAGTAACCCACTGCCCAGCCCCGCTGGAGGGTAAAACTCAGAACTGCTCTGGCCACATCCACTGGAGGGCACAACACTGGCCAACTGAACACGGAGTGGGAATCACGCGACCACCCAACTCTATCACAACTCACCCAAAGGGTTTCAGCACCTCTTCCATCACTAGGTGCCACTGGCCCCGCTACCGGCCAATCCATCGAGAACGAAACCAGGGGGAGACCACTCAACCCTGCTGGTCAACCAAACACACAGAGGGACCCTCTACACCGCGAGAGGTCCAAGTACGCAAAGCAGAACACAGCATGCACGTGGGGCCCACACGACGTGTGGCCCCAAGTCAACCCCAACCAAGCGCACGAACGTCTCAGGTACAAACCACACGTACCTCCAAGCGCTCCCGTATACTCCCAGAGTATACCTCATTCCAGCCCATAGGCTATCGTGCACACGGCACCCAACGTCAGTGCGAAGGCGTGACGTAACAACTCCACCTCAAAGGCCCAGGCACGGCCAACCACGTCACCTCAAGCATTTACATCACTCACATGGGAGTGCACGCGATCACTCGCCAAAGGTCCGCTACAAGCTAGTAGGGCGGACCACCATTGGAGCACCTTTTATGCTTCGAAATTTCTCAAGATCGCGCAAGAGGCTCCGTACAGCCAAGCGGATCACACCGTTGTAAACCTCACGGAAAAACACGCGAGATAGACTACTCAGACGCCTGAAATGGTCAACCGGTGAAAAAGGGTACTATTCACCATGACCAAACTTGTGTGGGGCCCACCCCAAGATCCCGAAACTGAACCAACGGATCACACCACTGCGATCCCCTCGGAAAAACACACGGGATTGGTACTCAATCGCCCAAAACGGACACCCGGTGAAAAGGGCATTATTCACCCTAGCCAGGTCGGGTGGGACCCACAACACGTCCCTGAAAAAGGGTCGGGTGGACTGCGCCATCGCGATGCTCTCAGAAAAACACGTCGAAAGCACTACTCGCTTGAGTAGAACGGGTATCCGGAGAAAAAGATGCGTTGCGGCGCACCGCACCCGAGCGGTGCCACGTGGGACCTGCAACCCGGTCCCGAAACTCAACGAACGGATCGCACCGTTGCGATCCTCTCGAAAAAGCACACAAGATGGACTACTCATTTGGCCAAAACGATCGCCCGGTGACAAAGATGGAAAAATCACCGTCGACGCCCAAACAGCCCTCATGGGCCCCGCACCATCGTGCCGAATTTGAGCGGGCGGATTGCACCATTGCAATCCCCTCGGAAAAACATCCAGAAACGACTGCTCGCACGCCCCGAACGGATGTCCGATGGAAAAGTCGTGAAACGCCGCACGCAACTCAAGAGTCGGCCCGTGGGGCCCGCGCCTCAAACCCAGTCCCAACACCCGAAACCACCCTGGAAACCTCCGCCTCAGTGCTAGGGTCACAACGCCGTTGACGGCGCCCAAAACGGATGTCGGACGCGTCCGCGCCGTCCAGAACAAGAATCCCGGGAAAAGCGCTTGTCCACTTAAGGACGCGTCGCACCTCGGAGGCCCCTCATTTCGGGAACTAAAAATTCCTGAAACCATCTCAAAAGCTTTGCCTCGACGCAAGCTCCGCGCTGCCGCAGACGGCGCGCAAAACGGACGCCCGTAGCCCGAAATACAAGCGTCCGGAGTCTGAGGGGCAAAGCCCCTTGGGCCGGACCGGCCTGGACCGGCGGGCCCGGTCCAGCCGAGCCGCGGGCCGCCGCTCCGCGGCCCGCCTCCCTTTGACACCCATGCGCCGCGCGGGTTCTCCACCGACCGGCCAACTGGCCGGTCGTGATTCCAACAGCGACCCGTGATAAGCGGGTCGCGGTCTGCCGCACGGGGCCGCAAGCCACGCGGCCCCTCTCTCGATCTCGCCGGCGCCACCGGCCGTCGTCGCCGCGCCCAGCGCCGCGCCGCCTTCCGAAGCCGTGGCCGCCGCGCCGCCTGCCCGGAGCCGAATCCGCCGCCGTCCGTCGCTTTCGGCACTCGCCAGAGCGCCCTGCCGACCGCCAGAAACCGCAAAACCACCCCCGTCTTCGTCGGGCCGCTGCGGACGCCTCGGAGCTCCGATTTCACATTCGAAAGGTGCGTCGGAAAGCTCGGATCGAGCTCTACTAATCTATGGGATTTGTTCGAATATCGGGCGGCAATTCGATGGTATAAATCGGGCTCAAAGAATGCGGGAATTTAAAAACGAAAACGAAATAAATCCTACCTCGTGGGGCTTCGCCCGACGCTTCCCGCACGATCTGCCCCGCGCCGTTGCCTCGCCGGAGTTGGCTCGCCGGAGCTCGCCGGAATGGAGGAGGGAAGAGGTGAGGGTTTTGAGGAAGAATAAGAAGAGGAAGGAGGGGGTGTTTAAGTATTAATCACTTAAACGCCCACCCGACAGCCCCGAACCCGAACTCCCGACGGGGTCGGGATTTAGCCTCCCCTAGGCTAAGAATCACGCTCTGAGTGCAACGGAGGTCTCGGAATTTTATTCCGAGACCCCATTCAAAAGTTACTACACTTAGCACCCGAGGCCGCCAAATTACGAAAACGCCCCTGGGGCCATTTTTCACGAACGGCCCGCGCCCGCGAAACTTATACTCCTCCTAGGGTAAAAGGCACGCTCCGAACTCAATGGTGCCCTCAGTTTCCCAATCCGAGCCACCGTTTAATAGATACTAGCATTTCGCCATTAAACGAATTAATTAATTAATTAATTAATCTGTTTAACGTTCCAGAAGCGGGCGAGGGGTCCAAACATCCCGCGCCGACAAGTTTTATGTCGTTCATAGGGTAAAAACCCCGTTACGGACCCATCCGTACACTCGGATCCCTGATTCGGATCACCGTTTAGGAGTTATCCCATTTATTTAGCGTTTCCAGTGTGAACGCACTGAAAATTTAATTCCTGCCACTCCGGGGCTCGGAATCGCACGCCGTCTAAAGGCACTGCTCTGGAATATTATCAAGAATATTCCAAAGTCTTTATTAGCAAAAACCAGGTTCTTACATCATTCCCTCCTTCAAGCTTTTCATCCTCGAAAAGCAAAACTAGGGAGCAACACAGGGTACTAAGCCCACATCTGGCTTCCTCATACCCAGAAGAACCCACGCACAGCTCTGCGTCATTGCACACAGACCAAAGGATTGATCTGTTCACGCTAGGTCGGCCCTTGCCGAAATTGTGCACCCAGTCCAGACTTTGGGGTTAGTGCAAGGCGGTAGGGTACCTCGCCATCCCTTTTCACGGTCTCAAACGGCCCGAAGGCCCTCGGGGGTAGCTCACCTCCTCGGTCAAACCTCTACGTCGCACGTCGCGACTGGAATCACCGCCCGCACCTAAAACAAGGACCGGTGATTCCCTCCTTCAGAATATCCATATGGTGAAACACCCAAGGATATCTGGTCACGCAAGGTTCCACAGTCGATGCTCTCTTACGCGCTCAAAAGGCGAAAGAGTCAACACCATCGACTAAAGGAAAAGGTCCCCTGCCTTTTTCCTTACCAACACAAGGTTGCACCCGACGCCCTACGTCACCCTGGTAACAGCTCAAACAAGGAGTAGGGAGGAAGCCCCTTCACACGCAGAGCCTAACAATTCTACTGTAAGAAGTAGAAGAGTCTCATGGGGTGCCTCTCACCATCCCATGTTCTGCAGGATCGTAGGAGTCCAAAGCTCACAGCTACCCGCGGTCCCAACCGTCAGCTCCCGGAGCCTGATGTGGACTGCCTAGTGGTGATGGGGAGATCTCGTAACGTCATCCCCCACTATCAGCTCCTCCCTCTCCTCTGCTAGCACCACCTCTCTGGGTACTACTCCGATCACGGCGCTTCCTTCGTCGTGGTGGTGCGCCTGCTACCTGCCCGAAACTCTCAGCAACTCGGGTCGGGCAGTCTCGTGCCAAGTGACCTCGCCCGCCACAAGCATAGCACCGGTACTCTCTGGGCTGCCCTGGTGCCCTCCGGCGTCACTGTGGTGTATGACCACGGCCTGGGATCCACTCACGGAAGGGCATCCTTAACTGAGGCCCTGCGCCTTTTCGCCACAGTGGTATACGACCACGTCTCCGAAACCGGCAGTGGGAAGGCCACCTGCATCGAGGCCCTATCCTCCAGTGCCTGCTAGCTACGGCAGACGTCCCGGCTCCGTCGTGCCCACTACCACTACCAACCGCAAAACATGACAGGAAGCCCTCTATCACCAGCGCCTGCTCTAGCACCCCAGCACATATGGAAATGCCCAAGGGTACTCTGACAGCACGAATCTCTCGTCGGAGATCCTGCTCACACTTCTGCACTCAGAAGTTTTCATCATGGACCAAGTCTGGGTAAAAGCGTGCACGGTCTGGAAAAATAGCCGCGTACTCGGCCACCATCATCCCTCCCTGCTGAAACCGTAGGAGCTCCTGAATCCGAACGGAGCGCAAGAAGGAGGGGAAAAACTCCTCACGGAGCAACAAATGAAAGTCGTCCAACGAAAGCGACGACTCTCCTTGAAACTAAGTCACCAGACTCCACCAATGCCAAGCTGCTCCACGAAAAAGGATGGCTGCCAAAGCCACTCTTTGATCTGTCGGTGTCTACACAAGCCTAAAAAGGCGAACCACTGCCTCGAGCCAAACCTCTACTGCCTAAGGGTCTGGCTCACCACTGAACCTCAGCGGTCTCCGCCGCTGGAAATCACAGAGCGCGCTCAACCTACGCTCAAGCTCAGCCTGCTCTGCTAAAGCTATCTATTGCTCAACAGGTGGGGGTGCTGCTACCGACCCACCCAGAGAAAGGGCTCGCATGATGGGTTCTGGACTGAGGCCTCGTAGCTCACAGGGTCGTCGTCACATACCCAAATCCGGTATCCTAGCTAACTGTCCTCGCAGAGACATCCTGAATATTATCAAGGAGTGTCGCGGTCAGATGAGCATATATGTATATACCACAACAACAACGATGGGGAGCTGACTCAAGAAGGATAGTCAAGACTCAGTCCTATGTGATGCACAAACAAATTTCCCTGCAACAAGTGTCTCAGCATGCCGAGTCGACAAGCGGGTTATCAAGGTCCTGGTGAATGGATACGTCGGCCGCCGCACCATCACTGGACTCCCTGGCCTGAGAGCCGCTCTCGAGACACGTTAACATTGTTGCCCTATATCCCAACCAATTCCTCTTTTAGGGACGTCCGCACAACGTCCCAAGGAACAAACCACCTATGATACCACTTTTTCACGACCCGACCCTACCCTGGCTCGAGCCGCAACTACCCCAGGCCCGCCTCCATAGGCCAGGGGCTGGCGACCAGCGCCGAAGGCACAATAACTCGGGGAGACCTTTGCCTAAGCACCTGTACACACACACGCAGCACACTCAATGCAAAAGTGCAGAGTAAAGAGAGAACAAGAAAAGTAAAAAAGAACAACTGCTATATATAAACCACAAAATGCATCGACCTCTACAAGATACAAGTAAAGTGCTGAAAAGGAAAAAGGGGAAAACACGCGCCCAACCAGAAAAGGTTCCACAACCCGGCAACAGGTAAATAAAACCAAACAGCTGACGGGTCTGCCACCTGGAACCCGGCCACGACCACCGCACGTGGTCCAAGCCCCCAAGCTCCTACGCTCCACCGAAGTCACGCTCCACCTGTCCGTCGTCTGCAAGGGCACACCAAGTGCGGGCAAAGCCCAAGCAGGGGTGAGTATAAAAATACTCAGTAGGATATCCCGAAGGCTCGAGGGAGCAACAAAAGAGGTACCTAAGGGTGAGCAGTAGAGCGAAAAATGAATAGATAGGAGTACAACCAAGGTTACAGTAAAGAGTAACAGCTCAACCCATCAAGAGAAATATAGTAGACTCGTCCTACCACGAGAAGCTGGACGCGGAAAGCAAGTGGCATACCCCGCGCGTCTTCGCCTCTCTTAAAGGAGAGTAGCCAAAACCCAAGGAGTGGGTACTCAAAACATGGTATATACAAATTCATATGATCTGTCGAGAATCTCGAACAACGTCGTAAGGGGATCTCCATCCCGTAGCTCAGCCTAAGAAAATGAGTCGCCAACAGTCCCAGAGGTAACACCATCATCGATGCCCCACATCCCGCACATCTGCCCAGAACCGCAAGCCAAGGGGCTCAATCACCGCACCTCGATACTATCCGCTTTGGGCGGCACTGACTCACTCGCACGGTTTTAGATCGCATCACAAGAACGCGTCTCGATGGGGAAAGTGCCCCTCGTACTTGAGAGTTCTGGGGGAACGTCAAACCACAACTCGTCACTGCCCCACAGTCGAGAGGTCTTCTCAAATCCAAAGTCGTTCCATCACTGACCCATACAACCAAGGGTCCCGCTCCGGTAATCACGGAGGTAAGCCACAGACTAGCCTAGTCGGAAGGACTAAGTCTGGAATGCCAACCGGTGTCCCACTGCCCAGCCCCGTTGGAGGGTAATTCATAACCAAATGTCGGGTGACCCACTACCCAGCCCCGCTGGAGGGTAAACCATATTCAGATATCGGGTGACCCACTGCCCAGCCCTGCTGGAGGGTAAACTCTAATACATCATCAGGCGACCCACTGCCCAGCCCCGCTAGAGGGTAGACCTGGAATAAGTCAACAGGCGACCCACTGCCCAGCCTTGCTGGAGGGTAGACATGGAACTAGACGACAGGCGACCCACTGCCCAGCCCTGCTGGAGGGTAGGCCCTAAGAGGTCGTCGGGTGACCCACTGCCCAGTCTCTGCTGGAGGGTAGACCCTAAGAGTGTCGGGTGAACCACTGCCCAGTCTCTGCTGGAGGGTAGACCCTAAAAGTGTCGGGTGACCCACTGCCCAGTCTCTACTGGAGGGTAGACCCTAGAATCCGATGAGTAACCCACTGCCCAGCCCCGCTGGAGGGTAAAACTCAGAACTGCTCTGGCCACATCCACTGGAGGGCACAACACTGGCCAAATGAACACGGAGTGGGCATCACGCGACCACCCAACTCCATCACAACTCACCCAAAGGGGTTCAGCACCTGTTCCATCACTAGGTGCCACTGGCCCCGCTACCGGCCAATCCATCGAGAACGAAACCAGGGGGAGACCACTCAACTCTGCTGGTCAACCAAACACACAGAGGGACCCTCTACGCCGCGAGAGGTCCAAGTACGCAAAGCAGAACACGGCACGCATGTGGGGCCCACACGACGTGTGGCCCCAAGTCAACCCCAACCAAGCGCACGAACGTCTCAGGTACAAACCACACGTACCTCCAAGCGCTCCCGTATACTCCCAGAGTATACCTTATTCCAGCCCATAGCCTATCGTGCACACGGCACCCAACGTCAGCGTGAAGGCGTGACATAACAACTCCACCTCAAAGGCCCAGGCACGGCCAACCACGTCACCTCAAGCATTTACATCACTCACACGGGAGTGCATGCGATCACTCGCCAAAGGTCCGCTACAAGCTAGTAGGGCGGACCACCACTGGAGTACCTTTCATGCTTTGACATTTCTCAAGATCGCGCAAGAGGCTCCGTACAGCCAAGCGGATCACACCGTTGTAGACCTTGCGGAAAAACACGCGAGATAGACTACTCACACGCCTGAAACGGTCAACCGGTGAAAAAGGGTACTATTCACCGTGACCAAACCCGTGTGGTGCCCACCCCAAGATCCCGAAACTGAACCAACGGATCACACCACTGTGATCCCCTCGGAAAAACACACGGGATTGGGTACTGAATCGCCCAAAACGGACACCCGGTGAAAAGGGCACTATTCACCGTAGCCGGGTCGGGTGGGACCCACACCACGTCCCCGAAAAAGGGTCGGGCGGACTTCGCCATCGCGATGCTCTCAGAAAAAAACGTCGAAAGCACTACTCGCTTGAGTAGAACGGGTATCCAGAGAAAAATATGTGTTGCGGCGCACCGCACCCGAGCGGTGCCACGTGGGACCCGCAAACCGGTCCCGAAACTCAACGAACGGATCGCACCGTTGCGATCCTCTCGAAAAAGCACACAAGATGGACTACTCATTTGTCCAAAACAGTCGCCCGGTGACAAAGATGGAAAAATCACCGTCGACGCCCAAACGACCCTCGTGGGCCCCGCACCATCGTGCCGAATTTGAGCGGGCGGATTGCACCATTGCAATCCCCTCGGAAAAACATCCAGAAACGACTGCTCGCACGCCCCGAACGGACGTCCGATGGAAAAGTCGTGAAACGCCGCACGCAGCTCAAGAGTCGGCCCGTGGGACCTGCGCCTCAAACCCAGTCCCAACACCCGAAACCGCCCTGGAAACCTCCACCTCAGGGCTAGGGTCACAACGCCGCTAACGGCGCCCAAAACGGATGTCGGACGCGTCCGCGCCGTCCAGAACAAGAATCCCTGGAAAAGCACTCGTCCACTTAAGGACGCGTCGCACCTCCGAGGCCCCTCGTTTCGAGAACTAAAAATTCCCGAAACCATCTCAAAAGCTTCGCCTCGACGCAAGATCTGCGCTGCCGCAGACGGCGTGCAAAACGGACACCTGTAGCCCGAAATACGGGCGTCCGGAGTCTGAGGGGCAAAGCCCCTTGGGCCGAACCGGCCCGGACCGGCCGGTCCGCCCTGCTTGGGCCGGCCCGCGCCGGCCGGCCCAGTCCAGCCGAGCCGCAGGCCGCCGCTCCGCGGCCCGCCTCCCTTTGACACCTGCGCGCCGCGCGGGTTCTCCACTGACCGGCCAACTGACCGGTCGTGATTCCAACAGCGACCCGCGATAAGCGGGTCGCGGTCTGCCGCACGGGGCCGCGAGCCGCGCGGCCCCTCTCTCGATCTCACCGGCGCCCTGCCGGCGCCACCGGCCGCCGCCGCCGTGCCCAGCGCCACGCCGCCTTCCGAAGCCGCGGCCGCCGCGCCGCCTTCCCGGAGCCGAAGCCGCCGCCCTGCGTCGTCGTCCGCCGCCTTCGGCACTCGCCGGAGAGCCCTGCCGACCGCCGGAAACCGCAAAACCACCCCCGTCTTCGCCGGGCCGCTGCGGACGCCTCGGAGCTCCGATTTCACATCTGAAAGGTGCGTCGGAAACCTCGGATCGAGCTCTACTAATCTATGGAATTTGTTCGAAGATCGGGCGGCAATTCGATGGTATAAATCGGGCTCAAAGAATGCGGGAATTTAAAAATGAAAATGAAATAAATCCTACCTCGTGGGGCTTCGCCCGATGCTTCCCGCACGATCCGCCCCGCGTCGTTGCCTCGCCGGAGTCACCTTGCCGGAGCTCGCCGGAATGGAGGAGGGAAGAGGTGAGGGTTGTGAGGAAGAAGAAGAAGAGGAAGGAGGGGGTGTTTAAGTATTAATCACTTAAACGCCCGCCCGACAACCCCGAACCCGAACTCCCGACGGGGTCGGGATTTAGCCTCCACTAGGCTAAGAACCACGCTCTGAGCGCAACGGCGGTCTCGGAATTTTATTCCGAGACCCCGTTCAAAAGTTACTACACTTAGCACCCGAGGTCTCCAAATTACGAAAACGCCCCTAGGGCCATTTTTCACGAATGGCCCGCGCCCGCGAAAATTATACCCCTCCTAGGGTAAACGGCACACTCCGAACTCAATGGTGCCCTCGTTTTTCCAATTCGAGCCACCGTTTAATAGATACTAGCATTTCTCCATTAAACGAATTAATTAATTAATTAATTAATCCGTTTAACGTTCCAGAAGCGGGCGAGGGGTCCAAACATCCCGCGCCGACAAGTTTTATGTCGTTAATAGGGTAAACACCCCGTTCCGGACCCATCCGTACACTCAGATCCCTAATCCGGATCACCGTTTAGGAGTTATCCCATTTATTTAGCGTTTCCAGTGTGAACGCACTGAAAATTTAATTCCGGCCACTCCGGGGCTCGGAATCGCACGCCGTCTGAAGGCACTGCTCTGGAATATTATAAAGAATATTCCAAAGTCTTTCTCAGAAAAAACCGGGTTCTTACATTAAATCTGAGAGACAAAAGTCCAAAGGTATGATGCAACCATTGCTTATACCCATGTGGAAATGGGAAAATGTTACTATGGACTTTGTCACGGGTCTCCTGAAGAGGTCAAAGGTAAATAATGCGATATGGGTTGTGGTTGACCGACTCACAAAGACTTCCCATTTTATCGTTATTCAGGAAGATCTCTCACTTGAACAAATTGCAAAGATATATGTGAAGGAAGTGGTGAGACTGCACAGTATTCCACTCTCAATTGTCTCTGACCGTGATCCAAGGTTCACATATAAATTCTGGAGGAGCCTTCAACATGCTTTGAGTACTGAATTAAATTTCAGCATGGCCTATCACCCCCAAACTGATGGTCAGTCTGAAAGGACTATTTAGACGCTTAAAGATATGCTAAGATCCTACTCTCTAGAATTCAAAGGTGGATGGGATCAGCATATCCCATTTTTTGAGTTCTCATACAACAATATCTTCTACTCAAGTATTCAGATGGCTCCATACGAAGCTCTGTATGGAAAGCGATGTAGAACTCCAACCTTTTGGGATGAAGTTTGAGAAAGAAAGATACTTGGACCCGATCTTGTTCAAGAGATGACAGAGAAGGTTCAAGTCATCCAAAAACACATCAAAGCTGCTCAAAGTCGGAAAAAGAGCTATGCTGACAACTATCGAAGGGACTTAGAGTTCAATGTTGGAGATAAAGTCTTCCTTCAAATATCTCCATGGAAGAGAGTCATGCAATTCGGGAAGAAAGGGAAGCTAACCCCAATGTATATTGGCCCCTTTGAGATCCTTGAACGCATAGGAATCATGGCCTATCAGCTTTCACTTCCACTGAATATGGCTCAAGTTCATGATGTGTTTCATGTATCACTACTGAGGAAGTGCATACCAGACCCCTCACATGTACTAAACTCAGAGGTGGTGCAACTGAAAGATGATCTCTCCTATGAGGAGAATCCGTTAAATATTCTGGATCGAAGAGATAAGGTTCTACGCAACAAGATAACCCAACCTTTTTAAAGTGTTGTGGAGGAACCATAAGTTTTAGGAAGCAACTTGGGAACCATAAGAGGAAATGAAGGAGAAGTACTCTCACCTATTTGTGTAAAGTGAAATTTCGGGGGCGAAATTTCTTAAGGGGGGAAGAATGTAACGACCCAAAGTTTTTCAATGGAAATTTCTCTTCTTATATTTATGTAGTAAAATCACATGAAAACACAACATAATGAACTATTAAGTTCTAAGTGACCTCTAAACATAAGTTTTTCACTTCTGTATTGGGAATTTTGAGAATCTGACATACACGATTGTGTTTAAGATGATTTTTGGAGTCTAATAAAACAAAAATAATTTTTGGTGAATAGTGACCTACCCTTATGAATAGTAACATACCCTTATGAATAGTAATATGACCCTTATGAATATTAAATCATCCAACATAAGAGTAACCTTACCTATGTATAATTAAATAAAATTTAGACATCTTAGAAAGTGACAATTTAACCTTAGTAAAAGTTTTGGTATTTTGTAAGTCGTAAATAATTAATTATAATTAATTAATTAATTTAAAATAAAATTTATTTACTTAAAATGTGTTCATTAATTATAAAATCAATGTATTATAGTTTTTAGATAATTTTATAAGACCCTTCGTAATTTTTTAAAGCACTATAAAATCAGTTTTAATTTTAAAAACTGTTTTTTTAAGTAAATTATGATTTTAATTAAATATTAAATTAATAATATTTAGAAAATTATTTTTGAAAAATGGACTTCATTTTTGGATTCTACACGTCGAAAAATGGTTAGGGTAAAATTTTGGTATTTTTTTGAAATACTTCAATTTTCGGGTGAATAGTAAAAAATACAGTTTTTCGCATAATCGGTGTATCCTAAATTGCATCATTAATGAAGTAATGATGACATAAACATTATAGAACATTAGGTTAAGCCAAATTATATTAAATTTCATAAATGGTTCCTTAAAATACAATAAATTCAATTTTCAAACCTTAAAAGAACTTTCCAAAGTCTAAAATCTAAAGGTGATTTCTTAAAGTGTATTTTTCTCTTTCTTTCACTTTACTTTTAATAAATTAATGAATTAGAATTATAAAGATGAATTAAAGCCTAAAACTAATTATATTATATTAATATATGATTTAGGATGTCAAAAAACTACTATTACAAGTCTAACATTTGATATATTATTTTATTTAATATTTTATACTAAAAACACCTCCCTCCTCATGTATAAATAACCCCTCCCCTCCCTTTGCCAAACCACACCTCTCAAGCTTCAAGAATTTTCTAAGCTCTACCCAATCATCTCCCCTAGCTCCCCCCCCCCCCACACATCCAAGAGCTTCTCAAGCGGTAATTTATCTTCCTCTTTCCTTTAATTCCCTTTCAATTTCAAGTTCTTTTCTTATTCTCTCCCAAACTATATTTATCCAAATGTTATGGTGACTCCAGTATCACACATATAATGGAATGTTATGATACTAATGGGATATTATACCATCCAACCCCCTTCTCCTCTTCCTTTTATTTTATAAAAGAAAGCGTTGCTTGTAAGGTGTTAATCTATCACCTTCAAGAACGACATGTTTTATTTTTCCATTTCTACCTACAGATCTGGTCATGAAACCATTTTTATGGTTGAACCAGAATTTTATATATATATAAATATTATGTCCTATTTTAAGTTCTGGAACTAACTTATGTACATATTACTATATGAGTAAACAAAACAAGTTTGTTGTGGTCGAAAAACCGCCCAAATTAACCCAAACGATCATTAAATTCCTATCTAATGATTCATCCACATGGTATAAAATTTAATTCATATTAAGATCATTTTAAATTCTGGAATATCATTAATAACATGTAATGTATGTTCTGGATGTTTACCCATGTTCTACACAAACTTCAATTCATGGATACATGTGAAACGCTCAAGAAAACCATAAAAATGAACATTCCCAAACAATGTTTTTAAACTCTATAACTCATCCAAAGGCACATAAAATCACTTAATGAAACCATAATGAACCATATTAATTTAAAAAAGGTTCTGGATTTCTAATTAATGAATATAATGTCATTATACAGGACATTAAAGAGAAGGAAGCATTCGGATACTAGGTAAGGGGAAATTCTCGAACCCAACTTTCATCCTTCGGGTTCTCCCTCTTTCACTCCATTTTTGATATGGTTACTCCTTAAAAATAATTTCTTCATCATTATCTTTCCTTTTCTGGGATATACATGTTTGTTCCTGGTTGTTATGTCAAACAAAAGGTTTTCCAAAAGACCTCTTCTTTTAAGAACACACCTTTTACTTCTCACTCAAAGTGGACGGTTCTTGTAACATGTATGTTATTACCTCTTTCATTTGAGAACCCAAAGTTTATGAATGTTTTATTATGAAATGAAACCAATTCTTTTATATGGGTTAGTTATATTCATTTTTTATATGTGTTTTATGTGGCAAGCATGATAATGATAATGTTATGATGTGACGGGTGCACCCAGAATTATATAGCGCAATATGAATGTTTAAATGTGACTGGTGCGCCCAGAATTATATAGCGCTCTAATTCATTGGGTAAAGTGATGAATCTCATGAGTAAATGTGAAATGATGTGTGAACAATATTCTAGCTTGGTTCACAATCATGTGTGTTAGTTAACCACTATGACATGATGTTTCATTTTTATGCATTGCCACATTTCAAGTCTCTTATTAATGCTTCCTCTCATGTTCATGATTCTTTGCATATGTTATGAATATGCTCACCCCATGCTATATTGTTCTTATCTATCCTCTTACTGGGCTTTTAGATCACCCCTTTGGATGTATATCCTCAGGAGGATACATGTACTAAGGAGAGGACAAGTGCCAATAAGAAGCTAGAGAAGAAGAAATTAAATAAATGTTTATGCTTGATATTGTATTTGTTATGTATGGTCCTAGTTTTCCCAAGACACTAAACATTTGGATCCCCTATGTGTAATACTATTATGTTGTTTATCTTTAAAATGATGTAATGGTAAAGTAAAAAAAAGGTCGGGTCACTATAATTGTGGGTCCTAAACTCTAATAGAGAAAACATGGTCTTTAATGGTGTTAAAAATGACATTTATTAGAGATTATTTTTCACCTCAAAAATGTAATAGTGATATTATGTAATATATAAATTTTCATATTCAAAAAAATAAATATCATTTCTACAAATATACATATCTTTTATAATAAATTATATTTTATATGATTTTAGTATTATCAACATAAATTAATAATTCAAACTAAATCCACATGCTTTTGTCTTTTTTTCTATTCCATAGCCCTGTGACTTCTCTCTCTCTATCCATCGTCTTCCTTTTTTTCAATTTTTATTTATGCTATTTTCAAACAAAAACTCGATAGAGGTTGAAGTTAACCCACGCACCTAGGGCGCGATCCAAAATGATCACCTCGTTCCCCCATTATCTCTCGGGCTGTTTCAATTCAAGTAATCCGACAAAGCTCACCCACGACGCCATGGGGACCTCAATCCTATATTATACCTCAATGGCCTTCCCCATGATCGTTATGATCTTCACGCTGCATCTAATTCCAACTGCCCACGTTGATACCTACTTGGCCTTCAGGTGTGCCCCCATTGAAAATTTTTCTCCCAACGAAACCTACCACGCTAACCTGGTCGACCTCCTCTCTCAACTCCCCAGAGAAGTGGGACGAACCGGTTTCGCCACCTTCTCTACTGGGAAGGACCGACATCATGACGAGGTGCACATCCTTGCCCAGTTCTGGGGGGACATCGGGCACAACGACTGCTCTAAGTGCATTGTCAACACCTCCAGGGACTCCCTCAAGTCCTGCACCAACACCAAGGGCATCGTCATCTGGTACGACGCCTACCTCCTAAAGTACACTCCCTGCCCCTTCTTCGGACAGATCGACATTTTCAACATCTTGGCGATGACCAACGTCATGACACTCACTGACTCCCTGAATTTCTTCGACATCATCGATGCCTTCCTGCGCGGCCTGGTCGTATAGGCGGCCAACTCCACCGCTCATTACGCCCACATAGAAGAAGCCATGTGTGACTACCTCACGTTCTACGGCTTCATGAAGTGCACTTAGAAGTGATACTTTAGGACAATGATCTATAAGTCATTTGTGATGTGTAGGAATCAGTCTCACCTCAATACGACGCACGGTGTGATCGGTATAACTCAGAGTGTCTCTTTTTATTTAAAATTGATATCAATTTCAGTAAAAACGACAAGTGACATACTGAAAATTTAGAAAAATCATTCATATAGTTTTGATATTTTATGAAAATGATATATATGTCATTTTTTATGTGTAGAAATTAGCTGCATCTAAATTAGATGCATGGTGTGGCCGGTATCACTCAAAGTGTCTCTTTTTATTTAAAATTGATATTAATTTAAGTAAAAACAACAAGTGACATACTAAAAACTTAGAAAACACATTCATATTATTTTTATACTTTAGGAAAACGATCCATGAGTAATTTTTGACATGTAGAAATCAATCACACCTCAGTATGATGCACAATGTGACTGGTATGACTAAAAGTGACCGTTATCAGTTTAAAATTGATATTTTAGTTCAAAACGTGTCACTCACTGAAAACCAAGAAAATGAACTATGGTTGTATTGATAATTTTGGAAAGTGAATCATAAGTCATTTTTGACATGTATGAAGTAGTTTCACATCAAACTGACGCACAATGCGACCAGTATGACTCATAATGCATGTTTCTAGTTTGAAATGACATTTTTGTAAAAAACACAATTGATGTACTGAAAACTGATCAAACTCATTCAGATTGTTTTGATTATTTAGAAAAATGATCTATAAGTCATTTGTGACATGTAGAAATCAACCTCAATTCAATACGAGACACGGTGTGGTTGGTACAACTCATTGTCTCATTTTATTTAAAATTGACATCAATTTCCGTAAAAACAACAAGTGACATACTGAAAACTGAGCAAACACATTTAGATTGTTTTTATATTTTAGGAAAATAATATAGACATCATTTTTTATGTGTAGGAATCAGCCACACCTAAATACAATGCACGGTGTGGCCGGTATCACTCAAAGTGTATCTTTTAATTTAAAATTGATATTAATTTAAGTAAAAACAACAAGTGACACACTGAAAATCGAGAAAATACACTCAAATTGTTTTGATACTTTAGGAAAATGATCCATGAGTTATTTTTGACCTGTATGAATCAACCACACCACAATCTAATGCACGGTATGACCGGTATGACTAAAAGTGTCCGTTATCGGTTTAAAATTGACATTTTAGTTCAAAATGTGTCACTCACTGAAAACTAAGAAAATGTGCTCCGATTATCTTGATAATTTAGGATAGCAATTCATAAGTCATTTTTGACGTGTATGAAGCAGTTTCACATCAAACCGACACACGATGCGACCAGTATGACTCATAATGCGTGTTTCCAGTTTGAAATGACATTTTAGTAAAAAAACACAACTGGCATACTGAAAATCGAGAAAAAATATTAGGATTGTTTTGATACTCTTGTAAAATGATCCATCAGTAATTTTTAACAGGTAGGAATCAGTTTTACCTCAATACGACGCATGGTGTGGCCAGTATAACTCCAAATGTGTCATTATTTAAAATTGACATTAATTTTAGTAAAAGAACAAGTGACATACTCAAAATCGAGAAAACACATTCGGATTGTTTTGATATTTTAGGACAATGATCCGTAACACATTTTTGACGTGTAATAGTCAACCGCACCTCAATCTGATACATGATACAACTGGTATGAGTCAAAATGTGTGTTTTCGGTTTGAAATTAAATTTTAGTAAAAAAACATAACTCACATACTGAAAACCGAGAAAATGCATTCATATTGTTTTGATATTTTAGGACATTGATCTATTAGTCATTTGTAATATGTATAAATCAGTCACACCTCAATACGACGCAAGGTGTGGCCGGTATAACTCAAAGTTTGTCTTTTTATTTCAAATTGACATTAATTTAAGTAAAAACAAGTGACATATTGAAAACTGAACAAATACATTTGGATTGTTTTGATACTTCAGGACAACAATCTATTAGTCATTTGTGATGTGTTTGAATCAACCGCACCTCAATATGATGCACGGTGTGGTCGGTAAAACTCAAAGTGTCTCTTTTTATTTAAAATTGACATTAATTTAAGTAAAAACAACAAGTGGCATATCGAAAACCGAGCAAACGCATTCGTATTGTTTTGATATTTTAGTAAAATGATCTATTAATCATTTTCAATATGTGGGAATTAGTAACACCTCAATATGATGTACGGTGTGGCCGGTATAACTCAAAGTGTCTCTTTTTATTTAAAATTGATATTAATTTGACTAAAAACAACAAGTGACATATTGGAAATCGAGTAAACGCATTCGGATTGTTTTAATAATTTAGGACAACGATCCATGAGTCATTTGTGATATGTATGGGTCAACCGCACCTCAATCTGATGCACAGTGTGACTGGTATGATTAAAAGTGTATGTTATCAGTTTAAAATTGGCATTTTAATTCAAAACGTGCCAGTCACTGAAAACCAAGTAAACACACTTTGATTGTCTTGATAATTTAGGACAATGATTCATAAGTAATTTGTGACATGTATGAAATAGTCTCAAGTCAAACTGACGCACGATGCGACCGGTATGACTTATAATGCATGTTTCTTGTTTGAAATAACATTTTAGTAAAAAAACACAATTGGCATACTGAAAACCGAGCAAATGCATTTGGATTGTTTTGATAATTTAGGACAAAGATTCATCAATAATTTGTGACAGGTAGGAATTATTCGTAGCTCAATCTGACGCACAGTGTGACCGGTATAACTCCAAATGTGTCATTATTTAAAATTGACATTAAAGAACAAGTGACATACTCAAAACCGAGCAAGCGTATTCGGATTGTTTTGATATTTTAGAACTATGATCCATAACTCATTTGTGACGTGTAGGAATCAACTCTACCTTAATAGGATGCATGGTGTGACTGGTATAACTCCAAATGTGTCATTTTTATTAAATATTGACATTTTGTTAATCTATTATTTCATATTAATGTTTAATTTATTTCTTTATAGTATTACTAACATAATATTTGCTTTCTTATATAGATAGAATCTTTTTACTCGGGTTGAGATGATTTGTTCAGCAATTGATACCATGGGTGGACATTTTTGAGAGGGGATCACGGACGTTAAAAGATGAAATATTACCGCTTTGGAATGTTTGTTGGATAATTGTAAATGTAATCATATAAAATGTTGTTTGAAATGTAAATCGTAGTGTTTTTTTTTTGTATATAACATGGGTGGACATTTTTGTATTCATGATGTCAATTAAATGTATATAACATTGCTTGAAATTATAGCATTGTTTGAAATTACAGGTTGTATATAGCATTTGAAATTGTAGGTTTTTGTTTCTGGGTATGATGTTATATTAACACCGCATTGCGGGCGGTTATGCCTTTATGAGCGCTTTTTTTAGTGCAGATAAAGGACTCTCTTTATCAGCGTTTTTTTAGCACTGATAAAAAGGACCCCCCCCCCCACACACAGTTATCATTGATGCGATTAACATCGTTTTTTTAGCACTGTTAAAATCCAATTTGTGTGCTGTTAAAGAGCATATGTGTAGTAGTGGTGCAACACGGCTCTGAGATATCTTTATATTGAAATGGTGCAATATACATACATTGTCTATTATATGGAAATTTTGAATTGATGTAATGTAAATTGCCTTTTATGTGCGGTGTTAACTGTTGTATTGTGTTGTTTATGTAATAGAATACGATAACATTTGAGAAGGGTTTTCAGTGCTAGTTATAACACTGATAAAATGTATATACCTTTTATCGCTGATAAAAACGAAATTTATCGGCGCTTTTTTATGACTAATAAAGATCACTAATCTTTACTGGTGGTGGCATTATCATCGCTTTAAAAATAATGATGAAGGTCATTTAGTGTAGTGATAATGGCCTTCTTGTAGTATTGTGGGTGCTAAACTTTAACATAGAAAATGCCGTCTTTAATGGTGATAAAAAATGACATTTATTAGAGATTAGTTTTCCCCTCAAAAATGTAATGTTCATATTATGTAATATATAATTTTTCATATTAAAAAAAAAAGAAATCTCATTTCTACAAATATACATATCTAGTCTAATAAATTATACTTTATATGGTTTTAATATTGTCAACATAAATTAATAATTCAAACCAAATAATTATGCTTTTGTCTTTTTTTCTATTCCATAGCCCCATGACTTTTCTCTCTCTCTATCCATCCTCTTCCTTTTTTTTTCAATTTTTATTTAGGCTATTTTCAAACAAAAACTCGATGTAGGTTGACGTTGACCCACGCACCCAGGCCGCGACCCAAAATGATCACCCCGTTCATCTCTCGGGCGGTTCCATTTCAATTCAAGTAATCCGGCAAAGCTCACCCACGGCGCCATGGCGACCTCAATCCTATACTTTGCCCCGGTGGCCCTCCCAGTGATCGTTATGATCTTCACGCTGCATCTAATTCCGGCTGCCCACGCCGACTCCTACCTTGCCTTCAGGTGCGCCCCCATTGAAAAATTCGCTCCCAACGGAACCTACCACGCCAACCTGGTCGGCCTCCTCTCTCAACTCCCCGGAGAAGTGGGACGAACCGGTTTCGCCGCCGTCTCCGGCGGGAAGGACCGGCAGCATGAGGAGGTGCACGTCCTCGCCCAGTGCCGGGGGGACATCGGGCACGGCGACTGCTCCAAGTGCGTCGTCAACGCCTCCAGGGACGCCCTCGAGTCGTGCACCAACGCCAAGGGCGCCGTGATATGGTACGACGCCTGCCTCCTCAAGTACGCCCCCCGCCCCTTCTTCGGACAGATCGACCTTCTCAACCGTATGGCGCTCACCAACGTCATGACGCTCACCGACTCCCTGAATTTCGTCGACGGCGTCGACGCCTTCCTGCGCGGCCTGGTGGTGCAGGCGGCCAACTCGACTGCAAGTTACGCCCACGGAGAAGAAGCCCTGTGCGAGTACCTCACGCTCTACGGCTTCATGCAGTGCACTCGGGATCTGGACGGCGGCGCCTGCCGGAAGTGTCTGGAGTACGCGGTGGCGGCGCTGCCGTACGTGAGCGGGCTGAAGCAAGGGGGACGGGTGTACTTCGGCAGCTGCGAAGCCGATTACGAGATTTATCAGCCTGTGGCCACCCAGATGTGATCGCCGTTCTTGTTTCTACATCAATAACGGCTCTTGAAAACCTTCGAGCCCATCCATCGTTTTCTGTGCGTCTCTTCCGTTTATAATATGATGTATCCTTCCGTTCTCGCAGGAAGGCAGTTTGTTGTTGATTGTCGTCTTTTATTTTAAAAAAAACGAAGAATGATTTGCTTCGTGTTCATCCTTTTTACTTGATCGATAGGGGGTTTGAGCAAAACAACCCTCATACGAGTTTCATTTAGTAAAGTAATTATATATGATTTGAAGGTTGATAAAGTAATATTATATTATATTATTTGTTATGAAATATGTTCATTTAAAACTAAAGTTAAATTAATAATAAAAATATTTTCCAAAAAAAAAACAATTCACGTAACAGTGTTAGTCCAACACTCTACCCAAATTTGTTTTTCAAATCTATCCCTCTTGTTTATAAATTGATCAAAAATCCATTCAATACTACACATATGTCATTTAACACCGCACAAAAAGACTTTTAACATCACTAAAAAGGTGTTGTTGGCCTCGTCAATGTTAAAAGGGAATTTCCTTTATCATTGATTTCATTAGCGCTAATAAAAGTCACCATTTATCAGTGATTTCATTAGAGTTGATAAGAGGGGGATTTTATTAGTGTTAGAAACAACACACTGCTGCATGATGGGCCTTTATCAACGTTATTTCTAGCGCTGATAGAGGAGGTTCTATCAGCACTAGAAATAGCACTAATACATGCAGGCCTAGTATGCAGCAGTGTGTTGTTTGTATAACACTATACCCACCAAAAACCTATATATGCAGAATATATAATTTAATTGAAATAAATTTGACATCATGAATACAAAAAAAACCAATACTATATACATTCAAAACAATGTTTTGCATAATTACATTTACAATTATCCACAAACATTTAAAAACATTAATTTTTCATCTTTTGGCGCCCGCAATTCCCTCTAAAAAAGTCCACTCATGGTATTAGTTGATGAACAAAACACCTCAACCCGAGCAAAAGAACCCAATTATACAAAAAAACAAATCTTATATTAGTAATACTATAAAAAAATAAATTAAGCATTAATATGAAAGAATACATTAATAAAATGTCAATTTTAAATAAAAAGACACTTAAAGTCATACAAGTCACACTGTGCGTTGTATTGAGGTGGCGTTGATTTCTACACATCAAAAATGAGTTATGAATCATTATCCTAAAGTATCAAAACAATCTGAATCTGTTTGCTCAGTTTTAAATATGACATTTATTCTTTTTACTAAAATTAAGGTCAATTTTAAATAAAGATATACTTGGAGTTATACCAATCACACCGTGCGTCGGATTGAGATGTGACTGATTTCTACACGTCACAAATTACTTATGGATCATTGTCCAATACTAGAAAATTTGATTTTTGTGCCTCTGGGAACGGGCGACTGCAATAGGCAGTCACTATTGATAGTATTAGCAACCACCAATGGCAATCGCTAATACTAAAATGAAATGAGCGGGATTTTTCCAGCCCCCATCGTTGTCTTCCTTAATATCACTGTTGCAACTCGTCGTTGTTCCTAGTCGCCCCCGCCACCACCCTGCCACACCCTCGGTCACCCCCATCGCCACCCCCCATCGCCTCCCGTCGCCACTCCCACACCCGTCGCTGAACCCATTGGCCCGTGATGTCCGACCACGAGCTCTAAACCCCTCGACGTCGCCCTGCCCCTCCCTCTGACCACCGCAGTTCTTCCCTGGCCAGCAACAAAACCTTCAGGTCTCCTCGTCCAGCCCCCTTGTCCCCGCATGTCCCTCCTCGCACCCCACCAGTGTCCCCCACACATGAAATATGACATTTTTTTAAAGGAGCTTTAGAGACCGCCAATGGCGGTCACTGTTGGTCTTTACCGACAGAGCAACTGCGGCCGCCAAAAGCGGTCTCTAAAGGCCTTTAGCGACCGTTTTTGGCGATCACTAAAGGGTTTTATTGTAGTAGTAGTCATAAAGTATTAAAACATTCTGAATGTGTTTGCTCGGTTTTCAGTATGTCAATTGTGTTTTTTTCCTAAAATGTAATTTCAAACTAGAAACACGCACTTTGAGTCATACTGATCGCATCGTGTATCAGTTTGACGTGTGACTACTTCATACATGTCACAGATGACATATGAATTGTTGTCCAAAATTATCAAGACAATCGAAGCGCGTTTTCTTGGTTTTCAGTGAGTGACACACATTTTGAACTAAAATATCAATTTTAAACTAACACTACTAGAAATTTTAGTTTTTGCGCCTCCTGAAGCGCGACCGCCATTGACAGTCTCTAAAGAGGGTAATAGCGACCGCCATAGGCGGCCCCTAATACAAAAGTAAAATTCCAGCGGAAATTTTCTCGCGCGCACAACTTCTTCTTCCCTCCCGCTTTAGCCGCTGCAAATCCAATGTCCCGCCGTCGACGCCACACGCCGCCGCTCTTCATGTTGTACCTTGCCTCATAACCGCACACCCATGACTTCCGTCTACGTGCCCAACACTCTCAACCCCTCGCCCTGGACTTCCGGCGACCTCAACCCCATCACATGAACACCCCAACATCCACCTGTCGTCGTGTGTCCGCCATGGCCGGTGGGGGCAAGGTCTCGTGTCCCTTGCCAAACATATGCCGAGACGAGTTCCCACATGAAGACCTTCACAACACTGCGTAGATGTGCAACATTAGAGACCCCCAATAGCGGTCGGTAAAGGGTTTTACCGACGAAGCTAATGCGACCACCAAAAGCGGTCGCTGGGCGGTCTCTAAAGCCTTTTAGCAGTCGCTTTTGGTGGTCGCTAAAAGCTATAATTCTAGTAGTGTAATAACAAACACTTTGAGTCACGCTGGTCACACTGTGCGTCAGATTGAGGTGCGGTTGATTCCTACACGTCACAAATGACTCATGAATCGTTTTCTTCAAGTATCAAAACAATCCGAATGCATTTGCTTAGTTTTTGGTATGTCACTTTTTCTTTTTATTAAAATTAATGTCAATTTAAAATAAAAAGACACACTTGGAGTCATATCGGTCACACCGTGTGTCAGATTGAGGTGTGGTTGACTCCTACATGTCACAAATGACTTCTTGATCATTTTCCTAATTATCAAAATAATCTGAATATGTTTTCTTAGTTTTCAGTATGTCGCTTGTTCTTTTTACAAAAAATAATGTCAATTTAAAATAAAAAGACACACTTTGAGTCATATTAGTCACATCGTGCATCATATTGAGGTGTGGTTGACTTCTACACATCAAAAATGACTTATGTATCATTGTTCTAATTATCAAAATAATCTGAATACGTTTTCTCAGTTTTCAGATTGTCACTTATTCTTTTTACTAAAATTAATGTTAATTTTAAATAAAAAGAGACACTGAGTTATACCGGTCACATTGTGCATCATATTGAGGTGTGGTTGATTTCTACACATCAAAATGACTTCTGGATCATTTTTATAAAGTATCAAAACAATACGAATGTGTTTACTGGGTTTTCACTATGTTACTTGTTCTTTTTACTAAAATTAATGTCAATTTTAAATAAAAAGACACACATAAAGTTATACCAATCGCACCATGCATCAGATTGAGGTGAGGTTGATTCATACATGTTAGAAATCATTTATGAATCATTTTCTTAAAGTATCAAAATAATCTGAATGCATTTTCTCAGTTTTCAGTATGTTATTTTTTGTTTTTATTAAAATTAATGTCAATTTTAAATAAATAGACACACTTGGAATTATACCGATCACACCATGCATCAAATTGAGGTTTAGCTGATTCTGAAATATCAAAAATGAATTATGGATCATTTTCTTTTAAGTATCAAAACAATCTAAATGCGTTTGCTCGATTTTCAGTATCTCACTTATGTTTTTTATTAAAATATCATTTGAAACTGGAAACACGCACTTTGAGTCATACCAGTCACATCGTGTGTCAGTTTTATGTGAGTCTACTTCCTACACATCAAAAATGACTTATGAATCATTATACTAAATTATCAAGACAATCCGAGCGATTTTTATTGGTTTTTAGTGAGTGACACCTTTTGAACTAAAATGTTAATTTTAAACTGATAACAAACACTTTGAGTCATATCAGACATATCATGTATCAGATTAAGGCGTGGCTAATTCCTAAATGTCATAAATGACTTATGGATCATTTTCCTAAAGTATCAAAGCAATCCGAATGTGTTTTCTCAATTTTGAGTATGTCAACTGTCTTTTTTACTAAAATTAATGTCAAATTTAAATAAAAAGATGCACTTGGAGTCATATCGATCACACTGCGTATTAAAGTGAGGTGTGGATGAATCATACATGTCTCAAATGACTTATGTATCATTGTTCTAAAGTATCAAAACAATCCTACTTTGATTGCTCGGTTTTGAGAACGTCACTTGTCCTTTTTACTAAAATGTCATTTTAAACTGGAAACATGCACTTTGAGTCATACCTGTCACATCATGTGTCTGTTTCATTTGAGACTGATTCATACACGTCAAAAATGAATTATGAATCAGTGTCCTAAATTATCAAAATAATCCGAGCATGTTTGATCGGTTTTTAGTGAGTGAGACTTTTTGAACTAAAATGATAATTTTAAACTGATAACGGACACTTTGAGTCATATCTGGAACATCATGTATCGGATTGAGGGGAGAATGATTCCTAAATGTTACAAATGACTTATGGATCATTTTAATAAAGTATCAAAACAATCCAAATGCGTTTTCTCAGTTCTAAGTAGGTCAAGTGTCCTTTTTGCTAAAATTGATGTCAATTTTAAATAAAAAGACGCACTTTGAGTCATACCAGTCACACCATGAATCAGATTGAGGTGTGGATGATTCCTACAAATCAAAAATGACATATGAATAGTTTTTCTAAAGTATCAAAACAATCTGAATGTTTTTTCTAGGTTTTGAGTATGTGACTTTTCTTTTTTATTAAATGTCGTCTTAAACTGGAAACACGCACTTTGACTCATACCGATCACATTGTGTATCAATTTGATGTGAGACTGATTCCTACACGTCACAAATGACTTATGAATCATTTTCCTAAATTATCAATAAAATCCGAGTGCATTTTATCAGTTTTCAGTGAGTGAAATTTTTTGAACTAAAATGTCGATTTTAAACTGATAACAGAATCTTTGAGTCATACTAGGCACATCATGTATCGAATTGAGGTGAGTCTGATTCCTATATTTTAAAAATGAATTATGGACTATTTTCTTAAAGTATCAAAACAATATGAATAGTTTTTCTCAATTTTGTATAAGGATACAACCTTAAACATAACTTATTTGAGTGATTTTTTACTAGAATTTATTTTCTTTCATTCCCAAAGATCTTTTTGGTCTATAGTTTTGGAGAATTATGACAAACTCTTACATAGTAAACCCACACATTATAATTGGATACTTATATTCAGTATCCATTTTTTAACCAAAGGAAACCCTTTTAAAATAAAACATGATTTCTTTTCAAGACACATCTTCAATACTTTCATCATGGCATCTTCTTTGTCCTTACCAATATTAAGACCTATGAAAAACATTTTAAAACTTGGGATGAGCACAAAATCTCAGGAAGGGATAAACAAATAAGGAAAACTATTAGTCTTGTCAAATCATGTAAACCATGAATACTTTATCATAATGTAATACTTTCACCTTTAGGAAGTAGTAAATACTCCTCACTGAATATAAACTCATTGATTACCATTTTTGTAATCAAAATATTACCATAAAACCCATATAAATCATATATAACATATAAAGGTAACTTGGGACATAATCATACTTAAATAGAATAACCATACAATCAACTTCCACACATATCACTAAATGGAATAGTCATACAATTGGCTTCCATACCCGATGCATTGGAGGTTATAACCTAACCATCCATCCTTGGTTTATCATGGAACCACACATATTTAGTTTATCACATAACCACTCATCTTTGGTTTATCACATAACCACCCATAAAATGTCCAAGTACCATTACATAATCATAACACATAAAAGTTTTGGACCCTTCGTGAGATAGTTGTTTTAATAATCACAAATCATACCAATTTAAAAATCATGATAGTTCACATATTATGTTTTAAGTAATGTTAATCATGTCAATGAATATTTATAAATGAATAAATTATGTCATATGGTATAATACATTTCAATAAGTCAATAAATTATTGATATTTATGTTTCAATATATTTACAAGTGTATATTTACATGCAATTATAAATTTCACTTAATTTGGTATTGTTCTGTATAAGACAGACACTTTGTAAGTTTTTCAAAGTCTCTAAAACTGATTAGTTTAAAGGACTCACTGATGGATGACTCACCAATGAGTACTCACTGATCGAAGAAGACACTGATGTAGGACTCACCGATAGAACATATGACACACTGATGTACAAGTCACCGATCAATCACACTGATAGTTCAAGCGACTCACCGATAGGCGATTCACTGATGGGAGACACACTGATAGTTCAAAGGACTTACCAATGGATGACTCACTAATGGGTGACGCACTGATAGTTCAAAGGACTCACCGATGAACGAGTCACTAATGGGAAACACACCGTTAGTTCACAATGAGTCACTGATGATGAATCATCGATTCATGGACATATCAATAGTATAAATGACTCACCGATATCCAGATTCACTGATACCGATGGAAAGGATTCACCGATACAGACAGTCACTAATGTTGATAGACCGATGCTAATGAATCACCGATACTTATGACTCACCGATAGTCATAAAAACTGTTTTTATTTTATTAATTCAAATTTATATCTAACGGTCATATTTAGACAAATTAATGTCTCTGACATCATTTAATGTTGTCTGTAGGATATTCAGAGGATAGTACAAGGTACATGCACATGGGGGGATTATTATGTCAGTTGGATCTTGAAGTATAAAATAATTACCAGCTGGAACTTTTAAAATAGACAACATGCAAAAAAGTGTAGCAAGAAAATAAAACTAAAGAACTCCTATAACTCTCATGCATACTTCCCAAACCCAAGAACTCAAAAGGAAGAACACACGAGGAGATCAAGAAATCAAGATAAACCTGCTGAGCTGACCTGAACGTATTTTGAACAAGAATCTGGACATATCATACTCCTGGAAGCCAGAACACATAGGCTCCAACACTCTGTTTTGGACTCAACTTCCAGAAGAGGACTCAAACTTCAATTCCACTACATCAAACAAGTCCATAGATTCACCGCATAACACATAGATCCTTCTAAACTCTACTCTACATCTTTAGCTCTGTTGTGTTCATTTATTTACATTTCTGAGCAGTGTGTGTATCTGTCTATTACATACACACTGACTCATGTGCATAACTGTAGGATACTTTATATCCTAAATCTTACTCTCTATTTATCCATTTGTATCCCATGAAGAACTGTGGAAGAGGTCGTGTGTGACCTACTTGTTTTTTTCCCACTAAGAACTGTGGTAGAGGTCAAGTGTGACCTGGACAGCCTTGTGTACTATTATGAACCCTGATCTAGGGTGTGGATAAAACTTTTTTATTAATTTAAACTGCTTGGTGGCAGGTGATCACCAAGTAGAGAGGTCTAAGTCTCAGCTTGAGACTGAACCTCTTGTTTTGAATTCCGATGTGCCTATAGTTATTTTCTTTTACTATGTTTTATAAAAAATTTCTTTCATACAAAGTCAAACTATGATATTTAGTTTAGCAAGTGTTTATAACAAATTTGAACCAGTAGGTTAGTTTCAAAAGTTATATTAATATTTAGATTAGTATAGCCGATAACTAATCAATCTCTTGAGAAATTAATTAAACATTTAGGACACTTATAAATTCACTAAAAACTGACCTAGATTATATTTTACTGGGGGAAATTCTCAAATAACCAATTCTTAATAGAAATTTTTATAGGGAATCAATTCAACCCTTCTTGAGTACTCTACTCTGACCAACATTTGGTATCAGTGGAGTTTGGAAATTTTCAATTTTCAAAGCCTTTTCAAACTTTAACTGTGATTGTAGTTTTATTTCAAAGATCTTAAATTTTCTGTTAGTACTAAATTTTTATCTCTTTGAAATATCCTCAAAATTTATATTATGGACAATAGATTAGAAGGAGATGCTAAAAATAGACCACCTTTTCAATGGAACAAATTATACTCAGTGGAAGCTTAAAATGAAAATACATTTAAAAAGCATGGGATTTGAAATCTGGACTACTATTGAAAGTAAATATGCACTCCCTGAAACTGATAGAAACACTTGGGATGAAGCTACCAAGACTACCTATAACAATAATTGTAAAGCAATGAATGATATATATTGTGCACTAGGAGATGAAGAATTTAATCGCATTTCTTCCTGTAAAACTACTCATGAGATTTGGGATACTTTAGCTATTTACCATGAGGGAATAACTAATGTGAACAAAATGAGATTAAATATTTATACTATTAAATATGAAAATTTTAGAATGAATCTTGATGAATCTATTTCTGATATATATATCAGGTTTAATGAAATTGTGAACACCATGATTTCTTTAGGAAGAGTTGTCACAACAAAGGAGAAGATCATGAGTATTCTGCGATGCTTACCAGAGATATGGCGAGGGAAATTATTATCCATAAGAGAATCATGTGACATTGATAAACTACCAGTGAAGGAACTAATTGGAAAATTAATGATGTATGAAGAGGAACTAAAGGTGAATCAAGAGGAGGAAGAACCAAAGAGAAAATTTGTAGCCTTCAAGACTACCACTTCCAAGAGAAAAGACAAAGAGAAAGCTAAAGCTACTGTTGAGAGCACAAGTAGTGAAGAATCAACTTCAGAAAGTGATGAGGAAATGGTCCGGCTGCCTAGTCAATTCAGAAAATTTTATAGAAAGAAAATTTTATTTAAGAAACCAAACTATAAAAGAAAATATGACAACAAAGGAAATTGAAAAAAGTATTGGATGATGCCTGAAAAATCAGAAGAAATAGTTTTCTATGAATGAAAAAGGAGAGGGCATGTAAAAGTTGAATATCCTAAATTAAAGCATAAAAATAAGTATGAGTATAAAGATAAGAAATATAAGAAAGTAATGCAGGCCACCTAGAGTGCATCTGAGGACAGCTCTAGTGAATTCGCTTCTTCTTAGAATGAGAAAGAAGATATGGAAAACACGTGCTTTATGAAAAATACCTCAGAGGTACTCTTAAACTCTCCTGTACCTAATGACTATTATTCTAGAGATGAATATGAATATGAGAATATGAAAAATGATGAACTATTTGAGTATTGTAATATGCTAGAAGAATCTTTTAATGAACTAAAGGATAAGTATAAATCATTAAATAAATAACATGCACTCTCTACAAATATTAAATCTGAACTTACTATTGAGAAAGAGAAAAATGCACCACGGTTAAAGGAAAATAATGGCCTAAAGTTATCTGATGATCAATTAAAGAAGGATCTGGAAAAGTTTACCAATGGGAAAAAAACACTTACTCAGTTACTTAGTAAAAAGATAGCTCCTAGTTATACTAATGGAATGGGATATCAACCAGGAAAAATAAATTTATAAAAAACACATTTTATAGCTAAATCTGGAAAATCTGCTTCTCTGTCTAAAAATCAAGATTTTACTGCAAGTTCCAGTTCTGAAAAATCTTTTACTGCATCAAGTTTTTCTGGACCAAATAAAGTTTATTTTTCAAATACTTTACAATCTACATATGGGAAACCCATAAGAAAATTGTGGATTCCTAAAGCCTTTATTACTAATGTTTATGGACCCAAAAAAATATGGGTACCAAAATCTTTTCTTGGATAAATTATTTTGTAGGTAAACTGCCTAAAGATTTACTGTATAAATCTTTGGTACTTGGGCAGTGGTTGTTCAAGACACATGACAAAATATTACTCAATCTTCAAGAATCTGATCAAGATTGATGGAGGACATGTCACAATTGGTGACAATGGTAAATGAAAAATCATCAGCTTAGGCCAGATTGGTAACGCTAACTATGTTTCAATTTCCAAAGTACTTTAGTTGATGGATTAAAATAGAACTTACTTAGCATATCTCAGCTGTGTGATGATGAATTTAATGTCAAATTTGAAAATGATTCATGCCATGTTTTTTATGCCAAAAATAACTTAGTATTTACTACTCTTAGAAATGATAATGTATATGATGTAAATTTATACACACTAGAATAAAAGAATATTTCCTACCTAAGTTCCTTTCACAAAGAGTCTTGGATCTAGCACATAAGACTAGGACATCGTAATATACACCCCTTTAAGAAATTAACTAGAAAAGGTTTAGTTAAGGACCTTCCCTGTCACGAACCGAATCTGGTTGCCGCCAAAAGCGGCACCAGACCCAGCCCGTGACAAGACTCGAAGGGCATTCCCAATCCCCACGGGATGGCACAAGTTCCCAGGTATCATAAAATGAAGTTTGGGAATGATTTACCTGAATTTTTAAACATAAAAAAGCAAACGAAACCAAGAAACCAAAACTTGATTTTTCAAACAAAAACATATTTTAATAAAATTCATAAATGAATTACACAAATTTAAATGATGCATGAAGACCATTAACAAGGTAAAAAAACAAATAAGTACATCCCAAGAACCCTCACACCAAGGGGCACCGCCCTCAAGCCACCTCCACAAGACTTCACCACCAAGGACCTGCTAAAAACCCGAACCACTGGAACAAAAAAACTGTACCCAACCTGCGACAACAAAAATAACCAAGTATACTTACACCCAAGGGTGTAAGTAGGGTGTGATCCAATTCCCAGTAGGATACCACCACTAAGAGATTTCATGTGATAAACATTTAAAGGCGAAAAACATGCAGGTTTTCAAAAACATGAAAAGCTAGTTATAATTTCTAAAAGATGCAACTTTGAATAAAAACAGTTTTCAAGTGGGCTATTTTAACGGGTTAACAGTCTTAAAATAAACACCAAAGCTAATTAATTATCCTTCCAAATGTACCGTATGCCAACGGTAAGTATAAATTAACCAATGAGCACAAGAAATAGGAAATAACCCCTAGGCACTAGCTAGCTGTGGGTCCCAGGTACCTCGTATCTCGGTGAGAGTAACCATCACAAATATCCATTCTCGTGCATGATCCACTAGTAGGGAACATACACATAACCTAGTGGTCCCCAATCATCATCATAATAGTTTAGTTAGAGTTGTAAGAGTCAATCTTGCTAAGTGAAACTGAGGCCAAACCCCACAGATTCACTAGCATACTAGTACACATCCACCCACCTAGATACCCAGGTTTTCCCTTTGTGCTCAAACAAGTTAAACAAGTCAATAAATATACATTGAACATGAAAATATCATTTACACATCACAAATTCACCAAACAGCCCATATGTATACCACACAAGTCACAAAAATCCAATTTTCGTTCAAAATGATTTTGAAATCCGACTCACACCAAAATAGCCCACAACACATTTCACATTTCTTCAACACTTCATCCAAACCATTAAACAATTTTATAAAACAATTGTAAGATATTTCAACTCATATAACAGCCCACACAAATGCAAAATAACACTCCTTTCATAATCAAAAATTCAATTCGTCACATCACACTCACACAAAACACTCCACATCACTTTAACATCACTTTCACACCTCAATATCTCCTTCAAACAATTTAATAAAATATTTCCAAGATGATACATATCACATGACATACTTTTCACAAATGAAATGGACTTTTTAAAAATATACTCCTACCAAAACAGTTTGCTGATATAGTCTAACCTATTACACAACTCAATAAACCATTCAAAACTTTCATAAAATAATTATAAGAAGTATACCCAAACTTTTCACATAAAACCCATTTCAAAAACCTCTTTTTAAGACAAAATCACACCAAGACCCTACCAAAACAGAATTTTCAGCCCAATAAACATATAATAATACACTTTCAAATGTTATATAATAACCTTGAACAATATCACAAAAGATACCCATGAGAACACACAAATCCATAAAATACTTTCAAGGAGTATACCAAGGTTATACACATAAAACCATTCAAAGACACCCCCTTTTTAGGCCCACATGGCACTATATCATTACCCAACCAAAATTGGCAGCCCCTTTCAATAAATAATAAATCACTTCCACATTTTACAAAACTACCACAAGAGATAACACAAGAAATACATTTGAAAAATTAAACACTTCAAGAAAAAATGTAACTTTAATACCAAATGATTTACTATTGATACCAAAAATGGTTTTCTCATAATTCACAGCATATAAGGAACATGAAAAATTATTTAATCAAGCAAACTAACTCATCATTAAATGGTTACCCACGGAATCACCTACCGAAATTGTCGAATCCCTCAAAACATGGTGCGAAACATCAACCGCACCACCCCGACACCACAAAGATGATAAATCCAGACCTAGACCACAAATTTTCACCAAAAGACCCATGGTTAAACCCTAGGTACGAACCCTAGGTTCTGGACACTTTGGAACATCATGAAAGAGGGATAAAACCCTAAGGAAATGGAATAAGTGGAAGGGAGGAACACTCACCTTGAAAAATCTTGAAGCAATTACCCCGAATTAACCAAATGTTGAATCTCAAAGCACCAAAACCTGATAGTTAGGCTCTACTGATGAGTAGGAGGACATGTGGGGACTGAAATGGGGAAAAAATAGTAAATATTGAAGGAGATATGAAGGAATGAATTTACCTCTTCAAATCTGCCTGATTTTAGAAACCCTAATAAGTTTAGCACTCAATCGAGATGAAGAAGAGATCCAAAGAGGGGAGAGAGAGCTTGGGCGAGATACTGGGTTCAAGGGGCGCGTTTGAGGCTTGGAATCACCGAATAATCCTTAAAAATGAATAAGTTATTAATTAATCAAATTTTATTTTTAAAACTGGAATTGGGCTTTCGGGCAGGCCCAATCCCTTAAATAAAAACCCATATACACCTTGTTTATGGATTTCCAAAGGCTCCAAATTTTAATTTTGGTGTTAATATATCAGGGGAGGACATTTAAGAGTTGGAATGAGTGAAAAATATTAAAAAATGAATAAGTTATAAAAGAAACAAAATTTATTTTTAAATCTGGAATTGGGCTCACGGTTTGGCCCAATTCATGAAAACTCACCTATTCTCCATAAAACCTTTGGAAACCCCCCAAAACAAAGCATTAATGGAAATTAAAATAAAAATACATTTAAAATGAGCTATGTATGTGACATTCCCAAACTAGAGTTTCTAGAAAATAAAGTGTGCAATCCTTGTCAAAAGGGAAAGCAAAACAAAATCTCTTTCAAACCAAAGAAAGAAGTTACAACTTCTCAACCTCTCGAGTTAGTTCACATGGACTTGTTTGGACCATCTAGAGTTTCAAGTATTAATGGGAAGTAAAATTTTTATTTTCTTGTAGATGACTTCTCTAGGTATACTTGTACCTTTTTCTTAGCTCACAAAAGTGAATCTTGCTATCTTTTTACCAAGTATGCCAGGACTGTAGAAAATCTTAGTGAAATTAAAATTAAATATTTCAGAAGTGACCATGGCCGTGATTTTAAAAATCAAGACTTTGAATCTTTTTTCTCAGAAAATGGCTATAGGAATAACTTCTCTGCCCCTAATACACCTTAATAGAATGGTGTAGTAGAAAGAAGAAATAGAACCCTACAAGAAATTACTCAAACTATGCTCAATGAATATGACCTACCAATTTATTTTTGGGATGAAGCTATTAATACAACTTGTTATATAATAAATAGAGTCTTAATCAGACCCATCCTTAAGAAAACTCCTTATGAGTTGTGGAATAATAGGAAACCCAAGGTAAATTATTTTACAGTGTTTGGATGTAAATTTTATATTCTTAACACTAAAGATAATCTAGATAAATTTTTATCTAAAAGTGATGAAGGAATATTCCTTGGATATTCAACATCAAGAAAATTGTATAGTCTTTAATCAAAGAACCAAATGTGTGGAGGAATCTGTACATGTAAAGTTTGATGAAACAAATCCACATGAACCTAAGATCTCACTATAGAATCTTGAAGAGGATATGTCCAATTTGGAAATTAATGCTAAAACTTCTGACCATCATATAAAGGAATCTGTTAAAACTCCAAATTATAGAAATTTTAGAGATTCTAGCCATAATGAACCAAAACCAAGTGATGGACCTGAAATAACTAGCCCTACTTTTTCTAGACCAACTAGAACCATTAAAAATAATCCCTTAGATGCTATAGTTTGAGATTTAGATAGAGGAACACAAACTAGAGATTCCTTGAGAAATCAGGTTGAACATCAAGATTTCTTGTCACAACTTGAACCTAAAAATATTAATGATGCAATCAATGATGAATTTTAGGTGATAGCTATGCAAGAAGATCTTAATCAGTTTCAGAGAAATAAAGTTTGGAAGCTTGTTAATAGACCGAAAGATACCTTGACCATAGGAACTAAATGGGTGTTTTGGAATAAAGTAGATAAAGCTAGAAATATATTTATAAACAAATCTAGATTGGTTGCACAAGGCTATAATCAAGAATATGGAATTGATTATGAGGATACCTTTTCACCAGTAGCTAGGCTTGAAGCCATTAGAATCCTACTTGCCTATGCAGTACACTTGGATTTCAAACTTTATCAAATGGATGTCAAAAGTGAATTCTTAAATTTTTATATAATTGAGGATGTTTTTTTTGAACAACCCCCAGGTTTTACAATTTCACATTTTCCAAATCATGTTTTTAAATTAACTAAAGCTTTATATGGTTTGAAACAAGCTCCAAGAGCTTGGTATGATATGTTAAGTAACTTTATTATTTCTAAAGTTTTTACAAAAAGAGTTGAAGATCCTACTTTATTTATAAAAATAATTTCTAAAGATGTTTTAATATCTCAAATATATGCAGATTATATTATTTTTGGTTCTTCTAAAAATTCATTATGTAATGATTTTTCAAAAATGATGCAAAGTGAGTTTGAAATGAGTTTGATGGGTGAAATTAAATATTTTCTTGGATTTAAAATATTTCAAAACAAAGAAGGTATTATTATAAATCAAAGTAAATATACTAAAGATATTTTGAAAAGATATGGCTTTGATGGCATTAAGAGTAGTGAAACACCTATGAGTTCTACATGTAAGTTGGATCTTGATGAAAATGGAAAATCAGTTGATCAAACTGCTTATAGAGGAATGATTGAGAGTTTTATTTACTTAACTACTAGTAGGTAATAAATCATGTTTAGTGTGTGTGTGTGTGTGAAAGATTTCAAGAAAACCCAAAAGAGTCACATTTAAATGTTGTTAAAAGAGTTTTCAAATACCTCAAATATACAACTAATTTAGGATTGTTCTAACCAAGAGAAAAACCTTTTGATATGGTTAGCTATTCTGATGATTAATTTGGTGGGTGTAAATTAGATAGAAATAGAACCTTTGGAATCACATGAGATTTAAATCATGTGATAATCAAAGGAATAAAATATATTATAGTTTCAAAAAAGTTAGAAATCGAACTTGAAATTCAAATGGCCATAACTTTTGATCTGAGTGTCTGTTTGGGCTCCACCACACATCAAATAGAATACTGTGATAAGACATATTCCACAGAGGTTTAGAATAAGATCCAAGAGCTTTTTATTATTTTCAAACCACAAAAAATTCCCAAAAGTACTCCAAAACTGAGTTTTTTAGTCGGGTACCCTAATTTCTTAAAATTCAAATGGATATAACTTCTTATCTGGGTGTCTATTAAACCTATACCATATATCAAATCAAATATTGAGAAAATATCTATGCTCTTGTAACCAACTGTAACCATTGGTCAGCTTTATCAAGGACAAAAATGAGTTTATAGTCACCATACCATGCTTTTTTCACATTCAATGGCCTTTAAAACCACCATAACTTCTGTTTTGAGTGTCTGTATGGGTTATACCATGTATCAAACTGAATCTTGAGATGTGATTTACTCCTTGGTGATCCAAAATATACCCCAATCACCTCTTTTGAGGCCAAAAAAGGCCCAAAAGGCCTCCAAAACTGAGTTTTTAGCCTTTGTATCCCAATTTTTTAACATTCAATGGATTTTAAGCCTTGTTTAAGGAGGTATTGTTTCCCTTTATTAGTAGGGACTGAATTTATTCCCAGGAATTACATTCATATTAATATTATGGATTTTAAATGTTATCATTTTTCATAATGTACTATTATTTATAATCAAATATATAATAATATATACATATTTTTTATTTATTCACACATAAAAATTTAATTTTACAAATAGATAGTTAAACATATTTACATATAAGATATATTTCTCAATATATAAACCTTATCTAAATAAAAACTAATATCCATTTTAGAAAAAATATATAAATAAATATGTATTTAAAATATATATATATATATATATAAACATATATATATATATAAATATATATAAACATATATGAACATATATATGAACATATATATAAATATATGGATAAACATATAACTAAATATAAATAAATATATAGATATATCATAAAATGTAAAATAAAATAGTATAGGGGAGTGGAAAAGGTGTTGGTGTATAAGCTAGAGGTCTCATGTTTGAAACTCACTGGAGGCAGGGGTGCGCGCTGAGGGTGAGATTATCTAAAGTGCTAATAAAGGGGTGGGGAGCATTGATAAGGGGGGGTGGCATGAAAAAATATATACCCTTTATCAGTGGGTCCTTTATCAATGATTTTTACAATCACTGATAAATTCCTTTTACTAACACTGTTAAAGGCCCAATTTTCAGTAGTGCTCATACACTTAGTAACCATTTAATTAGCCAACTTCAAGGAATTCAAACCAAAATTTAAAAAAGAACGTACATCCATGATTTTCGGGATCTTACTACCTCCCCAAATTATAATGACTCATGCTCAAGCTGCACTTCCAAGCATCATTGATATTTTGAAGAAAAGAGGTCAGGCCATTGGGTCCACATATCCCACTCCCTTTCCCAATTTTCTTCCTGAACATTTCCATGATTCCATAAAACTTGAACCAAAGGAATGGTATTTCCCTGAAATACCTTCTCACTATGATCCACAATATGAATCAAATGCTCCTCAAAGGATGCATCATCCTCATGCTCAACATCCTCAAAATCAATCACATGAGATGAGTCGGGGTGATACTGCCAAAACTGTGACACATACAAAACATTGTGCATACCACTATATCATTGTGTAAGATCTAATCGGTACACCATCAGTTTGATCCTCTCCATAATCTCAAATAGCCCCATGTACCTGGGTGCCAACTTACCCTATTTTTGAATCTAATGGTGACCCAACCTTGTTGATACCCGAAGAAACACATGATCACCCACCATAAACTTCATAAGTTGATGAATCATATCTTCATACGACTTTTATTTACTCTGATCTATAGGCATAAATTTTTGAATCAACTAAATATGTTATTACGTATATTGTATGAGACTTGGTCCCCATAACTCTGATTCCCCATCTTCCATCCAACACAATGAAGATCTACATGGTCTACCATAGAGCCCCTTAAATGGTTCCATATGAATCATAGTATTATGAATATTTTTATAGGAAAACTCAAAAGGTGAAAAATTATTTTCCCATGATCCACCAAAGTCTAGGACACAAGCCCTCAACATGTCCTCAAGTAATTTAATAGTATGCTTCGATTGATCGTCCATCTACGGGTGAAGGGTCGTACTCAGAAACACCTGGGTACCAAGAGCTCTCTATAATCCCTGCTAGAAGCGTGATGTGAAATGCAGATCATGATTCAAAACTATAGTCTGAGGTACCCCATGAAATTACACTACCTCTCAAATATACAACTCACCCAACTAATCAATGGTGAAAGTCTCTCAAATTGGAAAGAAACAAGCCACCTTAGTCAATAGATCCACCACCACCCAGATTGAATCATTATTCTTAGGTGTCCTTGGAAGACCCACAACAAAATCCATTATCATTTCATCCCACTTTCATTTTTAAATAGGTAATGAATGCAAAAAACCACTCGGTTGCTGATGCTCAGCCTTCACCTGCTGGCAGGTGAGGCACCATGTCATGAAACCTGCAACCTCTATCTTCATACATGGCCACCAATACTGCCAACAAAGATCATGATACATTTTAGCCAAACCAGGATGAAATTCCCACTCCGATGCATGAAACTCTTACATCAACTCTTCTCACATACACACTGGTTCGACTATGTATCCATGAAAATAAATGATCCCATCATCTCCAACAGTCCAATTAGAAGGTGAATCCCCACCTTTAAGACCTTCCCTCAAAGACAAACATTCTAGATCACCATACTGACTTTCCTTAATCCAGCTTAGAAGTTTGGATTCAAATGACAAAGATGAAAGGTTCATCTTCCCTTGGTCCATCATGCACCTCAAGATGCATCTTAGAAAACAACACCATCATCTTCCACTTTGAACTTTCTTCCTGAACTGCCTGATTTTGGTTCTTCTGACTCAATGCATCTACTCCACTTTTTCCCTTTACTAGTGTTTAAACTAGTTCAAAGTCAATGGATTTAATATATTCAACCCATATTCTATATCAAATATTCAAATCATGTTGAGAGAATATGTAATGCCAGATTTTATGATCAGTATACACTATAAACCATTCCCCCAACAAGTAATGCTGCCAACATTTTAAGGCATGAACCACTGTAGCCAATTTAGGATCATGTGTAGGGTAATTTCTTTCATGAGGCCTCATCTATAGTTCCAACATTGAATGCATCACAAAACAAGGTATACCTCTTTCCTAGTTCGGGTAAGACCAGAATCAGTGTAGTTATCAACCACTTTGTTAACACTTGGAAAGCCTTCTCACATTCCCCATACCATTCAAACTTGATTCCTTTCTTGTTCAATCCCAAAAGTGGTGCTTCCAAATGGGAAAAGTCTTTAATGAACCTTTAGTAATATCCCGTTAAACCCAGAAAAATTTAAACATCAGAAACATTCTTGGGCTGCTCCCAAGACACATCTACCTGCACTTTATCTGAATCCACCACAACACCTTCCTATGAGATGATGTGACTCAATAAATTCACCCTATCGATCTAGAAATGACATTTGTATAGCTTGGAATATAGCCTATAATATCTTAGTGTACTCAGGATGATGTCAAGATGTTTGGCATGATCGTCAGGAGTCTTAGAGTACACCGAGATGTCATAAAAAATAACTAAAAACTAATCTAGGTAAGGGTGAATGATTTGATTCATTAGGGCCATAAAAACTTCTGACACATTGGTCAACCCGAACGACATCACAATAAACTCATACAACTTGTACCTGCTCCTAAAGAAAGTCTGCGGTACATCAGAAGGTCACACCCTCAGCTGGTGATACCCTGATCACAAATAAATATTGGAGAATATTGAATCACCTCTTAGTTGGTAAAAAAGATCATAAATTCGAGGAAGAGTTTATCTATTCTTAACCATAATCTGATTCAGCTTCCTATAGTCGGCACACAATCACAACAACCCACCAACCTTCTTGGAAAACAACACTGGAGATCCCTAATGTGACGTACAAGGATGAATAAAACCCTTATTACCTAGTTCCTCCAACTGAGTTTTAAGTTCCTGGAGTTTTTTTTGTGCCATAATGTATGGCAGAATGGATACTGTTTATGCTCCTGGTAGAAAATCTATCACAAACTCAATATCTCTCTCAGGAGGTAGCCTTTATAAGTCCTTAGGAAACACATCCTAGAGTCGATCCACCACTAAAGAAAATAAAAGATGCTCTACTTATCCATCATCATGCATAAGACAAGACACTTGGGGTTTTATTTCATCCAACAACTAACAAACTACCCCTGCAAGGCTGCTCGGACATCCCATTCACCACGATGGACATACATGTCTCAATCAAGAGACGTGAGTGTTACCCTACAACGATAACAATCAATATGGGATTGGTATAACACTAGCCAGTCTATACCCAAAATCACTTCAAAAATTGATATATCAAGAACAAACAAGTCCCATAGAAAATGGTATCCACAAAATTTAAGAGCACACCCCTTACACTGCCATAAATTTTCTTCCCATATCCCCAACGTAGTATCAATTTACATGACTCCACACAGATACTCCACCACTAGTCCCAAAACACTTACAAACTGAGAAGAGATAAAAGAATGTGATTCACCTATATCAAATAAAGCAGTGGAAATAATGGAATCTACAAGTATTGTACCTCAAATAGTTGATGGTCCATCCTCGCCACCTCCAGGTGTAGAATGAACTACATGAAGCTAACTTGCCCCTCTACCCTAGACCCCGGTCTGAATTCTTAGTGTTGCACTACCCTGCTGATATGGATGCTCTCATCCCAGAGTACCACATCCACCACCTTTATTGATATGGCTATTAGAGCTCCAAATACTTTCCTGATATGGGGTAACTGAACCCCTACCTATACTCTACACTAGTCTCAGACATACCTCATTACCCACCTATCAAGGGTTTCTATATAACCTCTACACATGACCCATTCTGCCACACGCTCATCACTCAACTAGTGGTCAGGGGAACTTACTGTTCAGGTGTCCTGACCTACTGCACTAATAGAAAAAAAAATTGATCACTACTCTCAGAGGTTGATTATCACTTCTAACTAATCTTTCCCCACTGATCTGGTGTAAATTCTTGAAATGGAACTTCCTTCTATCGAAAGCCATTACACTGGATCACCCAACTAGAGCTACTCGTCCACCACTAAAATCTTCCTTGAGATTTCCTTCTGAAATAAGGGCTTAATCCATCACATCATTAAATCTATTTAAACATAATATATTTACCTAGGAATTAATATCATGTCTAATTCCATCCTAGAAATGTCTCACTGTAGCCTCCTCATTCCCCACCAAAGTTGGAACAAAACATTGCAAGTTGGTGAAATGGACAGTGTAATACTTTACTAACATAGACCCCTATATAAACCTCATAAACTCTACATCATTATCCTATCCTAAGGTCACAAGATTGAAATGTTCCAAAAAAAATTCCTGAAAATCTTTACACATCATACTGTTAGCTTGCTGGGTCTGAACTAGAATAGCTCACCAGTACTTCACCTCACCTCCTAGCATATAAGCCTCCAGATTGAACCTCTTCTTAGGAGGAGTCTCTAATTGATCAAGAATTGTCTGGATGGACTCTATCCAGAACTCGACTACATCTGTTCCACCCTCTTTATCAAAAGTTAGAGTGTGTTTCACGTGGAATTCCTTAGTCATCTCAAACATACTTGGCACAACCCGCCCTGGGTCCCACTCCATCATCTGTATAAAATGAGAAAAGTTATCATGGAACTTCTCTTCTCCCTCGTTACTCTGATTCACTGGGTTCCCTTTCCCCACATCTAGAGGATCATTCCCAGTGACATTTTATTTTCGTCCAACTAGAACACAACATCGAGGTGGTATCTTCCTATAATGCCTAGAACACATCTCAAAAAACATAACATAAGGAATTCATGGTTTACATAAAATATGGATCTACAGTATCTATAAAAAAATCACTTATTATACACTATCCCAATGGATACCATCACACCTAAAACACTACCCTCAACCATCCCTACCATGGGTCATGGCTGACATGAGGTAACCAACTTACATAATCACCAATATTTCATTAGACACCTTTTTAAAATCATTTCCACACTCACAACATAAATATTTCATCTTTAGATCATTTCTAATTTCACATCTTGTTACAACCAACATTTTAACTCATTTACAACCTTTCATCATGAACAATTCTTTAACTATTCTTTAACATTCTTTCCATTTACCCATTTTCATCACCTTCATTAAACATAATTTTCTTCAAATTTTTAGGGAAGTGAAATACATTTTACCTTCCATGTCTCACACACCCATCTCATGTGTGCCTATCTTGATGAATACCACATATATCCCTAGGTGCCTATAATGATGTATGAATGTGCAACCTCAGACCATTCCTTACATGCGAAAAATATCATAAAATGGTCACCTGACACAACAAGTTCATCAACCAATGGTGAAATATCATTCAACTATAACAAAACATCTCAAGAACAGCAATCCCACCCTGGGCACTTGGGTTTCCATCGTACATGGGTTAGCTACTCCAAAGAATGAGCTCATTAACAAGACCCGACACATCCAAATCTCCTTTCTAACACCCCCAAATAATAAGACCATAGAAAAGAACCTCCTCTAATACCACTTAGTAATGTATTGGACCCGAAATCCACTAAACTGGTGCCTCGAGCCGGGTCACCACATGACCTCAATCACGCCTCCCCATACGATAGATGTTTCCAAATAGAAGTGAGGGTTTAATGGAACATGTGGGGATACTATACCCTCTTTACTAGAGTAATACACAATAGATAACATATGAAATAAAATAAACAGTAAACCATAATCTGGAAACATGCATTACAAACCATTTCCCAAACAGGGTACTGAACACAACCAAATAATAAATATGAAAAGTCATGCTAACCATACCAAAAGTGAAGAAAACCCCAAAATAAGGATAGACAACTGAATCCCCAAAGTGGGTCTTAACTTCAATTTCAGATCCTCATCCATGCACATCCTAAGCCCAACTCAACTTATAAGGACCTGGACTTAAACATTACATAATCTAGTAAATTTTTTTAGAATTAACTTTCTTACATTACCAAAGATCTTTTTAGTTTAGAGTTTTAGATAATTCAGATATAATTCATACATATGAACCCATAAGCATACAAATTGGTTACTATTAAAACAATATCCATTTCTTTCATAATAAAAAAAGTTTTTAATAAAACATGAAATATTTTCATGAATAATCTTCATAACATTCAGGTTGGAATCTTATTTTCTCTTACCCATCTTTAAACCCTGTGAAAAACATTTTAAAAATTTTGATGATCACAAAATCTCATTAAGGTATATAAAAAGAAGGAAATAAACCTTTAGTCCATAAATACTTATAAGTATATGAAATCATTTCCAAAAAGACATACTTCTCATCCATAAAGTATCATATACATACTTGTGAAAAACATGATATTTTCATAATACATAGAAAAATATAAATAAACCATATAGGTAACTTGGGGTATTACTTACTTAATATTATAACCCTCACAGCTACCTTATGATTTGTAACCCTCATGACTACCTTATATAATAACCCTCACGGCTGCCTTACGGTGTAACAATCGCAGTTACACTTGGAGTAACCATGCAGACAACCTCTAATCTTAATCATACCTAATGCATTGGAGGGAGATATAGGTCCCACCCTTCATCATAAAAAATTCCAAGAACTATATCATAATCATAAAATAATAATACTTGCATCATAAAAATCATTCTTTGGAATTTTGTAAAAAATAGAAATTTAAAAGTGTATTTTTAAAGAAAATTCCCTTAAACAATCTTTTTATAACATTTTCCACCCATTTATTAACAGTATTTAGTTATTTTTATAGTTCTGGTGCGTTCTTTTCATGGTTTCCATGGTTGGTTTGTTATGGATTTTTCTTTTCAAATTGAAATAACACTCTAGAAGTGAGAAAATATATATATTAGGCCATTTTAAACAATTATTAGTGAATTTAAACTTACAATTATTGTGATATTAGGAAATGATAACTCATCGTCCATAAAGGCAGTGAATTGACACACCACAGATGACGATTTCATTTTTAAGAATAAAAGGATAAAATGAGAGATTAAATGATGAATATACCATTTAACATAATAAAATTAAATTATATATATGATACTATAGTTATCATGAAACATTGTATATGAGGAAGATGAAGGTAGAAGAGAAAAATAATTTAAAATAGGAGAAGAAGGAATTTTACCTCTTGAAAATTTCTCCTTGATAACCTCATTAAGGCTCTTGGAAGTGGTCTTTTTGTGAGACTAGAAGCACTATAATGTGGAAAGGAATGAGAATAAGGGAATTTTGTAGAGGATAGTTGATCAAGAAGGCTCAAGGTGATGAAAATTTGTGAAGGAATGAGCCTCTTTTTATAATTGAGGTGAGGGGTAATTTGGTAATTACTTAAAATATTAAATTATATTAAGTCTAATATATGGTTAAATAATTTCAAAAGGAATAAAAAGAATATGATATCACATTTTTGACCAAATAATTTCATTTTTTCCTTGTTCAATAATTTTTTGATTTTTCAATATTTTAATTGAATATTATATTCATGAAAAATGATTTTTCAAATTAAACACTATTCATAACTTTTGACTTTAAAAACATCAAAAAAAGTTTTCAAATTCGAATAATTTTTTTTATTATATCTTACACTTATTATATTAATCTATATAATACATGAATTATCTTAAAAAAAATATTAAATTATATTTATTTTATTATTTTTATTATCATTAATTTGATTTAATCATTATTTAAATAATTACTACATCATTATTGTGAAATCCATTAGGGTTTTATTTATTCCCTAAAAATTAAAAATAAAGTTCCATGAAAAATATAATTTTATTATATTTCCAAAAACTATTTATTTATAAAAACAACTTCTAGAAAACCATAAATTAAAATTTTATAAAAACTAAATTTTATAGTGTGAATGCCTTAAATTACTTTTAAATAAAATATTCTAAAGGTCTTAATGCGATTCTTGTGGGTAAAAAATTTACCAAATTAGAATAAAAAAGATATAATGATCGAAAAATTCTCTTGGAAAAATATTTAGTCAAATTTGTATCCATTTAAAGGTACTTATAATTTTAATTAAAAACATTTTATTTATTTTTCTTTTACTTGCACAAGTACTGCATCAGCATGCATAAGCATTAAAGACAATTATTTCATTTATAAAAATTAAAAATGAATTAATATCATAAAAATAAATTACTTAGGTTCAAAATAATCATTTATATTCATTCATTAAGTTTAATTACACATATCTATATCAAAAAAATTTCCTTAATTTGTTAATTTGTCTTTTCTTGCCTTGAACAAGCATTGCATAGGCATTTAGATAAGGATCATGTTATATAACACTAAAATTTAAAATTAACAACTAAAAACATCAATAATGCATAATAATTAATAAATAAGTCATATAAATACTTTTTATCACTAAATTATTAAATATAAGTTACCAATATTGACTTTGTTAGCACTACATAGACACTGTATCGGCACTGACAATGATTTTATACTTATTAGGAAAAATATAATTTTCATGTTCTAAATTAATTATATAAAATATTCCTCTTATAATATCATTATTTATTTATTACGTAGTTTAAATAATTATTTTATATCATAATAATTTCATTACAATGTCATGAAAAATGTCATATTTTATAAAAAAATCGTATTTTTTATTATTCACTAAAAATTAAACTTTTTCAAAAAATTCTCAAAAAATCACACTAATATAATTTTAAAATGATGAATTCAAAAATGAAATTATTTTTTTCAAATTAAAATTCTATAAATTGAAAATTAATTTTTAAAATAAATAACCATATAATAAATTGGTTTAATAATAATATTTATTTTAAGAATTACTTACCTATATGAATTTAACTATTTAATTCAAGAATACTACTAAACATGAAAAAAAAATTATTCTACAAATACATGGGTTCTTATAGAACTCTCCAATATAGGTCCTTTTCCCTTATCTTGACCTGCAACCATGAAATCTACTCAGGTACCCAATGGCGGTCCGAGCAGAGTGTGAGTACAACTTAGTAGTCCACCACCAATAGTGTCTACAAAATATCTAGTCTAAACAGATAGTGCATGAAAGTATGAAATAAATGACAAGATAAACCAATAGAAAACTCGGGTGCCATTAGTTAACAATATTTAATTTAACTATTTCCATATTTATGTCCCTTTTATCACTTAGACTGTCTTCATTACCAAATCCATTTTCATCATATGTCCCATGAATTAGGCATTTACATCATTTACACAATGACCTAAGTCGGACAATTATCATGCATAAGGGAATAAGTCAAGTTCTCTATCTCACTAGGGATAAACATTTCATAAGTAATCATAACACACTTACCTTGGAGCTTTAGTCTAGGTAGTGTCATCCAATGCAACCATTAGGGGCCTAGAGCATTAGTTCGGCTCCCTAACATGTGCATTCTAGGGTGGGGTTTAGAGTCCCAGTTCAACCTGACTAGTGGAACGAGCCTCAGTCCATTATCCCACACCACTAAGCCATGTGCACGTGCTTATATATCCATTTACCATATAAACCATATCACAAACCATACCCAACCAATAAACATAACATTTAAAATTCACATTTCATACAACATATGAATCATCATCAATCCTTAACCCATCAACACATTTATCATTTACTTAGCATAGCCCAAATTAACCTATTTATCTTTTTATTCCTTAACCCATCTAGCATGATCAACATTCTTATACATTAAACTAGTTATAATATTCATCAATTACCATGCATTCACTCATTTGACACATTCGTCAATTCATATTCCTTAATCTATTTATGCATTCCCATTATAAATTCACAAGCCATTTGACACATTCACATGAATCTGTTTAACCCTTTCTCATATCATGCCAACTCACCCCTTATGTCGTTTCTAAAAACTAGACACAAATACCATTGGTTTATCTTTATAACTCAATACAACATTTCAACATATTTTTTATGGGCTATATTTCAACACAAATCAACTATATGCTTAACATTGTAATTTTCCATGTTCAAGAATGTTGGTGCGCCCTAGGGGTGGCCCTAAACCGGTCAAATCATCCTCAATGCATTCCATGGGGATCATGATGGGTTCAATTCATCATTTAACCAACCAATTTACTAAATCTTATCAAATTCAACAAATGCATGATAAGAGGAAGGAAATATCACAACCACACATGCACAAATCTACAACAAAACTACGGGATATAACTTATAGACCACTTACCATGAATCTGAAGATGAACGCACCCTTAACCTTAGACTTAGATCCAGATTCAAGAACCCTTTTAATCCCCAACCTAAGATCCATCAGAAAAAGAGGTTTTTAGGGCTTCAGAAGAAGAAAACCAAATCTACAAGCCCTAATCCAGAAAAAGGAAGCAAGAGGAGTGTTAAACTTACCTGAAGCTTTGAATCGCAACCAACAACACTCCAAATGACCTATAATTGAAAGAGATCAACCCTTGGGAAGATTGGGGAAGTTTGGTTCATCACTAGGGATAGAAGAGAAAGAAACCACTACTAGAAAACTAACCTTTACCAACAGTTTGGAACCGTTGGTATAGGACTACAAACCGTTGGTATAGCCTATACCAACGGTTTGGAGAACCGTAGCCAAGTAAGCCATTGGGATAGGTCTATACCAACGGTTTTCCAAAAACCGTTGGTATAGACCTATACCAATGGTTTTGGAAACCGTTGGTATCGGTAATATGAAATCTATACCAACAGTAATGGAACCGTTGGTATATAAATTCCAAAAATAAAACATCCGCTGGGATTTGATCCCAGGACCCCTCGTTTATAATTGAATGACTCAACCACTAACCTAACATGACTTTTGTGATCATAATTATATAAATATATATATGTATTCTCATAAATATTTTAAATTTTGATTTATATAATGTTCTCGGTACGAAGGTTCGATAAAAAATGAAAGTACCTATACCAACGGTTTTAACAACCGTTGGTATAAGTATTTGGTTGTGATTTTCATTCTGTGAAGGATGTTGAATTTTGGCCCACTTTTCCCAATGGTTTGGCCAAACCGTTGGGAAAAGTGGCATATTTGGGGACCTTTCCCAACGGTTTGGCCAAACTGTTGGGAAAAGTGGCCAATTTGGGGGCCTTTCCCAACAGTTTGGCCAAACCGTTGGGAAAGGTGTCCAATTTGAGGGCCTTTCCCAACGGTTTGGCCAAACCGTTGGGAAAAGTGGCCAATTTGGGGGCCTTTCCCAACGGTTTGGCCAAACCGTTGGGAAAGGGGACCTATACCAATGGTTTTTTCAAACCGTTGGTATAGAAGCATTGGGAAAGATCTAATTTCCAGTAGTGAACAGGGAGAAAATCATATGAGAAACTTAAAATCCTGAGGGGGAAATTTGGTAATTTTTCACTTTTTAATGGGTCACATGGTTCGGTCGTACGGTTTGTAAAATCATGAATCAACCATGCTCTTGCCTCCATCCAATAGGGGTCAAATTTGCATGATTACCTAGGGATTCCACATGGTTTGACAAATCGTGCACCACCCATGTGAAATGCCTCTATCCAAGGTTGCATGGTTTGGCCTCACCACTTGCATGGTTTTCACTAACTATGCATCAACCGTGAAACATGCACAGGATGGCCTGATTTCCCTTTCTTTCATGTTGAAAAACCTTGTAACACCCTCGATATTCCTTATACACTAAGTAACCATTTAATTAGCCAAATTCATGGAATTCAAACCAAAATTTAAATAAGAACATACCTCCATGACATTCAGGATCTTACAGATACCCAAAAAACTAACCACATGAGTTTAATTTTATCAATTTTTAATAAATTTAATGCAACATTTTACAAATAAACTTCAATTTATAAATTTTATATTATGTTTCAATGAAAATTATGTTATGATAGGGTGATATTTAAATATCATCAAAATCATGGCATGAGGATAGTCCATGAGTATAAAAAGCCTATCGACTTCTATAAATGGAAAAGTATTAGAGTATATATAATAACATTCCACTATCAAAACATATATCAAAAGAAAATTACTTATTTTTCTCAATGTTTCTACAATGACCAGAATAAATTAATGGAAAACATTGTGGTTATTATGTTTGAAAATTTATGAAATATATCATATTGCATCAATAAAATATCATCCCCAAGGAGGTATTTTTTATAATAATTACAATTTCATTTAAAATATTTACCAATCCTTTATTTATTTATATTTTTCTAGTACTACCAGGACTGTCAACAATCCTCATATTCACAAGATGAAATAAGTTTGTTTAGAAATGAATGGGTAGAATACATGTTGTTAGATTTTATATAGACATCATGAATAAGTGACTTCCCACTACTTATTTTTTGAATTTTCTCATCGGTTTATCTAGTTTTTTTTGTTAATTTCTTTATCATGTTTATCCGATACATGGTGCACCCGATACAACTCAAAGTGTCCGTTATCAGTTTAAAATTGACAATTTGGATCAAAATGTGTGTCACTCACTGAAAACAAAAAAAAAATTCTCAAATTATCTTGATACTTTAGTAAAATGATTCATAAGTCATTTGTGACATGTAAGAATCAGTCTCATGTCAAACCGACAAAAATGTCATCGGTATGAATCAAAGTTGTGTTTTCATTTTAAATTGACATTTTAGTAGAAAAGAAACGTGACATACTCAAAACTAAGAAAATTCATAAGGATTGTCTTGATACTTTAGGAAAAAGATCCTTAAGTCATTTTTTATGTATAATAATTATCCTCACATAAATCCAACACACGGTGTGAACGGCATGACTCCAAGTGTGACCTTTTATTTAAAATTGACATTTTATTTCAAAACACATGTTACATACTCAAAACCAAGAAAAAACATTCAAATTATTTTGATACTTTAGTACAATGATCCATAAGTTATTTGTGACATGTTGGAGTCACCCTCACCTCAATCTAATATATGGTGTGCTGGGTATGACTCAAAATGTCTGTTATTATCTTAAAATTGACAATTTAGTTCAAAACGTGTGTCACTCACTAAAAACTAAGTAAACATGCTCAGATTTCCTTGATACTTTATTAAAACAAGTCATAAGTCATTTTTATCATGTAAGAATCAGTCTCACATCAAACCGACACAATATGTGATTGGTATGACTAAAAGTACATGTTTTCAGTTTAAATTGACATTTTAGTAGAAAATACACATGACATACTAAAAACTAAGAAAACAAATTCGTATTGTCTTGATATTTTAGGGAAATGGACCTTAAGTCATTTTTGATGCATATGAATCAACCACACATCAATCAGATGCACGGTATGACCAGTATGACTCCAAATATTTCCTTTTATTTAAAATTGAAATTTTATTTCAAAACGCATGTCACATAATCAAAACCAATAAAACATATTCATATTATTTTGATACTTTTGGAAAATGATCCATAAGTCATTTTTGATATGTGGGAATCATCCATACCTCAATATGATACATAGTGTGTTTGGTATGGCTCAAAGTTTCCATTATCAGTGTAAAATTGATAATTTAGTTCAAAACCCGTGTCACTCATTGAAAACTAATCAAACATTCTAGGATTGTCTTGATACTTTAGGAAAATGATTCATAATTCATTTTTGATGTGTATAAATTAGTCTCACATCAAACTGAAACAAGATGTGACCGGTATGATTCAAAGTATGTGTTTTTAGTTTAAATTTAGATTTTAGTACAATAGACACATGACATACTAAAAACTAAGAAAATGAATTTGAATCATCTTGATACTTTAGTAAAATTATCCTTAAGTCATTTGTGATGTGTATGAATCATCCTCACATCAATATGATGCATGGTGTGATTGGTATGACTCTAAGTGCATCCTTTTATTTAAAATTGAAATTCTATTTCAAAACACACATCACATACTCAAAACCATGAAAATTCATTCATATCATTTTGATAATTTTTTAAAATGATCCATAATTCATTTTTGATGGTAGGAATCATCCATACCTCAATCCGATATATAGTGTGCTCGATATACCTCAAAGTATCTGTTATCAGTTTAAAATTGACAATTTAGTTCAAAACGTGTCTCACTCACTGAAAACTAAGAAAACACACTCATATTTTCTTGATACTTTAGGAAAATGATTTATAATCCATTTTTGATGTGTAAGAATCAGTATCATGTCAAACCAACACACGATGTGTCCAGTATAACTCAAAGTGTATATTTGACATTTTAGTAGGAAACTCACATAACAAACTCAAAAACTGAGAAAACACATTAGTATTATTTTGATACTTTTAAAAAATAATCCTTAAGTCATTTTTGACATATAGGAATCAACCACATGTCAATTCGATGCACGGTGTGACCGGTATGACTCCAAGTGTGTCCTTTTATTTAAAATTGGAATTTTATTTCAAAACACATATCACACGATCAAAATAGATAAAACACATTATTATTGTTTTTATACTTTAGGAAAATGATCCATAATTTATTTTTGATGTGTATGAATCATATGTACCTCAATCTGATGTACGGTATGTCCGGTATGACTCAAAGTGTCTCTTATCAGTTTAAAATTGACAATTTAGTTTAAAACATGTGTCACTCATTGAAAACTGAGAAAACGTGCTTGGATTGTCTTGATATTTAGTAAAATAATTCGTAAGTCATTTATGATGTGTAGGAATTAATCTCACGTCAAATTGACACATGATGTGACCGACATGACTCAAAGTGTGTGTTTTCAGTTTAAATTGACATTTCAATAAAAAACATGTGATATACTCAAAACTAAGAAAATGCATAAGGATTGTTTTATACTTTAGGAAAATGGTCCTTATGTCATTTTTTACATGTGGGAATTAACTGCATGTCAATCCGATACACGGTGTGACCGGTATGACTCAAAGTGTGTCTTTTTATTTAAAATTGACATTTTATTTCAAAACATATGTCACATATTCAAAACTAAGAAAACAAATTCTGGTTATTTTGATACTTTATTAAAATGATCTATAAGTCATTTGTGATGTGTAATAATTAACCACACCTTAATTCGATTCGTGGTGTTCCCGATATGACTCAAAGTGTCTGTTATCAGTTTAGAATTGACAATTTAGTTTAAAACCTGTGTCACTCACTGAAAAATGAGAAAACATGTTTGGATTGTCTTTATACTTTATAAAAACAATTCATAAGTCATTTATGATGTGTATGAATTAATCTCACATCAAATCAACACACGATGTGACCAACATGACTCAAATTTTGTGTTTTTAGTTTAAATTAACACTTTTATAAAAAAGACACATGACATACTCAAAACTAAGAAAACACATAAGGATTGTTTTTATACTTTAGTAAAATGATTCTTATGTTATTTTTGACATGTAGGAATCAACCACGTGTCAATTTGACCCACGGTGTGATCGGTATGACTCAAAATGTGTCCTTTTTTTTAAAATTGACATTTTATTTCAAAACATGCATCACATACTCAAAACCGAGAAAATACATTCTGTTTGTTTTGATACTTTAGTAAAATTATCTATAAGTCATTTGTGATGTATAGGAATCGACCACACCATAATCTGATACATTGTGTGCCCGATATGACTCAAAGTGTCTATTATGAGTTTAAAATTTACAATTTAGTTTAAAACGTGTTTCACTCACTAAAAACTAAGAAAATGTGCTTGTATTGTCTTGATACTTTAGAAAAAAGACTCATAAGTCATTTATGATGTGTTGGAATTAATCTCTCATCAAACTGACACACGATGTGACTGGTATGACTCAATGTGTGTGTTTTTCAGTTTAAATTGACATTTTAGTAAAAAAGACATGTGACATACTCAAAATCGAGAAAATGTATTCAAATTGTTTTGATACTTAAAAAGTGATCCTTAATTCATTTGAGACATGTATGAATCAATCACACGTCAATCCAACACACGATGTGATCAATATGACTCAAAGTGTTTCCTTTTATTTAAAATTGACATTTTAGTTCAAAACACACGTCGCATAATCAAAACTAAGAAAATGTATTCCGATAGTTTTGATACTTTTAGACAACAATCCATAAGTCATTTTCGATGTGTAGGAATCATCTACACCTGAATCGGATACACGGTGTACCCGGTATGACGCAAAGTGTCTGTTATCAGTTTAAAATTGACAATTTAGTTTAAAATGTGTGACAATCACTGAAAACTAAGAAAACACACTCATATTGTCATGCTACTTTAGGAAAATGATTCATAATTCATTCATGGCGTATAGGAATCAGCCTCATATCAAACCAACACACGATGTGATTGATGTGACCGAAAGTGTGTCTTTTCAATTTAAATTGACATTTTAGTAAAAAAAGATACATGACATGCTAAAAATTGAGCAAAATCATTCAAATTGTTTTGATATTTTATGAAAATGATCCTTAAGTCATTTGTGACATATAGGAATCAACCACACGTTAATCTGACGTATGGTGTGATAGGTATGACTCCAGATGTGTCCTTTTATTTAAAATTGACATTTTAGTTCAAAACACATGTCACATACTTAAAACCAAGAAAACACATTCCAATTGTTTTGATATTTTAGAGAAAATATTCATAAATCATTTATGATGTGTAGAAATCAATTGCACCTCAATATGATACACGGTGTGTCTGGTATGGCTCAAAGATTCCGTTATCAATTTAAAATTCACATTTTAGTTTTAAACGTGTTTTACTCATTGAAAACCAAAAAAACACACTCGGATTGTCTTGATACTTTAGAAAAATGATTCATAAGTCATTTATGATGTATAGAAATTAGTCTCACATCAAACTGACACACAATGTGACCGGTATGACTCAAAGTGTGTGGTTTCAGTTTAAATTGATATTTCAATATAAAAGACATGTGACATACTAAAAACTGAAAAAAAAAACATTTGGATTGTTTTGATACTTTTTGAAAATGATCATGAAGTCATTTGTGACATGTAGGAATCAACTACACATTAGGGGTGTCCAGACCCGACCCGACCCGACCAACCCGACTCGACCTGGCCGGGTTGGGTCGGGTTAAAAACATTATACCACGGGTTGGGTCGGGTTGTGTCGGAACATGGTCGGGTTGGGTCGGGTCATGGGTTGGGGACAAATTGACCCAACCCAACCCAACCAACCCGATAGCTGCGACTCGCCTGCCCTTCACTGTTGTTGTCGCCTCTCCCTCCCACCTCTCGACTCGACCCAATACCCTCTCCCTCACCATTGTCTTCAACATTACCTACAAAATCCATGGATTTCATGCCATATTCCACCATTATATGAATACCGAATTAATCATGATGATGAGTGAATCTTCCATGGATTTTCTTAGGCAATCATAAAACAGTTTCAGAAGAATCGATCCGTGAAGATATCAATGAAACAACGATGCAAGATCAACAAGAAGCAACATTAGATTCAACAAACCTAACAATATAACTGGATTTCATAAAATTTTACTAAGATAACTAAAGAAAAAAGAAACAAACCAAAGGGATATTGGCCGATTATCCATTCAAAGATTTGAAATTGGAGGATCTCCCAAGAAAATGATCATTCCACATCTCTCATGCCCTCGCTGGTGTCTTCCCCCTCTATTATCTCTACCGCACATGCATCTTCCCCCTCTTCCGCAACTGTGGCCCCAGATCTTCTGGCGTCGCCCCATCCTTATCAACCAAATGGCTTCGCCTTTAACCTCTTCTGGCCTCGACGAGACAACTACTTACAGGCGATCTAAGTTGATCACATCGTCGGTTGGCATTTTTTTTGGTCGATTCGGCGAAGGGAAGCTTTCGGCGTTCCCTGGTGTGGCAAGGTGAGGAAGATGAAGCAACGACATGTCCTAGGTCGATTTTATTTTTTTTCCTAAATTGATCAACCCGTGAGCCGCGAGATCCTAAATAAGTGCCAAACATTTTTTTATCGTAACCCGATCAACCTGACCCGACCCAACCCGATCAGAGACGGGTTGGGTTGGGTCGGGTCCGAATGGAAAAACATCTCCAACCCGACCCGACCGACCCGACCCGTCCCCTTGTGATTGGGTCGGGTCCAAAAAATCCCCCAACCCGACCCAACCCGACCCATGGACACCCCTACTACACATCAATCAGATGCACGGTGTGACGGGTATGAATCCAAGTGTGTCCTTTTATTTAAAATTGACATTTTATCAATGTATTGTTTCATATTTATGTTTTTTTATTTCTTTATAGTATTACTAACATAAGAATTGTTTTCTTATATAGGTGAATTGTTTTGCTTGTGTTGGGGTGTCTTGTTCGGCAATTGATACCATGATTGGGTTTTTTTGAGAGGGGGTATGGTGCCAAAGAAAATGAAACCATTGATATTTTTGAATGTTTGTGATAGTACTTGCTAATGTAATTGTAGAAAACAATGTTTGACATGTGTATAATATAGTGTTTTTTTCTTGTATTTGTGATGTTTTTTTATTTTAATTAAATTATGAATTTTCCATATACAGGTGTATTTGATGCTGCAGTGTGTTGTAATTTTAACAGCACACTATAGCAGATCGACCTTTATTAGCGCTAGAGAAGCGGTGATAAATGACTTTCTTTATCGTCACTTTTTTAGTGGTGGTAAATGCAACCCACTTTTAATGACGCTTAGATCAACAAAGTTTTTTAGCGCTGATAAAGGATTTATCTAGCGCTTTTAAAAGCAATTTCTATAGTAGTGTTAGGACATTATCATATACTATGTCATGTAGAAGAACAATCATGATGTGATAAGAACTTTATTAATATTCAAAATGATGAATGCATGCAATTATAAAGTAAATAGAATTTGGTTTTAGGGAACCAACTTCAATAGTATGTCCCTTGGATCTAATCCTCACGAGCATCCCTTCACTAGGTCAAAGGCATCCATCACCTTACCTCCTCCTTCCAGTGAATAGTGCATGCATCCGGAAACACAGTGGGAAAATGTTACATAACCTTCTGAAGAACCCTTACATATCCCTTATCAATGCTGAGAAAAAACCGTACATAACTTTAGATTTGATATTTACGCAAGTCCTTTGCATCTCTGCACTTCCTCCTTTCAATCCCATCATGGTAACTTCCGATTGCACAAATTATGCTTTGCCTACTTTCAAACTTCCAAACTCTATTGTTGGTGCTCCACCATCTCCATATGGTTTTAGAAATTAGTCTTTTAGAATCTCGTCTTTGAGAAGTTCGAATCACTTAGCCGAAAAATGATTTCCACATGGCAAAACCAAACACTTCATATGCTTAAAACTGAGCAAATGTGCTTAGATTGTTGTGAAACTCTACGAAAACTACGGAAGATTCATTTGTGACATGTATGAATTAATCACACATCATTTGGATTGAAATTTATCATGGATTATACAACCTTACAATTATAATTTGTTTTTATTTCATTATGTTGTATTGTTTAAATAAGCAATGTTTTTATTATAAGTACACACTTCTTTTGTACAGTGTTCAGTTGATCATTAAAGAATTTCATCAACAAGTGTTAAATTGTTTTTGTTTTGGTTGTAACTATTTTTATTTGTGAGTGAATTGTATATCAATGTAACATGTATTGTAATGAAATGTGTTAATGCAAATTGAAACGGTGCAATGTAAAAATATATTGTCTATTATATGGAATTTTCGAATTGGTGCAATGTAAATTGTTTTTTATGTTTGATGTCGATTGTTGTATTGTGTTGTTTATGTAACACCACTGCATCACCTGAGAAGTGTGTTTATTAGTGCGCGTCAAAGAACGTTGATAAGATATATCTTTTATCCATGTAAAAGTTAACGTTGATAAATGACATTTTTTATCGGTGCTAAACTTATTGATGATAAATGTGGACTATCATCATTCACATTGCCACGGCTATAAAATCATTAATAAAGACCATTTCGTGTGATATAAAAACTGTCACCTCAAAACTAGTGGTGAGAAAAGATGGTAACCCCAGGAAAAATAACATTTCTCAAATATTCTAATTTTTCCCCTCAATTCTATAATAATATGTATTTTTTCATAACCAAAGAAAGAAATCCCAATTGGACAAATATACATATCCATGATAATAAATTATATTTTATATGGTTTTAATATCGTCAACATAAATTAATAATTCAAATTAAATCCTAGCTAATGCTTTTGTCATTTCTCCTATTCCATAGCCCCATGACTTTTTTTTTCTTTTTTTTTTTGCATTTGTATTACGTTATTTAAAAAAAAAAAAAAAACTCGATGTAGGTTGGCGGTGACCCACGCACCCTCGTCCGCCCTTTTTATATGGACCCAAATCAGCACCCCATCCCCATCGTCTCTCGGTCGGTTCCTTTTCAAGTATTCTGGCCAAGCTCGCCATGGCGACCTCAATCCAATTCTCCGCCCCGGTGGCCTCCACCATGATCGTTCTGGTTTTCACGCTGCGTCATATTCTGGCTGCCCACGCCGACGTCAAGTATCTTTCGGACACCTACCTCGCCTTCAGGTGCGCTCCCAACGAGAAGTTCGCTCCGAACGGGACCTACCAGGCCAACCTCGCCCGCCTCCTCTCTCGACTCCCCGGAGAAGTGAGTCGAACCGGTTTCGCCGCCGTCTCCGCCGGGAATGACCGGCAGAATGACGAGGTGCACGTCCTCGCCCAGTGCCGGGGGGACCTCGGGCACGGCGACTGCTCTAAGTGCGTCGTCAACGCCTCCAGGGACGCCCCCAAGTCGTGCACCAACGCCAAGGGCGCCGTGATATGGTACGACGCCTGCCTCCTCAAGTACGCCCCCCGCCCCTTCTTCGGACAGATCGACCTTCTCAACCGTATGGCGCTCACCAACGTCATGACGCTCACCGACTCCCTGAATTTCGTCGACGGCGTCGACGCCTTCCTGCGCGGCCTGGTGGTACAGGCGGCCAACTCCACCGCTCGTTACGCCGACGGAGAAAGTGCGGTGTGCGAGTACCTCACGCTCTACAGCTTCGTGCAGTGCACTCGGGATCTGAACGGCGGCGCCTGCCGGAGGTGTCTGGGGTACGCGGTGGCGGCGCTGCCGTACGTGAGCGGGCTGAAGCAGGGGGGGCGGGTGTACTTCGGGAGCTGCGAGGTCCGGTACGAGATTTATCAGACTGTGGCCACCCAGATGTGACCGCCGTTTCTCTACATCAACAACGGCTCTTGAAAACCTTCTAGCCGATCCATCGTTTTCTGTGTGTGTCTTCCGTTTATAATATGATGTATGCTTCCGTTCTTGCAGGAAGGCAGTTCGTTGCTGATTGTCGCCTCTTCTTTTAAAAAAACGAAGAATGCTTTGCTTCGTGTTAATCCCTTTTACTGGATCGATAGGTGTTTTAAGCAAAACAACCCTCATACAATTTTCATTTAGTAAAGTAATCATAGATGATTCGAAGGTCCATAAACTAATATATTGATATATATTCATAAATAAATATTTATAAATTTACAAATATATATTTCTGATTATATGTATATTTATTATTTTATAAATATATTTACATATATATATATATACTAGTTTTATAATTTTAAAATATATTTATAATAAGCATGTTTACACAGAGATGACAAACTTAAAATAATGACAAACCACGGTGGCCAATCATTTCACTGTATCTTTAATTTAGTAGCGGTTTCTATATGTATCATATTTTGAGCATTTAGTGACGATTTCAATTTTATTAAACAATGGTTTTTCTTAAAAAATAATGCCAAAATAAACTCTACTACAGAATAGGGCTAAAAAAAGATTTTATTATCCCTAAAAAGTGATGATAATTGAAGATATATTAAACGGGCCCCTTTTATCAACGCTAAAAAAATGATAAAGATTTCTTTTATCAACGTTAAAAAAATATTGATAAAAGAGGTAATTTATCATCACTAAAAAATGCACTAATAAAATTGACTTTTATCGACACTTAAAACTTTGATAAAAGTCATTTTTTTAATTTCAAAATAAAAAAAAAATCAAAATCGGAGGAAGACCCCTTTTATCGCTTGCACAACCCCTCCTCTTCTTGGTCCCCCCCCCCCCCCCCGCCTGAAGGTGTCATTAAAATTAACTCTGATGCGACTGTTTCTGTTGAGTCGAAGGTGGGGGTAGGAATCATTGCTCGTCAGCACAATGGTCGGGTCGTGGAAGCACATTGCATGGCCTTTGATGCCTCGTGGAGTCCGGTTGTGGCGGAAGCTTATGCGATCCTCCAAGGTATCATCATTGCTCGCTCAAAGGGATGGAAACAAGTTTTGTTCAAATTTGATTGCCTTGAAGTTGTCAATGCCTTGCCTCGAAGACGGGAGGACTCACAAAAGTTCGGACTTATCCTAAGAAAGATTTGATCCAGTATTGGACCCTTCTCGTAGTGCGATTTCTCTTTCATTTTGCGTGAGGGTAATCGAGCTGCTCATGGGGTGGCAAGTTTTGGGATGTTGTGGGGTAACCATTGTTGGGTGGATTCCTTTCCGAATTGGATCTGTTTGTCTGATTCGATTGACCAGTAATATATATATATTTTGATCTTCAAAAAAAAAAGCACTGATAAAATTGGCTTTTATCAGCGCTAAAAAAAAGCTAATAAAAATCATTTTTTTATTTGAAAAAAATTCAAAATCAATCCACACACCCACCCTGCCTCCTCCTGTATTTGAACTCGAGACCTCTCCCTTGCATGTTTGAACCTTACCACTCTTCCATATTGCTTTGTTTGCCATTTTATGATATATATATATTTATATATATATTTATATTTTTCTTTCTATATATTTATTCGTATATTAATATATATTTATATGATCATTTTTAAATACATTTATAAAATATGTTTGTGTGTGTGTTTATAAATAAATAAATAAAGAAATACAAACATATCTACAACATACATACATACACATATATATTATATATGTGTATCTATAAATATATTTACACATATTTTTATTTATTTACATATATTATACATTAATATTTATATACATATATTAGAATATATTGATAATATATATCAGTTTATCAATACAGACACACAAACACACACACACACACACACACATTATATAGGTATATAAATATTCATATATTTTTTTTAAATAAAATGAATATTATTTTTAATTTAGATATGGTTTATATATTTATAAAGATATTTTATATGTAAATATGTCTACATATTTATTTATAAAATTAAAATTTTATGTGTAAATATATACAAATATGTATATATGTGTGTATACTTAATTATAAATAACAGTACATTATGAAAAATGACAAAATATGAACGCCATAATATCCTTATGAGTGTAAGCCTTGAAAATAAATTGAGTCTCCACCGAAAAAAGATAAGAAGTCCCTCTTAAACAAGGTTGAAATTTCATCGAATGTTAAAAATTTAGGGTACCCCGACTAAAAACTCGATTTTGAAGGACTTCTGGGTCTTTTTGGTCTTGAAAAAACCATGACCGGGGTCCCCATCGGTCATAATGGCATAGAGTTCGTCGCAGACTTTGATTTAGTATACAGTAAAACCCAAACTGACACCCGGATCAAAAGTTATGGTCGTTTGAAATTTAAGTCACATTTTCAACTTATTTTAGATTGTTTATTAATTTTTTTTTATTTTTTTTATCTTCAAATTGTTATTAAATGACTATTACTCGATAATAACTAGCAAATTATTAATTAATATTATTTTTTAATTATTTTATAATCTATTTTCAATAAATATCTTATATATTAAGTGTAAATGCGTATTTAGGCTTATATAAATCATATTTTATAAAATATATTATATTAATATCAATATCAATATATTTATATATTAATATATGTTTTTTAATGATAAATATTTTTTTATGAAATATACCTTTTATCAGCGCTAAGAAAAACGCTGATAAAAGTACCATTTATTAGCACTAAAAAAAACACTGAAAAAGGGGGTACCTCTATCAATGCTAAAAAAACGCTGATAAAGTGGTTCATTTATCAACATTTTTTAGCGTTGATAAATGGGTACTTTTATCAGCATTTTTTTGAGCGTTGATAAAAACACCTTTTAACAATGTTTTTTAGCATCGATAAAGGTACCCCCCTTATTAGCATTTTTTAGCGTTGTTAAAAGGTGGTGTTGTGTAAAACAAATTATGTGGTAGTGAAAATTGATAACATGAACCTAACCGCCGTTAATATATTCAATGGTGGTTATGTTTAGCGGCAGTTAATAGTAACAACTTGTCACAACCCCTTCCCTCAAAAGATACCCCTTCTAGCCTGACAATGGAGAAAGGGAGATAATGACCCCCCGAGTTTCGTCTCCAGTAGGCCCCAGGTTGACGACTATCACCAAGGGTATACGAATCTCACAATATAGGAGGCATTACCATTTTTTTTGAAATAAGATCGAAAGATATGATGAATCATCCACAAAACAAATCATTCTACATGCATGCATAAAGTAGAATTGTTACAAGTACAAAAGTCTTTAAAGTAAATACCAAAAGTAAAGCTAAGCAACAACACAACAACTGTCAAGATTCGAGCTAGTAGGGTCCATCACAATCCACGAAATCCTCATAGAAACCTAAAAGCAGTTTATATACGTTGGGTGAGCATATAAGTATACTCAGTAGGAAAACCAAAGTCTCTTGTGCACAAGTGAAAGATGCATACTAATGCACCCATGAGAAAACAACAGAACCAAATAGCACCTAAGCAGGTATACTAACCATCCCAACCTCACCAAGGCACGCTCACCAAATAACGCAAGTCATGTAATATAATATAAATCACATCGGTGATAAGGTACCCCACACTACTTCCCACTAATTAGCCACTCTCACACCCTAACGACAAACATCATGGTGCTCCCACCTCTTCCTAACATAGCACGTCACAACCCACCCACACACACTTGGCCCTCACAACCACATCCTTCCCACAGACACCTGGGACACAAACCACATCACATTCCGCCCGCAGACACCTGGGCCATAACCACATCTCATCCCGAAGATACATGGGAAAATACAACACATCTCATCCCAAAGATACCTGGGAAAACACAACTTGCCCACACACCTAAGCCTCTCAAACCACAACCTGTCTGAGGAGTCTTGGGCTATCACCACCTAGAAGGAGTAGGGAAGAGCGGGTGTCCAACCATCCATCCTCCCACCGGGATGTTTGGGAAAGACACCCTCCCCCGTGACGATGAGGGTGTTTGAAACATAGTGCTCAACTAGGGTGGGGTGCGTATAGAAATCACAATGAAAATACAAGTATATACATATAAGATACCAAGCACTCATCCCATCCTATGAGTTTCCAAACAAACAACCAACTCACAACGCTACCATCTTTGCTACTACCACTATATGCACAACACCACACAACAAGCCACAAACCCAATTCATATTTCCAACCAATTTAATCAACCATTTTTGTTCTGTTAATCCAACCAACCCACGCCATTCCAATCATAATTAAACAATTATTTATTCACTCATTCATTTATTCATTCCATCAATATCTGGGAAACTACCAAGAATAACCCAAAAGCAGCACATCAAAACCCATTCATAGAGAAACTCATGGTGAATTACCCATACCAACCATCACCATCCTTTTTCAAGGTCATCCCTCCCACTTTATCCATGCAAAATCACATCCGACAACATATCAACCCACAACCAGTTTCACAGCCCTACTGCACCACACTTCTCATCCATCCCATAATCAATCAATCTCTCAACCTAAGATTCCATTACACCAGCCAAGACATTCCGAAACACACAACCATGTCCACAACCACACCACATCACAAACTAGAACAAACCCAGACACACATCACATCACCACACGTACCAAGGCAAAACACAAATTCCAGATTTAGTAGGGTATCCCTTATTTAGTTTAACTTGTCAATTCATGGGTTATCACAAAAAAAGTGTGATCATGGGGCATCCATTCATTAGCCAAATATACGCCATTAATCAATTTCATATATAAGTTTCCAACATGAACCAAACAACATGCATTCCTTAATTTGTTTAGTGTGCAAAAAAAGCCACCAATAACCACTATTTTCAGCGGGGCATCAAGCCCAAACAATCACAAGATCACAACACAATATCAAAGCTGTAAAAGCATGCGAACAAACCCCATCTACCACTCAATTTCAATTAACCGACTCTTTATCTTTAATTATGCCGGCACAACCATAATTCACAGGGAAACAGAAGTAAAACCCCATCCGCATGATGCACAAAAAGGAGAAACAAAGAAAATCCTACCTCGAAGGAGTGTTAACATTCTTCGCATGAGAACAGATCATGTAACGACCTCCGATCACCTCTCCTGCACGATCATCATCCATTTGAGGATGTTGCGGCACCACCACACTAATAACAACCGAGGGAAACCTCATTAAGAACATGGGTAATCAAACTTCATAGCACAACGAGAAGATATGGAAGATAACGAGATTGAGTTGAGAGAAACTGCTAGAAAATGAAGGGAGAATGCACCTTAGATCACCAAAGAACACAAAAAAAAAGCACCAAGATCAACAGATCAAAGAGGGAGGAAGAGGGCTCGAAGCACCCCTCGGGGTGCCTAGGGTTTTTCTAAAATGAGAGGCAGAAGAACGACTGAATGAATGAAAGTTTGGCTTGAAATAAATTTTAAAACAAAATTGGATTGGGGCATTACACGATATGTAATACCCTTTCACATCATGTAGTACCTGGGGTTCGGTTTCCACTGAAAAATGCATCGCCTCTTGATTTATTTTATTTTTTCAAACCCCGAAATATTACACGATGTGAAACTCCCAAGAAAAGTCATGAAACATAATTTCACATCGTGTAATCTAGTTACACAGTGTGTAGTACCCATTCTTTCATCCTTCAACAACCAAACTTCCCAAACTTCCTCCGAGCCTCCTCCGAACCTCTCCCATAACCAAAAGCAAAAAAATTAACGGACCGAGAGGACATGAACCATTAAATCAGATACCTCTCAAATGATTCTCATCCTCGATAATCCAAAACTAAGCCCAGAAGAAAAGGGGTTCGAACAACAACCACACGAGATACCTACTAAGAGTCTCTCTATACTTGAAACACCGCTAACAACCAAACGCATCAACGTTCAACGATAAACCACCCCGTGTTGTTCAAAATATGGAGTGGGAACCTGCACATCCAAGAACACCTCCTCCATCATCTGCAAACCAGGACTCACCACGTCAACCAAATGACCACAAAACACACCACACGAGCAAAACAACCATGTCGTCTCAAACACACGAATCAGGAAATCCCAACCTCCATGTCAAGATACTATCTGATCTGGGCAGTATTGACTCACCCATATGGGTTTAATCACATCATAGTTAATGCGTCTAGATTAGGGACTAGGTCCTCCCCTTTCTATATGTTAATACTTCACTACACATTACACCATATACACACAAGGAAAGGAAAGAAACTCATCTCATATAAAACAAGGTTCAAACATTACATTACAAGGAAAAAAACAAAGAGAAACCTAAAAAAACTCCAGGTACTAGGTACACATTTACGTTTCTCACTCACAAGTACTCTCCTCATGGACACCATGCCTCCACATCAAATGAACCAAAGGAATGGTCCGTCCTCACAACACCTTCTCTCAATGATCCTGGATCTTCACTAGTTTCTCCACGAATGTTGCATCATCCTCAATATCCAACTCTCCCCAGTCAAGGACATAAAATTCATCATGAAGATACCAAAGAAGCTGAGAGACATAGAAGACGTTATAGATTCTCTCCAACTATGGTGGAAATTCCAACTGGTATTCCACCTCTCCAACTCACCCCAAAACCTTAAAGGGTCCAACAAACCTGGGAGAAATCTTACCCCCTGCCAAACCTCCGCTGCCCACGTCAAGGGGATACCTTCAAGAACACGTGGTCCCCAAAATCAAACTCTAAGGGCCTCCTTCTACGATCAACATACGACTTCTGCCGATCTTCTGCAGCTTTCATCCTCTTGCGAACAAGTTGAACCTTCTCAGTTGTGCTTTGCACCATGTTTAGACCAAGAACAACTGTCTCCTCAACTTATGTCCAACATAACAGAGAATGAAACAATATTCTGTACAATTTCTAAAATGAATCCATGCCAATTAAAGAGTGATAACTATTATTATAAGAAAACTTTACCAAAGGAAGGTGTCATACCCAAGATCCACCAATGTCCAAGATGCATGCCCGCAACATATCCTCCTACATCTGGATAGTCCGGTCTATCTTCACATCCGTCTGAGGGTGGAAAACAGTGCTGAGGAATTACTGGGTGATAAAAGCAAGATGAAATCCCCTCTAGATTCATGAGGTAAACCGCATATCCCGATCTGAGACAATGGTCCTAAAAAATCCATGAAACTTCACCACTTCATCCATGTACCTCCTTGCTAAGGCATCCACTACGCTCGACTCCTTGATTGCTAAGAAGTGGGCCAATTTCATCAATCGATCCACTATCACCCAGATAGAATCACAACCTCCTTAAGCTATGGGTAACCCTATGATGAAATCCATTAAGATGACATCCCATTTCTACTCGAGAACATCCAAGGGCTACAACAAACCACCAGGAACACAATGCTCGACCTTCACCTGCTGGAAAACCAAGCACTTTTCCACAAACCCTACCACCACATGTTTCATCCTAGGCCAACAAAAATGCATCTTTAAGCCATGGTACATCTTGGAAACTCCTGGATGCACCACAAAGGGTGAGTTATGGAACTCATGAAGGACTCACTCATGCATCGCCACTAGAAAGAACAACTTTATGCAAAACAATATCTAGTTCCAACCATTCTCCGACCATCCCTCCAGAGCATCACTATGGCCAACGCGATATCACATCACCTCTGTATCTGAGTCTCCCCACTAAGAATCCTCCACCCACTGTATAAAAAAAGACTACATCGTCACCTGAAACAAATGGCCTCTACCACCATCCACCCTTGCATCTAAGTGCAAGGCTTCCAACTCCTCCATTGCTCTCCAAGCATCCACATACTCCCGAACAACCTCCTTCTGTGACTTCTTGGTCAAAGCATCAGCCAAAAAATTCCTATTTCCTAAGGTGTAAGAGATATTAAGATCATATTACTAAATAAAATCCATCCACCTCCACTTTCATAAATTCAAATAACGCAGGGAGAAGATATAACTCAAGCTATTATGATCTGTGAATACCACAAAGTGCTTCCTAATGAGGTAATGCCACCACAACTTCAGCACGAACACAAATGCTGCTAAATACAGATCATGGGTGGAATAGTTAAATTCATGGGGATGCAAATGCCTAGACCCATAAGAGATCACCGCTCTCTATTGAATCAACACACATCCCAAACCCAAATGGGAAGCATCACAAAACACCACGAACATCACCCCTTCCTCTGGAAACCGAAGCACTGAATTATTAACCAACTTCCACTTCAGGTAACTGAATGATATCTGAAACTATGTAATCTACAAAAAATATTGTTCCTCCCTAGTCAAATCGTTCAACGAAGCTACAACTTGAGAGAAATCGGGCACAAACCTCCGATAATAGCATGCAAGACCAAGGAAACTGTGAACTTTTTCTATGTTCTTGGGTGCTGCCCAAGAAATAACTACTTCAACCTTCGATGGGTCTACTGCCACACCCTACTGAGACACCACATTCCTGAGTAAATTCACCTCTCATGTCCAAAAATTTCACTTGGAAAACTTTCCATAGAGCTGGTGGTGTCGAAAAACCTGCAAGACAGTCCTGGGATGCTCAACATGTTCCTCCTATGACTTCAAGTAGATTAAGATATCATCGATGAATACGAAGAAAAACCAATCCAGGAACTCATGAAAAATAGAGTTCATAGGTCCCATGAACATGACTGGTGCTTTTGTAACATTGAAGGTCATAACTATGAACTTGAAGTTCCCATACCTTTATTTGAAGATAGTATTCGGGATATCACCCTCCTTAACCCTCAACTGGTGATATCTAGACTATAGATCGATCTTAGAAAAACAGATCACCCCTATCAGCTAGTCAAAAAGATCATCTATTCTTGGGAGAGGTTAATGGTTCTTGATCATCAGCTGATTCAACCTCCGATAGTCTGTGCACAACCTCATACCACCATCTGCCTTCTTTGAAAACAACACTGAAGCACCCCATGATGACACACTAGGTTGGATAAATCCCTTCTTCATCAGTTCATCTATCTGAATCCTCAACTCCCACAACTCAGAAGGTGTCATCCGATAATGATCCATCAAAATCAGAGAAGTGTCAGGGTGTAATTATATTCTGAACTCAACGTTATGTTGAGGGATTCGAATCAAAACCTCCTTAAGGAAAACATCCAAGAACTCCCCAATGACCCTGGGAACCTCCACCATCTCAGCATCCACTGATTCCACTAACAACTCAGCCAACAAGGAAAGAAGGGGTTCCACATGCTAATTGCCCACCTGACAACCCCACTCTCAAATGAAATACATACGTCTTGAATCCACACCTGAAAACACTACTCTTATATGAAAGTAGTCGATAACAACATGCAAGAAATACAACCACTTGATACTAATGATGAAATTTTATGGTTTCATTTGTAACAAGAATAGATCCCCACAGGACTCATACTGTCCCATCATTAGTCTACACCCCCGGCACACATCAAACAGGCTGGTCTAGCCTCTGACTAGTGTACTCAACACTAGGGGTATGGGAAGCCTCTCTATGTCTAGTCCCAGAGCATGGAATAAAGATGGTGGAAAAAAGGAGTGCAAAACTCTTAAATCAAATAAGGAACAAGGTAGGGTACTAAACAAGCTAACCGTACCTCTAACGATCTCTGGACCTGCTGGAACAACTACCTCTAATGTGTGCAACTGACTATGCCTAGATCATCTACCTATCCAATGAATACCACCTCCACAACCATGCTCGGTCCGCAATCCCTGAACACTGGGAGCATCCTGAGGTCAGCCTCTACCTGCTCCATATCATCTCAATGAAGCAAAAGCCTACTGTCCCTGCTACTAAAATTGTCTCACCTGCAACTGCTACTGAGGATGGCGCTGATCCTACCCACCTTCACCAAACTGGGCTCGAGTAGCCATCGAGAACTAGTTCTGAAGATGGCTATGAACCCTATAGAAGACACATGTCGGCCCCAAGCCTAAGAAAAATTCACAAAGGCCACTAACACCTGAAGGCCAGTAAGGGACCTGCTGAGGTTGTCTTCCCACCAGTTGAAACCTAGAAGGTCCTAGAGCCTGAGACCTACCACTGAAAACGTTTCCTCTAGAAGAACTTTGCTGGTCCCCTCTCATGGTATACCTCCTCGTGAGTGTATCCTCTTGATCACCTTCACCTTCTTTTGAACCTCCAGATATGTTGGAAACATAAAAAGAGTAACAACATACTGGATAGAAGGGTGGAGTGCCTCCTCGAGATGTCTCGTACGATACTCCTCATCCAAAAAAAGGTCAGGGGCAAAGCAAGGAAGATCCTTGAACTTGATCCCAAGATCCTGTACTGACATACTCCCCTACCAAAGGGAGAGTAGCTCCTGTCTCTTCTCAGACTTCACAATAGATGAAAATAACTATGCTCAGAACTCCCTCTGAAAGTCAACCCACAAGAAATTTTCCTCCTTCCACCCCCCAAATACAATGTCCACCACTGATGCAAAAAACCCTGCATCTAAATAACTACCAAAGGAACCTTGTACTCTATCAGGGCTCAGATTAGACCAAATTCAATCTCCAGTTCCTCTAGCCAACCCTCTATCTCTACGTCAGAAACACTACCCTCGTACTTTCCCAAAGTCTACTGCTAGAAGGCACACACCACTCTCTACCACTGATCATCTTCCTTAGCTGGATCAACCCTACGATGATCAACTAGATCAGCCTGCTGAACCTCTACCACCTGAGTCACACGCAAACGACAGCCATGATCCATAACTAAAAGGTAAACACAGATTTTCTAATCCTGAGTAGTATAAAATTTTATAAAATTTTATTTTAATTCATTTTATTTATTTCATCCATTTTTAACTTCCCGAATCAACCCAATTCAAAAAATAAAACAAGTCATTATGATGCATGTAAATTTCCTAGGTCTCTACCCTGAAAGCAGGTCTGTCTCACTTGGACATTCGATGAGCTTAGAGTCTATGCACTGGATCATGCCCCCCCCTAAAATCCCATGTCCTAACTGGTCTCCCTAGCCTATGTCAAACGCCAAGTTCAACTAAAAATCTTTCCATACAATCCCATTCAATCCTCACTATGCCTAACTCCAAACTCCATCCTATCTCTCAACCATCACCTCTGATACCATTCTATCATGACCCCCTCCCTCTAAAGATGCCCCTCCTGGGTTGGCAATGGAGAAAGGGAGATAATGACCCTCGAGTCCTGCCTCTAGTAGGCCCTGGGTTGGCAACTGGAACCAAGGGTATATGGATCACACAATATGGGAGGCATTACCCTTTTTTGAAATAGTATCAAGAGATATAATGGATTATCCAAAAAACAACTCCAATAAATATATAAAATAAATAAAAAAACCACACCACATGCATGAATAAAGTATAACTATTACAAGTACATAAGTCTCCAAATAAAATAGCAAAAGTAAAGCTAAGCAGCGACACAACAACTATCAAGATCCAAGCTAGTAGGGTCCAGCATGATCCAAAAAATCCTTCTGTAAACTTGAAAGAAGTTTATATATGTAGGGTGACCATACAAGTATACTCAGTAAGAAAACCAAAGTCCCTCATGCATAAGTGAAAAAGGCATACTAATGCACCTGTGAGAAAACAACAAAACCAAACAATACCTAAGTAGGTATACTAACCATCCCAACCTCACTAAGGCACGCTCACCAAATAACACAAGTAATGTAATATAATATAAATCACATAGGTGACAGGGTACCCCACACCACTTTCCCACTAATTAGCCGCTCTCACACCCTAACGACCGACATCCTGACGCTCCCACCTCTTCTGAACATACCACATCACATCCCACCCACAGACTCCTGGGCCTCACAATCACATCCCACCTGCAGAAACTTGGGACACAAACCACATCACATCCCACCTGCAGACACCCAGGCCATAACCACTTCTCATCCATAAGAAACCTAGTCCATAACCACATCTCATCCCAAAGACACCTAGGAAAGCACAACACATCTCATCCTGAAGACACCTGGGAAAGCACAACTCAACCGCACACCTGGGCATCTCCAACAACAACCTACCCAGGTAGACTTGGGCTATCATTTCCTAGAAGAAGGAGTAGATAAGAGAGGGTGTCCAACTATCCATCCTCCCACGGGGATGTTTGGGAAAGACACCCTCTCCTATGACGATGGGGGTGTTCAACACATAGTTCTCAACTAGGGTGGGATGCGTATAGAAATCACAAGGAAAATACAAGTATATACATATAAGATACCAAACACTCAGCTCAAGATATGGGTTTCCAAACGAACAACCAACTCACAACACTATCATCTTTAGTACCACCTCTATATGCACAACACCACATAACAAGTCACAAACCCAATTCATATTCCCAACCAATTTAATCAACCATTTCTATTACGTTAATCCAACCAAACCACACCAGTCCAAGATTTATTAAACAATTATTTATTTACTCATTCATTTATTTATTATAGCACTATTTGGGAAACTACCAAGCACAACCCACAACAAGAAACACATCAAAATCCATTCATGGAGAAACTCTAGGAGAATTACCCATACAAACCATCACCATACTTATTCAAGGTCATCCATTCTAATCCATCCATACACAACCATATCTGGAAATATATCAACCCACAACCAGTTTAACAGCCCTGCTATACAAAACTTCTCATCCATCCCACAATCAATCAATCTCTCAACTTGATATTCCATTACACCACCCAAGCCATTCTGCAAAACACAACCATGCCCACAACCACACCACAACACAAACCAGAACAAACCCACACACACATCACATTAACACATGTCACGACCCCCTCCCCCAAAAGTGTACCCCTCCTAGGCCAGCAATGTGAGAAGGGAGATAATGACCCCCGAGTCCCACCCCCAGTAGGCCCCAGGTTGGCGACTAGCACCGAGGGTATAGTAAACACACAAATGGGAGGCATTACCCTCTAAGAGAACACATGCAGAAGAGAGAGATAAGACAGATACCAACCAACTCCAACTTAGAACTGGAATATAAACAAAACCCAAGTGCACAAATGGAATGTCATGAAAAAGTACTAAAACTGAAATGGAAAAACTACAAGTACCCAAAAGAAAGCAAAACAGATGCAACCATAAGCCCGAACAGCTCCTGCAACCCCAAGCTAGTGGAAACCAGCTTGATCTCCAACCTACTCCAAGTGACCTAAAAAACATTTTATATATACATAGGGTAAGTATAACAGTATACTCAGTAGGATCCTCCCCGACGTCTCTCGTGCAAAATTAAAGAAATAAAGCTAAAGCACAATGAACAACAAGTGAAACTAACTCATTACCTAAGCAGGTATACTAAGTTCCCAACCTCACCATGGCTGCTCTCACCAAGTAACAAATACAAGAATATAACATATAATAAAGAATATCAAGGGTACCCCGCTACTACTTCGCCACTGGTTTGCCTCTTTTCCCCAACGTCGCACGTCCTGAGCATCTCTCTCCAAAAGGGATTGCCCACAGACACCTGGGTGAAGCACCACAATTTGCACCTCGTGCACCACAAAGGCTTGCCCACAGATACCTCGGCGAATCACCACACCATCCTCACAACCAAAAGTAACCAGGTAGTTTTCGGGATCCACCACAGCTCGCATAATGTGCATCATACGTCGGGTATTATACCTCAATCCATTACAAACCATACTCCGAGTAAGGATCCTCAAGCCATCACAGCCTATACACGTTACACATATAGTAGTCCATATGATACTATATCCAGAATATATATGTGTGAATAACCACAAGCCATTATATCCCTCTACACACATATATGGGGAAAAATAACCGTTGTGCCTAATGGCACAAGTATCTACCAAGAGAAGAGAGCGGGGCCAAAGAGGGTAGTCAGCCATTCATCCTCCCACTAGAATGTTGGGGAAAACACCCCCCAAGGCTCAGAATCCCCGGGGTGTCAGTTGCCCTTACTGACAAGGTGGAGTATCATATAGAAACACAAAAAGTACATAATATATTATAACTCACAACCACACTATTGGAATAACCTAGTCTTAGACACAACTGCAGCTAATGTCTCTCGGACTCCAGGCTTCCACTTATAAGACTAGGTATCCTATAAGCACACAACCATTTAAAGAGATTTATTAGATTACTCCATTCCCCTTTTATCAATTCCACTGTATGTTAATTAATTATTTAAACATTAATTAACCATGAACAAATCCACATTAAATTTCATTAGCATCACACCCAAAGTCAATTGTCCATTCAAAAGATTACAACCTCATCATTATGTTTCAGCAAACACAAACCCCATGGGTTAACACTAGTTATTCAAACATTCATTACAAAACACTTTCCCATGTTTCCAGACATTCTAGAAAAGCATTCTATGCTACTAAACACAAGGGGGATCAACACGGTGAGTAGATGTACTACCCATCGAGTCTTTGCCTCCTATAACAAGAGCGTAGACCCATTCTACCTTGAGAAGATAAACATGAAAAGCACATGGCATACCCCATGTGTCTTCACCTCTTTCAGAAGAAGGGTAAGCAAGACCAGCTGCCTTGAGCAGTGAGGAAAAGTAAAGCAGATAAACAACCAAAGAACCCACAAGCATCCAACAATCACATCCATCCCATTCCATCATCCCTGGTGTCCTCCCTGATACCCACATGCATAAACCGATGCGTATTGCCACTCTAGGAATCATCCGCTGCCACAACCAAAAGGCCTCTATTCCCCCACATATCACAACACCATCCAGGATCACATCATAGCACAAGCAGCAGGAAAGAAAACATCACATCATTTGGGCTCTTGGCCCTTTAACAATCAAGAGGGTAACTCAGAACCCTTCAAGGATTATCAAATAATCAAATTCTCTAATCCATATTGAATTAACAAATTTAATTTGTAGGTTCCAAATTCAGGAAACCTAATCAATAAGCTATCAAAAATGATCAAACATGCTTACTTCATCAATTTGATTAACATCAAATTACAACAAGAACCAGATTATCTTTCATTCCGCTTTATCTTTAGAAAAACAATCACCAATTAATCCCAATTTATGTTCTTTACCGATTTCCATCATGAAAAATAGCTAAGCAAAGCTAGCATAGATATCAGACTATCTAGCAAAACAAGAGGAAATAACATACGATTGATAAAAATTCTTTATCCGGTTCAAAATATTTATTAGGTCAATTCCATTGTCATCCAGTGGGATTAAACATGCTAACAATACAGTTGAACGTAAAAGAAATAGAAGCAACGAATCCCCTACCTCAAAGGTTTTTGACGAAAACCCCAACAAACGAAGAACGCACAAGAAAGCCGGGTTGATTCTCCAAGAATCCTCCTTAGATCTCTTCTACTAACACAACAAAGACCAAAACTCATCATATTTGGAATCCAAACACTTATATATACCCATAAAAGGTGTAGATCTAAGGAACCAAGAGAATAGGAGAAGTAGATCCAAGTTGATCTAAAAAACCAAACAAGAATGATCACATACCTCAAGAAATCGGATTCGATTCGCCAAGAGAAGCCTTCAGATCGCCTCTAAAACACTTGGGAGAGGTTCTCCTACCTTTAAGGGAGAGTGATCCCGAGTTATGGACGATTAGAAGCTTAAAAAATCAATTTAGAGGCAAAACGGTTGTGATCCACAATTTTAGGATCTAGATTAAGTGGCCGCATGGTTAGTTTGCACGGTTTGGAAAACCGTGCACTAACCGTGCATTAGATACTGCCTTGGCCACCCTTCTCGTATGGTTTGGACGCATGGTTAGAAAAACCGTGCACCACCTGTGCAGGAGCTACTACCTCGTTAAACACTCCTCGCATGGTTAGGTTGCACGGTTAGACAAACCGTGCACTAACTGTGCGTTAGCCACTGCCTCCAATATTAGCTATGCACGGTCTGGCCGCACGGTTTAGACAAACCGTACACAACCCGTGTGAAAGCTAATGCCCTTTAGTTCTCCTTAAAAGTCCACCCAAATTCACCCCCAAGTCACTACTCCAAAATAAGGGTAGTTAGAAACATCAAAAGTACCTGAAGACATAACGTGACGTTACAGTTCACAACTATCTACTGTTGAAATGTTTCATTAAAAAGGGAGATTTTGGAAAAGCGTTGGGGATAAGTTACCTTGACCTCCCAGAATGCCTCTAACACCACATTTTCACAAAGTAATAGACCAGAGAGGTCTAGGACATTACATCAGATACCTCTCAAAACATTATCATCCTCGAGAATCCAAAACCCACCTAAAGAGAAAAATAAATAGGATCCGAACAACCACCCATCGAGATACCTCTCAAAAGAGAGAAAGCCACCAAAAACAATAAAGGGAGCCATCTCATAAACATGAAAGTTTCATGACCACAAAAGTTACATCGATACATGAAAAGAGTTAAACATCAAACAACTATGGGTACTGAGCATGTATCTGTGACTCACGTTCCCAGGTATTCTCCTCCAAGCCACCATGCCGCCACAAGACATAAACTAAGGGAATAGAACGTCCATGAAACACCTTCTCCTTGCGGTCTTAGATCTCCACAGGTCGCTCCTCGAAGGTTGCATCATCATCAACATCGATCTCTCCCCAATAAATGATGCGAGAGTCACCATGAAGATAACGACAGAGCTATGATACATGGAAAAAATAATGTATCTGAATCATATGAGGGAAAAGTGCTACTCGATACGCCACAGCTTCAACACAAGCTAACACATTGAAAGGCCCAAAAAACCAGAGAGAAATCTTACTTTCATGACCAAACCTTCGCTGCCCACGACGGGGAGTTACCTTCAGAAACACATGATCCCCAACATTAAACTCTAAGGGTCTCTTTCTTTGATCGACATATGATTTCTGACAATCTTGCGCTGTCTTCATCCTCTCACGAATCACCTAAACCATCTATGTTGTATTCTGCACTAGTTCTGGTCTGATAATTGCTAACTCTTCGACCCTAGTCCAGCACAACGGACAATGGTAAGGCCGGCCATACAAGGCTTCAAACGATGTCATACCGATGGTGGAGTGAAAACTATTATTGTAAGTGAACTACACCAAGGGTAAGTGCCTCATCCATGAACCTAAAAAATCAAGAACACAAGAGTGTAACATGCCTTCAAGAGTCTGGATGGTTCGCTTTGTTTGACCATTCGTTTGAGGATGAAAAGAAGTGCTTAGGCATAGATGAGAATCGAAAGCATTTTGGAGACCTCTCCACACTCTGGAGGTAAAACGAGGTTCTCGATCAGAAATGATCATCCTAGGGACTCCATGAAGTCTTAGCACCTCCTTGAGATACTTCCTCGACAAAACTTCCACTGAGCTTGACTCCTTGATCACTATGAAGTGGGCCGATTTTGTTAAACGATCTACTACCACCCAAATAGAATCATGTCCTCCTGAAGCTCGAGGTAAACCAGTAACAAAGTCCATCGAGATGTCCTCCCACTTCCAATGAGGAATCTCTAATGGCTAGAGAAGACCACCAGGAACACGATGTTTGGCCTTCACCTTCTGGTATACTAAACACCGAGACACAAACTCCGCAACTGCACGCTTCAGCCCAGGCCACCAAAACTGACTCCTCAAGGCTCGGTACATCTTTGTCACGCCAGGATGTAACACTAATGGTAAACTATGGAACTCTCTGAGGACCGTAGCACGTATTATCAAGGGGACAAAAAGCCTTCCATGATACAACATTTAGTGTTGTTCATCTTCAGTACAACCATTAGGTGGCTCACCACAAACAACTCGGTCTCTCCAAACCTCCACCTCTAGATCTCCCAACTGGGACTCTTCCACATTCCGCATCAGGGATGACTGTAACATCAACTGAAAAAGACATCCTCTACCCCCAACTTCTCCCATATCAAGATGAAATGCTGATAGTTCTTCTATTACTCTCCAGGAATCACCGGATTCATGCACAGCATCACTACGTGACTTTCGGCTCAGCGCATCAGCTACAACATTCCCTTTTCTAGGTGTATACGATATTTCGAAGTCATATTCCTGTAAGAACTCCATCCACCGACACTGTCGTAAGTTCAAGTCACACTGGGAGAAAACATACCTCAAACTCTTATGATCGGTGAAAACCAAAAAGCACTCACCAATGAGGTAATGTCTCCACAACTTCAGAGAAAACACCACGACTGCCAACTCAAGATCATGGGTGGCATAGTTGCTTTCATGTGGACGTAACTTCTGAGACCCATAAGAAACAACTGACCTTTTATGCATGAGAACACAACCTAACCCCAGATGTGAAGCATCGCAGAAAACATCAAACTGGACTCCTTCAGCTGGAAGACAAAGAATTGGAGCACTTACTAACTTCTCCTTTAGATACTAAAAAGATTCCCGGCACTGATCAGTCCATATAAATGTCTGATCCTTCCTCGTCAAAGCTGTTAGAGGGGTCTCAACTCGTAAGAAATTGGCTACGAACCTCCTTTAGTAGCCTGCGAGACCAAGGAAACTTTTCACCTCTGACACTGTCTTGGGGGATGCCCAAGACAAAACTACTTCAATCTTCTATGGATCCACAACTACTCTCTGTTGGGACATAACATGACCCAAGAAATGGACTTCCTGAGGCCAAAACTCACACTTCGACAAATTCCTGAACAACTGATGTTGACGAAGGACTTCCAAGACGACGTGTATATGTTCTGTATGCTCCTCCTCAGACGTGGAGTACACAAGGATGTCGTCGATGAAAACTACCATGAACTTGTCCAGGAACTCACGGAACACAACATTCATCAATACCATGAATATAGTTGGATCATTTGTCATGCCAAATGGCATTACAACGAACTCATAATGCCCATGACGACAATAGAAAGCAGTCTTTGGGATATCCTCATCCTTCACACGCATCTGATTATATCATGACCACAAGTCGATATTTGAGAACCAACTTGCACCCTTTAGTTGATTGAATAATCCATCAATCCATGGAAGGGGATAACGATTCTTTATTGTCACTTTGTTAAAGAAATGATAATCGACACACAACTGCAAACTACCGTCGGCCTTCTTCATGAACAAAACTGGTGCACCCCATGGTGACACACTTGGCCGAAAAAAACCACACTATAACAGACCATCAAGCTATATACATAGCTCTCGTAACTCATAAGGGGCCATCCTATATGGATACATAGATATAGGAGACACTCCTGGCTATATCTTGATCCCAAAATCGATCTCTCATCGAGGGGGTAAGGCTACAACCTCTTCTGGAAAAACATCAGGGTACTCCTCTACGACCTAAGGAAACACCAACTGCTGAACCTCTGAAGAACTCATCATCATCTCGGAAATCATGGACGATAAGGATGGGACATGCCTATGACCCATCCGAGGATCTCTCTCACCAACAAATACCACTTGTTCTCCATCTGCACCAAAGAAAATGACCTTCTTCTTGAAGCAATCCATGATAGCCTGCACCGAATACAACCAATCCATGCCGAGGATGACATCATATAGTTGTATTCGTAAACATAGGAAATCTCCCCAAGAGAAGTGTTTCCCCAACACTAGCTCACAGTCTCTACATACTTCAAACAAGTCATCTCGACCTCCAACATGCGCAGTCAACGCCAAGGGCACTGGAAGCCTCTCTACCTCAAGTCCCAAAGCATGGACAAGGGTAGGTGATATGAAGGAGTGTGTCGCTCCTGAATCAAACAAGGCATACACCAAGGTATAAAACAATCAAAGGGTACCTCGAATGACATCTGGATCATCTGGGGAAAGCAATGATAGAGCATGAAGCTGACCACGACCTCCTCCACGACCTCTCTGACCCTGATGACGACGACCACCACGGCCGTGATCTGCTCTCTGAGGATGGGGAGCGTCATGGATCAGTCCTCTACCTGCCCCATCTACCCTCTGCTGGTCTAAAGCTGGTGCAACTGGCTGGTGCTGCCTCAGTTGGAACTGCCTCAACAGAGGAACCTGGAGCTTAGTGCCCAGTGCATGATGACTGCTCTGAAAGATTGGGCACTCCCACTGCTGATGATCACGACCACCACAAAAAAACAAGCGCCTGATCCTTTGGCATAGGACTGAGAGTTGCTACCTCTAGAGGAACGAGATGTGAAGGGATGGGGCCTACCCCCGGCTGAACGAAAACTCTTATGTCCTGAAAACTGGGAACCCCAGACCACAGCTCTGCTTCACGATGAATCATGATGATTCCCCTCTCGTGATGATCCAGTCCTAGCCAAAGTCCTCTCAACAACCTCTGCCCTCACCAGCACCTCAAGATATGCCTTCAGTATAAATGGGGTGACCTGGCGCTAGATCTCTGGATGCAAATCCTCCTCGAAATGCCTCACCCTGACCTCCTCATCTGGTAACAAGTCCAAAGTATACCGTAAAAGGTTCCTAAAATGGATTCCAAACTCTCGAACAGTAGAGCTCCCCTGTCAAAGGGTAAGAAGCTCCTGGCGACTAGACGACTTCATAATCGAGGAAAGAAACTCAACTCTAAACTTTTCTCGGAACTCCTCCCATGAGATCGCTGATTCCTCACAATCCTCGAGGAAAAAGAAACACTACTGCCTCACTGCTCCACGCAGCATCGTTACAGCTAAGGAAACCCAATGATTCTTCCGAGAACGGATCGAAATGAAGCCTATCTCGACCTCCTCCAACCAGTATTCCATGAACGCATCTGAAACGGATCCCTCGTACTTCTGCAGACTCTGGCACTGAAACTCTCAGAGTGTCTTCCTCCAAGTGTCTTCGTCATCAACCTCTACCCTGCAGTGACCTACTGGAATATCCTGCTGGACATTTTCTGTGAAAACCTGACGAGGTCGTCGACCTAGAGCCATACCTATAAAATAAAAAACCGTTAGAGCTCTTAAACCTGGAATATGGAAGACTCAACATTAATTAATTATTTCCTTTTATTCATTTTAGCTTAACCTATCCCAAGGTCTACCCATTAAAATATAGGCACAAAGAAGAATAATGCATGATCCTTTCCTAGGTCTCTACCCTGCAACTAGTATCACCTTGTTTAGTAGCCATTGTAAACTTAAAGGTCTGTACATCAGATCATAGGGGGCCCTAAACGCCTATGTCTCAGCTGGTATCCAGTGTTTATCTCACTTTCTAAACATGAATGACACTATTTCCCTACCAACCCATGCAATCTCACCTGTGCCTAACTCCAAGCTCCATCCTATCCCTCAACCAGACCTCTGATACCACTCTGTCACGACCCCATCCCCACAAAGTGTACCCCTTCTGGGCCGGAAATGTGATAAGGGAGATAATGACCCCCGAGTCCCACCCCCAGTAGGCCCCGGGTTGGCGACTAGCACCGAGGGTATAGTAAACACACAAATGGGAGGCATTACCTTCTAAGAGCACTCATGCGGAAGAGAGAGATAAGATAGACACCAACCAACTCGAACTCAGAACTGGAATATAAACGAAACCCAAGTGCACAAATGGAATATCATGAAAAAGTACTACAACTGAAAGGGAAAAACTACATGTACCCAAAAGAAAGTAAAATAGCTACAACCACAAGCCCGAACATCTCCCGCAACCCCAAGCTAGTGGAAACCAGCTTGATCTCCAACCCGCTCCAAGTAACCTGAAAAATAGTTTATATATACATTGGGTGAGTATAATAGTATACTCATTAGGATCCTCCCCAAAGCCTCTTGTGAAAAAGTAAAGAAATCATTCTAAAACACAGTGAACAACAAGTGAAACTAACTTGTTACCTAAGCAGGTATACTAAGTTCCCAACCTCACCATGACTACTCTCACCAAGTAATGCATACAAGAATATAACATATAATAAAGAATATCAAGGGTACCCCACTACTACTTCCCCACTGGTTTTCCGCTTTTCCCCAATGTCGCATGTCTTGAGAATCCCTCTCCAAAAGGGCTTGCCCGCAGACACCTGGGTGAAGCACCACAATCTTCACCTCGTGCACCACAAAGGCTTGCCCGCAAATAGCTGGGTGAAGCACCACACCATCCTCACAACCAAAAGTAACCAGGTAGTTTCTGGGAGCCACCACAGCTCGCATAACGTGCATCATACGTCATGTATTATACCTCAAGCCATTACAACCCATACTCTGAGTAAGGATCCTCAATCCATCACAACCTATAAACGTTACACATATAATAGTCCATAGGATACTATATCCAGAATATATGTGTGTGAATAACCACAAGCCATTACAGCCCTCTACACACATATATGGGGAAAAATAACCGATGTGCCTAATGGCACAAGTATCTACCAAGAGAAGAGAGCGGGGCCAAAGGGGGTAGTCAGCCATTCATCCTCCCACCAGAATGTTTGGGAAAACACCCCCAGGGCTCAGAATCCCCGGGGTGTCAGTTTCCCTTACTGATAGGGTGGAGTAGCATATAGAAACACAAAAAGTACATAATATATTATAACTCACAAACACACTATGGGAATAACCTAGTCTTTGACACAACTGCAGCTAACGTCTCTCGGACTCCGGGCTACCAATTCTAAGACTAGGTATCCTATAATCACACAACCATTTAAGGATATTTTCTAGATTACTTCATTCCCCTTTTATCAATTCCACTATACGTTAATTAATTCTTTAAACATTAATTAACCATGAAAAAAATCCACATTAAATTTCATTAGCATCACACCCAAAGTCAATTGTCCCTTCAAAATATTACAACCTCATCATTATGTTTCAGCGAACACCAACCCCATGGGTTAACACCAGTTATTCAAACATTCATTACAGAACACTTTCCCATGTTCCCAGGCATTCTAGAAAATCATTCTATGCTACTAAACACAAGGGGGCTCAACACGGTGAGTAGATGTACTACCCGTTGAGTCTTTGCCGCCTATAGAAAGAGCATAGACCCATTCTCCCTTGAGAAGCTAAACACGAAAAGAACATGGCATACCCCTCATGTATTCACCTCTTTTGGAAGAAGGGTAAGCAAGACTAGATTCCTTGAGAAGTGGGGAAAAGTAAAGTAGATAAACAACCAAAGAACCCACAAGAATCTAAAAATCACATCCATCTCATTCAATCATCCCTTGTGTCCTCCCCGACACCCACATACACAAACTGATGCATCTCACCACTCTAGGCATCATCCACTACCATAACCAAAAGGCCTCTATGCCCCCACATATCACAACACCATCCAGGATCACATCACAACACAAGCAGCAAGAAAGAAAACATCACATCAATTGGGATCTTGTCCCTTTAACAATCGAGAGGGTAACTCAGAACCATTCAAGGATTATCAAAAAATGAAATTCTTTAATCCGTCTTGCATTAACATATTTAATTCGTAGGTTCCAAATTTGGGAAACCTAATCAGTAAGCTATAAAAAATGATCAAACATGCTTACTTTGTCAATTTGATTAACATCAAATTAAAACAATAACCATATTAGCTTTCATGCCTCTTTATCTTTAGAAAAAAAATCATCAATTAATCCCAGTTTACGTTCTTTACCGATTTCTATCATGAACAAATAGATAAGCAAAGCCAGCATAGATATCACACTATCTAGAAAAACAAGAGGCAATAATATACGATAGATAACAATTCTTTATCCAGTTCGAAATATTTATTAGGTCAATTCCATTTTTATCCAGTGGGATTAAACATGCTAACAATACGGTTGCACATAAAAAAAAGAGAAGCAACAAATCCTCTACCTCAAAGGTTTTTGACGAAAACCCCAACAAACAAAGAACGCATAAGAAAACCGGGTTGATTCTCTAAGAATCCTCCTTAGATCTCTTCTCTTAACACAACCAAGACCAAAAATCATCATATTTGGCATCCAAACACTTAGATCTACCCATAACGGGCGTAGATATAAGGAACCGAGAGAAGAGGAGAAGTAGATCCAGGTGGATCTAAGAAACCAAACAAGAACGATCACATACCTCAAGAAACTGGCTTCAATTCACCAAGAGAAGCCTTCTGATCACCTCCAAAATGCTTGGGAGAGGTTCTCCTACCTTCAAGGGAGAGTGATCCCGAGTTATGGTTTCTTAAAAGCTCAAACAAGAAATTTAGAGGAAAAACAGTTGAGATACACAATTTTAGGATCTAGATTAAGTGGCCGCATGATTAGTTCACATGGTTTGGAAAACCGTGCGCTAACCGTGCGCTAGCTACTGCCTTGTCCACCCTTCTCGCATAGTTTGGCCGCATGGTTAGACAAAATGTGCGCCGACCGTGTAGGAGCTACTGCCTCATCAAGAACCCCTCGCACAGTTAGGTCGCACAGTTAGACAAACCATGCACTAACCGTGCATTATCCACTGCCTCCAAGATTAGCTATGCACGGTCTGGCCGCACAGTTTAGACAAACCGTGCGCAGCTCGTGCAAAAGCTACTGCCCTTTAGTTATCCTTAAAAGTCCACCCAAACGTACCCCCAAGTCACTACTCCAAAACAAGGGTAGTTAGAAACATCAAAAGTACCTGAAGACGTAACGTGATGTTACAATTCACAACTATCTACCGTTGAAACGGTTCATCGAAAAGGAAGATTTTGGAAAAGCGCTGGGGATAAGTTTCCTTGACCTCTCGGAACGCCTATAACACCGAATTTTCACAAAATAATGGACCAAAGAGGTCCGGGCCATTACACCACACATACCAAGGAAAAACAAAAATTATATATTTAATAAGGAATCCCTTATTTAGTTTCACTTGTTAATTTAGGGGTTATCACAAAAATAGTGTGATCTTGGGGCATCTATTCATTAGATGAATATACATCATTAATCAATTTCATATACAAGTTTTTAATAGGAACCAAATAACATGCATTCCATAATTTGTTTAGTGTGCAAAAAAATCCACCAACAACCACCATTTTTAGTGGGGCATCAAGCCTGAAGAATCACAAGATCACAACACAATATCAAAGTTGTAAAAGCATGTGAACAAACCACATCTACCAATCATTTTCAATTAACCAATTATTTATCTTCAATTAGGCCAACCCAACCATAATTCATAGGGAAATAAAAGTAAAACCCCATCTGTATGATGCACAATAAGGAGAAACAAGGGAAATCCTACCTTGAAGGAGTGCCAACATTCTTCGTATGAGAACAGATCACCTAACAGACCTATGATCACCTCACCCGTAGGATTTTCATCCATTTGAGGATGCTGTAACACCACCGTACCGACAAAAATTGAGAGAAACCCCATTAAGAACATGGGTAAGCAAACTCCATTGCGCAGTGAGAAGATATGGAAGAAAATGAGGCTGAGCCAAGAGAAACTACAAGAAAATGAAGGGAGAACGCACCTTGGATCACCATAGATATCCAACGAACAAACACCAAGATCAAAGGATTGAAGAGGGAGAAATAGGGCTCGAAGAACCCCTCAGGGCGCCTAGGGGTTTTGTGAAATGAGAGGAAGAATAGAGCATGACCCAATGAATGAAAGTTCAGCTAAAATGAAATTTCAAAATAAAACTGGATCGAGGTATTACACGACGTGTGATACCCTTTCACGTTATGTAGTACCTGGGGTTCGGTTTCCATTGAAAAAGCATCGCCTCTTGATTTATTTTATTTTTTTAAACCCAAAAATATTACATGCTGTGAAACTCATGAGATAATTCATGAATTTTTTTTTCACGTCGTGTAATCCAGTTTCACGAAATGTAATCCCCCTTCTTTCAGCCTTCAGCAACCGAACTTCCCAAACTTCCTTCGAGCCTCCTCCAAACCTCTCCAACAACCAAAATCCTGCAAAGTAACAGACTAGAAGGACACAGACTTTTACACCACCGTTAATTATAATTTTCATTAATTTACTTTGCGATGGTTACTAAAATTCATCGCTAAATATTATTATTAAAATTTACTTTTTAAAAATAATTAATAAAAAAATGTAAATATAAAAAATTTACAAGTAATAAACTAAAGAACTAAACCATAAATATATGATAAATCCATCATACATACATCATATATCCACTTTCATGTATACAAACATCTAAAATAACCATAATCTCAGTCAACATATACCTCAATCAACTTATACCTAAATAATCAATATATACATATAAAATATGTCCAACAACAACTCATGCCACATATACGTAAACCACACAACCTCCACTACATTCTTATACCTTCACATCATCTCATCAAATGAAACCAACCACATCATCTCATCAACTATAACAAAAAAAAAATAGAAATTAAAATTAAATATAATAAATCATAATTACAATAGAATCATTTCTAAAATTTAAACATACCACAGAAATTAAGAACCATCATGACTGCCTTCTAAAGAATGTCATAGATCAGAATGGTCAACCTCCCTCCTACTGCTTCCATCTATCACCTACAATAAAACCAAAACATTTAAGAAATGAAATGCGAAAGAGAAAAGACACAAAATATATTCATAATGTTGCACATACAATTTTTTATTTTGTTAATAAAATAGATTTTTAACATAAAATAAATAATATATCATACAATTAACTTTGAAAACATGGACTTACTAATTTAAGATATGATTCAATACTTAAAATTGAAAAGGGACAAGTAAATATTCTAAATAATTTTTAGATCGACGTGCGGTTTACTTCAAATTTATTTAATAAGTTTTTTAAAGACTTTGATATGAAAACATGTCCTATATTTCAAAAATAACTCAACGATGGTTTTCCCATGATTTCACATCAATCTAAGGTCATTTTCTATGGTTTTTAATTTTAAACACATGTTTTAGTGTTTTAAAACACCAACAACACATTTTCAAGCATTCTAGGAAAACCATAATTCAGCATGGAGTGTCGTTGGTTCCTAAATTTCAAAAATTATTCTATGATCCTTTTCTTTTGATTTTATGGTAATCCAATGTCACTTTCTTAGTTTTGATGCCCAACACATATTTTTAAAGGCTTCGGTACCTTTAAACAGTGTTAACCGAGTCATTGCGACTACACCGCATGTCATATTGACATTTTTTCTATGGGTACATGTCAAAAATAACTCAAATGTGATTTTCCCATGATTTCATGTCAATCTGAAGTCATTTACTATGGTTTTGATCGTCACACGCATGTTTTAGTGTTTTAAAACACTAAAAAAGTGTCTACAACCGTCCTGAAAAAAACATAACTCAAAATGATGTGTCTTAAGTTACCATTTCAAAAATAAATCAATGGTTATTTCCCTCTGATTTCATAGAAATCTGACATTATTTTCCAGGTTTTGACCCCCCGACACATGAGTTTAAAGGATTCGATACCTTTAAAAAGTGTTTACTAAGTCATTCCAACCACACTGCTCATCGGTATGTGTTATCTATTCATACACATCAAAAATAACTCAAAAATGGTTTCCCCATGATTTCACATCAATCTGAGGTTGTTTTCTATGGTTTTGAATGTTACACACATGTTTTAGTGTTTTAAAACACTAAAAATGTGTCTACGACCATACCAAGAAAAATATAACTTAGAATGACATGTAATTGATTCCTAAATTTCAAAAGTCAATATATAGTTGTTTTCCTCTAATTTTAGGGCAATCTAATGTCATTTTATAGGTTTTGACCCCTCGATACATGTTTTTAAAGGCTTTGGTACCTTTAAAAAGTGTTTACCGAGTGATTCCGATCACATCACACATCATATTGATGTTTTGTATGGGTGTGCCAATAAAAAATAACTCAATAGTGGTTTTCCCATGATTTAACATCAATCTGAGGTTGTTCTATATGGTTTTGACCATTACATGCACGTTTTAGTGTTTGAAAACACTAAAAACACTTTAACGACCATCATGGGAAAACCATAACTCAGAATGACATGCCGTTAGTTCCTAAATTTCAAAAATAAATAAATGGTAATTTTTGTATGATTTCAAGGAAATATAAAATCATTTTCTTGGTTTTGACCCATTGACACATGTTTTTAAAGGCTTTGGTACCTTTTAAAAGTGTTTACTAAGTCATTCTATCTACACCGCATGTCGAATTGACTTATTGTTTATGAATACATATAAAAAAGAACTCAATGGTAGTTTTACCATGCTTTAATGTTAATATTAAGTTGTTTTCTATTGTTTTGACAATCACACACACATTTTAGTGTTTTAAAACACTAAAAACACGTCTACGACCATCCTGTGCAAACCCTAACTTAGAATGAAATTTCATCAGTTCCTACATTTCTAAAATAAATATATGGTTATTTTCCTATGATTTTAGAAAAATAATACATCATTTTCTTGGTTTTAACTCCCGAAACATGTTTTTAAAGGCTTTGACACCTTTAAAAGGTTTTTACTGAGTCATTCAGACCATACAACATGTCAGATTGATGTGTTGTCTACGTGTTCACATTAAAAATAAAACAATGTTTTTGTCCCATGATTTAATGTTAATATTAGTTTGTTTTCCATAGTTTTAATTGTTACACACATGTTTTAGTGTTTTAAAACACTAAAAATGTGTTTACATGCATCCTAAGAAAACCATTACTTAGAATGATGTGTTATTAGTTCCTATATTTTAAAAATAAATGTATGGTCATTTTAATCTGATTTCAGAGAAATATGATTCTGTTTTCCTAATTTTTATCCCTTGACACATGTTTTACAAGATTTGATACATTTACAAACTATTTAACGAGTCACTCTGACCACAATGCATGTCAGATTGATGTTTTTTCTATGTGTGCACATAAAAAATAATTCAACGGTGATTTTACCAAGATTTAAAATCAATATTAGTTCATTTTATATGGTTTGGACTGTTACATGCATGTTTTAGTGTTTTAAAACACTAAAAACACATCTACGTGCATCCTGAGAAGACCATAACTCCGAATGACATTTCGTCAGTTCCTATACTTAAAAAATCAATATATAGTCATTATCCTATGACTTTTGGAAAATCTGACATCATTTTCATGATTTTGACCCTCAACCCATGTTTTTAAAGGTTTTGGTACCTTTATAAATAGTTTACTGAGTCAAAACCGAGAAAACGAGCTCAGATTGTTTTCAAAATTAAGGATAATGATCTATAATTCATTTTTGACATGTCAGAATCAACCAAAAAACAATCTGATACAATATGTGGTTAGTATTACTTAGATTGTGTGTTTTCTATATAAAAGTGTCATTTTAGTTTTTTATGGAAGTTGTATGTGTTCTTTGAAAATGTGTGAATGATCTATGGAATTTAGAATTTACCTCAGTAGGATGAGCTATAAGGCTAGAAATTTCCTCGAGGATCATTCCGATCATCTGTTGAAATACATAAACTAAATCATTTTCCATTGCTTACCACCACTGATCTTGTGTTTTCATACAAGAGTCTTGTTCTTTCACTTTTTCTTTCAATCTTGTAATTTCTCATTGTGGTTCCCGATCAATGGAACTACTCAAAACTCCACCAAGTGTAGCAGTATTGGATAAAGATTTCCTACCAAAGATATCTAATGGTGTAGGACCATAACACATCCCCCATACATGTATGAAATTCTCATTCCCTAAAATGATTTCAACTACATCATTCTAGGAAACTGATGATGATTGTGAAGGGTTGACACCCCAAAATTCTTGAATTTTAACCTATTAATACAAAAATAGTAACAATTATTTTTTAAAATATATGAGCTTCATAATATTATCTAATTAATAAAATTTTCATTACTATTTATTTTTATTTAATTATTATAAAAACATAATATTGAAAAATAAATTATAAAAATAAACAAGCCTTAAACCTAATTAATTGGGGCCGACTAGATGTATTAATCGATGCCAAATTGGAATCATTTGATCTATGTAGCCAGACCCATTTAATTGGGTTTAAGTATTATTTTTTTATAATATATTTTTCATTATTATGTTTTTATAGTAATGAAATAACATGAAATGGTAATGAAAATTACTTACTCCAATATCTTTGGCTGGGTCATTTACAAAACTATCATCGAGTTTCCTATGCACTTTAAACCATATCTATGTCCAGCCAGCAGAGTGTCCTAATTCATTAGACTTTATAAAAAAAATATAAACATGTTATAAAAAAAACCTTTACTTATAATAAAATTATATAAATAATATTGAAAAAAATACAAACCAAAATTGTTCTTTTTCTTAAAAAACTCTAATATCCGGTGATGTGGGGAATGACTTCTTTCTCACAATTCATAGTATTTTTTTAGATAATTCCTACAAAAAATAAAAAAATTAATAAAAATCACAATTTTATTATGTTTATGTTATTAAGATACTGTAAAACACGTGATTGCCTCCTAAGATGCATCTTTGTTAATATCGACAAACAGCTTCCATTGATAATGATAAATGACTTCAGGAACTTTCTCATACATTTGTCATGAGTTGAAAGATTTTTCATTAAACTAATTCCATAATCTCTATTTAAAATATCTCTATTTCTTGCCCAAAAATTTCAAATTCTATGGGCATGAAACAGAGTCAGGGATATCAAAATGAAAAAACATCTAGAAATAAAAAACATAACACTTTATAAGTATATTAAAAAATTTTACTCATGTATTTTAAATTGGTTATCAAGGAATATTAAATTATTATTAACTTTAGTTAAGTATCAAAGAACTCATTTTTCTAATATATAGGAATATGCCACCAATATTTATAATTAATGGTAAAACTCACTGTCTCACGAGAAAGTTTCCCAAGAATCTGCCTATAGATTCTGGCAACGTCATTGGTAGGCACCTCGAACTCAACAAATGGAATTATAATCTTGAAGTCCTTTAGGTTACATACATCTTCTGTGCTCATATTTGTATCCCTTTTTTTGTATATTGCTCAGATACCAATATCCCCTAGATGAAGGGGTGACCAACTGCTCCATTGCTGAAAGTGAATTAAGTGGTGTGATACCAATAACATTTGGGGAAATAGCTAGATTACTAGTAGTCTAAGGTATAAAAAAATCACTCTGATCCACTAAAGCTGATGGTAGTGGTGGCGTGATCTGATATGCTGATCGACTAGGATCTTGATTTTTTTTGTTCTCAGTATTCCTACAATTCAAATGGTTTAAAAAAATTAAATGCATAAAAAATGAATAAATAAAATATTTTTATAAAAAAATAAAAACTAGAACAATGTATATATGTATGAAACACTTATCAATGATAAATTGTAATATATTTTCATTAAAAATTTATACATTCAATTATATTCATCTTCACTGTATTTAATGTTATAAACATCCATTATGATGAGTGCTTCATTTTTACCCTCTCTTGCAATTTATATTGTTTCAATATTGTTAGGAAAAAGTGTTCAATGTTTTGTGGTTAATGAGGTTCACTTTTACAAATTACCAATTGATATCCATCGCCCATATCATATAAGTATCTATTCTTTAAGTGTACAATAACACTCCAACCATCATGTATTTCATCATCTACATAATAAACCATCTTCACTTGTAAATCCAAGATAAATGGATCATGATATGCATGTTCATTGGTATGGATCAAGTGAGAGAAGTTGATAGACATAAAATGTAATGAATATTTCATTATACCCCTATCAATGTTGGCCAAATTTCATTAGAATAAGACAACTAAAAACTAACCATGATAGTTTAATTCAATTATATCATTCAACTTTCCATTGAATTCCACCTCTACAAGTGTAAATACACCACTATTTTGAGTTTTCAAGTATTCTTCACAATAAATTGTATGAAAAATAAAGCCATAAATATTATAGGAATCAAATATATTATCCTTCCTTAGAGGGACTCGATCCAAAAAATTTAAATCATTTGATATTTCATCTTGATTCTCAACATTCATTATCTATATAAAAAGATATAAGGCATTACTTTTAACATAGACAAAGTAACTACATGTTAATAATATGAATATAAGTATATACTTACATGATGGGTGAACTATTCAAAAATCTCCCAATTAATACCTTTTATTAATTCCAACTCATTTTGATCTCAAACCCTTACTAACCTCTTTGTTTGCATTCACAATTCTTTAATAAATGGATTTTCAATAACACTATGAGTAGCACATATCTATATGATTGTGGTGACTCCAATCCAGTCAGTGTAAAATTTAACCCCTTTACAATTGGTATTCAAATAGTTTAAAATATTTATGAATGGTTTTCAGAATGAGAATTAGTTGATATTTCATCAACACATCCAACATGATTGAATCTAGTCTCAATACCATCTAAATATCTAGAACATAAGGTCAAGTACTCTTCAGCTATGTAACCTTCAATAATAGAGCCTTATGGTTCAATGACATTCATTAATTATCCCAAGTTTTCTAAACTAGATAACACATTTAATGCCTTTCTCAATTCAATATATCCATTGAATCGTGAATTAAGAGAAGCATCAAGAAACCAATGATGACACATAAAAACTATTTTCTGCTATGAGTTAACAATTGAGGTTTAAAATCAAAATTTCAAACCAGACAAGCCAAGATAGTATGAGTGTTCCAAATAGATAAATTTCCTAGTCTAGGAAATTCACTAATTTTCCACATTAAAGTATCATGAATTTTTAATAGTTTTCTCATTGAAGCATCATATATTTCTATGCCATCATCTCAAAATTCTATCAATTTTTGATTAGTGGTTGAAGGTATATATCACTGTCATTTACAAGAATTTTCATTCTAGGAACAATCATCAAAATAATGAAATAATTCTTCTTCATACACATACATGGAGATATATTATAGGGGATCAAAAAAACCGGACAATTTCTATAATTAGTACTTAAAGTACCAAAAGGGTTAAAACCATTAGAAGATAATCCCAAACATACATTCCTAGGATCCAAAGAAAAATATGGATATAATGAATAAAAAATCTTCTATGATGTTGAATATTTTGGATGTCTCATCAATCCATCATTACTATCCCGAGAATTCCACTTCATGTCATATATAGTCTTGGATGACATGAATAATCACTACACGCATGGTTTTAGAGGAAAGTAATGAAATACCTTTGCATGAGTTTTATTCTTCTATTTCTTCTGGGGGTTGCATTGATTTATACTCTCATTATTGTTCATTGACTTACATAATCTTGTATGAAATCTTATGAAATCTTATTCATCATACTCTTGTCCCCAATAAAGCATGCAATCATTAGGGCATGCATGTATCTTGATATAATCAAGTTCAAGTTGATTTATGACTTTATTCATCTCATAGAATGATGTAGGGATCATAGATTTACTAAATTCATCATAAAGAAACTCTAAAATCATGGACATTAATTTTTCAGTAAGTCTACCGAGACACTTTACATGATACAACTTAAGTAGACAAGATAAATTTGAATACTTGGAACACCCTTCATACAATTCTTGTTGTCCATCTTCAACTAATTCATAAAACTCATTTTTTTGGTTGCTAAAGTTCTGAGAAAGATTAACTTGCTCAGGATCAACTAAAGGTTTTTTTATCTCTTAAAATATTGGACATTGTATCCTAAAAATCCAAATACACCATTTATCAAATTTTGAACTAAATTATCCTCTGGCAAGTAACTTTATATTTCATTGATAGGATTATCATTGTTTTAACTTTCCATAAAATTTGGTTCACTATAAAAATACAACATACATATTGAACATGAAACTATTTCAATATCAAATCCTCATATACTTCGTTTTTATTTAACCATATCTTGAATTTTCAATATGGATGCAAATATTTTATTCAAACATCTATAGATCAGTTTGCAATTGCATAATCTAAAAATTCTTTCAAATCCTTGGCATACCGAGGTGTGTTTTGAGGTAAATTAATTCAAATTATATATATAGGTATTATATTCAGATATAAAGATATAAATGATTAATAAAATAAGTACAATATAATACCTATGGATAAAATTTTCAAATTCTTGCATTCATCAAATATAAAATATATTCATGGTAAATTTAAATTCATTTAAAAATCAAGGATAAAACCCAAAGAATAACCAAGATGATCAATATTACATTGATAAAAAATCAAGGATAAAATGAAAAGCATCACACCAATCAAGAACCACCAAAGAAACTTCATCCACTCTAGGCTTTAGAAGAATAATACCCAAAACCGATGACCATCACTATTTTAAAATGGAACTATACATAGATATAAAAAGGAATCACCCTATAGACTATCCTAAAGTAATGAATTTCACCCTTTTCCTAAAGAACTTTCTAGGAAGAAAAAAATAACAACATGAAAGATAGTCCTTAGAGAAGCAATACTCCATGACTTGAATGAAATGAATCCAAATTAAACCAAGAAACATGACTAGAAATAGAACCCACCACATTTAAAACACCATTATTTTTCCCCTTTCCCCTTAAAAGAAAAAAATTTAAATAAAGATCTCAAAAAATACTTCATAAATGCAAATATACCATAAAAATGTTTCCCCATTATTAAACATAAAAGTTTTTTTGTCTCATTTAGAAAACCAGAAAAAAATTCATTTATAAAACTCCACTTCCTCTTTAAAGTACCACCATAATTTTATTATTAAATCATATATGGTTATTTGAAAATATTTTCAAAAATCATTCACATGAAAAACCTTTTTCAAATCCTTTTTTCAACCTAATAATAGATTACCTTTGATAATTAAAACAACAACCTTTCAAACTGTTAATGTTTTAAAATAATTTAGGGAAACTAAAAAAAATTCGATATAAAAATGCCCAAAAATGTTTTAAAACATTTAACATAACACTAAATAAATGTTTTACAATTATTGGAGTCGTAAACAAAGTTTTTCTCAAGAATAAATTTCATTTTGAATCTAAAATACTTGAAAAAATTCCTTTATTTCAAACAATTTTGCTTCATTTTGAAATGCCTATTGGAATATCATCATAATTATTAAAAAAATTCAATTCTAATAACATAAATAACTCATATAATATATCGTAATACATCATAAATAACTAAAAATAAATAATAAATCAAATAAAATCCCTCTAGGAACCAAAATCTAAAAAATATGGAAAATTTACCCCAATGCATGATTTAACAGCTATGACTATGGATCAGGTAGTGGCTATTAGGGCTCTATTAGGAGCGGTTTCAAGGGGGAAAGGGAGTAGTGACAAGAAATTTTAGGAGGGGAAAGGGATCAGTTGGTAGAAACATAAAGGGGGATTAAGGATCAACGAAAAAGGGGAAAGGGTCGTGACAGTGAGGGGGCGACGAGGGCTTGGGGGAGAGGGTGGGTGATTAGGGTAGAAGGGGGGAGAAGCGGTGAGATACAAGGGGTAAATGGGGAGTAGTGAGTGGCTTGGGGGTGGTGAGAGGTGGGGGAGGGGGGATAAGTGATCCTTAAGGGATTGGGGATAAGGGGGGAGTGGTGATAGTGGTGAGTAGTGAGGGCTCAGGGGAGAAGGGGGGACGTCAATGGCAGCGAGTGGCATGCAACGAGGGATCTGGGAGAAGGGGGGATTAGGGATAAGGGTGGGGGTCTCAGGGAGAAGGTGGGGGGGGGGGTATTTAAATTAATTAAGTTTTAAATATTTAGTATCATTTTAAATAAAACCTTCGTTAAATGTTTAAAAAAATATAGCAGCGGTTTCATGAAAGCGCTGCTATATTATAATTTTTTTAAATGAGATTTATTTAGTATAAATTATTAAAATCACCACTAATAAACCACCTCTAAGATCTATTTATTTCTAGTGGAAGTTCATGCCTTCTATTTGGACCTGAGCCTTCTGATACCTTCAAATCAGAAATGTTACTTGCCTTGACCACCTTAGTGCCTAAGGGTTTCCCTTTAACTTGTAAAAAACCATATGCATTGAAAAATTCCTCCCAAAAGACCTCATTACTATTAGATCTATCTAAAATATCAAGAAAACTAAGACATTTTTTACTAGATACAGAATCTGATGGAGTCATCACAACCATAAGAGAAACATTATCAGCTTGTTTCTGAACATCCACTAGATGATTAGAATCATTCACTACTTCTCCTATAGCTTGAAAAATTGGCACACCCGGGGTGAAAATATTTACATTGGACACACTAGTTTATTGCAGACCAACAACAAGCTTAGGGGAGGCCAACCCATGCACATTTCCATCATCTGACATCACCAAGTTAAAGGAAGAGGAACCTTTGTGTACCATATTAACCTTATGAGATTGAACCCAAGAGGTAGATTTCACTTTACTATTACTGGAATTGAGATATTCATCCCCTAATATGTCCGTAAAATCAGATTCATCCTCAGAATCAGATGAACACACCTGATGTGAGTTATGAGATCCTCCACAACAAGCAGCCAAATCCCTATCCAGCATACCAGCAGCCTCAATGCCACTCACATCAAGGTGAGATCCCTTATCATAGACCATAGGATCAAAGCCTTCAACAAATATATTGTTAGCACCAAATGGATCCATGGTTGAGGCAAGACCTAATTTGATGCCAATAACAAACTCATCAAAAGAAACTGAAGGGTGAACTTGATTATCACCCATCGGTATGTATCTCTTGAGGAGTGGGGGGGGGGGGGGGGGTCCACCCTTCTCATCCCTCCTTCCAATTTATCATCACCACCTTTCATATGAGATGATCCCTGACCATTTTTACTCCCAATCATAACTACTTATTTCTTGTCAACTGAGTGCTTCTTCCCATTAATAAAGAGTAACTTGAACTTATAAGTTTCCACAAGATGTACACATCTCTTACAGTTAGAACATATCAATACCCTATGGTAGTGATCTATTAAATTTCCAATAGATGAGAAATTAAATAAAAAATTAGGTACATATTCATATTTAATTGAAAGGTCAAACTTAATTTCCCCAGAAACTAAATATATTGTTTTAATAAGAGGAAAACTAAGATCAAACTCAAACAAGATTCGAGCATAATGATTGTACCTATCTATCTCGGTCTCTTCATCAAATTTAATTGGGGATCCAAAATCCAGTGAAACATCCCATAAAATTCTTCGGTGTAAAAAAAAACAATTCAGTCCTTTAATATGAATCCAAGACTATGCATCACAGTTCTTCGTCTAAAATGGATTGAAATAGGGATCCAAATCCAAAAATATTAGGATCCTTGGTTTGAGATTGATGAATCCACAGATCTATGCCTTTAGTTTAAGATATTAGAATGGAAATTAATATGGAAGAAACCCATACTAAAATGCACCAAGTTCCAGCCATAAAATCCCCAAATTTGGACATACTGATTCTTCATATCTTCTAGATTCTAGTGATCATTCTTCGACTTTAAAGGTTATTTGTGTAATGATCAAATGCCCACAAGCTTCAAGTCACTCTTTAAAAAATTTAGGGCCAACTTTAACAATAACCAAGGTATCATTTCTCAATATACTGCTATGAGAAGTTATCGAGTTGTCCTGAAGTCTAGGAAAATATTGATCACAAATAGTAGTACCTGATTGTGCCACATTATGAACCTCCAAGTCGACGTAATCAGTAGTTTCTGAAGGGAGAGGTATGGGAACCTTCATTGAATCTCAATATACCTCTCAGATCCCTTCAAAACTCCTTGAGCTCAAGGCAAGAGATAGATCGCATGGAGTACCAGATGTTATGGTAGGATCAGTAAGAATACCATCTATATCTGTATCTTTAAACAAATCAGGTAGCTTTGGATTAGAGATCCCAACCACAACCTGCACAGAGGAATCCCTTAAATCCATTCCCATCACTATAGAAATCATGAACCCCCAATTATGAGTCCCTCAGTGTCGATGGATCATCCAAAGGAGAGACATACAGCCCTGCGAGCCTTAAATCAATATCTATTACAACCATCAATGCCAAAAACCTGAAAGTCACCTCACGATAGCCATGAAACCACCAAGAGCACTGAGAGCACCAAGCTCTCCATCTACTCTAAAATATATTTATATATTTTTACATAAAAATTTATTTATATTTATATATTTATAAATATATATTTTTATGAAAATAATTATTAATAAATATTTATTTATAATAAATATATATATATATATATATTTAATTATATTTATATAATTTTATATTTATTTAATTTTAAAAGTAATATATATGTATATAATTATAAATATATATATTTATAATTCTAAATGCATGTATCTAAATATATTTATATATATAATTACAAATAAGTACATTTATTTTATTAAAATTATAATAAATATAAGTTTCAAAATATATTTATTTATAGTTATAATTATATTTATAAATACATATTTACAATTCTTTAAATATAATTATATATATTAGGTTATTAGGGATATAATTACATTCAAACACACACACACACACACGCACACACACCTCACACACATGCCGAAAAGGTAGGCCATAGCCCCCCAAGAGGATAATCCACCCATCAAGCCTTATTTATTTAGTACATATCCCATAGGCTCAGTGGACATGAAGCCCATTACATGTGTAAGATCCCTAGTTTTCCTATGAGGTATAAATATTTTTGTTTTTGGTTTAACTCTTTGGGTTTGACCTAATGTGAGTGCCTAATGTGATTTAGGGAGATTCAGGGGGTGTCTGAGGCTTGTTTAGAGCCCAAAGACTCAGTTTTTGGAAAAAGGCAGTCAGTCTGCATGATTAGTGGAAACTATGTGACCCAAGCCACATGGTTATGAGTAACCATGCGGGGATGGATACAGGGCAGTAGGAGGATTCATGGTTTGAGGAAATCGTGCAACCATTGGTGCAATCTTGTGCGAGGACTCTATAATTTTTAGTAGAGGCATGCATTATAGTTTGCACATGGTTTCCCAAACTGTGCATATTAACTATGTGAGGTCTCCCTTGAGATAGTGAAGGGCACATGGTTGGTGCAAGTTTTGGAAAATTGTGCGGCGAAACCATGGGACCTAGTCAAAAATTGGGAAATTTCCTTTTTTCCCTTAAAAATCATTTTAACCTAAATATAATTTATTTATTACTTAGATGGATAGCCTCTTCATGTTGGGAGATCCTTTAAACCCCAATTCATAGCATTTTCTACTGATTTGTCATACGATCTCAAATTCGAACACTGTTGGTCTTGTTCGATCCACATCAATGAGTTATTAATTCATCTTGTGTCATTCTTTGTTTGTATTTGTATCAATGGAGTTATTTTGGTGCAATATAATATGCCATATTTCTAGTATTTTCTTTCCTTCTTCGTTATTTTGCTGTCATTCTTCATTTGTCTTTGTATCGATGGAGTTTTTTAGGTGCAATATAATATTCCCTATTTCTGATTTGGATCGAATCAGAGGTTGATACTGGATGAGTAATCTATTATGAACCTATAATAGGTGGTCTATAACTTTACCTCAAAGTTTGGTTTTTTATAAGTATAGTTTCCATTATGCCTAACGCCAGAATTTTTGACATTGCCCATAAAATTAATTGATTTCTTTGATTTAATGAATTGGAATCTGTTTAGGTTTTCCACTAGTACCTTTGAGATTTTTAGAGGTTGTTAGCCCCAACCTAGGCCACCCATGGGGTCTGTCTTTGCATTTAACCTATTTTACACCACCCTGCTGGGTGTGTGTGAGCACACCACTGATTTTTTAGAGCCTTGATAACTTGAATGAGAATATAATGAACTATTAAGAGAAGGTTATGCCTCCTTTCCATGTGATTACATGATGTGAATTGATTTGATTGTTTAAATGGAATTGTTAAATGAGTTGGATGAACTCATGGAATGTGATTGGTTATGAATTGTTGAATGAATTGATATGATGAATTGATTATGGTAGTTGATGCCTTAGACAAGATCCTTGAATCCTGATTCTATATGACACCATGGAAATTTCTACTCCATAGGTCTTGATTATGGTAGTGGATGCCTTGGACTTATTTACTCATTATATCCTGATTCTGTAGGACTCCATGGGCCTTGCTACCCCTTAGATCCAGCTTTCTTGGACTTGTATTGGACATGATCTGTTGACATTCTCATTGATTTCCACCCAAGTCTTTATCGAGTTTCCATCGAGATCCTCATGGTACTGGATGAGGATGCTTTGATCTTCTATACCAAGGATCCAAACCTTTATGGTATGACACTTAATTACACGACATGATCATTGTGCATGCTTTACACTAGATTACACGACGTTACCATTGTGTATATTGAAACTTGGTTATATGGTGTGGAAATTGTGAATATTTTTCTATGCTTATAGATAGACTTGCTACAAGTGTCAGATTTCAGTTTTTAGAGTGGAAAATATCACTTTTTTATTAATGATTTACAACTGCCATTATTTATGGAATCTTGATTGTTGTTTATAGGGAACCATGTTTTGATAGATAGGACCACACATTATTTTTATTACAGTTATACCTATGATATACTGAACACTATTTTTGTTTATATTACACAGACTGGATTTGTTATAGACACCATTGGTGGTGGCCTACTGAGTGTTATCTCACAGTTTTTTTGGGCTGCCGTTGGATACTAGGAAAAACTTATTGGATGTAGGTAGGGACTGGGGAAAACAACTTCTATATGATTCTTGATTTGATCATTTCTTAGGAGCAGGAGAGCACAAGACCGAGCTAGGATCATGATGTTATCTAGAGATAGTCCTTTTTAGTCTTTTATATTTTGATACATGTATTATACTAGCTTCCTATTGCCATGTATTACCTGCCATTTTGTATAGAGACATGACATGATCATCATATTGTACATGGTATTACTTTTGGATTATTTATTATTACATTCTTCTAAATGTTTAACTTTTGTCTTCTGTTAAGTTATTTTATTTTCTTCTGCTACTTGATTTTTATGGTTGTTACCATTGTAGTACACTCTAATATGAGGGTATAGTCTCCCCAAAGATACACCATAGGCCCTCGCTATTAGTCAACAGTCTCTAATATGAGGTGCATTTGAGGTCATGTGACCCACCAGCTCGGGGTACCATTTAGTGGCTTCTGAGTCAGGGTGTCATAGCATGGCCCAAAGACCCATTAACTAGCCCGAATGCCCAGTGCAAAATCATGCTTACATCATACTATTTGTATCACCATGCTTGTTTCATGCCTATATCACTGCATGCTTGCATCATGCATGCACCACCATCTGCCTCTGTCATCATTTGTGTCACCGCTTACATAGTACCTGTGCCCATCTAGGCTTGAACTCAGGACTTCCTAGATGTGGTGGCCAGTGGCTGAGTACCACTCAGCCATGACACTTGCCACAATTTAAATATATTTATAATTCTATAAATAATTATTTATTCATATTTATTTATAATAAATATATTTATTTTTTAAAAAATTATATTTATATAATTTTATAAATAAATATAAAATTGTAATAAATATATTTTTAAAAAATATTTATTATATTTATAAATATATATTTATATTTCAAAATATTTATATATTTAAAAATACATATAATTATAAATATATATTTATAATTATATAAAGATATTCATTGATATATTTAATTACAGTTATAATTATAAATATATATTTATAATTATATTTAAAAATACCTATTTACAATTATTTAAATATATTGATAATTATATAAATAATTATTTATTCATATTTATTTATAATTATATATATTTATATTTATTTATAATTATATTTATAAATATATTTTGAAAATATATATAAAGAATTATAAATATAAATATATTTATATTAAAAATTATAAATAAATATAATTATATAAATTTATATGTATAAATATAAATCTAAATAAATCTATTCATAATTTTTTTGAAGAGGTTAAGGCATGAAGACACCTTTATTGAAATAAAAAGTGAGTGACAATGGAGTAACATACAAGACAAAGAGATTCTAAAATACAAAGAAAACAAATAGTATGAAGTGACTCATGAACGAGTACTCATACTATGGTGAGAGATTCTTCCACCTTTACCATGAGGGTGTGTTCATCTTCTCCATGTTTTGACTTGCAGCCAAGATCCACCTCCATCTTAAATCTATTCATAAATAAATATAGTTGGAAATAAATATATTTATATAATTATAAATAAATATAAATAAATATAATTATAAATAAATATAAATATATATTATTATAAATAAATAATTATAAATATATTTAAAGAATTATCATTGTGAATTTATAAATATAATTATAAATAAATAAAAATATGTATAATTATAAAAAAAGAACAAATAATTATTTATATAATTATAAATATATTTAAAGAATTATAGATATGTATTTATAAATATATATTTATAATTATATCTATAAATTAATATATTTTAAAATATATTTATGAATATATTAATATAATTATAAATATATAATTATAATTATATATACTTAAAAGGTTAGGGGTAAGCCCCTTTATTAAAAAATAAAAATAAAATAGGAACCCTTTTTAAACTGGGTAAAGGGAAAACCCATTACAAGCCCGCATGCCCAGAGGCACATAGCCTTAAAATTCAGTGGCTTGAGAGCCTAGTGGGATAAAACCCATTACAAAGCCAGTGACCATAACAAATCCAAGGCATGACCCCATTGGCATAAGACCAAACCAAGGAATAGATCCGGACCTAAGGTCAAGCAACATGAGTCAACTTCACTGGCCCCAACAACCAGCTCCTCCATCACCACCTTTGGCCGTGCCGATGTAATAGCTCATTGAACCAAGATTTCACCATCACTAAGCCTTGAAAAACCCCCTCCTCCCCCGTACCATGTCATCAAAGTTGAGGACATCGCCGCCGCCACCCGCACAATGAAGCGTCACCGTTTCCTATTATTGCCATAAACAGATTATCGCTTCACCGCATCGAAGCAAGAACGTGTTCAAAACACATCCAAAACCATTGCCATAGCTAGATCTCCAATTTTCATATCCATATCTACTCATAGATCACCAACGCGCCGCCAAAAGGCCCGCCTCTACTTATTCGCCTTGCCGCCCAAGACCTCCAGCGACCGCGATGGAGGGAGACACTATTAGAGGAGCACCGCTGCCATGGGTTCTAGAGAACACCAAACCATGTGAGGCTGATCTGTAGAAATCATCAAGAAAAGCCGCACTGGAGTGAAGAGAAAAGGACTACCGCTGAGTAAGAGAGCTACTAATGAAGCTGCGACCTCTCAGTGTATAGTCTAAATTCCTTGTTTATAATTACATATATTTATATAATAATATATATTTATAATTATATAAATATTATGAATTATAAATATATATACTAGGTATGGAATGAGCCATGGAATAGAAATCCATGGACTCATAAAATTTATTAAAAATAAAGAGTGCATACAAGAGACACAATGTAGATGCAAACTAAAAGTGAAACACATGTCACCACCACAAAGTAGAGAAACCCACATAATCATTTTTTGGATCCACCACCCCTTCTATTTGAACCATTCTGGATCTTTGGGTCTTACTCTCCTACATTACTTTGGATCTTACCAAGCATTTCATTTTTAATCCGCATCCAATAAGTCATCCTTCTCACTTTGAGAGTCGGTACCTTGATCTTTATCCATGACAACTTTCTACAACAATGATGGACATTATTTATAATGTTCAATTGCTTAATCCTGGGATATGGTCTCATTAAGAGACATATCCCTAGGAAATCCATGATTAGTTGCAATATCCAAAACCAAGGGATCCCTAATTTTATAAAAATATTCCACCTGAAGATCCATATTTACAAACTTCACATTCAATAGAGAGGGAGAAATAATACCATCATCGCTTGAAGACCATGGACAGTCTTCAATAATTCTCCTTTTTTTCTTGACACCCTTCATCTCAAGAATTTCAAGATATAAAGCATCAAATTATGGACTATTTATGGATTCAATAATTTTAAAAATATTAGGTGAAGTAGAACCCTCTTTCCCTTTTCCTCTATCCTGAGAAGAATCATCACACACTGGCATGAAGATCTACTTTTCCTTTGACTGTTTTCCAATAACCCCCACATCACCAGTATAGTCCATAACAGTATATAAGGCTACATGTTTCCTAGATCCTTCATTCGTATAACCTGCAAATAGGGAAACCTTTCTGCTCGTAGTAGACTTCACAATGGGAGTCCTGGGGATTTTTTCTTGTAACTTCACTTGGGAAAGATTCACACTCCTTCCCTTACTATTACATTTTAAAAGAAAATTATCTACCACCATCCCATCATTAGTTGAGCCATCAAGGTATCCCTTCTTTCCTGTATGCTTCTCATCATCTTGGTGGGCCTCATTAGTCCACTATCTAACACCATTAAAGGAACCCTCCTCCTGAGTGCCTGCTTTATCTTCAAAATATTGATAGGCGTACTCAATTTTACCATATAGTGATGAATTCAAAAAATTTAAGGTGTTTTCATCACACTTCCTAGCACTACTGATAACAAGTGGCATGACAACCCTCATATCCACAGCTTCAGAAGACCCCTGAGGGGAGGCCTGATATGGTCATCTCGAGTGGTAAAGGCTCCTTCTTGGCATCCAGGTGGTCCTGGGATCAAGCCCTATTGGGAAAAGGTACTATTGTAGTACTATACATGAGTTGATGCTGATGATGATGCAGGTAGGTAGTGACACATGCATGACACATTCTTGGTGATGTAGGCATAATGATGTAGGCTTGATGCTACACTAATATTTCGGGCCATGTTATGGGATTCATGCCCACTAGGCCTATATACCATGTAATAAATAAATAATTCTTTATGGGTGGGATATCCCCTTTTATGGGGGGGGGGGTATTTCCTACCTCTATGGCCTGTGTGTGTGGTGTGTGTGAGTGTGTTTTAATGTAATTATACCCCATGCAACTAATATATATATATATATATATATATAATTTTATTTGAAAATTAATTTTTTAAATCTTGCGGCATGAGTGCCAAATAAAGTGGCGCTCACACCAAATGAAGTGGCGCTCACACCAAAACCCTTTAAAGGAAAAGGGTCAATTCATATGAATCTTTTCTATTTCACTAACACAAATCACTAGATGAACGAGCCTTTTTGCATTTTATCCTAAAAATGCCATTTTATCTAGCGCTTGAGACACTCATATCCTAAAATAATCAAACCCTGACCCCATTTAATTATATAATATTTTTTATCCCAACCACAATTTCTTGCATTTGACACTCTACCTAAATTAGTTTTTCATATCTATCCATCATTTGTTCAGAAATTGATCAAATACCCACTTAATCTAATTAATTTTGAAATCATAAATGCATGATTGATCGTAGGTGAAATGAAGTAGTATACAACATTACTAGTATTTTGAACTTTTGATGATGGGGGATTTGGGCTACCGCTATTTGGCAGTTTCTATTAAATCAATTAGAGGTTGCTAGGATTTTCCACTCCCATGACCAATTCCATCCCACCCTCATCAAGCCCAATCGAGCCCCTCCACCACCTATACACCATCCTAACTCCATCCATTGATCCCAAAACCCCCCATCATCCCCCTATGTGCCTCCCCTCCCCTCCATGGTGCCCCTTACAAGCTTCCAACCCCCTCCACACACATGGTATGACTCCTCATTTCACTCACTACCACAAATCCCTCTTTTATCAGCACTAGAAATCACTTTTATCAATGCTAAAAAATCACTGATAATCTAAGAGCCTTTAAAGGGTGGGGGTGTCCCTTTTATCAGTGCTGAAATAAGCACTGATAAAGGCCCCTTTTATCTGTGTTAAAAAAAGAGCTGAAATGCTCGAAACCCCCACCCTAGTTTTAATAACGCTCTTCTACCCCCCACCCATTTATCAGTGCTCAAATCCCCCCTTTAATAGTGCTAGTCCACCTGATTCACATGTCCATGAACCCCCGCCTTAACTGGGTTTTGAACCTGAGATCATTTTTCATGGATCTGTAACTTTACCAATCCTCTATATTGTTTTGTTCTTTATTTTATGATATATCTATTTATTTATATATATTTCACGACTTTTTTTTATCGATATATTTTTATATATTTTTATATAATTATTTTTAAATACATATATAAAATATGCTATGTGTGTGTGTTTATAAATACTAAATATATATATATTTAAATATGTATGTGTGTGTCTATAAATATAATTATACATATTTATATTTGTTTATATATATTATATATTAATATTTATATACATATATTATAATATATAGAAATATATATATATATATGTTTATCAATACACACACACAAATATATTTATATATATATAAATTTATATATACATTAATTTCATGGGTATATAAATATTCATACATTTTTATTTTAAATAAAATGGATATTATTTTTTATTTAGATATGGTATATATATATAGAAAGATATTTTATATGTTAATATGTGTACATATTTATTTATAAAATTAAATTTTTACATGTGAATATATACAAATATGTATATATGTTTATATATATTTAATTATAAATAATAGTAAAATATAAAAAATGATAAATTTGAGCATCATAATATCTATATGAGGGTAATACTTGATAATAAATGGAGTCTCTACCAAAAGAAGTTAATAAAACTCCCTCAAATGAAAATTGAATTCCATTAAATGTTAAAAAAAGGGGGTACCCCGACAAAAAACTCAGTTTTAAAGGCCTTTAGATCCTTTTTTGACCCCCCAAAAATGATGATTGTGTTACCCCCTTATCATAATGGCGTATATATTTTCTAAATATTTGATTTGTTGGGAACTTTGAGATGTTTTTGGCATTTGGTTCCAAACATCCTTGAGGGAAATATGATGTACCTGATCCCAATCATGAGGTTTTTACCGTTAAGGATGATCTGATCCTAGATATACATCTTGATATCGGATGGGTGACCTTGTTTTTGGGAGTTTTAAAATCATGGGGTGGATGCTTCCCATAGTAAACCACCATGGATGGTGAGAAGGGTGACAATAGAATGTTGGTGGTTGACTGGCGAGTGGGGATGGTGATGTGTGCGGGTTGGCATGCAGGGTTTCAGTGATGACCTCAGTGTGGAGCTGGAGATGATGTGAAGAGAATGCTCGGGTCATCCTTGGGTTTGTATAACGAAGTTGGATGGATTCATAGCTGCCTTATGATGCATCGAGTGACACAGGCACAGTTGGTGATGGCGTCGGGTGATGGCTTCAAGCGTAGTGGCTTCATGGCGAAGCATCCTAAGATCATACAGGAGGCAAGTGTGGGAGCCCGACAGTGATTTGATCATAATAGGTGTAGATACTAGTGATGATATAAGGAGTTACAGTGTAATGCGGGGTTTTGACACCGATGCACCAATTCTAGGGACAGTGCACAGGACGATGACGATAATCACATGATTGGGATGCGGCTGGGGTGCAGAGCTTGGGGCATGGATGGGTTTGTTGACTTGGAACACAGGGGGATAACCTCATGAGTATCATTGGGACTGGATGTGATAGGATTTATTTAGACACTTGGTGGGGTGGCTTATTTTATGGATCGAGGAGGGGCTTTTGGCCTTCCATGGGTTTTTCCTTTTGGGTCTTCGGGCTGATCCCTATCAGAATGATGGTTTTGTATGATGTGATTATGGTGTTTCTAGTAGATTCTAGATGACCTACAGTGTTATGGGACATCATGAGGTGTGACTCTCTTGGGTACCATGAGATGTTAGTGGTATGGGATGCCGATAGTGTGTAACTCCCGCTGATGACATGCGGACTGGAACCTCTGATGATGGACATCTTGGATGACCATATTCTCACAAGCAACATTGCTGATGGGTACAATTATGTCCTCAAGTGAACATATTTTTTTTAAATTCATCAGCTACCAGTGCTTCATCCATGATGATCTCGAGTGGAGTGATGTTATCCAGCCTCAACTATGTAGTCAGGTGCGTGAGGTCTTTGGAGTTGGCAGTTGTTGACTGGAATTATAGTTACATCAGTTGTTATGGGTGTCTATGGGACTTTGGGTCTTTATGTTATGGGTTTTTGGACCTAAAATAGGTGTATGATCCATGATTATTGGGTCTATTTTTGGGTGGCATTTTTGCCACTTTCCTGGTTGTTGGTTCTTTATGTGCCATACATTTGTATGCTTTCCTTCTACAATTTAAATTTCATTAATAATTTTTTTGTATGAGTTCACTCGATACCTGAACCTTCCTGGTAAATAATATTTTATAAAATATATTATATTTTTATCAATATAAATATATTTATATATTAATATATGATTTTTAATTATATATATATATTTTTTATGAAATATACCTTTTATCAGTACTAAAAATAGTTGTTTTAGAACTGATAAATGACATAATTTTATCAATTCAAAAACAAATTACTGATAAATTGGTTACCTTTATCAATGCTAAAAAAGCACTGATAAAGAGATACTTTTATCAGGGTTTTTAGTGATGATAAAGGTACCCCATATATTAGATATTTTTTTAGTATTGTTAAAGGGAAGCACCAGATAAATCCAAATTTTTGGCAGTGACTACTAGAGATATGGGCTTTAACAATGCTAGAAATAGCCTTCATCAACATTAAAAAGGAACTGATGTTATAGTACTTTTAAAATATGATGGATTTCATCAACACTAAAAAAGAACTGATAAAAGAATCATTCATTAGTGCTGAAAAAAGTGATGATAAAGGGGGACCTTGATTAGGGCTAGTTTAGTGATGATAAATGGTGTCCTTTATCAGCATGTTTTTAACACTTATAAAATTATCTCTACAAAAATGTGGTACTAAAATTATAGCATACTGTATTAGAAAATAAAAAATTTAATTTAAATTAAATTTACATTACAAATACAGGAAAAAATCAGTATATAAAAACATTTTAAACATTGATTTGTACAATTACATCGATACATACAATTTATCAAAAACATCAAAAAATTCAAAAACATCAATTTTCATTATCATTGGACCCAAAAACCCTCTCAAAAGAGCCTTATTATGCTACTAGTTTCTGAGAAAACCACCCCAGTTTGATAAAAAGAGTTTACCTTATAAGGACTTTGTTTTTTTCCTTGTTAATATTTGAAATATTTTAAATAATATTCTTAGAGATATGCACTCAGTTAGCACAGAATTATAGGGTCTGGGGAGACCTGATTTTGATATAATAAAAATAATAAAAATATTATATCATTCTTAGGTAGTTTTTATGAAATAATGGAATAAATCTAGAATAGAGGCTCATATCACAAATCTAAGACCGTCTTTGAATTCAAAATGTGATTTTACCCTAAGAGCAACATAACCATTGTGTGAATTGGTTGTTCGGCTTGAGAACCATCTTGAGTGGAATAATAAATTAAATTAATTAATTAATTAATTTATTTGTTTATTAAAATCCTCACTTAATCCTATCCTATATAAACATAGTTATGAAAAATCCCTAGGGTTTTCCGCATAACCCTATATATTGAGAGGGGGCCTTTAGAGGAGGATTCGTGAACGATCAATGAAAAATCATGGATTGGAAATTGGCATGCCAATTAGAGCTTATTCATCTCACCAACAACTATGAAATGTGACTATTATTCATCCAAAAATAAATCCAAGCCTGATGTAGGGAATTATTTTATTTAGATTTATTTTATTTGTTATCCTATGTCAAACACGAATCAATTTACCTAATAAAGTTAATTAGTGGATCAATGACTGATTTTGGTTGATGTTTTTATCTTCCTAGATATTAGGAATTGATATTGATTTTGATATTTGGTTCTTAGATTTTCATTCTAATGTAAACAAATTGATACCAACCAGAATAATGGCCAACATTTTTTCCTCTTGTTGTGTTTTGTGCTTTTCTCCCACCTTTCATCATGCGATCATCATTGACATCCCGTTTGGTTGGCAGTTCGATAAATACCTGGAAAATGATCATAGAACATTCAATATTTGGCATAAAATATCATTTCTATGAGTTCATATTTAATATTGATGGAACAATTGAGGTTCATGGTGACTACAAATGACCAGGGATGGATTACGATCGGATTTGGGAGACCTCATACATGTGTTTAGGAATTCCGATGAGATGGTGCGATGAATAACAATTCCCAAGGTGAAGGGTGGCCAGAATCTATCCACTGGTGATGGATTGGGTGTAGTCAAACCCAAATCCAAGTTCCTAAATTTGATTTTTGGAAGATTCAGTAGTGGTGATGCATGTGGAAGATGCATGAAGTACCATCAGGTTCTAGAAAAATCCCAACTAGACAATGCGTAGTTATAAAAACACATGTAGTGTAGTACCCTGGTTGTGGTGGATAATATTTCACTATAAATAAAGTATCACATTCCATATGGGACCTAACACATGCTGTGTAACCCAGTCCTGGTGACTCAGCATGTACCCTCAGGGTACACGGGCATAGACGCAGTCATATACATGGGAATAACCAAAGTAAACGTGCATGAACCGATACTCAGACACAACCAGGTACCCAAACATGGGCTGATACAAGATCACAACCAAAGTACACGAGCATGACCTGAAGTACACTTGCACAAGTTGGAACACACAGGTAGACCTGGGGTAATCAATAAATGCTTTTTACTACCAGTACACACCATGTACTTTCTCTAGGGTAGTTTTAGGTTCTTGTTCTCTTTAGTGTGGATCATTTTTCTTAAGTTACATCCCCTTAGTCCATCCCCATGAGGGTAGAGTAAGACGTCACATCTAGAGAATAGGATGTGATCCCCTATATGGGATAATTCAAAGATATATTTTTAGCAATCCCTCTATTTGGACCATAGTGGGATCCTCCATCACATCTTCTTCCCTTGGTGGGGTTTGAGGAATTGATGTGACCAACATAACCAGGCGTTGATCCCATACTTAGTGATTTATTCTAGATAGGGTATGGTATTTCCTATAGGGATTGGGAAAGACCCCCTATTTGTGTATTAATCTATTTTGAGTTCTCACACATACTTATTTATGGAAATCCACGATGAGTAAAACCTCTTGGAAAAACATCATTAGTGTTATTCGGCTCATGGTGTGAGTTCTCTAGGATGTGTGTTACTTTGAAATCTCAAGAAAAATCCTAGGCTGGCAGTGTGGTTGTGACCATACCTTGAGAATTATTGTTTATATTGTGTATATATGGGTTATTATTGATATTTATCATATTATGAATGACATAAATTTTTAATTATGAGCTAATTACTCTCTTGATGCATTTTGTTTGGTGATTTCGGAGCATCCTACTGGGTATTGTTATACTCACCCCTACACAGGATCTTCTAGCATATGCCATGTCTTATGCATACACCATGTCATTCGATGAGGTCCTAGGTGGACTAGGAGAAGATAATTCATAGTGATATAAATAGAACGTGGTTCATACCAGGTGTTTTATTTGATTGCAGTCCCATCCTTCTAGTAGGTTGGACTAATTTTATAGTTTTTTGTGGGATTTTATTTGGTCCTTTATGATTTCTATTACTTTTGGCATACTTTGATTATAGTATATAAATGTATACCTACATTATGGAATCATTTGTACTTTACCTTTCAGCATTGTATGGGTATTTAGAGATGTGTTCATGTATACATGTATCTTAGGCTAAGGCCTCCCATGTGTGTAATATTCCTACTTGGTGTTGGTCTCCAGCCCCTGGATTATTGGAGGTGGGCTTAGGGTGTCACCCTTAGCTTATCACCAGCCATCCAGACCCTCATGGGTTGGGCCGTGACATAGTGGAATTAGTGGAGTGTTTTTCCTAGGACTGGAGTTTGGTGATTTCCTATCTATGATGTTAGTTTGGGAACTAGGGAAATTGTGTTAAAGTGTTTCGATTTTGGCTCATAGGAAAAAGACTCCAGTGTTAGTGAGGAAAGAAACATATCCATTCACTAAGAATATGATAACCTTCTAGTTGAATCAGTACATATAGGCACTGGTTGTAGGGAAAGTTTTGGTACATACATCATATAGAAATGAGTTGTGGTTTCCATGTCCTTGAGTTAGCTCCCCAAATATACTCTTAACTGTAGTAAATATTTTCTATTTTTAGGATCCCCCCATGAAGATTACTAGCTAGGATTCCGTCGTATAATCACAAGGATGATCCAACTACTGATGAGGCTTTGATATAAGAACCTATATAGGAGGTGGTAACTCAGGATTGTTTTCCAGTCTTGCCACCACCTGAAGAGAAGAAGGCTTCCATGGTTGTATCGATAAATGAGGTGCACAGGTTGAGTGAAATTCACGAGTTTTGGAGGTAGAAAAACCTTTGGTTTAAAGGTGATCCAAACCCCCAGACAGCTGAGGACCAGATTGAGGTAGTTATATGAGTTTTCCATCTCGGTAGGACATCTGCAGATTAGTTGGTGGTCCTAGAGGTGAGTCTTCTTCATGGATTCACATGATGATAGTGGATTCTGGTGACTATCATAGGACAAGATGTCTCTTTAATGGGTAGAGTTTGAGTGTCTTTTCAAATAGGAATTTTCTCCAATTGTTTTGTGAGCAGTTCACATCTAGTAGGTTCTACACTTCAGCAGGGTAGTATGACAGTAGCTGAGTATTCATTGAGGTTTACTAACATCTCATGATACTCCATGGATATTTTTTAGGATCCATTATTCCAATCATAGAAATTTAATAGGGATAATGATTATATATTAGGTATAGAGTCATATCTCTTTTCATTTATACATTTTTTGGAGTGATTGAGTGATCTTTGGTAGTGGAGAGATTTTTTGTCAAGAAGACACTAAAAGGTGGTGTTGGTAGTGGGAACCTAGGAGTTGAGACTTAGGAATAAGGTAACTTATGACAAACATAAGGATCTAGGCATGTGAGATTATCCAGGATATGATCTCATGATAGAGGGTATACAGTTTAGGGATCTTGGGATGCTTTTATCCATCCTAGGGATAAGTAGTGATACTTTTGTGATGGCCATGAACATCTCATGTGGGATCATCTGAACCACCATACAACTGATAGAGAGAGAACAAATGGACCACCTAGACGGATATAGTGGTTAGAGTAGGGAGTTATATAGGGTGGTATATGTGGCAGAGTGTTTCTCCAAAGAATGGCTAGCTGTAAACTCAAGAGGGGGTGAATTGAGTTCTTAAAAAAATTATTTTCTTTAATACCACCCTCTTCTAGGTATGCGAGATCTAATATTTTCCTTAACAAATCAAGGAAATAGAAATATAAAATCTTAGAGGAAAAAGATTGAAAATAGGAGATTTATAGTTGTTAATGGAATAGAAATACCCTATCCCACTCCACCAACACTCTACAAGTTTAGTGTTTTTTACTATGGTAACCCTTTTCTCGGGGGATCCTAGATGAGTGTAAATAGATGTTACTTGTTACAAAGGTCAAAGAGATTTTAACTAGGTTATACCTTTATAAGACCTATCTACAACCTCAAAACACTCAATTACAATTAGTGTAGATAAAATAGAAATTCATAATATTTGAAGGAATGATGCAACACATAGTTGCAAGTAGAAAAACATAGTAGATAAATAAATTTACAGAGAAGATGATGAAAATCAAATTAAAATTTTTGAGTTTCTTTGATTGAAACAAATAAACTTGTAAGTACATCATAAAAGTGTTGCATGCGATTTCTTCTATTTACATACATTCGTTCTTTGTGTTATTAGAGTGTTCATGTGCATGTGCATATATCTTCTTCATGCAATAGAAAAATTTCCTATTGATATCTACTATTTTATTTTGAACGTAATCATACTGGATAATCATAATGGTCAAATGAATAATCCTTTGAAAATTTAATAAGATAACATCTTAATGACATGCATACTTTTCCAAATATAGAGTAATTTTCTATCGTGATGATGTCAGAAAAATTATTATTCATATTTTCCCATTCTTATAAAAAATGACACTATCAAAATTTACCATTCCGTATTTAGAAAATTCATTTTCTGATATGCTTAAAATCATGAAATGTATTATCAATTAAGATTATGATAACGTTATAAGTTTAATCATGAAAATCTAAATGATATCTTATTATTCATAAGATATTTGACTAATAGTACTATTATCATAAGATAAATTTCCAATAAGATTCATATGATAAGACACTTCATATATTTCACTACATAGGATATCCTAGATTCACTATTTTCATAAGATAATTCATCTTTATAAGATAATTTTTACTGGCATAAGATAATCGATTTCCATGAATTTCTTTGATGTTCATAAGATAATCATTTTATGAATGTCCTTTTCATAGGATAAAAGACTTCTCATGATTTTATTCTGACTAAGATTCCTATCATTGAACAAATGAAAGATAAATTTCTTCCTCTGTAAGATAAAATACTTTGTCAGAGACTAAAATCTTCAAAGAAGATTCTGATTTACTCTATAATAAAATCATTTTACATGTAAGATAATCACTCAGTGTAAGATAAATCAAATAGCTAAAATCCAACAAAATAAATGACTTTATATTCTCATATGATAAATTACTTTGAAATAAATAACTTATTATAAGAAGATAAAGACTAAAACACTTCGAATAAACATATTAGAATAAAAATTGGGATTTTTTGAATCATCAAAACACATAAAAAACTAAGATATATTGGTATAACATAAGTCTGTCCAATAATCTCCTCATATTTGATGATCACAAAACCCATTGGATGATAAATAAAATTTTACAAAAATATTTTAAAGAGATTGTGGTATTTTAATTTTATTTTAATTTTTGTATTCTTATTTTTCTTCTCCCCTTTTTTGTGATATAAAAAATAAGTAAAATAAGGAAAAAGAGTATAGTTAATGTTGCACAATAATAAGTGTAAATGGTTTGAGTAAGACATACTGAATATGAATAGAATTTGTCATGGAATTATAATGATAATAATAAATAAAATAACAATAGATATAGTCAATTAATTGAAAAAATACAAAAACAAATTGAATCATAGAGATATTTATAATCAATAAAAATAATAAAGAGTATAGAAATATATAAAATTATTAATAAATGAAAAATAGTAATGATATAATTTGAAAAAATTTAGAAAGAAGATAAACATAAAATAATTCCATATAAATAAATATCTAAAAAGAAAGGAAATAAAGTCATTAGAAACATGAAATATAAGTAAACAACCATTCAAATGTTTTTGAGACACCATTCACTTAAACAACCCAATAAATAAAGTAAGTAAGTTTTGTGGTGTTGGTTAGTGTTTTGGGGGTGGAATATTAAAATATTGTGGCTATAAAACTTGTAAATAAGATATAGGTATAGGAGAATCAATACTTTCTCCAACAACATCATCCTAGGTAAGTAAAGAACCTACAAGTCCAGCTTTATCACCTTGATCAATCCTTATTGAAGTGGATTGAATGTCAAGATATTTTTATTGAGCTCATTCCAAATCAAAGGATTTTTTAGGTATAAAGGACAACTTAGAATAAGGTTTAAGTATAGGTAAATAAACTTCTTCAGAAAACTTGAGGTTTTCCCTTAAGTAGATTTCAATGGGGTTTAAAATTTATTTAAACATCTGAGAGGTGGTAATATGGAGATCTGATATGAAAGGTCTAAGAGAACGTTTTCCTATAATATGACATAAATCATCCACACACATATCCATTAACTTAACCATATAATTATTAAAAAAATATAATAGATAAGTAAAACCATTACACACTCTCTGAGAGAAATTTCCCAAAAACAATTGTAAGTCCTATTTCTTGGAACAATTCTGAACCAAATTCTTTAACATCTCAAAATGGTTATGTGATAGATCAACTTAACCAGAAGTAGGAGTAGAGACAGAATGAGAAAGAGTTATCTCATTTACTTTTGAGGGGTCTTGATTCTCTCAAGTTTCACCAAACACATATTCTTCTTCTTATAAAGATTATAATCTTAAGTTTTTTACTACCAACTAGTGAAAATTTCAAAATTTATCTTCTATAACTTCAAAATTATTGGAAAAAAATCCAAACATTTTTTTAAAACAATGATTATGAAACTAGTATCCTTTTTAACTTGAATTGGAACATCCTGGATTACTAGTACTCTATCCTTCAACAAGGAATTGATTTCCTTATGAGACTAATCAATATTCAAAATGGGTATTTTCATAATTATAAGTATTATTTTAATTTCAGTAACCACATATATTATAAGATATTTCAATATCTATTTAGAGGGTAGATCACATTGTATATAATCTATAGTATATTTCCTCATATCTATAGTGAGAGACACTCTTTTATTCTATATAAACCTAATTCATATACTTCTGTCCTAATACTTCTCTTGTAGAATCTTTCAAAACTTTACCCAAAAGTGATTGAAACAATAACTTTAACTCACTAATATAATACTTTGAGAGGATTTGTTCTTGTAGAGTCCTTATTTCTACTCAAGACTCAACTAAATGATTCCTCAATTAATTAAATTTAGTCATTATATTGAAATATATTTCCTGATCTCTTTTATCCACAACATCTAATTAGACTGTAGGTATTTTAGAACTAGTATAGTGTGATAAAATAGGAGAAAAAAAATCTTAGTGAACTTTGGTACTATGATCTTCATGAACTTATTGATTCACATAGACATGGGATAATTCCTCAACATAAGAGGGTTCTCCTAACTTTGATTTTTCTCTTATTATTGAAATAAGAAGAGTGGGTTCATCAGCTTCATATAAATCTTCCACATCACCACCATAATTATTCCAATTAATAAAAATTAATAACTCTCTTTTGAATTTTCTACTGGTATCTATTGAAGGAGATAATTCAAAGAGATGGATCACTCCAGATGAAGTAAAAATGGTTTTCTCTTGACCAATGCTAATCAACCTTTTAATGGATGAATGCAAATATTCCTTTATAGAGGAAATAGGTAAAATAGGTGGTTTAGATACAACTAGAGAATGAGTTTCAACCATATGACAGGATTTTGATAGAACTTCTGAGATATCCTCATCCTTGACTTAAATTTTTCCAGAGACAATAACTTTTACTCTTATTCACCTTTCAACAAGAGTCTCATTGTCTAGAAGATATATTACATCCATATTATCTACACGTTCTTCTACAGGAGTGGGAAACCTATAAGAACTTGAGAATAAAACTCATTATAAACAACCATAGGAGATGAATCCCCATGAGTATCAACAGGGTCTATCTCAAAATATTCTTCAAAACTGACCAACAACAACTTATTTAATTATGAACCCTAGTAGAAGGTACTTCACTTAAACACACTAGCGCTAAATGTTGTTAAACCATGAAAACACATGGAAATGTGATACAACACATTTTTATTGAATATTTTATTGATAATAAATGACATAATTTTCTCGCATTGTGTTAAATATTTTTATTTATAGAATATTAGGATGAGATCATTCATGTTCTAATTTAATGAAAATTCTAATTTTGACCCTTTAAAGTGAAATATAGTATTTCAGCCATAAAATTTTTTCTATGACTTATTTAAACTTATTTTTTTTAAAATTTTTCATCACCCAATGGGATATAAATTTGATTTAGGACATTTGAGTTGGATTTTACATTTGATTAGCGTAAATGGGTCATGAAGTCAAAGATGGAATGGACTCACCATATTGGACACCACTTATCTATTTGAGCCATAAATTCTTCATTTTTTCTTGGATTGGAATCAAATTTGGACATAATATAGAGAAACCAATTTCACATAAATCATATTTTTGGAAGGATTGATGGTTCATGTGTTTTAGTGGTCAACCAATTGGTACAATTTGGATTAAAATATTTAACCTAATTTTTCCATTCACACTTATAACCAATTATAACCCTAGCATACCCTCCCATATATAAATGGATATTTATCTCCTTTGGAAGGGGTTTGATGTGTATTAGGAAGTTTAGGGAAGTAGAGAAGTTGTTCCACTCCAATTATCCAATAAATTCAAGAGGGGTATCTCTTGAAACAAGGATCCCCTCATCGAATCCTCCTCCTCCTTCAGACTGTAATGTTTGTGTTCTTGTAATAAAATATCATTTTTTTATATTTATTTTAATATTTTCAATTCCTTTATTCTATAATTTTCCACTTTGGGATTTAAATAAAGATTATAAATGTGATTGGGTTATACCCTTTCAAAACCTTTTCACATGCAAAACGTTTCTACAAAAACTACACCGCCCATGGGAGAGTATTTTTGCTGAGCAATCGATCTAATTCTCACCATATTCACTTATTTGTTTTGAATCAATGCGCTACTGTAATTACTATAATGTGATATATGAATTTTGTTTTTAACATAAATGAAACTAAGTAAGAAATTGAACAATTAACACAAAACACATGAGGTCGAGTAATGTGTGAATTATGAGAGTGTGATCTTAATCAGTAAAACAAAACAACACCAGATCAATTTTTAGAGTTCAAATATAACACCTAAACTCAATAATCCTAACTTGAAGTATGGATATGATCCCTAATTCACCACTGAACATAATATATCATTAGAATTAAAATCAAATCAAGGTTCTATGATTTCATGTTCTGAAGCTAGCCTAGGGTTTAATTCATTTCATATTTGTGGTTAAAGTAAATTCTCATAGGGTTCTCGGATTAAAAAATTAGGGGATCATAATTAAGTGGATTTTAATTTAAATGATAATGATTAATAATTAAGTGGATAGGTAGAGTTAGATCGATTGCGCCTTCTAAAAATATTTTCTAAAAAAAAATATTCTCATTGTGTTTTATCAATGAAATTTCTAAAAAAAATACAAAAAAATAAAATCTTCTCCAGTATATAACTTCTAGTTTTATAAATGTTATATAAAACCCCATCCATTTAAGTAGTTTTATTCATTTATTTTATTTTATTTTCAAAATAACTTTAATATATTTTTTTAATTACTTCCTCCTTTGATAGATGACCTTGGTCATCCACTCTATTGTGCCCAAGTTCACAAAAACCACATATCATTTGAGAGCACCTATTATAACACCTTTTATAGTGGTTTCATCCAAATAAACATAGGTTTTACCAAAAATAAGTTCTAAAAACCTTTTGAAAGGGTAAAAAATTATTGATTTATTTTGAATATGGAACATGTAATTCATAATATATCAGTACAGATTCACAGGTTTCTCTATCATAAATAGATACAACAATATAACATTTTGAAAGAGTATTTTCTCAAACTCACAATTTCATTGAGCAATAGATGACTGAATAAACTTCACAAGAACCTCTCTCTTCAATTCCAGATTATTTAATGATTTCTTCTCCATGTATAGATTTATCAAAAGGGACTTCATTATTTCTGGAGGGATTACATCGTCAATTGGAATCAAAGAGGAACTGAAATTGGAGCGTACTTCATGAGGGCACTAAAAAACTTTATCTATTGTTATAGATGATATTGAAAAAATATTATGATTTAATTTTTCTATAACTATATCCTCATTATCACCAAAATAAAATATAGCATATTTATAGAACTCTCATACTTTTTTTTCATAGAAAAACTATGTTACATTCTCATTAAAAAAAATTATAATCCTTAAAGATTTATATATTTCTTAAAGAATATATCCATACCATCCAACCAACTAAAATTGATATCTCTTTTGCTTAATAATTTTCTTGCGGTCCTTGAGAACTTGAATCTTCTAGAAGTATAACCATTAGTTCACTTGGTTTTTCCAATTATATATGAGGGTTTTTAAGATTAAAGGATTTGGGAAAAAAGGTTTGGTTGGAAAGGAGATGAAGATTCAGAGGTTCATAAGGACTTAATGAGTAGGGCTAAATTAATTTCTTTGGTAACTGAAGGGTTACTCAAAGTGACATACAAGATAATCATGATAGACTAACCTATGTGTCTTATTTATATGTGACTAATACTCCAAATGAAGATGCTAAATATCGAATGAAATCATGAAAGTAAATTATTTAATAAATATAAATTCTCATTAAAAAATAAGTAAAATAGAAATAAAATTAAGTAAAGTTAAATAAACCTAATTTGGTTTCAATAAAATCAAATATATTAGTAGGAGTAGATTTTTTAAAATTGTCTGCTAATTTATTTTCTATAAAAATAAATTTTAAAGAGATATCACCCTTTTATGCATTATCACTTAAAAAATTATTCTTCAAATAGATGAGATTTGTTCTAGAATGGGTTTATAGATTTTTTTGAAATTTTTATAGCACTTGTGTTATCACATTTGATTTAAACATGATTAAAATTAAATATAAAATTCATTAAGGTATGTTTCATCCATATAACCTATGATCAAAATATTCCATTTGTAATATATTAAGCTTCAGTAGTTAATAGTGCAATAGAGTGTTGTTTCTAACTTGAACATGATACTAAATATTTACCAAGAAAGTGAAAGGTTCCAAAGATGCTTTTCCTATTTATTCTACACTCAGAAATTTCAGCATCCAAATATGAAGTTAAATTAAAATAATAGGTTTTTAGAAAAATAAGTGAAATAGATATAGTTTATTTTAAATATTTCAAGATTCTTTTAGTAGAATTTAAATGAGACTCTTTTGGATTATACTAAAATCATGAACATAGACATAGAAAAAAACATAATGTCTAGACCACATGTAATAATATAAAGTAAATTTACAATTATTCATTTATATAACTCATTTTAAATTGGTTTTATAGCCTCATCCATATCAAGTTTAATATTAGAGCTCATAATAGCTGAGTAAGTCTTACTATTTTCAAGTCCAAACATTTCAAGTAGATCAATAATGTATTTGATTTGGTCTAAAAAATTTCCATTTTTTTTATAAATTTTAAATAAAAGGAAATAGTTTAACTCACATATCATTATTATTTCAAATTCTTTTTTCATAAGTTTTGAAAAAATAATTACACAATTTTTGGTTTGTTAATCCAAAAATAACACTATCAACATATATTTGTACAAGAAAAGAACCTTTTACAAAGTTTTCTTAAAAATAATAGGGTATGTAAATACCATATTAAATCTATTTGATTAAGTAAAATAACTTAATATTACATACCATTATCTAGGTGCTTGTTTAAGTCTATATAGAGCTTTGGTAAGTTTAAAAAATTAATTTTTAAAGTGAGGATCTTCAAAATTAGGAGGTTATTCAACATAAACTTCCTCCATGAAAAATACATTTATAAATAAAGATTCAATATCCATATGATGTAATCTAACATTAAAATAAGATTCATATTCTTGTAGGATTCTAATTTCTTCAAACATAGATACAGGGGAAAAGGTATCATTATAATATACTCCTTCTTCTTGATTATATAACTTGGAAACTAATAAAGATTTATTCTTAGTTATCATGCCTTGATCATCCTATTTTTTTTATAAATACCCATTTAGTTCCAATAACTGGATAGTTAGATGGTCTATCAAAAAATTCCCAAACCTTGTTCCTCTTGAATTGGTTTAATTTCTCATGAATTTCCATAAACCAATTCTCATCAGATAAAGCTTCTTATATAGTTCTAGGTTCTAGCTGGGATAAAAAAGAAAATAACTATACAAGGTTTCCTATAATTCTCCTGATCCTAAATCCTTCATCTAAATTTCTTATAAATATCACTAGAGTATGGTCCTTAAGGTTTATAGGTTTTCTATATAACACACTTTCTAGTTCACTAGTATCAAGCTTTATAAGATTCAGTTCACTAAATATAAATTCCAAATACTCATCTTTTTTATTTTTAGAAATAGGTTAAGGTCTCATCTACTTAAGATAATTACTCAACTCATCATATTGAGTCATTTTGTGATCAAAAGGATCACTTTCATCAAACTTCACATGATTTGAATCTTTAATAATCCATGAAATGTTATTGAAAACTCTATAATATTTATAAGTATTATAATTACCTAGAAAGATACCTTCATTTTCTTTTGGATTAAATCTTCCAAGGTTGTCCTTGGTTTTTAGAATATAAACCTTACATACAAACACTTTGAAGTATCCTACCTTTGGTTTTCTATTATTACATAGTTCATAGGGTGTTTTATTTAAGATATGAATTATTATAATTCTATTAATAATATAAAATTTTGTGTTAACAGATTCATCCCAAAAATGAGTAGGCTTGTTATATTCACATAACATTGTTCTGGAAATTTCTTACATGGTCCCATTCCTCCTTTCAACAGCACAATTTTATTGAGGTTTACTGGGAGTATAAAAAGTGGGTTTAATACCGTATTTTGAGCATAATGAATTAGATTCATTATTCTAAAATTATCCTCTATATTCACTTCTTAAAGACATAATTTTGGAATTATTTTTATTTTACACAAGTTTAAAAAAATCAATAAAAATATAATAGGATTCAATCTTAAATTTCAATAAATAAACCCAAGTAAATCCTGAAAAATCATAAAAAAAACATAAAAAAAGATTTACCAACAAGGATTTTGATTCTAGAAGGTCCAAATATATCCATAGAGATAATCTATAGAGGTATAAAAGTAGAAACCTATTTAATTTTTTAAAAAGATTACTTGTGTTTCTTGACCATTTGACATGAATCACACTATTTATTTTTATCCAATTTAAGATTAGGAAAATAAAAAATCAAATTTATTTTGCATAATTTTTAATAAAATAAACATTACAATGTCCAACACTTCTATGCCAAATCTATTATTCATTTACTTTAGAATTCAAACAATTTAAATTATGCCTACATAAATAATTATGATCTAAAGTGTAGAAATTGTTTGTTTTTGGTGCTATAAACTTAAAAGAATCTTTATTTAAAAACTGAATAGGCAATGTTATAAAAATCAACTAAATAACCATCATCACAAAGTTTATAAATACTTATCAGGTTTTTATTTAAGACTTCAACATAAAGTACTTTGTTGATGAGGATATATTGTGGATTTCCAACAGATCCAATCTCAATTGTCTCTCCTTTTTTCATTGCTGTGAAATGTGACACAACCTTTATCAATATTAGATAGTGAGTGAAAGTTTGAGAAATATCTACTCCTGTATCATTGATATCCTTTATCCATGAACCATTTTTAATTTCTATTCATGTGGCTAGTTTTCTACAATGAAAAATCAAACAATAATATTTTTTGGTACCCAAACACCGTTGGGTCCATAAATGTTAGCTACAAAATACTTGGGAACCCAAATATTTTTGTATTGTTAAGAAAATCTAGCAGTAAATTTTGATTTTTTTAAGAAAATAATTTTTAATTTTGAAAAAATGATAATTTTTCAGATTATAGATATTGGCATATTTTCCTACTTCTCCATAGTAAAAACAAGTAACTTTGGAGATATTTTTGTTCTTAAAACTAGGCACAAAATATATTTTATAAAATTTGTTCCTTTCACCATGACTTATAATTCCAAACTTTATTCATTTAAGTTGGTTTTAACCAAGGATGTTGTTTAGGTAATACCACCTTATTAAAAACACTTGCATTATCTTTGAAGTTTTTAACTTCTTTATATAGGTTCTCAATTGTTCTAGTTTATTTAGTACATGATGTTGTAAAATTTTATAGATGTGTTTCCAAATCAATTTTTTTATTTAATTCCTACTCTTCACTAACAATTTTTTTGAAGCAATTTATAATATATTTAATTTTCTTTTTCAAGATTTCATACTTAGTTTCCAAAATGATATAATATTCATTTAATTATTCACATACGAAATTTTCATTTTTAGAATAAAACTAATGCTCAGAATAATAATAATAATAATGTACCTCATATGAATGTACCATGAAAACACATTATCCTTTTAATTGGATACTTCAGCTTCTAATTCTGAAGATATATACTCTCTAGAGTCTTCAGAAGCAATCTGTGTGGCTTTCATAGAATTCTTGAATTTATTATTATATTCATCCTTTTTTAATTTTTTTATATAACTCTTTATTGTATTTAAATTAAGGATAGTCTATCTTGATGTGTAATAACCTCAACTTTTATAAATAAAATTCCCATTATGATTGAATTAAATTTCCTATTATGGTTATAGAAAACACATACAATTATTTTGTTTTATTATATCCTATCAAATTTAAAATACCATTAAGTATCATAACCATTGATAATATAAACATTGAACATTGATAATGTGATTAGTATAAATATAGGGTTTTGATAAATCCAATTGACATAGATAAAAGAAGTGATGGACACAAACACTAGGATTGTACCATATGAAGCCCATTTATTGGATCTTTTGAGGGAGATAACATCACTAGAATTTTACCTTGACCAATTCCAAGTTGAGATCCAATAAATAAAGCATAAGAAATACCTTTTATGATAGAAGATAAATCTCATTGGGATCACGACCTAAACCATGTATGTCGAACAACCCCAAGAAAATCTCACCATCTCATACCTTACACTTAGAAAGTTTACTGGTGTAATAAAGAGTTATGTATCAAGTCCCTAATAATATTAATATTTATATTATATATAATAATGAATTATTATTATTATTATTACTTTATAAATGATTTTTATTTTGATATGATAAAACACAACTTGTATTTTTGGGTAATATGAAATTTCAATTAAGACATTTATTTTGATGAATAAAAGGATTTTTGAAAGAAATAATATTTTAATAAAATATTATTATTAAATAATAATTATTAAATGTAAATGATTATTATAATGACTCAAATTTTCTGTGTATTATATTTGGATTTTATATGGATTATTTTTGAGACCAAGCACTGAGATAATGTGTGATTATAAGGCCCAATGTGCTCAGAATAAATGTTTGAAATATATGAAATATATTAAATAACATGCACACATAGTTTTCTTGAAAAAGTGGAATAACTCACGAACAAGGGCCCAAATTATAAATCTAAGGTCATCATTGAATTCATAATGCTGGTTTTACCTTAGGTGCGACATAACCTTTATCAACGCGATTCATTTGTGAAAAAAATGTCTCAGGTGAAAATAAATAAAATAAATAAAATAAATTAATAAATTGATTTATTTTATTTGTTTTTGATGCAAAAAACTGATTCATATTTAAATTAATAGTTATATATTTTGTCTTAGGGTTGTCCACTAAACCCTAGAGACCTAGAGACTATTGGTGGAGAGTATTTTTGGCGAACAATGACAGATTGAGATCGGATCATGAATCGCCACACCAACAAAATTCATGAATGTTATCAATGATGGAAACATGAAACCTTTCTTTGTTAATTATCGATAAAAACTCTAGGTAGGATGTTGATTTTTGTTTTCTATCTCTTTCTTTAATCCTAAATGAACGTGAATAAATTCCACGAACAAAATAAATACATGCATCATCAGTAGATTCAAATTGATGGATTATTGTTCATTGTTTACCTATTCCCATTCGATTTGCCTTTTTCTCTGAAAATGAATCAAGGACGAATTAAAAAAGTCCATGTTTTTTTCCTCAATTTTGATGTATTTTCAATTTCTCCCATTATTGTTCACATATTCATCGTGAGCATTTATTTTATCCCATGGTTTGATGAATACCCGATATTCGATCATTGCATGACCATTCTTTGATGCACCAGATTAATACTATAGGTGACGTTCATGATTGATGGTGTAATCGAGGTGTGGTGATAAATGTGGATGATCATAGGTTGATCAAATGGATTTTTGGTTCCCGTTCTTCTCGGTTCTGACACACGGTGATAGATAGATTGATGGTTTGTTTTCTGAGAATATCGAGGACCCGAATCTCAGCTAGCAATGAAGAAATGGGTTAGAAAACCCTAGATCTATAGGTTCTGATAAGGTTGGCATATCTAGTGATGAGCATAATGGCATGGAGGAAGATCCGATGGATATGGAAAATCCCAAACAACACAGCGTGTATTTCAGGATTACATACTATGTGGGACCCCTGGCCATGGTGCTAGTATTTTGGTTGGAGGGAGTTAAATATCACATGATGTGTGATATGGTCCAAACCATGTGACCCCTATATGATGGATATATGTGTACCTTGAAGGGTATACATACACGAATAGGAGTACCTATCCATGGGCATGTTTTGTACTTGGACACAGACATGGCCAGGTGTATATGGGCTAGTACACAGACATGATCACATGTACATGGGCATGGCCAGGTGACACAAGAAGGTGTCGAGAAACCACTACATGAGAAGTGTTTCAATTACACACCATGCATGTTTAGGTTTACATGTCATGTGATCCAACACCACATGGGAAGATCCAGGTTGATCAAGGCACACCATGTATTATACTTACAAGCTGTGTACTCCCCTAAAGATAGCTTGGAGATCTTCTTCTCTTCAATTAAAACTAGTGTCAGTTGAGTGGACTTCTCCTTGGTCATTTCCCTCAAGGGTATAGTGTGGTATTATTTCCACATCATAGGATTTTTATCCCCTCTTGAGGATGAGTCTCAAATAGTGTTTGTGGCATTCCTCAGTGTGATTGGAGCATGATCCTCTATCATGTTTATACCTTAGGTGGGGTTTATGGAATTGGAATAACCTCATTGAGTAGGGTTTTGATCCTACATATAGCAGGACATATTGGTAGGGTTCATGGTATTATTGGAATATGACCCCTTGCCTAGCGGGTTGATCCAGATTGGGTTCATTGTGTCCCCTAGTAGTTATGGGTGTGACCCCCTATTTGAGTATCAAGGTATTCTGAGAACAGTGAGATTTTTTAGGTGGGGACCAATGATCTTAACATCTTTAATGAGTGTCTCTAGCGATGGAATGTATCATGGAGTGTATTATCCTAGAACGAGCATTTCTTTGAGTAGAGTTCTATGGCTGGAAGTTGGTCGTGACCACCTAGTGACGTAGTGTCCTTCATGAGTATATCTAGGTGATTTATGTTATAAGTTTTTTTATATCTTGTATTGAGATGAATATAATTGGTGCTTCATGTTTAGTGTTTTTGGGGTGTACTAATGGATATTATTATACTCACCCCTTCATGGGATTTTCTTGAACATGTCATATCTAATACAGATGACAACCCCTTTGATCGTGTATTGGGAGGACGCAGAGCATGTGAAGCATATATTGATCTAGAAATACTAAGGATTTGACCAAGATCCTTCATTTTATCATAGTCCTCACCCTTGGAGAAGGTTGGAATCATTATATTTTTTGGTTGAGCTTGTATTTTACCCCTTTTCCACTTCCAGTACCTTACTATCATACTCTGGTTATGGGATTATAGATGCATGCATGTATTGGTTTCATTTTATTTTATATTTCATCATTGTGTGGGCTTATATATGTGTGTATGTGTGTTTCTATAGGTACATTATAATAATGCCTCCCATTTGTAGGATATTCCTACTTGGAGCTGGTCTCCAGCCCCTAGCCTATTAGAGGTAAGATTAGGGAGTCACAGGTCAGACCCCGATGGGTCGAGTCATGACAAAGTGGTATCAGAGTAGTCAGTTACACCTTAGGACTAGAGTAAGTGAGATTGTCTTGGATAAACAGTGTTTAGTATTTTTATTTAGGATTTCAGGCTAGGGATTCCTATTTTGGTGAGATGGTCAATGTATCCATACAACAAAACTCCTATCACCTAACTTTCAACTCAGTACATATAGACATTGGTTGCTTGAAATTTTTTTCTACATGAATCATATAGTAATGAGTTGTGTTCCCCATATATGTTTTCAGTCTGCTCCCCAGATATACTCTTTGACCATGGTACATCTTATTTTTTTAGGATGTCTCCATAAAGACAACTAACTAGGATTCGAATGCGTGATCACGAGGATGATCCACCGAGTGATGAGACATCAATACAGGGGCCTTTACTAGAGATAACACCTCAAGGTGGTTTACCAGTTATACCAACACCCATTAAGCAGAAGATAGTATTGGTAGTACCGATAGAGGATGCACACATGTTGAGTACACTACACAATTTCTAGAGGCAGAGACCTCTTATGTTTTAGGGTGAGCTAGACCCCTAGATGGATAAGGACTAGATAGAGGTATTCGCTTGCATTTCCCCCTTATGAGGATGCTTTCTAATAAAATGGAGGTTTTCTTGATGAGTCTTCTTAAGGGATTACCTAAGTTATGGTGGAGTTTATTAACTCATCCACATGATGAGACAACTATCTCTTAATTAGACTTTGAGAATATTTTCAGGGATGAGTTATATCTGAAAATGTTGTGATCTGTGCGCACACAAGATCTTCTACATCTGTAGTATGACTATTTGATCATGTTAGAGTACTCAACGAAGTTTACTAATCTCTTGTGATACTCCGTTGGTATGGTTTGAGATCCATTCTTTAGAGAATAGAACTTTGATAAGGGATTACGATGGGACATTAGGGATTTAGTGGTATCCCTTTAAATTCCAACCTAATTTGGAGTTATTGATTAGGACTTGGTGGTGGAGTGCTTCCTGGAAGAGAAGACAACAAAAGTGGGTTCTGGTAGTGGGAAACTAGGAGCTGATACCTTGGAAGCAGGTATCCAATGGAAATTACAGGGATATAAGGAAGTTAGATGCTTCAGGAGGTGATCCCAGGACACAAGGTTATAGATGAAAGTCTCTCAAGATATCTTGAACCAGTTAAGGGAGAGGAGGTGTTTATCCTGCAATAGTTAGGGAAATATGGCTCAGGATTGTCTGACCCATTATACAACTATCCAATAGATGGTTGAGGCACTATTGAGACAGAGGTATAGGTAGGAGAAGGGTGGTATGTAGGGCATTAGACATGACATAGGGGACTGCAGAGCTATAGGAGGTGGTCAGAGGTTTGAACTATTACCACCACCACCCCCAGGTGGTCTACATTAGTCTTAGGGAGATATTGGTCAGAGATGAGGTCAATTTTAGGCTATGGATTCTATGAACCCAAGGATCCAAGGATGAAACGAGGTAAAATATGTGTCTTTTATACTTTATCCATAGTATTGATAGACATAGGTGCAATTCATTTCTTCCTTTACACTTCTCTAGTTTGATAATTAGAGATTCTAGTTGATCTGTTTTCTTGAACATTGTGGTTGGAGACTTCGACAGGCAGTGACTCAGTGATTGTTCACTTGTGTTGAAATTGAGACCTAATGCTTAGTGGTGAGAATTTTTTATGGGATATCTTTGCAGTAGAAATGAGGACTCATGAAGTAATCTTAGGTATGAAATTACTATCCAATGTTCATGCCTATATTGACTATTTGAGGTGGAGGATGTGGTGTGTTCATAGTGATGGAACATGGTTTTCCTCTGTGGGTGAAAAGTAAACCTTGGCAGAGAAGGATGGGATCAGGAATAGGATAGTGAAACCAATTACTAGCCAGTTGGATAACATGAATCATCCAGTAGTGGATGCTATAAGATTTTAGTTTCCTATAGTGGTGGCGGAATACAATGATGTCTTTCCTAAAGAAATTATAGACTTACCTCCCTAATGATAGATATATTTTTTCATTTAATTTCATCCTGGGATGACCTCAATATCTACACCATCATATCATATGGCTCTCATAGAGCTTTGCGAGCTTAGGTTGTAGTTGTAGGACTTTCAGAAGAAGGGATTTATGAGACCCAATATTTTACCTTGGCATCCCCAGTATTGTTCGTCAAAAAGGCTGATGGTAGATTGAGGTTATGTATGGACTACTAGCACTTGAACCAGGTGACCATGAAGAATAAGTATCCACTACCAAGTATTGATGAACTATATGATCAGTTGATATGGGATTGATGATTCTCGAATATTGAACTCAGATCAAGCTATCACCAGTTATGAGTACAATATGAGGATATTACAAAGATGAAATTCAGATGTTGCTGTAGTCACTATGAAAACTTGGTGATTTCCTTTGGTGTGATGAACTCCCCAAAAGTATTCATGGGACTCAAAAACTAGATCTTTTAGCCTTTCTTAGGCTGGTTCATGGTGGTATTTATCGATGACATCCTAGTGTACTCAGAATCTGAGGAGGACCACATGAGACACTTGGGGATTGTTCTAGAGACACTCCAAGAGCACCAAATTTATAGAAAGGTCTCAAAGTTTAATTTTTGGATTCAATAGTTCAACTTACTAGGACACATCATCTCAGATGAAGGACTAGTAGTGGACCCAGTGAAGGTTGAGGAAGTTCTTGAATGGGATCTACCCAAGAGTGTTTCTGAGGTGTGAAGTTTCCTTAGGTTGGTAGGTTACTATCAGAGGTTTGTACCCAATATATTCATAGTGAAAGAACACTTGATAGCTTTGACCCAAAATGGGCATCCTATCATGTGGATGGAAAGGTTTTAGAAGTTATTTCAGGAGTTGAGAAAGAGTTTTAAGAGTGATCCCATATTGATATTTTCAGAGGAGGGTGTTGAGTTCGTAGTGTTCTTCAATGCATCAAGGAACAAACATGGTTGTGTTTTGATGTAGAGGAAGGAAATGATTACCTATGTTTTATGTTAGTTGAGGACACATGAGAAAAACTACATGACCTGTGATCTTGAGCTAGCAGTAGTAGTCTTCGCACTAAATATGCGATGACACTACCTGATGGGAGAGTAGTTTATCATCTACTCTAACCACAAGAGTCTCAAGTATATATTCTCATAAAAGGATCTTAAATTGAGACAAATGAAATGGATAGATTTATTCCAGAACTATAAATTCAAGATTTTATATACTCTTGGGAAGGGTGACATGGTGGAAGACTCCCTCAACAAGAGATCTTGTTCTCAGTTGTTGGCTGAGGCATTGAAGTAGTTATCCTCATTGTAGTTTTCCTTTGTGGAAACGATAGTGATTTGTGTCCTTAGTCAATGGTTGTTACCAAAAAACTTTTAAAACATGTCAAGGATTATCAGAGTAGAGATACTGACTATGAGACCTTACATACTTATATATCTATTGGACATACTTCTCATGGATATTTTGAAGGTGGTGACCATTATATTCTTTTCATAGAATGAATGATGGTGCCCTTTATGTTGATGGAGGAGGTGATGTAATAGTTTCATAAACCCCCTTTATAAGTACATACAAGTGTGTAAAAGATGTATGAGTATATCCAATGTTATTTTTGGTGGCCTAGCATAAATAAGGGAGTTGCAGAGTTTATCTCTTGATGCCTCACTTGTCAGCAAGTGAAGGCTGAGCACTAGGTTCCAGCCAGTTTAGCTCAACCCCTTAAGGTGACAGAGTAGAAGTGGGATGAGATATCCATATACTTCATGATAAGGATACCAGGTATGCACAGGGGGAATTATTCCATCTAGGAGATCGTAGACTGACACACCAAGTCAACCCACTTCCTTGATATTGAGAGTAGAGTTCTATATAGATATTGTGATGACTCTATGTACATGAGATAGTCTGACTCCAAGGAGTTCCCTCGATGATTATTTTATATCATGACACTCAATTCCTTTCACAATTATAGAGAATATTTCAAGAGGACTTCTAGAATCAATTATGCTTGAGCATAGAGTTTCACACCCAGACTAACAACCAGAGAGAGAAGACCATTTAGGTCTTAGAGGACATTCTATGGGATTGAATGTTAGACTTTGGTTGTAGTTGGGAGGTTCATCTACCTTTGGTGGAGTTTTCATAAAATAATATATACCATTCCAAAATTGGTATCGAACCATTTGAATATTTATACAAGGGACACTGAAGGTGACCACTTTGTTAGACTGATCTGGGAGAGTCATCACACATGGGCCCATAAATGGTGTGAGCTACTACAAAGAAGGCATAGATAATCCAGGAGAATATAAGGACCACATAGATCCATAAGAAGTCTTATAATGATCGATAATAGAGACCTTTTGAGTTTAAAGAGGGATACTATGTGTTCCTGAGGGTCTCACCTTGTTGTGGATTGTAGATATTTGGCTGGGGTAAAAAATTATATCCAAGATTCAATAGTCCTTTCCAGATACTACATAGAGTTGGTGATGGAGAATAATTATTAGATCTATTACCAAATTTGGACCAGGTACATGATGTCTTCCAAGTGTCGCAGCTAAGGAGGTTCATGCATGACCCGTTACATGTTATCAATTGGGGAGAGATGAACATCGAGGATGGAGCTAGCTTTACTGAGTACCCATTGGAGATTAAAGATTAGTAGGAGAGGATCCTTCATGGGTGATCAATTCCCCAAGTGAATTTCTAGTGGTAGCACGTGAATCTTTAGAAGAGAATCTGGAATAGGGATACCCAAATACGATCCCAATACCCTCATCTTTTTGAGTAGGTTTTCTCTCTTCAGGACAAAAATCCATAAGGTGGGGAGAATGCAATGACTCAAATTTTCTATGTATTATTTTTGGATTTTATATAGATTATTTTTGAGATTAGGAACTGATATGGAGTTTTATTCTAAGGCTCGGTGTGCTCGAAATAAATGTTTTAAATATATTAAATATATTAAATAACACACATACACACACAGTTTTCTTGAAAAATTAAAATAACCCCTGAAAGCGGTCCCAAATCAGAATTACAAGGGAATTGTTGAATTAAAAATAGAGGTTTCACATTAGTCATGAAATAACCTTTTGTCTGGGTGAGGCATTTGTGAAAATGTTTTCATGGGCACAAATAAAATAATTTTTTTTAATTTTATTTATTTTTGACATAGAGACCTACTTCTTATTTAAGTGTACGATTAGAGATTTTATCTTAGGGTTGGATGCTAAAGATTGGATACCTAGAGACCATTATAGGAGAGATTTCTTGGTGAATGATGATGGTTTGAGACCAAATCATGAATTGTTGTGCTAATAAAGTTTGTGGATCTCATCAACGATGAAAACACAAAAAAGTTCTTCATCAATGATCAATCCAAACTCTGGGTATGATATTGATTTGTGTTTTCCATCCTTTTATTCAATATTGATCAAATGCGGATCAATTCCACTAATAGAATTAATACCCACATAGTTAATAGATTCAAATTTATGGATTATTGTTCATCGTTTATCTATTCCTCTTTGATTTGTCTTTTTCTAAAACAACGAATCAAGGATGAACAAACAAAGGTCAAGTTTTGTTCCTCACATTTTATGGATTTTTTATTTCTCCCCCCATTAATCACATGTTCATCAAAGGAGTTTATTTTGGCCATGGTTCGATGAATACCCAGTATTTGATCATTATATGACCATTATTTGGTGCAATAGATCAATACGAAAAGTGCAGTTCATGATTGATGGTTTGATCAAGGTGAAATAATGGAGGTGGATTATTGGAGGTGGATCAGATTGATTTGAGGTTTCTATTCTACCTATTTTTTACACACAGTGAAAAGTGGCACAATTGTTTAATTCTGAATAGATCGAGGACCCAAATCCTAGCTAGTGATGACAACATGGGTTAGCTGACCTTGGATCTATAGGTTATAGTGAGGGTGGTGGATCTAGCAATGCATAGGATGGACCAAAGGAAGATCTGATGAATATAGAAAATCCAGATCAACACAATGTGTATTTTGGGATTACACACCATGTGGGACCCCCTAGCAGTGGACCTAGGGTTTCAGATCGAGTTAAATATCACACACTGTGTGACACTGTCACATTCCATGTGACCCATTTGTGGTAGATCGATATGTACATTGAAGGTTACACAAAAATGACCAAGAGTACATAGGAATGGTCACACCATGTACTCAGACACAAACACAACTAAAAGTACATGGGATGGTACACAGGCATGACCAATGATACATAGACACATCTAGGAAACACAGGAAGGTGTTGAGAAACCTCTATATTCCATGTGTCTCACTCACACAATGTGTATGTTGAGGTTTACATGCTGTGTGATTCAACACCACACGGGAAGATCCAGGTTGTGCAAGGAACACTGTGTATTCTACTTACACACCATGTACTCCCTTATAGACAACTTGGACTTTTTATCTCTTTAGTTCAGACCAGATTCAGTTAAGTGTATTTATCCTTAATAATTTATTTCAAGGGTATTGTGAGTTATTACATCCACATCATATGATTATGATAACATCTAGAGTATGAGTCTCAGATAGAGTTTGTGGTGTCCATCCATGAGACTGGGGTGTGATCCTCTATCATCTTTATAACCTAGGTGGGGTTTGTGGAGTCATTGTGACTTACTTGAGTAGGGAATTGATCCTATATCTAGCAGGCCATATCAGTAGGATTTTTGGTATCATTGGAATACAATATACTACACAGAAGGTTGATCCATATTGGGTTCGTGGTGTCCCATAATAGTTCTGGACATGAACCCCTATCTGAGTATCATGGTATTCTAAGACCATTGAGATTTCTTAGGCAAGTCTCAATGATCTTGAACACTTGAATGAGTGTATTAGATGATGGAATTGATCATGGAGTGGATTCTCCCAGAACGAGTGTTGCTACAATTGGAATCCTATGTCTAGAAGTTGTTTGTGATCGCCTAGTGGTGCAGTGTCCTCACCGAGTATATTTGGGTGATTTTTATTATACATTTATTGTTATATATTTTATTGATATGAATATACTTGGTTCTTAATATTTAGTGTTTTCTAGGTATCCTACTGGATATTGTTATACTCACCCTTACATGGGATCTTCTATAATGTCTCATGCTTATGCAGAAGATAACCCTTTTTATGATGTACTAGGAGGAGGCATATAAGGTGGAGTGTATGTTGAGATAGATATACCGAGGTGTTTACCGAGAGCTTCCATTTGATCATAGTCCTTTCCCTTAGAGAAGGTTGGACTCTTTACAGTTTTTGGTTGGGATTGTGTTCAGACACTTTCCATTTTCAGTACAATACTATCCTACTCTGGTTGTGGGGTTATATATGTATTCATGAATTGGTTTCAGTTTGTTTTATATTTTAGCATTGTGTGGGATTAAAGATGTGCGTGTGCGTAAAATTACATTTGTATAATACCTCCTATTTGTGGGATATGCCTACTCGACACTAGTTGCCAGCCCCTAGCCTATTTTAGGTAAACTTGAGGAGTCACAGGTCAGACCTTGATGGGTCAGTTTATGATAATAATATAATTTTTATGATGTCAAATGTTATTTTTAAGGGTTTGAAAACTTTTATTGTCAAAAAAACCTAGTATTTCTCAATAAATATTGATTCTATTTTAAAAGTGAAAATTTAAATATTTAGAATTTTCTTTGATAAAATAAATATTATGTTTTGAATCAGCATGTCAAAATTATCTAATGGTGAATTTTTTATAATTTTCTAAGAAAGTCAATTTTTTGGGTAAAAATTAAATATGGTATAAATATACAGTGTGCATTATAACATCATAATGACCCAAAATTTATGTAATAATTTCTATAAAAGGTATCTAGGACCAAATATATGTACCTCTTTAAAATATTTTTTTTTAGGTTATTTGAATAATTTTATAAAGCCTTTTTGAATCCTCCAAAACCTATATTATATTTTAAGGTTTTAAAATCATTTCTTTAAGAACATGACTCACTTTCACATCGCCAAGGGTAATATTTTAATAATTTCATCCATTGAACTTATAAAATAATTATAACCACTCCTATTTGGCTGAAAATATGGACAAATACTATGGGAAGGTTTTTGGTTTTTATTACTTTATTATATAGATTCCAAAACCTAAGTTGGAGAAATAATAAAGAATTCCCCTCTATTTTACTACATAAACCCACCAAACCTCCCCTTACTATTCACTCAAAAACTTTGTTTCACATACTTATTAGTCCCTCCCATCTCTATAGTTCTTCCAAGGTTCCCTCAATCTCTCAATTATCCCCTCTCAATCTTTTGGAATCACCCACTCAAGGTAAGGGATCCTCTCCACCTCTTTATTCAAGCATCTTCATTATCTTATGCCTTTTATCTCCAATTACTAATGTTGGGATATGTTTTTACATAAACCTTACTGAAATTATGTTTTATAAATGATGATATAACCCTTTAACTCTCATAAATCCCTACAATGAACATTTATCTGCCCCCGTTATGCTGTCGAAATTTCACTACGATTTTCTATGCCAACCAATTTTGTAGTGAATACCCATACCCATTTAATATCATGGTTGTTCACCTTTATGAACATATAATTATTTGATTATGTATTTACTTTTCCATAATCCAAAATCCATTATCTTGGGATTATATCTGATGAAACATGTTCTTATTTACATGATCTATGTGGCACACTTATGAATGTACATGATATGATTATGATGGGTGTGCCCAGATAGCGCTCAAATGCATTGGGTAATGTTTTAGTCTAATGATATTCCATGTATGGTGTGTGGGTGTGTATCCTAATCACATAATGTTTAGTTTTATTGGTTTTTAACCATTAATTATTCTTATTATAACATGTTTAAAGTTGTCTTCACATTTACCATGTTTCCTTTATGTTACCATGATATATCTTGCATCATTGTTCATGTTTATGATTAACAACCATTTTATGTCCCATTGAAATGCCTATTTCCTAACATGTAATAATTTATTCATGTTATTATTTGTTTATTACCTTGTTATGTTTTATATATCAATGAAATATTAGAGAACCAATGATTTCTAAAATCATGTTTAGGAAGTTTTCAATAATGTTATTGTATCCCATGTTCAAGATGTAATGTTATGTACCTAATTCAAAAATACATTATACTTCATGATCTTATAGGTTTTATTATGTGTATACTCATGTAATAAATCATAAATTAATGTGTAATAAATACAAGGGTTGTTATAGTTGGTATATGTGACAAAGGATGTATCCAATCCTTGAAAAATCTCACATGTGAGATTTGGAAGAAACACGAATCTCCACCTAATGACTTTATGAGGAAAGGCATAACACTGGGGATGGTGGAGTGTTTCACCTAGGAGGTGTATCCATCCATGTAATACCCTGACAGGTATCAATTATAATCCACTAAAAATAATTCCAGACCACTATAGTTGGCATTATAGAAAAGTTTATTTATTTTTGGAATTTAGATTAGAAAACTCTAGAGAAAACCTTAAGGATAAGACTAAATAGAAGAAAACATCCCTAAGTTTTTGTAAAGAAAATAATAAATGGTTTCCAATAAAATACATCCCTATATAGATACTACAAGTGGATGTGGATATGAAAGAGATGTACCTAGGGGTAACATATGAAAACACCGCATTAATTTAGACTCGATCGAGAAATGGTGCATGAAAATGGAACTTACTGCACACCTGGTTTGATGCTCCAGATGGATATGATTTGGTAAATTCATAATCTCATGACAAAATATTATTAAGGGAACAAAAATGCACAAAAGATTCTATGTTGGGAAATAGATCATGATTAACTTATGTTGACACCTATAAATTCATAAGTTAAGGATTTAATATTATTTATAAATTACCTTTTTAATGTTATTGGATTCCCATTTATGTGTTTAATAGTTTAAAGCTACTCATAACTAATTTTACTTCATTCCATACAATGAATGTAAATATGAGGAACTGAGTAAAAAACAAATATTAAGGGCAATGTGATTGATTCCAAACCCTATGGGAGTAGGAATCACGAAAATTTTGATGATACTCTCTTAGTTGACTTAGGTTTTGAAAAGAAAACTGAATTAAGAGGAATGTCTAGATCCCCCTAAGAAAGAACAAATTGAAATTGATACCTTTATATGAAAAATACCTCAAAATTTCAATGGATCATATGATCCATTAGTCATGGAACAATGGATAAAGTACATTGATAATATCTTACTTATCCTTCAATATTCTAACTAAGAGAAGGTTATAGTGGTTGTTTATCATATGGAGGGAGAAGATTACTAGTGGTGAAAATTGATCAAGAATACTAAGCCTGAGGAAGATATCAAAGTGACAGGGTGAAAGGAAATCCATAAAATGGTTTTTGAAAAATATTTTCTTCGCACTCTCCATCTTAATATGGAAAGGGATTTCCTTAACCTTAAGTAAAAATTTGAGGAATCCACCAGGGTGTACAAAGAAAAATTCACAATACCTGCATAACACGCCTCCATATTTTTCATTACCCTTGAATGAAAATTTTTCTACTTATTTGGTTGATTAAAACCAAGTCTACAAAAATCACTGGTGATTTAATGAGTTGATAGCTATTAGGAAATTTTCTAATGTTCCCTCAAAGTTGAATTGAAGATCATTGAATCTCAAGGGTATCACGATGATAAGAAGCATAAAGTGGAGTTTAATTATGGTATTTCAATTGAGAAATCTAATAGTGGTAAGAAATTTTAACATCATAATTTTCAAAAGTGTGGAAGAAATAACCTCAGAAATTTCCTGAGGTAGGCAAGGAAATAATTTAGGTGAAGAAAAGAAAGGAACCTAGCTAGAGATTGATGATAAGAGAAACCCACCAATGAAATGGAAGAAAGGAATTCTAAAGCCTACCCACAACCTATTGTCCAATGTTTCAAATACAAAAACACTGAAACTATGTCAATAACTTCCCTAAGAAAAGGGTTTTCAGAGACAATTGATGCTAATAACCTCCAAGGCAGCAATTGAGATCTTATATCGTCACAACTGCTGAGGTGGATCTCTGTAACAAAGTGGTTATAGGTACACTAGTTATTCATTCAAGAATAGATAATGTACTTTTTCATTCTGGTTCTATGCATTACTTGATATCATGTAAGTTTATTAGAACGATTCATATACCAACACAAATCATGGAAGTAGAGTAGTTGATGAAAATAAAAAATGAAGAAATTATTGCATCCCAAGTATATAAATCCTACCTTGTAAAATTTTTTGGGTTTAACTTGAAAAAAACCTTATGATAATCCCTTTATTGGAATTTGATGCAATTATAGGTATGGATTTGTTTTCCTTACATAGAACTAACATAAATTTCCATGATAAGGAAATCACTCTCTATATCACGAATCATCCTCTAATTTTGTACAAGTGCAAGGAGGAGGATGCATATTATTTAATACCAAAATCTCAAGAATGGATATTATTTCCCTATGAGAAAGTGTATCAAGATTAAATGATTTATTCTAATGAAAATATCACCCCTGAAGACATTCCCATTGTGATGGAATACACTGAATTGTTTCTTATGGAATTTACTAGTGTTCATCCTAGTTGAGAAGATGAATTTTCAATCAATCTTATACCTAGGAATTTTATAATACCCAAGAATATATATAATTGATTTTTTGGAACTTGAGGAGATAAAGAAACAAAAACACGATAATATAGATAAAGAGTTTATATGCCCAAGTGCTTCATCGTGGAGTACACCAGTCCTCTTCGTTAAGAAAAATCATAGGTCAATGTGAATTTTTGTTGATTACCATGAGATCAACAAGATCATGACAAATAAAAATTACCCTCTACCATGGATTGATTATTTTTTCAATCAACTATTTAGAGAAAAATACTTCTCCATGTTGGATCTTCAGTCAGGGTATTGTCAAGTAAGTATGAACAAGGAGGATATCCCCAAGACTGCTTTCTGTACAAGGTATGAACACTACGAGTTCATAGTAATTCCATTCAAACTCACTAATGCTACAGTAATATTCATGGAACTGATTAATAGAGTCTTTATAGATCACCTCAAAAAATTTATGGTAGTATTTATAGAAGATATTCTATTATACTCTAAAATCAAGAAGGATAATGAGGAGAATTTGAGCACTGCGCTAAAAACCCTATGAAATGAGAATATTTATGAAAATTAAAACAAATATGAGTTTTGGTTAAAGGAATTATCATTATTAGGGTATATTATCATAATAATTGAGTTATATGTGGACCCTTAAAAGGTAGATTCAATTGAATAATGGAAAAGACTAACCACTATGATGGAAATCCATACTTCCCTTGGATTATCTGGGTGCTATTTTTGATTTGTGAGAAATTTCTCATGATTTTCAGAACCTTTAACCAAACTAAATCATAAGGGATTCATGTTTTTTTTGGAATAATTAATGTGAAGAGAGATTCAAGGAGTTAAAAAAAGGATTATCAATTCACCTGTACTTACACTACCCACAAGTGAGGAAATTTTAATGGTATACAGTAATGCTTCAAAGAAAGGCTTGGACTATGTATTAACTCATAGTGACAAAGTGATAGCCTATGATTCAAGTAAATTTAAAGTTAATGGATAGAACTACCCATTTCATGATCTATAGTTGGCTACAGTTATCTTTTCAATAAAAAAATAGCATCATTTTCTCTTTGGGGAGAAGTGTGAAATATATATAAATAATAAGAGACTCAAGTATATATTCACATAGAAAGAGATGAATATGAATCAATAAATATGGTTTGAGCTAATTAAGGTCTATAAATTTCAATCCACTACCATCCTAGGAAATAAAATAAAGTTTCAGATTCTCTAAGTAGAAATGATCCAGAAATTTTATCATTGATGAGAATTTAGAAGGATCCAATCATATTAGACTTGTAAAGGATGGACATGGGAATCATAAAGGAAGAAACATCATTAATACATTCACAATTTATTTCTTAACCTTCCATTCAATAGAATATAAAGGACTCTCAAATAAATGATGTGGAAATTCATAAGAATGTGGAAGCTATAAGAAAAGGGAAATCCTCAGAGTTCAAAATTAATGCAAAAGGAGTTTTAAGATTTGGGCCATGACTATATGTACCATAAAATCCCAATTTAATGTATCTATTATATAATAAAAATATATTGACCTTCAACATCCCTAAATGGAGTGAAAAGATGTATCAAGATCTCTAAGAGCACTATTGGTGGGAAAATATGAAGAAAGAGATCACGAAATATACATCAAGGTGTCTTGTATATCAGTAAGTAAAGGATGAAAGGAAAAAATCTAATGGGATGATGAAACCATTACCCATACCTACATGGAAATGGAAAAACATTGCAAAATACTCTGTCATTTGTCTTCTGAAGACATCAAGACGAAATAATACTATATGGGTTGTAGTGGATTGTCTTACAATAAAAACTCACTTCATTACAATTCAAGAGGACTTATCACATGATAAAGTTGTAAGTATATAAATTAGAGAAGTGGTGAGGTTTCATGGAACACCACTATAAATTTTATCTAATCAAGATACATGATTTACCTCCAAAAACTTGAAGTGTCTCCAACATGATCTAAATACTAAGTTGAACTTCAACACAACTTATTACCCTCAAAATGATGTTCAATATGAGCAAACTATCCAGACACCTGAGAACATGTTGAGAGAATGCTTGATGGAATTAAAATGAGGATGAGATCAACATATTCTTTTGCTTGAGTTCTCATAAAATAATAGTTTCCACCCAAGAATCCAAATGGCTCCCTATTCATCCCTTTATGGGAAGAGATACAAAAAACCTATATTTTAGGATGGAGTTGGTGAACACAAATAATTGGGTCATAAAATGGTTAAGAAAATGGTAGAAAAGGTCAATACCATTCAGTATCACATCAATGATGCTCAGAGTTGATAGAAGATCTATGATGACAATCTTCAATGAATCATAAAGTTTTATTTTAGAGATAAGGTATTCCTATGAATATCTCTATGGGAGGACACGAGATTTGGGAAGAAATGAAAGATTAGTCCCAGATAAATTGGTCCCTTTGAGATCTTTGATTATATCAGAGTGGTGGCCTATTGACTAGAACTCCTAACTAACCAATATCAAGTACATGATATGTTCCATGTATCCCTATCTAGGAAGTACATACCAAACCCCCCACATATGATTAATCTAGAGGTGGAACCATTGAAGAATTATCATTCGTATGAGGAGTAACTGATGAAGATATTAGATCTTAGAGAGAAAGTTATATGATATAAGATAATGAACCTAGTAAAGGTGATATAGAGAAACCACAAGTTTGAAGAAGTGATGTGGGAACTATAGGAGGTGATGAAAAAAAATTACCCTTACTTGTTTTAGTGTGTGAAATGAACATTTCTAGAGTGAAATTTATGAAGGGGGGAAGATTATAATGACCTGAACTTTTATAAATAAAATTCCATTTGTGATTGAATTAAATTACATATTATAGTTATAGAAAACACATGTAGTTATTTGGTTTTATTATATCCTATTATATTTAAAAGAACATTAAGCATCATAACCATTGATAATATAGTCATTGAACAATGATCATGTGATTAGTATAAATATAGGGTTTTGATAAATCCAATTGACACAGACAAAGGAAGTGGTGACCTCAAATAGTAGGATTATACCCTATGAAGCCCATTTATCAGAGATTTTAAGGGAGATAGAATCATTGGGATTTTCCCTTAAATAAGACCAATATGTTACCTAATAACTAAATCATGATCAAAACTATTTATGGGAGAAGTTCAAGCTCATCAAGATCAAAACCCAAACCATGTACGACAAACCACGCCTTGAAAATAACACCATAACACACCTTACCCTTAGGGAATTTGATGGTGTAAAAAAGACTTATGTATCAATATCCTAATAATATGAATATGTATATTTTATAGAATAATGAATATATTTTATTCTTCTTGTTGTTACTTTATAAATGATTTTTGATTTTGATATGATTAAACATAAATTGTATTTTTGGGTGATTTGAAATTTCAACTAAGAAATTAATTTTGATGAATTAATAGATATTTAAAATAAATAGTATTTTAATAATATTTTATTTTTAAATAATTATTAATAAATTTAAATTATAATATAATTTTTATGAAGTCAAATGTAATTTTTAAGTGTTTAAAACTGTTATTGTCAAAAAACCCAATATTTCTCAATAAATGTCAACTCTGTTTTAAAAGTGAAAATTAAAATATTTATAAAATTATTTTTATAAAATAATTATTATTTTTGGAATCAGCACATCGAAATTATCCAATGGTAAATTTTTTATAATTTTCTAATACAGTCAAATTTTTGGGTAAAAATTAAATACTGTATAAATATACGCTGTGTATTATGGCATCATAATGACCCAAAAGTGATGTAATAAATTCTATAAAAGGTATAAATGAAAAAATATATGTTTCCACTTTAAAATAATATTTTTATGTTATTTTATTAAACCTTTATGAATCCTCCAAAATCTATTTTATATTTTAAGGTTTTAAAATCATTTCATTAAGAAGATAAATCACTTCCACATCACCAAGGGTAATATTTTAATAAGTTTGGACCTTAGAATTAAAAAATATTTAAAAAATATCCTATTTATTATAAACCATGGGAAGGTTTTTGGTTTTTATTAATTTATTATATAGATACCAAAACCTTAGTTTAGGAAATAATAAAGAACTCCCCTCTCGTTTCTTATATAAACCCACCCAAGATCCCCTTCCTATTCACTAAAAAACATTGTATAAAATCATTAATCTTTTATACTCTATATATATTTCTCCCAAGCTGACCCCAATCTCCCAAGAAGACCCTCCCAAGCTTTTGGAATCACCCTCTCAAGGCAAGGGATCCTCTCCTCCTCCTCTTTATTCAAGAATATTCATTATCTTATGCATTTTACTTCTAATTATTAATGTTGATATATGTTCTTCCATATCACCTTACTGAACTTATGATATATAAATGATTATAGACCCCTTTCACTCTCATTAATCCCTCCCATTAACATTTATGTTTCCCCTTTATGCTGTCAAAATTTCACTGTGATTTTCCATGCCAATCAATTGTGTAGTGAATACCCATACCCATTTCCTATCAAGTGTGTTCACCTTTATACACTTATACTTATTTGATTGTGGAATTACATGTATGTAATACACACTATTATCATGGGATTGAATGTGATGAAATATTTTCTTATGTATATGATCTATGTGGAACACTTATGCATGTACATGATAACATTAAACAAATTTTAACAAAAAATTATAATTTATAATATAATTCATATAAAAAATGATTGGATGAATGAAATTTATAACTAATAGATAGTTAATTTATTTTTTAAAGTAAAAAAATAACTTAAAAATTTAGATGTAAATAAATCGTGAATTATATTTACCTCACTCGAAGGTGGTGGAAATAGGTATAACACCATAATATTGTAGATAAACATAAAATAAAATATAAAAAAATATAGTTTAAACATGTATAAATTTTTTAAGAGTAATTTTTATCTTAAAAAAATTTAAAAATGATTTTTTTTGAAAAAAAAATAATCAAAAGTTATTATAACGAAAAAACAATTTATAAATGAAAAAAATGATTTTAACAAAAAATAGAATATAATGATTTAAAACTTATAAATATAAACAATTATAAATACAAGAAGTTACAACCAAAAACAAATTACAGTAAAAGAAAATTTATAATCATAAAAAATTTATAACATTAAACTAATTTTAGAAAAAAATAGATAATTGATTATAAAATGCATACCAACAAATAAATAGATGTATAAAAATTATAACTAACATATAATTAATTTATCTTAAAAAATTAAATAATAAATTAAAAATTTGGTGGTGAATAATGAAAAATAGATCAAGAATTCTGATAAAATCACTCGAAGGCAGTGGTAACAAGGTGAACACTACGAGATTGAAGTGAAATATTTTTAAAAATGAATTAGAAAATATAATGAACAAAAAACCTAAATCATAGATATAGATCACCCAAATTAGGTTTTCCATGGATGAAATGATGTTGAGAATCATAAAAAAGGATAAAGGTTGGAATATTTAGAAGAAAATATTTTAAAAGGATAAAGGCCAGATGCCCATGTTTTTTAAAAACTTTTAATGTTGATTTTATATAAAACCAATGTTAAAATTTTTTTATTACCTTTAATGTTGGTTTTATAGAAATTTTATGTTAAGGGTAATTTTTAATACCTTTTAATATCAATTTTCTAGAAAACCAACATTTAAATGTTCCTGCATCACTTTAAACATCAGTTTTTAAAAAACCAACTTTAATGGTCTGACATAGAAGCCTATTTTTCTACTAGTGGTAGTGTTATATGATGTGTCTATAACTAGTCTTGGTTGTGTTCTGATGTATATGTAATAAGTTATCACCTATGGGTCCTAAAAGTTGAGACCACATGAGCAGAACTACATGACCCACAATCTGGAGCTGGCAGTGGTAGTCTTCATCTTAAAGATTTAGAAGGACTATCTTATGTATTAGTTATTTATCATATGTTATAACCATAAGAGTCTCAATTATATCTTCTTATATAAGGATATCAACTTAATATAGAGGCGATGGATAGAGTTTCTCCAAGATTATGACTTCGAGATAGTCTATACTCTCGATAAGGGGAATGTGGTGGTAGATGTTCTTAGTAGGAGATCTTGTTCTTAGACATTGAGTGAGGTGTTAGAGCATTTAACCTCATTGTTGTTATCCTTAGTGGATGAGGATGGTGTAGTTTACCTACAATCTATGGTTTTTACCCCTTTGCTTCTACAATGTGTTAGGGAAGATCAACTTGGAGATACCGATTGTGTGCCCTTGTGTTTTAAGATATCCACTAGATGTGATCCCGATGGATTTTCTAAAGGATGGGACCATTTCATCCTTTTAAAAGGATGGATTATGGTACTAGTGATGTCATGTGAGGAGGTTCCAAGTGAGTTTCATATATTTCCCTTAGTGGTATATTCAGGTGTGTTGAAGATGTACCAGGACCTTTGGAATTAGTTATGGTGAAAATGGATGAAGATGTGAGTAGATGAGTTCATCTCTAGATGCATCACTTATCAGTAGGTGGAATATGAGTACCAGTTCTAGTGGATTTGGATCAACCCCTTGAGCTACTAGAGTGGAAGTTGTATAGTATATATATGAAATTTATGTTTGGAATTCCATGAATTTATAGAGGACAGGATTCCATCTAGGTGATCATGGACTGACTCACTAAGTCACCCCACTTCCTTATTATCCAAGAGTAGGGTTCAATAGAGAGATTGAGATTCCTTTTCATGCAAGTGATAACCCAAATTCATGTGGTTCTATCGATGATCATTTTTGACAATGATTCTCAATTCACATCATGATTATAGAGAGTATTGTAGAATGAATTTGGGCCTCAGTTTCATTTTTGCATGTAATTTCACCCCCAGACTGATAGAAAAATTGAGAATACTATTCAAGTTATGGGCGAAATGTCATAGGATTTCATGTTGGACTTATTACATAGTTGGGAGGATTACCTAACCCTGGCGGAGTTTTCATAAAATAAAAGTTACCATTCCACCATTGATATGTAAAAATTTTAGGACTTGTATGGGTGAACCAATATGTCACCACTATGTTGGACTGATCCAGGGGAGCCTGAACTCATGAGCATAGTGTTAGTGCAAGTGATGACAAAGAAGGTGCATATCGTCTTGGAGCGGTTGATAACTTCCTAGAGCCATCAGAAGTCTTATGAGAAACGATGAAGGAGGCCTTTTTATTTCATGGAGGGAGACAGAGTGTTCCTGAAGGTCACACCTCAATGTAGATTATAGAGATTTTTCTAGGGTGTAAAGATATCTCTAGGATTTATTAGACCTTTTTAGAAACTGTATAGGGTCCGTGAGGTGGAATATTGTAACAAACCAAAATTATATCAATTGATTTTTTTTTCTTATAATCATTTCATATAGTATAAATCATATAAAAACATATTAAGAAGAAAATAAAAACATTATAAATTAATAACGAATGAAATAAGAGGTATTTCTAGATGTTAAGGAACCTATACTGATGAAATAGTAACTTGATCCTTGGAATAGTAATATGAACCTTATAAATAGTAAACTAGAAAATAAAATAGTAACCTCACCCATGAAAGTATAAATAAAATTTAGGCATATTATAAATGAAAATATGTTATAATTATATCATAGTATATGTAAATAAATGTTTTAGAAATCATTAATTAAGTGTAGATATTTTTATAAAACATAAGTGTTTAATTTAAATTTATAATTAATATAATTTTTTAAAAGAAATTTTATTTCAAAAAATGTATTCATAAATTAATATTTTTTATCTTATGATTATAAGATAACTTTATGAGTCCTTAATTAATTTTTCAAAATGTCACTAAATCAATTATAGTTTTAAAATTGGTATTTTCCAAGTAAATGATGATTTTAATTAAAAATTAAATTTCTCATATTTAGAAAATTCTTTTCATAAAATTGAGTTCATTTTTGAATTATATATGTCAAAAAATGGTTAGGGTGATTTTTTTTTGGATTTTTCTAAAATAGATAAATTTTTGGTGAATCATAAAATATGGTAATTTACGGTATATATACATTATAAGTTAAATTCACTATTCATTGAGTCTTCACTGATGTAAGAACCATAATCTCGAATTATCCTTATCTATTTACTTTATTTAGTCATGCGATCATAAATATTTATTGTCTTGAGGAAAAATAATAAACTAATTATAAAAATAATGAGAAAACACTCTTATCCTCCACTATAAATACCACCCTCACCACATCTTCTCCTCACACCTCTCAAGATTTGATAATTTTAAAAATTATGCTCAAATATCTTAAGAATCCCCTACCCAATTTCCAAGATCAATTGGTATCATAAAAAGACCAAAACCTTTTCCCTAAGGAGGTTCTCAAGTAGGAGGAATTCAAGAGGTAAAATCGTCTTTCTTTTCTTTTAATTTCTTTTCAAGTTCTTTTCTTTTCTTATTATCTCCTCACCTCCATGCATCTAAATGGTGTGATAAATATAGTAACTTAAATATACTATAATTTTATTATTCTAATGGAATAATACATAATGAAACCTTTTCCCCTCTTCCTTTTATTCTAAAAATGAAAATGTTATCCATGAGGTATTAGTTTATCACCTTCAAGGATGAAAGATTATCATTTTCTTTTATTGCCTTCAAGTTTGGTCATAAAAAAATTATAATGGTTGAAACTGATTGTAAAATTTGTGTTATAACCCTTTTTATGTTTTGGAACTAACATATTTACATAATACAAAATTATAAAATAAAATGAGTTCGTTATGGTCGGAAACCGCCAAAATCAACCCAAACGATTATCTTGAACTATCTATTTAATGATTCATATTGATATAATATAAAAAATAATATATAAGAAAAATTGAAACTATGGAAGATTATTAATAATATATAATTTCAATTCTAGATAATTACCCCCACTTTACATGATTTTCTATACAAGTAAAAAGTAAACCGATCATGAAGACCAAGGAAACCAATGCTCCCAAATGATAAAATTATATCTTATAATGCATAAAAATGGCCAAAAATGAAATTAATAAAATTATAATAAATAAAATTAATTTATTAAAGGTTATTAATTAATTAATTAATTGGTTTAATTTTATTATCCAGGATATTAAGATCAAGTGCAGAACCATTTCAGAGATAAGGTAAGAGATTATACCTGAACCTCTATTTTTCCCTTCAGGTTACTATTTATCCATCTTTACCCCAATGGAATGTTTATTTTTTTTAATTTTTATACATTATGTGTATATTTTCCAAACTCATGTATCTAGATCAGATAGGGAAATACATGTTTTAGAAAGGTTCCCTTCTCAATTCTTTCTGATAAACAAGCCCGATTAAAGGGAAATTACTGAATTCTTACTTATTTCAAGTAACATCCATAATATATTTTAAGCCACCATTATCTTTCTAAAATCACTCATTTTATCATGAAAAACTATTTTAGTTCATTTCTGGTTTTGTAAAAAAATTATTCCTTTTCTGCTTTAAGGAATCTTTAATATTTTCCTTAAACTACACTAAAATGTTTTATTTCTAAAGTTTCTTAAACCCTATTTTTACATGTTTTCACTTCATTTTGACATATATTATCATGATATATGCCTAAATTCCCATATTAATGTCTATGTATGTTTTAAATCAATTCTTTCATGGAATTTTTTTTTGATATTCCCTTTTGTTATGCCTTTTGGCATGATTATGATACCCAATTCTTTCCATGGGTAACCTTTATGTCTATATTTGATTCCTTATGCATGATTCTTAATGTGGAACACATATTTGTGAACATGTTATGATGTGTGTGCCCATATATCACTTCCATGCATTGGTTAATGTTTAGTCTCATGATACATCCTGTTGGGACATGGAGTGAACCTGATTCCTTTATGGGACTTTGTCCACCATGTCTGGGTATCTAGACTTGACTCATGTTAATGTCATGTTATATGATGTTTCCACATTCCTATAATTTCATGGTTATATGTTCCCATGTTATACATGATATTATTCTGTAATTTTTTTCATGTTCCATTCCTTTATGTTATCATGTTAATCCTTTTAAACCATACGCTATTTTTATTCCTATGCTTATTCCTTTACTGGGTTTTTTAACTCATCCGTTTTAATCATGTATTCCCCGGGTTATACTATACTAATATAAGGGATAAAAGGAGTTAGGATATCATTATGAATAATAAATAAAACATTTTTTATTTTGGTTTCATGATTCTTAATTGTGTACCCAATCTCCAAGATAGTAGACTTTGGGATCCTTGGATTATAATTTGATGTTTAATTATGCTTAAAATCATGTAATAATATGTGTAAAAGGATAGGGTCTCTATAGTTGGTATTATAAGAAAAGTTTAGTTATTTTTGGTATTAGGATTAGAAAACTCTAGCGAAAACCTTAGGGATAAAAATAAGTATAAGAAAAAATCCCTAAATTTTGGTAAGTATAGAGTAAGTGGTTTATCAAGAAAATAGATCCCTCTTTGGATACTACAAGTAGACGTGGTTCTGGAACATATGTACCTAGGGGTAACAAATCTAATAATGTGTCTCAGCCCTGACTTGAGGTAACCTGTTATATGACAATGGGCCTTACTACGCACCTGGTTTGACACTCCTGAGGGACATGCTTTGGTAAATTAATAAGCCCATTACAAACCATTATAAAGGAAAAAAATGACCATAAGAGTATATGTTAGGAAATAGATATTGTATAACCTATATTGAAACCCATGAATTAGAAAATAGGATATAATATTACAATATTTATTTGTTAATTTTTTTACATACTTATTAGCTAAGTATTTAGGCCCTCGAATTTTAGTTTCATTTTATTAGTTGATGAAGGGAAATAGAAGAACACATGCAAAAAATAAATGTGATAGAAAATGTGAATATTTCCCTAATAAAATGATAAATATTATGGGAACATGTGATCAAAACTTTATGAAAATACTTTCTCAGTTGGATCAAGTTATGAATAATAACCTGATTCATGTGGAATTCCCTCATTCTCCGTAGAAAGAGCAAGTTTCCATCGAATCATTCATCCAGAAAAGGCCTCCAATGTTTATTGGATCTTTTAATCCCATACTTTAAGAAAAATGTATTACATTCATTAAGAAGATATTCTCTATCATCCAGTTCTTAGAAGAAGATAAAGTTGTACAGGTAGTTTATTGTTTTTATGGGGAAGCTGATTATTGGTAGATACCAATCAAGAACACAAAGTCCAAGGAGAAAATTGATTCTATGAAATGGGAAGATTTTAAGAAAATATTTTTCAATAAATATTTTCTTAAAACCCTCAGTCTCAAGGTGGGATTATAATTCCTCAGACTGGAGCATAAAGAAGATGAGACTATCAGGGTGTATAAGGAAAATTTCACAAGTCTTGCAAGAGACGCCTCTATCTTTGTCATGAACACTAAAAGCAAGGTCGATCACTTATTTTATGGACTAAAGTCGAGTATATAAAAATCATTGGTGATTTAGGACTTCAATAGTTATGATAAGATTGGCCATTGTGCCCTTAAGGTTGAAATAGTGATTTGATACTCTTTGTGGTCTCATGAGCTTGATGAAAAAAAATATGAAAATGGAGTTTAATATGGGTGGATCAATAGATAAATTCCATGATGAATAGAAGAATCAACATCTCACATGTAAAAATTGTGGGAAGAAACATCTTGGAAAGTACTTAAAGGGAACCAATAGATGCTTTAAATGGGAAAGAGAAGGGAATATGGAAAATAAATGCAGAAGGGATATGAAAAATACCACTAACGTGGAAGAAGAAAGGAAGGTTTAGATAAAAAATGATCCTATAGTTTATTGTTTCAACTGTAAGGAAAATGGGCATTATGCGATCCATTTCCCTAAGCAAAGGGTTGTTGGAGGCAATCAATAAAAACAACCTCCAAGGAAACAAAGAAGATCATATTCTATCACTACTACTGAGGTGGAACCCAACAATTATGAGGTGACAGGTACAATGGTTATTCATTCAAGAGTAGTGAAAGTACTATTTGATTTTGGTTCTATGCATTATTTCATATCTTGTAAGTTTAGTAGAACTATTCAGTCACCACCTCAAAATTTGGAAGTTAAGTTACCCATGATAATAAGAAATGGGGAAATTATTGCATCCAAAGTTTATAACTCCTCCCCAGTTAATGTTTTTGAAATGAACCTCTCAAAAAATATTGTTATACTACCTTTGGTAGAGATTAATTCTATATTGGGAATGGATTGGATATCTTTATACAAAGCCAAAATTGACTTTCGGGAAAGAGAGATAACTCTTCACATCCCAAAGCATCCTCCAATTCTGTACAAGTATAAGGAAGAGGATGAATCTATTTTAGAATCATCGTCGCAATTTTGGGTATTTTTGCCTTACGAGAATTCATATATACCTCAAATGATTAGGACAAAGTATAGAATCATGATTGAATACATTCCCATTGTGAGGGACTACATTAATGTATTCCCTAAATAATTGTCTAGTCTTTCTCATAACCAATAGGTTGAGTTCTAAATTGAAATTATTCCTGGGTCTCTGCATATATCAAAGACACCTTATAAAATGGCCACCATTGAGCTGGAATAACCAATGAAGAAATTTTAGGAGAATCTGGAAACAGGTTTTATACACCTGAGTGCTTCACCAAGGGGTACGTCAGTCCTCTTCATCAAGAAGAAGGATAGATCAATGCGCATATTAATTGATTATCATGAGCTCAAAAAAATCATGATAAAGAACAAGTATCCCCTTCCATGGATAGATGACTTGTTTGATCAGCTATGTGGGTCCAGTTATTTCTCAAATGTGGACCTTCAGTCGAGATACCACCAATTAAAGGTGAGGAAGGAAGATATTCCCCAGAATGCCTTTCAAACATGGTATGGACACTATGAGTTCATAGTGATTCCCTTTAGACTCACTAATGCTCCATTAATTTTCATAGACTTAATGAATAGAGTCTTTAGAGATTACCTTGACCAATTTTTGGTTGTTTTTATTTATGATATTATGATATACTCCAAGATCAAGGATGAATATGTGGAACATTTGAATACTGTGCTAAAAACTTTGAAAAGGGATAAAATATTAGCAAAGTATAGTAAATGTGAGTTTTGGATGGTGGAAGTATCATTCTTGGAGCATGTTATCACCATCAAAGGAATATCTATGCACCCTTACAAGACAAAGAAAATTAAAGAGTGGCCCAGAAAAACATCTATAATTGAGATCTATATTTTCCTTGGTCTAGTTGGGGTATTATCGATGATTTATGAAGAACTTATCATGAGTTTTGAACCCACTAACCAAGATGACTCATAATGGAGAAAAGTTTTTCTAGACCAGTGAATGTGAAGACTTCTTTAAAGAGTTGAAAAAGAGTCTTATCACTACATCAGTGCTCACACTACCAAAAACCAAGGAAATATTTTTGGTGTATAATAATTCTTCAAAGAAGGTCTTAGGCTTTGGACTGAAGAAAAATGATAAAGTGATAGCCTACACCTTAAGGAAGTTAAAAATTCATTTGCAAAACTATCCCATGCATGATCTGGAGTTGTCAGTTGTGATCTTTGCATTGAAATTCTGTTGGCATTATCTCTATCGGGAGAAGTGTGAAATATATACTAATCACAAGAGTCTCAAATATATATTCAAATAAAAGGAGATTAATATGAACCAGTGAAGATGGTTACATCTCATCAAAGATCACGACTACTCAATCCAATACCATCTTGCTAAAGAAAATAAAGTGGTAGATGCTCTATGTAGAAAGGATCCTGTATCTTTATCAATGATGAGAATTGATAAGGATCCAATCTTATTATATTTACATAGGATGGACATGTGAATCATTAAAGAAGGAAAAAATCAATATTATCTCAAATTATTACTCAAATATCCCTCATGTAGAAAATAAAGGATACTTAATAAAGTGAGGTGGAAATTCAGAAAAAGGTGGAATCAATGAGAAATGGGAAATCCTTAGAGTTAAAAATAGATAGGGAAGGATTCATGAGATTGGAGTCATGATTATATGTACCATCCAATCCATAGATAAAGAAAAATATTCTAAATGATGCACATAGATCAACCTTATCTATCCATCCAGGGAGCACAAAGATGTATTGAGATCTCCAAGAGCACTATTGGTGGGAAAATATGAAGAAGAAGATTGCTGAATATACATCAAAGTGCCTGATATGTCAATAAGTTAAGTCTTAAAAGAAAAATTATAAGGGTATTATGCAACCATTACCCATACTAATAGATAAATGGGAAAACATCACCATGGATTTTGTTTCTTGACTTCCAAATACATCCAAAGGAAACAATGATATATGTTTTTTATAGATCATCTCCATAATATAGATCACTTTATCACAAATTAATAGGACTTCTAACTAGATCAACTAGCATAGATATACATCAAAGAAGTGGTAAGGCTTCATGGAGTACCCCTATTGATTGTATCCGATCGAGATCCTAGATTCACCTCCAAGTTCTATAAAAGTCTCTAACATGCTCTAAAACCTAATCTGAACTTCAGTATGATTTATCATGATCAAATTGATGGGAAATCTAAGTGAACTATTCAAAAATTTGAATACATGTTGAGAGTGTATTCTATGGATTCAAAGGAGGATGAGACCAACATCTGCCACAAGTTGAATTCTCCAAAAACAATAGTTTCCACTCTAGCATCAAAATGGACCCATATGAATCCCTTTATGGGAAATTATGTATAACACCATCATGCTGGGATGAAGTTGGTGAACATAATCTCCTAGGACCTAAAATGATTGAAGAAATAGTGGAGAAGGTGAAAACTGTTTGGCAACACATCAAGGCTGTAACACCCTGAGTTTTTATGGACCTTTTTTTCTGAATAAATTAATAATTTTGTTTATATCTTACATTGCACTAATTAAAACATTCCTTTCACATGGAACCAAATTGGAGTACATCACACAAAATACTGACTTGGCGTACGTTGCACGCAACACCGACTTGGCGTACGATACACACAACACTGATTTTCTACAAAACATCTATTATTATTATTATTATCTAAATAATATAATTATAACATAGCCATTAAAAATAGTTATATGAGTTTTAATAACTAATTTTCAAATATTGATAATAAAATATATGATTCTTGGTAAAGTCCTTCTATGTTTAAAAATATCATTTTCTCGAATGAACCACTTTTAATGTCTTTTTAATAAAGATAATTTTAGACACTCATGGAAATTGATTTTGTTAAAATAAACATCATTTTTGAATTTAGAATATCCAAATTATATTAGGGTGAATTTTTGATATTTTTATGAAAAGTTTCAAATTTTGATGAATAGTGAAAAATAGTACATAATAGTTAAAAACCGACTTTTTCATTTAAGTAATTATTTTTAAATTAAATTGATTTTAAATTCACAATTGATAAATAATACATATATTAATACTATTTAGTTAATTAAAATCATTTTTACAATATAATTAGATATAAAAAATTATTGAACTTTTGAACGTCTCTTTTACCCTCCTTCTAGCCACATTTTCGGGATTAGTAATAAACGTAATTTTACCACTTCTGTGAATTGAATTTTAAAATATGGACATACATGGTTGTAATCAAGATGAAAAATGTGATCTAATAGGATCAAAATAATTTTTTATGAATAGTAACTTTTAAATTTTATTTACCACGGTTAAAGGTAAATAAGGTAATTAAAGGTAAAAAAAATATTATAGTAATATAAAATTACCTTAAAACTTATCCTAATTTCATTTTATATGTGATTTTAGACCAAAATAAACCATAGGTCCAAAATATGATCCTCTTTAAGCCACTTTTTTATGATTAATACATTTATTATATTTTATTTAAAAAAAGAGTTAAAAGATTCATATTCAAAATTTAATAACTAAATAGTTTTTATATATGGTTATACATAAGATAAATTATACTATAATTATTCATTTGAAATATAAGAAATTTATATTCATCATGATAATTTTTTTTTAATTTTTATAGAAGAAAAAACTTAAATAAAGTCTTGTACAATAATGATGCAGTAATTGTTTAATTAATTGAGATATTAAATAAATGATATTAAAAATATTAAAATAAATATAATTTTACTTAATTAACCACATCCAAGAAGTTTATAAAAAACTTAGAAATGTTAGTGACATATTTGAAGTATTGTTTTGAATTTATCATGTTGGTTTGATATTTTTAAAAATACCAATATTGAATAGTATCAAAGACATAAATGATACTTTAAAATAAATAATATTTTATTAAATGTCATAAAATTCATAAAAATATAAGGTTTATCCAAATAACTAGGATAGTGTTAAATATTTTATTAATTATTCCATTGGGGTTCTTTTGGAATTTTATTGTAACTATATTAACCCTATAGTGTAAAAAGACAAGTTGTCACAGTAAGAGTTAAATTGTTTAACTAAAGGTTAAATCCAAAATATAAGGTTAATTATATGAAATAAAAATGTATAAAATTCATTGTTTGAGATTATTTTGACCCATACTCATCTAAACTTATAAATAAATCACTTTGGAGCTATTTGAAATCAAAAATCAATTTATAATAAATTAATAGTTTTGGAGATTCCTAAAGTGCCCCCTTATAAAAGAGAACATCTCCTTATCTATTATTCAAACCTCTAGATCCTTTATTCATGGACAAAACCTAACCATTTCTCCTACCAACATCCGTCCGTTCCTTCTATAATCCTTCCTTTGGGAAGAAATCCAATCTAAGTAGTCCTTTTGTGCAAATAAATAGAAGATACCCAAAAAAGAGGTAATTGTTTTATCACCTATTTCAAACATCTTTTCTTTTTTTACTTACTCTATCTATTTTATTTCCATAAAAAAGTAATAGATATATAATATAATATATTCTGAGATGTTTTTATGATTATGGAACAACCATATTCCTCCTTTTACCCATCCTACAAAAAACAATATCACCATTCGTGCGTACGTACGACTTACTGTCTCCACGTCGTGGTGTAAACTATTTTTCATGTATAAATTATTTATCTGGGTATAAATATGAATATAAAGGAATTAAATAATAAATTTGAAATAATATTGTTTCTTTATAATTAATATTCCATCAAATTCCCTACCCTTTACCAATACGGAATGATATCGTCGCTCGTGCGTACGTACGACTTACCATCTCCACAATGCGATAAGATTCATCTTCCATGTTCACCATTCAAGGACGATTATAAAAATATATATTATTAATAAGTATGAAATTTATGATATAATCATTATAATAGAATAATGATATATTTATATACATACATATATACATATTTCATTTACATACTTTCTTTCAATACGATAATTAAAACAGAAAGAATGTTCATGCGTACGTTTGAATTACCATCTCCATAAACAATGTATTCTATTTCACAATTCATTATGATATAGATTATTATAATATATATATAATAAATATACCTGATATTTATATCATTATTTACATTTTTTAATCATGATATAAGTATAATGACTAATGATATAACAAATTAAGACACATGCGAAGAACAAAGCGAATGTTATCCGAAGTGAAACCTTGACATAGGATCGTTAACAAGTGGGTAATATAAGGTCATAATCAAACAATATATGGTATTATGTATAATAATATTCTTCTGTAAAATAAGTTTAATAAACTTATATTTATTATAAAAGAATCTTGTGTGAGTACAAAGAGAGTCAAGACATAAGGTAAGGGATAATTTTAAAATCTCATTATTATTTGAGATTGTTTATACATAAGAGTTTACTGGTGTTTATTTATCATCCATGTCCATGTTTTCTAAAAATTATTTCATAATTTTTATTATTATTATCCTATGTATGTTTAAATTCATTTTCAACCATTTTTGACTTTTTACTACACGGTTTGGAAGGAATATTTCTTTCGTTTTCCATATGAGGCACTTTTTTGACTTTTCCAAAAAAAGTATGAGAAGAATGTTTTTTAACTTATACAGCATGAATATATTTTTATTATTTCATAATGACTTATTTCTATGAATCCTATCTTAAAAAATTTCAAGGTTATTTCAAAGAAATTATTTTCTTTTAAAATTACGTGGTGTTTTAAGAAAATAAAACATTTTTGAAGAAGAAAGGATATTTTCCTCAAGAATTAATTTCAAGTGTTTTATCAAAATTAATTTCCATATAATATAACATCCATTGGTGTTACTCATGACTTTATAGAGAAATTATTCAATGTTTCCATTCATAATATTTCTCTGAATGGATTATGTTTTGACGAAATGTTTTTTGCGAAATCAGTTTCTCTTTCACAAGTTATATGCTTTTGAAACCCGCTTCTTTTAACGAGTTACGTTTATGATGAAACGATTATGAAACCTATATATTTTCACAGGATATGATATGTTTACATGATTATGAAACCCATTTCATTTCATTGTTTATGTTATGATTTTTAATGATCTTTTGGCACATGTATGTATGATCTCATTATGAGATGGGTGGAACCTATATCTCCCTCCAATGCATTGGGTAAAATTTTATATCACATAAGATAAAATAATATGGTCTTGGGAGTGAACCTTGTGTACTATGATGGCCATTGGAGTGAACCATGACTACTAATATGGTATTAGGAGTGAACTCATGCTACTATGATGATATGTGAAGTGAGACCATACTACTAAGATGGTCTTGGAAGTGATGCCTTGGATACTATGGAAATAATTATATGCTTATGTGTTTTCCACACTTCCATATCTTAATCCTATGTTATGTTTTCATGGATTATGTTCTTTATTTAATTATGGATTATGTCCTATGAAATTCCAATCTTTATTCCATGATTTCTATTATGATCTTTGATATGAAAGGTATGATATTTGATTTTTCATGATCACATTCTCATACCCTTATACTCATGTTTATTCTTATATGTATCCCTTGTTTACCCTTATTGAGCATCCAATCTCACCCCTTTTATATTTCTTTCCCCTAACTTATGATGACATGTATTATGTTTGATATATCTAAGAAGGGTTTTTATCAAGAAGAACCTAGTGGGGGATTATGTTATTTATTTATGTACTAGTGTTATGTTTCCATGTTTCCAAAGGAACTAGAATAATTATGGTCTTTGGGAGTCTATTTATAAAATGTTTAAGTATTCCTAAAAAGTCATGTAATGTTAATGTTTGAAAAGTGAGGGTTTTTATAGTTGGTATCAGAGGAAAGGTTTAGTTAGCCTTTGAAAACTAGGATGAGAAAATTTTAGTGAGATCCCTAGGTATATTTTAAAGTATATGTCTAGGGATGTCTCTAAGAATAAGTATAAGGATGAGTCAGTGTTTAGAAAATTTTCCTATAATTTTGGTAAAGGATAGAGTGAGTGGTTTCCTAGCAGTGCATACCTATCTGGATACTACAATTGGATATGGATTTGGTATAAATGTAACTAGGGGTAAAAACTCCGACAAGATGTTCCGAGCCTGACTCAAGGTAATCTGGTACACGACATATGGCCTTGCTGTTCACCTGGTTTGACACTCCTAGGGGATATGCCTTGTAAATTCACAAACTCTTCATGAAACACTGGGAAGGATTTAAATATAATTTTTCTATGAATAACCTAGGATAAACCTAAGGTGTCATAGATTAAGGAAGGTGTCATAAGTTATACATCCTATAAGTTATTTTTCCTGGTTATGTGGTTTCTAATTATGATAACTATTTCTTACTTTATGATCTGGTTTTAGTAAATGGATGGAACTTGAAAGAATCACGTTAATGGTGATTGTGAAAGACAATTAATTGAATTTCCTCCTAAGCAATTGAATTCTATGGGAGCTGGAATGAAAAAACCCTATTTCTATTCTCACACAGTTTTCTCAAGCTATGAATCATGGTGGAATTCCAAATGAGAAAAGGAGGGAACAAAAATCTATTGAGTATTCCATGAGGCAACATCCACCTTCATTCATAGGGTCTTTTGATCCACTTGTTTCTGAACAATGAATCAATACTATTGAAAATATATTCTCTGTTATTCAGTGTTCATATCATGTGAAATTAATTCTAACTATTTATCAATTAGAAGGTGAAACATATCAGTGGTGGAATATAATCAAGAATATAAGGAAGCAAGATGAGATTGAATCCATGGATTGGGACGAGTTCAAGAATGTAGTTTTCAATAAGTAATTTCCTCATATTCTTCATACCAAGATGAAGAAAGATTTTCTTGAGTTAAAGTAAAGGGATGATGAATCTATTAGTACCTAAAAGTATAATTTCACAATACTTTAAAGGTATTCTTCATGAATTATTATCCAACCTGAAAGTAAAGTTGATAGGTTCTTTGGTGGATTAAAGACAAGTCTCCGAAGGGTGATGGACATAGGATACTTTAGTAGCTATGAAGAGATTGTGCATTGTGAAATCAAGGTTGAAATAGAGGTGGAAGTCACATATCAATCTCATGGCTTTGACAAGAAGAGGAATATAGAGTTTAAAGGAAACTTGAAAAACCATAGAGAAAAGAATATGGATTTTACTTTATGCTCTAAGTGTGGGAAGAAACATGAAGAAAATTTCCTTAATGGGTCTAATAAATGTTTTAAGTGTGAAAAGGAGGGTCATCAGGCAATTGATTTCCAAAGTAATGGGAATAAGTTAGCTAATGTTGTGAATGAAAAAGAAGAATCACATAATTCAAACCCATGATTCAGTGCTACAAGTGTAAGGAGAATGGTCGTTATTCTAACCACTACCCAAACCCAAGGGTTGGTGATGATGATCGATGTCAGAAACCTCTTAATCTAAGGGACAAAGGGAAATCTCATGAAATTTCTATTTCTAATGAGGGGTAAGATAATGACATGATGAAATGTACAATTACCATCCACTTTAGAACTGATAATGTCATATTTGAATCTATATCTACTCACTCTTTCATATCGAAATAATTTTCTAAGGGTGTTAAGATTCCACCAAAATAGTTAGATGTGGAATTTGCAGTGCAAACCCCTAATGGTATGATGATTTCATCTAAAGTCTACGATTCCTCTTCGGTTGAAGTTTGTGGTAATATGCTTACTGAAAATATTTTCATTCTTCCTCTAGTCGAATTTGATGTTATCTTAGTCATTGATTGAATTTCTATGCAAAAATACCACATAAATTTTCAAGGAAGGGAATTTATGTTCGATATTTCAAACCCTCCTAGGATCATCCATCAATTTGATGATAAGTATGAACTTCTTATAGAGATTACATCCAGTGTATAGTTCTTAATTCCCATTAAAATGGTTTCTTTATATCAAATTATTAGGGAGAAGATCTACATCGATGATATGCCTATTTTTCGAGATTTTATGGATGTCTTTTCAGAAGAGTTTCCTAGTCTTCCACCAAAACATGAAGTTGAGTTCTCAATAGAACTCTTACCTGGTCACCGATTTCAAATACTCCTTATAGAATGAACCCGATTGAGTTGTTGGAATTGAAGAAGAAACTCTAAGAAAACCTTGATAAGGGATTCATTCGGACAAGTGTGTCACCTTAGGGAGAGAACCGGTTCTTTTTGTGACAAAGAAAGATGGATCAATGTGACTATGCATTAATTATTGGGTGTTAAACTAGGTCACAATCAAGAAAAAGTATCCTCTTCCCCATATTGATGACTTGTTTGGTGAACTGCGATGAGATAAATACTTTTACAATATTGACCTTTATTTTGGATATCATCAATTGAGGGTCAAGAAGAAGGATATACCCAAGATGTAATTCCATACAAGGTATGGAAATTATGAATATATAGTGATTCCTTTTGGTCTTACTAATTCCCCTGAAATCTTCATGGATTTAATGAATGGATTCTTTAGAGATTACCTTGATATGTTTTTGATAGTTTTTATAGACGATATTCTTATCTATTCATAGAGCAAGGAAGAGCATTAAGATCACTTGAGAATTGTACTATAGACCCTAAGGAAGGATGAGTTATAAGAAAAATTTACAAAGTGTGAATTTTGGCTATAAAAAGTTTCATTTTTAGGCCACATAATATCAAGAGATGGTATAATAGTAGATCCATCAAAGACAGAGGATATTGAAAGCTATCCTAGACTAACCACAATGACTGAGATCTATAACATTCTTAGTTTAGCTGGATATTATCAACGGTTTGTGGATAATTTCTCATGACTATTTAATCCTTTGGCCAAGTTTACATAGAAGGGTGTCAAGTTCCTCTAGACATATGAATGTGAGGAAAATTTCAAGGAACTAAAGATTAGGTTGGTCAGTGAACCTGTTCTTACATTACTCTATAGTGGAGAAGGGTTTTTAATCTATAGTGAGGCATATAATAGGGGATTAGAATGATTTCTTATGAAAAATAACATGGTTATAGCTTATGCGTCATGACAGTTGAATATTCATAAGAAAAATTACCCAACTCATGATTTGGAATTAACAATGATAATTTTTTCACTAAAGATATGGAGGAATTATCTTTATGGAGAAAAGTGTGATATATATACTGATAATTTTTTTTGAAATATATATTCACACAGAAGGAGTTGAACATGCACCAGAGAATATGGTTAGAGTTGATAAAGGATTATGACTGCTCAAGACATTACCACCCTGGGAAAGTGAACAAGGTGGCCAATGCTTTGAGTCGATAATATCATGCCTGATTATCCATTATGAAGATCAATAAAGATCCAATATTACTAGACTTTCAAAGTATGGACCTAGAAATCCTTAAGGAGAAATATATTATATTTCTCAAATGAATATTCAACCATCTATTCAAGTTAAGATTAAGGAGGCACAAAAGAAAGATGAAGAGATACAAAATAAGGTTTGAAATTTTCCAGAGTTTAACTTTGATTAGGATGGAATGATGATCTTTAGGAACCGTGTATGTGTTCTTTACATACCATATTTGAAGAAAGAGTTGTTGGGGGAAGCTCATATTTCTTCATTATCTATTCATACTGGAAGTATGAGTATGTATAGATATTTTAAAGAATGCTTCTGGTGGGATCACATGAAGAGAGATATCATAGAGTTTGTATCTCGGTGCTTGGTATACCAGCAAGTTAAGGCTAAAATAAAAAAGTCTAAAGGGATGTTACATCCATTACCTATACCAAAATATAAATGAGGGAGAATAAATATGGATTTTTTTGTTGGAATACCCAAAACCTATAAAGGGTTTAATGCTATATAGGTGGTAGTCGATTTCCTTACTAAGTCAGCACACTTAATTTCTATTAGAGAAGATTTCTCTCTGGATCAACTTACCTGGATATATTTCAAGGAAGCGGTAAGGTTTCATGGAGTACCCTATTCCATTATATCAAATCGAGATCTGTGGTTTACCTCAAAGTGCTGGTGAAGTCTTTAGAAATCACTTGATACAGAATTTAGTTTCATCACTGATGGTCAGTTTGAAAGAAAGATTCAAACCCTAGAGGATATGTTGAGATCTTGTTCTCTAGATTTCAAAGTTGGTTGGGATCAATACCTTCCTCAAGTTGAATTTTCTTACAACAATAGATTTCACTCAAGAATTCAGATGGATCTATATGAATCCCTCTATGGGAAGAAATTTTGAGCTCCAACATGTTGGGATTAGGTTGGAGAAAAAATTTATTGGGACATGAGATTCTTGAAGAAATGGTTGAGAAGGTTTAAACCATTCAACAACATATCAAGACAGATCAAATTCAGTAGAAAAGTTATTCTGATAACCATTGACATGATATAGAATTTGAATTTGGTGAAAAAGTGTTTCTACGAATCTCACCCTGGAAGAAAGTTATGAGATTCGGGAAGAAAGGGAAACCAAGACCTAGACATATTAGTCCCTTTGAGATTATTAATCATATCGGGACAATATCCTATTACTTGGAACTTCCTCCAAATATCTATCAAGTTCATGATGTGTTCCATTTATCTGTACTGAGGAAGTTTATACCTAACCCTTCACATGTACTGAACTCATACGTCATACCACTGGAGCAAGATCTTTCTTACAAGGAGAAACCTGTTGAAATTCTGGACTGATCAAAGAAAATTCTAAGAAAAAAGACCACTCAACTGGTTAAAGTTTTGTAGAGAAATCACCTATTAGAGGAAGATACATGGGGACTTGAGGATATGATGAATCAGAAGTATCCTCATTTATTTTTACCTAGGTGATGAATTTTTAGGGCAAAATTCATTTAAAGGGGTAGAATGTAACACCTCAAGTTTTTATGGATTGTTTTTATAATAAATTAAAACTTTTATTTATATATTTTATTTCAAAAATTAAAACATTCATTTCACATATAACATACTTGGAATACATTTCATTCAACACCGACTTGGCATACGTTGCACGCAACACTGACTTGGCGTACGATACACGTAACATTGAGTTTCCATGAAACATCTCTTATTATTATTATTATTATTATTATTATTATTATATAAATGAGATAATTATAACCTATAAACTAAACATATTTATATGAATTTTAATAACTACTTTTGAAATATTGATAATAAAAGATATGATTTTTGGAAAAGTCCTTCTATGTTTAAAAATATCATTTTCTCGAATGAACTGTTTTTAATATCATTTTAATGAATATAATTTTAGAAACTCATGGAGATTTATTTTGGTAAAATAAACATCATTTTTAATTCATAATATCCAAATTATCTTAGTGTGAAGTTTTGGTATTTTTCTGAAAAGTTTGAATTTTTGATGAATAGTGAAAAATACTGCATAGTAGTTAAAAACTGACTTTTTCATTTAAATAATTATTTTTATATTAAATTGATTTTAAAGTCACAATATATATATAATACATATATTAATACAATTTAGTTCATTTGAATCATTTTTACAATAGAATTAGATATAAAAAATTATTGAACTTTTAAACATCTCTTTTACCCGCCTTCTAGCTACATTTTCAGGATTAACAGTAAATGTAATTTTACCTCTTCTGTGAATTGAATTTAAAAAAATGCATATAAATGGTTTTAATTAGGATAAAATATTTTATCTAATAGGATCAAAATATTTTTTTGGTGAATAGTAACTTTTAAATTTTATTTACCACAGTTAAAGGTAAATAGGGTAATTAAAAGTAAAAATAATATTATAATAATATAAAATTACCCTAACACTTGTCCTAATTTTATTGGATATGTTTTTTTCGACCCCAATAAACCTTAGATTTAAAATATGATCCTATTTAAGAAACTTGTGTTAGATTAAGCCATTTATTATATTTTATTTAAAAAAGAGTTAAAAGAGTCATATTCAAAATTTCATAAATAAAACATTTTTTATATAGAGATACACATAAGATAAATTCGACTATAATTATTAAATTGAAATATAAGGAATTTAAATTAATCATGATAATTTATTTTTAATTTTTAGAGAAGAAATAACTTAATTAAAGTCTTGTACAATAATGATGGAGTAATTGCTTAATTAATTGAGATATCAAATAATTAACATTAAAAATATTAAAATAAATATAATTTGACTTAATTAATGACATAAAAAAATTTTATAGATAAATTATAAATGTTATTGACATATTTTAAGTATTTGTTTGAAGTTATCTTATTGTTTTTATATTTTTAAAAATTAAAATATTGAATAGTATTAAAATTGACATAAATGATACTTTAAAATAAATAATATTTTATTAAATGTTATAAAAATAATAGAAAAATAAGGTTTGGAAAAATAATTATTATAGTTTTAATATTTTTATTAAGGATCCAATTGGGGTTTTTTGTCATTTTATAGTAACTATATTAAACTTATAGTGTAAAAATACAAGTTGTCACGATAAGAGTTAAATTGTTTAACTAAAGGTTAAATCCAAAACATAAGGTTAAATATATGACCTAAACATGTATAAAATTCATTGGTTGATAGTATTTAGACCCATAATCATCTAAAATTATAAATAACTCACTTTGGAGCTATTTTAAATCAAAATTAAATTTATAATAAATTAATATTTTTGGAGTTTCCTAAAGTGTCCCTCCCCCCCCCTTATAAAAGGGCACATCTCCTTCTCTTTTATTCACACATCTAAAGCCTTTTGGCACAGAAAAACCCTGAAAATTTATCCTAAATAAAACCTTACCTTACTCCTATAATCTTTCCTTTGGGTAGAAGTCCATCCTAAGTATTCCTTTTTTGCAAATCAAAAGGAGATACCAAAAAAAGAGGTAATTGTTTTATCACATATTTCAAAGTTATTTTCTTCTTTTACTTCATATTTATATGTTGTTTCCATACCAAAGTAATACATATATCATATAATATATATTGATTTGTTTTTATGATTATGGGACAACCATATTCCTCCTTTTACCCATTATATGAAAAATAATATCACCATGCGTGCGTACATACAACTTTACATCTCCACACAATGGTGTAAACTATTTTTCATGTACACTTTATTTCTATGGGTATGAAGATGAATATAAAGTATGTAAATAATAAATTTGAAATAATATTGTTTTTTTATAATTCATTTTCCATCCAGTTTCTTACTATTTACCAATATAGAATGATATCGTTGCTCGTGCGTACGTACGACTTACCGTCTCCGTGATGCGATGATATTCATATTCCACATTCACCATTCAAGGATGATTATAAAAATATATATTATTAATAAGTATGAAATTTATGATATAATAATTCTACTGGAATAATGATATATTTATATACATACATATATATACATATGTCATTTACATACTTTATTTTAATACGATAATTAAAATGGAAACAGTGTTATGCGTATATACAACTTACCGTCTCCATGATAGGTGTATTCCATTTCATACTTAATTATTGTATAGATTATTGTAATATACATATAATAAATATACATGATATTTATATCATGATTTAAATTTTTGAATCATGATATTACTATAAGGACCAATGATATAACAAATTAAGAAACATGGGAAGAACAAATCGAATTTTACCCAAAGTGAAACCTTAACATAGAATCATTAACAAATGAGTAATATAAGGTCATAATAAAACCATATATGGTATTATGTATAAGAATATTCTTCTGTAAAATATTTATAATAAACATATATTTATTATATTGGAAGCTTGTGCGAGTACGAAGAGATTCAAGACTCAAGGTAAGAGATAATTTCACAATCTCATTATTATTCAAGATTGTTTATAAATAAGCTTTTACTGGTGTTTATTTATCATCCATGTCCATGTTTTATAAAAATTATTTTATAAAATATTTTACTATTCTCCTGTGAAAATTCATTTTTACCCATTTCTGACTTTTTACTACATGGTTTGGAAAGAATATTTCTTTCATTTTCCATATGAGGTACTTTTTTACTTTTCTGGAAAAAGTACGAGAAGATTTTTTTAACTTATACGACATGAATGGATTTTTATGTTTTCATAATTCCTTATTTCCATTAAAATTATCTTATAAGTTTTCAAGTTTATTTTCAAATAAATTCTTTTCTTTTAAAATTGAGTGGTGTTTTAAGAAAAGAAAACATTTTTGAAGAAGAAAAGATATTTTCCTCAAGAATTAATTTCAAGTATTTTATCAAAATTATTTTTTCCATCTAAGATAACATCCATTAGTGTTACTCATTACTTTATAGGTAAATTATTCAATGTTTCCATTAATATTATTTCTCTAATTGAATTATGTTTTGATGACATGATGTTTACGAAGCCCGTTTATCTTTCATGAGTTATATGCTTTTGAAACTTGATTCTTTTCACGAGTTATGTTTATGATGAAATAATTATGAAACCTGTATCTTTTCAGAGGCTATGATATGTTTACATGTTCACAATACCCATTTCATTTCATTGGTTATTTTGTGATTTTTAAAAATCTTGTCTAACATGTATGTATGATTTCATTATGAGATGGGTGGGACCTATATCTCCCTCCAATGCATTGGATAAAGTTTTATATCTCATGAGATAAACTAAAATGGTCTTGGGAGTGAACCTTGTCTACTATGATGGTCGTGGTAGTGAACCATGAATTCTAAGATGGTATGAGGAGTGAACTCTTGTTACCATGATGTTATGGGAAGTGAAACCATACTACTAAGATGGTCTTGTCTGTGATTCCTTGGTTACTATGGAAATAATTATATGCTTATGTGTTTGTCACACTTCTATGTCTTACTACTATGTTATGTTTTCATGTATTATGATCTTTATTTAATTATGGATTTTTCCTATGAACTACCAATATTTGTGCCATGACTTCTATTATGATCTTTTATATGTAGGGTATGATCTTATATTTTTCATGATCACATTTTCATACCCTTATACTCATGTTTATGCTTATATGTATCCCTTGTTTACCCTTACTGAGCATCCGACCTCACCCCTTTTATGTTTCTTTCCCCCAAGTTATAATGACATGTACTATGTTTGATGTATCTAAGAAGGGTGATAGTTAAGAATAACCTAGTGGAATATTATGTAGTTCATTTATGTACTGGTGTTATGTTTTTATGTTTCCAAAGGCACTAGACCAATTACGGTGTTTGGGAGTCTATTTGTATAATGTTTAAGTATTCCACAAAAGTTATGTAATATTAATTTTTGAAAAGAGAGGGTTTCTATAAAGTCATAACAAAGTCAAAAAAAGAGCTATGAAAATAATCATAGACAAGACCTTGAGTTTATGGTTGGATACATAGTAGTCCTCCACATATATACATGGAATAGAATCATGAGATTTGTGAAGAAAGGAAAAGTAAATCCCAGGTACATCAGCCCCTTCGAGATTCTTGATCTTGTCTGAGTTGTGGACTATAGAATAGCACTTACACTAACCATGTATCATGTACATGATTTATTCCATGTATCCCTCTTGATAAAGTACATACTAGATCCCTCACATATACTGAATTTAGAGGTGGTACAATCGGAAAATGATCTCTCTTACGAGGAGCATCCATTGAAGATATTGGATCATAGAGTTAATTTTTTATGTAACAAGACCACTCAACTGGTCAAAGTACTATGGAAAAACCATAAGTACTAAGAGTCAATATGTAAACTTGAGAAAGCAATGAATGATAAGTACCCACACCCGTTTTTAACTTAGAATGTAAAATGAAATTTTGAGGGTGAAATTTCATAAGGGGGAAGAATGTAACGACCCAAAATTATATCAATGGAAATTCCCTTCTTATAATTATTTCATATAGTATAAATCACATAAAATCAAATTAATAACACAATACAGACTTTATAAATGAATAATGATTGAAATATGAGGTATTTCTAGATGTTAAGAAACCTATACCAATAAAATAGTAACTTAACCTTTTTAATAGTAATATGACCCTTAGGAATAGTAAACCAACCAATAGAGTAGTGACCTCACCCATGAATGTATAAATACAATTTAGACATCTTATTAATAAAAATATGATAAAATTATATCATAGTATAATTAAATAAATGTTTTAGAAAATTTTAATTAAGTGTAGATATTTTTATAAAACATAAGTGTTTATTTTCAATTTTATGATTAATATAATTTTTAAAAAGAAAACTTATTTCCATAAAGTGTATTAATATATTAATATTTTTTTATCTTATGATTATAAGATTATTTTATGATACCTTAATCAATTTTTCAAAGTGTTACTAAATCAATTATAATTTTAAAATTGTTATTTTCCAAGTAAATGATAATTTTAATTTAAAATTAAATTTATCACATTTAGAAAATTATTTTCATAAAATTTAGTTCATTTTTGAATTATAAATGTTGAAAAATGGTTATGTTGAATTTTTGGGATTTTTTCTAAAATAATTGAATTTTTAGAAAATAGTAAAATACAATAATATATGGTATATATACATTATAAGTTAAATTCACTATTACTTGATTCATAAATATTTTAAAAACCATAATCTAGAATTATCATTCTCTATTTACTATATTTATTCATGTAATCATCACTATTTCTTTTCTTAAGTCAAAATAATAAACTAATAAATAAAATAATGAGAAAACACTCCTCTCATCCACTATAAATACCACCCTCACCACCTCTTATCCTCACACATATAAAGATTTGATACGTGTAAAAATTATTCTCAAATAACTTTTCAATCCCATAACCCATGTCTATTATCCCTTGGTATCATCAAAATACTAAAATCTTTTCCCTAATGAGGTTCTCAAGGAGGAGGAATTCAAGAGGTAAAATCCTTTTTCTTTTATTTTAATTTCTTTTCCAGTTTTTTTATTTTATTATTATATCATCACCTACCCTAATTAAAATTTAGTGATAAATCCATTACCTTAAATATAATTTAATGTTATTATGCTAATGGAACAATCCATAATCAAACCTCTTCTCCTCTTCTTTGGTATTAATTTATTGCCTTTAAGGGCGAAAATTTTCATTTTACAGCACCTCCTTCAAGGATATTCTTAAAAAAAATTTAATGGTTGAAATAATTTTAAAATGTGTGTTATAAAACTTTTTTTTTCTCAGGAACTAACATATTTACATAATACTAAATGATAAAACAAAATGAATTCGTTATGGTCGGAAACTGCCAAAATCAACCCAAATGATTATCTTTAACTATCAATCTAATTATTAATCCTAATTTCATATAAAAAAATGATATTTAAGACCAATTTAAAATATTTGAGATCATTAATAACATATAATTTTAATTCTATATAATTACCCCCACTTTACATGATTTTTCATACAAGTAAACAAGTAAATCAATCATGAAAACGAATGCGCCCTATGATGAAATTATATCTAATAAACCATAAAAAGGGCCATAAATGAACTTAATAAAATTATAATAAATAAAATAAATGTATAAAAGGTTCTAAATTAATTAATTAATAGATTTAATTTTATTATCTAGGACATTAAGATCAAGTGCAGAACCGTTTCAGATATATGGTAAGGGATTCTACCCAAACATCACTTTTTTTCTTCAGGCTACTCTTTCTCTATCTTTAACCCAATAAAATATTTCTTTATTTTTGTTTAATTATTCTAAATTATGTTTATATTTTCCAAATTCATGTATCCATATCATATGGAGAAATACATGTTTTAGAAATATTCCCTTCTCAATATTTTCTGATAAGCAAGCCCGATTGGAGGGAACTTCCCGAATCCTTACCTATTTTTAAGTGCCATATATAATATATTTTAGGCCACAATTTTCTTTCTAAAATAAATAATTTTATCATTAAAAACCATCATGGTTCATTTCAGGTTTTTTATAAAAATTGTGCTTTTTCTACTTTAGGTAATCTTTAATATTTTTTTAAACCGCACTAAAATGTTTTATTTATAAAGTTTCTTAAACTCTTTTTTTACATGTTTTCACTTAATTTTGACATAAATTATCATTATATATTCCTACATTCTCTTATTAATTTTCATTTATTTGTTAAATCAATTATTTAAAGGACACTTTTATGATATTCTCTTTTGTTATAACTTTTGGCATGATTATGATACCCAATTATTTCTATGGGTAACCTTTTTGTATATATTTTATTTCTTATGTATGATTGTTCATGTGTAAAAAATATTCATGTACATGTTATGATGAGTTTTCCTAGATATAAATCTAATGTATTGGGTAATGTTTAGTCTCATGAGATGTCATGTTAGGGCAAGGAGTGGACCTGATTTTTTTATGGGACTTTGTCCACCATGTCTTAGAAGCTAGCCTTGATTGATGTTAATTTCATGTTATATGATGTTTCCACATTCCTATGATTTCATGGTTATATTTTAACATGTTATACATGTTATTATTCCTTATGTTTATTCATTTTCCATGCCTTTATGTCATCATGTTATGCCTTCTAACCCATGTTCTATATTTTATTCCTTTGCTTATTCACTTACTGGGATTTTCAACTCATCCCTTTTGTTCATGTATTACCCAGGTTATCCTATGTTCATATAAGGGATCAATGGAGTCAGGATCTCATTATTAAGATCAAATAAAAGATGTTTTTATTTTGGTTTCATGATGTTTAATTTTGTATATAATATCTAAGACACTAGAATTTACAATCCTTGGATTGCAATTTGATGTTTAATTATGATTGAAATCATGTAATAATATGTTTAAAAGGCTAGGGTATCTATACATACCTCTTGTAAATAACACCATAATTAGAATGAGTATAAAAGTTCTTCTATGTGTCACAATTGAGGAGGCATGTGCACGACCTATCTCATGTTATCAACTGGGGTGAACTAGACATCGAGGATGGAGTTACATTTGCAGAGAACTCATTATAGATTAAGGATCAACAAAACAAGATACTATATAGGAGAGTGATTCCCTTGGTGCGTGTATAGTGGTAGCACATGAAACTTCAGGAGAGAACCTGGGAGTGGGAGACCAATATGTGAGCCCAATACCCTCATATTTATAATTAGGTAATTTTCTTTTTAGGACAAAAATACTTAATATAGGGAAAACTTAATGACACTTTTTTTCCTTATTAAGCTTTGAAATATTTAAAATAGTATTTTTAGAGCTAAGAACTGAGTTTTCATTGGATTCCAGAGCATGAGGAGGCTGAGTCTTGATATAATAAAAATATTAAATATATTATATCATGTGTGTGAAATTTTTATAAAAAAATGGAATAACTCCCAAATAGAGTCTTGGATTGAAAATTAAAGAGCATTTGAATGTGGGTTTTACCCTAGGCATGATATAACCATTGTGCACATCAGGTGTTAGACTAGAGAAATTTGTGGGAAAAATAATAAATTAAATAAATTATTTATTTATTTAATTAATTTATTAAAATCCTAACCTAATCCTATACTATATAAACACTATTATGGAAAATCTATAGGGTTATCCACATAACCCCAAAGATTAAGAGATGGTCATTGGTGGTGAATTCTTGGATGATCAATGATGGATCATGGATTAGAAATTTTCATGACAATAAGCGCTTGTGGATCTCACCAACAACTATGATGTGTGACTATTCTTCATTATCAATCAATCCAAACCCTAGGCAGGGAATTATTTTTATTTGGATTTATCCCATTAGTTATCCCATGTCGAACATGAATCAATTTACCTACCAAAATTGATTTTTGGATTGATGGTTGATTTCAGTTGATGTTTTTATATTCCTAGATAGTGGGAATTGATATTGCTTTTAATATTTGGTTATTAGTCCATCATTCTAATGGAAAAAATTGAGGCCAACCCAAACAATAGTCGAATTTCATTCCTCTTGTTATTTTTTGTGATTTTCTCCCACCTTTCACCATAAGACCATCGTCGACATCCCATTTGGTTGGTGGTTTTAAAAATAGCTAAAAATTAATCATTATGCATTAGATCTTTAGCACTAGCTAAAAGTGTTGATAAATGTACATTTTATCAGCGCTAAAACAAGCACTGATATAGGTGCACCCTTTATCTATGATTTTTTTAGTGCTAATAAACTGTACATTTATCAACGCTATTATTAGATCTAATAAAAGTTTTTATTATTAATTTATATAAAATTATTATATTTATATTAAAAAATAATGTTTATTTGAATAAATTAAATAAAAAACAAATGTTTATAATTAATATATATATTTTTAATAATTCAAATATATATATATATATAATGTTTTAATTGAAAAAGTATTTCTAAGATTATAATTAAATATATATATATATATATAAAATTATATAATTATAAGATTATAATAAATTACATTAAATAATGAAAATATTTGTTATATTTTTTTATTTATTAGAGATTTGTTTGATTTATTAGATTAATTCATTGTATTTATTATATTTTTTAAATTTAATATATTTATTTTATTTATAAATTTATAATACTTTTTAATATATATATATATATATATATATAATTAAAAAGGACTGTTGAAATAAGTATTTATCAGCGCTATAATTTTAGCACTGATAAATATTTGTTTTATCAACGATTTTTGAGCGCTGATAAAGATATGCCTTTATCAGTGCTCAAAAAGTGTGGATAAAGGTATGTTTTATCAGTGATTTTATTTTAGTGCTGATAAAAAATACCTTTATCAGTGCTTTTAACTAGCACTGATAAATGTTCTAGCAGTTTTTATAAAATAACCCTAAGAAGCCCCTCCTCCGTCGCACCTGTTCAAGCCTTCGTGGAAGCTGAACCCTGTGTCGCGAATCCTCCTCCTCTTCCGCCACCATAACCTTGTCCTCCTACTCTTCCGCAACCATCCTCCTCTTCCTTCTCCACCGCTACCTTCTCCTCCTCCTCTGGTAGCTATTAATTAGGGATGGATCTTGTTTCTTGGTGATTATGAGGATCCAGAGATATCATGGGAGATGTTTTGTAGTCAATCGTTGGATAATTTCATTTATTTGAAATTGAAGGAGAAACAATGACATGTGTTGTTTTTTATCTAATAGGGGATATCAAATATATGAAAGTTTGGAATTTATTTTAAGAATATGATTTTACATACTTATAACATTATTCTTTAAAAGGATTCTCGGGTTTGGTATTTTATTTGGCTACGCAACTAGATATCAAACATAGACTCACCCCATTTACTTTTCCAATGTATTTTTTATTCTATAAAAGTATAAGGTAATAGATATTATTCTAGTGTAAAATGATTAATCTCAAGAGTGAATCCATAAAAAATTATCGAAGGGAAAGTATATGGATGGATTTCCTTAATTGTGAAAGTAGTTCATGTGTTGGCTAGTATGGATCTGGTCTTAACTCCCTTTTTCTAATTTCCCTAGAGATAAAAGTTCCCAGAACTCAACCTATACCTCTATAATTGTTTTTCCCTTGTGAACATCATGTTCATTATCTCTTATAATGAAAACCTTCTAAAGTGTCCATCATAGATCTTCCCACCCAATTCATGTTAAACAATTGAAATAGTTTAATCTAATGCATTATGATTTTTAACAAGGTGATCAATTTTTTTGGGAGGTAGAAAGAATATTGAGTTGTTGGAGGATATTCCCCCTTGGGTAAATTAGGCTACATGTATCCATGAAATTAGTTCTCATTAGGATTAGTGAGGTAAATGACCTAGGTGAGTTCAAATGCATACTGTGGAGTTGACAACATTGGATGAAACAAACGATCTTTCAGGTACCATATAGTGACCCATACATTTCATGCATAAATACTAAAAATTGTTAGATGAATATTAAATACATAGCTTTATGATCTACACTAGAATCATAATGTTTTAATCTCTACAAATAATTGATACACAATCCTTTTATTTTTTAAAAGATCTTTAATATTTCCCAGAGACAACACTTCTTAGGTATACCCTACATAAAACTATTCTTCTTAACTTGGGGAAGGAAAACATAATAAAGGGAGATATAAAATGAGAAATAAGGGTAAAACTGGGAGATATCAATCAATGATCAATCATGATAATAGTATATGAATAAGGTCATGAGATCGAAAACATAAATTATCAGGGTTATAGGAAATCTTTCATAGAATGTAAACATGAGTCATGGAATAAAACATTATGAAAATAATGGAAAATATTCACAATAATGATCAATCATTAATAATCAGTCATGATCTATGAGAGAAAAACATTTCCTTAGTAATACAGAAAAAACATAAGTTTATAATCCCTCCTCGCTACACCAACCTCCCCCTCCCCTCCTCTTGGGTGGTTCTCTATCACCCAATGTATGTTTCATATTTCACCACTTGTATTAGAGAGGCTAGGATAATTTTTACCTCTCTTATTACTTCTATATATTAGTGTCTGACCCCCCCCCCCAAAAAAAATCCTATATTTAAATGGACATGGGTCAATTAAAATTGGAAATGTAATGATACGACCAAGACTGGTATCATAACCAACAACTAACTTGAAATTCCACTAACCTAAGAGGCGTTCATGATCCCTACGAGATAGAAATGATCCCTTGAAAAAAAAAATACAATTAATGTGGAATATTTTACCCCTAAATTAGAGTAAATTAAAAATGATATTTCTCCTGAAAACCAGACATGTCCCATTCATAAGTTGAACATCTATGAAAATAGTAGATACACAAAAAATAAATAAACAAGAAGCTGATATCATAGATAGAAAATAAAATCCCACTATTAACCCATAAAATTCTTTAACATGTGAGTTATCATTTTATGTTTTCTTTTCAGTTGGAAATATCCTCTGCCACGGGCCTCTCCTCTACCACGAACTCACCTCTATTACATGCTTAACGATACCTTCATGGTGAGTTTTCTACTCTTACTCATTGGTTTCCTCTTGTTCACATGTTATTACTATTTTATATTGATGGTTATGTTGTAAAATGTACGGGATAAACACCCCACTGAAAATCAGAGCCGTTGGTGGTCCTTGTTTGCGCACTAAATGAATTGCATGCTGGTTAGTTCCTATTGAACATTTGAATATAAAAATTGGTAATTTACGTATACTGACTAATGAATGAATTCCACAAGATGATAAAACTTCTGTGATAACCACTTAATTAACAAGAATAATTGAATAAGGGATGCTTTGTAAAATATGAAATTGTGATTGTTTGGTTTGTATGGTGTTGCGATTATGAGCACGATTGTGTGTTTGTATGGTGTTGCAGCTGTTGGAATGATTGGTATTCCATTTGTTTTCCATGTTGTAGTTCTTACACCATTGAATATCAATCCAAAATTTACCCATTTCAATGGCACAACCACTTTGGTACTAGTTCAATTCCACTAAATCTTAGAAAACCACTTCACTAGAGGAATCTATGAGACGCTTTATAGACACCCTAGTCAAATAACCATAACAACACATGTAATGAATCCTTCCACCCATAAGAACTCTATTGAAAATCATACCATCTATTAATTTAGTACCATAGTTCTTGACTAGAGACATTATGTTTCTAGAGAAACACTAAAAAAACGGTCTATAATAATGCATATATCACATGTGGGATACTAAAACATTCTAGTTCAAGGGCATCTCATAGCTAGTTCTTTTGATCAGGTGGTTGGGAATATGGGTGTGATCTACTTTGGTCCTGAGTAATGCATGGAGAGGTAATGGTATTGTTTAACCTTGCTAGTTCCATTGATTATAGTTGGATGATGACCCTAGTTGAACATATTTTGTGTAATTATTTTTTTTAAATATTAATATTACTGTATCAAATAGAATGAATATGAAAAAAGAATGGATGAATGCCAATCGATTAACAAAAGACTATGAAGATGGCGTGAAAGAGTTTATCAAGTTTGCAAAAGATCATGCATATGACCCTTCTCAAATCCTTTTTCCATGTTTACGCTATTGTTTTTCAAGACAAATTATTCTAGAGGAGTTTTAAGAACACCTGATCTATCACGGAATAGGTTGAAGTTATACATGTTGGAATAAACATGGGAAAAACAAATACAGGTAGTGGATGGGATAGAACTGAATTTTATGGATCATCTAATATTATTACAAGCGTGAAAAATGAATATGATCGTATGAAGGATGTGATTGCATATGTGAATGACGATGAAGATCGTATTGAGGAAATAAAAAGGATAATTGAAGATGAACTTTGTGATTTCCCAAAATTGTTTTAGAAGTTAAATATTTGTGTAAAGACACCATTGTATGCTGGTTAAACTAAATATACAACATTATCATCCATAATGAAGCTGTATAATTTGAAAGCAGGAAACAGGTGGAGTGACACTAGTTTTATGGAACTAATTGATCTTGTGAATGACATGCTCCCAGAAGATAATAAGCTCTCGAGCCAAACATATGATTCCAAATGATTGCTATGCTCGATGGGTATGATCTCTGAAAGAATACACACCTTCCTTAATAAATGTATATTGTATCCCAAGGACCACCAATCACTTAAATAATGCCTAAAATGTGGTGATTCTCGATACCAAAAAGATGAATCCAGTACTACGAAAGTTGTATGGTACTTTCCAATCATTCCATGGTTTAGGCACCTATAAGGAAGTGAGGATACTGAAAGAAAATTGACATGGCATGCAGATACAAGAATTAAAGATGGGAAACTACATCACCTGACAGAATCTCCTCAGTGGAAGAGAATTGATCATGAGCATCCAAAATTTGGAAACGAGCCGAGAAACCTTCATCTTGCGTTATCAACAGATGGAGTGAATCCTTTTGGTTTTCAAAGTTTCAGTCACAATACATGGACATTTATGTTGGTAAATTATAACTTACCACTGTGGTTATGCATAAAATAAAAATACATCATGTTATCTATGCTTATATCAGGACCAAAACAACCAGGTAATGATATTGATGTTTATTTTTCTCCATTGATCGAGGATTTTAAATTATTGTCGAATTCAGGTGTTACGTTGTATGATGCTTACCAAAATGAAGATTTTACTTTGAGATCCATTTTGTAGGAGGTGATAAATGACTTTCCTACTTATGGAAATTTTTTAGGATATATCATTAAAATAACTCAAGGGTGTTCCATTTGAGAACAAGGTACATAGTCAATTCGGTTGAAACATTCATTAAAAATAATGTTTCTAGGACATCACAAATTTCTACCCTGACTACAAAAGTATCGATATTGGATGACATCATTCAGTGGAAGTTCAGAAGAACGTAAAACTCCATCTCTACTAACACATGATCAATTGTTTATGAAAGTAAAAGATGTGGACACTAATTTTGGTAAACCATTTTTGAAAAACCTTACGAAAACTAGTTGGAAAAAGTGATCAGTTTTTTTTGAATTACCATACTAGAATTGTCTATATGTTATAAATTTTCTTGATGTTATGCATGTTGAAAAAAGATTATGTGATAGTTTAATAAACATGTTTCTAAATGCACCTGAAAAAACAAAGGATGTAATTAAGGATAGATTGGACATGGTTGAGATGAGAATACTAGAAGAGTTGGCACCAGTGAAGGGTGAAAAATGAACATTTCTTCTTCCTGCTGCTTACACTCTTTCCAGGTAGGAGAGATATCAGTTTTAAACTTCTTGAATGATGTAAAGTTTCTAGAGGGGTATTCATCATATATCAATAACATCGTGTCAATGAGATATTTAAATTTAAAGGGTATTAAATTACATGACTACCATGTTTTGATGGAAGATATAATTCCCATAGATTTTCATTGAATTTTTCCCAAGAATGTATGCCATACATTAACGAAGCTTTGTTTCTTCTTCAAAACTATATACAACAAATTTATAGACCTAACAAAATTTCCAACTATGGAAAGAGAAATTGTCGTCATATTATTTGAATTGGAAATGTTCTTCTCACTGACATTCTTTGATATGATGGATCATTTGGTGATAGAGATTCAACTATGTGGTTCTCTACATTATAGATGGATGTAACCCATTGAACAATATATGAATATTTTGAAAGGGTATGTCAAAAATTGAAGTCGAACAGAGGGTTGTATTACAGAGCAATATATTATTGAGGAAGCCTTTGAGTTCTGTACCAAATACCTATCTAGTGTGGAAATCATTGGCCTACCTAAATCTTGTCACATTTGGTGGATTGAGGGTGAAGGAATTTATGGAAGAGAGGTTGTCATAATCAATATTACTGATCAGAAGTAGGACCACCTTTACGTTTTGCATAACAGTTTTGACGTTGAACCATATGTTCAAAACCACAAAGAAATACTTAGGCATTTGAATCCATCTAAGCTTGAAAAATGGATATCAAATACAAAAAATCGATAGTTTACAGGATGGTTTCAAGACCATATTTTTAAGAAGTTAGATAAAAATCCAGACTCAATTTCATAATGTCTTCGATGGCTATCCGGAGAAGCAAGTGTGTATGTATTATCTTAAAATTCTTATGTAGTTAATGGTTATAAATTCTATACTAATGAACATGATGAATACAGTACCATGTAGAATAGTGGGGTTACCCTTGTGGTTGAAGCGATGCTTGTTTTTGGTGCTAAAGACAGAAATCTAATTTATGTAAATATTTCATACTTTGGCATCATCAAACAAATATGAGAGTTGGATTATACAAAATTCCATGTGCCGATTTCTCAATTCAAGTGGGTTGATAACAGGAGTGCTATTAAAATATATGAATTAGGATTCATGAATGTTGATTTCAGTAAGTAATGGGAGAAAGATGAACCCTTTATAATGGCATCATAGATAGTACAAGAACTTTATGTTCTAGATCCCTTAAACTGAAACTGGTCAATTTTTCTGTTATCGACCAAAACAACTAAAGGGTCAGATAAACGTTAAACGGAGGATAACCCTTTTATTGGGACTTAACAATCATTTCTCAGTAGTCCCAATGTAGGTGGAGTTTTATATGTCATAGGAGACCACAATGAATGGATTTACATAGTCGATAGAGGGGTTAAATCTCTTCAGCCTTAAAAAAAGAGCTCAATAATTAGGTTATTTTTTTTATTGTAATACACATTATGTTACATTATGTTATTATTTGTTCACTCTTGATTTTATGTAATCTAAATTAAATTTTAATCCACTTCTGCAGATATTGACTTCTACACCTACTAATGTGCCCAATCCCAAGGCACAACATGTCTCTCAACCTGGTGCTACTGGTCCCAGTGTAGAGCAATAATAGGTTTCTCAACCTGTTTCTATTAGTCCCAGTGTTGATGAACAATAGGTTTCTCAACCTATTGCTTCTGGTCCCAGTGTCGATGCTAGTGCTCTAGAAGAACATAATGATGATTCTTCTGAGGAAATGGTAGGAAATGAAACCTTGATGACACAAAAAAAACAAGAGCGCTGTAGTTTGATAGTGTTAGCCAAAATCCTTAAGGAAAAAGCAAAAGGCATCAAATATGAGGTGTGATGGAATAAGCAAGGCCAACATGTTAACCCCAACAAATCTATATTTAGTAGCTACCATTAGAATCTTTACTCGGCAACACATGCTGATTGATGTGCAGTCGTGGCACCATGTTGTCACTGGGATTAAGACACTAATGTGGGAAGATATTACGGTAACATTATGATATATATTTTTTAATTTATTAAAATAAAATAAAATACTAAAACATTGGATTACTCTTCATCATCCACTACAAAGTGCATTTATAGTATATTCCTCACACAAGGAATACGTATTAAGAGTTGTAGGAAGGATTCATAGAGGATTATGCACAATTTTAATGAAATATAATCTTAAAGATGCTGAAGGGAAAATCAAGCCACACCCACCTTCTCTTTATGAACACTTGATATCCCAAGGAGTGTGGGATGCATTTAAAAACCGTTGTGGGGAGAATACGTTTCAGGTACATTGTGTCTGGTAATAAATTGTTTGATGTTTCTTGTATTCATCACTTTTATGGACAATTTTTTATTTATGAAATAACAACTAAGTGCTGAAAATAAAGAACGTGCAACAAAACTAGAATACCCCTACCGTAAAGAAAGGATGGGGTACACTTGACTTGAGAAAAAATTGGTACGTATTTTAAATCTACCGTAATACTTTTATGTGACATATAACAAAACTATACCCATGTTCCTCTATTTATATAAATATTGATGAATCAAAATAGAAAGCCACTTCCATCCCACGCCATTTGCTATGGAAGGAGGCTCATGTAAATAAATAGGGGATACTAATAGACGAAAACACACAAAAAGTGTGGGAAACATGTGTAAGTATGACATAATATAAATTAGATTTGATTTAAATCTATATTACATAACAATGATTACTTATTTACCTATATTCTCTATCCGACATAGTCAAAGGAATCAATAACACCTGCACCATATATAGACGTACTTTCAACGACCTTGAAGCAACCATAACAGTATGGTCGCGTAGAGGTGCGGGTTTTGGGGTGACACCCCGAACATATTTTCAGAAAGAAAAACAAGCGGAGGATCAAACTGAGGAAATGAAAAAGATGATAGAAACAATAGCTATGTTTCAAGAAGATTTAAAATACCAAAGATATATGTTAGCAAGTTTGATGGTGGGGAGGCAAAGAGAAGAAAAAACCCAACAAAAACCCATGCATGAAGATCCCGCCCCACCCCCCAGCTTTGAGGCAAGCCATTCCCCTAAAAAACTTGACTTAGATGAGGTAATAACTATTATAATAATTGTTTCTGTGAAATATGAATCACATAGACACTGATACCTTTCCTGTAATAATATTCTATAGGGTCAAAATGACTATGATTTATATCTATCAACTCCCACCTATCACCTTGTAGCGAGGGATACAATTTTCAATATGCAGAACGACATGCTACACAATAGAAAACTTCCAAAAGATTATGTCAGAGTGTTGATTACCGTAGCTAATGAGTCGAGTTCCAAGCTACCTATTCCAAATGATGATGAAGATATTCATACAGTCGAAAAGTCTGTTGGAACATTCATCAGATGACCATCAATTCTTATAAAAAAACATGTTGACAAGGAGGTATCCATTTCCAATTTATTTTTCAAGATGAACCTTTAACATTTAATGAAAAAAGGTCTAAACCGATGAATGTTATTATAGAACGATAAAGATAATGGGGTGAAACACAATATCATCTCAAAACTATCTCAAGGATCAACCAACTGATTAAAATAACCTACTGAGAGCACCTTCACCCCACCCATTCTATATCCACAGTTAATATAATTATAGGATCATGTGGATACAAAGTTGATAGATGATAATTCTCACACAATTGATTTTGAAAAAAACATGTATGGAGAGGAAAAATCAGATTTCATTAGTGCTGAAAATGTAAATGAAATCCTCAAGTATGAATGGCTAGATGCCTGAGTTGTAAATGTATAAATGAGGTATGTTTTCATGATTTTATTTTAAAAAATCGGTTATACTATGATAATTATGACTAAATACATTTTATATTTTTCGTAGGCATATATATGAAAAAAAATTGAAGGTATTTTCCCATGAACAAAAAATTGGACTCATTAGTCCTCACATCACCTCTTCAAAAGAAGAACAAGATTCTGATAAAGAGTTTGAAATAATGTCATCCGTGCTCAAATAGTTTGAAAACAAAATTATGGATGACATACTATTTTTAATACCAACGATGCAGGGGTAAAACTCTACAATTTAATCATATCAACTATATTTTCATTTCTTTCTTTACTTATTCCTTTTTGTGTTTTAGGCAGCATTGGATGCTGAATGCAATCAATTTGGATACTCTAAAGATTTATTTTTTGGATTCAATGCATGGATATGCAACAAACCGACCATGCATGATGGCATTTTTCAATTTGTAATACATTAGATCAAAATTTTTAGAACTAAACATCTAGTTATATAATTCATATTATATTTTAATGAGGATTCTGTTATGATAGGGTGGTGTATCAATATCATCTACTTCATGGAATGAATCCAGGGACTAAGGACAAGAACACCTACAAGATCTACAACTGGAAAATTATACTGGTATATATAATATAATTTCACTATCCAAAAACATATCAAAACAAATTACTTATTTTTATCGATGGTTCTGAAGTGTCCAAAACAAACAAACAGAAAGTACTGTGGTTATTATGTTTGTAAATTTATGAAATAGATTGTATTTTATCAACAAACTAGCATCCCTAAAGAGGTATTTTCAAAAATAATTATGAGTTCATTTAAAATATTTATTAATCCTTTGTGTATTTATATTTTTTTAGTACTACCATGACAATCACAAAAACTCATATTCACAAGATGATATAGATGTGTTTATAAACGAATGGACATCATACTTGATGGAAGATTGTACACAAATAGGATGAAGGTGAATTAATACTACTTATGTTATCCTTATATGATCATTGATATCTCCATTTTTTACACTTATTGAGCATATATGATCACTCTTTATTATGTTTTATATCTTTCGGTTATGAAGAATGGGTTTAGAAATGAATTTTATTTATAGTAAAGCATAACTTAATGAGAGACTCTTATGAATTAGTTCTTTATGTTTCCATGTTTCCAAAAGCACTAGACCTAAACTAATATGGAATGGATCATTTATATTCTGTATTTTGGTCATTTATGAAGCTATTTCTACTGATGTAGTGTGTTGGAATAATATTGGTTGTGCACCACTCAAAAATTTAATAACAAAAATAAGGATTCTTTACTACTATTGGTTAACTACCGCTTAGCATAACATCTCATCTGAACTTCTGATCCAGCGTCCCCATGATGCTCTCATCGGACACGGTCTTTATGATATCATCATTCAAAATTCACTTTTACCTCTCTTACTTCACCCATTTACTAGGTAAATGGGTGAAATAATAGACAGAAAAGTGAACATTGAATAATGATATCATAAAGAGGGTGTCCGATGAGAGCATCACGGGGACACCAGATCGGAAGTTCAGATGAGATGCTATGCTAAGCGGTAGTTAACCAATAGTAGTAAAGTGCACAAAGAATCATCAGTTTTTTTATTAGCTTATATTTAGACCAAAGAAACCATTTGGAATGATGTAAAGGTAGTGTTACGATATAATATGTCTATTTTAACAAAAAAATTATATAATAAAACATTGATTTGATTTTAATTATTCCTTGCAGGGTTAATTTATTTTAGAAGATTTCTGTCCATGTGACATGCCTTTATAGAAAGAGCAACGACGCTGTGTCTTCTCAATCACATAGGTAATATTGATGTTTGCATAGTAAAATCATTTTCCATAGATCTTTCATCTCAACAATTGCTCAAATAAACCCACATCATATATACATATTCATACCCATCAAAATCTGGGTTCCTATGCACCTTATATAGAACTACATCACATCAATTCCTAGATGCATACACACCTCACATACAAATTCCAGAAGAAGAAAAAATGACTTTGTTATAAGGAAGTGAATACCTGACTGATTCCCTAGGACTTCTATTTTTCTTTTAGTATTCTAAGATACTCTTTGTATTCCATGAAATTTCCTATAGATAGGAGAGTAATGGGAAATCTATTTCACTAATGACTCAATATTTCATATATCTATGAGAAGTCGTAGGTTTTTCCTCTACTTCACATAATCCTCTTCATGTGATCGTGTCACATAAGCTCCTTTGTACGAATGCTTCATGTGAACTGATCGTGTGATCTCATCACATGATCAAATCACATAAACAAATCACATAATCAAAGCAATTCACTTGAACCATGATTTATGTATTCTTGTCCTATTTACATGATTGCATAAAGCTTCAAGGGTTGTGTAATCTTATAAATATCCCAGGTTCATTTGATCATGTGATCCTATTAAGGTCATGTGATCACATGACATTGAAAAAGTCATGCACTTAATTTTGAAGACAATGTGGATTGATTTTAAATGGTTATAACATTATTTGGAGCTTTAAACCCATATTTATAGATAAAAAATGTATAATTATATATCAAATTATAAGTTTATGTGGTTATTTGGAAGGGTTATTCGATCAGGTGGAAGCTTTGGGATGGAACAAGGTTGTCCCTTCTTGGTTCAGTGTACTGCCACAAAGTTTGTGGTTGTGCTGAAAAAGATAGGATTTTATGAATCTATTTAGGATTACCAAACCTTTACATATTTCAATGAAATTCTGATGGTAGACTTGTTCAGTTTATAGAGTTAATACATGAACACATTTCATTTTATGTATGGTGAGTTCAACATCAGTATATGGGACATTAAGATGATCTATGGTGTGATGATTTTAGGAGACAAGTGTGATGAGTAAATTTAGCACCTTCCAACTGAGGTGGGGTGATGGGGGCCCACATTGGTGGATATGAGTTAATTAATACTCACAACATACCATGTTACTAGTTCAGGAAATTTCTATAGAGTATCAGTTGGGTCTAGCTAATCACACTAAAGAACTAGGAGATAAAGAGAAAAGTGAACCGGTATGATCAGTTTTTTTATACCATATGGAGCACCAACCTGTTAAATTACCAATAATGTAAAGGTAGATCTTGTAGCCTAAGCCTATCTTTTAGCCATATGTGAGGGTGTTTTATCCACTTGGATTAACTGAAAGATATTCAATGAGTGGTATGCATCATACCACTTTGGGAGATAGTTCAGTGCATTCATATGAAATTACCCACTCCTCCCCTACATAGGGTCTCTGGCATCATCAAAAAGTTAGATTCTAGACAAAAAAACATCTTCCAGAATACCCACAACTCTCTATATTTATTAGAAGAAAATGAGGCACTTATAGCCAATACCATCAACAAGGAGGGTTCCAACAAATTTGGTAACAATGTATGGGGTTCCCATGAAATAATTTCTAGTCGGTGGGGGATCTGCTCTAATTATGGTGGGTTTTTCCATCGCATTCCAATATTTGGACAACTATAAGAGGAATACATTGACCATAGAGGTCTGGAGAGTGTTGTGTCAAGTGGAAATAGAGATAGAGGGATTTGGGAGTGTGATTGCTCCCAAAGGAATATTCTATGAACAACATCCCATTGAAGTCAAATCACTTCTCCAAGAACTTAGTGTGGTGATTCATTCTTTCAAAGTCCAAGACCATTACACACCCCTATCTTAGAGAATGAAAATTCCTAGCACAATTGTAACTAGTGAATCTAAGGAAGATTATGATGGCTCTAGTTAAGAGGTAAGATAAGTTTTATTAGCACTTTCATATATTCTTTGATATTGTTAAGACTATGGTGAAATTTATTTTCTATTACCACAAAATATAATGTTTTTATTAATCCATTTTAAGGAAAATTGGGAAACCATCATTCATAAAACAAAAGTCACTACATTATGAAAGAGCTCAAAAAGTTATTAAACACCAGAATAAGATTATTTGAATCAGCCACTCTATATAATTCCCAGTGAAAAGTACTAACCTGTGTGTCTAGATCCTCCCTGATAAGTTCTTTGAGGTGGGTAACCATACTTTCTATTGTCTAAATGAATTACTCTAGGGTGATTTTTCCACGATTGAAACCCAGAGATATTATTCGATCTTGCTTGTCGATCCATGCTTCCTGCTCCTTGGTGGCCTTAACTTGCAACCTTCTTTCATAACTTGCAAAATTAATTCATAAATTATTACAATATCCTCATTTGAGGCATTGGGATGAAGGACCTTTTCAATTATTTCTTCAATGGATTGGAATATGAGATTCAGGCACTCCCCTACCTATTCTTCCAACACTTTTGGATCTCTGATTGGATCACTACTTTCCCCGTCTTGCAGGTCTTTTCTTTTCTTTCTCCCACCTTTCTTGGCCAACATGTTTTCCTTTGGTTTGGGAAAGTGAGAATAGTTTTTTACATACCTTGGGGTTTTTCCCTTGGACCACAATGCATTTCCCAGGGCCACGCCTCCCTTTTAGTCCCTTCTTCCTTCTAAGGATGTTAGGACCTTTCCCTTGGAAATGGTCCCAACTATACACTGAGAGTTTTTTATAAATTTCATCACCTAAATCATCCTCCTGATGAGACACATCTTGATATTGAACAACCAAACTGTCAAAATGGTTCCTCAACTCAACCCTTGGGCCTTTCGTGGGGGCCTCGACCCAAACCAGTTGTCCAGGTCACTAGGGCTCTACCTGTTCTTCCCAATACATGCAAACTTTAGACATGATATGTGTTTTAAACAGAAAATGTTTGGGTCCAAGGGTCCCAAGACACTCCCCTCATCCCAACTCCCTTTACTAGGTTGAGACACTACTACAGATAACCGATGAAACTCATGCATTCTAGGAGGCTCGACCACACTCACCTACTAAAGCCTCCCTTTGTTATGTAGAGGCACTGCAACAGTGAGCATGGCCACCTCCTACAAAATGTTCCCTGGAGGTTCAGCCTCCTCACTGTGCAACATCATTGTAGTGTCCATGTGGACCTTCTTCTCTAAGAAACCAAAGATGTCTTTGGAACTGTGACTTCTTCACATAGAGGCTCAAAAATAGGAGAGACAATAAATTCCAAAACTGAATTAATATTTATATCTGACTGGACATCCACACCTTGAGATGGAGACTAAGAGTCCGAGATCTCTACACCTACATTAAGGTCAGAACCATAGGTAGAGCCATCCACTGAAGCCCTTGCATTACACTGAAATGCCTTAGTGATGATAGGGCTCCCCACTCCTTGCTTGGACACCCCCATGCCTGCCTCCTAAAAACTTATACTCTCGGTACCCTGAAAGTGATATTGATCAAGAGTATCCAATTTTACCTCTACATTTTGGCCACTGAAATAGATCCCAAAGGGGTTTTCATGAACAAAAACCTCACCTAAGACCATCAACCGCTTAGCAGAAATATGGTGTCCAGACCCACGTCTATATGTCACTGACGAGTGTCCCAAACGCTTGCAACTTGAACAGAAGTCATCCCATGACTCATACACGACCTCCTGTCTATACCGGTGTTCATATCCTATGGTAATACAAATGAACTCAGGAGGATTCCTCAGGGAATCCACTTCTATGAAAACACAGGGATTAACAGGATGGAACACATCAACAGTTCGGTGATCAGAGGATAAATACCTCCCTAAGAGGTTCCCAAGCATCCTAATGATCAAAGGATTTTGAAAAGTAAGGGGTATATTAGGGAAACTTACCTAGATCACCACCGAAGGTGAGTCCCACTTCATATGGAAGTCATAAGACCATATTTGGAGGAAGAAGCAGTACCCATTGCAGATGCAAGTCACACTAGACCAAGCTTTGATTAGGTCATCCTCCAACGCAAAATGGATCAAAATGTATCTGTTGTCGAGTAGACCCACCATCACCCTCTCTTATAGATCCCAATAACTGAAAACAAACCTATCAAAGGATTCCACAGATGGTCTTATTTGTGGGAAACTTGCTACCAGGGTCTGATTGAGGAGTGCTAAGGCATCGTTGAACTTTGAAATCAATAAAGGAAGATTAGGGACTCCTATATAGAGCTTAGGAACCTTAGGGTACCAGAATATCTATGGGAAAGGTTGAAGGAGCTTGGGTTTGGAGAATGGGGAGAAAAAGGCCATCACTCTATTAGAGGATGACAGAGGTCCCTCCCCCTCCGGTGGGAGATGGACCGGCTCATCGGTCTCTATCGTCACAGGGGGAGAAGTATTTGTCCCTTTTCTATTGGATATTTCAAGAGTCTGGTAAAATTTGGTCACCTACCACCTCTATAGTTTACTTTCACAGGGACATAGTGTCCAAAGTTGGTTCAAAAAGTGATTGAGAGGCTGATGATCAGGGTTGTCCAAGTAAAATGGAGCTCCTAGATGTGGTTGTTTCTAATCCAAAGGAAACACCATTTGTGCCTCTATTAGAACCAACTTTGGCATATCAAGTTATCTTTTGAAGTTCCTTCCTCTAAGAGGGAAAAGAAGAGAAAGTGGGAAAGTCCATACACTAAGAAACCTCTCAAAATCATTAATTGTTGTACTTTGTGGAATTTTTTCCTTTCATTACTCTAGTATCTTATAATGGCTGCTTACCTGCCCATATCAAGGTCAGGTATCAAGTATAATCTATTAATATGTCCCCTAACTACCCAAATGTGTCTTTTTTATTAAAAATTGACATTTTATTAATGTATTCTTTCATATTAATGTTTAATTTATTTCATTATTGTATTAATAACATAATATTTTTTTTCTTATATAGGTGTAATTTTTTTCCTGAGTTCGGATGATTTGTTCGACAACTAATACCATGGACGACAATTTTTGAGAGGGGATCACAGATTCAAAAAGGATGAAACCTCATTGTTTTTAACCGTTTGTTGGATAATTATAATTGTAACCATATAAAACATTGTTTTAAATGTATATAGCTATGTATTTTTTTGTATTCATGATTTCAAGTAAATGTATATAACATTGTTTGTGAAACTCTTGTGTGCACTGTTTTGTTCTTATATGCTTTGTTTGTGTGTAGGTGTTGTTTTGTGCAGCTATTTTGTGTGCAGGTGCTGTTTTGTGCTATGTGTGTATGTGCTGTCTCAGGTGTGTAGGTTCCATGTAGGTGATGGGTTTTATTAGGAAACTTGGCCTTTATTAGTGCTAATTGAGAACTAATAAAGAGTGACTTTATCAGTGCTTAAAAAAGTGCGGATAAAGGATTCCTTTATCCATGATAAAAATGAGCTGATAAAGGATTCTTTTATCCTCACTAAAAATGCACTGATAAAGGGGGACATTTATCAGTACTTTTTTTAGCGGGGATAAAGGGAACCCTTTATCATCACTTTTTTAGCACAGTTAAAGGGGACCCCCCATCTTCGCTGTGATTAATAGTGATTTTCTAGCACTGTTAAAGGATTTTTTAGCACTTTTTAAAGCCCTATTTATAGTAGTGGAGTCTGATATTGAAAGAATGTTTGAGGTTTATGGAAATTATGAATGATCAGGGATGGATTGAAATCAGATTTGGGAGACCCTGTATGTGGGATTTGGTGTTCGAGTGAGACATCACGATGATGGGTGATTCTTGAGGTGAAGGGTAGCCATAATCCAACTACCAGGGAAGGATTGGGTGCATTCATCTGAGTTCCTTAGCCTGATTTGTGTTGGATTCAGTGGTGATGGTGTTGTGAGTGGAATACGTGTGAATAACTAGTGAGTTCTATAAAAATCCTTACTACATGGTGTGTAGTATGAAGAATACTCATTGTGTTGTACCCTGGTTGTGGTAGCTAGGGTTTCAATAAGAATAAATTATCACACACTATGTGAGACCTACCCCACACTGTGTGAACCGTGCCCAGGGACTCGGTGTGAACCCTCAGGGTACATAATCTTGAATATAACTAGGTATAGAAGCATGAATAGGGTATATAGACATGAACTGATACTCAAACATGGTCAGGTAACCAGACACAACCTGGTATATGGGCCCAACTAAAGTACACAAGTATAAACTTTAAGTATACGTGCACAATACAGAGCACACAGGTAGAACTAAGTAAGAAAATACACACCTTGTACTACTAGTACACACCATGTACTTTCTCCAAGGTGGTTTGAGGCCATTGTTATATTTTGTGTGGACATATTTATTTAGGGTACATTCCCTCGGTCTATCCCCATGAGGATAGAGTGAGTCATCACATATTAAGAGTAGGATGTGATCCCCTTTGCAAGATCAATCTTGGATAGAGTTTTAATAATCCATATATGTTGTTTTGGATGATATCCTCTATCTTATCTTCTTACTTAGGTGGGGTTTGAGGAATCAGCATGAACAATGTACCCAGACATTGATCCCCTATATAGTGGGTTATTCCAGATAGGGTCCGGTAGACCCCCCAGGCCTAGGGAGAGATCCCCCATATATGTATCAATATCTTCTAAGTTCCAACATCTAATTTTTCATTGAAAGGACCAACAAGTAGTACCTATTGGATAAGTTCCATCAACATTTTCAGGATCATGGAGTGAGTTCTCTAGGATGAGTGTTACTTTGAAATCTCGAGAAGAATCCTAGGATGCTAGTGCGGCTGTGACCTTACCTTGAGACATAGTGTCTATATTGAGTATATCTTGGTTATTATTAATATGTATCATATTTTTATTGAGACACCTTTATGATGATGAGATGAATACTATCTTGATGCTTTATGTTTGGTGATTTCTAGGTTTTATATTGGATATTGTTATAGTTACCCCTGCATGGGCTCTTCCCACACATGTCATGTATTATGCAGATGACAAGTCATTCTATGGGGTCTTAAGTGGAATAAGAGAAGAAGGAGTATGGTGAGATAGGTAGAACATGGTTTGTACTAGGTGTTACATTTGAATATAGTCCCATCCTTCTAGTAGGTTACACTTCTTTTACAGTTTTGATGGAATTGTATTTGGTCCTTTATGCTTTCCAGTAATTTTATCATACTCTAATTATTGGATATAGATGTATTCATGCATTATGGAATCATTTGTACTTTAATTTTCAACATTTTAGTGGTATTTAGAGACGTGTTTGTGTGTACAGGTACGTTGGGATAAGGTCTCCCATGTGTGTGATATGCTTACTTAGCACTGGTCGCTATCCTTGGCCTATTAGAGGCAGACTTGGGGTGTCACACTCAGTTTAGTACTCCCCAGGTGGGCCCTAGTGGGTCGATTTGTGACACACCTTTATAAAAAATAATTTTTATGTAATCAATAATATAAATAAATAAATAAAACATAAATAGGAAACAATGCATTAATAAAATGACACTTTTAAACTGAAAACATACACTTCGAGTCATATCAGACACACCATGTGTAAAATTAATGTGTGGTTTATTTCTACATGTCACAGATGATTTATGAATAATTTTTCTAAAATATCAAGAAAATCTGATCTCATTTTCTTAGTTTTAAATATGTGGCTAGTCATTTGAACTAAAATGTCAATTTGAAATAAAAACATTCACTTTGAGTCATATTGACCACATCGCATGTCAGATTTATGTATGGATGATTACTATGAATAAAAAATTATTTATGGATTATTTTCCTAAAATATAAATACAATCCAAGTTTTATCACCTTTTTAAGTGAGTGACATATCTTTTTAACTAAAATGTCCTTTTTAAACTAAAAACATGCACTTTGAGTCATATCGGTCACACTATGTGTCAGATTGACACGTTGATGATTCATACACATCAAATGATTATGAATCATTTTCATAATGTATCAAGGCAATATAAGAATGTTTTCTTGGTTTTTAGTGAGTGAAATAAGTTTTTTAACTAAAATGTCCTTTTTAAATCGAAAACACACATTTTGAGCCATAACAGCCACACAACGTACCAGATTGAGGTGTGGAAGATTCTTAAACATAAAAAAGATTTATGGATATTTTTTTTCTAAAGGATAAAAAAAATATTAATGAATTTTCTATATTTTGAGCATATCAAACATCTTTTGAACTAAAATGTTAATTTTAAATAAAAACTCATACTTTGAGTTATACCGATCACACCATGTGTCAGATTGACACAAGGTTAATTCCTATACATCATAAATGACTTATGGATCATTTTATTAAATTATAAATACAATCCGAGTGAATTTTATTTATTTTCAATATGTGATGTATGTTTTGAACTAAAATTTCAATTTTAAATAAAAATATGCACCTTGAGTCATATCGGCCACACTGTGTGTCCGATTAATATGTAGTTGATTATTACACATAAAAAATAACTTATGAATAATTTTACTAAATTATTAATAAAATATGAGTGTGTTTTCTTAGTTTTCAATTAGTGACATTCATTTTTAACCAAAATGTCATTTCTAAACTGAAAACATGCACTTTGAGTCATATTGGTCACACCATGTATCAAATTGACATGTGGATTATTCCTACGCAACAAAAATGAATTATGGATCAATTTATAAAAGTATAAATACAATCTCATCATTTTTTCTTAATTTTAGTGAGTGACTCATGTTTTTAACTAAAATTTCATTTTTAAACAGAAAACAAGGACTTTTAGTCATATTGGTCACATTGTGTGTCAGATTGATATGTAGCTGATTCTTGCACATTAGAAATGGATTATGAATCATTTTAAAAATGTATGAAAACCATATTAGTGTGATTTTTTTTAGTGAGTGACACATGTTTTTAACTAAAATGTCATTTTTAAACTGAAAACACACATTTTAGGTCATACTAGTCACACCGTGTATTATATTGAAGTGTTTATAATTATTATATGCGAAAAATTACTTATGAATCATTTTACTAATGTATCAGAAAAATATGAAGGTGTTTTATAGGTTTCAAGTATGTCACATGGCTTTTGAAAAAAATGTCAAATTTAAATAAAAACAAACACACTTTGAGTCACATAGTGTGTTAGATTAATATAAGTTTGATTCCTACACATCATAAATGACTCATGTATCATTTTCATAAAGTATAAAGCGAATACAAGAAAATTTTCTTAGTTTTTATTATGTGAATCATGTTTTGAACTATAATGTTGATTTTAAATAAAAACATGAACTTTTAGTCATACCGGCTACACTATTTGAAAGATTGTTGCATGGTTGATTACTATACCCCAAAAATGACTTATGGATAATTTTTTTAAATTATCAAGACAATGTGAGTGTGTTTTCTCTATTTTTAGTGAGTGAAACATGTTTTTGATAAAAATATAATTTTTAAATTGAAAACATGCACTTTGAGTCATATCAGTCACACTATGTGTCAGATTTAGGTGTGTTTGATTCTTACACATCAAAGATGATTTTTGGATCATTTTAAAAAATTATCAATAAAATTCAAGTGAGTTTTATTAGTTTTCAATGAGTGACACACATATTTAACTAAAATGTTGTTTTTATAATGAAAACACACACTTTGAGTCATATCATTCAAATCGTGTATCAAATTTTTGTAAGGATAATTCCAATATGTCACAAATTATTTATGTATTGTTTTAAAAAAGTATTAAGACAACATAATCATGTTTTCATAGTTTTTTTGAACGTCACAAGTTTTTAACTAAAATGTCATTTTTTAACTAAGAACATGCACTTTGAGTCATATTAGTCACACCATGTGTTAGATTGATGTGTGGTTGATCCCAAAACATCCTAAATGGATTATGGATCATTATATTGAAGTATCAAGAAAATATGAGTGATTTTGGTCAATTGTTAGTGAGTGACACATGTTTTTTAACTAAAATTTCATTTTAAACCCAAAACATGTAATTTTAGTCATAATAGTCACACCATGTGTTTAATTGACATAAGGATAATTACTAAAAATCAAAAATGAATTATGGATCACTGTCCTAAATTATTATGGAAATATTATTTTTTTCTCGATTTTGAGTATGTCATTTGTATTTTGAATAGAAAAATCAATTTTAAATAAAAACACACACTTTGATTCATACCAGTAAAACTATGTGTCATATTAACGTGGTTGATTTTATCATGTAAAAAATGATTTATTGTTTATTATCCTAAAGTATCAATACAATCTGAGTGTATTTACTTAGTTTTGAGTATGCAGTATATGTTTTGAACTAAAGTGTTAATTTTAAATAAAAACACGTAAGTTGAGTCATACTAGACACACTGTGTGTAATATTGATGTGAGGATGATTCTTACACATCAAAAATGACTTATGGATCTGTTTATTAAAGTATAAAAAACATATGAGAATGTTTTCTTAATATTCAGTGAGTGGCACTCACTCTTAACAAAAATGTCAATTTAAACTGAAAACGTACAATTTGAGTTATTTGTAAATTGAAAACACATATTAATGAACATAAATAGATCAAATAAAGAAAAAATATATCTATAAATATAAAAATAGTACCTTATTGAATCATACTTATTGACTACTTCATTTAGAATTGTTTTTTATTTGATAATTTTGTGCTCTTAATAGAGCAAGAAATTGTCAAAGAAAAAAAATCTAGATGAATTCATTTCTTTATTATCTCTATGAAGATTAACTAAATATGTATTAGATAAGAATGATAAGTAAATTTAATAAAATAATTAGATAAAATGAAGAGAAAATTTATTAAATAAGTACTTGGAAGTCACCTCTTTTTGATTTCTACATACATTCTGACACTATGTATTCTACCCAATCATTTCTAAAAAAATCAATTTCCACTTTTGAATTCATGAACTATCGACAATCCTAGTAGTACTGAAAAAATAAAAATTTAAAAATTATTAAATAATATTTCAAATGAAATTGTAATTATCATCGAAAATACCTCTTCATGGATGCTACTTTGTTGATGGAATATGATATCTTTAATAAATTTACAAATGTAATAACCATAATATTTTATATTATTTTTTTGGTCACTACAAAAACTTTTAGAAAAATGGGTAATTTATTTTTATACATGTTTTTATCATGAAATATTATTACATACAAACTAATATTTATCCACTATTAAAATTTGATAGGTTTTTTTATGATCATGGATTTCCCTCATGTCATGATTTTGGTAATATTTATACACCATCCTATTAAAAAAAATCATTCAACATGATCTAAAATGTATAACTTGAAGTTTATTTGTAACATTATACCTGTAATTTATTAAAAATTTAGAAACATCATCATGTGTGTTCGATTGATTGGGTATCCATGCATTGAATCCAAAAAATATATCTTCGGAGTATCCAAATTGATTGCATTGAGAAACCAATTATCCTTATGAAAATAGAAATTAATAAGTAAATAACTAATGAAAATATATTTTATATATTTAAATTATAGATTTTTACCCTTGCATAATGGGTAATAAGAAGATTCTATCATCTTTAAGTTTTGTTTTCATAAATTATATCCATTTTTCCACTATTACTGAATATTCCTCTTTTTCCAATGACATTTTTTTGTAGAAGTTATGTGAGGACTACATGAGTACCAATTTTTTTCATAGGGGTTTCCTTTCAAATAGTAATGATATATACACTTTTGAAAAATATGAGTAGTATTTAACTGTATTTAACTTAGTTGAACTTTTATTGGAAAAAATTACAAAAACACACCTCATGTATATATTTATAGCTGAGACTCCAATCCATACATGCTTGAGGATTTAATATACATTATAAAGACTGAGAAAGTATATAATATCCTCTAAATAAATTTTTTCATCAAAATCAATGATGTTCATATCACCATCTTTGAACATTGTATCCACATGAACTTGTAATACTATTCAATGTAGAAGTTGAAATGGAGAGGTAAAGTTACTTTCTGAAGGTTAATTTGATCAATTGGTTGATCTTTTAGATTATTTTGTTTCAAACTCATATTTATCCTTAATTTTATAAATCTATAATATCATTCCTTAGTTCATGAATTTTTTCATGAATTATTAAATGTGTTTCATAAAAAATGATTTGGAAAGGAATACCTCTTTTTTGATAAGAATTTTTATAAGATCAAAGGACCATGTGATGAAATTTCCAATAATAATTTCGACCTTGTGAACATATAGTTCATAAATAGGGATAGTTAGCTTAATTATAAGCTCATGAAATACATTAATCCCCAATCTTACATGACGTTTTGGAAGTTTTTTGTTGTGTAGAATATCTCCTTGGATATTGTACACTATACCCCTCACAACAAGGCGATGGGTGGGTACTGTTAGATATAAATCACAATCATTTTCACCCTATATAATATTAGTACAGAAAAGGTATTAGTGTTTACCTGATTCAAATTTTGCATAAATAGTTATGAAAAAATTTATTACCCCTATTAAGGTAGACCTTTCAGAGGAATGAATTTACTCAAAGCTGGGGGGTCTTCATGCAATAGTTATTTTCGTGTTGTTTATTATATTTTTTGCCTTTCCATAACATTATCTAACAACTCATACTGCCATTTAATTTTTTCTTCTAGAGTAGTTATTCATTTCTGAATATCATCTATTTTCTTATCTTTATCCCCATGTGCATTTCTTTTATAGAAATATGTTTGGGGTGACACTCCAAAACTCACACCTCTAATGCATCCATACTGTTCTATATGCTTCAAGACCACTGAAATTAGTCATTCATCAGGTACAATAAATGATGATTCTTGTGTCTAAACTGGATAAATAATATAGGAAAATAAGTAATCATTCTTATAAAGTATTGATTTAAATCAATTTTTTTCATTATTTATTACTTACATGTGCTTCTCATAATTATGGTGCATTTTCATATATTAGTATTCTAACTTTATTTAAATGATACTCCTTCCATATAACATGAAGTGATATGGAAGTGGATTTGGATTTGGATTCATCAATTTTCATATAAAAAAACACAAATATTTTATTGTATTATTCCATATAAAAGTATTAATTTAGATTTAACATACATATAATTTTTTTCAAGTTAATAATAACCCAACATTTCATTTTGGTAGGGTTACGTTGATTTTAATGCATGTTTATTATTTTTTAGAACTCAATTTTTGTTTCATAAATTAATAATTCATAATCAAAGTGATTAATTCAAATATTATCATGTAAGATGTCACCAATCATAATGTACCTAAAAAGATACCCCTCAGGATAAAAATTAAATTAAATCCATGTTTCTTAGTTTATAATGTATGCATACATCTATGGTGGGTGTAAGTTTACATTCCCTTCAACTTCTCTAAGATGATGATTTTTAAAAATTCTCTGAAATCCTCTATCAAAATTTCCCATGACCATTAATACAAATTTATTTCAGTATTCATATAGTATAGAATCACTCTACAAAGAATAATGAAGAGTAAATAAATGTTTCAATATTTTATTTTTTAGTAAAATAAATAAAATATATCATAATTCTACCATAATCCCTTCCCAAATTAGTTCCTTAACCATGGTCACAAAATTGTTCCATGTATCTACATGAATCAGTACATACATCTGAGTGGTAACCCCAATGTAACAAATTACAATGAACATTTTGAGGTTAATAGGTTTTCTATGTTTATTCTATCCAACTTTGAATTTTATGCCTATGCTTTTCACCTCAATAAATTTTATGAACACTATCGCGCTATGACACTCATATTTTTTATAGGACAATGCCTGTTCACCTTATACCATTTCCTCAACTTTAACATCATCAGCATATTATTCCTTAGGATTAGTAGCATCGAAATGTGGAGAAACATGTTTCTCCTCTATACTTAGAGAATAAACATGTTGAGAAAATTTGTTTTTCCTTAGGATTGGGTGCATTGATATGTATAAAATCCATTATTTGTATAAGTGGTTGAACATTTAATTTATATTTCATAAATACAGTTGTGAATAGATAATAATACGAGGTAACACAATGTATATTACAGATAAATATAACTTAATTAATAGTTTAAGGGATTTGACCCCTCAACTGAGTATCAAATCCCCTTATTATGGCCCCCTTTAACATACAAGACCAAATATACATTAAGGATTCAGTGAAATGATTACGACATCCCAATTATAGGGTCAACCTTAGTTGAATTGAAATTTCACCCTTCAGTGGTTTTGGTCAATAATATAATAATTTAACACTTTTGATTTACAGGATTTGGTATATAAAATACTTGTAATGCTTGTGATGCTATCATAAATGGTTTATCCTTATACTCTTCCTTACTAAAATTCACTTTCATGAATCCTAATTCCTTAATTTTAACCATACTCCTATTATCAACCCACTTTCAATAAAAAATAATAACGTGGAATGTTGTATAATAAAACTCCCATATTTTTTAGATGATGTAGAAGTATGACATATTCACATAAATTTGATTTCTATCCTTGGTACCAGATAAAATCATCAATTTATCCATAAGTGTAACTCTATTATTTTTCATCATACTGTGTTCATCATGTTCTTTTGTATAGAACATATAACCATTAATTACATAAGAATTATATGATAATACATGTACTCTTGGTCCTCTAACTAGCTACAAAATTCATTTTTAAATTGAATTCACATTTTCATTTGAATCCTTAAAAATATGGTTTTGAAACCATCCTATAAACTACTTATTATGTGTATTTGATATCTATCTTTCACCCTTCAATGGATTCAAATGCCTAATAATTAATTTTTGGATTTTAATGTATGGAATGACCTATAAGCTATTATATAAAATGTAATGGTGAGACAACTCCTACTCTATAATAGTAATTGTGGAAATATATATTTCAGAAATTCCTTCACCCAAAAGTCTACCGTTGTGATGAGATTTCGGTAGACCAACGTTTTCAATATCTGATAGGTATTCAATACATAGTTCAATGGATTAATTAATGCCATATCACTAAAAAATATAACATTATGTTTGACTTTGATTTTTGACATACCCTTTCAAAATCTTCATATACCTTTCAATGGGGTACATACAACTATGATGTACAAGACCATAAAGTTGGATTTGTCTAATCAATTGAACCATCAAGTGAATTATCATATTAAAAAATGATGGTGGGAAAAAAATATCCAATTCAAATATTATAAAAAAATATAGTTTTATATAGTTAGCAATTTCACTGGGTATATAAATTTATTGCATATAGCTTTGAAAAATAAACAATGCTTGGTTAATGTACTATGAAAATTCTTAGGAAAAATGTAATGTAAATCTATATGAAATAGATCATGCAACAAAACATGATAGTCATGTGATTTCAGACCCTTTTACTTTAAATTAGTCATTGAAATGACATTATTAATATTTGATGAGTACATTTTTGGAACATTTATATCATTTAGGAAGTTGGAAAACTGATATATCTCTTTCCTGGAAATATTACAAGCATTTAGATGAAGAAATGTCCATATTTCGCCATTAACTGGCACAACTCTTCCTGTATCCCCATGCCAATCACGTCTAACCTATCCTTAATTTCATATTTAGTTTTTCTGGGTGAATTTAGTAATGTTTGAAGGATAATATCACATACATTTTTTTTCCATATGCATGAAATCAAGAAAATGTATGTAGTACAAAAAATTTCAGTATGGAAATTCAAAAAAACAAATATCCTTTTCAAACTGATTTTCACAAGTTTTTTTTAAATAAGGTTTACCAAAAGTGGTGGTCATATCATTTACCTTCTCAAAAATTTGATCAGTTATTAGTGGAGATGGTGTTTTGGATTCTTCTAAATTCCCATCAAATGATGTTTTCTAAGATCAGTATTTATGTCAATGGGGTAGAAATCAGTGATGTCATATAAACACAGTCTTTGATGAATGTTTCAACCTAATTGAGTGTGTAACTTTTTTATAAATAGGACACCTTTCAATTCCTTTAATTCTATATCTGGACAAATTTTCATAATTATAAAATTTATTAATCGTCCATTACAACATGGATCTCAACATGAAATATTAATTTTTATAGGAAACATACAATGTAACACCCAAATCACACATTAACTTAAAATCATTGTTCAATGGATAAAAATTAATATCAATTTAATTACCTAATTGTTTTGGTCTTAATATACTCAGGGAAAAAATAATGCATTTTCACTTTATACAAAACCATAGTGGCATGTTATAAATTTCCAACATAACTAGCCATGTACTTTGAGTGATGCTTTGTAAACCAAAAGGATTCACTCCAACTGTAGATAGCACAAGATGAAGGTTTCTTGGGTTGTTTCCAAATTCAGGATACTCAAGAACAATTTTCTTCCACTGAGGAGAGTATGTTTGTTGAAAATGTTTCCCATATTGATTTCTTATATCTTCACACCATGTCAATTGCCTTATAGTGTAATATCCCAGGTAAATAAAGAATACAAAATTTTCATATTTATTAATATTTGTGAATACAATGTTAGTATTACTTTAAAGGGAATTCTATGTTCGATGGCGTACCTAATACGCAACAATAAGTTTCTTTGAAATCTTACGTTGCACACTAATAATATAATAATATTATTTTAAATGGTAGTTAACGCCTAGCTGTTGTAATGGTGGGAATTAAGAGAACTAACTAAAAAATTATTATATATGTTTGTTAAATATTTTAACAATTACCCAATAAATGATAGAGGCTTAAAATGCGAATGAATCCCATTTTAAGCATAAATATTCTAATATTCTTTAAAAGGTAGATTAACCGCCGTTTGATGGATAACCCTTTTTAAAACTACTTTTTTTTTCAATTTTATCTGTTATATTTGAAAAATTAAAATCCTTCTTTATAATCAGGACATCAAAATTTACTTTGTGTGAATTTTTGGTATTTTTCTGATAAAGTTCATTTTTTAACGAATAGTAAAAATGATGTATTTTAATTCAAAACATCCTTTTAATATAATGGTTCGATTATCTTTTTAATTGGGTTTAAATTTTAGTTAAAATATATTTTTACCATTTAATACAATGGTGGTCATTGGAATTAATTTCACTTAGAAATTGGACATAAACAAGTGTCAATCTTTTGATAGATACTGTTTCTTAAAAACACGCTATTTGTTTTGACAGTGGGAATTAATTATAAAATTAATTAATGCAACTTTTATGTTTTGAATTTGGTAAAATGGACATCATTTTTGAATTTGGAATATCAAATATACTTTGGATAAATTTTAGGTATTTTTCTGACAAATGTTCATTTTTAATGAATAGTGAAATATACTGCATTTTACTTCAAAATTGTTTTTTCATCTAATTTAATTATATAGTTAGATTGTAATTCTAATTGGTTTTAAAGTGTAATTATATTATGTTTTTATTAATTAATAAAATTTTGTTCATTGGAAGTAATTTCACTTTTCAATTGGATGTAAAATCAAGTCAATCTTTTGATAAATTTTACTTCTTAAAACCCATATTTGGTTGTGACAACGAGAATTGTTTTTAAATTAATTACTGCAATTTATGTGTTTTGAATTTGGTAGAATTGATTCCATATTTGGAATTCGTAGGTAGAAATTATGTAATTAAGACTCTTTTGTTTTTGGACATTATGAATAGTAACGACAATAATTATCTTTAATTATCGTGATTAATTAGTAATCGGGTAGTTAAGGGTAATAAAATAATATCATAATAATATAAAATGACCCCAAAATGTGTCCAAATCCTCTTGTTTGAGTAATTTATAACCATGGGAATATTTTTACAAAACTTTAGGGCACATGGAGTCACATTGGTGTGATAATGACATTTATGACTTTATTTTTAAAAAAGAAGAGAAATATAACAAAGGTTTGTATATCATAAGTAAAACAATTTTAATTTTGTTTACATAAATGATCTATTAGACTATAAAAAATTCATTTGAAAGATAAAAATATTTTATACATCATGGTATTTTTTTATAATTTTTATACATTAAATGGATAAATTTATTTATGACACCATGATGATGTAGTGATTACCTCATTAATGAACGATTTAAAAAAAATGGAAAGATAAGGTAAATTATAAGAATTACACTTGTTAAAAACCTATTGGATGGGTGGATTTAGAACCCTTATCACCTTATCCTCTAAATTTAACATTGTGGGACCTTTAAAATCTGAAAATCATTTTATAATAAAGTAATATTTCAAGACATTCCAAAAGTGACCCTCCTCCCTCTTATAAAATGCAACCACCTCTACAACATTACCCACACATATAAAGGCAATGGATCGTCAAAAATATGATAATATTATCTCTCCACATACCTCTCTTACTCCTAGAAGCCTCACTTTGGTCATAAGTCTTTCCAAGGAAGCCTTTGGCTGAAATCAAAAAGAGTTACCCGATTTAGAGGTACTATCTTCTCTCAAGTTTCTTTCTTTTATTTTCATTCTTCACTCACCACTATCTTCTTATTATTTGATCCCATAATAATAATAGTATCCTCAATATACTATTATGTTGTTATGAAAAGTATTCTACCTACACTTACACACACCTCCGTCTAATGGTTAAAGAACATACTGTTTCTGTGGGTGGTGAATTACGACCTCATGAAACGATGATTGTTCAATCTTCTTTTAACACAGTTCATGGTGGCCAATAAGATGTCAATATATTTATATATGATATATATTATATTTATGTCCTCTAAATTCTTCTGTATTTTATATTTAAAACTTACCTTTATGCTTTTCATGTTGTGCAAATGTGATAATTTCATATGAGGAAGTGTGGACAACCGCCCCCTCAAGTGATGTGACTAATTCATTCCAAACATGGAATTTATAAAGAATGAAATTAATGAACTTATTTTACCTATATAACATATATATTATAATGTAATTATAATATATCTGTGTCTAATTTAGTTTTAAAGTCTATTAATATGACAGAAAAATGAAAGTAGGGTTCATGCGTACGTACGGCCTACCGTCTCCATGAACGGTACATTTCATTTCTTTTCTCAAAAAATTATGGAATATTATTAAATACATATATAATATATATATATGATATTTAAATCATGAAAACCATTTTGGAGATGATGTACTTATAACTTCACGGACAATTCTCTTCAAACAAGTTCATTGTTGACTCATGTACCAAACATCGACAAAACGTATGATATGAACTCACATAATTAACTAATTATTATAACATGATAATATGTGATATGAATTGAATAATAAAATTTAAATTAAGTCCTTAAGAAGTTATAAATTGAACAAAGTTTATTATTCAGGAATATGAAGAAACGAACAAGACAAGTCGGACTTGAGGTAAGGAGATTTCTTATCTCACTTTTAATTCCGTGAGATTTCCATTGTTCGCCAATTATTTATTTCATGTGGTGTATTGTGTACTTCATTTTGATATATATTATCATGATTCTATTTATATTCATGGTATTATGTGATTCATTTGATTCTTATTATCTTTTGGTCATATGACTCGATTTATTACAACAAGGCAAGGGGTTTTTATCTCACTATTTATTCCCGTGAGATTCATGCTATATTTGTCACTATCTCTTTTGAGTGGTGTATGTACTTCCAATTATTCTAATATTTGTAGTATATACTTCTAGTCATGGGTATTTACATAAACATTGTATATTCCTTCTTTCATGTGGTGTACGTTTCGAAAGTTACCCAAATCGGTAAGGGAACCTTTCACCCTCCTCTTTTTAAAAGTATTCTTTTTGTTAGGTATTTTAATTTACATATTCTCAATGTTGGGATATGTTATTATATATACTTATTGCTGTAAATTTTATTTCCAAGTGATGAGATAACCTTTTTATCTCTCATCAACTAATTTTCTGAATTTTAAAGTGACGTCGTTAGGCTGTCGTATTTATGTAAGGGAACTTCTTAACCCAATTTCAATTCTTTGGGTTAAACCTCTACTTCTTGATTATGTCGTACAATGAATATGTTTGGATGAACTATGATTGTTTTACACTTAATATCCACTTATATTGGGTGTATTTATATTTGTCACACATAATTATATATTTGATTTATCCTTAATCTAAGGATACCGTCTCTGTAAGGGACTTCGTCTCAATCTCCTTTCGTTGAGGCATACTTCAATGTCTATATGACCTTCTTTTATTAGTTTTATAATAAACCCTTTTTAATTTTGATTTCATTCAAAAGTAATATTTTTACATGAAAAGTTTTACTAAATGACAAAAGGAATGTTTTTTTGTCTTATGTATGCGGCGACAATGACTTCTCCACCGCTGTGACTATTATTTGAGTTTCGGCTTCCTCTACAAGCCAAAACTTTTTTAAATGAAAAATAAATACCATGTTTTACTTTTATTTTATTTTGGTATTGAAAATTGTTTTGATAATGTTTTTATTATATCAATGTGTTGTATTGATATCTTGTGATTGAAATGTGGAAATGTTATGTTTACTTTATGCATGTTTTATGTGATACGATTATGTTATGGTTCTTGGGAATTGTTTATGAAGTTAGGTGGTTTCATGATAAACTAAGTGTGGGTGAGCCCGAGATATCTCTCCAATGCATTGGGTAATGCGAAGGAGTTAAACACTAAGGTTTATCCGAAGAGATTTAGGGAATATACTGTGATGGGTATTCCAAACGTAACCATGAGGGTTACTCCCTACGTAAGAATGTTATGAATGACTCAATTTACCTTTATGTCTTATGATTTCTATGAGTTATTCATAAATATTATGATTCCATGAGGTTTGTTAAACTGCTTATGTTTTCTGAGTAAAGTATGATTTCATTTATTCTTATGTATACATGGACTAATATTTTCTTTCTGTATTTTTATATCCCTTACTGAGCTTTTTATGGTCATCCCAAGTTTTTGAAATATTTTTCACAGGACATAAAGTGGAATAGGGTCAAGGATGGGATCAAGGAAATGTCGTGCTGTCTAAAACATGGAACTAGACATGACTCTTTCGTTCAAGAGTTTTTATTTTTTTGAAAAAATGGAAACTGAGTAGATGTGTCTACTTTGTAATCTTTGATATGTAATAGTTATGTCCTAATTATCTAAAACTCTAAACCTAAAATGATCCTCAATGTGAATTATTCATTTAATTCATGATTATGTAAGTTTTTAAGTCCAGGACCTTATAGTTGGTATCAAAGGTCGGTTTAGATAACTTTAGAGGTTAGGTTATTCTTTAATCACAAGTGACATTACCATACTGTTTAGGATTTTAGAAAGAGTCATAGTTATTTTTATAAAGTGAATGAGTTTAAGATAACATGAATAAGTATATCTTAGTATTTACCCTCCTCATAAGATATTATATGATGATTTTACTGATATTCTCACACTGACCTTTTTGGGTTTAGTAAATGGCTGGATCTAGCAGGCACCAAAGTAACAGTGGATGTGAAGTAAACTGTGATAGTTTTCTGAACGTGCAACTGAATGATATGGGAGCTGCAATGAGAACTCTTGTGGTTATTCTAAACCAACTATATGGAGTCATGATTGACCACCTAAACCTTAGTTATTTTTATAAGTCATCATATATGCAAGAAACAAATCCCTACGGAAGTTCAGGTAATAATCATATAGGTAAGAATGTTCAAAAACCTATGGTTCAAAGATGTGGAAAGAAAAACATAGGAAAACGTTTCAAAGGGAAATAAAGATGCTATAGATGTGGAAATTAAGGTCATAAAGTAATAACCTTCCATGAAAAAAGGAAGCATCTAGTTGACTCTAGGAAAGGGAAAGAAGTTCTTTCTGAAGGATCGATTGAATGTTTTAAATGTGGTGTGCATGGTCATTATGAAAACACATATCCTACGAAGAAGTTTCGAGAATGGGATCACCATGATCGTACAAATATTCATTTACCAATACCTAATTACCTTCTGATTGAGGATTAAGAAACTGACAATGACCAATGAAAGGTATAGATTATTTCTTAATATATGTTTTCTTATTATTGAATCTTAGGATATGATTCATGATTTTGTTTGTAGGAAATATGTATTTTAGAATAATTTGGAAAGGAATGGTTAATGGATCATGAATAATGTTAAATGAGTAATACGTCAACATATAAGGGAATCAAGAGTTATGGTAGATTTTAGGATGGTGAAATTCTTAAAAGTATTAAGGCTCTTTTGATGATGAGATTACATTAGAATACTTTTTATAGTATGTGTAACCCTGATGTTTGATATATGAAAATTTTATTCAATTAATAATTATATTTTATTTTGTGGATACAGTTATAAAGAACCATTTGGGTTTATATGATCCTTGAATTTGAGGCAATTACCGATTATCACATTTTGGGATGCAAAACGAAAGTTATTTGATAACCTTTGTGGTTAAAATATGTTACAGTTATTTTTGATGAATTTATCTCTTTTTGGTAATGTTATAAAATTATGTAGTTTTAAAAAAGGGACAACACGGAAACTGTGTGACAACCCGTCGCGTCGGACAATGCTGCGAGAATCAAACCCACAACCAAAGTGCGACTGGTATTTATCGCCTACCACTAGGCTACGTGAAGTACCTGGTTAGTATGACTAATTATTTTTAGTTAGATGATCTTATGAATCAGGAATAAGTTGATTTTGGGGAAATGATTAACCTATCATGAAGGATATGCGATTAGGTTAATTACTTTTCAGTATGAAACTTTAAGAGTAACTGATATTATTTGGAGATAAATGTTAAGATTTACCTTGGAAGGCGATGTGATTAAATCCTTTAGAGATTTGGGTTTCAATATTAGTTTGTATTACTTTGAATAATTTTATGGATAACTATTTATTTAATGGTATTTCTTGAACCTTGGGTTCTTTTTGTTGAATTTTGGAGATTAAGAGTAGTATTTCTTTTTATAAAGGATTATACTTTTGGGAATTATCTGATCTTGTACTAAGAATTTTAGTTTTGGTTAAGGTATAAAGACATGAGAAATATATAGTTCATCTTTTGTGGATTAGGTGATTTTCAATAAGTTGATTATAACACTCTTAATGTGAACAAGTCATCCAAAATACTCATCTTTTGGAGAAAATATGAGTTTGTGTAAGAAATCTATTAAGAGATGAAAGTCTATATGAAAAGTAAGTATGTTTCCTTATGATTTAGTTAAGCTCATAAATAAATTCCTTAATGAAAAGTAACTTAAAACAAAAATTTTGTCTGTTAACTTTTCCTAATGGGGAATCAAATACCATTTAACCCATCACGAGTTTGCGATTTTATGGTGGTTAACTTTCTCCTAGACATATTTTCTATCACTCTCCATCAGAACTTGATGGTTTGTTTTCTCCTCCATATCCATGTTTTTATGGAATCCTAGTATCTGTTGTCTCAGGTGACATTTGTACTTTAATTTCTTTCTTTTAAAGTGATAGTTTAATTTACTCCTTTTCCGATGTGGGGTTTCAATAAAGTTTCTGAGCCCAATTTTAAAATTGCGAGGACGCAATTCCCAAAAGGGGGGAAGGATGTAACATCCCAGGTAAATAAAGAATATGAAATTTTAATATTTATTAATATTTGTGAATAAAATGTTAGTATTACTTTAAAGGGAATGCTATGTTTGATGACGTACCCAATACGAAACAACGAGTTTCTTTGAAAACTTACGTTGCACACTAATAATATAATAATATTATTTTAAATGGTAGTTAACACCAAGCCGTTGTAATGGTAGGAATGAATAGAACTAACTAAAAAATGATTATATATGTTTTTTAAATATTTTAACAATTAACCAATAAATGATAGAGGCTTAAAATGCGAATGAATCCAATTTTAAGCATACATATTCTAATATTCTTTAAAAGGTAGATTAACCACCTTTTGATGGTGAAACCTTTTTAAAACTACTTTTTTTCAATTTTATATGTTATATTTGACAAAATCAAATCCTTCTTTAGAATCGGGACATCAAAATTTACTTTGTGATTTTTTTTGTTATTTTTCCCATAAAGTTCATTTTTTTAATGAATAGTGAAAATGCTGTATTTTTATTCAAAACCTAATTTTAATCTAATGGTTATATTATCTTTTTAATTGGGTTTAAAGTGTAGTTAAAATATATTTTTACCATTTAATACAATGGTGGTCATTGTAATTAATTTCACTTTGAAATTGGACATAAACAAGTGTCAATCTTTTGATAGATATTGTTTCTTAAAAACACACTATTTGTTTTGACAGCGGGAATTAATTATAAAGTTAATTAATAAAACTTCTATGTATTGAATTTGGTAAAATGGACATCATTTTTGAATTTGGAATATAAAATTTACTTTGGATAAATTTTAGGTATTTTTCTGACAAATGTTCATTTTTAATGAATAGTGAAAAATATGACATTTTACTTCAAAACTGCTTTTTCATCTAATTTAATTATATAGTTAGATTTTACTTGTAATTGGTTTTAAAGTGTAATTGAATTATGTTATTATCAATTAATAAAATGTTGTTCATTGGAAGTAATTTCACTTTTCAATTGGATGTAAAAACAAGTCAATCTTTTGATAAATTTTACTTCTTAAAACCCGTCTTTGGTTGTGATAATAAGAATTATTTTTCAATTAATTAATGAAATTTCTGTGTTTGGAATTTGGTAAAATGAATTCCATATTTTTAATCAGTAGATCCAAATTATGTAATTAAGACTCTTTTTTTGGAAATTATGAATAATAACGATGATAATTATCTTTAATTATCGTGATTAATTAGTAATCGGGTAGTTGAGGATAATACAATAATATCATAATAATATAAAATGACCCCAACATGTGTAAAAATCCTCTATTTTGAGTCATGTACGACCATGATAATATTTTTACCAAACTTGAGGGCCCATGGAGTCACATGGGTGTGATAGTGACATTTATGACTTTATTTTTAAAAAATAAGAGAAATATAACAAAGGTTTGTATATCCTAAGTAAAACAATTTTAATTTTGTTTAAATAAATGATATATTAGACTATAAATATTCATTGTAAAGATAAAAATATTTCCTACATCATGGTATTTTGTTTATAATTTTTAGACATTAAATAAATAAATTTATTTATGACACCATGATGATGCAGTGACTACCTCATTAATGAACGATTTAAATAAAATGAAAATATAAGGTAAAATATAAGACTTAAACTTGTATAAAACCTATTGTATGGGTGTATTTAGAACACTTATCACCTTATATGCGAAATATATCATTGTGGGACCTTTAAAATCCGAAAATCATTTTATAATAATGTAACATTTCAAAACTTTCCAAAAGTGACCCTCCTACCTCTTATAAAAGGCCCCCACCTCTACCCCCTTACCCACACCTATCAAGCCATTGGATCATCCATAATCTGATCATATTATCTCTCCAAATCCCTATATTACTCCTATAATCCTAACTTTGGGCATAAGTCTTTCCAAGGAAGCCTTTGGATCAAACCAAAAAGAGTTACCCGATTTAGAAGTATTGTCTTCTCTCGAGTTTCTTTCTTTTATTTTCCTTATTAACTCACCACTATCTTATTATGATTTTATAAAATAATAACAGAAGTATCCTCAATATACTAGTATTTTGTTATGATAAGGATTCAACCTACACTTACACACACCTCCATCTAATGGTGAAAGAACATACTGTTTCTGTGGGTGGCGAATTACTGCCTCACGAAACGAGGATTGTTCAATATTCTTTTAACACATTTCATGGTGGAAATTATGTCACTATATTTATATATGATATATATTATATTTATGTCCGCTCAATTATTCTGTATTTTATATTTAAAACACACCTTTATGCTTTGTGTGTTGCGCAAATGCGATAATTTCATATGAGGAAGTGTGGACAATCGCCCCCTAAAGTGATGTGACTCCTTCATGCCAAACATGGAATTTATAAAGAATGTAATTAATGAAATTATTTTACCTATATAACATATATATTATACTATAATTATAATATATCTATGTCTAATTTTGTTTTAAAGTCTATTAATATCACAAAAAAATGAAAGTAGCGTTCATGCATACGTACGACCTACCATCTCCATGAACGGTACATTACATTTATTTTCTCCAAACATTATGGAATATTATTAAATACATATATAATGGATATATATTATATTTAAATCATGAACACCATTCCGGAGATGATGTACTTATAACTACATGGACAATTCTCTTCAAACAAGTTCATTGTTGACTTATGTACCGAACATCGACAAAACGTATGATATTAACTCACATAATTAACTAATTATTATAACATGATAATATGTGATATGAATTGAATAATAAAATTTAAAGGAATTCCTTAAGAGGTTATAAATTTAACAAAGTTTATTATTCCGGAATATAAATAAATGAACAAGACATTTCAGACTTGAGGTAAGGGGATTTCTTATCTCACTTTTAATTCCGCGAGATTTCCATTATTCGCCAATTATTTATTGCATGTGGTGTATTGTGTACTTAAATTTGATATATATTATCATGATTTTATTTATATTCATAGTATTATGTGACTAATTTGGTTCTTATTATATTTTGGTCATATGACTCGATTTATTACAACGAGGTAAGAGGTTTTTATCTCACTATTTATTCCCCTGAGATTCATGCTATATTTGTCACTATCTACTTTGAGTGGTGTATTTAATTCCCATTATTCTACTATTTTTATAATATACTTTCAGTCATGGGTATTTAAATCAACATTGTATAGTTTTTCTTTCATGGGGTGTATGTTTCGAAAGTTACCCAAATCGGTAAGGGAACCTTTCACCCTCATCTTTTTAAAAGACTTCTTTTTGTTAGGTCTTTTAATTTACATATTATCAATGTTGGAATATGTTCTTATATATACTTATTGCTATAAATTTTATGTCCAAGTGATGAGATACCCTTTTTATTTCTCATCAACTCATTTTCTTAATTTTAAAGTGACGTCGTTAGGCTGTCGAATTTCTGTAAGGGAACTTCTTAACCCAATTTCAATTCTTTGGGTTAAACCTCTACTTCTCGATTATGTCGTATTATGAATATGTGTGGATGATCTCTGATTGTTTTACACTTAATATACACTTATATTGGGTGTATTTATATTTGTCACACACAATTATGTAATTGATTTATCCTTAATCTAAGGATACCATATTTGTAAGGGACTTCGTCTCAATCTCATTTAGTTGAGGAATACTTCAATGTATATATGACCTTCTTTTATTAGTTATATAATAAACCATTTTGACTTTTGATTTCATTAAAAATGAATCTTTTTACATGAAATTTTTTACTAAACGACAAAAGGAATGTTTTTTTGTCTTACGTATGCGGCGACAATGACTTATCCACCACCGTGACAATTATTTGAGTTTTGGCTTCCTCTACAAGCCATAACTTTTTTAAATGAAAAATAAATACCATGTTTTACTTTTATTTTATTTTGGTATTGAAAATGGTTTTGATAATGTTTTGATTATATCAATCTGTTGTATTGATATCTTGTGATTGAAATGTGGAAATGTTATGTTTCCTTTATGCATGTTTTATGTGATACAATTATGTTATGGTTTTTGGGCATTGTTTATGAATTCAGGTGGTTCTGTGATAAAATAAGGGTGGGTGAGCCCGATATAGCTCTCCAATTTATTGGGTAATGCGGAGGAGTTAAATGATATGGTTTCTTTGAAGAGATTTAGGGAATATACTGTGATGGGTATTCCAAACTTAACCATGAGGGTTACTCCCTACGTAAGAATGTTATGAAAGCCTCAAGTTACCTTTATGTCTTATGATTTCTATGAGTTATTAATAAATGTTATGATTTCATGAGGTATGTTAAAGTGCTTATGTTTTATGAGTAAAGTATGATTTCATTGATTCTTATGTATACATGGACTAATGTTTTCTTTCTGTATTTTTATATCCCTTACTGCGCTTTTTATGCTCATCCCAAGTTTTTGAAATGTTTTTCACAGGACATAAAGTGGAATAGGGTCAAGGATGGGATCAAAGAAATGTTATGTTGTATAAAACATGGAACTAGACATGAATCTTTTGTTCAAGAGTTTTTATTTTTGTGAAAAAAATGGAAACTGAGTAGATGTGTCTACTTTGTAATCTTTGAGATGTAATAGTTATGTCCTAATTATCTAAAACTCTAAACCTGAAAAGATACTCAATGTGAATTATTCATTTAACTCAAGATTATGTAATGTTTTAAGTATGGGTCCTTATATGTAGTCTCCTCACTTACCTATAGGCACCTAAACCATGGAATGATTGGAAATTACCCTTAAAATTTCAAATTACTTGATTCATATTTTTTGTATCAAGACACACAACACTTGGGACATTTTTTAAGCGATTCATGGTCCTTGGGAGATAGTATATAGTCATTTTAATAGGCATTTATTCTTATAGAGATCATACCCATTGAACATAGAATTCATTTAACATCATATGTTTGGAAAGGAATATCATTATCTTTTAGTATCATATCATTCAAGAGAGAAAGTAGTTCAGTAAAGTTGGTTTCACTCCAACCGTTTCTAGATTTTACATAATATAGCTTCAGTATGGATGATAATTTTGTATATTTTGTACAACCAATATACAATGCATTTTTTTACAACGATTTAAATTTTAAAATAGTTTTGGATAATCACAAAGTTCAACTTCAACTGTCATGTTCATTTCCTCAATATGATCTTTATCTTCATTCACACCAATAATCATATCCTTGATATGGTCGTCATCACTATTAAAACATGTAATCATGTAATATGATCCACAAAATGCAGTGTTATGCCAGTCACTAGTGACATTCAGTTCTTCCTCATGTTTAGTACAACATTTATAACTTCGATATATTCCATGATAGATCAAGTGTTCTTCCAACTCCTCTGGACTAATTAATCTTTAATAACAACAATGTAAACATTGAAAAAGGATTTGAAAAGAGTCATATGCATGATAGTTTTGACACTTGATGAAATCTTTTACCCCATTCTCATACTCTTGTGTCATATGATTAAAATCCATCCATTTTTAATTCATATGAATCCTCTTTGATTTAGTTATAATATTTATAATTATATATATTATATATATATTAAGGTGATTAGGGGTACAATTATATTTAACACACACACACCACACACACAAAAGCCTGAAAGGTAGGTCATTGCCCCCAAGGGATAATCCACCAAACTACCTACTTTTATTACATAGTATATTTTTGGCCCGAAGGCTCAATCGGCATAAATCCCATTACATGGCCCGTAGGATTGATTTTTTTTGGCCCAAGGCGCATTTTTTGAATATTATCTCGGTTGCTATAGTACTCGCTATAGTACCACCACCATTATAGTATTCGCTACAGTGCTTTCCGTTGCTATAGTGTCGTCCGCCACTGCTATAGTGCCACTATAGTCCTGCCGCTACTACAATATCTTCTATAGTTCTCACCACCATTACAGTGTTGTCGGTCAACAGTTCCACCACTTCTACAGTATTCTATATTACTGCTATAGTATCCTGTATCCAATGGGTTTTGAACCCCTCATTTTTGATGTAGTATTACAGGGTGATTACCACTAATCCAAACCCCAACTACTCTTTGATTTAGTAATATTCATATTTTAAAAAATAATTAAATACACAGAAAGTATGAGCTTAAAACCGAAAGGGTATTCTTTATATACACACACATATAGTCATAAAATATGATATAAATGTTCATTATATCAAAAAAAAATTAGAACATATAAAGTATAATAATTATATTAATTTAAATTAGTATTACCATTATTTTTTATTATAAGAACCCACATATCATAAATCATTATTTTTTTTGAAATGGATTCATTAAGGGAGATAATTCACTCCCCATCACTATCAATGTTCTTAATAAACCTATGGATTTCTACAACTCGATAATTATTAAAGTAAATATAATAATATTTCAATATCTAAACACATATGAAAACAAATTATTTATTTTTCTCAATGTTTTCTCAGTGTTTGAAATAAAGTAATCACATCGATTATGTTTATTAAATTTGTAAATTTTTGAAAGATATCATATTTGAATTACTTTTTTGGTAAAATAATATTAGGAAACATTCAAATTTTATTTATCTCGCATTTTAAAATTAACCACCCCCATTCACTATAGTATTAGACTAACCCTAAATAGGTTTCTAATGAGAGAAGTATCTAGTTTAATAATCTAAAGCACACTAACCAAAACATGATTGCTCATATAGCGCCCACCAACACTGCTTGCACATACATGCAATGAGGAACCCCATTTCTCATGCCCCACTAATAATATGCTCTCCCGAGCTCATCCATAGGGAGAAGGATCTGCTGAAATTCCTTAAACATAATTTTGTAATATCATACCTTTCATTTTGAGGTTTGATTTGTATAAAACGATCGACTTCAGCTGTGAGAGACCTATGATTCTATGATTACTTGAGTGCAGTGCAAGTAAGACGTGATATTAGGGTTCCTTTATAAAGAGAGTGAAAGGGTTTATTAGTACTTACTAAAAAGTGTTGATAAAAGTTTATTTTATTAGGACTAAAAAAAGTGCTGATAAATACTACTTTTTTCAGCACTTTCTTAGCATCGACTAATCCTTACATTTATCAGCTCTTATTTTTTAACACTGGAAAAAAATTTAAAAAATGAATAAAAATGAATAAAAAATAATATTAATTATATAAATTATAAAATTATTCAAAACAAAATATACTAACTATTTAAACTACCAAAATATTAAAAAAAATATTTTAAATGAATTAATTATATAAATTACAAAAATATTGAAAATATTAAAACTTAATAAATAAATATGTATAAATAAATATGAAAAAAGGAATAAATTATGAAAATATTAAAAAATTAATAAATATTAAAAATATATAACATCGAATGAATGAATATTAAAAATGAATAAATAAATTTGAATAAATTACAAAAATATTAAAAAATTGAATTAATAATATTAATTACTTAACATACAAACACAAAAAAATGAATAAAATGAATAAAAAAATAATATTAATTATATAAATTTAAAAATTATTAAAAATAAATAATATTAAATATATAAATTACAAAATTATATATGATGCATTGAAATAAATTAATTATATAAATTTCAACCATATTGAAATTGTTAAAAATTAATAAATAAAAATAAATTAATATTATTAATTTAAATTACAATAATATTGAAAATATTAAAATATAGTATATAAATATGAATAAATAAATATTAGAAAAATGATTATATTCCAAAAAATATAAAAATTATTAAATATTAAAAATGAATAAATAATATTAAGTGAAAGAATATTAAAAATGATTAAATAAAATTTAATAGATAACAAAACTATTTTAAAAAATGAATTCATAAGATTAATGTCATGAATTGTAAAAAAATAAAAAAAAATAATGAGAATATTAAAAAATGAATTTAAATAAATAAATTATATAAATTTCAAAACATTTTAAAAATATTAAAAATTAATAAATAAAATTGAATAAACATTAATCATTTAAATTAAAAAAATATTAAAAATACTAAAACTTATTAAATAATTATGTATAAATAAATATTTAAAAATGAATAAATTCCAAAAATATTGAAAATTAATAAATATTAAAAATGAATGAATAATATTAAATGAAATAATATTAATAATGAATAAATAAATTGAATAAATTACAAAAATATTTTAAAAATTGAATTTATAACATTTATTACATGAATTACAGACACATAAAAAATGAATAAAAATAAAAGATAGATAATATTATTTATATAAATAAAATAATTGTTAAAAATAAATTATATTTTCATGCAATGCTCTGGACATGATATGAAGCACATTGGTGGGCTATTGATTGTAGACTTTTTAGAACTTGTTCCACATGATGGTGTGTCTTGGCAATCTGATGTTCAACAGAGTGCAGATTATCTTCAAGAGATTCAAAATGTATTTAGCTCTTTAGGAGTGTCTGGAAAATTGGGTAATGTCTCAGATGTTGGAAGTGATAAAAAACAGCAGATGGTCTTATTGGACACCAATCTCCTCTGATCCATGGGCAACAATGATCCTATTTCCTTTAAGGATGTTGTGCTAAATAACAAGGGCAAGATGGTATGCAGTGAAGGTTTGGCTCCGATTCCTCCAAAAAGAAGGTCTTAGAAGGATTACTCTAATTTTCCCAGGAACGTGTCTACGAGGTCATCTTCCAAGGTATTAAAGATCCAGCTCACTCCGGAGCAGGAAAGGTTCAAGGAGAGGATTCTTAAGACCCTATATCAAGGGAATTCACAGTCAGAGTGAGAGACTGCAGATGATGCTGATGATGTCGATGTTGATGATTATGATTATGATTACGGAAATGATCCTGCATTTTTTATCTTTAGTTTTCTTTTTTGGATGAGGGCATTCCCTTTTGTATGACCCTATCCATCTTCTTGTTTTCATTCTCTTTTTTCTTTCACCTTTAATAAAATGTTAGTAGCTTTTGCTTTTGGCTATACCTTTTTTGTATATAAATTTCAAACATATTAAAAATATTAAAACTTAATAAATTAAAATGAATAATTATTTATCATGTAAATTACAAACAGATTGAAAATATTAAAACTTAGTAAATAAATATGAATAAATTTTAAAAAATGAATAAATTCTAAAAATATTAAAAATTAATAAATATCAAAAATGAAAAAAAATATTAAATGAAATAATATTGAAAATGAATATATTAAATTAAATAAATTAAAAAAATATTTAGAATAAAAGTTAATTCATAACATTAACTAAATTAACCACAAATACATAAAAAATGAATAAAAATGAATGAATAAATAATAATATTATTTCTAATGATTGATGTATGCATTGTATTTCTTATAGATAGAAATTACATCAATTATTAACCTTTAAATTTTTTAATAAAAATTAAAACTATTATTATTTAATTAAATGTATAAGTATTTAAAAATGTATAAATAACTATAAAAATTTAATATATTAAAAAAACAATAAGAAAATATATATTAAAAATGAATAAACTTTAAAAATGTATAAATTACATAAAATATTAAAAATGAATAAATAACATTAAATCAATAAACAAACATACACGTACACCCATATATACACATAGAAATACACATACAGATACATACACGTACATATACACATATATACAGACACACACACACACACACACATATACATACACATAAATGTATATATATACATACACATACATACAATTACATACAAATGCATGCAAATACATACACATACATACGCATACATACATATACTACATTAATATATATACATATACACATACACATACACATATACACACATACACACATACACACAGACATACGCATAGACATACATGTACACAGACATACACATACACATACACAGACATACACAGACACTACACATACACAGACATAAACATACACATACACATACACATACACATAAACATACATATACACAGACACACACATACACACACACACACACAGACACATACACATACACATACACATACACATACACATACGCATACACATACACAGACACAGACACATACACATACACATACACATACACATACACATACACATACACATACACATACACATATATATACACATACACATACACATACACATACACAGACACAGAAACACACAGACACACACACACTCACAACACACACACACACACATACACAAACACATACACATACACATACACATAGTCATAGACATACACATACACATACACATACACATACACATACACATACACATACACATACACATACACATACACATACACATACACATACACATACACATACACATACACATACACATACACATACACATACACATACACATACACATACACATACACATACACATACACATACAAATACACATACACATAAAAATAGACATACACATACACATACACATACACATACACATACACATACACATACACATACACATACACATACACATACACATACACATACACATACACATACACATACACATACACATACACATACACATACACATACACATACACATACACATACACATACACATACACATAAACATACACATACACATACACATACACAAACACATACAAAAACACATACACATACAATTCATTTGAATTAATACCACCCAAAGGTGGTTAGATTTAAATATAAAATAATCATTATTTAATCACATAAAACCACCCCTCCTCAAGTATAAATACCACTCCTCACCAATCCATTTCTCTTAAAAATATTTTAAGATCTTAAAATATCTACCAAACTATATCCTCCCCACTATACTTGCTTCCAATTTATTCTTGTATCACAAAAAGACCAATTCCAAGGTCTTTAAGGGATCCTTCAAGGAGGTGATATTCAAGGGGTAATTTTCTCAAACCACCTCTATTATTTTATTTTCTTCTTCTACTTTATCATAAACTCCTTCATCCATCAAGGAATAATAACTCCATAATTAGTTAAATACTGGAATTTTATGTTTATAATGGAATATCATATATCCATACCTTTTTATTAACTCATCTTATTCAAAGAAATGAAACCATTCTTCAAATTATGGTGGTTAAATGTGTCTGTGAATAATGTTTTTGTTTTTTTCCATTACTACCTTCAAGGATGGTCATAAAAGTATTATTATGGTTAAATAATATTTTAAAAGGTATATTATAACATATTTCATGTTTTTTAACTAATATATATACATAATATTAAATAAAGTGAAACTATTTCACGATGATCAGAAAAACTGTAAAAAATAAACTAAACATTTATCATTAACATTTTATCAAATGAATCATCCTAATTTCAGAAATAAAAATGATATATGGGAAAATTTAAACTTATTTAAGTGCATGAATACCATTTTATTTCAATTATGGAGTTTTATTTCCATTTGTAAAGAAAATACATAATTATACACAAATGAAGCAATGATGAAACCATGAAACGAACGGACTCAAAACAATGAAAATAATCAAATATTATCAATGAATGGGTGATAAGATGTTATAAAAGCATCACATAAGGTATTTCAAATATTATTATAGTTATTTAATTAATTAATAAAACTCTTTATAGCTTTATACATGAGTATTAATTACAAAAAATTAAAGGTAAATGTGAGGTAAGAGTTTCTCATCTCACTTTTACTTTTGTGAGATATATGCCCTATTCAACACTTATTTCTTGTGTATGGTGTATATATACTAAACTTTGATATATAATATCATTAATATCATTATATTATTGTTATAAAATTTTTCATTTGATACTTATTACTTTTACAAGTCATACAATTCACCTGATTACAAATTGGTAAGGGAATTATTAACCCAATTTTCACTATTTGGGTTAAAATTCTACTTCATTGATTATGTCATGCTAAGATTAATTTTGAAATGAATTTTTAATATCTTATGTTTTATTTCAAATTTTTTTATGTGTATATATATTTGGTAAACATATTTGATTCCATTTACTAATGTTCACTTTGATGATATGATATTTATAAGGGTATTTCTTTTAAAAATTATATTTTTAAAATTTCCCTTAAAACTTAATTTTTATTCAATGTCAATGTTTCCTATTTTTTTTTAAATTTTTTTATTATTATCTTATAATTTTTTTAATTCCTTTTTACTCATGATTCAATTTTTAAAAAATTATTTGAAAGCATTATTTTTTTCATTTTCTAAATGAGGTTCTTTGTGAATTTTTCGACAAAAATATGGAAGGGATTTTTTTAAATTATTCGAAATGAGTGGATTTTCCCTCCGTCATGACGCCTTAATGAATTTAAGATTAATTTATAATATTACAAGGTTATTTTCAATGAATTTTTTTCTTCCATAATTGTGTAACAATATAATAAAAAATAATGTTTTCAAAGTAGAAATGATATTTTTCTCAAGAGTTATTTCAAGTGATATATCAAAATTAATTTCCACCTAAGATAACATTACTTGATGTTATTTTGATTTATTGGGGATATTATTCCATTATACTATCCATATTTCTTTTATGGTTGTTTTATTTTTATGATGGCATGATATTTATGAAACTTGTTTCTTTTCCATGGGTTATGCTATGTTTATGAAACCCAAATTATTTTAATGGGTTATGATATGATTTATGTTATTCTAGAACACATATGTATGGTTTCATTATGTGATGGGATAGACCTATATCTTTATACAATGCATTGGATAATGATATTATATCTAATAATATTGATATTAATGGAACCAGAAGTGAAATCATTTCATTAAAGAACATTGTGCTGCTATGATAGTCTTAGGAGTGAATCTTGAATACTATAATGGTTTGGAGAGTGAACCCATTCTAATACGACAGTCTTGGAAGAGAGCCTTGACTACTCAATAAATTATTTTATATGCTTATGTGTATGACACATTCTATTTCTTATGCCAATATTATTCTATCATGTTCTTCTATGATTCATGTATTATAAAATTATATGATTTATTCCATGACTCAAGATTACGATCTTTGTTATATAGGGTATAATTTTCAAATGTTATGATCTTATTACCTTATGCTTATGCTATATATATATCCCTTGTTTAACCTTAATTATAATATGATAGAACCCTTTTATTATGTTTATTTTCCCCATGAAATGAGGAAATGTATTAAATATTACATGCCAAAAGGCTTATAGTAATGAAGGAATAAGCATGGGATGATGTTGATGTTTTATAAACTAGTTTTATTTGTTTCCAAGTTTCCAAAGACACAAAACCCAAACAATTTAGGGGTCGTTTTATTATGTTTTGAAATTAATATTCATCTATTTGAATTTAATATCTATATATGAAAATAATGGGTTTTTATTTGGTATCAGAGAAAGGGTTAGTTAACCATTGGAAACTAGGATGAGAAAACCTTAGTAAGAACCCAAAGTGTAAGTCTAGGTTACTAACCTAGAGTTTTAGTAAAGATAATTAATAACCTAAGTTAAACCTATTGTTTCATAGATTGAAATTTTATAAGTAATTTCCCTTGATTATTTCATTTTCTAGTAGGATTATTACTTCTCAGACTATTATTTTTGGTTCCAGTCAATGTATAGAACCTGAAGGAATCACATTAATACTGAATGTGATAGGAAATGAAACATTTGTACTCCTGAGATACTGAATGTTTTGGGATTTGGGATGAAAAATCATATTGTTATACTCACATAAGATATGAGTTATATTGGGTTTCCAAATGAGCCAAGTAGTGAACAACATTCTATTGAGTCCTTCATGAGGTAGTATCCACATTCTTTTAGTAGATCTTCTAATATACTAATGTCTGGGAAATGGATCAACACCATTGAGAAAATATTTTCTGTTCTTCAATGTTCGGGACATGAAGAATTTTTCCTATCTGTTTTTTATCTTGAAAGTGAAAAAGATCAAGGGTGTAATATTATCAAGAATAAGGGGCAGGAAGAAGAAATTGAATCAATGGAATGTTATGAGTTTAATGGGATATTCCTTAGAAATTAATTCCCTTGTATTCTATTGATAAATATGAAGAATAAATTTCTATAGTTAAAGAAAAAGGACGAAAAATCCATCAGTACATATGAGGAAAAATTTATAAGGCTTACAAGGCATGCCTTTAGTTTAATTATTATTCCTAAAATTAAAATTGATCGATTCTTTGATGGATTTAAATCAAGTCTTAGAATGAAATTAGTTATAATAGACTTCATTAAATATGAATAATTTTCTCGATGTGATCTCAAGGTAGAGATGGAAATCAAATTTACCCATCAATTTCATGGTTTTAATAAGATAAGAAAAATTCAAATCAAGGTAAATACTAATAACTGTAGACAGAAGGATATAATATTTCCTTTATGTTAAATATTTGGGAAGAAACATGGGGGAAATTGTATTATGAGGATTGGTAAATGTTTCAAGTGTGTAAAGGAAGGTCATTAGGTAAATGAATGATGATTTGATGGGAAGAAGTTAGATGATCATGTGAGAAGAGATAAATCTCCATGGAATGCACCACCCACACTCCAGTTTTTCAAATGAAAGGAGTTTAGGAATTATGTGAATAAATTACCCAATCCAAGGGATAATATAGATGGTAAGACACCACAACATCTGGTGGTAAAGGAAAAAGGGAAGTCTTATGTAATAAAAATGGATGAAGTCAATCATATTAAATAGGGAATATTTATCCTCCCCTCCTTAGTTGGGAATTTCGTTTCTAATTTTGTATGAGCGAGACCTGTGAAAATATTATTGTTAATCTTTTAGTAAAATTTCATGTGATTTTGTCCCTCTACATGAGTTCCAGAATAATGAAACGTATAAGGATTATTCCACTATAGTTTTTTCTTAAGTATTTGGAAGTATTTGTTGAATATTACTGGTAACCATGAAAAGCGATTGAGGTGATATTTTTAGAGAACACATGATTAAGGGAAAGATAACCCTTAATATTTTTATGATGTTGGGATAATAATAAGATAAAGATATGTTTGATTATGATAAAATAAACAGAATAGTATTGATTACCTTTGAACTAATTAGTAATATGATAAGAAGGTGGTTTATGGATTGAGTTTATATAATTTTTGGATTTATGGTATGATTAAAGAGTTAATCATTAAAAGCATTCATGTTTTCAGTAAATTTTTATAGTAATTAAGGTAATTAAAGTGTTTCAAGAGAATACATGATAATGATATTCACATGTTTGGTGCATAAAAATTAAGAGCTACATAAATTTTTTTGGTGGATTAATGATAATTCAATTTTGAAAATTCTGTGACCTTTATTAAAAAGTTTTGGATTTTAATTTTTTTGGAAGTTTTATAAGGGTAAAAGTTTATGAAATTGTTTATGTTGAAATTTGGACTAGGTTTTAGAGATCAATGTATTAATTAACCATATGAATTTTTATTCCCATTGAATAACATGTGCTAACAATTTTGTTATGATAAATAGAGACATAAGGAATGAATTGTCATCCCATTATAGATCTTATAATCCACTAGTTTTGCAAGAATTACAATTTCAACTTCATTTCTCGGAGTAAGAAATGAAGTGGAGATTTATCAAGGTACAAAAAAGAGTGATATTGTATTTATGAGATGAAATTAAGTAATTATATATTCTAAAATGAATTTAAAATAAAATCTTATCTTATTACCATCATTTCTGATGACATTAATGTCTTTTTTCAGTCCTATTTGGTCAATGGTTTTGTGGCCATTAAGCTTATAATGACCATGTTATATATCATTATCTATCATAAGTTCATAGTTATAATTCTCTTTAATGTCCATGTTTTCACTTTCAACCAATATTCTCCTAATTGGAATCCTAGTTCTTTGGTGATATTCACCATTCACTTTACCTCTTTTTAAGAGGAAGTTTTATCAACCCTTTTTACAATGTGGGTTTCCCATAAATGAATTTTCAAATATCCGCCTTTGATTTTCAAAGTGAAATTTCAAATTGCAAGGATTTTGTTTTTGAAATTATTGATTATATTTGGATGGAATCTTATCGATTGATTCTTACACCATATCTCTATCACGTTCATGATGTGTTCTATGTATCTCTCCTGAGGAATTACATACCTGATCCTTTACATATAAAAAACTCATAGGTAGTACCACTAGATAAAAAATATTCTTATAAAGAAAAATTATTATAGATTCTAGATCTTAGAAATAAAGTTCTATGAAATATGACCACTAACCTGGTTAAATATTTATGGAAAACCACCTATTTGAGAAAGGTACATGAGAATATGAGGATATAATGTGGCAAAGGTATCCTCATCGGTTTATATCCAAGTAATGAATTTAAAGGGTGAAATTAATTTTAATGGGGGTAGAATTTAATACCACAATATTTTACGGTATGTATTTTTTTAGATAAATTTAATCTTTTCGGGAGCTTATGTTGTACAGAACACCGAGCTTAAGCAAACTCCAAAATATTATTATTTTAACACTACTGTTATAATCTAGACATTAAATTGGAGGGAATGAATAATATTAAAAAATTATGAAATATGTTATTTTCCAAATAATTTTTAATATACTAATTTATTCTTATAAAATAAACACATAATTTTTGAAAAATCATTTTTTTCTTCAAATATATGTTTTCTTTAAAAAGTGATTTTTATTGTTTTAAATGATAAAATAAATATAAATGATTTTTGAAACTTTTATAAAATTTATTTGATAAAATGAAAATAGTTTTTGGATTTAGAAATCCAAATTATCTTAGAATAAATTTTTAGTATTCTTCTGAAAAGATTAATTTTTCAGTGAATAGTGAAAAATACTGATTTTTATAAAAATGTCATTTCTTTTTAATAAATTGAGCAATTTAAAAGTACCATTATGTTTTTAAATTTGTATTAAGTAAAATTAGTATTATTTATTTATATTTTATCTAGTAAAATTCTTTTTAATCAACTTTATATTATATTTACGAATAAGTTTATTTTTGGGATTAAAACCGGATTTTTCTGAAAATTGTTTAAAAGTACATAATGTTTCTCCTTTTTAATTATTTAAGTTAATCCCTAATATGGAATTTTTTAAATTAAATTTATATATTTTATATCATTAAATATTAATTTATTTTTATACAATGATATTTATTAGTAATATAATTAATATAAAATCATTTTTTAAAAAAATGCACTTATTGAAAACCTCCTTTTTCATCATGTCTATTGGTTTTGTTTTAAATACAACTTTGAAAACTCTTTAAATTTAATTGAGTAAAAGGGATTAAATATTTTGAATCATAATTTAGAAATAATTATGTAAGTTCATTATCATTTTTAGGCATAAAAAAATTTACCGTGGGAAAAAAAGTTTTTTCAGAGTATTGGTGAAATAATGAAATATATTAAAGTTAAAAGGAAAAGCCTGAAAATACCTAAAAAATAAAACTTTAAATGGGTGGTTTATGTGTTTATAGACTATAAAAAACCTTTAGAACTTTAATTTTCAATCTAATTCATTGTAATTAATTCCACCCAAAGGTGGTTGGATTTAAATATACAATAATCATTATTTAAACACTTAAAACCACCCCTCTTCAAGTATAAATACCACTCCTCACCACCCCCTTTATCAAAAAAAGATATGGAGATCCTAAAATATCTTTAAAACCCTATCCTATACACTATAAATATTTATAAGTGCTTCTGGTATCACCAAAATACAAATTCCAAGGTTTTTAAGGGATCCTTCAAGGATGCGACATTCATGAGGTAATTTTCTCAAACCACCTCTCTTATTTTCTTTTCTTCTTCTACTTTATCCTCAAATAATTCATACATAAAGAAAAAATAACTCTATAATCATGTAAATAATATAATTTTGTGTTTCTAATTCAATATATTATATCCATACCATTTTATTATCTCCTCCTATTCAAAGAAACAAAACCATTGTCCAAATTATAGCGGTTAGCCATCTACGTGAATAATGATTTTTAATTTTCTATTACCACCTTAAAGTTTGTTAATAAAAGTTATTATGGTTAAATCATATTTTAAATGGTATATTATAACCTATTTAATTTTTTGTAACTAATATATATGTATAATATAAAAAATTGAAACTAGTTTATGATGGTCGGAAAAACCACCCAAAATAAACTAAACATTTATCAACAATATTTTATCAAATGAATTATCCACATGTTAGATATAAAAATGATATACAAGACCATTTAAACTTAGGGAAGTGAATTAATAGCATTTAATTTAAATTTTGGAGTTTTATTTCCATTTTATAATAAAATTCATAATTATACACAAAAGAACCAATGATGAAACCATGAAATAGATGCACCCAAAACAATGAAAATAATGAAATATTATTAATGAATGGGTAGTAAGATGTTATAAAATAATCACATAATGTATTATAAATATTATTATAGTTCTGTAATGAATTAATAACATTCGTTAAACCTTTATACAGGAGTATAAAGTATGAAAAACTAAAGGGAAGAATGAGGTTAGGGTTTCTTGTCTCACTTTTACTTCTATGAGATATTTGATTTATTCACGACTTATTTATTATGTGTGGTGTATATATAATTACCTTTAATATATAATATCATTAATCTCATTATATTCATGGTATTTAATGTTTCATTTTATAATTATTACTTTTCTAGGGCATACGATCCGACTGATTACAAAGTGGTAAGGGAATTCTTAACCCAATTTCCATTATTTGGGTTAAAATTCTACTTACTTTATTATGTCAGAATAAGATTAATTGTGAAATAAATTTTGAATATATTATTTCATATTTAAGATTTTTTATGTATATTTATAGTAGATACATGTATTCAATTCCTTTTATTAATTCCCACTTAAATGATATGATATTTATAAGGGGTTTTCTTTTAAAAATCATCTTTTTAAGATTTCCCTTAAAACTCATGTTTTATTTCATGACCATGTTTCCTAAAATTGTTTCCAATAACGTTTATAATATTCTATAATGATTTTTTAAATTCATTTTTACTCATGTTTGAATTTTTACAAAACAATTTGAAAGGATTATTTTTATTGATTTATAAATGAGGTTCTTTGTGACCTTTACCAAAAAAATATGGAAATAATTATTTTTTAACTTATAAGAAATGAGTATATTTTTCCACCTTCATGACACCTTGATGTCTTGAAGTTTCCTTTAAAATATCACAAGGTTATTTTTAGAGAAAATTTTTGTTATATAATCGTTCTTCATTTAAAAAAATATTGATTTTAATGTAGAAAGGATATTTTCCTCAAGAATCATTTCAAGTGATCTATCAAAATTAATTTCCATCTAAGATAACATTATGTTATTTTACTTATGATTTAATAGGGATATTATTCAAGGATAATATCATTATTATTTTTATTTTTGGTTTATGTTTATAATTTCATGATATCTATGAAACTTATTTCTTTTCCATAAGTTATTCTATGTTTATAAAACGCATTTTATTTTCATGGGTTATAGTATGATTTTTGTTCTTATTGATAAAATATGTATAGTTTCATTATATTATGAGTGGAAACTATATCTCATTACAATAAATTGGGTAATGATATTATATCTCATGGGATAGATAGGAATGGAATGGGAAATGAAATCAGTTCTGTAAAAGAATTTTTCTGTTATAGTCTTGAGAGTAAACCTTGATTAATATGATGGTTTGTGGAGTGAACCCATTCCACTATGATAGTCTTGGAAAAGATCCTTGACTAATAAATAAATTATATTCTATGCTTATGTGTATACCACATTATATGTGTTATTCTAATCTTATTTTCTCATGTTCTTTTATGATTCATGTCTTATGAACTTATATGATTTATTCCATAACTCAAGATTATGATATTTGTTACATTGGGTATCATTTTCAAATGTAATGATCTTATTACCTTATTATTATGTTATATATCTTCATTATTTACCCTTACCGAGCATATGATATCACCATTTTCTTATGTTTATTTTCCCTAGGATATGAAGGAAGTTATTAAATATTACATGTCAAAAGGGTTCTAGTTATGGAGGAATAATTGGGAGATGATGTAGATGTTTTGTGAACTAGTTGTTTTTGTTTCTAAGTTTCCAAATACACTAAAACTATAATATCTAAGTGTGATTTTATTATGTTATGAAATGAATATTAATCTATTTATATTTAATATCTATGTATGAAAATAATGTTTCATTATACCCTGCCCCTGATTCATCTTCTACGCACCGACCCCCCATTCCTCTGCTCCCAACCCTACTCCCCCTCAACACCCACTGCTCCTCAAAATAATTTTGACCCCTTATCTATTTTACATGTATGATTTTCTTTGGTATAAAAGGATATTTTTTTTAAAAAAAAATAGGTTTTTGTATGTAATTATGAATTTTGTAATTTATGGTAGGAAATTTAGGGAAATAGATTTTTTAATGAAATTAAAGCATGAATCAATTTTATTATTTAAATATTTTAAATAATAATTATATTGTGTTTATATTATTTTTTCATTTGAAGAGACGTATAATTAATTTTCTCTAGGTGATAAAATGTTACATTTCTAAATGTTATGTATAACTAACTATTTTATGGATTTAAATAAATTTTCTTTAGTAGTAATATTATTCTACATATATCTTTATCTAAATATTTCATGAAAATAAATGTTATGTTAGAATGAATATCATTGTGCCTATTTCTAAATGTTATTGACCTCATTTTTTTTACAGTTCTTATATTAATGAATTTTATCCTTTAAACATGTTATATGTTATATAAATATACATTCTTTGTTAATGGATAAATGTTTCATTCTTGAATTAACTCATTTTTTGTTATAAAATAAATTTGAGATATTTTAATCCCTGAAAATATGTTTTATAAAATTATTTTTTTGACATAAAATGTTTGTAATAATAACTTTTGTAAATATATGGTTAAATTAACCACATTTTTATAAGCATAATTTTATAGAATATTTTTTTTAATTATGAACTCACCTATCATGGAAACATTTATGAAAAATTTTGTGAATGGAAATTATTATTATTATAAATGTATTAATTTATCATATTTTTGATAATATATTTTTTACTCTATTTTATTTAATTATGAACTCATATATCATTAATATAATTTTGAAATTTTTTATAAAATAATATAATTTTTAATTTTATAAATTTTTTAATCATACTTTGATCTATATAATTTTTTGATAATTTTATTGTTAAATCTTATTATAAAACACATGTTTTAAATTTTGATTGATTTGAATAGAGTATATTTTTTTAATTTTTTTTAATATTTAAATTATATAATGGTTTTTGAATGTTTAATGTTTTATCATTGTTATTTTTATTTGAATTAAAATGTTAATTATGTTATGTTTATATTAATAAGTTTATTTAAAATATATAGGAATTTTCTAGTTTTTTTTCTATTAAATATAAATATGTATAAGAGTTAGATTCATATGTCAGATATATTTTTTTCTAAATATTTTGAGGTGACTAAGATATTTATTAATTTCATCAGTGGATTTGAAAGTAATTTGATTAGTTATGTATGTAGAAAATGTAAAAAAATATCTCTTAAAATGAAATACTATTAGGGAACATCTGTTTATAAATGAGTTTTTGAAAAACTATAAGAAATAGACATATCATGAGGATGATTTTTTCCCTATCACCAATAATAAAGTATTCATATGGATGTTAACTCAATAATAGTTGATTAATTGAACATAATTCTCAATGATATGATGTTTCACTTTCAACCTGAAGATAATAACGTTGTAAATGATGTCATTGGAGGGAGTAAACCCCATTATTATATAAATGGAGAAGAATTGAAATTATTTAAACTTCTTGATGATGTATTTACTAAATTATATTATGGATACACTAAATTTAGTAAATTTTCATTCATCATCAAATTATTATACATGAAGACCTCAAATAAAAGGACATAAAAATCATTTTACATGTTGTTGGTACTTTTGAAGAAGGCACTGCATACTAGAGTAAAGATTCCAGAGTCATACTATCACGATCGCAAGTTGATCAATGATATTGGTTTCACCTTTGAGACCATTTATGCATGACATAATAATTGTATGTTTTTCAAAAAATAGAATAAAATACTCAATACTTTTACTATTTTCTACTCATCTAGGAGTAAGGATAATGAGATTAATCAAGGTAGTTATATTATTCTAAATGGGGTCTTGAATCATGGAAAACATGTTACTGCTAAGAAGTTGTGCTGTTCACCATTTAAACCGAGGTTTAATTGATTCTTCATCTCAACTAAAATTACTTAATCAATAACCTAGAATTTATAGATAAACAAAGAGGTTGAAAACTTAAATCACCATATAGTTCTTTGACATGAAAAGAGTTTAAATAAAAGATACTAAGAATTTTACTAGGATGATCAAAATTTTTTACTAGGTTTTGAAGTTGGTTGTTTTAACCTATTCAGGTTTATGGTTGGTGTGACACATAATATTTGGATTGTGGCATTGGTTCCCTAAAAACTTTACTTGTGGTTATGTGTAAAGCCACCATTTTTATTACTTTTGAATCTTATTGATGAACCGAGATGTCATAGTGATAAAATTGATGTTTATTTACAACCATTCATTTAAGAGTTGCAAGAATTAAGGCAGATGGTGTAATCACTTTTGACTTGATAACTAATGAAATGTTAGACTTCAGACCACTTTGTTATAGACAATTACACCATATTCTAACTTATCATGTTAGAGTACAAAAAGAGAATTTTCCTTCAATTATTATAAAAAAAGTAAGAAATCTATATGGATTAATCATTGTAGAAAGTGGGAATACCTTAGTCACATATTATTTCTTCCTCTAATGCATAGGTTTAGAAAATGAAGTGTGTCATTTGATGGAAATCTAGATCATGTACCAACACAAAAAATAATTCACGAGGTTTAAATTCTTTTATAACTTGATTAAAAAGGAATTCACACAATATATGATTTTTTGGATTTATTGGATATTTCATTTCTATCCATTACTACTATAAATAGATAGTGCAATCATAATTAGAATAAATGGAGTATTTTCTTTGAATTTCTGTACTGTAAATATAATATTTCAAGAAATAATTTGAATGTGATACATATTTAAAAAAATAAAAGTGATAATATACTATGCACCATTTTAGGTGTCAAGGGGGAAATCAAAGGATAATTTTGAATCTTGAAATGATTTTAAAGAAATGGGATTGTTAAAGCCTTTACATTTATAGTTTGGTTATGTTAATAGGGAATATATTTATGCTTCATAGTACACAATGAGTAAAAAATTTAAAGAAACATTCCTATCAATTTTGAAGGCTGTCAAGGTGCCTGATGATTATTTATCTAATATTTTAAAGCATGTAAATGTGATTATCATGACATTAAAGTGTTTAAAAGCTCACTATAATCATAATAGTTAATCATAATTGAAAATAATGATTGTTTTCCTATCCATGTTATTGAAACAATGATTGAAGTTTTTAATTTTTTTTAGATTGATCTATTCCAGGAATCATCACACGAGTGATTTGAAAAAGATATAGGATAAAATTTTTCTTACATTACGTCACATAAAGATACTATTTACACTATGTTTTTTTGTTGTGATGGTTCAATTTACCAAGAATTTAACTGAGGAAGTCATTTATGGTGGTCCCATACAATTTAGGTGGATAAATCAAATAGAGCGATACTTAAATACATTGAAAAGGTATGTGTATGATTCATTTCATCTAGAAGTTTCAATTTACAATGGATATTTGATAGATTAGTGAACTAATTTCTATGATTCATATATTGATGAGGTTTAAAAAAGTTATATAAATCTTCCTGGATTTACAAAGGTCTAACTATAGAAGGGATAACATATGATATACATAATGAAACGTGGGTTTAAGATCATCAATATGTGTTGTTAAAAACTCCATTAGTCATTCCATTGATATAGTAAGTTTCATAGTTGATCTATTATTTCATGTGTTTCTATATTTAATTTATTACATAACTTTTATCGTATTGTAATTTAGGGAGTATATTGTTAATTTGAAATGGAAAAATCCCCATTCAACTGACAATCATATCAAAAAACTTCATTTCAAAACATTTCATGAGTGGTTCAAGACTCACGTACATAAAAATAATTGATTGAATATTTTTATAATGAAATTGAGCTGTATTTTCACAATCCTTTTTCTATTAACTTATGTTAAATTTTTAGATTCACAGGATGTGTGAATTAAGTGCTCATACTATGAGAAAAGAACTCAACCAACTTGTTAATGGTTTATTTATTACATATCATTTCTATAAATATTTGGATGCTAATAGATTACAATTCCATATTAGCAATGTTGAAATGCATTGAGAAATGCAGAAAAATAGTGTTGGTTGTCCATATATTGATGCAGTTTATTATTGTGGATTTATGAGGGATATTATTGATGTTATTTACGACAATGGATTAAATAATATAATTTTGAGGTGTGATTGGGTCAATCTAGTTCATAGAAAAAATGTATACCATTTCCAATTTACATTGGTAAAATTTAATAATATGCTATATAAACATGAAGAATTAAGAAATGATACCTTTATACTAAAATTTTAGTTAGAATAGGTTTACTTTTTCCTCAGTAATTATAATTGTAAAGTTGCGGTGAAAATGTATTAAAGAGGTGTTTTTATAATTGGCTGAGAGGAACCAAATATTGTCACCTTTTCTGATCAAACACTTGAAAAAACTACTATAGCTATATAATAAACATATATACAATGGTTCATAGATACAGTTGAAGGAGATGTAATATACTTACGTAATCAATAAAATATTTCCTATATTTTTATATATTTAACATGTGTAAAAATATTTAGGAATTATATGTATAAAAATTTATTAATTTAACTATATTTTTTATAAATACAGTTATATCATAGGAAGGATAGAGTGGTTCACCTAATGTTGTTGGAATTTATGTTTTCATTTTTAAAATTATTTTATTGTAATTTTTGGTAAGTATATTCACCTATCTTTTTATAAATTTTGATTAAAAATTTAGTTATTTATAACCGTATTATGAATTTATGTTTAGAAGTATCTGACGCATCTTCTAGAAGATATAGGGGTCTTCGTAGAGGAGTTTTGTCCTAGAACATAGGATCCAAATTGGGTGTGTTACTTGATGACATCCTTCATCTAGTTGGAGAGGGTGAAGTGCATAGATTTTCCTATTAGGTTATATTATACAAGACCTAGACATATTCCCTATGAGGAATCATGATTGGACTTCATTCCCCCAAGATACTATTTATAGATTATAGAGGGAGATTCAGGTAAATTTATTGTTTTAATTTTCATGAAATTATTTTTATTATTATCATATACACTAACAATATTTTTTTAATAAGATAATTTGACATCCTATCTAGATGAGTTTTGGGTAGTATGAGTCACAAAATGCCCACAGTTATGGAAGGATTACAAGGGAAGGGTGAAGATAGATCATTGGGAACTATTTATGGGTGTGCCATACATTGTAAAATTAGTCCCTCCAGGTGTTCTTCTCATGCAATAGAAGGATTTGGAAATGTTTTGGTCGAGTGAGGTGATGATGGTAACATTTATTGATTTTAATTTATAAATTAATATTATTTCACATATGTAAATTAACTGAATACATTGAATGTAAACTAAGCCCACTCATTATTCACGTAATTGGGAAATGTAGGAAATACCTGTTAGACTTGGTACTTGACATGAGTCCTATCTTAGGCGTGATGTAATTTTAGAATTTAATTTTTATTCATATATTAAAAACATTGTAGTATAACATGAATATAAATATATATTTGTTGGGAACATTTATTACAGTTACACCAGTGATGTGATCCGACCGATTAGATGTCATTGTGGTTGAGGACTCATCAGTTAGGTGATTCTGATGTTTCTGGTGTTTTAGTAAGAAAAATATTTAGTAAAAAATGTATTTTTATTTCAAAAAATTATTCAATTTTGTTTATAAATTCATTATATGTAGTCAATAGGCTTAGTTTGGGGCTTATTTAGAAAATATACTAGATGAGTAGTATTATAGTACGATGTGTAGAGATGAGATACTTCATCATGTCATGGGGTGTGATGGTCATGATTTTTATTTGAGTTATAGAACTGGTGTCCCAAAATGTTTTGTTATAGAAGAGGTGGTGTGTACATGCAGATATGCAGGGATGTACACACCAACTGAGGTAGATGCTACTATTCAAACTATAAAACATAGTATGGATGAGATGTTTCAGCTGTTATGTTTAGAGTAAAAGGAGATATAATCATATATGTCAGCACATATAGATGAAGTGATGATGAAGTTCCCTTTTGATGGTACACAAGTGGTGCAATAGGTAAAAAGTAAAATAAATTGTACTCACATTGAATTTTATTGATATGTTTATGGTAAATAATGTTTATATATGTTCTAGGCTCTAGATATAGCTAGTGGAAATCATCATGAGTCCATTGGTGATCAAAATGAGGATCCACCTCATGCATGAGGTAATTTATATTAACATTATAATATTTAATGTTTCATTTTAGAGGAATAATTTAAATGTGTTTTTTATTTATAAAATTTCTACAAGAAAGAAAAAATGTGTCCTATATTATAGTGTCACATTCAAACACCAATAGATGATATTAAATTACTGTGAAGTTATAAGAAACAACCATAGAGTTATTTGTGAAATGTTTGAATCGATGGAGCATCAATTAGAGGTGTCATTTTCTCTGGATGACCAAAAACACACTTCTAGTGTCATAAAACAAAAAAACATGTGTGAAATATTCAACACTATATTAAATGACTTTGAAATTATGTGAAATCATTGGTAAACCATATTTCCATTATTTTTGATGTGTAAGAGTAGACGACATGTCAATACGACATGAACTATTCCTATAACCATCTTATAATCAATTTTTAAAGGTTTGACTCCCATTAAAAAAGTGTGTCAGGTGGTCAAAACCAACCGAATGACCTATGAATACCATAAAATAATATGAGAATAATAAATGTGTAGTGAATTGTAAATTGGTTGAGTAGATGAAATTTCAATCTAGGGTTTCATTCTCTAGGGATGAAAAGAAACACACTTTTATTATTTTAAAACACCAAAATGTGCATTTAATGGAAAAATACATATAAATAACATAAAAATGATAAAAATTCAAAGGAAAGGCATATTTTTAATATTTATGATTTATATGAGTAGACAGCACATCAATCAGATGTGTTTTATTTCCATAATTACCAAATGAACAATTTTGATGACCTTTAAGAATGTGCAATAGGGGTCAAAACGAATCAAAAAAACTTTGAGTTCCATGAAATTAGATGAAAATAACCTTATAATGTTTTTTGAATGATGGAGTAAACAGAACATCAATCCGAGGTTCTGTTTTCCTATAATGATCAGAAACCCACTTTTATTATTTTAAAACACAAAAACATGCATTTAATAGTCAAAAACAAATAAAAAAACTTCATAATGATGTGAAATTATAAGGGAAACTTATTTGTATTATTATTGACATGTATAATAAAAAATAATATCAATTATACATGTGGTCTTCCTGAGATGACCAAATAATCCATTTTTAAAGGTTTAATTCCCTTTAAAAATGTGTTTCAGGGGATGAAAACCAACCAAACAACCTCTGAATTCCATAAAATCAAAATAATACAACTACATAGTGGATTGTAAAATGGTTGAGATGAAGAAATGTTCATCTAGGTTTATATTTTCCTAGGATTACCATAAATTACTCCTTTATTATTTTAAAACACCAAAACATGAGTTCAATGATTAGATCCATAGATAATGACCTTGTAATGATGTAAAATCATCAAAAAACTATATTTTTATTATTTTTGATGTGTATGAGTAGAGTTCACATAAATCATACATGCGGTATTCATGGAACAACCAAATAAGAAAGTTTTAAATGTTTGGTGCTCTTTAATAACATGTATTAGGGGTTAAAACCAACAAAACATCCCTTAAATTCATTGAAATCAAATGAAAACAATCAGAAAGTGATTTGTGAAATGTTGGAGATGGAATAACATCTGTATGAAGTTATGTTTTAATAGGATGATGAAAACACACTTTTATTATTTTAAAACATGAAAACACGCATTTAGCTGTAAGATCCATAAAAATGACCTCAAAGTGATGTGAAATAATAGGAAAACTATCTTTATATTATTTTTGATATGGAAAAGTATATATAACATCAATAAAATAGGAAGTATACTTGAAAAAATCAACTAAATAATTTTTAATGGTTTTTCACCCTTTAAAAACATGTGATAGTGAGTCAAAACCAACCCAAAAACCATAGAATTCCATGAAATTAGATGAAAAAAACCATAGAGTTAATTTCTTAATGTTAGAGTAGATTCCATTTCAATAAAAGGTTATATTTTCTTGGGATGACCAAAAACCCTTTTTTATTATTTTAAAATACCAAAACATGTGTTTAATAGTAATATGTATAGAAAAAGGCCTCAGAATGACATTAAATCAAAGAAAAACCATATTTTAATTATTTTTTATATGTAAAATTATAAAACACATCCATAAAATGTGTGGTCAACTTGGAATGAATGAATAATCAGTTTTTAAAGGTTTTACACCCTTTAAAACATGCATTTGGGGGTAAAAAATAACTAAACAACCTATAAATTCCATGAAATTATATGAAAAAAATATATAATGAATTTTGAAATTGTGGAGTTGAAAGAGTTTCAATACAAGTTCCCGTTTTCCTAGGATGATAAAAAATTCACTTTAATTGTTTTAAAACTACAAAACATGTATTAAATGGTCAGATCCGTTGAAAAAAACCTCAGAATGACATGAAATTATATGAAAACCATATTTGTGTTTTTTTAATGTGTAAAAGTAGACGAAATGTCAATCATACATGCTTCTTTCCCAAAAATTACTGAATTAGTAGTTTTTAAATGTTTGATGCCCTTTAAAAACATGCTCCAGGGGGTCAATGACAACAGAGTGACCTCCAAATTCTATGAAATCAGATGAAAAAAACTATAACATGTTTTTTTTAAAATGTTTGAGTAGATAAAATGTTAGTATGAGGTTCCATTTTCCTAGGATTATAAGGTCCTGTGTTTTGGACCAGTTGATAATTCCAAGAGAATTTGGAATTTATGTTTGGTGGATAGGTTAAATCTAAAATTGAGCATAAGAATGTGATTCAGAGTGTTGAATCACTTAAAAAAGTGTTTTTTTTGGATGTGGTTTAAGGCTCGAGAAGTGTCTAGGGAGTTTGGATAAGTTTTGAGAGAATCAAGTTTTTAAAACTCATTCTCAAGAATAATAGGAAGGGGTGAATGCTTTTTTACAAACTGTGTATCCCTCTAGGATAAACTGTGTGGCCCGAAAGGGGGATTAACATTGTTTTTCAAACCATGCACCCAAGGCTGAATGAATATTAGAATAGTCTATTGAAAGTTGCAGAGGTTGTAACATGGGTTCTATATAGTTTGAAATATTGCATGCCTAACCATGTGAAGGGGTGACCCTTCATATAGTAGGACCCCACAATTTGCACCCGGTTAGCCTAGACTTACAACTAAACCATGTGTATCATTAAAAGGGAATAAATAACCATTTACCCTCTAGTATTTAAAGTAATTCTACCCCATTTTTACTCCCATTTCACCAATAAGTACCCATCATGCACTCTCCTCTTCCTCCCCCTTCCATGATGGGTTCTCCTTCATTTGAGAACAGATTCAACCACCATTCATTGCAATGGAAGGTTATAAGTATGGCTAAGAATCATCTTTCCTCTTTTATCTATTTTCTTCTCTATACAAAATTTTATTTATATGAGAGCCCATTTTCCCTATTTGTAGGGTATTTTACCATTCTTCTGATTTCTCTCGTTCTATCTCTAATCAAAGTTCAATAATAAATGAGTGAAGCATCCTATGAATATGGTAGGTGTTCAATTGATTTTTCCTAAAATTAATGATTGTTTTATAAATTAGATCTATTATTTTTAATTCCAAGCTTTATACACATTGCTCTTAAATTATGAAATACATTAAGTTAAGTTGTTTAGACTACAAATTTGAATTTCTCAGATCCTGTGAAATGGTTGGAGTTGATAAACACAACCCGAATCCCCATTTAAGGTAGATTTTGTTAATTCTAATAAATAATATTATTACATTAGGAATAAACCACCACCTTGTGTGTGTTGTAATTGAAAATTTATAATGAAGTGTTTGTTTGAATTAATTGGAACATATGTGTCATATGTATATACTTGTACCTTACTTATTACTTGATAGTAAAAAGAATAAAATGAAATTAGTGATGTTTATTATGGTGTGTATATCTTCCTTGGACCACTAGATGGATTATAGATATTAATGCCTTATGGCTCAAGTTACCAGTGTTATTTTAATTTATTTAATGGTGCATGGATTGGATTTGATAAACAAAATTGTCTAATTAGAATCTCTAGGGAATTATGGTGATTATTAATTGGTAGGGATATTTCTCATGAATGGTATTTAAATGTTAAAATAAAAAATTCTTGGATTTACACTATGCCCTGAGAAAACCATGGGTTCCCAATTAGGAATGACTCAGATGGGATCATGGGACAATTAAGATTACACCACACCTTGAGTGAAACCTAGGTTCCTTACATGTAATTCCTTGGACATGCTCGAAGGTTGAATGATAATAAGTATTCCCCAATAGTTACCTTGATTCATTTTACAAAAATCCTTGGATGAGCTCATGGTTTGATTGAGATTATAAATTCCATGAGTGATACTTGGACTCCTATTATGGAATTCCTTGGACAAGATCAGTGGTTAAATGAACTATGACACATCTTGAGTGATACTGGGTTCTTTATATGGGCTTTCTAGGATGGATTTATAGGTTTCATAATGTGGTATATGCCTTGATTAATACTTGGACTCCTAATATGAACTGCCATGGATGGGATCATCAGTTAAATGGAATTATATTATGACATTAATTTGGTGATACTTGTAAAGACCCTGAAATTTAAAGGAATTTTTTTTCTTAATTTCTTTGAAATTTTACGAGTACGCAGTTTCTGACAGCGCCTGATTCCGAGGCCCGGTGTGCCCGGAATCAATTTCCAAAGTTTAGCTTGGGTACGTTCAGTGAATGAATGAGCGGGTTTTTCTAACTTTTGAACCGGTGCTCGGAATCGAAATCCGAGGGCACCGATGAACTCACAACGCCGATAATTTCTTAAGAAGACCCTTTCTGGAGTTGCGTTTGCTCAGGAGGAGTTGTTAAAAAAAATGCGACGAATAAAAATATAATTGTTTTAAAATTTTATTTTTATTTCTTGCTAAGTGGTTTAAGTGTTGTGTCAAAACACTTTTTCCCTCTATTATGCGGTTTAACTCCTAGGTGTGGGAGTTGCAGTGGGACCCATTGGGTTGCTAACTTCTCTTGGGAGAATAAAGGAGAGGCAGGGCTCACACAAGCCCCACCCCTTCACTTTTTCCATAACTCCTCACCTCCCTCTTAAATTTTGTAAACTAATCTTAATTGAGTAATGAACCCGCACCCCCAATTAATGCCAAGTCAACTCTCGCAATTAATTGGTCAACGCATGTTAATTGATTGTGATATTTTGATATTTGAAAGGGTTGGCATAAGTAATAAAATAAGGGAAACCTTATTTTATTATTGTTGTTTTGTTGTGCGAGAAGTTTTGGAAGAGGAGAACTCTAGTCTTGAAGAATGTTCTTCCTCGTTGAAGAACGCGAAGAACGATGAAGAACATCGGCCTCTGACAAAAGACAACGAAGAACGCTAGTTCCCTGGAGATCGACGACGCGACGCCGTGTACTGTGACGCCGACGACGCTTACGAAGCATCGTTCTGCAACGCCGTCTCCCGCGACGAACTTTTCCCGCAACGATCCTCATTTGATGACTTCGTCGAGGTAGGGTTTTTATTTATGTATAATTTAATTCCCTTGTTTCTTTCCTTCAAAAAGAAAACAAAGAACACATATCAACTTGTTGTCATGTTGATCCGTGAATGTTTTAATTGCGGGTTGGGAATTTTGGTATGCTTCAATTTTATTTGAGGGATCGTGGAATGGTTTGATTCAATTTTATTTAAATAAAATTGATTATTCGTTCTTCGAAAAACCCTGTCTAATCTTGGATATTTGATAACGCCTAACACGGAGGGCGCGAGCCTAACAAACACGACCCGACAACCCCCCGCAGATTGTTGTTGGTGCACGGATGGACGACGACGATGGAACGGGACCACAATAGTGATTTGATGCCTTCGTAGTAATGTACGGGACCCGAGATGAACACCGGTGTAGACAGATTTGAAAACGGACCACCGGAGTAACTCCGGTGGCCTGCAGACATCACCGGAGGCGCGGGTCGCTGGCGCGGCGGTGCCCCGGCGCACCGCCAGGAGGAATTGCCGCGGCGGTAGGCAGCTGGATCCCGCGGCCGTGCGGGATCCAGGGGAGAAGGACGTGGCACTCACCGCGTCCACGGAGTGCAAAGGCCGCGCCCAGCCGGGCCGGTCCGGGCCGGGTCGGGTTGACCCGATTCTTGCCGACCCAGGGGGGGTTGGGCTCGGTCGGACCGTGCCCAGACCCCCCATTTTCGGATCACTTCTGGTATTTTGTCCATATCTTGGGCTACAGTCCTCTGATCGACGCACCGTTAGTTGCGTAGCAATCCTTGGATCGAGACGCTCGTTTCGGTACATTACACTCAAGGTTTCGAAGAACTTTTTGTATGACCGGGTTGGTTCGAACACGAAATCAACCGGGCCCTCGGAACAGAAATGCCTATCACTTGAGTTCCGGACGTCCGATTGATGTGCCGTCGACTTTGTTGGTTTCCTCTTAGTGAGACAGACCTTTTGGCTAACTCCTCTCGAGGATTGGACATAGTTGGAGTATTACTGGTTTGTATTTTACCTGAAATCCAACCGGACCCCTGGAACAGAAAAGTCGATAACTTTCAGACCGGACGTCTGTTTGATGAACCGTCAATGGCGTTGGTGATCAAGTTGAGAAATGGTCCCTATGAGTATACCATATGTGAGTTCGGGGTATATTTGAGATATGGTCGGGTTGGTTCGTACATGAAACCAACCAGGCCCCTGGGACGAAAAGGCTAATAGCTCACAGACCGGGCGTTCGATTGACGTGCCGTCTGTTGCGTTGAGACCCCTATGACGAGGTTGTAGTTTGAGATACTTTTTCATGGGAATTTGTGATACTTGGAGTATCTACCTGTAGCTCGTGGAGCGGACCCTCCCGGAGACGAGCGTACGGAGTACGGAGACCGTGTAGCCGGCTAAGACCTGACGACTGCTTGACCGACTCGACTTGGAGTGAGTTGACTAGCCCAGTGGATGGAGCACTACTGTGTTTGGGTGCAGACCCATGGAGGATGGAGAACTGCTGTTCTTCGGTGCAAACCCGCGATACTCAATAGAAGGAGTACCTCTACAGGCTATTAGGGGGGGTGCACTACTGTGTTTGGGTGGAAGACCCCGGCGGGAAGCACTACTGTGTTTGGGTGGCTGACCCGCGGTACTCGACAGGAGGAGTACCTTAGCAGTATTAGGTTAGTGAGAAGTACCTCAGAGACATGATAGGATCACTGTACTCGTTAGAGACGGAGCTCTTCAGCAGTTATGGTTTCGATAATGAAAATCCTGGTTTGAGCTGAGTCTATGAACTTTGTGTTTACCTCATGATTGAGATGGGTCACTTGATAACTTAGGTATACGTATGGTCATATACCTAAGTAGTGGTTATCCGTTGATTTCATAACCTTTTTGTTTCCTCGTGATTAAGATGGGTTACTTGATAACTTAGGTATAAGTATGGGCTTATACCTAAGTAAGGGTTTTCTATTGAGATCCTTATTTGTGGTTATAATTATTGGATTTAGTGAGACCTTGAGGGTCTCGGGGTCCCTACTGAGTATCGTATACTCACCTCTGCACGGGCTATGCCCGCACCTCATTGTGTTGGTTGCAGATGACAGGCATCACTGACAGAGGCCGAGTGTTCGAGGACTAGATGGTACCCGGAGGTGGACCTCATGACGAGTCGGTATCTGGAGGTGGACTTCACAACGAGACAATAATAGGAGGAGGTTGATAGGAGAGAGCATTGTGGAGGCTATCTATACCAACCCTTCAAGTAGGATCCGTGGTGGACGATCAAGGAGCTGCGCTATCTGTACCTACCCTTCAGGTAGGATCCGTGGTGGACGATCCAGGAGCTGCACTATCTGTACCTACCCTCCAGGTAGGATCCGAGTTGGACGACCTAGGAGCTGCTTCTATTATTCTAGCTGCTTGTCTTTTCTATTGTACTTTTGTTCAGTTGTAGTTTTACTTTCAGTTGGGTTTGTATTCTGGCCCATTTACTTTTCATCACTTTTTTTGTACTTAGTGTATTACTTCCGCTTATACTCTATGGTGTTTTGTTTACTTTTATAAAGGAAATGCCTTCCCAGTTATCGGGATTTACGCCTTTGGTGCTAGTTGCCAGCCCCTGGCCTATGGAAGGCGGGCTTGGGGTAGTCACGAAACGGGCCCCGAGGACGGTTAGTGACAAATTGGTATCAGAAGAGTCAGTTCTACCTCAGAACTTATAACTCTGATATTTTCTTTCTGTGAAGCAATAGTGTTAAGGGTACCGAGTGTGGTCTTCAGTTCAGGGAGTCGAGTGTTGGTGCAGGCGGCCAACGTATCCATACACCAGGACCCTGACTTCTGATTTTTGACTCAGTGTAAGAAAACATTAACTGCATGTGTGTTTTCAAAGGTTTTCCCTTAAAACAGCTCAAACCAGGTCAGCTCACCAGGTATAAATCGTTTGACCCTGTCACGTCTGTTTCTTTCAGGATGCCTTATCACGGACGACCAGCTAGAGATCTGAGAGATGTACGTACTGACAGCCTGCCGAATGACGAGGCTTCAGTACAGGGCCCTCTTACAGTTGAGGCACAAGCAGAGGCACCAGTGGTACTACCATACGTTGGGACACCGATGCCACCAGCCCCAACAACAGGTGATGCACGCCGCTTGAGCGCACTGCATGAGTTCCAACACCATAGGCCACCCAGGTTCTGGGGAGAGACAGACCCACAGGTGGTTGATTATTGGCTGGAGGCTATGGTGAGAGTTTTCAAGATAGTAGGTACACCATCGGACTTCATGGCGATCTTTGCTGCTAGCCTCCTTCAGGCAGAAACAGGCAGATGGTGGAGACGGATGCTCCAGCTTTGTGATGAGATGACCTTTACATGGGGATACTTCGAGAAATTTTTTAGGGTGGAGTTTGTACCAGTGGCTCTACACCCTGAGCGTGTTTAGGATCTACTACCTTTGCCGCATGATCATCCATTAGCAGCCAAATCATCTGTAGGCAATAGACAGATGATGCAGAGGTCCAAGAGGACCAGACCAGTATATGAGAAAACTTGGGATACCGGTTTGGTTGTGTGAGGCACACTAAACAGATCCATCCATGCGAGGACTAGGAAGTGTTATTCATGCTGTAGGAAGGGTCACATGGCATGTGACTGTCTGACTCCCCACAGAGTTGATCCACATGCATTGGAGTAGCCACCAAGACAGAAGCAGCAGTGGGTGCTTGAGCAATAGCCGAGCAGTGGACAAAGCGGTAGAGATCCGGAAGCATGTGGACAGGAGAGGATTTAGTGTATTCCTTTTTTTCATTATACTTCTAGTTCCATGTTGTTTTTGCATTTGTGTCTTTGTACTATGAGCTGCAATAATAAAAGACACGTATCTTTGTGATGATTAATATCCTGTCCATTTGTTTGGTTGATACTAAGAGGTCCCTATTAAAAACTATTGACTTGAACCTCAATTTTGAGATTTCTACTGGAGGAGACCCAGTGACCTCACACTGATGCTAATAGTGTGACTCGACCCTTGGAGGCGAGAGTGACGGTTGGATCTCTTGGTAGTAACGTTGAGGCCATACGATGTCATCCATGGCATGAATGCATCATTCATGTCAGGATTGACTGTATTAGGAAATGGGCATGGTTCATCCAGGGGTTGAGACCGAGTTTCTCTTTTTGGAAAATGAGAAATCTCAGCAGCTCTTACAGATCGTAGGCAAAGAAGGTGTAGATCATCCAGGAGCAGATGAAGACTGCACAGTGTAGTACGAAATAGGAAACTGGCACCAGTCTTAGAGACTCGGGCGTGTTAAATGTTTCAATAAGAGGAAGCATTAAGGAGAGATGAGTCTGCGATGCAGCAGACGTGGTGGCAGAGCTAGGAGAGCAACATGAGGTGGTGTACATTTCAACATGCTACAACCACCCGCCTTAGTTGTCCTCGCCAGGCTCAGGGAGATGGAGGGCAGGGGAAGAGTGTGGCTACATTCAGTCAAGGAGTGTGACCCAATGGCTCTAAAAATGATTCAAGGGATAGTCTGTGTCCATTACTAGCTTCCGTAGTAACAGACGTTGATATGAATCATTCCTTCCTTCCACGAATCTTGTCCCATACCTAGAGTTTTCGGTAAGCCGTAGACTTAACCCTCACGTCTGGAGATACCTTGGGAGTAGAATCGATAATCACACTTATGCCGACAGTGTGGTATGACCCTCAAGGTGAGAGTTTCGGTTGGAATCTCTTAGTGGCAGCGTCGAGGCCTTACGACGTTGGTCTCGGTATGGATTGGATTCACAGTTCATGCTCAGATTGACTGTATTAGGCAAACAGGTTGTGGTATAACTACAACATCAGTATGGGTTTTCTTGGGTCAGAGAAAAGGAAACCCTCAGGAAGCACAGGATAAACTCATGCATAGGAGGGTTTGGCCGATCACTCTTGGGTCAACCAACCTTACCCTCGTGGCAGCATGAGTTTTGAGTTTCAGTTCTAATCAGGAATTGGATACCTCTAGAGTTCGAGGATGACGATCACATTCTTATACATGTCTCACCTTGACAAGGTTTATGGGGATGTGGCCGAGGCGGTAAGTTATCTCCGAGGTTCAGCAGGGTAGACGAGGTGGTTACCGCTTGACATTTCCACCTCTGTTACACCAGGTGCACGACAACTTCCACGTATCTCAGCTGAGGAGATATGAGCACGACCCTTCGCATATCATCGACCATGGGGAGCTAGACTTTGGCTATGGGGTGACTTATACGGGGTTCCAGTAGAGGTTGAGGACCGACAGGAGTGGATCCTACGAGGACAGTTAATTCCTCTTGTGCACTTTCGTTGGTAGCACAGGAACCTCTAGGAGAGTACATAGGAGTGAAAGGCCCAGATGTGTGCTCAGTACCACTTTTTTATCCCTAGTTTGTGTTAAAGATTTACGGGGACATAAATCCCTGATGTGAGAGTAATGTAAAGACCCAGAAATTTCAAGGAATTTTTTTCCTAATTTCTTTGGAATTTTATGAGTACGCAGTTTCTAACGGCGCCTGATTCTAAGGCCCGGTGTGCCCGAAATCAATTTCCGAAGTTTATCTCGGGTACGTTCAGTGAACGAATGAGCGGGTTTTTCTAACTTTTGAACCGGTTCTCGGAATCAAAATCTGAGGGCACCGATGAACTCACAGCGCCGATAATTGCTTAAGAAGACCCTTTTTGGAGTTGTGTTTTCTCGAGAGGAGTTGTTAAGAAAAAATGTGAGGAATAAAAATATAATTGTTTTACAATTTTATTTTTCTTTCTTGCTAAGTGGTTTAAGTGTTGTGTCAAAACACCTTTTCCCTCTCTTATGTGGTTTAACTCCTAGGTGTGGGAGTTGGAGTGGGACCCGTTGGGTTGATAACTTCCCTTGGGAGAATAAAGGAGATGTGGGGCCCTCACGAGCCCCACCCCTTCACTTTTTCCATAACTCATCACCTCCCTCTTAAATTTTGTAAACTCATCTTAATTGAGTAATGCACCCGAATGTAAGAACCCGGTTCTTATTTTAGAGGTACGAGCTTCTTATTTTCCTTTGCCTTAAGTGTTTTTGAGAAAATATGGAAAATGGGGAAAAATCCTAAATTTTGGAACTACACGCCGTGTACTTTATCCACACGTTGTGTACTTTTGGCCGTGTTGGGGTAAGTACACGGGGCGTGTAGCCATGCCGGCGACGAGGGGTGTAGGAACCGACTACACACCGTGTAGTGGTACTTTCATGCCGTGTAGTCAGTCGGCAGGGTTAAATAGTAAGGTGGTGGAGTCGCCGCCAGCTCGGCGACATTACATGCTGTGTACTTGGGAGTACATGCCATGTACTAATGTCGACGGATGAACAATGTGGTGGTGCCGCCAAATGAATAGTTAAATGAAAGAAGTACACGCCGTGTACTCAGAAGTACACACCGTGTACTTTGTTTTTTCAGCTTAAAATAGGCAGTAGCCTCCTCATTTGGTAGAGGAGACTCTTGAACCATTTTGGATCCAAAGGAGGAGGCCAGATCTTTGAAGATCCACCGGGCGTTTGTTTGGAATCTGTTTCGGCTTCGGACAATTTCGTTGGAACTGCACGGGTAATCCCTCTCCTCTCCTGTTACCATTCATACAAATTCTTCTCCTAACGTAAGTTATTTACGTTTGAATGGGTTTTTCCCTTCGTTAGATCTACTCCATTCTTGGGCATTTCTAGATTTGGCGTTCATGTATAACGCTCTTTGGCATATAAGGTAGGTGGATTTGTGTTTATTTTCCCACTGTCGTGCGTTTTTGTGCATTTTTGTTCCACAAACCCATGTTGGGGTGTCGTGTGGATGAGGCCATTGCTATATTTAATGCCTAGAATTGATAGGGTATTTAATTGTGATAATAAAATCCTGGTTGGGATCGTTTCTTGGATATGGAACCACCCCGGGGTGGGTTCCTCTGTTTATCCCTTTGGCCAGGATACCCGAGGGTATGCCTTAAATGTAGTAATTGTAGAATTGCCTTGAGAGGAATTTCTTGTTTACTGCATTTTTATATGTTGGGCATGGCCCGGTTACCTATTTAGCATGAGGGCGTTGTTGTGATTAGCCTGTGGGCACTGCACTGTTTAGCCCGAGGGCTGTAGTTATTTTGGCCTGAGGGAAACTTCTTCCGTGCCTGTGGGCAGCTGATTCTGTGCCTGAGGGCAACACTACCTACGCCTGAGGGTAAAATATGTTATGCTTGAGGGCAGATTCTTGTTTTGGAAACTCGTTACCTGAGGGTAGGAGTTTACGTGTCTGAGGACACTAGTTGTTTACTAGAAATGCACTATGATGATTTCTTATATTAAATGGATTAAATGGATAATAAAATGGCAATATAACTATTAATGAGTTACTTTTGAGTACTGCTTAATTATTTTCATTTTACTATTGCACACTATTGTTGCATGCTTACACGCAGTTGGGCACATGCCTTTGGTGGGTGCCTACTGAGATATATTTCTCACACCCTGTTTGGGCCATGCTTTTCGGCCCAAACAGATTACGTTTCTGCAGGTGTAGATAGGGGAAAGAGTCCCTATACAGGTACACGACTGTTGCTAAGGAGTAGGAGGGCATGGGACCAAGCCTAGGCTCGTGATGCCCCTGCCAGCTTTTGCTTGTTTTGTTGTACCCTATATTTGTTGTACTGTATCGATGTATAACATGTTCTGGCTGTTTTCTTAGAACTTGAAACATGTAGCATCATCATTTATATATTGTTGGTTATATCCACTACTGTAGTTTATTTCAGTTGTGTATGGTTTAATACTTATGCTGTCATTGTATGTTTTATTTAATTTCCGTTGCGCTACACTTTGACAAATGGGGGCATAGTTTCCCCACTATCAGACCTGGGCCCTCGCTGCTAGTCGGCAGCCTCTGGCGTTTGGGGAAATGCGCTTGAGGTCTTGTGGCGAACCGGCTTCGGGGCACCCGTTGAGTGGCACCCGGGACTGGGACGTTACAAAGTGGTATCAGAGGGTTTCTTTTCTTTGACTTACTATTTGAAGCCGTAGTCAGGGATAGGATGAAACAATAGTTGGTAATAAGCTGTGCCTGGGCATAGCTAACTCGTGTACAGGGAAAATCCATTCTACCTCATATTTTTCATTCCTTTTATTTTGCAATTTTACGGTTGATATGTTTTCACCGTTGGGTGACGCACTTGAGATTGTGCTGTTTATATTTTATCTGTGGGTTCTATTTAGTTTCAACCCGATGAGATAAGGGTATGTCTTCTCATGCATCATATAAGAACATGCTAGAAATCACATTCCATGCATAGTTTCCATGCCATGTAGGTGCATTAGAAATTCGCATGTTGTTGTGATAGTTGTTGTGCGAGAAAAGCATGCTGTGGTGATAACCGCTCTGATAAAATACCTGCTATGTGATAGGGTAATTTTATGTGAGCCTGTTTATAGAATGAACGCCAAACTTTGGTTTTTGGGGAGTATGGGCCCTCATTGATCGGAATTTGGTGGATCATTGACTATTTATTGGTTATAACACACATAAGATGTCAAACTTTGATTCGTGGGGAGTATCGGCCCCCACGGGTCGGAATTTGAAACTTAGGTGTTGTTTTACGGTATTTTCTAGGTTCCGGGTAAGTTTCTGAGGTATACTATCCGGAAACATAGTATACACGCCATGTAGTATTTTTATACACGTCATGTATGTTCTTCTGTTTGGGAAGAAAAATGAACTTTTTGTGTACACGCCGTGTACCCGGAGTACACACCGTGTAGTCTCTTCCCGCGTCACAAACCGTGTGGGCGGCGACACGGGGTAGGGAAGGACTTGGGTAAAACACACCGTGTAGTTTTTGGACACGTTGTGTAATGTGACCCGGAGTCCGGCCATGTAACTAACAACACGGGTCGGTGAAATCCTTGACAGAACACGCCGTGTCAATTATAGACACGCCGTGTAGTGTGACCTGGGGACTCGGCCGTGTAACTAACAACACAGGCCAGTGTCACCTCTCCCTGAACACACCGTGTACCTATGGGACACGCCGTGTAGTCTGGTCCGAGGATAGACCGCGTGGAGTTAGCCGTGAGGAAGGGAAACAGGGTGCTGTACACGCCGTGTACGGGTGTAACACACCATGTGGAGTTAAGCCGAGTAGTCAGCCATGTCACAGATGACACGGGCAGTTGGAAAATAACACCGTACACTCCATGTAGATATTATACACGCCGTGTAGTTTTGTTCGACAGAATCCTTGTGACTTAGCCGTGTAGAAGGACCTGGGCAGGGGAAGGAAAGTCAAGTACACGCCATGTAGTCATTTTACATACCGTGTAGTCTTGTTTTGAAAATTTTAAATTCCTTCTTACTCTTGTTTCCTTTGAGGTTCCTTCTCTTTCCAATCTTAATAATCTTGAATCTGAGGCGTGATTTTGACCTTGTAGTGTCATGCTTCCTAGACGACCGCGAGTTGTTCGCTAGGAGAGCGGCGAAAATTATACTCCGGAGATGGTGGGCCATAGGCTACCATTTGATCCTCCAGCAGATCTAGATGCGACGCCAGCTGCTATATCGGACACAGGCACAGAGGCGCAGTTCCGTGAAGGCTTTATGCGGTTCATGCAGACCTTTCAGGGAGCACCGCAGGCTGCCACATCTATGGCCGAGCTGACGCGTATCTTTCAGCAGCAGCATCCGCCTACGTTTTCAGGGGATGGCGGACCACAGGCTGCAAAGTCTTGGTTTGGATCGATACAGACTGTTTTTGAGCACTTGGAGATGCCTCCAGGGCAGAGGGTCAAGCTCACGACTTACATGCTACGTGATTCAGCCAAGAGGTGGTGGGATGTTACCACCCAGACAGAGCATCACAGGGACATGGCATGGAAAGATTTTAGGCAGTCTTCTATGAATTCTTCTTTCTCGAGACGCTGAGGTCAGATAGACATCCAAGCACTGGTGGGTGATGAGACGTTGAGAGCCAGACGTTTTGAGGATGGTCTTCAGTATGACATCCAAGCACTGGTGAATGTTTTTAGGATGCCTACTGTACACGCGATTGTGAATGAGGCGTTGATTACAGAGAGGAACCTACAGAAATCTAGTGGTGTGGGCCAGGGCGGTTCATCACCGGTTATTGGTGTTATTTCTGCTGGTAAGAGGAAGAGACAGATGGACTTATCTCAGGGAAGCAGTACCAGTCAGAAGAATGCTTCGGGTGGCCAGGTTATGTGCTACCAGTGTGGCAGAGAGGGGCATAAGAGACTGTAGTGTCCACGAGACCTAGTGGAGTGCCGAGCTTGCGGCAAGATGGGTCATCTGCAGCACTTTTGTAGGGAGTTTATACCAGTGGCTAGTGAGAGGGGTTCTGTGCAGACTCTGCATGGGGGAGCAGGACCGGTGGATTCTTACCAGTCAAGGAACTGGAATACGTCAGGGCGTGCAGGCTGAGATGGTGGTCGTGGCCGTGGTAGCCAGACAATAGGATTGCATAGGCAGCAGGGCGGGACAACTCAGGGTAGCCTGGCTGTGTCGTAGGGCCGCGACACTGGGCAGGCATATGCAGTGCAAGAGACCCAACATGAGCAGGATCCCAGACCTTCTACAGTCAGAGGTACTATTCTAGTAGCTTCTGTCTTGTCTTTAGTACTTTTTGATACAGGTGCTACGCATAGTTTCATATCTGTACCCATTTTGGAGAGCCTTGGGCTCAGTGTTTCTTCTTCTTCTTCTAATATCATGACGCTAGACACTCCGTTGGGGACGAGGACGGCTGGTGTGCATCAGTGCAAGGAGTTCCCCCTTGAGGTTGGAGGGTGTCACTTTTTTGGGACCTCTTTGTCTTGGAGATGACGAGCTATGATGTCATTCTCAGGATGGACTGGTTGGTTCCCTTTCGAGACTTTGTAACTGCTATCGTCGCAGGGTGCGTTTCATGTCACCAGAGGGCGGAGAGTTTCTATACAAGGGCGAATGGGGTGTTCAGTAAAGTCGAGCTGGACCAGAGCATAATGGGCGATGTGGAGTCACAGCCCAGATTGCGAGTTTGTATCTGGATAATCAGGGGACTTGTCAGATGGATTTCCCTCCAGTTGTTGATCGTTTCAGGGATGTCTTCCCGGACGACTTTTTAGGTCTACCTACGGTGCGATAGGTGGATTTCTCTATTGAGCTAGTTCCAGGAGCAGCACCGCTGTCCATTCCTCCTTATAGGATGGCCACGCCGGAGTTGCAGGAGCTCAAGAGGTAGTTAGAAGAGTTTTAGGCAAAGGGATTTATCCGACCTAGTACTTCTCCTTGGGGTTATCCGGTCCTTTTTGCAAAGAAGTCGGATGTTACCCTTAGACTTTGCGTAGATTATCGGAAGCTGAACCAGTTGATGGTTAAGAACCAATATCCCTTTCCAAGGATAGATGATCTGTTTGATCAGCTTCGTGGAGCACGAGTGTTCTAGAAGATTGACTTGAGATCCGGATATCATCAGCTACGCGTTAGACCATCTGATATACCTCTCACAGCTTTCAAGAGTAGGTATGGTCTATATGAGTATACGATTATTCCGTTTGGACTCACAAACGCGCCAGTAGTTTTCATGGCTCTGATGAATCGTGTGTTCCATCCGTATCTTGATTCTTTCGTGGTAGTATTCGTGGACGACATCTTGGTGTACTCTCACACTCGACACGACCATGCCACCCATCTTGAGATCATATTGAGTACACTAAGAGAGCATCTTCTATATGCTAAGCTCTCAATGTGCCACTTTTGGATGGACCAGATTCACTTCTTGGGTCACATTATCTCAGAGGCAGGATTTGCAGTTGACCCAGAGAAGGTGAGAGTAGTAGTTTCCTAGGAGAAGCCTAAGAATGTGTTTGAGATACGGAGTTTCTTAGGTATATCTAGTTACTACAGATGATTCATACATGACTTCTCCCGCTTAGCAGCACCGTTGGCAGGTCTGAATAAGAAGGGGGTAAAGTTCGTTTGGTCAGAATCTTGCGAGACAGCTTTTCAGGACCTGAAGGGAAGGTTGACATCAGCACCGATCCTGATACCCCCAGAGCAGGGGAAGAGCTATATAGTTTACTGTGATGCATCAGGGATTGGTCTAAGAGCCGTTTTGATGCAGGACGACCGAGTTGTTGCGTACAGGCCTCGGCAGTTGAGGCCACATGAGAAGAATTACCCGACGCATGATCTCGAGTTGGATACAGTTGTTCATGCATTGCGCTGTTGGAGACACTATCTGTTGGGAGAGCATTTTGTGGTTTTCACCAACCACAAAAGCCTCAAGTATATCTTTACTCAGCGTGACCTGAATCTGAGGCAGAGAAGGTGGGTTGAGTACCTACAGTCCTTCGATTTTGAGCTTGCCTACACACCTGGTAAAGGTAATGCAGTAGCTGATGCACTGAGTAGGAAGACTCAGATACAGGCAGTGCAAGAGGCCAGTAGTGAGTGGGAGCTTATGGCTTTGTTCTCTGAGATGCATCTAGAGGTGCATGACAGTCAGGGGAAGACTTATCTTTCCTCATTAGCTGTGACTTCTACCCTCCTAGACAGAGTGAGGATGAGGCATCTATTGGTTTCAGAAGGCCTAGTTCTACGGGAGTCGGTGGAAAGTGAGGACCCTCCTCCCGGTTGGACGATAGGTGATGATGAGGTCCTGCATTTCCATGGACGAGTATGGGTACTAGGGGATATACGCGAGGAGCTAATGCGGGAGTTTCATGCTTCATCTTGGGAAGTTCATCCTGGGGTTACCAAGATGTACCGAGACTTGAGACGTTAGTACTGGTGGCCGGGTATGAAGAGAGAGATAGATAGTTTTGTTAGGAGGTGTTCCACCTGTCAGCAGGTGAAGGAAGAGCACCAGAGGCCAGCTGGGCTATTACAACAGTTGCCTATTTCAGAGTGGAAATGGGATGATGTCACGATGAATTTCGTGACGGGATTGCCGAGGTCACCTCGAGGCAATGATGCCTTGTGGGTTGTTGTGGACAGACTCATGAAGGTAGCTCACTTCTTGCTGATCAAGGAGACATTTGGTGTAGACGATATCAGAAGGCTGTATATTCGAGAGATCATATGTCTTCATGGGGTCCCTCGATCTATCATTTCAGATAGGGAAACCTGCTTTATGTCTCGTTTCTGGCAGAGTTTTTAGAGGGCACTGGGTACACAAGTGCTTTTGAGCACAACATACCACCCTCAGACAGATGGCCAGTCAGATCAGACGATACAGGTGCTAGAGGACATGCTGAGCGCATGCGTCCTAGACTTTGGGGGCTCTTGGGAGAAGCATATACCCTTATTCGAGTTTGTCTATAACAATAGTTTTCAGGCAACTATTGAGATAGAACCATATGAGGATTTATATGGTAGACCATGCCGATCACCTTTGTGTTAGTTAGAGGCAGGTGAGGCAGCTTTACTGGGGCCACAGCTCATGTAGGAGACATCTGAGCAGGTCCAGTTGATTTGGAAGTGGATGGCTACCGCGCAGTCTCATCAGAAGTCTTATGCTGATCGCCGCAGATGACCCTTGGAGTTCGTGGTCGGGGATCAGGTTTTTCTACGTGTTTCGCCGAGGCTGGGACACAAGAGGATCCTGAGACATGGTAAGCTTTCACCGAGGTATGTGGGACCATTTGAGATTCTAGAGAGAGTCAGGCTGGTTGCCTATCGGTTGCAGTTACTGGAGCGGTACCGAGCCATGCACGACTTCTTCCACGTGTCTCAGTTGCGTCACTACCTTTCAGTCCCATCTCACACCTTTCAGCCAGAGGAGGTTGAGCTTCAGCATGATGCGTCCTTTGAGGAGAATCCGATCCGTAGCGTTAACAGGAGCACAAAGGTTCTCCGAGTCCGGTCAGTTCCTCTCGTATGGGTGCTATGGCAGCATGGCCGAGTGCAGGACGAGACCTGGGAGCGGGAGGCCGACGTACGTGCTCAGTGGCCAGAGCTGTTCTGAGCTTTATCTTCGCCACCCTTGGAAGGGAAATTCGGGGACGAATTGCTATAAGGGGGGAAGTTTGTAAGAACTCGGTTATTATTTTAGAGGTAAAAGCTTATTCTTTTCCTTTTCCATAAGTGTTTTTGAGAAAATACGGAAAATTGGGAAAAATACTAAATTTTGGAACTACACGTCGTGTACTTTATCCACACGCCGTGTACTTTTGCCCGTGTTGGGATAAGTACACGGGGCGTGTAGCCATGCCGGTGAGGAGGGATGTAGGAACCGACTACACGCTGTGTAGTGGTACTTACACGCCGTGTAGTCAGTCGGCAGGGTTAAATAGTAAGGCAGTGGAGTCAATGCCAGCTGGGCGACAGTACACGCCATGTACTTGGGAGTACATGTCGTGTACTAATATCGACGGATGAACAGTGTGGCGGTGCCACCAAATGAACAGTTAAATGAAATAAGTACACGCCGTGTACTCAGAAGTACACGCCGTGTACTTTGTTTTTTCATCTTAAAATAGGCAGTAGCCTTCTCATTTGGCAGAGGAGACTCTTGAACTTTTTGGAGCCAAATGAGGAGGCCAGATCTTTGAAGATCCACCAGGCATTCGTCTAGAATCCTTTTCGGCTTCGGACGATTTCGTTGGAACCGCACGAGTAATCCCTCTACTCTCCTGGTACCATTCATACCAATTCTTTTCCTAACGTAAGTTATTTACGTTTGAATGGGTTTTTCTCTTCATCAGATCTATGCCGTTCTTGGGCGTTTCTGGAGTCGGCGTTCGTGTATAACGCTCGTTGGCATATAAGGTAGGTGGCTTTGTGTTTATTTTCCAACTGTCGTGCATTTTTGTGCGTTTTTGTTCCATGAAACCATGTTGGGGTGTCGTGTGGCTGAGGACATTGCTATATTTAATGCCTAGAATTAATAGGGTATTTAATTGTGATAATAAAATCCTGGTTGGGATCGTTGCTTGGATCCGGAACCACCCCAAGGGTGGGTTTCTCTGTTTAGCCGTTTGGCCAGGATACCTGAGGGTATGCCTTAAATGTAGTAATTATAGAATTTACTTGAGAGGAATTACTTGTTTACTTCATTTTTATATGTTGGGCATGGCCCGATTACCTTTTTAGCCTGAGGGCATTGTTGTGATTAGCCTGTGGGCACTGCACTGTTTAGCCCGAGGGCTGTAGTTATTTCGGCCTGAGGGAAACTTCTTTCGTGCCTGTGGGCAGTTGATTCTATTCCTGAGGGCGACACTACCTATGATTGAGGGAAAAATCTGTTATGCCTGAGGGCAGATTCTTGTTTTGGAAACTCGTTACCCGAGGGTAGGAGTTTACGTGTCTGAGGACACTAGTTGTTTACTAGAAATGAACTGTAGTGATTTCTTATATTAAATGGATTAAATGGATAATAAAATGGAAATATAACTGGTAATGAGTTACTTTTGAGTACTGCTTACTTATTTTCATTTTACTACTACACACTATTGTTGCATGCTTACACGCAGTTGGGAACGAGCCTTTGGGGGGTGCCTACTGAGATATATTTCTCACACCCTGTTTGGGCCATGCTTTTCGGCCCAAACAGATTATGTTTTTGCAGGTGTAGATAGGGGAAAGAGTCTCTATACAGGTACATGACTGTTGCTGAGGAGTAGGAGGGCATGAGACCGACACTAGGCTCACGATGCCGCTGCCATCTTTTGCTTGTTTTGCTGTACCCTGTATTTGTTGTACTGTATCGATGTATAACATGTTCTGGCTGTTTTCTTAGAACTTGAAACATGTAGCATCATAATTTATATACTGTTGGTTATATCCACTACTGTAGTTTATTTCATTTGTGTATGGTTTACTTCTTCCGCTATCTTTGTATATTTTATTTAATTTCTGCTGTGCTATACTTTGACAAATGAGGGCATAGTTTCCCCACTATCAGACCTGGGCCCTCGCTGCTAGTCGGCATCCTCTGGAATTCGGGTAAATGCAATTGAGGTCTTGTGGCGAACTGGATTCGGGGCACCCATTGAGTGGCACCCGGGACAGGGACGTTACATCGCACCCCCACTTAATGCCAAGTCAACTCTCGCAATTAATTGGTCAACGCACGTTAATTGACTGTGATATTTTGATTTTTGAAAGGGTTGGAATAAGTAATAAAATAAAGGAAACCTTATTTTATTATTGTTGTTTTGTTGTGCGAGAAGTTTTGGAAGAGGTGAACTGTAGTCTTGAAGAACGCAAAGAACGATGAAGAATGCTGGCCTCCGACGAAAGACGATGAAGAACGCTAGTTCCCCGGAGATCGACGACGCGACGCCGTGTACCGTGACACCGATGACGCTTACAAAGCATCGTTCCGCGACGCCGTCTTCCACGACGACCTTTTCCCACAACGATCCTCATTCGATGACTTCATCGAGGTAGGGTTTTTATTTATGTATAATTTAATTCCCTTGTTTCTTTCGTTCAAAAAGAAAACAAAGAACGCGGATCAACTTGTTGTCATGTTGATCTGCGAATGTTTTAATTGCGGGTTGGGAATTTTGGTATGCTTCAATTTTATTTGAGGGATCATGGAATGATTTGCTTCAAATTTATTTAAATAAAATTGATTATTCATTATTCGTAAAACCCTATCTAATCTTGGATTTTTGATAACGCCTAACGTGGAGGGTGCGGTCCGAACAAACACAGCTCGACAACCCTCCGCAGATTATTGTTGGTGTGTGGATTGATGACGATGATGGAACGAGACCGCAAAAGTGATTTGAGGCCTTCACATTAAAGTAAAGGACCCGAGATGAACACCGGCATATAAGGATTTGAAAACGGACCACCAGAGCAACTCCAGTGGCCCGCGGACATCACCGACGGCGCGGGTCGCTGGCCGGCACCGGCCGGGCGCCCGGAGGCGGCGGCGCCCTGGTGCGCCTCCAGGAGGAACCACCGTGGATGAAGCCGTGGCGGCAGGTGGCCGGATCCCGCAGCCGCACGGGATCCGGGGGAGCAGGACGCGGCAGTCTCCGCGTCTGCGGAGTGCAAAGGCCGCGAGGGACCGCGTCCCATGCTCAGCTCGCTGGCCGAGCTAGCCTGCTACCTGACCGGGCCGGGCTGGGTTGCATGGACCGAACCAGGCCGCGCCCAGCAGGGCCAGGCCACACCCAGCCGGGCCGGGCCGTGCCCTGCCGGGTCAGACCCGGACCCGGGTCGGGTCGAACCGGTTCGGGCCGACCCAGGGGGGTTTGGGTCGGGTCGGACCGGGCCCAGACCCCCCATTTTCGGATCACTTCCGGTCTTTTTCCCATATATTGGTTTACAGACCTCCAATCGATGCACTGTAAGTTGCGAAGTGATCCTTGGATCGAGACGGTCGTTTCGTTATATTACACTCAAGGTTTCGGAGAAATTTGAGTATGGCTGGGTTGGTTCGAACACGAAACCAACCGGGCCCTCGGAATGGAAACACCTATAACTTGAGTTCCGGACGTCCGATTGACATGCCGTCGACTTTGTTGGGTTCGTCTTAGTGAGACAGAACTTTTGGATTACTCTGCTTGAGGTTTGGATGCAATTGGTGTATGGAAGGGTTGGATTGTACCCAAAATCCAACCGGGCCCCTGGAACGGAAAAGCCGATAACTTTCAGACTGGACGTCCGTTTGACGAACCGTCAGCGACATTGGTGATCACGTTGAGAAATGGTCCCTATGAGTATACCCTATGTGAGTTCGGGGTATAGTTGAGATACGGTCGTGTTGGTTCGTACACGAAACCAACCGGGCCCCTGGGACGAAAAGGCTAATAGATCACAGACCGGGCGTCCGATTGACGCGCCGTCTGTTGCATTGAGACCCCTATGACGAGGCGGTTCTTTGAGATACTTCTTCGTGGGACTTTGTGATACTTGGAGTATAGACCTGTAGCTCGTGGAGTGGACCCTCCTGGAGACGAGCGTATGTAGTACAGAGACCGTGTAGCTGGCTGAGACCTGATGACTACTTGACCGACTCGACTTTGAGTGAGTCGACTAACCCATTGGACGGAGCACTACTGTGTTTGGGTGCAGACCCATGGTGGATGGAGCACTGTTGTGTTTGGGTGTAGACTCGTGGTACTCAATAGAAGGAGTACCTCTGCAGGCTATTAGGGGGGTGCACTACTGTGTTTGGGTGTAAGACCCTGGCGGGAAGAACTACTGTGTTTGGGTGGCTGACCCGCGGTACTCGACAGGAGGAGTACATCCACAGTATTAGGTTAGTGAGAAGTACCTCAGAGACGTGATATGATCACTGTACTCCTCAGATACGGAGGTCTTCAGCAGTTACAGTTTCGATGATGAAAATCCTAGTTTGAGCTGAGTCTATGACCTCTGTTTTTACCTCATGATTGAGATGGTTCGCTTGATAACTTAGGTATATGTATGGGCATATACCTAAGTAGTGGTTATCCTTTGATTTCATAACCATTGTGTTTCCTCATGATTGAGATGGGTTACTTGATAACTTAGGTATAAGTATGAGCTTATACCTAAGTAATGGTTTTCTGTTGAGACCTTCTTTGTGGTTATCCTTGTTGGATTTAGTGAGACCTTGAGGGTCTCGGGGTCCCTACTTAGTATCGTATACTCACCCCTGCAAGGGCTATGCCCGCACCTCATTGTGTTGGTTGTAGATGACGTGCAGCACTGACAGAGGCCGAGTGTTCGAGGACTAGATGGTACCCGGAGGTGGACCTCACGACGAGTCAGTATCCGGAGGTGGACTTCACGATGAGACGATACTCGGAGGAGGTTGACGGGCAAGAGAGTTGTGGAGGCTATCTGTACCTACCCTTCAGGTATGATTTGTGGTGGATGATCCAGGAGCTGCACTATCTGTACCTACCCTTCAGGTAGGATCCGTGGTGGACGATCCAGGAGCTGCTCTATCTGTACCTACCCTTCAGGTAGGATTCGAGGTGGACGACCTAGGAGCTGCTTCTATTCTTCTAGCTACTTTTCTTTTCTGTTGTACTTTCGTTCAGTTGTATCTGTACTTTCAGTTGGGTTTGTATTCTGGCCCATTTACTTTTCATCACTTTCTTTTGTACTTAGTGTATCACTTCCTCTTGTACTCTATGGTGTTTTGTTTACTTTTATAAAGGCAATGCCTTCTCAGTTATCAGGATTTACACCTTTGGTGCTAGTCGCCATCCCCTGGCCTATGGAAGGCGGGCTTGGGGTAGTCACGACATGGACCCTGAGGACGGGTCATGACAATACCTGGGTTAATGATATAGAATTCATTGAAAGGGCTCACAAGACACATGAATTATATCATAAATGATTTATAATTGGATTACCCATGATTTCTAGGTTTTTAATACTCTGGAACATTTAAGACTTTATATGATTATCATTACAGATGGACGCCATGATTTGTATCCATGAGTCATAAATTTCCACTTATTCTTCCTATGTTCAGAGGATTAGGCTCTTACCTATTTTTACATAGTGACACCATTATGATATTATTATGGTTATGCATGGATTCCTAAGTTAGGCCTCATGTCCTGGTTAGTACTGCGTATCTATATATGTATATATTTGTTATTAAGTATATATTGTATATATATACATACATAATTATATATATATATAAACCAATATATGTGGTGGATCATATTCAGAGGTATTCTAGCTTAGGCTGAAGTAGGTATAATCATCCAGGTGTCCTTGAGTAACTTTGTCACGACCCGACTCGTACCGTGGCTCGAGCCGTAACTACCCCAAGCCCGCCTCCATAGGCCAGGGGCTGGCGACTAGTGCCGAAACACTACCACAAAACTGGGCAAGGCCAGCGCCACCCCTTTATCAGTGCTAACGAAAAAGCGCTGATAAAGGGGGTGGGGGCTTTATCAGCGCTCAAAAAAGCGTTGATAAAGGGTGCCTTTATCAGTGCTAAAAAAAGCGCTGATAAAAGTACCCCTTTATCAGTGCTTTTTTTAGCACTGATAAAGCCCCCCCCTTATCAGCACTTTTTTTAGCGCTGATAAAGGGACCCCCTTTATCAGCGCTTGTTTAGTAGCGCTGATAAAGGGGGGGCCTTTATCAGCGCTTTTTTAAAAAGCGCTGATAAAGGTTCGACTTGAAAAAAAAATTTAAAAAAAATTTAATATATAAATATAGTTATATAGTTATATTGATATAAATATAATATATAATTTTTAAATATATTTTAGATAAGTATAAATGTACATTTACACTTATTATACTTAATATATAAGATATTTAGTGAAAATGAATTCTTAAAAAATTTAAAAAATATTTTTAATTAATAATTTGCTAATTATTATGGAGTAATAGTCATTTAATAACAATTTGAAGAATAAAAAATTAAAAAAATTAAAAAAAGATCCAAAATATGTTGAAAACGCAACTCGAACTTCAAACGACCATAACTTTTGATCCGAGTGTCCGTTTAAGCTCTACCACATATCAAATTAAAACCTACAATGAGCTCTACATCACTGTGACCCGGGGGGACCTTGTTCAAGAATTTTTCGAGGCCAAAAGAGGTCCATAAGGCCTCCAAAACTGAGTTTTTAGTCTGGGTACCTAGAGTTTTTAACATTTTGTGGATTTCCAGCCTCGTTTAAGGGGTTATTATTGGCTTTTTTTTGGTGGGGACTGAATTTATTCCAAGGTATTACATTCAAATTGATATTATTTCTTTGAAATTTCATCCTTTTTTATAATGAACTGCTATTTATAATGCATTGAAATTTCATCCTTTTTTAGCGCTGATAAAAGGGGTCTTTATCAGCGCTTTTTGGAGCGCTGATAAAGGAGACCCCCCCTTTATCTTCACCTGCATTAATAGAGATTTTTATAGCGCTGTTAATGTCCATTTTTAGCGTTGATAAAATCCATATTTTTAGTAGTGAAGGCACAATATAATAGGGGAGGCCCTTGCCTAAGAAAATGTACAGACACACGCAGCCAACTCAATGCAAAAGTGCAGAGAAAAGAAAGCAAGATACAACACTGCTACAAAAAGGGGAACCGACATACATGCATCGACCTCTAATTAGTACAAGAAAAGTGCTGAAAGGTAATGACAAGTAAACTGAATAGTAAAAGGGGTAAAACACGCGCCCAACCAGAAAGGTGCCACAACCCCAAAACAGGTAAAACAATGGTAAACTACTGGTGAGTCTCACACCCAGAAAGTCATAATACGAACACTGAACGTAGACCAAGATCCTGTGTCCTCTACACTCCTCCGTAGTCTTGACCGACCTGTCCGTCGTCTATAAGGGCACACCAAGTGCAGGAAAAGCCCAAGCAGGGGTGAGTATAAAAATACTCAGGAGGATGCCCCGAAAGCTCGAGGGAGGAAAAAGGGAGGTACTCAAATGGTGAGCTGTAGATAGAACAAAGAACAGTGTAAGATTTCAAAAGAGAGAGAGTGCAGCTCAACCCAACAAGAGAAAGGAATCAGACTTGTCCAGATGCAAGGAGCTAAAGATGGTGAGAAGATGAACTTCTTGTCAAGTCTTCGCTGCCTATAGCAGGAGAGTAGACTCGCCTAACCAAGAGAATATAGACACAGAAAGCATGTGGCATACCCCGCGGGTCTTCGACCCTCCTAGAAGGAGAGTAACCAAACCCAAGGAGTGGGAAAAACAATAGGATGTGTATATATATGCTCAACGAGAACCCCAAATGAGTATGTAAGGGGATCTCTCTCTCCAAGCTCAACCCAAGAAAAGTCACCAACAGCTCAAAGGAAATCCAACACTAAACCCAAACGTCCTGCACGTCAACCTAGGAGGTACAAGTCACAGGGGATCAATCACCGCACCTCGATACTATCTTCTTTGGGCAGCACTGACTCGCCCGCACGACTTTTAGGTCGCGTCGTAAGGACGCATCTCGGTGGAAAAAGTGCCCATCGTCCTCGTATGTCCTAAGGTCACATCGAGGCTGTCACATCACTAAACCGTACAACCCAGGGTCCCGCTCCGATAGTCACGAAGAAAAATTCATCGACTAGCATCGTAAGAAGGTCTGAGTCTAAAATGCCAATGTGTGACCCACTGCCCAACCCTGCTGGAGGGTAGACCCGGAATACGTCAAAAGGTGACCCACTTCCCATCCCTACTGGAGGGTAGATCCGGAAGAAGTCGACAGGCGACCCACTGCCCAACCCTGCTCGAGGGTAGACCCTAAGAAGTTGACAGGCGACCCATTGTCTAGACCTACTGGAGGGTAGACCCTAAGAAGTCGACAGACGACCCACTGCCCAGTCTCAGCTGGAGGGTAGACCCGGAACACGTCGACAGGTGACCCACTGCCCAGTCTCTACTGGAGGGTAGACCTGAAAGAAGTCGACATGCGACCCACTGCCCAGTCCTGCTGGATGGTAGACCTGGAAATGGATCTGATAACTCAGCATTATAACTGACATCACCGGGTATTACCAACAACGCTACCGTGCGTTGGTTCATAGTGTGTCAAAGGGAACTCCATCCAACACCCTATCATGTTTCCACATTTAATGAGATTTCAAACGAGGCTCCACTTGCCCAAACAGATCACACCATTGCAAACCTCATAAAAAAACACACGAGATAGACCATTTCCTCGCCCTAAATGGTCAACTGGTGAATATGGCACTATTCACCATAGCCAGCCCATGTTGGGCCCATACCCCAACTCCGATACTCGTCGGGTGAACTACGCCATCACGATGCTCGTGAAAAAACACATGGAAATGACTACTCAAACAACTCGAACAGACATCTGGTGAAAAAGGCGCAGTACACTGCACACAGCTCAAAAGACGGCCCATGGGGCCCATGCCTCAACTCCGTCTTCGTCACCTGAAACCACCCTGGTCAACCTCGTCTCTATGTCAGGGTCACAATGGTGCTAACAACGCCCAAAACAGACTCCGGATTCAGAAGCTGCAACTTCCTACGTTATATGCAAACGGGCCCATGTGGGGACCACACCTAAAGCCTTAATTTAGGTGGGTAGATTGCACCGTTGCAATCCCCTCGGAAAAACAGTCAGAAACGAGTGCTCATTCACCCTAAACGGATGACGAGTGAAAAAGTGGCGTTTCACCGTAAAATGTGCGAACTAGGCCCTATGGGGCCCACACCTTGCCTCTAACCCGAACACTTCAGAAAGCATCTCAAAAAGTCCGCACGAGGACTAGGGTCACGCTGTCGTTGACGACACATCAATCAGACATCCCAAATATGAGTTAGGTCCGACGCAACAATTAATTAATTAATTACTTAATCACTAACATTGTGTTTCGTGCCGCCGAGCAACGAAACCAACCCACAAAGGATCCGAACCAACTTGGAAGGACCGTATCATCTCCAGGGCCACATTGCCTCTGACGGCATGTCAAACAGACGTCCGGCTTGCGAGCCACGTCCGTTGTAACTTTAATAGTAATTTAATTATTATTAATTTAACGCGTTTTTGGTCACCCGCCTTTGGGAATGGAACCCAAAAACCCCAGAACTCACTTCAAACAATCTCCCCCGCCGATACGAACTCACCACTGGAGACGGCGCGTTAAACAGATGCGCCGTTTGGATATTACGACCCCCCGATTATAAGGGGGCCAACCAGGCCGGTTCACCCCGACCGACCCGGTCCGAACCGCCGCGGCCTGCTGGCCACAACCCACTCCAGCCACACCAGACCTGCCTCGGGTCTGGTTTTCCTCCCAGCAGACCGGCCGAATCCGGTCTGCGCTTAGCACCAGCAGGACCCACATTCGGCAGGACCTTGTTTCACCCCCAACAGACCGGCCAAAGCCGGTCTTTGTAGACACCCCAGGAGGACCCACGTGGCGCGGGTCCTGGCCTCCTCCACATGCCCGAGGCTTTCCTCTGGTCTCCCTTCGACCATGATGGCCTGCAGACGCCGGCTCCGCCTCCCACTGCACCGCTGCGCCTCGCCGCTTCAACGTCGCCCCAACCTCCTTGCTCTGCCGCCTGGACCACCCTGCTCCGCCGCAGTCACAGCCGTAGCCGCCTACCGCTTCCACCGAACGATCACCAGAGCTCGCAGCTCCAGATCCTCCGGCCGCACCCCACCTCTCCGACCTCACTCCTTCTACTCCGGCTGAAGCTAACTCTTCCCCTCTCGGAGCTACTCCTGCAGCGCCGGCGACACCCAACGCCGAAGACTCTTCCCGAACCCCCGACCGCACCTCCTATCTGGCGCCCGAACCTCCACTGCACCTCCTCAAGCTCCGACCACCGCCCTTGCTGAAGCCGGGACTTCCAATGACCACCACCACCACTCCTATGGCCTGATTTCAAAACTAGACACAGGTTCAGGATCCTTGGGGCGAGGCCTTCGCAGCACCTACCCCCAATCGTTGATCTGACATGATTTGGCGCGTCCAAAAAAATTTGGACGAAGAATGCCCAATTACAATAATTGAGACGGGGATCAGATGTTGTCCGTGTTTTCAGATGACGCCCCAAATCTAAAATTATAGAATTTAATTGACATAATTGACAAAGGAGCAGAAACATAACTGAAATCCTACTTCGATTTCGATGTGTGTCGTAGGTGATGCGTTCGCGAGGCTCCACCTTTGATCCACCGAGATTTCGGTGAAGATCGCTCCTTGATCCAGCGAAGAACGTCTAGAGAGAGAGAGAGAGGGGGAGATTGGGAGAGAGAGAGAGAGAGAGAGAGATAGGAAGAAATGGGTTCTCCCTTCCAATACTTGGTGAATTTATAGAAATTCACTAAAACTCTCCCGATGGGCATGGATTCTGAAACCCCCGTGCCCACCCATTTTGTCTCACGCCTAGGCAAAACGCCCCATTTCAAACTCAATGGAAGTCTCAGATTTCCATTCCGATACTTGGTGTAAAATTTATTTGAAAGGAATTCCAGTGATAAAAATCACTAAGTGAACATTCTAGAAAGAACATTTTTCCCCTTGGTGACATTTCTCACAGCAGGCCCGTACCCACAAATTTTACACCCCACCTAGGGTAAACGGCACACTCCAGACTCAACGATGCCCTCAGTTTTTCCATCCAAGCAACCGTTTAGGAGTTACTCAGGTTTTAGCTATTAAATGAATAATTTAATTTAATTTATCTATTTAACACACCGCTAATGAGCGAGGGGTCCGAACGTCCCGCGCCGATTCATTTTATGTCGCGCCTAAGGTAAACACCCCGTTCCAGACGTAACTGTGGTCTCGGTTTTTCGATATGGTAAACCGTCTAAGAGATATCACATTTTCTATAGTTAACCACACATGCGCAATATAAAAATACTCAACTTTTTTATATAATTAATTCCGGGCACACCGGACCTCGGAATTGCACCCCGTCTGAGTGCCCTACTCTGGAATGACATCAAGAAATTTTTTCAAAGTATCAGAGTCCCAAAACCTGGGTTCTTACATCATTACATCCTTCAAGATTTTTGTCCCCGAAAATCAAAACTAGGGAAAACAACTCAGGATACAGAGATCACACCTAGCTCTCCTACGTCCAAGAAAACTTGCACATCACCATGATAATAAAACACGCGAACCAGAGGGATGGTTATTATAATGTCTGATACTCTCAAGGACATGCATAATCATACACACGCACCTCATCAGCTGCGACATGTGGAAGACATCGTGCGCCCACCACTACTATTGGAAGGATAGGGTAGGACGGTAGGCAACCTCTCAACCGTTTTCACGATTCCCGAACGGCCCAAAGAAACTCTGGGGTCTTTCCCAGCCGCACCTCTACTTTCCACGTTGTGACCAAAATCATGGTTTGTTCTTGGAACATGTTCTCGTGATTCCATCCTTTAGAATACCCATCTGGTGAAACACGCATGGATATCCGGTCACACAAGTTTTCACAGTCGGTGCATCACAACTGAGACTATCTTACACGCTCAACCAACAAAGGAGTCGACTTCATCAACTACAGACAAGATGCACCCTCCTGCAGAAACTCCAGCCAACACTGTCATCCCCGGTTCAAGTCTCTCTGTATGGGGACGCACCTGAGAAACTGGTGTTCTGAGCAAACCACAAAGCACTCTTCCTGAAGATAGTGTCTCCACATTCTCAGGGGAAAACTACCACCACCAGCACCAACATAGGGTTACACCGACGCCCCGCGTCACCCTCGGTAACCCCTCGAGCAAGGAGTTAGACGAAAGAGTACCTCACGTAGTGTCTAACAAGATATACTGAGAAAAGTAGGAAAAAGACATAGAGCGTACCTCTTATCATCTCTTGTGCAGCAAGATTGTAAACAACCACAACACACAGCCTTCCGCGGCCCCGTCCGCCAGCTCCCTGAGCCTGAAATGGGCTGCCTTGTGGTGGTGGAAGGACATCAAATTGTTGTCCGCCAACCACAGTTCATCCTTCTTTCTGCCAACACCGCCTCCTTGGGGACCAACCTGTCCTCACTTGGGAGTTCTCTTATCATGACAATGCCTCTATCGTGGCGGTGCATCTACCAACTATCTGGAAGAATCAGCACATTTGGTCAAGTAGTCTCATGCCACGTGATCTCGCACATCACAAACATAACACTAGTCATCCATGGGCTATCTCGGTTCTCTACGCTATCCCCGACCATGATCCTAAGTCTCATCAAGGGGAAACCTCTTGTGTCGAGGCCTCGCTAATCAACGTCCCTCTTCCAGAAATTTCTCTATCACCAGTGCTTGCTCCAACACCCTGAGATGGGTGAGGATGCACAAGGGAACTACGCTGGCACGAATCTCCTCTGCATAGATCTTGTTCAAACTTCTGTGCTCAGAAGTTTCCATCATGGACCACTTCCAAAGAGTATTGAGTAAGGTCTACAAACCCAGTCACATACCCAGCCACTGCCATCACCCCCAGCTGAAGCTCCATCAGCTCCCGAAACTGGAATTTTTTTTAAGGGGGGGTAGTACTCCTCAAGAAACAGTTGCTAGAAGTTATCCCACGAGAGTACCAACTCATCGTACATTTGAGTAACCATGGCCCTACTATGATGAACTATGTGGTGGAAAAAGACTGGCTATCAAAGCCACCATCTAACCTATCAGTGTCCGAACAAGCCTGAAGAGGCGGACCACCAACTCTAGCCAACCCTTCACTATCTGAGGGTATGGCTCGTCGTGGAACCTTAGCGGTCTCTGACGCTGGAACTCACGTAACGCGCCCAGCCTGCGCTCGTCATCGTCCCTTGCTACTGTTACTATATGCTACTCCATAGGTGGAGGCGCTATTGCCTTTCCTCCTGGAAAAAGGGTAATCGTATGATGGATCTTGAATTGAGGCATCTTCGCTCATGGAATCGTCGTCACGAACCATAGGTAGTATCCTGGCTGGATATCATTGCGGAGACATTCTGAACCTGATCAAGGAGCACCACAATCAAATGAGCATATATATATCAACAATGATAGGGAGCTGACTCAAGGACAGTCAAGGACTCAATACTATACAATGCATGAATCAAATTCCCTGCAACAAGTGTCTCAATGTTCCGAGTCAACAAGCAGGTTATCAGCGTCCTCGTGAATGGATACGTCGGCCGCTGCACCATCACTGGACTCCCTGGCCTGAGAGCCGCTCTCGAGACACATTGACAATATTTCCCCAAAACTCAACCAATTCCTTTTTAGGGACGTACGAACATCTCCCCAAGGAACGAACCACATATGATACCACTTTTTCACGACCCGACCCGTACCGGGGCTCGAGCCGCAACTACCCCAAGCCCACCTCCATAGGCCAGGGGCTGGCGACTAGCGTCGAAGGAACAATAAACTAGGGGAGGCCTTTGCCTAAGAAACTGTACACACACACACAACCAACTCAATGAAAAAGTGCAGAGAAAAGAAAGAAAGATACAACACTGCTACAAAAAGGGGAACCAACATACATACATCGACCTTTAATTAGTACAAGAAAAGCGCTGAAAGGTAATGAAAAGTAAACTAAATAGTAAAAGGGGAAAAACACATGCCCAACTAGAAAGGTGCCATAACCCGGAAACAGGTAAAACAATCATAAAAAACTGGTGAGTCTCACACCCAGGAAGTCCTACTACGACCACTGAATGCAGCCCAAGCTCTTGTGTCCTCTACGCTCCTCCGTAGTCTCGACCGACCTGTCCGTCATCTGCAAGGGCACACCAAGTGCGGGAAAAGACCAAGCAGGGGTGAGTATAAAAATACTTAGTAGGATTCCCCAAAAGCTCGAAGGAGGAACAAGGGAGAAACTAAAATGGTGAGCAGTAGACAAAGCAAATAATAGTGTAAGAGTGAAAGAGAGAGAGAGTGAAGCTCAACCCAACAAGAGAAAGGAATCAAACTCATCCAGACGCAAGGAGCTAAAGACGGTGAGAAGAAAAAATTCTCTTCGAGTCTTCGCTGCCTATAGCAGGAGAGTAGAATCTCCCAACCAAGAGGAACTAGACACAGAAAGCAAGTGGCATACCCCGCACGTCTTCTCCCCTCATAGAAGGAGAGTAACCAAACCCAAGGAGTGGGAACAACAATAGGATGTGTATATATATGCTCAACAAGAAACCCAAATGAGTATGTAAGGGGATATCTCTCTCCAAGATCAGCCCAAGAAAAGTCAACAATAGTTCAAAGGACATCCAACACTGAACCCAAAAATCCTACACGTCAACCTAGTAGGTACAAGTCAAAGGGTCTCAATCACCGCACCTCGATACTATCCACTTTGGGAGGCACTGACTCGCCCATACGGCTTTTAGGTCGCGTCGCAAGGACGTGTATCAGTGGAAAAAGCGCCCCTCATCCTCGTATGTCCTAAGGTCACGTCGAGGCTATCACATCACTGAACCGTACAACCCAGGGTCCTGCTCCAATAGTCACGGAGAAAAATTCACCGACTAGCCTCATAAGAAGGCCTGCATCTGAAATGCCAACGGGTGACCCACTGCCCAGTCCTACTGGAGGGTAGACCCAGAATATGTCGACAAGTAACCCACTACCCATCCTTGCTGGAGGGTAGACCCGGAATATGTTGACAGGGGACCCACTGCCCAGCCCTGCTGGAGGGTAGACCCAGAAGAAGTCGACAGGTGACCCACTGCCCAGCCATGCTAGAGGGTAGACCCTAGGAAGTCGACATGCGACCCACTGCCCAGCCCTGTTGGAGGGTAGACCCTAAGAAGTCGAAAGGTGACCCACTGCCCAGTCTAAGCTGGAGGGTAGACTCGGAACACATTGACAAGCGACCCACTGCCCAGTATCTACTGGAGGGTAGACCTGAAAGAAGTCGACAGGCGACCCACTGCCCAACCCTACTGGAGGGTAGACCTGGAAATGGGTCTGATAACTCAGAATTGCAACTGACATCACGAGGTATTACCAACAACGCTACCGTGCGTTGGTTTGGAGTGCGTCATAGGGACCTCCATCCAACACCCTTTTATGTTTCCACATTTAATGAGATTTCAAATGAGGATCCACATGACCAAACAGATCACACCATTGCAAACCTCATGAAAAAACACTCGAGATAGACCATTTACTCGCCCGAAACGGTCAACCGGTGAATATGGTACTATTCACTGTAGCTAGCCCATGTGGGGCCCACACCCCGACTCTGATACTCATCGGGTGAACTGCACCATCATGATGATCGCGGAAAAACACGCGGAAATGACTACTCAAACGCCTCGAACGGTCCTCTGGTGAAAAAGGCGCAATACACTGCACACTGCTCAAAAGACAGCTCGTGGGGCCCATGCCTCATCTCCGGCTTTGTCACCTGAAACCACCCTGGTCAACCTTGTCTCGATGTCAGGGTCACAATGCTGCTGACAACGCCCAAAACGGACTCTGGATGCAGAAGCTGAAACTTCCCTCGTTATACGCAAACGGGCCCCTATGGGGCCCACACCTCAAGCCCTAATTTTGGTGGGCGGATTACTCTGTTGCAATCCCCTTGGAAAAAAACTCAGAAACGAGTGCTCATTCACCCTAAATGGATGATAGGTGAAAAAGTGGTGCTTCGCCGTAAAACGTGCGAACTAGGCCCTATGGGGCCCGCACCTTTCCTCTAACCGAACGCTTCAGAAAGCATCTCAAAAAGTCCTCATGAGGACTGGGGTCACACTGCTGCTGACTATGCATCAATCGGACATCCCAAACAAGAGTTAGGTCCAATGCAACAATTAGTTAATTAATTAATCACTCACATTGCATTTCGTGCCACCAAGCAACGAAACCAACCCACAAAGGATCCAAACCAACTTGGAAGGACCGTCTCAGCTCCAGGGCCACAACGCCTCTGACGGCGTGTCAAATGGACGTCCGTCTTGCGAGCCACGTCCATCGCAACTTTAATAACAATTTAATTATTATTAATTTAACGCGTCTCGGGTCACCCTCCTTCAGGAACGGAACCCAAAAACCTTGGAACTTACTTCAAACAGTCCTCCTTGCTGATACGAACTCACCACCACAGACGGCATGTCAAACGAACGGCCCGTTTGGATATTATGGCTCCCCGATTATAAGGGGGCCAACCGGGCTGGTTCACCCCGGCCGGCCCGGTCCGAACCACCGCGGCCTGCTGGCCGCGACCCACTCCAGCCGCAGCAGACCCGCCTCAGGTCCCGTTTTTCTCCCAGCAGACCGGTCAAAGCCGGTCTGCGCGTAGTGCCAGCAGGACCCACATTCGGCGGGTCCTTGTTTTACCCCCAACAGACCGGCCAAAGCCGGTCTTCGTTGACACCCCAGGAGGACCCGCGCGACGCGGGTCCTGGCCTCCTCCGCACGCCCGAGGCTTTCCGCGGTGCTCCTTTCGACCATGACGGCCGGCAGACGTCGGCTCTGCCTCCCGCAGCACCGCTGCGCCTCGCCGCTTCAACGCCTCCCCGACCTCCTTGCTCTGCCGCCTGGACCACCCCGCTCCACCGCAGTCGCAACCGCAGCCGCCTGCCGCTTCCACCGAACGACCACCGGAGCTCGCAGCTCCGGCTCATCCGGCCGCTCGCCGCCTCTCTGACCTGGCTCCTGTTGCTCCGGCCAAAGCCAACTCTTCCCCTCTCGGATCTACTCTTGCCACTCCGGTGACACCCAACGCTGGTGACTCTTTCCGAACCCCCGGCCGCACCTCCCATCTGGCGCCCGAACCTCCGCCGAACCTCCCCGGCTCAAGACACCGCCCTTGCTGGAGCCGGGACTTCCGACGACCACCACCACTGCTCCGATGGCCTGATTTCAAAACTGGACACGGGTTCGGGATCCTTTGGTCGAGGCCTTCGAAGCGCCTTCTCGCAATCGTTGATCCGACAAGATTTGGCGCGTCCAAAAAATTTGGGACGAAGAACGCCCAATAAAGATAATTGAAACGGGGCTCAGACATTGGCCGTGTTTTTGGATGATGCCCCAAATCTAAAATTAAAGAATTTAAATGACATAATTGAAAAAGGATCGGAAACATAACCGAAAGCCTTCTTCAATTTCGATGTGCGTCGTAGGTGATGCGTTCGTGAGGCTCCACCTCCGATTCACTGAGATTTCAGCGAAGATCGCTCCTCGATCTGGCAAAGAATGGATAGAGAGAGAGAGAGAGAGAGGTAGAGAGGGAGATAGAGAGATAGAGATAGAGAGGAAGAAATGGGTTCTCCCTTCCAATTCTTGGTGAATTTACAGAAATTCACTAAAACTCTCCCAACGGGCGCGAATTCCAAAACCCCCGGGCTCGCACATTTTATCTCACGCCTAGGAAAAACACCCCATTTATAACTCAATGGAAGTCTCGGATTTCCATTCCGAGACTTTGTTTAAAAGTTATTTGAAAGGAACGCCAGTGATAAAAATCACTAAGTGAACATTCTTAAAAGACCAGTTTGCCCCTTGGTGACATTTCTCACCGCAGGCCCGAGCCCGCAAATTTTAGACCCCGCCTAGGGTAAACGGCACGTTCCAGACTCAACGATGCCCTTATTTTTCCCATACGAGCATCCATTTAGGATTTAATCAGGTTTGAGCTATTAAATGGATTATTTAATTTAATTTATCCATTTAACACACCGCTAATGAGAGAGGGGTCCGAACGTCCCGCACCGACTCATTTTATGTCGCGCCTAAAGTAAACACCACGTTCCAGACCCAACCGTGGTCTCGCTTTTTCGATCCGATCAACCATCTAAGAGATATCACATTTTCTATAGTTAACCACACATGTGTAATATAAAAACACTTAACATTTTTATATAATTAATTTCGGGCACACCAGACCTCGGAATTGCACGCCGTCTGAATGCCCTGCTCTGGAATGACATCAAGAATTTTTTTTCAAAGTCTCAGAGTCCCAAAACCTGAGTTCTTACAAACTTGATCCTAACTTTATTACATTATTTATTCCATAATTATTTATTATACCTAAAAACTACTTTATTCCACATTCATGGATTGGATTTCACTAGAAATCATTGGTGGTGTTCTACTAAGTTTTTACCACACCGATTTTGGGCCTCTGTTTGGTACCCAAATAGACTTCATGGTTAGAGGTTTATGATTATAGTTCATTCTATGTTCTATTACTCATGTACACAGGTTCTTAGGAGCATAGTACTGAGACAGTGCTCATGATTCTCATTGAGATAGCCTTGGGTATTTTTTTCATTTTGTTATGAATTTTTATTTGTTACCAACTATATTCCCATTACTGTAATTATATAATGTTCATAAATGACTATTCATTCATTTATTATTATTTTTTAGTTATTATTATATTCGACTTCCTTTTTTGTGATTGCTTCTGCAATATTTTTTACTGATCTAGAGGGTATAATCTCCCTAGAGTACCATCATTAGACCCTGCTTCTAGTAAAAAAACCTTTGGTGTATGGGGAAGATTTCTTGATTCCATGTGTCCAACTATTTTAGTTACCTTTATTGAGTGAGTTATTCTGGTCTGTTAAAAAGTGGTATTATAGCTTCTTTTTTCTTTTGTTTTATTATTTGGGTTTGTGGAAAGGTGACTAGGAATGTGTTAGTAGTCGGTAGATATCTCGTGTCTGGGTCAAGAAAACCCATGAATGAGGGAAATATCAAGTTTTTAGGGATGTGAATAATTTTTATATTGATCATTATTATAGTTAATTGATACTTCACCTTGGGTGGTTGGGGTATTTCTATTGCTTACCGATTTATACTTTTTTAACCTTGTCTGAATATGGAAAAGAAGTATTAATACATGAATAATTCTAGGCACATAGAGATTTATATTCCATGAATATTCCATTACATATTGAATACATTTCTTGTATGCATTATATTTTATGGATGCATCTTATGATATTATTTATCTTTCTTAACCGTATACCATTCTTGGTTGATTTCCAACTTTTCATGATAATGTTTCCTATTTATGTAGTAGTTAACCATGATTACTAGTATTATTTCTCTATGATAGAATTCCTTGTTATAATTATGATATATGATTGGTTATTAAAGTTTTTATATCATCCTAAATGGTGTTTTTCCATATAGATTAATGGTGGGACCTTAATTAAGAAATCACGATATGTTTGAGCCATGAACCATTGGTTTCATGGGATGATACATTTATGGGTTTAATTAAATGGGTTAAAATAACAATTTATAAAGTGTACATGCCTTTATAAATCGGTAGGGGTAACCCATAAAATAAAACCATCATATATGACTCTTTATATTTGAAAACTAAAGGTGAAATCCTATTTTTAGTTACATGAATTCGAATTATAACTTATAAAGGTATGTACCTTTATAATTTGGGAATGGTAATAAATCTAACTAGACCATGGTATATATCCATATTTAAAATCTTGTACCTATATTATTTAGGCATGATGGCCCATGTGAATAAATTATTAAATGCAAAACTAGAACCAAATAGGTTATTTGGGGTATGTTTCTTATGAATAAATCAACTAAGGTTGTTTTAAAATCATGAATTAAATGATAGGACCCTCGTAGATCATCTTTATCTTCTATGCTTAGTGTTTATACACGTGGGGTAATATTAATTCTATATAATACGGTTATTTAAAGTTTCATAATATACATATATGGGTTATGTATAAATGAATGGTGGAACCTTACCGAATTGATACCCTTCATTGGATAAATACCTTTTACCTTATTTTGAGCTTTATTACCATGAGGATTTCATTAATTAAAATTCCATTTACAACCTAAAGGGTATTTTATTATATATATTGCAATTGATATTTTATTTAGCTAAGAATATTGTGATAATTCCTTTGTTAAATAAATTGAATTAAATGTTTGAAAGGAAATTATTAGATAATTTTCATATTATACTACATGGTCCCATCTAAATAAAGTTCTTAGTATAGTTTATTTTTATAACTGGTACTTGGCATTACTTGTATGTGAGTTACTTAAAATGTTTTAATAAATGAGAATTTGTTAAATTACTTAAAATAAAACCCTTTTATAGGTTCTTATAATGATAGAACCCTCATATAAGGATTATATTTAGAATTTCATTTAAATTTATCTTGAATGGGAATGTGAGTGTTTCTATATAACCTTGTTGACTTATTCCTAGGTTGTATTCAACCTAGAGGTCAGTCGGTAAGTCCTAGTGACCTTTTTGGAATGAATCTAGTTTTAATTTCAACACCTTATACAAAATTAGGGGTAATACCATTGTGGTAGTGCCCTTAGAGATGAGAAACCAGAACACTTTTGAGCCAAGTTCTAAGCATGGTAAGTACTATTCACTGATTGTTGAGTTGGGTAAAAATCTTAGATGATGAAATTCCACCCATGGTAGATGGATAGTTGTCTATTAATTCTAACCAATAGGGGGTATTATTGTATATGAATACCCTATATTTTTCAACTATTTGACCTTTCATGTTGACCAGTTTGAACCTTATAGGCTAGTGATCTCTTTTCCTTGATTTCGGCTATATATATTTAGATAGAACTTAAAGGTGCACTAGATTCCATGGAATAAAGGCCCATAAGTGGGTTGTGGTTCTTGAGTGAGAGACCATAGGGCTAAGTGGACCAACGTAGATTCCCTCAATTTTAACTTAGACCATAGTAGTCCATTATTGGGTTTGTTCTAGGGAAACATATGAGAGTGGTTGGCCTAAGGATTATGTTTTCCTTAAAGGTAATGAGCTTAGTTTTTTTCTCATCTCAAGACCGAAACATGAAAAGTGATTGAGTTTGTGCTATAGGAATGGTGATGATTGGGTTTTAAATGAATCACCTAGGGTTATAAGATATTAAAAATGGATTTAATGGGTAGGAATTTTTGGGTGTTTGGACCATTTGACTGGTGTTTATGTTGGAGACACTTTAGTTCTTCAAAAAGATGCCCTGAGGTGGTAGGACATTTGATAAATCATGGAATAAGTAGGTATCCAATTTTATGGTGGAGTTCCTAGATAGATATTGGAATGTTAGAAACTGTCATGCCATGTAGCATGATCAACATGACCTTATTGATGGATGAAACATGATATAGTGAGTCGGGTCTTGAACTTAGGGGTATGGGATTCCACCTACTACGAATGATACGTTAGTTCATGCTAGCTGCACATGGTAAGAATTGAAAATTGAAAATTAGTGAATGGTCAAGTGTGGGACAATGATCAATTGTTTTAAAGAAGTAATGCTTATGGGCATGGTGACCCAGATCTTTGGGTTAATTTTTTAAAGGATGTGCCCAGAATTAGGGTTAACCTAGAATTAGACTGGGTGACATGAGACGATTGACCCAAAGTTGAACTTGGAGACACATTTTCAGGAGATGTGGTGCCTGGTGTTTACTAAGGAAAGTGTATCCATTTTTTATGTGATCATTTGTTATAGGTATCTATAAACACCTATCTATAAAATCTTAGTGTACTCTTAGTATAGAGGAGATAACACCCCATATCTTGACCATCCTGAGTATACTAAGAGGACATTGACTATACACTGAGCTACCTAACCAAATATCTTGTACGGGTTTGGGTAAAATATAGGTGTGGGTGTTAAGACTTGAGTAGACTATGATGTTCCATGGATGATAGATTGATATAGTGTCAGTGTTGGTGCTATAGACTCATGATGACTTTGTTTGGGAGATGGTTCAGCTAGGAGACATCACCATAAGTTATTATGATATTCATTGAACATGCATGGAACAATCTTGGTATGCCTTGGGATAAGGCTCCAGAATCTAGTTTTGGTGACACATTGGCCAGAAGGGTTGAGGGTTTTTAAAATAGTTGACCAAAGGTGTTTCAACTTGACTTATCTCAAATAGTTGGATGCAGTTGGTAATGAATTGTTTCAGGCATGCTATCAGAATGGGAAAAGTGTAGATTAGAGGGTCTACCAAGGCTTGTAAAGGAAAATATAGTTCTAAGATGTTAGGTTAGGTCAATTGGAATTTGACCAACATTTTAAATTGAAACACATATAGGGAGTGTCTCTAGGACACTAAGAGTTAATTCTTAAAGAGGTAATTATGATGGTGGGAGAACCATGTCATGGAATTATCTGTGAGAAATCTAGAACCTATAGTGGGGAGTACCATAGATTGGTTTATAAAAGTGATGATGACGAAATCATGTATCCGGTTAGGCATGATCATGTAAGCTCCGAATTATTGTTTCAATGGTGGTTATGATAATTGTATTAGGTTTTGTGGTATAGTGTCCATATTATTAAAGTGATAACTGTTTGAAATAAACTTCACAACCCGAGTAGGTCAGGTGTTGTTTTCATTGTTCCTGAAGGATTCTTAGGGATGAGAAGTTATAAGGTGGGGATATTTTAAGGTTCTGTGTTTTGGACCATATAAGAATTCTATGAGAATTTTAAATTTTCATTTGGTGGACTAGTAAAATATTAAATTGATATTTAGAATGGGTTTTTGAGTGTTAGATCAATTAGAAGTGTTGTTTTTGGATGTGGTATAAGGTTCAATAGGTTTCTTAGGAGTTTGGATTATTTTCAGGAGTATCGGGATTTGAAAAGTAATTTTCATAAAAATTTGGGAGGGGAGCATGGTTTGTAACAAACCGTGCAACCCTCAAGGAGAAACCATGCGAACTTGAAAGGGGTTTCATATGGTTTGTCAAACCTTGAACCCGAGACTTAACAACTGTGAAAATTTTCAACAAAAACTCGCAGAGGTGGGTGCGCAGGTTTCACATGATTTGAGAAACCGTGTGCCTAGCCATGTGAGGGGGCGACCCTTTAGACAAGGTTAGTGAATGATTATCCAAATCATGAAGAAAAACCATGTGACTCATTAAAATGAAAAAATGTCCATTTTCCCCCTTCAGTCCTTAAAGGATTTCTACCCCATTTTCACCCCCATTTTATCAGGAGGTCCCCTGCACATGCTCTCCTCTTCCTCCCCTTCTATGGGGGGGTTTTCCTTCTTTTTGGATCATAATTGAACACTATTCATTAAATTGGAAGTGTAGAGGTAAGTATAAGACTCCTCTTACTTACCCTTTTTTTTATTCATCATATAGAATTCAATTTTTGTGCCATCCCATTTTCCTTATTTTTTGGGTGTTTGGTGATGCTTCTAATTTTTATTATTCCAGATCGAACCAAAGATCAATAATGGATGAGTGTAGCATCTGAATCATGAGGTAGGTGGTCTATTGATTTTTCATAAAATTCATTTTTTATAAAGTGTTTATGTTTTTCCACACACCAGACTTTCAAGTAATTTCTATTAAATTATGAAATACCTTAAATTGAGTTGTTTAGACCACAAATTTGAAGTTCTTAGATCCTATGAAATTATTGGAAGAGATAACCTCAACCTGAACCCCTCATTTAATGCGGGATTGGTTAAATTAGAGTAAATAACGTTCTTACCATGGGAATAAACCACCCCCTTTGGAGTATTAGACTTAACGCTTTCTAATGTAGCGTTTGTATGAATTAATTGGATAAAATGTGAATTATGTACATACTTATGTCTTATGGTATAGATATATTCCTTAGATAACTTAGAAGATTCTAGATATTAATGAATTATGTCTTGAGTTCCTAGTGTTATTTTAATTGAAGTAATGGTGTGTGGATTGTATTTTATAAATGGAATTATAAAAGTTGAATATTAAGTGAATTATGATGATTGTTAATTGGCATGGATATTTCCCATGTCATGTATTTAAATGTTAAAATGAAATGTGCTATGATTTACACTATGCCCTGAGAAAACCATAGGTTCCCAAGTAAGAATGCCTGGAGCGGGCTCATGGGATGATTAAGATTACACTTCACATTGAGCAATCCCTTTGTTCCTTACATAGAATGCCTTGGATGGGCTCATTAGTTAAATGATAATAAATAAACCCTAAGAAATACCTAGATTCCTTTTAGGGAATTCCTTGGATGGGATCATGGGATGATTGAGATTATAAATACTATGAAAAATACTTGGACTCTTGTTATAGAATTCCTTGTATGGGATCAGTGGTTATGTGAATCATGACATGCCTTGAGTGATACTGGGTTCCTGATATGAAATACATAGGATAGACTCATAAATTTCATGATATGGTATACTTCTTGGGAGATACTTGGAAGCCTAATACAGACTACTATGGATAGTCTCATAGATTAAGAAAAATTCTATTATGAAATGAATTGGGTGATAATTGGGTTCCTGATATAGAATTTCTTGAACTGGATCACAAGTTACATGAATTATATCACACATGATTTTTAATTGGATTAACCATTATTTCTAAGTCTTCAATATCATTAAACATTTAGAACATTATATGATTATCATTACACATGGAGGCCAGGGATTATATCCATGGGACCTAAACTTACACTTACTGTTCTTATATATATAGGCTTGGAATCATTCCCATTTTTACATAATGAGACCATTATGATATTTTTACGATTCTGCATGGATGTCAGAGTTATACCTCAAATTTTGGTGAGTACTAATTAACTATATATGTGTCTGTATATGTTATTATGTATATAGTTCCTATATACACATACATAATTATATACATACCTATATACATCATGGATTATAATCATAGGTATTTTAGCTTAGGAAGAAGCAGGTATGGTCATCTAAGTGTCCTTGAAGAACCTGAGCCTAACATGATTACATTATTTATTCCTTATTTATTATTCCTACACTGCTTTATTCTATATTCACAGAATAGATTTCTTTAAACACCAATTGTGGTGGCATACTGAGTTTATATCAAACTCTATACAGGACACCTTTTGGTACCCAAATATACCTCATGGTTACTAATTTAGGATCATTATTTATGCTATGAGCTATTACTCATGTACATAGAAGCTTAGGAGTACATGAATGAGCTATTTCTCAGGATTCTCAGGGAGATATCCTTGGTTCTTTTTTTTTTCATTTTGTTATAAATGTTTATGCATTACCTACTATATTTACATTATTATATATTATAGCGTGTTTATGCATGATTATTAATTAATTTATTATTGATTTTCAGTTAATATCATATTTCACTGCCTTTATTTATGGTTTCTTTTATTGTATTTGTTACTGATCTAGAGGGTATAATATCCCCACTTACCATCATTAAACCCTCATTACTAGTTAGAAACCTCTAGAGTATGGGGAGGCATTCTTGAGGCCATGTGTTCAACTAGTTTGATTAATATTATTAAGTTAGATGGATTGGGATGTTACGAGGATGATTGAAAACACAATTTTATTATTTTAAAACACCAACACATATATTTAATGGCTAGATCTATAAAGAACGATACCAGAATGATGTGAAATCATATTAAAACCATATTTTTATTATTTGTGACATGTTCAAGAATACAACTCATCATCTGGATGTGTTTTTTGACTATAATGACCAAATAAATAGTTTTTAAAAGTTTGAATTCATTTTAAAACACATGTTAGGGGGTCCAAACCAACTAAATGAACTCTAAATACCATGAAATTAGATGAAAAAACCATATAATGAATTTTAAAAATTATTGAGCTGATAAAATATCAATACGCAGTGTCGTTTTACTAGGGTGACCAGAAATAAAATTTTATTATTTAAAAAAAAATAAAAACTAGTGTTTAATGCTCCGATCCATATAAAATAACCTTGTAATGATGTGAAATCATAGTATAACTATATTTTTATTATTTTTAATGTGTAATAGTAGAATAAATATCAACTAGAGATACATTCTTCCCATAAAAATTAAGTAATTAGTTTTTAAATGTTTAACACCCTTTGAAAATGTGCATCAGGGCGGAAAAACCAATTGAACAACATCTAAATGTTGTGAAATTTAAATACAATAACCATAGAGTAATTTTTAAAATATTATAGGATAAATAACATCATTATAATGTTTTGTTTTCCCAAGATGATAGAAAACATACTTTTATTATTTTAAAACACCAAAACATGCATTTAACATTCAGATCCATAGAAAAAAACCTCATAATGATGTAAAATCATACGAAAACTATCCTTGTATTATTTATAAATTTATGAATAGAATAACATCAATTAGGAATGCGGACTTCCCAGAATGACTGAATAAGCAGTTTTTATAGGTTTGACACCCTTTAAAAATGTGTGTTAGTAGATCAAAACTAACTAAATGACTTACACAATTTTGTGAAATTAGATGAAAAAACTATAAACTAAAATTCTAAATTTTATATTAGATAGAATGTAAATACGAGGTTTCATTTTCCTAAGATGATTAGAAATACACTTTTATTGTTTTAAAATATGAAAACATGAATTTAATGGTCAAATACATAGAAAATTACCTTATAATGATGTGAAATCATAAGAAAACAATATTTTAATTATGATGTGTATGATGATATTAAACATCAATATAATGTGTGGTCTTTATAAAATGATTGAATAACTAGTTTTTAAAGGTTTCAAACCCTTTAAAAACATGTGTGAGGGGGTTAAAACCAACCGTATGACCTCTGAATGACATCAAATAAAAAAAACATATAATGAATTGTGAAATAGTCAAGAAGATGAAACAACTATTGGAGGTTATGTTTCCCCAAGATGACTAGAAACATACTTTTATTATTTTAAAACACAAAATGTGAATTTAATGTATATATCCAAAAATATGATCTCTTAATAATGTGAAATCATAGGAAAACAACATTTTTATTATTTTTTATTTCTATGAGTAGATGAAACATCAATTAGATCTGAGGTCTTCTTAGAATGACCAAATGAGAAGATTTTAAAGGACTAATGACCTTTAAAAACATGATTTAGGGGGTCAAAACCAATCAAATGACCTCTAAATTCCATTAAATAAAAAAAAACAACCATACATATATTTTTAAAATGGTGAAGTGGATGGAACATTATTTCATGGATTTTTTCCTGGTAAGGTTGGAAACACCCTTATAATGTTTTAAAACACTAAAACATGCATTAAATGGTCATATCCATAGAACATGACCTAAAAATGACGTGAAATAATAGGAAAACCATATTTGTATTATTTGCGACAATTATGAGTAAATGATACATCAATCAGACATGTGTTCCTCCCAAAACAACTGAATAATCAGTTTTAAAGGTTTAAAACCCTTTAAAAAAGAGCATCATGGGTCAAGACCAACAAAATGACTTCAAAATACCATCAAATTAGGCAAAATAAATCATATAGTAAATTTTGAAATGGTTTAGTGGATCAAATGAAAATCTAAGGTGATGTTTTTCAAGGATGGATAGAAACACACTATTATTTTTAAACACCAAAATGTGCATTTAATCATTAGATCAATAGAAAATGACCTCAAAATGATGTGAAATCATATGAAAACAAAATTTGTATTATTTTTTTATGTGTAAGAGTATACTTCATGTCAATTAGACCTGTGGTATTCCTATAATGACTGGATATGCAATTTTAAATTTAGAAAATTATTAGAAACTATTAATATATTCAATATGAAATATCCTCATTAATTTGTAGTATTTTTAATTGAAATATTTTACTAAATTTTAATTATTACTTATTATTTATTTTATATGCTACTAACTAATTTTTTTTCATATTCAATTCTATTATATGATGGGTGTGGGTCTTGGAATCTAACTAGACAAGGTTATTTATGAGATTTCAATTTTATATATCATTGATAAATTTATTGAATATTTGAATGATTTTAGTTTTTTAATTATGATTTATTTTTTTAAAATAAATTATTTATAGTGGACACCATTTGGTGGTCGCTATAGACCAACCTGAGGTGGCATATAGCGACTGCCATTTGATAGTCACTATAGGCCAGTCCTGGGGACCCTATTGTGACCACAAAATGGAAATTACTATTGGCCACCTTAGTCTAGTTTATAGGGACCACCAAATGATGGTATCCATAGGAAATAAAAATGGTCCAAAATCTTCATCCATTTAGTTGTATTTATGCGGTGACTAATTGGCAATAATAACCACTTTTTATGGTCACTAAAAGTGATTTTTTCTAGTAATGAAAGAAATAGAAAATGTATAAAGTGTGCTAAAATTTTTATCTTCTATTCACATAGTGTCATATATATAGGATACATGGAGGTTGTAATAAATGGTATATTTGTATTCCCATATGTCTTTTCATATCCAATGGTTGGAAGACCAATGATTGGAGAAAATAATGGGTTGACCATATGAAGGGTTCATATACTTAACCTTAAACTATATTATCAAGCATCATTTTCATCATGTAATATGGTGAGAATATCAATCAAAATATCATGATTGGAAGAATTTTTATAAATGGTGTTTTATATAACTTCATGAAATAATAGTTCCACCATATGTATATAAATATTTAGATTGATATTTAGCTTTATATGGACTAGATAAGTATCCAACATGGATATAACCAATAAATTTTGATTATAAATTATATAATAAGTAATCATTTATATCATTTAAATCTTAATGAGTAGAATAATAATATTACCTTGCATAAAATTCATTTTAATAAGACCCCATATTATTTATAAGGTTTATATGAACATCTACATGTATATCCTTCTGGGATAAATTAAATGCACATTTATTTTTAATCCTCCAGGAATAAATAAGTACTTAATTATATCTACGTGTAATAATTATATCACTCTTGGAATACAGTGATTTAATATACTATTAAAGTTATTTTCATAGATAAAAATATCCAAAATTAAATATTTCATATTCTAGATGATTAATTCAAAATACAAATACATTCCCTGTAGTTACATATTATTTGGAAACTTGTAATGGGATGGACCTTCGTAGTCCATTACTTTCCAAGTTCTGGTGTTTGGGGTGCCTTAGGGACTATCTGTGACTCATTAAGAACTTTTCCAAATTATAGTATTTGATGAACTGTGGCACCGATGGGTCGTCCATAGCACCAATCAGCATCGGTACCAAGGCGGCGATGCTAGGGCGACAGTGTCAGGGTGATGATGCTAGGGAGATGGTGCCAGGGCGACGGTGCCAGGGCGACAATGCCAAGGCAACGGTGCCAGGGTGACGCTTCCAGGGTGACGGTGCCAGGGAGAAGGTTCCAGGGCGAAGGTGCTAGGGAGACAATGCTAGGGTGACGGTGCCTCACCTAATGGTGAGTCCTTCCATATTTTTCCAGAACCTTCCAATTTTTCCCTAGTGACATATATCTCAACATAAGAGCATTTTAATACGCCTTTCAAAGACATTTAAATCCAGTAAAATATGTTTTAAACCCCCATTAATTGGGTCTGTCGAGTGACCAAGTGAGGATACACTGATTGAAGGGTAGATACCCTAGGAAAGGTACATGAATAATAATGACTCTAGGAATTCCGTGATCCGATGCAAGGACTCTGGGCCTACTGAGGGACCAAGTGAGGCTATACTAATTTTAGGGTATATACCCTAGGAAAGGTACATGAATAATAAATACTTGTGTCCTTGTGTGTTCTGGGTGTTCTGTGAATTTGAATAAATAACAAGTTTAAGAAAAATTTTAAAAAAATCTTCTACAATACTTAGGCTTAGGAATTCCTCGTTTACCTTGCAGATATACCACCCGGACAATGCCCACGAGTAGTGCGGGCGATTGAGGCCCAGAAGGCTGATCTATCTAATCAATGGAGGACTGATTGAGAGGAGGATGATGAAAAGTGGTAGAGGATTCTTTGTGCCATTTAGCGGAAGACCCTCAAGTAGTATAAGGGTAGCGTCTCAGACATGGAGAGAGAAAGTTGACTCAAGGAGTTAGTGATAGCCTTCAACTTGATCCTAGCTCTAGATGAGTACTGGGTTCCTTTGGATGTGAGCCAGATGTGGGGAGCATCATGTCGGTGGTGTACACTCTACCTCGAGGAGAAGAGGGAAGCTGAGGTTTCATGGGTAGACTTTGAGAAGGAGTTCCGGGCGGAATTCCATTCTCCCACAATGAAGGTTGAGTAGAGGTAGGATCTACTCTCCCTTCAGCAAGAGAGTATGTCAGTGACAGATTTGGGGATCAAGTTCAAATATCTCCTTCATTATTCTCCGAACCTCTTTCTAGATGAAAAGTCTCAGGTAAGACGATTAGAGGAGGCACTCTAACCTTCTCTTTAGTATGCTGTTACTCCCTTCACTCTATCGACATACCAGGAGGTTTAGAAGAAGGCTAAATTGGTAGAGAGGATGCACACACTAAGAGGTGTGCACGTGAGGGGACCCAATTGGGCTCATCATTGGGTAAGGACATTAATATAATACCTCTAGAATTAGGGCCATCTAGGTTCTCACCAGTGGGGAGTAAGCTTCAACAGTTCCAGTTTTTATCTCCCAATCATCTCCCTTTCCTTACGAGCCTAGGACCGAGGTTATTTATTAGCGGAAGCTGTGGGAATATCTAGAATAAGTGCCTAGACCAAGTGTAGTATAGTGTAGGAGGGAAATTTCAGCACCCACTTCATTAGTAGGAGTTTCCAGCCAGGCCTTTTTAGTAGTAGCAATAGGGACAGCGAGCTCCCGCTCCTCTGAGAGAAGATGTTGTAGGAGGATGCCGACCTTATAGTTTTCCTCATGTACCTCGACCAGGGTGTGGTCGGGGGGGGGGGATAGTTGAGGGGTATAGGATCTGGGTGTGGGTAGTTTCATGCCATATAGGCAGTAATTCCAGCAGGGCTAGAGGTTGTTCAAGGTACGATCATCTTGTTTAGTACTCTTTCTTATTCCTTGTTTGATTTGGGAGCTTCACACTCCTTTGCTGCACCCAGTCTAGCCTATGACATAGGTATAGTATTAGAAATACTTTCCATGCCCTTGGTATTGAGTACACCAGTTGGAGGTCAGAATAGCTTGTCCTATGTTTTCCAGGGATGCAGAGTAATGTTGGGGCCACATCAGTCCAGTGGGGACCTTCTTTTTCTATAAATGCAGCCATATGATTTCATTTTAGGCATAAAATGGATGTTATCTATGTATTCCGTTCTCTATTTCTTGTAGAGGAGGGTCGTGTTTTCAGATATGGGTAGCCATCGTGTAGCTTTCATCGGCGAGCGGGGTTTCCAGGAGGGCAGCCAGCGAGTGGAGCCCCTTCTTTCCTTGTTATCTGAACAATTAGTGGGTTTGGAAGATACATATATGGTAGAATTCCTGGGAATTTTTAGTGAGTTATTGGATGTATTACCTATATAGGTGGTGACTCTACCCCCTCGACGTGATTTTGAGTTTGGGATAGACTCACAACCTGGTTCCCGTACAATTTCGATGGATCCCTATCAGATGGAGCCTTCTGAGTTGCGGGTGTTACAGATTCAGGTCAATGTCTTAATGAAGAAGGGTTTTATCCCACCAAGCATGTCACCATAGGGTGATCTAGTCTTGTTCGAAAATAAGGAAGACAATGGTATTAGGCTGTCTATAGACAACCGAAGGCTGAATCAGGTGACAGTCAAGAACCGTTACCCCCCTCCCAAGGATCGAAGACCTTTTTAACCAGTTGAAGGCATCAAGTTGGTTCTCTAATATCAATCTATGGTCGGGATATCACCAGTTGAGGGTGAAGGAGGGTGAAATATCAAAGATGGATTTCAGGTGTAGATATGGTCACTTTGAGTTCATGGTCATGCCCTTTAGTATTACGAACACACTAGCCGTGTTCATGGGGCTCATGAACTCCGTCTTCCACAATTATCTAGACCAGTTCATAGTTCTATTTATTTAAGACATTTTGATCTACTCAAGATTAGAGGAGGATCACCCTAAGCATCTGAGGGTGGTTTTAAAGGTCCTTCAATGACACCATCTCTACGGGAATTTTTCCAAGTGCAAGTTCTGGACATGAGAGGTGCACTTCCTTAGACACATGGTGTCCCAGTAGAAAATAGTATTGGACCCATCGAAGGTCTAGGTGGTTGTTTCTTGGGCAGAACCCAAGAAGGTGGTGAATATTAGTAGTTTATTGGGTCTACCAGGTTACTACCAGTGGTTCATTCCCAACTTCTCTCGAGTTGTAGCACCTTTGACAACCTTGAACAATAAATACCATGATTTTGTATAGAATGAGAAGTTCCATGAATATTTCCATTATTTGAAGGGGAATCTGGTCAGTGCCCTAGTGCTGAGGTTTCCAGAGTAAGGGTAACATTTGAAGTGTTCTATGATGCTTCAGGCCTAGGCTTGAGATGTGTGATGATGCAGTATCAGGAATTGATCTCTTATGAGTCTATGAAGTTACATCCCCATGAGCATAACTATTCCACCCATGACCTGGATCTTGTAGCAGTTGTGTTTTCATTGAAGTTTTGGTAGCATTACCTCATTGGTGAATGATTTGTGGTCTTTACATATCACAAGATCTTGAGGTATGTCTTCTCCCAGTGAGACCAAAACTTACAATAGTGGAGGTGGATAAATTTTCTTCTGGACTATGATTTTGAGATTTCTTACACCTTAGGAAAAGGGAATGTGGTGGCCGATTCCATGAGTAGGAAGTTGCAATGGGATGTGGTTCGAGAATCAACTGATGCTTGGATAGAAATGGAGGAGTTGGCTACCTTACACCTGGATGCAAAAGTGTATGGAAATAGAGGCTTCCTATTTAAGATGAATGTGTAGTCTTCCTTGGTAATTTATGTGGAGGATTCTCAGTGTGGGGACTTAGAGGCTGAATTGATGAGCCATCATGTTATCCAGGGTAATGTTCTAGAAGGATGGTCGAAAGATGGTCATAATCCGATAATTTTCCATAGGAAGTTGTTTATCCTGGAGACGATGAATGAGAAAGTTATAGGTGAGTTCCATAACTCACCCATGGTGGTACACCCAAGAGTTTCCAAGATGTACCAAGGCTTGAGAAGTTAGTTTTGGTGGCCTGGGGTGAAATGAGTGGTGGAAGAGTTTGTGGAAAAGTACCTCATGTGCCAGTATTTAAAGGCTGAGCACCATATTCTGGGTGGTCTGTTGCAGCCCTTAGACATCCCGAAGTGGAAGCGGGATGATATCTCGATGGATTTTGTGACAAGACTACCCATGGTTCAAGGAGGCTATGATGCTATCTGGGTGGTGGTAGACCGACTGAAAAAATCAGATCACTTCCTAGAAATGAAGGAGTCAAGTGTGGTGGATGCCTTAACATAGAGGTATGTAGATTAGGTGGTGCAATTTCATGGAGTTTTGAGGTCCATAGTCTTGGATCGGGATAAACGGTTCAACTCACAAGTATAGAAAGGATTGAATCATGATTTTGGTACCCAACTATGCCTCAACACTAATTTACACCCCTAGACAGATCAACAGATAGAGAGGACCATCTAGACATTAGAGGATATGATATGATCATGTTTTTTAGGATTTAGAGGATCGTTGGTATGAAACTTGACTCCTGTAGAGTTTGCCTACAATAATAGATATCACTCGACCATTGGAATGGATCTGTTCAAAGCCATGTATGAAAGACTATGTCGTTCACCTATGTGCTAGACAAAGGTTGGAGAGGTAGGTGTTCTTGGCCTAGAGGTAGTACAGAGCATGACAGAGAAGGTCCAACTTGTGCATGATAGGATGAAGGCAGCTCAGGACTAAAAGAAGTCATATGCTGATCATAGGAAGAGGCCCTTGGAGTTTGAGGTTGGGGACTATGTGTTCTTAAATGTCTACCCTCAGTATGCACAATTGAGGTCTAGAAGGGGGAGTAAGATTTCTCCCAGGTTCGTTGGACACATCGAGGTGTTGCGGCAGTTCGGAGAAGTGGCTTATTAGCTAGAACTACCATCGCCACTACTGAGGGTGCATGATGTCTTCCATGTATCTCAGCTCCGTCAGTATCTGTATGATGATTTGAACGTCCTCGACTGCGGAGAGATGGATATTGATGACGATGCAACGTTCTTGGAGCGGCCAATGAGGATTGTGAGAAGAAGGTGCTTTGTGGAAGAACCATTCCCTTGGTTCGTGTGTTATAAAGGCATGGTGGCCTCGAGGAGAGTACTTGGGAATGTGAGACAATGATGCATTACCATTACCCAGAGCTGTTTTGAGTTTTTTCCAGTGTTGTTTTGGTACATGACTGGGATGTAGTGCTTGACCTTGCTAACAATGAGCTAGACTATTTCTCTTATTCTTTAAGAGTGTGTGAAATGTCCTGACCATTGGGAGGGGAGAACCTAATCCCTAACAGAGACACATTAAGGTGGATGAGATTAAACCCGTGTGGGCGATTCATTTCCACCCACAGTGAATAGTATCTTGACGTTGGGGGAAGGGACTTCCTAATCAATATTTCTAAACAATGACACCTTTATGTGTTTGTGTGGTTTTTTAATGAAGGATAATGATGGTGCATCTGTAGTTATTTAGGAGATAGATGAGGGAGAGGTGTTTCTAAATATCAAGGTTTGTTCCAGATTTCGAACAAATCTAGGGTGGGTTGTCCCTAAGAGATATCTTTCAAGGAGGTTGTTCAGAACCCTCTCTTTTATTCGGGATCATCCTTAAATTATTGAGGATGATAGTAGCCTAATAGGTATCTGATGTAATGGTATAGACCTTCCTGGTCCATTACTTTCCAAGTTCTAGTGTTTGGGATGACCTAGGGACCATCAGTGACTCATTAGGGAGTTTTCCAAATTTTAGGATTTGACGAACGATGTCACCAATGGGAGTTGGTGGCACCGATGGGCATCAGTGGCACCAATGGGTCATCCATAGAACAAATCAGCATCCGTTCTAGGGCGATAGTTCCAGTGCGATGGTGCTAGGGTGATGGTGCTCGGATGATGGTGCTAGGGAGACGGTTCTAGGGCGATGGTTCCAGGGCGACGATGCCTCACGTAATGGTGAGTCCTTCCCTATTTCCTTATGAACTTATAGCTTTGCCCCAGTGACATATCTTTTGACATAAAAGCATTTTAATACCCCTTTCAAATACATTTAAATCCAGTAAAAGATGTTTTAAAACTACATTAATTAGGAGACCCTTGGGTTATCAAAACGTATGGAATTTTTCCTTAGTGTCACACCTTGTTGTGTTTTACAGATTCGCCCCTATTATGCATTTTACTCTATTTAAGGGAAACCATTTAACTCACAACTGTTATCTCCACCATATCTAAGGATAATTATTAAATTCCAATTAATCCCAATGCGTGAAACTACCCAACCGCATGGTCGAGCCATGATCCAAATTTTAAGTACGTTGAAATCATATCCCTGATTTTAGGATCTAGCATTTTTCTTAAGCCGAGATAATCTCTTCTTTTACTTTTTCTATCTCTTGGTGCATTTGGAGTCCCTCTTCCATAGATAAATCATGCACTATGCTAGAGCCATTTTCACTCACCCTTGTATCCTTGGATTTTCTTTCAAGTGGTGCATCCCCACCTCTTGGTGTGAGGAGAATTTTTTTTATCTTTGATCATCCAAGTAGAGTTTTCCTTCATATCCCTTCCTTGTGTATCAAGTAGGGTGGGTATGATAATGTTTCCTCAGGGCATGGATGAAACCAAACCTTAACAAAGATAATAAATGGTTTCTAAAGAATGAAGGGGTGTGTTTTATGATGATGGTGATGTACACTTTTATTTTTTTCATTCATATGTTGTGAATTGTATGAGATTATTCTCACTCAAAATCATGGATGTTGGTGGTCCTTTCTTTCGCACTAATAAACCTCTATATTTTTATGTATGAACTTGTGATTGAATGGCCGTAACATGGAAACTGGTTAATAATGTAAATTTGGTTGATTAAATGGATTCCCATTAATAAGAATCCTTGTATGATCACCCCTATTAACCAAATGGTAGAAAGGATAAAAAATGAATGGTGTGGAAAAATCTGGAAACTTATTTATGTGTGGTTGCTACTTATGGGGTGACGTGGATGGGGATGGGATCCTCAGCTATTTAGTTGTTTTTTGTGTATCTGAGGATATTTGGGGCTGTATGTTGCGGATTTTCTTGGTTCTAGTACTTTGGCGGGATCTCACAAACACCTTTTGTTTTTGTGACACTACAAGAGAATCGGGTGTGAATGCTTAAATTTTTGTTTGGCTGTTTTCTCATTCAGAGTTGTTTTGTGTGGATGTTCCAGTTAGTTGCCTCGTAGTGAATAATTAAATTCTAATGAAGAAAGTTGAACATGATAACAAGAACAGGCAGTGCTCTAGTTGTGTCTATTGTGCTTTTGTGCGTGAATGAATAGTAATGAGGGTGTTTGTGTATAGACTGGTTTCGGGACCCTTAGGTTGGGATGAGTTCTTATTCAAATACATGTATAAATTAGTTTTTGTGTTTCTTATATGAACCCCACCCACATTGATAACTTCTTGCCGAACACCCCCATTTCACGGGGGATAGTGTTTTTACCAACATTCCTATGAGTGGCTGGTTGTTGTCTTCCTTTCATCTCCCTCTCTCGGGTAGCCCAAGAATCTTCGGGTAGGCTGTGATTTCCTGAGGTCCATTATAGCCCAATAATCTTTAGTCAGAGTACATTTTGGTGGTTGGCCCAGGTGTGTGCGGGCATGTTTGTTTCCCAATTGTGTTCGGGATGAGGCCCATGTTTCTTCGGGCATGGTGTTAGTTGTTCTGGACCAGGTGTCTGTGGGAAGGATATGTGGTTGTGGTGGACCAGGTGTCTACGGGTGTGATATGTGGTTGTGGTGGACCAAGTGTCTATGGGTGGGATATGTCGTTGAGGTGGCCCACAAGGTTTTTGTTGGGGCGGCAGTGAGACTACAGTTAAAATGGCGGGGGAGGTATGATCCATAGGTTGTCTTCAATAACTAGTGGGAAAGTGGAGAAAGGTACCCAAATATATATGTGCTATCACTTTACCTAACTTGAGTTATTTGGGGAGTGTTTCTTGGTGAGTCTGGGTGGATAGTTTCCTTATTAGGTGTTTTGGTTACCTCTACTTTCTCACGGGGCATTAGAATAACTTCCCACTTGTGAACGAGAGCTTTTGGTTTTCCCTACCGGGTATACCTGTATACTTACCCTATGTATATAAAACTAATTTCAGGTTTCTAGGAGGACTTCGGGGACCGTGCATGACCGTACTAGCTCGAACGTTGGGACAGTTGTTGTTGCTGTTTTCTTTTCTTTTGGTACTTTACCTTTATAGTTTTCTTGTACTTTGTATGAGTTTATCTTTGAACAAGCATATGGGAATGAGTTTTGGATTTAATTTTACCTTCATTTTTGTAGTTGTTTGGCTTTTACTATCTTATCTTCCGATTATACAAGAAAGGGTAATTCCTTCCATATTACGTGTGATTATATACCCTTTGTGGTAGTCTCCACTCTGGGGCCTATTGAAGGCGGGACTCATGGGTCATTATCTCTCCTTCAACTTGAAGAAGTAAGGATCTGGCAGTTTTCTGTCCCTTCCCTCATCTTGGTGAAGGCTGGTCATGACAAAACTCATTAAAAGTTTTGATGATATTTAAAATATTTTTATAATATGATGATTATTGTAATATCATAGATTTATTAAAACCATCAAATATAGTTATATCATATTTGAATTATTTAGTTCAACCGATAAATTAATTTCTCTAATGGGTTAAATATTCAAAATTGGGAATATGATTCAGGTATTTTAAACCCTACATGGATTCATAATTTTTTTAATCATTCTTACCATATAGATAAATAATGAAAAAATAATTGGACATAATAAAAATATAAATATCAAAATTTTAAAAGAAAAAAATTTCATATAATAAGATCACATATATTCAATAGTATTAGTAATTTATGATTCCAATACATTACTTTATATATTCAACATAGAAATTTTTATTTTCATAATTATTTTTATCCCATTATTTTGAAGTAAAAAACTATTAAAATCCATTTTCATTGATGTGTTTTGAAAAAAATTTAAAAATCCAAAAATATCATCAACAAAATTTAACGAGATATCATAATTTATCTAGTACCAATTTCACTCCAAAGAAAATATTTAAAAATAAATATTGTTTATGAAACATTCATTTTAATCTTAAAGGGAAAATATATATATTTATTTTTACTCACATTGAACAATAATTTTATATAATCAATTCAACTAAACTTCTAGTGTGTATAATTTGACTATTGATTTTCAATACTTTACAACTGAATCATTCTTTTAAGTAGTGTGGGAATCTTATAAATATTTTTTCTAAGACATTTTATATATTCCATATGATGAACAATATTTATTTTAATCAACATGCGTAGCATGCGATGTATATTCACTAATAAAAAATAATATACATGTCTATTTAATTGGTGCATAATTCATAACATATTTAAATAGTTAATATTTTAGGTCCGTTCACCCACATGTATATATATATATATATATCATAATTAATGTATCATATAAATATTATAAATTCACTTCAAATATAGCTGGTGATGCTATAAATAATTTTCCTTAATAATAAACAACCCATATCCATTCATCATAAATAGAGAATTCATAATAACATAATGAGAATGAATAATTATCATATAAGTGATAATTTATTAGATATACATCCATTTAAATAAATTACTTATTTCCCCTAATGGTTTTATACTATTTTATTAGCAAATGGGTTCCCATGTATACTTATATCAATATGTTTCATTACAATTGATCCTAAATGACATAAATGACATGGTAATGTATTGAATATGTATAAATTAGTGAATGTATGGTTTACCATAATTTATTAAATTGTAAATAATAAAAATAAAATCTTAACAAATTATATAGAGTCATTTTTTTCTATTAAGAATCCTTGATATATATATATTCATTTTGAAGAGCCCATGCTCAATGGATGTATTTTTTGTCAATAAGTTTTGCTGTAAATAATAATATCAATATGTCTATTAGTTTATGGATTAGAAGAAAGTAACACTTCTCAACCATAAAAATTAAGTTTATTTCCATCCATATGAATAATATAATGGTTACATGTAAATTTTTTTAATGACATTGAGGGAATTAACAACAAGAATTATTTGGCGTTTTAGAGTGTGGTTGGTGGTTGGAGTGTCTGATATTTGTGTAAAATGATATCTATATTTATACTACTATATTAATATGTGTGATTAGCATATTTTATTAAGGATATATCTATTAAGAGTTGGATTTATTATGGAGACAATGTAATTTTGAAGGGAATTATTTTTATAAGGACTTAGCCAAAAAATTGGGCCAAGTTCAATCCTAGATGAGGGAGTGCATAGGTGAGCCAACACATTCATGTGTCAAACATAATGAAATAATTATGGTGTGCATATATTGTTGAGAATAATAGTTGTAATACCCCAATATTTTATAGTACGTTATTTCTTCAAAGTAATTCAACAACTTTCACTACATGCAACACCGAGTTCAAGCGCACAACGACTTACCAACAAGCCTTTTAAAAGCGGTTATGAATAGTATTAACTGAATTTTTCACTTTATATAATCCTTATAATTTTAGAATCCATATTATGAGTTTCTTAGAAATAATTTAAGAATAAATTCATTTTTTTCAGATAAAAGAATTATTTTTCAAAAAATGCAATTTTACCGCCTTTTAATGGGGAACCCTTTTTAAATCCAATATTAGAAGCTTTTATAGATTCAATTTGACAAAATAAACTTGTTCTTTAGAATTGGGACATAAGAATTTAGTTTCAATAAATTTTGGTGTTTTTTCTGATAACTTTCATATTTTGGTGAATAGTGAAAAATACTATATTTTAACTGAAAAAACTTTTTTAATAAAAATAATTTATAGTGTTAAATTATACATTTTAATGATTTGGAAGTATAAATAGATTATATTTTTACCATTTAATCCAATTTTATTTATTGGAAATAATTTCACTTTGAAATTGAACATAAATAAGTATCAATCTTTTGTAAGTTATTATTTCTTAAAAACACGCTTTTTGGTTTTGACAACGAGAATTAATTTTAAATTAATAAATGAGACTTCTATGTATAGAATTTAGTAAAATAGACTTAATTTTTGAAATTATAATATCAAAATTATCTTAGGGTGAAATTTTAGTATTTTTTTGAAAACTTTCAATTTTTGATGAATAGTGAAAAACACTGAGTTATTGGTTAAAACTGACTTTTTATTTAAATTTATAGATATATAATACCTATATAAGTTCAATATAATTAATTGGAGTCATTTTATAATAATTTTAGATATATAAAAATTTTATTGAACTTTTTACCGTCATTTACCCACCTCCTAGGAGAATTTACAAATTTACATAAAACTTAATTTTACCGCTTCTGTGAGTTGAATTTCAAAATTCTAAGAGAAATGGTTAACCACAGTAAGTAAAATCTGATTCAATAAGATGAAAATAATTTTTGGTGAATAGTAAATTTTGACTTTTATTTACCGCGGTTAAAGGTAAATAGGGTAAATCAAGGTAAAAAGAATATTGTAATAATACAAAATTACATTAACACTTCTACTAACCTTATTGGATAAATCATGGCCGTCCATGGGCATCCTTTGGTAGATTTTGGGACCCCATGTATCCACTTATGAATGATAATGACACTTTATTTTAATTAACTTAATGTAAAGAAAAAAATGACATAAACAATATCTTTTAGTAAATAAATTTTTATATGGGGTTATATAAGTCACCTTTTCAACTATAAATATTCATTGGAAATAAAAAAAGATCTCCTACATTATGGTATTTATTTTATAATTTTTAGACATTAAATAATTAAATTTATTTATGACACAATGATGATGTAGTAATTACCTTATTCATACAAGATTAAAAAAATTGATATTATAAATACCCAAATAAATGTAATTTGAGACTTTTGATGAATTAAAATAATTATATAGGTTAATATGACATGTTAGGGTTTATTCAATCAATTTTTTTGAAGTAATCATGCTGTTATGATTTTAACAAAAAAACAAATACTAAATAATGTCAAAATCAACATAAAATAGTTTTAAAAAAAAATACTATATTATTGGTTGATATAATATTCCGAAAAATCTAAGGTTCGGCCAAAGGGATTAATTAATATTATATATGTCATTAATGAACCACTTGAGATTCTCTTAGAAGTTCAGAGTATGTTTATTAACCATATAGTGTAAGAATACAAGAAGACACGGTAAAAGTTAAACTATTTAACTAAGAGTTAAATCTAAAAGATATGGTTAAACGGCTACATAATCATGTATAAAACCTATTTTTTGAGATTTTTTAGATCCATAACTACATTATGCTTTAAATTATTTATTTTTGAGCCATTAGAAAATGAAAATAATTTTATTATAAAATAATATTTCAAACTTTTCCGAAAGTGACCCTCACCTCTCTTATAAAAGGGCACTTCCCCCTCTCCTAATTTCACACCTCCAAAGTCATTTTTCTCAACCAAAACATGAACAAATATCCTCCAAAAATTCCTCCATTAATCCTAGAGGCATTTATTTGGTCATAAATCCAACCTAAGGATCCCTTTTGATCAATTGAAAAGGAAGAACCCTAAAAAGAGGTAAATATTTTATCACATCTTTCAAGTTCTTTTCTTCTTCTACTTCCTCTTTCTTTGTTGTTTCCATTATAAAATAATAACTACAATATCTTATATATACTGTGATGTTATTATAGAAATGGTACAACCATATTCATTATTCTATCCATCCTATAAATGACAAAGTCACCATACTTTCATACGTACAGATTACCGTCTCCACGTCGTGGTGTAGTTTGTTATTCAACCACTTCATTATTTGGATGGGTATAATAATGAGTATAACTAATGTAAATAATAAATATAAAATGTTAATTATTCAGTATATATTATATACCATCCAATTACATACAATTTGGCCATCAATATAATGATATTTTCGCTCGTGCATACGTACAGATTATCGTCTCCACGACGTGATGAGATTCATTTCGATGTTCACCATTCAACGATGATTATAAAATATATATCATTAATAAGTATGTAATATATGACATAATAATGATACTGAAGATATATATATATATGTACTTACATATATCATATTCACTTAGTTCCGTTCAATACGATATGAAAACGGAAACAACGTTTATGCGTACGTACGGACTACCGTCTCCATAAATGGTGTTTTCCATTTCATATATATGTCTATTATAAATATTTATATTCTAGATATATATTATATATAAATAATTGTTTATATTATGGAAGTATTTAAATAATTATCTAAGTGATACAATCAAGAGTAACAAGTTAAAACACGTACGATAAAGAAAACAATTATTACCCGAAATGTTAATTTAACATGGAAATTATTATTAAATGGGTAATATAAGGTCATAAATTAATCATTTATGATATAATAAATATTAATATGGTTCTGGTATAATTTAATAACATACTATGGTCTTCATACAGGAGGTCAAACGTACCCTCGACTAAAGGAAAGTGCAAGGTAAGGGGTTTCTTATTTCACTTTTAATTTCGCGAGATTTCCATTGTTCACCACTTATTTATTGCATGTGGTGCATTGTTTACTACCATTTGATATATATTATCATTATTTTATTTATATTCATGATATTTTTTGTTTAATTTGGTGGTTATTGACTATTTTTCATATGAATCAATTAATTACAATGAGGTAAGGGTTATTTCCTCAATCTCATTATTATCCGAGATTGTTCATGTGTAAGTATTTTCTGGGACATACTTATCATAGATACCCATATTTTATAAAAATTATTTCAAAAGAAATATTTTAAGGTTTTATGGGAGGGTCTATTTAACTTGATCATCATTTTAAATGTTTTAAAGATTTATCTTTCTAAACCATTTTAATTAATGTCCATGTTTTCAAATTGATTTTAAGGATTTATTTATATGGACATGAATGTTTTGAAATGGTAATTATTTTAAAAAGTTTCAAAGTGGTTTGGGGAACTTTGATTCAAAAATCCCTTTTAAATGAATACCTTTATAAATTTTTATAATTTTAAATGATTTCATGAAAAGGGATATTTCTCTCAAAGCATTTTACTGATCATTTTCATCTATGTCAACATCCTTTATTGGATTTTAAACTTGTTTGAAGTTGATTTATTATAATACAAATCTTCTATATTGTATTGAATGTTTTGTGATATGTTTGACTGTGGATGTGTTATTTTTATACCATTCATGGTTTGTGGATAATGTGTTGACATTCGTATGCTAGTTTTAATATGAATGTTTATGTTATATTTCAACCTTTTTCTTATGATGAATGTATTGGACTAGTATGTTCTAGGTTGGGGACTGAAAAAAGTAAGCCCTCCAAGTTGGGGTCCATTTACAGAAGACCCTCCGAGTTGGATTCCAGTTACAGAGGCTCTCCAGGTTGGAGTCCAGTTACATAGACTCTCCGGGTTGGAGTCCGGTTACAGAGGCTCTCCGGGTTGGGGTCCGGTTACAGTTAGCCCCCAGGTCCTGGTGTGAGGACTTGCATCAAAAATTAAAGTCTGGTACTATACCTTCCCTCATTATGAAATTAGTTATTACATGTGATTATTCAACTAGTAGAATATCCATGTGCATGTTTATATGGTATTGTTTGATTTATTTTTTTCTATAATGTTTAAAATGATTCTATTTTTATTACACATATTACCTTAAAAGTTTATAGCTTCCGCTAAATTATTTACCCTTACTGATCATCTAAGCTCACCCCTTTCTTATGTTTTATATTCCCAGGATCCCAGGAAGTGTTTTATCTTTGAGATGCTGGGTCAACCTAAGGGAACAATGGCATTCTCAACGGATTTTTTTGTGTTGTATGTTAGAAAGTGTAATTTAATGTTCATGTACACAATCTATTTTCCAAGAATACTAAACTTATCGGTCTTTCGGGACTTGATTCCTTGTAATCATGCCAATGTATTAAAATAATGCACCAAATCTGGGAATCTAGGGTCGAGGTGTTATCGTTGGGACCATAAGAAGTTTAGCAATAAACTTGGAAACTATATTTAGATAAACTCTGATTAGAGTACATTACCCTAAGATAGAATTTGAGGATTAGTATAGAAGAACTTCCTAGAATTTTGGTAATGTAGATATTTTTTGAGTTTTCCAATCAAATACATCTTTATTTGGATACAAGTAAGCATAGGCGGCTCTGGCACAGATGTACCTCGGGGTGGAACCCAAAAACACCGCTTTGAGCTAGACTCGAATGAGAACTGGTGCACAACAATGGGCCTTGCTGGACTCTTGGTTACGAAACTCCTGTGGGATATGGTTAGGATAATTCTAATTTTATTTTCAAATCATTATGAAGGATTTACAAGTATATACCTCCTAAAAGAAAATATTTTTATGATTATGGATTATATCCATAAACTATTCAATTTACATTAGGTATTTTACAAGTTTGGAATTATTCATTGCAATTCATAAACTAACCTAGTGTATGACATTGTATAGAAATGGTGCCCAGTAGAAGGAATGTGAACTCCAGAAATACGTATGATCCAAAGAGTAAGAAGGATCATATATTTCACGGTATTAAGCCAACATTTAGAAGGGTAATGGTATCCGATGTATTCTAAACATATGAAGAAATAGTATCATGTGTTAATAAGATAAGTAAAGAATTATCTGATTCCTATGGATTTGAAGGTAATCAAGAGAAGAAAAGGATGGAAGAGAGAAAAATGGATAAAGGGAAGAGGGAAAAGAAGGATTTTCCTATATGTGATAACTGTGGAAAGAATCACCTTGGTAAATGCTTGAAGGGAATGAGAGTTTGTTATAAGTGTGGAGAAAAAGGACACCAAGTACATGATTTCAAGGGTAAGAAAAAAGTTTCAAATGTACAATGCTTCATCTTCAAGGAGTTGGGACACTACGTGAATCAATGTCCAAATCATCAGAGTATACCCTAAATGCTACTATTGGATAATAATCAAGTTATGATACTACCTCAGATGAAGAGGAATGGCTAGTGTTCTTATGTTGTTATTATATAATTATTTCATTTGAGTATTGTATCAACAATATAATGTTATATGAATTATGGAGATAAATAAATATTGTATTGCAGTACTATTTTATTTAGGATTTGAGATTATATGGTTCTAAAAAAAGTGACTTAATAGAAAGCTACACTTTTTGGAAAATACATGGTTGAAGGAAAGGCAATCCTTAATATGGTCTTGATAATGAGGTAACGATTTTGGAATAAGAGATGGTTGATTTGGATAGATTATATTGGATATTCTTGACTTCCTTAGAACTGATTAATAGTTTGTTTATTTCATCATTGTTGGAATATTCAAAATTTTTGGATATAAGAAATATATCCAGTATTCTATAAAGAATAAGGGATAATGAATGTAATCAATAAGGTTTTATGATAATTCAGGGTATTACCATGTTTTAAAAAAATACACGATGAAGGTGTTCACATGTTATTATGTGGAAAAAAGGATCTCCATTGTGTTTAACTTCCCTATAAATTTTGGACTGTGAGTTTGGATCAAAGTATTTTTGATAATTTTAAAGGTTGGAATGGATTAAGTCTGAAATTGGATACAATTGTTAAGGTTATTTTTGGATTGTCATGAAAAGGACAACCCAGAGGTCGGGCGGTAACCCACCACGTTCGGTAAGGCCGCGAGACTTGAACTCACAACCGAAGGGCGACAAGGGTGTATCACCTACCACTGGCCCACGTGATGTCCTGTATTGAATAATGCAGTTTTATTAAAAGGTCTGGTAGATGAATTATAAATTCATTTTTTTGGAACCCTATATGAATAGGATAAATAAAATATTTTTTATGTTCTAATATCTTTAATAGTGAAAGATGATTTTGTGATAGAAATTAGTTAAAGGAAGGAAGTCTACTTGTCAAGTGTATGTTTTTTCTTCTCTTATTCTATGAAGAAATTAATTCTTAAAATTTAGGTAAGGGATCTTAAAACTAAAAATGTGTTATCCTAATACCTTATGTTTTTTAAATCATTATAGATTGATGACTTTGAGGCCCTCAATTCTATAATTGTTTGTGATTGATGACCTCAATCACTCCCTATAAATATTTACGTTTTCCCTCCAATTACGTGTCTCTAATTTACACCAATGTTATCTTAATCAATATCATAATTTTGTGGTGACCATTTCATTTCCCTTTTCCTCTTATTAAAACTAAATTTTAATAACCCAATTTCCGATGTGGGTTTTCCACAAAGGTATTTTTTCTATTTTTAACTATTTATTTTCAAAGAAAAATTTAAAATTGCGAGGAAAAAATTTATTGGAGGGAAGAATGTAACACCCCAAGATTTTATAGTACGTTATTTCTTCAAAGTAATTCAATAACTTGCACTACACACAACACCGAGTTCAAGCGCACCACGACTTACCAAACTAGCCGTTCAAAAAAGGTTATGATTAGTATTAACTAAATTTTGAACATTATATAACCCTTATAATTTTAGAATCCATATTATGAGTTTATTATACATAATTTAAGAATAAATTCATTTTTTTCAGATAAAAGAAGTATTTTTCAAAAAATGCAATTTTACCGCCTTTTAATGGGGAACCCTTTTTAAATACAACATTTAAAACTTTTATAAATTAAATTTTACAAAATAAACTTCTTATTTAGAATTGGGACATAATAATTTAGTTTCAATAAATTTTTTGTGTTTTTTTGATAACTTTCATATTTTGGTGAATAGTGAAAAATACTATATTTTAACTGAAAACAACTTTTTTAATCAAGATAATTTATAGTGTTAAATTATAAATTTTAATGATTTGGAATTATAAATAGATTATATTTTTACCATTTAATACAATTTTATTCATTGGAAATAATTTCACTTTGAAATTGAACATAAACAAGAATCAGTCTTTTGTTAGTTATTATTTCTTAAAAACACGCTTTTTGGTTTTGACAATGGGAATTAATTTTAAATTAATAAATTCAACTTCTATGTTTTGAATTTGGTAAAATAGACTTAATTTTGGAATTTAGAATATCAAAATTATCTTAGGGTGAAATTTTGGTATTTTTCTGAAAACATTCAATTTTTGATGAATAGTGAAAACATTGAGTTATTGGTTAAAACCAACTTTTTATTTAAATAATTATTTATTTTATTTAAATTTATAGATACATAATACCTATATAAGTTCAATATAATTAATTGGAGTCATTTTATAATAAGTTTAGATATATAAAAATTTTATTGACCTTTTTACCGTCTTTTACCCACCTTCTAGGAGAATTTGAAAATTTGCATAAAACCTAATTTTACTACTTATATGAGTTGAATTTAAAAACTAAGAGAGACACGGTTAAACTTAGTAAGTAAAATTTGGTTCAATAAGATGAAAATAATTTTTGTTGTATAGTAACTTTTGACTTTTATTTACCGCGGTTAAAGGTAAATATGGCAATTCAAGGTAAAACGAATATTGTAATAATACAAAATTACCTTAACACTTGTTCTAACGTTATTTTATGAGTCATGGACGACCATGGGAATACTTGGGTCTATTTGTAGACCCCATGGATCCACTTATGAATGATAATGACACTTTATTTTAATTAACTTAAAGTAAAGGAAAAAATGACATAAACAAATATATTTTAGTAAATAAACTTTTACCTGGGGTTATATAAGTCATATTTTTAACTATAAATATTAATTGGAAATCTAAAAATATTTCATACATTATGGTAATTTTTTTCTAATTTTTAGACGTTAAATAATTAAATTTATTTATGACACAATGATGATGCAGTAATTACCTTATTAATAAATGATTAAAATAATAAATATTATAAATATCAAATAAATGTAATTTGAGACTTTTGAAGAATTAAAATAATTTTATAAGTTAATATGACATTTTAGGGTTGATTCAATCAAATTTTCTTGATGTAATCATGCTGTTATGATTTTAACAAAAAAACAAATACCAAATAATGTCAAAACTGACATAAAATAGTTTTTAAAATAAATACTATATTATTGGTTGATTTAATATTCCTAAAAATATAAGGTTCGTCCAAAAATCTTAAATAATATTATATATTTCATTAATGAACCCCTTTAGGTTCTCTTGGAAGTTTAGAGTAAGTTTATTAACCATATAGTGTAAGAATACAAGAAGACACGGTAAAAGTTAAACTATTTAACTAAGAGTTAAATCTAAAAGATATGGTTAAAATGATAACCTAAAATTTTCTAAAACCTATTGGTTGAGAGGTTTTAGACCCATCCCAATAATTAATTTTAGATCCATTATAAACCAAAAATGATTTTATTATAAAATAATATTTCAAACTTTTCCTAAAGTGACCCTCACATCTCTTATAAAATGTCACTTCCCCCTCTCTTAATTTCACACCTAGAAATCCATTTTACTTGGCCAAAACCTGCCCAAATATCCTCCCAACATTACTACCTTAATCAAAGAGGCATTACTTTGGTCATAAAGCCAACCTAAGGATCCATTTTTATCAAATCAAAAGGAAGAACCTGAAAAAGAGGTAAATATTTCATCAGATCTTTCAAATTCTTTTCTTCTTACACTTCTTCTTTATTTATTGTTTCAATTATAAAATAATAAATCAAGTATCTTATATATAATGTGATGTTATTATAGAAATGGTAAAACAATATTCATTATTCTATCCATCCTATAAATGAAAAAGTCACCATACGTGCGTACCTATAGATTACCATCTCCACGTCGTGGTGTAGTTTGTTATTCAAACAATTCATTATTTGGATGAGAATAATAATGAGTATAACTGATGTAAATAATAAATATAAAATGTTAATGATTCTGTATATATTATATACTATCCAATTACATACTATTTCTCCATAAATATAATGATATCGTCGTTCGTGCGTACGTACGAATTACCGTCTCCACGACGTGATGAGATTCATTTCCACGTTCACCATTTAAAGATGATTATAAAATATATATCATTAATAAGTATGTAATATATGAAATAATAATTCTACTTAAGATATATATATATATTTACTTACATATATCATATTCACTTAGTTCCTTTCAATATGATATGAAAATGGAAACAACGTTTATGCGTACGTACGGACTACCATCTCCATAAATAGTGTTTTCCATTTAATTTATATGTATATTATACATATTTATATTCTAAATATACATGATATATAAATCATGTTTCATATTATGGAAGTATTTAAATCATGATCTAAGTAATACAATCAAGAGTAACAAGTTAAAACACATACGATAAAGAAAACAATTATTACCCGAAATGTTAATTTAACATGGAAATTATTATTAGATGGGTAGTATAAAGTCATAAATAAATAATGTATGATATCATAAATATTAATATGGTTATGTTATAATCTAATAACATGCTATGATCTTCATACAGGAGGTTAAACTTACCCTCGACTAAAGGAAAGTGCAGGATAAGGGGTTTCTTATCTCACTTTTAATTCTGTGAGATTTCCATTGTCCACCACTTATTTATTGCATGTGGTGCATTTTGTAATGCCACTAGATATATATTATCATGATTTTATTTATATTCATGATATTCTGTGATTCATTTTGTGGTCATTGACTATTGTTCATACGACTCGATTGATTACAACGAGGTAAGGGTTATTTCTTCAATCTCATTATTATCTGAGATTGTTCATTTGTAAGTATTTTCTGGGACATACTTATCATAGATACCCATATTTTATAAAAATGATTTCAAAATAAATATTTTAAGGTTTTATGGGAGGGTCTATTTAACTTGATCATAATTTTAAATGTTTTAAATATTTATCTTTCTAAACCCTTTTAATTAATGTCCATGTTTTTTAAATGATTTTAAGGATTTATTTATATGAACATGAATGTTTTGAAATGATAATTATTTTAAAAAGTTTCAAAGTGGTATGGGACACTTTGATTCAAAAATACCTTTTTAATTACAACCTTTATAAATTGTGAGAATTTTAATCGATTTCATGAAAATGGGTATTTCTCTCAAAGCATTTTACTGATCATTTTCATCTATGTCAACATCCTTTAATGGATTTTAACCTTGTTTGAAGTTGATTTATTATGATAAAAATATTCCATATTGTATTTAATGTTTTGTGATATGTTTGACTGTGGATGTGTTATTTTTATACCATTCATGGTTTATGGATAGTGTATTGACATTTCGTATGCTAGTTTTAATACAAATTTTTATGTTATATTTCATCCTTTTCTTATAATGAATGTATTGGACTAGTATGTTACGAGTTAGGGATTGGTAAAAGTAAGCCCTCTGAGTTGGGATCCTGTTACAGCAGACCCTATGGGTTGGAGTCCGGTTACAGAGACTCTCTGGGTTGGAGTCCGGTTACAGAGGCTCTTTGGGTTGGAGTCTGGTTACAGAGGCTCTTTGGTTTGAGGTCTGGTTACAGTTAGCCCCTAGATCCTAGCACGAGACCTTGACACAGAAATTAAAGTCTGGTACTATACATTCCCCCATTATAAAATTAGTTATTTCATGTTATTATTCGACTAGTAGAATATCCATGTGCATGTTTATATGGTAATGTTTGATTTATTTTTACCATATTATTTTCAAGTTTATGTTTAAAAGGCTACTATTTTTATTACACATATTCCCTTAAAAGTTTATAGCTTCCGCTAAATTATTTACCCTTACTGAGCATCTAAGCTCACCCCTTTCTAATGTTTTATTTTCCCAGGATCCCCAGAAGTGTTTTATCTTTGAGATGAAGGGTTAAGTTAAGGGAACAATGGAATTCTGAAAGGATTATTTTTTTATGTTGTATGTTAGAAAGTGTAATGTAACATTCATGTATGTAATCTATTTTCCAAGAATGCTAAAATGATCGGTATTTCGGGACTTGATTCCTTGTAATAATGCTAATGTATTAAAATAATGCTCTGACTCTGGGAATCTAGGGTCGGGGTGTCACAATAGTAAAGGTGTTTATCGTCACACGTGTGTGGCTGTACATGAGCCCTATGGAGAGCACAAACTCCATGGGTTCTTCATTGAACTGATGAGATATGTGAATTTTCATATTAAGAAGAAATAGGGTGAATGATTATTCAATGTGGGGTTATATTTATGTGGGGAATTATTGATCCATCATTAAATATGCAATCATTTCCCCATACCTAATTAAATGATTCCACATCCTCACCTTCAACCTCATGGTCAGGCTATTGTGATCAAGTATTCAGACATTTGAATATATCCATGATTAAACCGAGCTCCATATTCATTTTGATCTCATGATAATGGCACGATAAACTATTCAATAATCCAACTGAATACCTACTTAAATAAATTTTAATCAACCATGAGGTCAACATAGACTATATAAATTGAGGAAATTGAATGTGAGATTGACATGGTAGTACAACCAACTATACGACCTACCTTGAGTATTCCAATTTATTATGAGTAATGGACCTTCCATGAGTATTACAACAAATCATAAGTTATTAACCGAACACATGATGAAATGTAGGGATTAACCATATAGTGCTTGTATCTACTATGAGGTATGAGAAGTTTCATGATGTTTATATCCAAATGCAAGGACCTATCGAGAGGAGGATTTACCATGTGGATGGGAGAATCACTAGAATGATGAACGATTGATGTAGATGATTTCTACAATGGAAATTACATATATATTGATTTTGAGTTTTAGATATTGATTCATGCATGCAGTTTCACATTCATGCATGAAATTGTGGGCTAAGAGGCAATTTGTGGTGTCCAAGTTTGTATTGATCTCAAATCATTTAAGTGATGCACCAGGTAAAATGGAAACAAACATAACATTTATAAAACCTACATTCTAGAATTGAAATTCTTGAGTCATGTTTTTTTAAATTATATCCATGGTTAATTTTATATGGGACTATGTCATGGTTATTTTTATTAGGTTTTTTGAAGTGTTACAGCTTGAAGCAGTAAAATGGTAATCACATAAGGGTTTTTCTTATGAAATATGTAAGTGTGAAAGTGAGTTATGTAATGGTCAAGTTGTTTTAACCTTATGTTAGAAGTTTTTAAGGGATATCTTGTAATTATTATGATGTTTTTAATTATCTACCTTTATAAAATTTGAGCATGATAATTATAAGAAGGAAAATCATGAAATTTAAAATATCTCAAAGATCACAATATTTAAATGGTGATATTTCAGGAATGCTTAAAGATATTTATTAATGCGATTTTGAATGAGTTTTAAATATATAAGAACATTTTAGTTTCCTTATTTTAATAAGAAGAATAAATATTCACTATTCATAGTGAAAATAAATACAAGAATAAGAAAGAGAAATTAATGGTTCGACTCTGTGATTTTTAATATACCTTTTGAAAGTTGAAAAATAAGAGAGATATGATAGAGTGTCTTAAATTTTATGATTCTAATCATTTTTAAAGATAAAATATTGAATACGAAGAAGATAGCCTACGGTAGTAGTCCTATGAAGAAGAAGTATCATCCGTCAAAGATGGTATAAACTATAATAAGGGAGTTCTACGATAGTGTTCATATATTGTAGAAGACTAATATAAAGGATATTAAGGGGAAGAGATCTATGTTGTATGTACTATATTTATTAAGCACTGAGAATATTAATTATTTAGAACCATTATGATCAAATATCATAGTGAGTCCAGGTGGAGAATAAGGAAAACCTACCTATGTTTTTGGTGATCATTATCTGGTGGTTGAATATCAGTTCAGTAGTTCAGGAAAAAGTTTTAAATATAAAGTTGTATATGTATAAACAACTATATTTAAGAACTTGTAGTTTCTATATAAAAAATTATATACACTCAGGAAAATTTTCTATTCCTACCTTTTGGTATTTTAATAATTCCATCAAAACCACTTGTGTGGGACTTGAACTGTACTTGAAATCAGAACAACTCTTCGTGATTAAAAAAATCAATGTACTCAATACATTCAAACATGATAAGAATTAAGATCTCACTATGAGGTTAATCCTTATAAATACCGTGTGTTATTCTTCTTCACTTATTTTTTCATTATATACTTAGGTGAAGGTTGATAGTGAATTGATTGATCCATACCACTTTACCAAGGCGTAGGTTTGAATGAAAGATTGGTTAATAAAAGGAAATAAATCTTAGTAAAATTTTGGTACAAAGATCTACCCCTATCAATTTCCTTGATTGATCTATCTAAGACCAAATAGTTTCATCATAGTGAGGTTTACCTATGATTGGATTAATTTTGTCCCCATTTTTTTACAAGTTACAAATGAAGTGTATATTATAATTTGATACAAAAGTGACTCAAGTGGAAGACTTAGTATTTAATCCTATGGATGAATAAGTGAAGGTTTTTTAAATATAAAAAATAGCAAGAAGTGGGAGGAAAATAATTTCTTAAAAATATCAAGATAAAATAAGGATTAACCATAAGTTGAATCCAATCAAAGTGGAAAATGTTCATCTATAATTTTTTTTGAAAGTGATCCTTTTGAATAAGGAATCTCAATCTATAAAGAATAAAAATAAGATGAATCTATCAAGATTATTGAAAAATTACACTCTCAAATTTAAAGTTATGTGAAGATTATTCTTATTGAGGTAATCACATATATAATTTTCATTGATAAGAAACATCTTGAAAATAATGTATAACTAGAAAAGGATGTTGAAAAAGTGGAGTATACACTAGGAAATAAATTAAAAGTTGCAATTATATCATTTAACTTGTTGAATCCAAATATGAATCTTTGAAAAATTTGAATAAAATTATTTCCTTTATTAAAGAATAATTAATAGGTATTTTTTTTTGAGAAATAAGTAACTAATATTTTTTTAAATAAGTTTTATGTTCTTTTGAAAAGCTACATAAAACTTCTATGAATGTCAAGGTTGCACAATTAGACCTCAAGTATAAAAAGTTCAAGGTCCTTTATGGTTCTATAAAAGAAAATATAAAAAGTCATGAAGAGTATATTTATAAGGTAAAAATATAATTTGATGAGAGGTTGATATTGATTGATGATGAGAATAATTACCTCAATATTAAGTGCCTCAAACATAAGGCCAAATTGAAAAATTTGGAATCTTCCCAGCCTGAAATTTATCAAACTTATGAGAAAAGAGATATTACCAAATATTTTTATTGAGAATCATGATTATGAAATGAATAATATTTTTGGAAAAAATAACTTTAAAATTTCTAGAGTGGAATCTACATTAAACTCTTCTAATGAGTTTCCATCCATTATAAAATATGTAAATTGTGTTATTTTTTTTCTTGGATAGTTCAAGTTTTAAAAAAAATATATTCAAAAAAGGATGATGAAAGGTGATTATAAGTAATTAACCATTTCAAAGGTGGATAAAATAATAGATGGAAAAGATGGTCCCCCAAGGGAGGCCCAAAAAGTTGGAAATAAGGCTAAAAAAAGAAAGGTTCTAATTTCAAAAATTCTGGGAAGCATGCACTCCGAATAAGAGAACCAAGGTTTTTAGAAATTTATGGAATTTTTATAGGTTCATGAAAAAATTATTGGATTGTTTACATAATCTCTTAATTACTAAATTATAGAGAAGTCCATAATTGAGAGGGAGAAGATCAGAAGCAAAAAAGAGAACCCTATGAGAAAATATAGAATTCAAAAAAAGAGAGTAACCTATTTATCAAAAATAGATTTTATTTTCTAGAATGTTTATTTGAATTCTTGAATATATATGACTAAAATTATAATGAGTTATAGTATGTTTAAACGTAATATAAATAAATATCAATAAGGATAGAGTAAAAAAATTAAAAATAAAGGAAGTAATAAGAAAAGACGAAGCTTCCCTGGGAGAAAATTTAATAAAGAAGGTGTTCAACAAAATAAAAGAGTTATAAAAACCACTCCCAAGTATTCCAAGAATAAGGATTCCAAGGATGTCAAACCAAAGGTTTTGTGATTTTATTGTGTGAAAAAGGGCCACACCATGGGTTGTTGAAGATAATCCATGGAGAATAATTTAAGAAGTATCAAGTTGAAGTTAAGGGTAAAATAAATCCAATAAAGAGATAAAAGGATTATCTTAATGGCTGAATACATCCTAGAGGATGATTTGAAGATTTTACCCAAAAGGGGTAAGTATAAGTTTGAAAATAATCCATGTGGATATTTTAAATAGGTTGATTCAGTTCCAAACGTTTTTTTGGTTATTTATCTAACTGATTTGTAAAAGACTATACGATTGGAATAACTATGATTCTAACCCAATAATAAAATCTTAAAAGGTATCAATCACTCGTGAATGAAATATATTTATTAGAAAAGGATAATAGGTCTAATCCACATAGGAGAGAGTCCATGAGGTCTAAAAAAAGACTTTATTAAAGACTAATATTGAAAGCATGAAGGATGGAGTGAAAGGAGGATCTTGATTAATACTATATTATAAAACTTTATATATACCTTTTAGAACAAAGAGTTCCACCTTATTCGCTTAATGTTTTGTTTCATTTTTGTTCTATTTAATGTAAATAATTGAAGGTGGGGATTTTGGGTGTGAGTGATATAAAAAATAGTTAGCAATACAAAAATAAGAAAATTGGAATCACTTTTCAAGCCTTGATAAAATCTTGAAGAGTTACATATTATTATTTTATGATCTTAAAATATATTGAAATTAATCTATGGATGAAACTCACCATGATGAAGATGAGTTCGAGTGTCTTATAGAGAGATAGATATGAGAGAAGGATATTAAGAAGCTTCCATAAATTTTCATTAAATAAGAATGTCATTCCTAGAAGATTCCTGAGGTTATGCCATTGAAAATGTATGGGTTTGAACTCTTATAACCTTGGTTAAAAAATTAATATATCAACATTAAGGGGAGAAATTTATTTTTAATCAATGACATGAAAGTGGAAATTTGAGGATAATTCGAGGTTAATTTTAAATTTCAAAACCTAGAAATTTTTTAAATGATCAAATTTGTTTACATAGATATAAAGAGATATATTCGAAAAGGTTTCATTTTTATGATCATTTAATGGAAAACATTTTATAAACTGGTTAATCACTCTTGTTTTCAACACTAGGTTAGTGAACATAGACTTAGATTAGTGTAACTTGAGGCTCCTATCTAATTTCACATATGGCGCCAATAATCTTTAAATTGGGTAATGAAAAATGAAAAATTAGAACTGGAAATAGAAATTTTTAATACCCCGTATCTGTATAGGTGTAAAAATTATCAAGGGAAATTGAATTTTTGAGTTTGGTGGATGTTTTTTTGGGAACCATAATTCAAAATGAAAATATTAAAGTTTAAATTTCTCAAATGATTATTTTTAGATGGGGAATGAATCTCGGCAGGTGTCTTAGGGTCATGTGAGAGCCCGTGAGAGGCTGAGGTGGTTGTTGCAGCATAAAATAGATCAAACCACTAGATATCCATTGGGTATTTTAATGGGAAAGTGACTATTTCCCCATCAAATGTTAAGAGGGGAAAACCTCTATTATCCCCACATATCCCTTAATGCGAGACAACATCACTTCCCCCTTTGACTCCACTTTACACCCCTTTTAATAGATTTGTTTTAGAGGGTTATTATTAGATGATTATGGTACATCTCTTCCATTTTTGATCTCCACCCTCCTACTTCTTCATTTTTGTAGCATCCCTAACCTGATTAGCCACCCAAACAGTGCTATCTATCTGCATGAAACTGGCCTTAGGCATACCTCCCCAAACACCAAAGGCTACCAAAAAGTAGTGAGGGTGTAAAAAGGTATAGTGGGGATGTTATACCCTAAAATGGATTATAATATATTGGTACGAGTAATCATATATAACATGAATCAGAATAAAAATACCGAGAAAAATTGAACCAGACCCACAAAGTGGAAGAACATTAAATAATAGATAAATAGAGCAATCAATAAATATCTAGAAACAGTGAAATAATAAATAAACAAATCAACATTATAACTCACCACTATAGTACTACTAGAAAACAAGAATGCGACCATTACAGGCCATACAGATCAATATACAAAAGAAGGTTGCAAATTGTTCAACCAATACAAGTCATACATATATAGTATGCCAATACATGAAAGAAATTAAAATAGAAACTATAAATTAGAACAAACTTAAGGTCCCATTCCAATCTCTATGCAATTATCTACTAAGGTCCAACTCTTGGAGCCGATCCCTTACCTGAACATAAATTCAATAAGTCTACATGTGTCTTGAAGGACCCATGTAGGGTGTGAGAACTAGTCTCAATAGGATGACACCCATAGGTTCACACCAAGAATATGTGTTTAATCAAATGTTATATAACAAATAAAAGTAATAAGTATAGTGTAAAAATAAATAAGGATTCCTTGGTGCTCAACAACCACTAAGAAGCCACCACAAGCTTCAGCCGAGACTAGATTACCATAAGTTGAGAAGGCCCTTGGACCATGACCCAAATCACCCCTGATGTCAAAAGCCCATGTGAACTCTCAAGTTTAAAATCAAATAATGTAAAACAACACCATGTTCCTCTGGAAACCTTGTGTCTCAAATTGTACCGATGTCCTGAAGGCACACCCAAACATATAGTAACCTAGTCCCATGGACCCCCTGCTCAAAAGCTCACATCAGCCCAAGGACCAAAAACTGGGGGAACAATGATATCTATCCTCAAATAAAAGTCACTATCGGATCATAGCATGACACCTAAAGGGGAAGTGATATATACCCTCAAATAAATATCTAGGTCCACGACCTTAATAACATTGAGCCTCAGCCCCCAACTCGATAGTCTCATTACTATCAACCGAATGCTCCCCACCTTCCATTTGGATTTCTAAAGAAATCACCCCCAAAAAATTTCCTAAGATTCACTATCAGGGGCCTCTATCCAAATAAGTGGTCAGAACCACCTCATCAAAAGAGTCAACCAATGTGCACATGAATTAATTTAGTGATTTTACCATCACAGGAGAGTGGAAATCACTAACCCACAAAAACTTTGTCACCTCATGCCCTTACGACCATATCATTCAAAACTATTGGACATTCCATCCCAATATCATAGTCCATGTCCAACCTGACTGCCTCACCAGTTCAATCAAATATCCATGATGCCCAAACGATATTCAACACCACCCAAGTATCTAGTCCAAGCCTAACTAGGTGATCAACATCATCTCCATCCTTATGGCTTAAACACCTCAAGTCTCTAGGCCATGTCCGTCATAACCCCAATGGTCTTAGTAGTAATCACAAGCCATTATATATAAATAATTCAATTCAATTAAAAAATAAATTAAATTAAATTGAATTGAACATCTCAATTCCAATATAAAAAGACAATTCAATTTAATATGATTGAATTACATCATCTAAATAAACATAATAATATAGTATGGAGGGATTTCATGGCTCAGATTAGAATAAAAAAAAATATTCAATTAGAACAATCAAAATTAAGTGAATTAAACACCCCCAGAAAATTTTTTCCAAGGAGAGATGACCTCTAACCAAACCTCTCTTAAGTGAAAAAGGAAAGGGCATTCTCAAAATCATCCCACGAGCCATACAATCAATTCAATACCAAGCAGAGGGGGTCTTACTCAATTTCCCAATAGTGTGGTAAAATCCACACTCCTCAAAAGTACATAGAAAAATAAATTAAGGTATTAACCACCTACCTTATACTCATAGATATAGGCACATTTGATATCGATCTCCAATTCAAATCAGATTGGAAAATATCTGAGTTTACGTCAACCACTCTGAAAATATGGTGAAATAGATCAAATTGATATAGAAATTTATGAGTAGAAAGATAAATAAAGAAGAAGTATTTATAGGGTAAGACTTACTAATAAAATTATATTTCACATGACGATGTAAAGATCAGATCACCGACAGAGGAGATAACTCAAGGTGAAGAAGAGGAAAGGAGGGATTCCTCTTCTGTAGCATGCAACCAAGGGAGAAGAAATGAGAGGGAGAAGGAAAAATAAGAAAAAATAAATCAAGAGAAAAATTGTAAATTCCTACCCTTACTGGACCACAGAGTTTACCCAAAAAAATTTCCAAACCATGCAGTAACCATGCATGCTATAGTGTCGAGGTACTTTCTAAGTGGGAGTACCCATGTGGTCTACTGTACGATTTTCTATGACTGTGTGAAAACCATGTAGTAGCTCTCTGAAATTTTGCTAATGACTCTACATGACCGTGAAACCCACTTGCATATTTTACCAAAACTATGTGGTAGTGAAAAACTGGGCCACACAGTTACCTAGAAGGGGCCATGTGATTTACCCTAAACCGTACTCATTGACCTGCTATTCCAAAACAATCCATTCAACCTCCGATACCCCTGAAACCTCTTTTGAACACATGATCCTTTATACATACCTTTAAACTCATGTAAAAACATTATACAAAGATGATGTAACTCTTAGAATTTGATTCCAAGCAACGATAAAGAAAATGACACCCCACTAATTGAAAAGTTCAAATCAGGAGTGGTTTTTGACCCGACTCAAAAATCTAAGTTGTTATAATCTCCCCAGATTAACATATCTCATCTCCAAGATATAAAATAAATCATGGATATGGTACCAATCATAAAAATATTGTCAAAAACAACCCAGATAACTCCAGTCTCAATGGTATAGGTCAATTCACCTCTTAGGGGATCCCCACATTAGAATTTGCCTCACCTGTCCATTACAACCTAAATCTCAAATCAATTAAACTTCCAATGACTAATTATCAGTTCCAAGGTCCTCCTATGATTAATTTTCACTCCTTCACCACATCAAGTTCTCCAATTACATTCTAGACACCAAATTCACACCCGCACCGCATTGATTCCCCCCTCGAGCCCATGTCACATATGGCACTATGAGGTCCTATATCTTAGTAGATGCTCAAATAAAACACGGTGCCTCACACATAAATCAAGTGTCATACCATCAGGGATCCTAGATGCCTCAAAAATAAATTAACATGAATTATTGATACTTCTATGCCAAAGCAATTCATAAACTTGCATCCATCGATGCTCATGATTCCAAGAACCAAAAAGATCATGCACCCATAGTGTTCAAGTATAGAACCCGGTGCCTCACACCTCACACACACACTCACAGATATATATATATATATATATAAAACACATATGATATGACTCCAACATACTAAAAAACACGTAGTCTGTCCATATATACATACCTTGCAACCATTGCTCCGAAAACAAACATGCCACAACAGGTGATGAAAATAAAAACAAAAGTAAATCAAGATCATGACCTCAACATACCTCTAACTGTCACCAGCTCACCAACCTTCTCAGAATCCGGTAGCTCCATGGCATGAAACTGACCTGAAACATGGTTTCTTGAAGCATGACCTGCCTACAGTGCTGCTCCTACCACCAGCTAATGACCCCACTTACGGGTATCACTGTCTCTGCCAAGACCTATGTGTGTAGATGAACCTCAACCACCCTCACCTAGTACCGAGCCTGAACATTTATATAAAGCCTGTGCCTACCTTAGTCCTTGAATTATGGATGTATGAGAAGGATTCCTATAGAAAATGTCAATATGATCAACCTATCCACATGCCCAAAACTTCTTTAGAGTCTACTTACACTGAGTCCGGACATGTCTTGTATGCCCACACTAAAAGAAAACCATTGAAGATCCACTATGAGGTAGTCTAGATGATTCCCTAGCCTGACTTCTCTGTTGTAACTCATCTTGACCTCACTTCTTTCCATCTGAACCATCACCACTGAGATCACCTAAAGCCACTGACCAGATGAAGTAAGAACTATCCATCATGTTTCCCTCAACTATGAGAATCTAGTTCAATTTCATAGAGAATGAGGACAATATAAATATTTTTACCTATATCCAAATAAAATACCATAAACCATACTTGAAGTTCCTCACCCTAGAGTTATCATCACTCACCATGCTAGGTGAAAAGCAAGAAAACTAAGTGAACCACCCTGAGAACCCCAATTGATACCCTAGATAACCTCTAACAATATTGACTAGAGATTCTTGTCAAGACATGGACCAAAGGATATAAGATCTAGAGGCTACCAACCTATACTGGAACCTAAACCCAAGCCTTTCCCTGAGTCTATACCTGCTCTACCAGACCTTCAAGGTTCTGAATCTTCTCGTGCTCTAATGACACCCTGTCCACTCCATCCTAACGCTCCATTGAGTTGTCTATAAGGTTCCTGCTAAATACCATCAACATGGTTATATAGTAACTATGCCACATGGAATATCTACCTCATGGCCTCTTTACCCACCCTCAATAGATCTAAGTATCAATATAATCACTGGGCCTTTCCCATCCTTACAACCATCATTACCTCAATCCGATGACTGAATTTCCCAACCTAGTGATCAAAATAACCCCTTTCCATGATATCTACATGCTCTTATAAGATCTAGAACCATTTTATACATCACATGAAATTTTGTACACACACACACACTTATATATATTAGATGACATGTCAAATTAAACATGGAATAAATAATTACATATCACAAAAAATCATATTTATCAAGGTCATTGAAAATTATCAAATGGTATAATCAGTTTACAAAGCATACATGCATATATAAATTTGAAATACCCTAAAATATTCATATCAAAAGAAAAAATGAGCACAAAATCACTCCTTACCTCATAGGTCCAAATCCTTCATTACCATACCAAGATAATAGTCCATGTATCATATCATAACCTATAACATCACATTCCAAGTGACCCATAGAAGTGGAAATCATATAAACTATAACTAAGAAATATAGAAAATCAATTCTCTCCTCTAGAAACATGGTCCGTCCCTCATACCTGGGGTTGTAGGCACCCAAGCACAAGCTATAGACCCTGTTCTGATCACAACCTATTCTATAGTCTACCATATCCGAAACAGTAAGACCATCAGAAAATAAATGGCAGTCAAGATCTCCTTAATATCCATCCAAATATTTTTATTAAATCCAAGTAAAGAATTCCTCTAATACCACTTGAAGCATCCCTAACCCGATTAACCACTTGAACAGTGTTATCAAGCTGGGTTCCCATGTCCTTAGGCATAAATCCCCAAACACCAAAGGCTATTAACTAGTAGAGATGTTATTAAATGGTACATTGGGGAGGATATACCCTCTGAGGATGATAATATACCGGTCTGAATAATATTATATAACATGTAGCAGAATAAAAAGACTCAGTAGACTCGAACTAGACCCGTAAAGTGGAAGTACAGTTAATAAAAGACAAATAGAAGCAATAAATAACTAGAAATAGTAGAATAATAAATAAATGGATCAACATTTTACCATACCACTATAACACCACTATAAAACAAGAATTAAACCATAATAAGACATAAATATCAATATAAAAAAATAATCTCCAATGGTCTACCAATACCAGTCATACATATATATAATGATGATAGAAGAAATAAACTAAAACATAAAATCTAACTTGGAATGATATCAAGGTCCCATGCCAATCTCCATGAAAGTAGCTACTATAGTCAACTCCTGGATCTGATCCCTTACCTGAATGTATATTCAATAAGTCTGCATGCATCTCAAAGGACCTATGTAGGGTGTGAGAACTAATCTCAATAGGATACCACCCATATGTGTGCATTTATAATATGTGTTTAAGTAGGAATGATATAATAAATAAAATTAGTATGATGAAAACATAAATAAGGCTTCCCTAATGCTCAATATCCACCAGGAATCCATCACCTACCTCATCCAACACCGTAATATCAGTTGTAAAGAAGGTCCTTGGACCAAGGCCTAAAGCACCACTGATGTCAAAATACCAGGTGAACCCTCAGGTTCCACCTCAAATAATGTAACTCAGCACCATGTGGCTCCTGAAACCCCATGTATCAAATAGTACTAACACCCCAAAGGCACACCTAAACATATAGTAACCTGGTCCCAGGGTCCCCCTACTCAAAAGCTCAGGTCAACCCAAGGTCTGACAACCAGAGGAGCAGTGATATCTGTCCTCAAATAAAAGTCACCTTTGACTTGTAGAATGAAATTCAGAGGCACAACGATATCTATCCTCAAATAAATATCTAGTCCCACAACCTCAATCATGGTGATCCTCAACCCCCGACTTGATATCCTCATCACTATAGACCAAAGGATACTCACCTTCCACTTGGATTTATATCTCAAGAACCCCAAACCATTTCCTAAGACACACTATCAGGGGCCTTTATCCACATGAGTGGTCAAAACCACCTCATCAATGGAGTCAACCTATGTAAACATGACTCAATTTGGTTATTTGGTCATCACAGGTGATTTAAAATCCCTAATATAAAATAATTTAGCCATATAAACTCTAAAACCTCATCCCCTGCAATCGTGTCGCTCAAAACTGATGGCCTTACTATCCCAATATTACAAGACATACCCTGATGGCCTCAACGACTCAATCTGATGTCCATAACACCCAACTGATGGTCAACACCACCCAAATATATGTGCCAATCCCAAATATATGATCAAAAATACCTCCATAATGATATCCTAGACACCTCAAGTCATTGATCCATTCCTTTCATGATCCCAAGGGTCTCATCAGTAAGCACACACAATTATATTTAAATAATTCACTTTAATAAAACAATAAATTACATGAAATTAAATTTTACATCTCAATTCCAGTATAAAAAGACAATTAAATTTAATATGATTGAATTGCATCATAAAAATAAACATAAAAATTCAGTATAGAGGGCTTGAATTCCTCAGATTAGAATAACAAAAAAATCAATTAAAACAATCCAAATTAAATAGTTTAAACACCATTGGACAATTTCCCCAAGAAGTGATGACCTCTAACCCAACCTAACTCGAGTGAAAAAGGTAAGTCCATGCCCAACGGTGTCCAATAGGTTATATGGTCAATTCAATACCATGGATCAGGGGTCTCTCTCAATTTCCCAAAGGTGTGCTAAAATTCACACCCCATGAAAGTAAGAAAAAACACAAAGTAAGGTATTCACCACCTACCTTAGACTCGTAGACATAGGCACACCTGATATCTATCCCTAATTCAAAGTAGATTGACATATATATAAGTCTCCATAGAATACACTAAAAATAGGGTGAAACATCTAAAATGGATTTAGTGGTCCACAAGGTGAAGTAGAAATGAAGAAGTGCGGATGGGGTAAAACTTATCGATGCAGTTCTATTACACATGATGACATGAATATTGAAGCACCAACAGAGAAGATAAATCAAGGTGAAGAGGGAAAAATTAGGGCTTCCTCCTTTGTAGTACGCAACCAAGGGAGAAGAAAGGGGAGGGAGAAGTAAAAATAAGAAAAAAAAGAATTAAATAAAAAAGCATAAATTTTTACCCTTACTAGGCCAAATGGTTTACCTGCACTATTGTGTTGAGGTACTACTTAAGTGACAGTAACCATATGGCCTATTATATGGCTTTCATTGATCATGCATGAACCATGAAATAGCTCTCTGAAACTTATTTATATGAGTTTAAATGGCCGTTATCCCCACTCACATGGTTTACCAAAACCATGTGATAGTTCAAAATTAGGCCGCACAGTTACCTAGAAGGGGCCACACAGTTTACCCTAAAACATGTGCCCTGATCTGCTATTCCAAAATTGGCTATTTAGACTCCGACGCTCATGAAACCTCTTCTATACACCCGAGTTTTCCGAAAAATCTTGAAAATTTTGTAAAGACACGATAAAAAGATAATAAAACTCTCTAAATTTGATTTTGAGTAATGATAAATAAAATGATACCCCCACTAATTGAAAAGTTTGAATCTGTAGTTGTTTTTGACCAGAGTCAAAACCCAAGATGTTACGATTTTATATTATTTTTTATTTTATGGTTTACGGGTTTGGTTCCATTTCCACTAGAATATTGTAATTGGAGGATATGGATATGGTTTCTATTAATCCCTTATAGAAGGAATCCTAATAAAATGTCCACCTTTCACTACTGAATGTTTTGAAAAAGTGTGTCATTTATTGATTTTCCCTAGGTTTGTACAGTAGTAGAAAATATATTTTATTATTTTAACATTGGTTTTATATCCAATGTAAATTAATATGATGTTGTAAGTGTTATTTTTAATATTATTTATATAAATTGAAGTTAAAATTATTATTTATGAGACATTAAATATTGGTTATTCTTATAATCATCCTCAAAAGAACAATTTGAATACTTTCAACATTGGTTATTATGTTAAAATATGTGTAATTATACTTATTCTATATGTTATCATAATAAATGATGTTAAAAACATGGAAAAAAAGTATAAGGTTGTAGTTCATTTCATAGTCTTCAATTTGACTGGTCATAGAGCTAAAAAGGACTCATGAATCAACAGTTATGGACATTTAAAGTTTTATATTTTTTTAAAAATATTACTTCAATGAAAATTACTCGATTTGAAGAAAACATGAGACTCATGAACTAAAAATTATATAAAATATATGAGAAAAATAACAATAAGCTTAAAGATTTGGCATGATTTCCTTGCTTGTTTTGAGATCCTTCGAATATGTATATCGAATGTTGATATTAATTTTATTTTTAGATAATAACTCATGAAACATCCTTAATTATGGTTGTTAAGAAATTTAAAACTCTGGTTATCAAATTCCAGGAGGATATTTTTTCTTATTACCTATATGGGAAGAATTATATATCATAAAAAAAATGTATACTAATAAAGAAAACCAATAGTAAAATAATGAAATGATGAGAGAGAAATTTTAATTTCTATGGTGGAATCATTGAATAGATAAATGATTAAATGATAATATCTATTGAAGAGGAATATATTGAAAATATGGAAAAAATGTGAATGAAAATTTATATATGTTAGTAGAAATTGTTTTCTCACAGCATTATAAAAATTAAGCGGGAACTTAAAAATGTAAAGCATGCTATAAAAATATTGAAACCACACTTTCAAGCATTGTGATATTTAACTTTTAACATTATATATTATTATTAAAAATGTTAAAAATAATATTTCCAACTTTAGTTAATTAGAAATAAAAGTTAAATATATTATAAATATATATTTACAAGGTCAGTGTTTTATAAAACCAATGTTAAAAATATTTTATAAAATATATTTAACATTGATTACAAAAAATATAAAAATATAAATATTTTTTTAAAGTATTTTTGACGTTTCTCTTTCAAATGAAAGATGTGAAAACATGAATACACTAAATACAATGGAATATATCAATTCTTATGATTTTTTTGAATGTTTTTGGAGCTAAAAGGGTTTTATGGATCAAAATTTATGGAATTCAGAAGTAGGACTTCTCTTAGAGAAGTTCAACTTCAAACAGCCATAAATTTTGATATGTATGTTTTTTTTTCTCTTGGATCATTCTATTTGAATATTGGGAACCAAACTATGAACTGATATTTTTCATTTCCATGTTTTTATTTATATTTATCCAAAAAAATGTTGTTAAAAATTTGCATGAAGTGGTTGGTTTAACATCAGTTCATTAAGAACTGATGTTAAAAGTATAATTTTAATTCCATATCCAAAAAATAGAAGTAAAAAGTCTTATATGGGGACTTTTAATGTCAGTTCCATATAAACCTAAATGAAATATATTATGTTAAATTACATTTTTATGCTAATAGTATTTCAAATTTAATTAAATTGATTATTGATATGGTGCAACATATTGGAGATTTTGCTAGAAATATGGTTGGTAGTGTGTGATGGTTCTTCCATGGGTGGTTAGTCGTGGTTTGAGTGTAATGTGATGAAATAGTGAGTTGGTTGGTGTTATGTATTTTTGTTTTATTTAAATTTAAATTATTAAATTTTTTATTTAGATTATTTAATTGATTTTATGAAACTAAAATTAATTATTTGTGCTTAATGATGTGAGGTAGGATCTTGGGATTGGACTACGGGCCTGGTTGATCTTGGTCGAGCTTGGACAGGTGTTGGATAAAGTTATTGGCTTATATATATAAATGGGAAATGAACCAATTATTGTAGGTGGTCCTCAATACATGCCCTATGGTTTATGGATTTGTTTATGGTACTTACGATGTGTAGCCTCACCTATAAAGGAATTGGCCTGTTTTATTTAAGTGGTTTTATAATTAATTTTTTTATTAATTAAATTGATATTCCATGAATAAAAAAAATTTCAAGGCCAAATTGGTCCTTGTGCACTGGTCTTATACCTCGATCATCAATGGTTGAGGTATTAAGTGTTGACTTCCCTAGACATTGTTACCCCTTGGTAGGGGTGAGAATTTAATAAAATGAAATGAAACTCAGTTTGAGGTGCTAGTGTAGGTTCCCTTGGACCTTCCTTGTATAATAAGTTAATTATTTGGGATTGGTGGTTATAACATGATCATGGGTTGGGTGAGTGATCAAACTTGAGAGACCATAGAGTTCGAGATGGGCTTATTCCATATCTTTAGTGGGTTACCTATGAGGTATAACCTGGTTGGCTTATATGGCCATGCCTTTATTATAACTTAGTGAGGGATTTACTACCATTGGGTAATGGGAAAAAGCTCATGTGCTCTAAATTTGAGCAGGAGAACCCCTGTGGGTGCCTAGTGATGTTTTAACCCTAATAAGGGGGTGTTTTTTTTGATTGTATAGTGATGGTGGGTTTAGAAATTCGACCAAACATTATTTTTTTATGATGTGATATAGTGTATTACCTTTTTGTAGTTTTGGTTATTAAATATAAAAATACCTTGGGGTGATCTTTTATTTTTCATGGAAAACCCCCAAGGGGAAGTGATTTATTATGTGCTACTATATGAGAAAACTCTAGTTGGGGATGTCTGTGATACTTGGCTAGGAAAAATATTATATGGGAGGTATATGATACTGTTGTTGGGGTTTCCATGGATATGGATATGAGGTTGATCTAGTATATTGGGATAAATATTTCTAGGATCATTCCCTAGGTCAATGATACTCATGGGCTTATTCCATAGCTAAGAAAACTCCCATAGGGGAGGTCTTTGATATTTATTTATATACCGAGGATATGGGAGTCTATTATATTGGTAGGAGTGGTTTTCACAACATGATCAAAGACACCTGGACATTGGATGAAGTAGGTATGGTCTATTTGGATCTTAGACCTAAGGATCAACAATGATATAGTATATGGTACATGGGTTAGAACGATTCATGCGACATGCTCAAAGATATTCTGACATCATTCAGAATTAGGTATTGTGGGTATTTTTTTTTATTAATTTTCATTAGTTTATTTATTTATTGTAATCATGTCACACACACATATCATTTAATTTATAGTTATGTACCAAACCACATTGGTGGTACCCTACTGAGTTTTTAATCACACAATGATCAGGCATCCATTTCACTTGGGTACCCAAGAGGACCCTCACTTGGTTATAGTAATAGGTTGGATAGAGACCTGGGTTTTTATAGTTGAGTAGGATATCTTATATTAGTTTGTAAATCGGGATAAGGTGAGGCTTGGGGATATAGTGGAGCCTCCTGTACATTTATTTTGTTTGTGAATTTCATTTTTTATATGGAAAAAGCTTAATGGATGATCATGTCATGACCCCATCCCCCCAAAGGTACCCCTCTTATTCCTATAATGAGAAAAGGGAGATAATTACACCGGAATATCAACTCCAATAGTACATGGGTTGGTGATATGCACTTAGGGTATATCATACACACAAATGGGATGAAATACCATTTAATATTTTAAAAATAAGAGATAATATAGAAACACCCAACAACTCCTACTCATAACATAAGTAATGATATATCCCAATACATGCATGTAATTTCATAAAAATGAAAATCTTAAAATGAAATTACATGTTCCAAAAATAAAATCCTTGATAGTGACCTTAAATTATAACCATCTCCTAAACCTCTCCACAATCTATTAATTCCTATCCTGATCATGAATCAAATTCTACGGACCTAAAAAGAAAATAATAGTTTATATATATATATAGGGTAATAATTATAGATATACTAAATAGGATCCTCCCCTAAACTTCTCATGAAAAAGATTAAAAAGAATACTAAATATCAATAAACAATGAGTGAAGTTAACTCATAACCTAATCATGTATTCTAGGGTCCCAACCTCACCATGTCTTTCTCACCAATAATCACATAAAATAGTAATATAATATCCATAATATATCAAATAAGGTACCCTTATAGCACATCTCTACTAGTTTTCCACTCCGCCATAATGTTTCTCATCCTGAGATATCTCTCTCCAAAAGTAATCCAACCCAAAGATACCTGGGATACTGTAACATACCATTCACCCTATTCATCACATCATCAAATCCCTAAAAACTATGTATCCTGTTAATCACATCCTCTCATCATCCCATTCGCCATCTCCAGATATCAACTAAGTAGTTTCCGGGTTCCACCATAGCCCATATGTTGAGTATTATACCTCAAGCCATCAAAACCCATACAAAACATACCTATAATAATCCATAGGATACTATATCTAGAGATACATGTGTGTGAAATTAACACAATCCATTAAATACCCCTATACACATATATGATAAAGGTAACCACCATGCATACTAGCACATAATACTATCAGGAGAAGAGACAAGGGAAAAAGGGGGTAGTCAGTCAACCATTCCTCACCATCCTAAATAATTGTAAAAACCACCACCTAAAGTCAACTGGGTGTTAGTCACCATACCTAAAAGGGTGTATTATAATATGAAATCAAATAACATGTAGGATATATATATCTTACAACCACACTGTGGGTATTAACCTAGTCTTAGGCTTAGCTGCAACTATTGTCACTTGGACACTTGACCGAAACTGGTAAGAATTAGATATCCTATAAGCATAGAAACATCCAAGAATTATTTCATCTAATTATTCACATTAAAAATATAATATAATATTATTATTTTAATTAATCATTAAAATTTCCATAACATTACTTTCACAACATCACCAACTAATTCCTATGCTCTCAAGACATAAGGAATTGATCCCACCATTTCTCAAGATTATCATCATTGTATAATAATAATCCAGCACACCATAGATTAAAACATTTTTTTATTAATTATCATTCCATAATTTACGGTATTGTATGAATTGTACTAAGCTACCATAAAACTGAATCATAAACTGAGGACAACGATCTATGTTAAGTAGTAGGGAAAAGGAATGTATAAACAAGCAACCTAACCATATGAGATTTTAAGTAGATTTATTAACAAGTAATTATTTTGGATTCTAGAACAATAATAATGGGTAATACTAGATTCAATATTCTCTTCTAGTCCTGGTTCTATCCCCAAATCGAACATGCATATTACCATACATCCCTCCCACCATCATCGGTTCCAACCACTGCCACAAACCTGAGTCTCCTCACCCAGGTGTCTTCCACCATCAACTATCCTAGGATCACATCATGTATCTCTATAAGGATCATATATATATATATATATATATATATATATATATATATATATATATCTAAAAAAGGAAAAAAAGAAACAAAAAATATTAAACATGACATCTTGTCCCTAAAAACCAAGGCATCAAACCTTCACAAGCAAGTAAGATCACTCGAACCCAAACATTTATCTTTATGAAACAACTAGTTCATTACTATCTTATATTAACCAATTTTTTTAATAATTTACAACCTAAATTAACCCAAGGAATCAAATATTAAAACCAATTGATCAATTAAACATTATTTAAGAATTACTTCTAATTTTTGTATTGCCCCAACCCCAGAAGCCCAAAGATGGTGCATTATTTTAATACATTGGCATGATTACAAGGAATAAAATCCTAAAGGACCGACCAATTTATGATTCTTGGAAAATAGATTACATATATTAACTTTACATTAAAATTCATAACATAAATTATAACATAGATAATTCTTTAAGAATTCCATTATTCTGCTATCTTAACCCAACATATCAATCATAATACATATCTTGGCATCATAGGAAAATAAAACATAAGAAAGGGGTGAGATCAGATGCTTATTAATGGTTAATAATACATAAAAAAATTTAATAAATAAGAATAAACTATTAAGGAAAGTATAAAATTGAATCAAAATCCTTTTAAACATAATCTTGAGCATAATATGATAAAAATAAATCAAATAATTCCATTAAACATACACATGGATATTATACTAGTCAAATAATCACATGTAATATCAATAACTAAATCTCATAATGTGTGAATGAATAATGAAAAAAATATGCACTATCATGATATATCATCAAGATAACAACTATCAAGATCTATCTTTATGACTGTTCAAATATGTGGGTAAAAACCCGTCTGATTTGTGTCAAGATCTATCCTCCTGACAATTTTAAACTACTTGGTAAAAAATAAGAATGGTTTTTTGCCAAATGATTTCATATCATGAGATCTACCGATGCATAGAGGGTATATATAGGGCCCCACCCATCACTTAATAAGTCCAATTGATTCCTCATATGAAAACATAAACAACATAAACATTTGTATTGAAAAACTAGCTTACAAAATTTGAATACTTTAACTATAAACCATGAATGGTACAAAAATAGCACATCCATATTAAAACTGATCATAAATCCTTCAATAAAATAAGTTATATTATATCATAATATAGCAACCTTAATAAAACATAAAATTCAACAAAGGATGTTGACATAGATGAAAATACCCTAATAAAATCGTTTGGAATATCTTGGAAAAACACCATTTTTCTTAGAAATCATTTATCTAAAAGCCACAAATTTATAAAAGAATACATTTAAAAAGATATATATTTTTGAATAAAAGTGTACCATACCACTTAGAAATATTTGGGAGAAATTCTAAAATTAACATTTTAAAATTTTCATGTCCTTATAAATAAATCCATAAAACCCGTTTTGAAAACATGGACATGAATGAGAATGATTTAGAAGAATAAATATTAGAAACATTTAAAATGATGTTTTATTTAAATATTACCTTACATAAAAACTTAAAAATACTCATTTTGAAAACATTTTTAAGAATCATTTACATGTATGATAAATATTTTACAGTAAATAATTACGTATAAACAGTCTCATATAATAATGAGATTGTGAAATTAACCCTTACCTCATAATTTAATTTATGTGAGGATGTGTTAACCTCCTGTATAATGGTTAAATAATGTCATTAAATTTGTACCAAAACTATATCAATATTTATGATATCATATAAAATCATTTATGACTTTATATTACCCATTTATTAACAATTCGATGTTAAAGCAACGTTTTAGGTAATAACCGCTTTGTTTATCGTACATGTTTTGACTTGTTATTATTGATCCTATTACTTAGATCATGATTTTATTACTTAAAGAATTTAGAACATGATTTATGTATCATATATATTTAGTATATATATATATATATATATAATATGAAATGGAATACACCGTTTATTGAGATGGTAGGCCGTACGTACACATGAACGCTGTTTCCGTTTTCCAATCATATTGAATTGAAGTAAGTAAATGACACACACACACAAACATAATTATAGAAGAATTATTATCTCATATATTTCTTACTTATTCATTATATATATTTCATACTTATTAATTATATATATTTTTATAATCATTATTTAATGGTTAAGGTGAAAGATTAATCTCATCGAGTTATAGAGACGATAGGCCGTAAGTACACACGAGCAGCGATACCATTCCCTTAATGATAAAGGGGTAAAGAAATAGATGGTATGTTAATTATAAAAAATAAATATATTTTCATATTTATTATTTATATCAATTATATTCATCATTATACACATTGAAATAAAGTTTCAATGAAAAACAAATTATACTACAACGTGGAGATGATAAGTCATATGTACACACAATGGTGATATTGTTATTCATAGGGTAGATAGAAAGATGAATATGGTTATAACATAATCATAATAAAATATAAAAATATATATTATAAAATACTTATTAATTTATTATGTAAAAAACATAGGAATAGGAAGTGGAAGAAGAAAAGAAATTGAATTGAATTGGTAATACAATTACCTCTTCTTCGAGTATCTCCTTTTTATTTGCACATTAATACTTGTTAAGTTGAATTTATTCCAAAATTATGGCCTCTAGAATGAATTGAGGGAAGTTTTTAAGAGAAATGGTCAGGTTTTGTCAGAGCCAAAGTGATTAAGAGGTGTGAATAAAAGAGAAGGAGTGGTACTCTTTTATAAGAGAGGGTAGTGACACTTTTGAAAACTCCAAAACTATTAATTTAATATAAATTAATTTTAAATTTCAAATAGATCCAAAGTTAGTTATTCAGAGTATAAGATGAGGATGGGTCTAAATAATATCAACCAATATATTTTAGACATGTTTAGGTCACAATACTAACCTTATAATTTGTCTTTAACCCTTAGTTAAAAAATTTAACTCTTACCATGACTACTTGCCTTTTTACACTACAGGGTTAGTAAAGTTACTATAAAATTAAAAACTAACATCAATTGGATAATTTATGAAATATTTAACAATAAACTAGTTATTTTTATGAAATATATATTTTTATTAATTTTACGTCATTTAATAAAATATTATTTATTTTAATATCTAATTTATGTCAATTTGACACTATTTATTACTTTACTTTTTAAAAAATCATATAAACTTGATTCCTTCAAAAAACTACATTATATAATACCTAACATGTCAAAGTCATCCAAAAAATTCATTTATGGCATCCAATATTTCAAATTATATTTATTTTAATACTATTAGTATCATTTACTTGATTCTTCCTTTATTAAATCAATTACTACATCATCATTGTGCCACAATTTAATTTAATTAGTTATTTTATAAAATTAAAAATAAATTACCATGATTTAGATAAATATTTTAGATTTCTAAAAACTATTTATAGACTACCATATCACTAGTATAAACTCATATTAAAAATGGTATAGTTATTAAAATTATGAGTATTCCATTTTTCACTTATATTTAAATTAAATATAATAAAATTATTATTCTTAACCAAGTGGATCAAAAGATAATAATTTTTTCCTAAGGTATATTTTTGTCTAAAAATACTTATTCAATGAAATTAGGAAAATTTTTAGGGTAATTTTATAATTTTATATTATTATTTTTTACCTTTAATTACCCAATTTACCCTTAATTGTGGTGAATAAATAAAAATACACTAAAGTTATTTTTCACCAAAAAAATAAGTTGATTATATTAGATATAAAATTTTATAATAATTACAACCATGTATGTTTGTTTTTCCAAATTCAATTCATAGATGTGGCTAAATTCAGTTTAATGCTAATGTGGTGAGAAGGCAGGTATAAGTGACGTTTAAAAGTTCAGTAAGTTTTTTATATCTAATTTTATTATAAAAAAATTCAAATTAACTAAATTGGATTGATATTTGTATTATTTATTTATTTTCACTATAAAATAAATTTAAAGTAAAATAACTATTTTAATAAAAAGTTGTTTTTTTAACAACAATGTAGTATTTTTCACTATTCATCAAAAATTTATACTTTTCAAAAAAATACCAAAAATTCATCCTAAAATAATTTTGATATTATGAATTAAAAAATAAAGTCTATTTTGAAAAATATAAATTTAATTATGTGGTTAATACTATTCATAACCATTTTTTAAATGGATAATTTGATAGATTATAGTGTGCTCGAACATGGTGTTGCGTGCAACACAAGCTATTGTAGAGATTAAATTTAAAAGAGACAAACTATAAAATCTCAGAGTGTTACAAGTTTCCTCAAATTATAAGGAAGAACATTTTCATTCAAACATGCCTTATTTTAACAATAAATACCAGCATCTCATTATTTATCAAATTCCATTAAAATAATGAATAATGATTTCAATTAAACATGTATCAAGAATCACTTTGATTTACAAAAAATAATAAGAAATAATTGTTTTATTTAAACATACCTATTTAATTATTTATCTAAAAAAAATTACTAGCTTCATGTTCTTTAACCATATTCAATGTAATAGTCATTCTAATCTAATGAATAAATAGACATTCTAATCAGATCTTTAACATAGTTAGCGTACTTTCCAGTAAAATTATTGGAAAACCATTATCATGATGAAAACACATGTGAACCCTATTACCAAAACAAAGGTTTAATATTTAATCTATATTTATATTCATTAAGATCAATTCCACCATTACCCCTAGAGATTAATCATGATAACTTTATAACTACACATAAAATAATAAAATAATAAAAAAGCCCCTACATAGATTAAGAGTTCAATATTCTTCACACAAGAATAAAATTTTGATGATCAACCACCATCAAAATCAAAGGAATATTTTCCAAAACTTATCCCCATTAATCTTCCAACCACTAAGCTCATATTTAATCCTCAAAATAGAAATATTTGGCTTAAGTAACATTCAAATAAATTGATGAAGGAAGGAAGAAGAAGAGAAAGGTACCTTGAACTAAAAGTGTTCAATTATCCTTGAACTAGGGGTTATAATCTCTTAGAGTCAATCAATAGATGCCAAGGGATAATGAACCAACACTCACCCTATGAAAAATTCTTTCAATGAAAAATTAATGTGAGTAAACAAGTAACCTTTCCATAGGTTCACCATATGTGTCTAGAAATTTAAGAAATTAAAAAGGAGATGCAAAGATTAGTTAATAGAGGATAAGAATCGAGTTAAAACTACATTCAAGACCCCAAATTTATAAGTCACATGTTTCCCCTTTGAAATAGAAAAAATACATGAAGAAAGACAACAATTTTTTCCATTTTTATGAAAAATTTATCCTCACCATAGCTTGCACCACACCCTTGTCCAAGCAGTGGTGTTCTTCAACATGTATCCCAACATAGAATGAACCAAGTAATGTTACACAAACCTAGGGAGTTTTTTCCTAAAAATGGTTTCTTTAACATATTGATAATGCATTTTTAGGCTAGAAGTTTTTTATAGAAGGAAACTGAGGCCACTATGGATTTCACCAGGTCATTGTGTTGCCCGTTTTGTACATAAAGAGTGTCTAAAGACCTCCAAACTCCTCCAAAAATATCCAAACTCCTTCTAAACATCACTACGACTTATGAAAATGAAAAGGAAAAAGATGATAAGTTCTGGACCATTACGTTAAATACCTCCCAAATAAATATCATCCTCAAGAATTTAAAACCAAACTCAAAGAGAAAGAAAAGAAAAGGGTTCTTTGAAACAACCACCCTGTGAGATACCTCTCAAGAGTATCCATATCATAGGAGCTCAACCACCTCACATAAAGGAATAAGGTGAAAAGATAAAAAACACTAACAACCATCTCCAAAACAATATCTTAGGGGAGATACCTCTCAAAAAATTGCAAGGACAAAAAAAAGGAATCAAGGAAGAGAAAACCATATCATAATCCATATAATGGTGGAAAACCAAAAACATCGATAAAAAATATGAAAAAATATCAAAAAAATGGGAAATTGAGTACATATCTACAACTAGTGTTCCTAGGAACTCTCCACCTTGACGCCATGCCACCAAAGGACATGAAAAAAATGAATTTCATTCATATAAAACACCTTCTATTGTAGGTCCAGGATCTCTATATGACACTCCTTGAAGGTAGAATTATTATCAACATCAATATTACCCTAATATATAGAATTATATTCATCATAAAGATAGAGGATAATCAATGATACATGAGAGACATTATGTATCTGGAATATATATGTGGAAAATTATATCAGATATGCATTGGATCCATATGATCCAACATCTATCAATTCTTAAAAAAAGGGGAGAAATATTTCTCCCATGACTAAACCCTCACTACACATGATGATGAGTCACATTCAAGAACATATGACCTCCAACATCAAACTCCAAAAGACTCCTCCAATGGTTGACATAGAACATCTAATGATCATGCAGTAACTTAGTCATATTAGGAATCACTTGCATTATCTCTATCATTCATTGCACTATTTCAACCTAAGAATTGCTAACTCTCTCACCCCATTCCAACACAATAGATAATGATAAGGTTAGCCATACAAATATTTAAATGGTATATACCAATTGTGGAGTAAAAATATTATTATAATAAAACTCAATCAAAGGTAGGTGCCTCATCTAAGAACTTAAAAAATCTAGGACACAAGCATGCAATATGTATTCAAGTGTTTGTATTGATTGCTTCATCTAACCATACTTCTATAGATGAAAATAAGTGATAAGAAAAAATCATGTTCCAAAAATAATTCTAGACACCTATCTATAACCTATAGGTAAAATGAGGATCACAATAAGAGATAATTATCCTTGGGATCCATGGAGCCTCACCACCTCCTCCGAGTACTACATTGACAAAACCTCCACTGAGACCCACTGGTATGGATTTGTAAAATGCTATACTATCACCCATATAGAATAGTATCCCCCCAAATATTGATTTAAACTAGTTAAAAAGTCTTTCAAAATTCTCTACCACTTCTACCTATGAATATATAACGATTATATACAACCATTAAACCTTGGTGTTCAACCTTCACCTTCTCGCATAACAAACATTGAGACATGAAATTTTAAATGAAATGATTTAACCTATGCTACTAAAATTAACCTCTCATAGAACACTATACATTTTTCATGCCGAGATATAACACCAAAGGTGATTTTTAGAACTTTTATAGAACCACCTAATGCATCACTAAAGGAAAGAAAATTCTCCCCTATAATAGCACACGATTTTGATCATCCTTAGACCAACCATCATGGGAATCAACATAGATAACCCAGTCTTTCTTGGTCTCCACCTCGGAATCCCCCAGCTAGGAATCCTCTTACTACTGCACAAAATATGATAACACCATCCTCTAAAAAAGGCATCCTCTATTAACAACCTATCCCATATAAATATTCAATATGGAGATTTCTTCCATCACTCTCTAATAATATCCAAATTCATTCCTGGTATCACTATGTCACTTCCTTATTAATTCATCAACCACAATGTTACCATTTTATACTATATTTGTTATCTTGAAGTCTTAGTCCTGTAATAATTCCATCCACTATCACCCTCACATGTTTAGGTCACCTTGGGAGAATACATAACTCAATCTATTATGATTGGTGAAAACTAAAAAACATTCATTTATGAGGTAGTGCCAAAAAAAATTCAAGTAAAACACAACCAACACTAACTCAAGACCAGGGGTCCAACAGTTATATTCATGGAGATATTACTACCAAGACCCATAAGAAAAAACTGATCTATATTTATCAATGGCACTTCCCAATCCAAGAAGTGAAGTAAAAAAACCATGAATTGGACTCTATCTTCTAGAAAATAATGAACGTGAGCATTTTATAACCTCTCCTTTAGGTAATTAAAAGTTTTTAACACTATTCAGTCCAAAATGAGGCTTCCTTTATCATAAAGGCTACCATAGGATTTAAAATATAAGATAAATTGGGTATAAACCTCCTATAATATCCTAGAACACCAAGTAAACTCTTTAACTATTCAACAGTCTTTTTGGATTCCCAAGAAACAACTTCCTCTATCTTTAAAGGATCCATAAATACTACAAGTCGGGTTATGACATTTCCCAAGAAACTAACTTCATGAACCCTAAAATCACACGTTTATAGATTTTTGAACAACTGCTATTGAATAAGAAATCCAAAAACTATCTATAGAAGCTCTACGTGCTCTTCCTGAAATGTGGAGTACACAAAGATGTCATCGATAAATACCACCATGAACTGATCTAGAAACTATGAGAACACTACATTCATCAAACCCATGAACATTGATGGAGTGTTTTTCTTACTGAAAAACATTACAATGAATTTATAATGACCATGATAACATCACAATGTGGTATTTAGTATATCCTCATCGTTCACCTGCATCTGATTATATCCTGATGAAGGATCGATATTTGAGAACCAACTTGATCCTTTCAGCTAATATAATAAATAATAAATCCATGTAAGAGGATATATATTCTTCATTGTCACCAGATTTAAGGGGTGATTAATGATACATAGATGAAAACTTCCATTAAACTTCTTCATAGAAAAAATCAGATCACCCTAAAGTGACACACTCAACTGAGAAAAACTCACTTCAAAAGATCATCGATTTGTACCTACATCTTTAACAACTTAGAAGGCACCATCCTATATAGAGACGTTGAGTTTGGGGAAGTTACCAACTATAGCTCTATCCCAAAATCAATCTCCCATCAAGGGAGTAATTCCAAAAAAACCTTCAAAAAGACATCATGGAAATATTCCACAACAATGGGAAACAAAATAGGCTAAAACTCAAATGAACTCTAAATTTGAATGACCATTAAAATATACAAGGATGAAACATGAATCTGACCCATCCAAGGGTCTCATTCACCAAATAACATGAAAAAATACCTCTCATCACCATAGAATATGATCTAACTTCAGGGCAAATCTATTATATCCTATAAAAATTAAAACTAGTCCATGTCAAGGATGATGTCCTAAGGATGTTTTCAAAAACATAAGAAGTCTCTCTAAGAGTAGTTATTCCACAAAATTAGCTCAAAATCACTAAAAACATCATATGATAAGATTAACCTTGAACTGGTGTTGTAAACCCCAAGGGAACTGGAATCATCTTTATGAAAAATACCAATGAATGAACTACGGTAGGTGATATAAATGAGTGTGAAACTCTTGAATCAAATAAAGCATGTACCTAAGTAGAAAAAAACCAAGTCTATTTTGAATGAAATTTGCCTCAACTAGAACTAGAAACTCTAGAGAATGAATATGACTAAGGTTAGATTGCTGACCTCTATAAATCTTATGAAAAACATATTCATGAAAATGCTCTACATTATTGGGTTGAGAAGCATCATGGGGATTCCCTCCACCTACCACATATCATACCCACTGATCTAAAGATGGAGAACCCTATTTATTTCACCTATATTGAAACTATTACAATAGAGTAACATGAAGAAAATAACCTACTGTACACTTCCTTATCATAATGTTTGTGCACTCTCAACACTGATGAAGACATCCTCTATAATAAAAACATGAGACCAATCTATTCATAAGGGGCCATAGAGCCTCCACCCCTAGAGAAAAAAGATTATGAGGGTTCCAACTTACCCCTGGATATCTGAAAACTCTTATATCCTGACAATAAAGAACCCTAAACCATATCTGCGTGACATAGATAATCTTGAATAATCCCATCTCATGATGATTAGTTCTTGGATGGAGTTATCATAACGACCTATTCTCTCACCAACACCTTGAGATTTTTCATCAATATAAATGGTGTGACATGGCGCTGGATCTCTGAACACAAATCCTCCTCAAAACGACTCACCCTAGAATCTTCATCCTAATATAGGTCCAAAGCATATCAGATAAGGGTATTAAAATATATCCTAAACTCCCAAAATATATAACTCCACTATATAATGGTAAAGAAACCCTAATGATTGACCACCTTCTTTTTTGAAGTAAGAAACTCAGATAAAAAATGGTCTCGGAAACTCTTACATGAGATAGGAAACTAGTCATGATCATTATGGAATAAAAACCAACACATCATGGATTCCCCATATAGAATCATCAATTCCAACAAAACCCAACGACCCTTTCTTGCACAGATCAAACTAAAGGGTATCTTGACCTCTTATAACCAGTCATATTTCACTGAGTCTGAAACAAATCCCTCATACTTCTGAATTATTTGGTGCTAAGAATCTTATAGTTTCATCCTCTAAGTGTCATAATTGTCAACCTCAACCCTACGACGATCTACTAGAACATCTCGTTGAACACCCTCAGCAGGAACATGACAGGGAAATCAACCTTGAGAAATAACTACAAAGTGAAAATGATTAAATACTCTTAAACATGTAATATGTAATATCTAAGATTAATTTTCTATTTATTTATTTTAAGTTCAACTAAATATTATGGTCTACCCACTTCAAAAATAGGTATAAAGAAAAATGATACATGATCCTTTCCTAAATCTATACCCTTAAACCAAGATCACTTTTCTTAGTAGGCTCAGTAAACATAAAGTTATATTCCATGGATCATGGGGGAATTAAATACTCATGTCAAATCAGGTATCACTTGTATACATCACATACTAAACTTAACTAACATTTTTTCCCTACCAACTGATGAAGTCCTCACCAGTGCCTACCTAGAAAATCCATCATATCTCTTAAACAGACCTTTGATATCACTCTAGAACCACACCCTCACCCTAATGGTACCCATCCGGGGTCTATAATGAGATAAATGAGATAATTATGCCCAAATCCTACCACCAATAGGCCATTAATTGGAGGCAATTATCAATAACATATCATACTCACAAATGGAATACATTACCCTATAATATTTGAGAAATGAGAGACAAGAAATAAAAAACCAAAAAATATTTCTCATAACATAAGTAAATAGAGATACCAATACAGACATGTAATTTCATACAAATTAATAATTATAAAAGAAAATAATGTACCAAAAATAAAATCCTCGACAGTGATCTCGAAGCCCAAACAGCTCCTAAACAACTCCATGAGCTAGTAATGTCCTGCTCGACCATCAACCTTCTCTTTAGGTCTTGAAGAAATATAGTTTATGTATACATAGGTTGAGAATAAAGGGTATACTAAATAGGATCCTCCCCTAATATTATCATGAAAAATATGAATAAAGCATACTAAATCTAAGTATACAAAAAATGAAGTTATCTCATCATCAAATCAGGTATAATATGGTACCATCATCACCATGGATCTCTCACCAAGTATAACATACAAGAATAATATAATATCCAACATATATAAAATAAGGTACCTGGGTACCAATTCCCTATTAAATTACCACCTTTCCCCAACATCAAACATCTCGAGCCATCTCTCTCCAAAATTAAGCCATCTCAAAGGCACATGGGATACTATAACATACCATGAACCATGCACATCACATAATCACATCCGCATATATAATGATCCCTATGAATCACTTCATCTCATCACCCCATACCACATCTAAAGATAGTAATTGAGTAGTTTTTGGGATCTACCACAACACATATGTCGAGTATTATACCTCAATACATCACATCACATACATGATATACCTATAATAATCCATAGGATACTATATCTAGATATACATATGTTTGAAATAACTAAGATCCATTAAAATCCACTAAAAAAATATATGGGAAAGGTAAACACCATGCACACTAACACATAATACTACAAAGATAAGAGAGTGGGGAAAGAGGGGGTAGTTATCTATCCATTCCTCTCCAACCTGGATGTTGTGTAAAACACCATCTCAAAGTCCATAGGGTGTCAATTGACCTATAGACATGGATGTGGTACTACATGAAATCACATAACATATATCATATATATATACCAGAACCACACTACTTACATCAACCTAGTCTTAGGCTCAACTTCAATGATCGTCACTTAGACTCCTAGCTGCCACCACTAAGGACTATATATTCTATAAGCATGGAAATAGTCAAGAAAAATTTAATATAATTATTTATGTTAAACATTACACATTCTGTTAATTATTTCAATTATCCATTTACATATGTTTAGAATTACTTTAATAACATCACTAACTAATTCTTATTCCCTCCAAGCATAACCAACTAACCCCATGGATTCCCAAAATTATCATCATTGCAATTTAACAAGCCATCACACCATGGGTTGAAACATTTTTTATTCAGTATAATTATATAATTTTAGGTTCTCTAGGACTTTTCTTTAGCTACCATAAATGATATGCATAATCCTAGCACAACCATCTATGTCAATCGATGGGAAAAAAGAATCCAAAAACAAGAAACCTAACCATATAAACTTCTAATAAGATTAATTAAAAAGAAATCATTCCATATTTTAGAATAAAAAATGGGAAATATCATCTTCAACCCACTCTATAAGTCCAAGTTCTATCCCTAGAACAACCATTCAAATCACCGTATCTCCATTCCACCATCACCGGTTCCAATTTCTAACATACAATTGGGCCTTCCCACACATGTATCATCAACCATCCTCTATACTAGGATCACATCACATCGCATCATAGGGGTCACATCCAGATTAATCTATAAGGAAACAAAGAAATAATAAATAGTCAACATGGTATCTAGACCCTAAAAAACAAGGAATCTATCATTCACAATAAAATAGGCCTGCTCAGTCCCAAACATTTATCTTTATCAAACAGACATTTCATTTACATCATGTATTAATCATGTAATTTATCATAGGTTATAACTACATGTAACCTAGTAACACAAGGCATAAAATATTAAAATCTATTTATCAACTAAACATGATTTAAATAGAGCTTCTAGTTTACTCAAACTATAAGGCAGAACATTTTCATTGAAACATTCCTTTTAATTATTTCAAAAACAATCATTATATACTTTTTGTTCTTTAGAAAATTCCATTATCATATGGAAGAAAAATTTCAATTAAACATTAATTAAATATCACCTTTATTTCCATAAAATCATAAGAGCAAATGGTTTTATTTAAACATGCCTCTTTAATTCTTTATCCTAAAAAGAATACTAACTTTATAATATTTAACCATTTTCAATGTAATAAAATTTCTAATCCAAAGAATAAAAATAATTGTTTATTATAGAATTAAATTAGATATCACATTATCTAGTAAAAAAAGAGGTGAACAATTTTCATGGTGGAAAAATATGTGATCACTATAACAAAAACTAAGGTTCATTCTTTAATCCAGTTTTATCATCATTAAGGTTAACTCAATCATTACCCAAATATATTAAGTATGATAACATTATGATTACAAATAAAATAATAGGATATGAAATGAATACCAAACATGAATTAAAAGATCAATGTTATTCATATAAGAATGGATGATTAAGGAAAATACACTAATGAAACTGATGGAATATTCATTTAAAATTATCATTGGAGAGACACCAATAACCAAGCGTAGATTTTTCCTCAAAATAGAATCCTTTTTCTTAATGAAAATATAATTAAAAGGATGAATGAAGTAAGTAGAAGATAAATGAAACTTAAACAAAAAATAATTATATTTTATTATAACTATGGGTTATAATCTCATAGAGTCGATCCTTGGTCACCAAGGGATGTAGAACCAACACTTATCTGGAAATAACTTATGTCAATGAATCGTCAACATGTGAAAACAGGCAACCATGCCCAAGGTTTTATTGATGTGTTTTGAATTTGTAGGAATTGAAGAGGAGGTGTGAAGATTAGTTAATATAGGGGAATAATTGACTTAAAAATTCATTTAAGATACCACATTTAAGATTCACATATTTCCCCTTTGAAATGGATGATATCCACAAAGAATGGTGATAATTTTGGAAATTTAGAAGAAAACCCGACTGTCACCATTAATTGAACCATTCCTTGGTCCAAGAGGCAATTTTATACAGTGTGAATCTCAAAATATCATGCACAAGGAAGTGTTTCCCAAACTTAGGAAATTTACCCCTCAAAACAGATTCAAAAATGGCTTGAAAAGCCATTTACTAACTGACCGTTTCATACAGGAGGACTCTAGGTCCACCATGACTTACATGAGTCTTATTGTTTCCTATTTTGGATAGAAATAGTAACCAAATACCTCTCAACTCCTCCAAAATCCCCAAAACACTCAACACCACAAATCCTTAATAAAAACGAAGGAAAATGATAGGAAGGTATAGACCATTATATATTAGTCTTGACATATATATATATGTACATTTTGTATACATATTATTATTCTTTGGATGTTCTATTTGACAATGTTCTTTAGTGATCATATTTAGTGTATGATTTTTATTATTATTCTTCTTTTTCATGCACTCTGATTCTAGGGGTATTTCCTCTCTATGGTACCTCATTAAACCTCTTTTTCTAGTCTAAAGCCTCTAAAATTTAGGGAGGTGAACCTAAGGTCCCAAGATGGTATGATCTAGTTATTATTTAGGGAGATCTAAGTAAGGAAATTAAAATTTGGCATGATATCATTGTTTTTATTTTTTTCTTTCTATTTAAGATATGATATATAAGAGATAGTAATGCGTCAAATCTTGTGATATAACCTAGAATAGTGCACTGACAAAACCTTTTTTTGGTGGAATTCTAGGTTACTAAGGATGAAATTGGGTTTCTTAGCTTGCATTATTATGGTTATTATGATTTTCACCTATCCTGATGCACATGAGGTTTGAGATTGATGATTTATGAGTTATTTGATTTCTGGATCATGGCCTGTTGGCAAGAATCTAGTTATGGATTTGGATCTTGTCCTATAGAAGTAAGAGGTGTCTCATGAATAATATTAAGCATATAGGATTCATGTGATATATAAGCATGCTAGTATGGATTTTTTCACTTATGATAGAGGTATAAATGTTTAATGTTTTAGAAAATTTATATATATATTTTTCCCATATAAGTACTTGGTAGAATTTTACTTAGTTGGGTTAACTTGTATGAATGTATTTTATTCGGGTTGTAGGTCTTGTGGATCCTATAGTGAGATGATCAATGATGATGATGGTGGTACGATCCCTTTATCAAGGGATGATTCAAGAACCTTTGGGGTTAGTAAAGGGATTCAATGTCTTAGATACGATCCCCTTTGGGGTTTGTATTGTGTGAATTAAATTATTTAATATTCCAGTAAAAATCTATAAATTGTGTTACCATATATCTTGAAATGATATTATACTTAACCAAACTATGGGTTTTTTGTTTGCAGGGTATAAATGATCATAGGACGATGAAAGTTATATGAGTATGAATTTGTGATTCTTGAGGGGGTAGTCCCATGTGTGGATGATCATGAGAATCAATTACATTGTTAGTTTATGGGTTAGAATGAGATGCCCTGTCTGTATATGTGAGACCCCTAAGTGGGCAGTTTGGCATGTTGGATATCACAAGATTTTTGTGATAGTTACATGGATGATGACCATGAGCTCTAACTTGTGTCTGAGTCATGGATTACGGGTTAGTTGGGAGAGCCTAGTAACCCTTGGGATGTGGCTCAAAATTTAGTTAATAGGAAGCTAGTTATGTGTAAGGGTAAACTGTGGGAGGGTTTGTCCCTGGGGTAGGAGTGATGCTAGAGATAATAAGAACATGTAGGTTACTCTATTAAATATTGATGCATGAGAGATGCTTCTGAGTATGTGTTGTATGCATGGTGATTCTATAGTTCCTTATCTATGTGAAAATCACCTTGACTGATGGTTCTAGGAGAGGGAGGCACATGGAGTGCCTCAGTATCAAGTTGAGTTTCTGAGGGAAGGACTGGTTGAGTACTTGACCTGTTGAATTTGGGTACACTTTATAATCATGGTCCTAGTATAGATAAATTTTTTTAGGTTTTGGTATAACACTAGCTGGAGACAAATCATGTGGTTAATCTTAGAATAATTGAGGTTCTCGGTTTTGAAGAAAAGTTCCAAAGGTGCTTTTGGTTAGATGGGATTGACATGCCATGGGGTATGGTCAAATGAATGATTAGGCATGTGAGACAAGACTAACGATGTGAAACTCATGAGAGTGTGAGTTTTTTAACATGATCAATTTTCATGAGAACATAAAACTATCAAGTTTTTACATGATTGATGTGAAAAGAACATAGAATATGCATGATGCCATTGGGTATATAGGGTGGGTGGTATAGGGGTGTTCAACCATTTCTTTTAAATGTTATCGAGGTGATGAACATGTGATGAACAAAAATCTACTTGAATTATGAGATATTGAGTGACCTTATGTGTGAAAAAGAAAAATGTATTGATGGAATTCCTATGGGAACGATGGTCTGAGGCTTTATATAAGAAATTGAGGTGTACCTATGCAATCAGATGATATCAATGAAGGATAATGATTGGTATAATGACCAATAATTGTTGTATTTTAATGGGATCATCAAGGTTATTATGATATATGTGTGAACATGGATCAAGATGATAGGGATGTGTGTAACAATGATGAAACCTATTTAGGTGTGCCAAGTGGTGGTATAAAAAAATCCATATAGTGTGGAGCACACCATTTAACTATTAAGATAAATACCCTTATTATGGATGAAATTCAAGTGGATTATAGGGATAAAATTCCTATAAACTAGGAACATGTGATGAATTTATGTTTTGTACCCATGCTTGTGTTTGAGAAGAGCAACTATATCCGAACCTTATGTTCGATAATGGACAAATCATGGGATGTGTGGTTGAGATTTTGAGCTTATTTTCAATGATATATATACTCTTGAGTAAGGGCGTATCATAATGGTATTAGGATATATAACCCTATGTGGGTGGGATTGACGATGTTGTAAGATAGGTCATGGGATGGAAAATATGTTATGAGGGTGACAGTTAGTAAATGAATTTTTTTTATCCAGATTCCTTGATGGATTATAAAGTTGATTTTGGATGTGATAGTTGGATGAGTTCATGAATTGGCATCAAGATCAAGAAGAATTTTTTTGGTTTTGGTGAAGAATAATATTGGTGGTGTGTTGATGCTTATAGTGAAGCATGATGATTGAATTGGATGGTACATGATCCAACAAATGGGTTGCACTAATAATCAGGTTCATACTTTTATGTTTGTGATAGAATTTCGCATGATCCTTCTATGGTTAAGGGAATCGTGATTGGGTAAATTCAACATGTGTTAATGGTTATACCCAAGAATTTTGAGGTTGGTTGTCCAGATGAGGCCAGACTGGAGTTCTTGTGCTTGATTGAATACAGTGGGATACCAACTACATCATATGTGTCATATTGAGTATGATTGGTGGAATTTGGGAATTTATCAATATTTTTGAGAGAATATTGTACATTCATTTTAAGCCTGGAAAATGTTTCCTTGTCTAATTTGTGTTGGAATTAATAAATAAGAGTGAGTTTTGGTATTGAATGACGTTTTCATGTGTGATCAGACACATATAGATAGAAACCATGCTATGTTCTTTGTTAAAACATGGGAATTGGGTTATGATATGAAATTTCTATAATCAGGACTACCATGAATAAAAATTGGCCTACTGAGATAAGAACTATGAAATGGATCAATATAGGCATACTGATGTTTTGTATGATGATGTAAACATGTATTGATATTTAAAAGCTTAGGAAATCACAATCCTAGTGTTTTTGAAATGGTTGTGAGCATTGGATCATAGTTAAACAACTTAAGAACATTAATTTTGAGTCTAAGTTTTATAAGAATTTTTATCAATTCAAGTTAGTGAACCTATATAGGTCAAGGTGTGTAACTAGATGACCACCAAAACTTCTCATGGATGATAAGTGTTATCGTTCAGATTTTGTAATGCTCATCATCTGTGAATGTGTGAAAATTATCGAGGGAAATTGAATTTTTGAGTTTTGTGGATGGGTTTTTTTGATAATTACGATACATATTCAAATTCCAATAGTTTTAGAACATAATATGGGTGTTTTTGGACAGAAAAATAAAAGTTGGTAGGAATCCTATGGGCTTAGGAGAGCTTGGAAGAGGTAAGGGTGGTTGATGTAGCCTAACCTGTAGAAAACCACCAACTAGATGGTGGGGATTTTAAAGGGGAAAATGAATAATTCCCCCATTGGATATTAATAAGGGGAATAAACTATTTTCCCCTCTTACTATATTATAAAATCTGACCTACCTTTCTCTTTCTTCTCCCCTTCAATCTACTTTTAATCCCATATAATAGGGTTGTTTTAGAGTGAAATTATTGGTGGATTAAGTAATGTCTCCACCTTCCTTGAACTCCAGTCTCATTATCCTTTATTATATATTAATTTTTGTTTTTTGGGTTATGTATTTAACTCTAGTTCCACTAAATCTTGGTGTAATTAGACAATATTGATAAGTATTTTGATCAAACCTCATTGAGGATGTCCTAAGAAAATGTCTTCTTACTGCCACTCAATGATATGAAAAAGGTTTGTCACATGGGTATTTTTTATTTGGTTTTTATTTTAAATTAAATTAAATTTATTGTTGAGATGGTTCTACATGTTGGGGATTTTTCCCGACATAGGTTTGAGAGTGTGTTGTAGTCCTTTCGTGGATAATTGGTCATGGTTTGGGTGTGACATAATGATATAGTGAGTTGGTCAGTGTTATCATGTTTTGTTATATTTAAAATAAAATTGTTAAATAGTGAAATTAAAAGTTTTAATTAATTATAATTAACTAAAATTAATTATTTAATCTTAATTACATGTATTAAGATCTTGGGATTGGACTACAAGCCTGGTTGATCTTTGTTGATCTTGGATAGGACTTGACAGCAGTTTCCAACCGACGAAAATAAATGGGAAAATCTTCAATTAAGATAGGTGGTCCTTGATACATGACCTATGGTTTATGCCTCTATTTATGGTTCTTGTGACATATATCATTGACACTAAGGGAATTGGAATATTTAAGTTAAGTGGTTTAATGATTAATTATTTTGTTAATTAATGTGTTATGCTCAGAATAAAACAAAGTGTAAGGGCCATGTTGTTTCTTATTCACTGAAATTATTCCTTAGAAGTCAATAAATGAGACCTCAATTGTTTAATTCCATAGAATATTGAGACCCCTTGATAGTGGTAAAAATTAGATAAAATGAAATAAAACATAGTTAGAGGTCCTAGTATAAGTCATCTTGGGACTTCCTTATAGAGGAATATAATGAGACAACACTAGTTATCCCTAATTGGTCATAGTATGATCATGGTGTGTGTGAGTGACCAAAACGGAGTAACCATGGAGTTTAAGATGGGATTATTCCATTCTTCAATGGGTTTCCTATAAGTTATAACCCAATTGTCATACGTATCCATTTCTTGATTATGAATTGGTGAGATATGTGTTACCCTTGGTTAATAGGAACAAGCCTTGGTGTTTGAAAATTTAGTGGCAGGACCTCAGTGGGCACCCAAGTGATGTTTTGACCACAATAAAGGGGTGTTATTTTATTTTTATAGTAATGGAGGGTTTATAAATTCAGGAATCACTTGTTCTTTATTTTATTTATTATGTGTTATGGTGTATATCCTTAAGTCATTTTTGGTTACGAAATATAAAATTCTTTTAGGGTCCGTCTTTTATTTTTTATGAAAAACTCCAAGGAGCGTTGATTTATTATGTGTTGTTGGAGAAGCATACTCCTATTAGGGAGGAATGTGATATATATATGAGAACAATAGCATAGGGTAGGTTTGTGAAACTTATGGGATTGTATCCTTAGATGAGAAAACTTTTATAGGGGTGGTCTGTGATACTATTGATGGGGTATACATGGATATGCAGCCAAGGTTAATCTGATATACGGGTATAGAGATTTCTAATAGAATTCCCCAGGGTTGTGATACTTATGGGATTATTCCTTAGTTGAGAAAATAACTGTAGGGGAGGTTCATGATACTTATATATATACTAGAAAGATCTAGGTCAATTATATTGGGAGGTGTGGTCATTATGACATTCTTAGAGACACCCCAACATTAACCAATGCAGGAATGGTTGAATTGGGTTATGAATCTATGGATTGAAAATGATATGGTACATGGTATATGGGTTGGAACAGTCCATACGATGTTCTCAGAGACATTCCGACATTAGTCTAAATTAGTTATTGTGAGTAGTTTGGTTTATTTATTTTCATTAGTTTATTTGTTTATTCCAATCAGGTAACACACACATATTATTGCAATACTGTTTATGTATGGGACCGTGTTGGTGGTTCCCCACTGAGTTTTTACTTTTACTCTTCTTAAGACACTATTACACCCTAGTGCCCAAAAACACCCTCACTTGGATGTTGGTATAGGTTGGGAAGAGACCCAGGTTTTGAATGGTTAAGTGGGATAGATTATATGAGTTTATAGTTCAAGATGGGGTGAGTCTTGGGGATCTAGTGGATCTTACTGCACATTTATTTTATTCTTGTATTTAATTTTGTATATGTGATTGGATTTATGGGTGAAAAATGTTTAAATAAGGCTATATGTATGTTCTACAGTCATATTATTATCATTTGTATGTTCTATTTATCTATATTCTATGTATATTTTTTTATATTATGTTTGGTTATTCTTACTCATTATTTCACATTCTGATACTGGGTGTATAATGTCCCCATGGTACCTCCTTAGACCCTTAATGCTAGTCAAAAGCCTTTTTCATTTGGGGAGCCACGCCTAAGGTAATGTGGTGATCTAATCTGTTTACTATTCAGGGTGAGCCAGACCGAGAGGCTATAGAGTTTCTTGATGGTAATGGAGTTCCTTCCTCTAAAAACACCTTTATATTTGTTATAAATTATGGGGAGAATTAAATGATGTCAAATCACACATATTTTCATAAAAATATTTTAAGGTATTGACAAAAAACATAAAGGAGGATATTTAAAAGACTATGCTTAATGGTTGTATTTGGTGTCAATAAGTTTTGGTTTATATAATAATGTCAATATTTATATTAATGGATGGATTTAAAGAAAGTAGTAGTTCTCAAGAAAAATAAATAAGTTGAGTTTGGTCAATATGAATAATATAATTGGTTACATGTAAAGTTATTGAATTACATTTAAAGAATTAAAAGGAAATAGAGTTTAGTGTTTTATAGTGGATTCTATTTGTGTTTGGAGGTTTCTATATTTCTATTGATATATTTTTGTGTGTGAAGGGTATATTTGATTAATGTATTGATATTCATATTTTTTTCTATTATGGTGGGAATATAATTTTTAAGGGAATTATTTTTATAAGTTCTTATCAAAAAATTTATCCAAGTTCAAGCCTAGTTGAGGGACTACATAGGTGAGAAAACACATGCATGGGACCAACGTAATGAAAGAAATATAGCGTGCATGGATTGATGAGAATTAGGGTGAGGGTGATTATATTCACATGTGTAGGGTGACATGTGAGGCATATGGAGAGCAACAAATCTACAAGGGTTTTATCAAGCCAATGGTAGGAGGAACTTTTCTTATTAAGAAGTGACAGTGTAAAGAATTATTTAATGTGGTATTCTATAAATGCAAGGTTTTTTTATCTACCATTAAATATACTGAAATTTCTCCAGGCCAAATGAAATAATGCCACATCCTCACCATCAACCATGCAATTAGGCTAATATGCTCAATTATTTAGATGTCTGGAAATATCTATGATCAAGTCAACATCTATGCTCATTCTGAGCTCATGAAAATGATAAGATCAACCGTACAAGAATCTAACTTATGACTCACATTAAAAACATCTGAATCAACCATGAGGTATGCATAAACTACTTGATGTGAGGTAATAAAATATTATATTTTCAAAGTAGTAAAATCTAATATATAAACTAATACAAGTATTTTGATTGACCTTGAGTGATAGAAATACCGTGACTATTTATACTGATCGTGAGTGATGAAATAACCACATGAATGAAATTAGTGATCGAATGTGTATTGAATTAGATCTACTATGAGGTAAAATTGACTGTTTTATTTTTCCATCCTACCATAAGGACCTACCAAGAGGAGGATCTACCATGAATTTAAGAGAATTACTATAATGATGAACCATTGTTGTAGTTGTGTTCTACCACATGAATAATGAAGATACTGATGGTGAGTTTGAGATATTGATGCATGCATAAATTTTCACATGTATTTATATAAATCAAGGGCTAAGATAAAATCCATGAAATACATGTTCATGTCATGATTGAATAATTAATGTGATCCACAAAGTTATATGGACATACCCACATGGAATTTATGAAACTATCATACATGAATTAAATTTAGTGAGTCATGTTTGTTCACATAAAAGAGAACAAGAAACTATGATTTTGTTTTGATGAAGTAGAGAAGGTAGTAACACAAAATTTTGGAATTAATGGTGAGATATCTCATGGATAATTTATTGATAAAAATTAAAATATTTCCATGTTGCATTGAAAATGAGACCTTTTCATGGTTATTTTTTGTGGCAGTTTTGAAGTGTCACACCACAAATCAATAAAATGGAAATTAGACAAGGGTTTTTATTATTAACTATGTAAGGATGAATTTGAGTTACATAAGGGTATAGTTATTTTTCGATTATATTAGAAGTTTATAAGGCTTATCTTGATACTCCTAAAATGTTTTTAAGTATAAAAAATTCTGTAATCTTAGCATGATAATGATAAAAAGGAAACTTGTGGAAATTTAAATATACAAAAGACCATAAGATTTAAATGGAGATAATTCAAGAAGGATAGAAGTTATTTCTTAATAAATTTTTGAATGAGTTTTTTAATAAGAAGGATTATCATATTTTCCTTATTAAAAATAATAATAAATAATATTCATGGTTCACAATGAAAATAAATATGAGAAGAAGAATCAGAATTTAAGGGTTCAAATATTTGATTTTTAATATACCATTTGTAAGTTGAAAAATAATAGATAGAGAGATAAATAATATCATCTATGATGATGTTGTATATTCTATGAATCCAAAATATAGAATAATGAGAAAAATAAGAGAGACTCTAACTATATTCCTGTGAATAAGATGTATAATATGTCAAATAAGTGATAAAGAAGAAAAATGTTGATGTTCTATTGCATTCATATGTTGTAGAAGAATATGAAGAATAATAATATTGAGAAAAATTGATTAATTTTATGTGTGATATATTTATTTTTTATTGAGAAACTTGAAGATTTAGAAACACTGTGATAAAAAATCATAAGGAGTCTGAGTGGAGAATAAAGCTAACCAACATATGTTTTTTCTGATCCTTATTTGGTGGTTGAAGACATTTTAATTGGTTTAAGGAGTATTGAAGAATAAGTGGTACCTATTTAAAAAAAATATTAAGGAATAGGTGTCTCCCATATAAAAAAGTACACACACTCAGGAATATTTATTGTTCCTACCTCTCTTGATTTGGATGATACCATCCCAACAACTTGTGTGTGATATGAACTTCACTTGTAATCACTAAAACTCTTAGTGATAATAAAATATATTTACTAAACATAGTAAAAAATGATAAGGAGTATTCTTTCACACCATGGATTAACAGTTTAAATATTATATGTTTTTTCTTAATTTATTTTTCATTTCATACTTGGGTGATGGTGGAGAGCATAATTATTGATCCATACCTCTTAACTGGGGTATAGTTTTGAGTGTAAGAGGGTTTCATAAAAGGGAAAAATATCAATAAATGTTGCATAAATTTATTCAACCCTTCTAAGTTTACTTTAATTATCTACCTTGTATTTATAAGTGGTATTAAAGAAAGGGTTTCCTCGAATTGGATCAATTTTACCCATTTTTTTTATAAGTACTATATGAAGTGTAGATTGGAAGTTGATTCAAAAGTTACTCTTGTGGAATATTTAGTCTCCACTCTTATTGAAAAATGAATGAAGGTTTCTATTAAAACTCTAAAAATAAGGAGAATACAGAGGTACCTAAATTCAAAAAAATCTCAAGTGATAAGAAGGATCAACTACTACTTGAAGCTAATCAAAGTGGAATATTCCCATCTATAAAATATGTTTAAAGTGTTATTTTGAAGAAGGAATCTCAAGATATGAAGAATTTAGAGTAGATGAATCTATCAGGACTATTAAAGACTTATAATCTCAATTTTAATGGTATATATAGAATGTTATAGTTGGTGTAATCACATATATAATTAGATTTGTTAAAAAAATTCTTAAAGATAAAGTACATCTAAAAAAGGAATTTGAAAAATTTAAGGGTGCCCTAGAAAATAAATTAAAAATCCGTAATGATGTAACATACATTTTTGAATCTAAATAATAATATTTTACACTTTTTAATGAAAATATTTCATTAATTGAATAATTATTGAAATTTAATATTTTTTTGAAATAAGTGAATGGTATTATTCTTAAACAAGTTTTCCATACTTTTAAAAATCTATAGAAAACATCTGTAAATGTAAAAGATGAAAAAATATAAATCAAGGATAAAAATGTTAAGGACCATGATATTTATATACATGAAAGTAGAAAAAATAATGAAGATAATGTTGATAATGTGAAAATATAATACAAAGAAAGTATGATATTGATTTTATATGAGAAGAATTCCCTCAACATGAAGTGTCTTGAACATGAGGTCAAATTGAAAATTTTGAAATATACCCAACCTATAATTTCCACAACATCTAAGAAAAGTGATACTTCCATAAAAGTTTTTATTGAGAGTCATGATTCCAAAATCACTTATATTTTTGGAAATAATAAATTTATATTATCTTGTGTTGCATATATATTTAACTCTTCAAAAGAGGCACCATCAATCTTAAAATAGGTTAATTATGCCAAATATGTTTCAATAAATAGTTACTGTTTTAAATAAAAATATGTACAAAATTGATGTTGAAAATTAGAGGTAATTTAACGAAAATGTGAATGGTTTATAGTATAATAGATGAAAAATATGGTTCTTCAAGTGAGGCCTAAAAATTTGAAAAGAAGTTTAAAAAATAGCAAGGCTTCATTTCTGAAAATTTTGGATAGTATGCACTCTTATCAAGGAAACCAAGGATTATTGGAAGTTATTGGTATTATTATAGGTTTTTAGAAAAATAATTTGATTTTTGAAATAATATATCAATTATAAAATTTTAAAGAAGGCCTCAATTGAGCTAGATTAGATCTATATCAAGAAGGAAACCTGCTGTGCAAATAAAAAATTCACAAAAGGGGAGTAATAATTTTATCAAAAATAGATTGGATATATTGGAAATATTTATTTAATTTTTTAATATATATGTCCACAATTATTATGAGATCTTTAATTTTCCAAAATAAAACAAATCATATATGAATTAGGAGATAACAATATAACATAAAATAAAGGAATAAAGAAGAAAAATTAAAGCATCCTTGGGATAAAATCATATAATATAAGGTGTTCAATAAAAGAGAAGAGTTGGACAAACCATTCCAAAGAAGTCTAAGAAGAAGGATTCTAAGTATGTCAAAAAAGGTGTAGTGCTTCTATTGTGGGAAAAAGGGATATAATATTTTATATTATAAAAAATATATGGATAATAATTTAATATGGATACATATGTAATTAAGGGAATAATCAATCGAATAAAGAGATAATAGGATTAGTTCAGTGGTTGAATACACCCTAAAAGAAGAGGTGGAGATATTACCAAAAAGTGGTATGTCCAAGGTTGAAAAGAAGCTATGTAGAGATTCAAAATAGGCTGATTTGTTTCCAAAATATCTTTTGGTTATTTAATGATATGATTTGGAAAAAGATATTATACTGGAATAAGAACAAGAAAGTGTTAGTGAAAAATTAAAAGAATAAATTTCACATGAAGACATCAAATTTCATGAGAGGGTTTCCACAAAAAATGACAACCTAATAGTTATTAGAAAGATTTTTGGAAGGTGTAAGAAAGAAGTAAAATATGAATAAAACTATACAATTATGCTTCTATCCCTATAAGAAAAGTTCAAAAGGGGTAAAACACTTGTAATTGAAAGTGATTTATTGGAAAAGGATAATAGGTCTAATAAAAAAATGTGAGAGTCCATGCAGCCTAAACTAAAGAAGGTATGGAAGAACAATCATGAAATCCTAAAGCATGGGATGAAAGTAGAAACTTTGTTGATAAAATCTTCTCAACATTGATTTAAATATTTAAGAACTGGTATTTCCATCTTATTCCCTTGATTTTCTGATGAATTTGGGTGCTCTTTAATGTATCTAATTAAATGTGAGTCTTGTGGGTGTGATTACTCTCAAAACAAGACAACAATAAAAAAATAAGGAAACTAGAATTACTATTAACAACTTGATGAAATTTTAAAGAGTTATATCTTTATATTTTATCAACATGAAATATCTTGAAATTTATAAATGGAAGAGACTCACCTTGATGAAGAAGAGTTAGAGTGAATCTTTGATAGGGCTACAAGTGATATGGATGTTGAGAAGCTTCCATAACTTATTATGGAATATAAATATGATTCTAGGAAGGTCTTTAAGGTAATGTCATGGTAAAGGCATGTGTTTTAACTTTATCAACCTTTGTTACAAAAGTAATATCATTAAATTAAGGGGGATAAATCTATTTTTGATTAATGAATTGAAAGTTAAAATTTTAGGAGTAGTCATGGTTGATTTTAAAGATCAAAACCTAAAATTATTTTTTATTGATAAAATATGTGTATAAATCTCTAAAAAAGTGATTTTTAAATAGAATCTCATGTATGATCATTTAATAGTCATCTTTGAATACCTTGATTACTCACTCTTTTTTAACACCGGGATAGCCCAAGTAGACTTAGAGTAGTATAATTTACAGCCCATAGTGGTGCTGATAACCTTTAAATTATTTAAATATAAATATAAAATTAGAATTGGAAAGAATTTTTGTTTGAAGATAAATGAGTTTTTTCCTCTATTTTTTATATTTATTATCAATAAGGGGTAAAAGGAAAAGAGGGAAAATCAAACATATTGGATTAAAAGTGTTTGAAGGGGTTGTATTTGTTTTCAATACATTTTTGTGTAAATATAAATATCAATATGAATATTAGTGGATTTATTGGACGAAATTATTAGTTCCCAAGAATATTAAGGAAGTTGATTTCCTTCCTTATAAAGAATATAAATGGTTATAAGTGAAGTGATTGAACCACTTTCAAATAAAAAATATGAGGAAGGGTTTGGTATTTTAGAGTAAGTTTAGTGTTTTAGAGTGGTTACCATTTTTTTAGAGGCTGATATATTTATATTACTATATTTTTTCTTGTTAAGGGAATAATTGATTATGGTTGAGGCTATTTATTATCGTCTTTATTATGTTGGAAATGTAATTTTCAAGGGAATTATTTTTGGTAAGGTCTTAGAAAAAAACTGGTTCAAGTTCAATCCTGGTCAAGGGACTGCATAGGTGATCCAACATGCACATGGGTAAATTTTACTAAAATTAAGTGGGTGCACACATATCAATGAGTAGGAGGGATATTGTCACACCTGATTCTCAAGTTTTGGATTAGATCTGTTTCTTTGGAAATCCCAGTCTCGTTCTTAGGTTTTGGGTGTGAAGGGGGTTCAATTTTGAAGTGTTTCTTTGTCTAGTTTTATCCCCTGGTTGGTACTATGTTATTTTGGGAGTTTTTTGAGAAAAATTGGGGGTTTTTGGATTATTTGTGACCTACACATGGTTGGCGCACAATTTGATAAACCATGTGGCTGAACCTAGGTAACCGTGCAACAAGTGTATCTTCAGGAAAAAACTTCCATACAATATGCGCATGGTTAGTGAGACCATGTGGGTTGGATGTGAAGTTGATATATTTGTGATAATTGGTTTCTGCATAGTTTAATAAACAATGTGGACAAACTGTGAAGGTTTCCCAAAACTAAAAAAACTATGTTTTTCCAAGTTTCCCCCCTCAGGATTTTTGGATCCAAATATGACAAAACCTTCATAACCTTGTGCGTCTAGAACTAGGGATCCCTCTCCCTTTCCTTTCAAGACATAACTCTTCATGATTTGGTTTATATCTAAGATATCTTCAAGTTGGGGCTAAATTTCTCAAGGAAATTACTATCCCTTATCCTCCCACTTCCTTCTTCTTTAATTTTTTCTTGGATTAATATTATCCCCTATTCATGTTAGACATATGGTTATAATTTTTCTTCAATTATGTTTTGGGTTTTTCTCATTAAGTATTTATCTTTTTAGATCTAGTGGTTTTGATCCCTCATGTGGTTTTTAGGTGGTGTGTTGTCATTGCTCCATGGATCCGAGGTAGGTTTTCCCATGCACTTTCCTTTTTTTTATTTAAGAATAGTTATTGTCATTATTTTCACACATTATTTGATTTATAAATATAGATTTATGGTCATTCGTTTAATTATTTTGTGTAAAAAGTGGAGTTTTATTCCTTGGTTTATGAAAAATGGAATTGTTGTGTCAAATAACGCACACCAAGTACTCGATTAAATGTCTGGTTGGCCATTATGAGTAGTTTATGATGTAAGAGCCATGTTTTTATTTTTTTAATAAATTGTTATTATGAGAAATGATGTCTTGGGTACCTTATATTGGTTTCCCAAGTGGTTTTGGGTTTTTTGAAAGAAATGGGGAATAGATTTTAGGGTGTTTTGTCATGTTTTTCTGATGAATGACCTATTTAGAACTTTTATAAGAAATGGTTTTCCTTGAAAGTGTAGTGTAAATGTTTTAAGAAGACCTTTTAAATGATTTTGAAATAGATGGTGGTGTGTTTACACCCCTTTATGAAAATTTTATTTTTCATCATTGATAAATGTCGGCTTTGTGAAATGCTTAAAGGACCATTTGGTAACTTTGTAAAAATTATGAATGTGTTTATTATGAAAATCTACGTTGGATGTTTCTCATGCCTTATCTATGTATAATAGATGAGATGTCATCTCTGTGGAATTTTTGAGATCCATTATTAGAGTTCCTTAGTTGGGACTCTTTGTGTTCTATTTATTCTATAGAATGAGATCAGTACTTAGAGTGACTCAGCGTGAGGCCTATTGTTGAACTATTTTTATTATATGTTTATTATTGGATGCTCGAATAACATAGGTTGGATCACCTCATTTATACATAAGACATGTGATCCTGACATATTGAGAAATATTTTTGAGAACACTTGCCACGTTGGCTAGTTTATGCACTAGGTGATGGCCCATAGTAGGTGGATATATTTGGGTTTGTTACTATAAGATTTTCCCCTTAGCCTATCCTAATTTAGGGTGGCTGAGAGTGTTAGAGATTTTTTGATTTCATCACGTGTGGCATGATATTGGGGATGAGGTCTCATGTATTAGTATATTCTAGATTAATCTTGATCTCTTCGGTTCACCTATGTCTATTGTATCTTAGTTTATTACAGTGATGAGTGTGATACTTGTATGATTATTTACATTTTCCTTATTATATGATAATAATGGTTCCGTTTTGTGTAGTGTTTTGTTGGAAGTGATGTGTTGGTTTTAAAAATTATTATGAAAAGTGTTTTTAAAGAAAATAGTTTTACCATCCTTTGTGCAAATTTAAAATGAATGAATCACTTCCCTTTTTAAAACGTGAACATAAAACTAATGGAATGAGATTGTTTTTGATAAATGGATACGAGTAGTGGGTTGTGTATTTTTGTAAGTAAAATGTGTGGAAAATCATAATTTTATATATTTTAGTTTAAAATTAAAATTTATGTTTCTTTTATTTTAAAGGACGTGCATTAAGAATAGATAATCAGGCTATCCTAACAATTTTTAATACTCACACCTATAGTTATTTTATGTTTTTATCCCTTGTGAAGGTTTTATCTTGATTTTGGTCACCTCAGGTGATGATTGATCATGCGTTTGAGAGTGATCGGTGGGGTCACATGATGTTGGTGTAGTCTTCTTTTCTGGTTGGTGTTATTTTGTGGTTCATTTGTATTTTTAAATTCTTGTATAAATGATTTTCAATTCCATTTTATTTATATATTGATCCACTTGTGCAACTTGATGCTGCTTAGTTACTTTATTTATTTATTGGGTGAAATCATTCCCTTGTTGTACTTTGTTGATGCCCGACACTAGTTTCTAGCCCATGGGGATTGGGAATTCCCTTCAGTCCATGCCATAGATTGGTTTACGTGACCAGTTCAGGGTTGACCCAAGTTGGTTCATGATAAAATTTTATCAGAGTGGGTCTAATCTTAGCATACCTTTATTTTTAGAGAACACTTGGTTTTGTGGGGGATATAAAGGTAGATGGAGTGGATTTTCGGGACTCGAGGGGTAGGTTTGGGAAGAGCTTCATGAACTCTTACTCATTCTGATCCAATGATTTCCATGGGAAGTCCGGTTTTATTAGTTTCTTGGTGTTTAGGGATTGTTTGATGATTGGGATATGAAAAGGGTGTTGGGACAATGGTCTACATGAGCTCGTAGGTCCTATCAAGCCATGTGAAGCCAGAGACATGGTCTTAGAAGGGTATCCATGTTGGTGGTGTGTTTTATATATGGCCACCAACCATATGGTCAAGTCACACACAACCCTATTTCCCTCTTGTTTTTCTCCTTGAATCTTCTTGAGTTATAAAAAATGGTCCTAAAAATCCTTTGTAGGAATTGTTGAAACGGGTTTTCAGGGAATGGTTATATTTTAAAAAGCAGAAAATGGATTTTCATAATTTACTTTAAGAAAGTATTTAGAAATTTTGGTTTTTGTAAAACTAATATTTTGGTAAATCAAACTATGAAAAGAGGCTCTAGGAAATTTTTGAAAATGGAAAATAGTTTTTTAAAAGGGTCTGTTTGATTTGAAATTTGATTTGAATGAAAAAGAAATGTTATTTAATCAAATGGTATTGATGAAATTAGATTTGTTGAATTTTTGAAAAATGTTTTGAATAAACCCAAAATGTTTTTTTGACGGGAATCTTTGGGATTTAATTTTCAAGTGTAATAAAATTTTTTGTTGTGTGGAATCTGAAAAAATGAATTTTTAACTTGGTGGTTAGTGATCCCTTGTAAGGTTCATTTTTTTAACATGGGTTAAATGATTTTTTTGGAAGATGAGGTTGTTTTTTAGCCTTTATTATTCTCATGGGTGCTCACATTCATGGTGGTTTGTGGAAATGTGGATGATACCGGGTATGGAAGGGTGGATGAATGCCTGGGGTGGCACAAAAATACTCATGTGAGTGAGACTCTATGGAACACCATTGGTGAGTGTGAAAAATCCACCAAGTTGTTTTATTTTCCAAAAGTGTTTTAAGATAGAAATTGTGGTGTTTTTGTAGGCCAATGGTTATGTGGCATGTTTTTATGTATCTTAGAAGTGTTGTTTATTTGGTATGATCTTACTTCTGATCTAGAAGTGATATTCTTATTTTATATTGCATTGAGATTCTATCGGTAGCTCAGTCTTGAAGTGGTGTCTTAGTAGTCTTTTAGAAAAGTTTTTTTGGGAAGTCTTTGAGATGGTTTCCCTGTGAGTTGGTGTTTGTTCTATCTGAATCTTTTTTTTCATGATATGGTTTTGATAGAGCTTGTGGTTTTCTTATTTCCTTGTGTTCACCCCCATAGAGATGTGGTGGATGTTGTGTTATGAGTACAGATGGTTTTCCATTGGAAAGATTTCTAGTTGATCAATGTTAGGGTTTCATTTGTGGGTTTTAAAAGTTAAATCCACCTATTTGAAGGATTCCCTAGCCCATTTTTTGAAATATAGATCTATTTAGGATCAATATAAAATGATTTCATGTTATGATAATTCTCACGGTTATAGAAGTGATGTTCAGTGATGTTCGGTGTGTTTTTTCACGTTCCTTATTCATTCTGCTCATTGTTCAGAGTTAGTGAGAATGGTGATGTGTATACTAAAGTCCTTTTTTGGGTAAAAGTGTGTTGTTTGAGGAGGTGAATTTTGTGGTGTGTCATAAAACTTTATTTATTTTTGGGAGTTTTATGTGACTTTGTGTGGGAAAAGAATAAGTGGTTCTTATTAGTGATTAGCATCTCTCGACTGTGAGGTGGTAAATGCTTCATACATCAGATCTCCAATCATAGGTCTTAGAGTGAAGTTGGCACATAGTTAGGAATCTAGGGGGTTTAAAACATTTGGTTATTTTTATTCATTTACTGTTACAGTGAGGCAATTCTAGTTTTTTTATTTTTGTTTCTCATCAATGTAAATTTTCTCTTATCGTAAAGAGCATAACAGATATACCCCTCATACAATTTTTTGTGATTTTGTCTTCATGGATGTGAGTTTCCAGTCTGTGTTCTTGTGTGGACTGCCCATATGAATCGGGTGTGATCTTGGATTTTATCTATCTATAGGTGAAAAGTGGTGGGTGGTTATCGACTATGGTTTTTGCGCTCTAATAATTGGCCCCCTTCCCTCCCCTCCCCATGTGGTGGGGGTTTTTGGTCCATGTAGGAGGTTTTGGATCAGTTCTTATACCCTCCATTTGAGAGTGGGTAGTTTGAATTATCTTGATGAATTCTTCTTAACTTGTGTCCTTATTATCTTGGTTAGGTCATGATGGAGGATTTTTTGTTGGCCTCTATGGTAAAGGCATGGTTTTGGTTCAAGTTGAATTTTCATTTGGTTGTTCATAGTTGATTCCTAATGGTAGGGAGTTCATTTGGGCCTCCCATATGCTGATGATATATTTATGGTTTGGTTTCGATTTGATTTGATTGTATAGGATTATTCCAAAGATGTTGATTTTTAAGTTTCCTCCTCAGTTTGGATGAACATTGGGATTCCTAGAAGAAGGCCCAATGGTCTTGTTTTTTGGATTGGTTGTGGATGTGTTGGCTTGATCCTTCCTTGGTTCTCAGAAAGTAGTTGTGGGTGGTTGTTTCATTTCAGGAAATGAGTTTTATTTCTATTAATGGTGGTTGAAATTTTCTTCTCTTAAGTTTTGGGATCGTGTTGATGTAGAATCCATTGGCATTATTCAATTAACTGGAGAGTGCTGGGGATTTATGATTATGGAAAGTGTTAATTGTGGGGAGAATTGTCACACCTAGTTTTTCAAGTTTAGGATTATGATCCGGTTAATTGGAAATACCAATATCTTTCTAGGGTTTTGGGTTTGAAAAGGGTTCAATTTTTAAGTGTTTATTTTTTTTCTTATATCATAGTTGTTCCTCAGTTCATTCATGAGTTTTTGGAGAAAACTTGGGTTTTTCGGCTTGGAAGTGACCTATTCATGGTCCGCGCACAGTTTGATAAACCATGTGGACGAACTGAGGTAACCATGTAGTTGGTGAAACTTTAGAAAAAACCTATGACATGGTTTGTGCATAGTCAGTGAGACCATGTGGAATGGATGTGCAGTCGATCTCTTCATGGGAAGGGGCTGCTGTATGGTTTGATAAACCATACAGACAAACTTTGCAGGTTTCTTAGAACTAAAAAATTGTATTTTCCATGTTTTCTCCCTCTATATTTTTGGACCCAAATATGCAAAAACTTCTTTCCCTAGTGCGTACAGACCTAAGGATCCCTTTACCTTTCCCTAAAATCCATGCCTTTTCCTTCTTTTTTGTATATCTAAGAGAACCATAAGTTGGAGCTAAATTTCTCAAGGTAATTCCTCTCCTTTCTCTTCCCTCTTCCTTCTTCTTTCATTTTTTCTTGGATTCCTCTTCTCTCCTGGTCATGTTCAACCTAGGGTTCTGATTTACCTTCAATTATGTTGAGGGGTTCTCTAAATAAGGGTTTCTATTCATAGATCTAGGGTTTCTGAACCCTCATGAAGTGTTTTCGGAGGTGCGTTGTCATTGCGCCATGGATCTGAGGTAGGTTTTTCCATGCACTCACCTTTTTAATTTAATAATCATTAGTTTCATTCCTTTCACATATTATTTAATTTATAAATATTGATATATAATCCTTCGTTTAATAATTTTGTGTGCAAAGTGGTGTTTTTTGCCTAGGTTTAGGATAAATGGAATTATTGTATTACATAACACACACCAAGTGCTCGATTAAATGTTCTACTGGACTTTATGAGCAGTTTGTGGTGCAAGCTGTACGTTTTGGTTTTTTGAATCTATTTTTTTTATGAAAAATGATGTCTTGGGATCTTTATATGGGTTTCACAAGTGATTTTTGATTTTATAAAGAAATGAGGAATGACTTTTAGGGTGTTTTGGCCTATGTTTCCGATGAATGGATCGTTTGGACCTTTTATAAGAAATAATTTTCCTTTAAAGTATAGTGTGAGTGTTTTAAGAGGATTTTGTAAATTATTTTTAAATGGAAAGTGCGTTGTTTACACCTCTATATGAAAAGTGGATTTTTTTAATCATTGATAAATGTTGGTTTTGTGAAATGCTTAAAGGATCATGTGGAAACTTTGTGAAAATGATGAAGTGTTTATTATGAAAATCTATGTTGGATGTTTCTAATACCTTGTCTATGTATAATGAATGGTATTTACTTGATGTGGAATCCAAGAGATCCATTATTAGTGTTAATCAGTTGAGACTCTTTGTGTTCTATTTTTCTATTGCATGAGATTGGTCCTGGAGGTGACTCGGGGTGACACATATTGTTGGACTATTATTATTATATGCTTGTGATTGGATGTTGAGCCGGTATCAGTGGGATCACCCCTTTATAAACTAGACATGATAAACTGGAATATTGATAGAATTTTCAAAGAACAATTACTACATTGGATAGTTTACACACTAGTTGGTGGCCCATAGTAGGTGGATATATTTGGGTTTATTGCTATGGGATTTCCTCTCAGCCTGTCCTGATTTAGGGTGGTTGAGAGTGTTAGATAGATTTTAATTTCATAATGTGTGGCATACTATATAGAATGAAGTCTCATTTATTAGTATGTTCTGGATTATTCTTGATCTCTTGGGTTCACCTCTGTCTATTGGCTCTTAGTTTCTTATGGTGATGAGTGTGATACTTGTATACTTATTTACATTACATTTTTTATATGATCATCATTGTTCTAATTTGTGTAGTGTATTTTTGGAAGTGATATGTTGGTTTTAAAAAGTATTATGAAAAGTGATTTTAAAGAAAAGTGTTTAACCCTCCTTTTTGAAATTTAAAATAAAAGCATCACTTCCCTTTTTAAAATGTGAACCTCACACCAATAGAATGAGTTTGGTTTCAAGAAATGGATAAGGGCAATGGGTTGTACTTTTTTTAAGTAAAATGTGAGGAAAATCATACTATTATATCTTATAGTTCAAACTTAAAATTGATGTTTCTTTTATGTTAAAGGGAGTTCATTGGTAATAGATAATAGATCTAGCCTAATATATTTTAATATACTCATACCTGTAGTTATTTTCTATTTTTATCTCTTATGTAGGTTTCAACTTGAGTTTGGTCACCCCAGGTGACAATTGATAATGTGTTGGTGAGTGACCCATGGGGTCATAAGGAGTTGGTGCAGTCTTCTTGTCCAATTTGTGGTATTGTGTGGTTCAGTTGTATTATCTAATTCTTGTATAAATGATGTTCAGTTCAATTTCATTTATCTATTGATATTCTTTTGTAACTTGCTTCTATTTAGTTCCTTTATTTATTTACTAGGTGAAATCATTCCCTTGTTGTACTCTATTGATGCTCGAAACAAGTTTCTAGCAAGTTGGGATCAAGAATTCCCTTCAGGTAATGCCATGGATCGGCTTGGGTGACCAGTTCAGGGTTGACCCGGGTTGGTTTGTGACAGCTATGGTGATTAGCCTCACATTAAAGGGGTCATATGTGAGGCCTATAGAGAGCACAGTCTCTATGAGGGCTTCATCGAGATGTGGAGAGGAACATTTTTTCTTATTAAGAAGTGATAGGGTGAAGACATATGTGATGTAGGTTTATGTAGATGTGGGTCACTATTAGTTAGTCATTAAATATATATACATTTTTACTAGATGAGTGAAATAATGCCACATCCCCCCCTCAACCCCATTCTTGGGATATTATGGTTATGTATTCAAATGTATAACCATCACCATGATCAAGTCAACAACTAATATTATTTTATTCTCATGAAAATGGCATGATAAACCATGAAGGAAGCCAATTGACCACCAATATAAAAAATATGAATCAACCATGGGGTCTTAATAGACAGTATGAAGTGATTCAATAGGCCATGTACTTCATATTATTAGAAAATAGATCATATCACTTACCATAATTATTGAAATAAATCACGAGTGATGGACCAACCATCAATATTCCAACTAACCATGTGTGATAAACTAACCACATAAAGGAAATCATGGATCAACTATGAAGTGTTTTGGATCTATCATGATGTATGAGAAATTGTAGAATGTTTCCATCCTATCATAAGGACTTATTGAGAGGAGGACTATCTTTACTGTCCAGAGAATCATCATAATGATAAACCATGGTCTTAGAAGAGTTCTTCCATTGATATATCAAATATATCTATGGTGAATTCAAGATATTGATGCATTAATATATTTTTACATGCATGAATGTAAATTGAGGGATAATAGGAAAGTCACAGAATCTAGGTTTGTGTTGGAATTAAATCATTCAAGTGATCCATAGGGTAAGGTAGACACGTAAATGAATTTCATGCAACTAAATGCATTAATTGAATTAACTGAGTCGTGTTTGTTTACATGAAGGAGAAGAAAAAACTACGCTCTAGTTTTCATGAAGTAGATAATGTTGTCACACACTTTTATGATTCATTATGGTATATATCACAGATAATTTTGTGATAATAAATGAAAAGAGTTCAATGATTCATTGAAAAATGGACCACACTGTGGTTATTTTTTAGTGTTCATTTCTAAGAGTTACATGAAAAATCAATAAAATTGAAATCACATAAAGGGTTTTCTTATGAACTACATAAGGGTGAAAGAGAGTTATATATGCATAAATTTAATTTACACTTATGTTGGATGTTCATAAGGGTTATCTTTTTACTCTTAAAATGTGGGAAAGGATCAAACCTTTTGTAGTAATAGAATTTTAGTTATTAAAAGAAAAATAATGAAAATTAAAATTTACCAAAGATCCTAAGATCTACATGGTGATATTTCATGAATACTCAATGTTATATCTTAACAAAATTTTGAAAGAGTTTGAAATATGTAGGAATATTAGTGTTTCTTTATCCGAAGATTAAGAAAAATATTTTTGGTTTAAAGTGAATATAAATATGAGTAAAAGAAAAATAATTTAAGGGTTTAAATTTATGTTTTTTTATATACTATTTACACGTCAAAAAATGAGATAGATAGAGCCACAAATCTGATGATGATAAAAATTTTATTAATTCAAATTACTGAAGAAGAAGAATAGATCCTCCTAAAATAGTCCTACCAAGAAGAATTATCATCTTCCAAACAAGGGATAAATTTTAAAAAAGGAGTATTCTTATTGTATTCATATATTAAAAAATAAGAAGAAAAAGGAGATTGAGGGGAAGAGATTGATGCTGTGTGTGTTTTATTTATTCTACATCAAGAATCTTAAAGATTGGGAACCACTATGATCAATTATAACAATGATTCTAAGAATATAACAATGCTAACCTACATGTATTATTTATAACCATTATTTGGTGAATTAAGACCTATTCGTTGCTTTAAGAAGGAGTGTTTAAGAATATGTGGTACCTATATCAAAAAAACCATTAGAGAACATTTAGTTCCTTTCTAAACAACACAATACACTTAGGAATATTGATTATTCCTATATTTTAGGACGTGGATGATATTAGCCCAACCAATTTACTGAAACTTTAACTTCACTTATAAACACTACAATTATTAGTGATAAAAAATTATGTGTAATAAACACAATTTAACATAAAAAGGAGTAGGCTCTCACACTAAGGCCAAATGTTGTAAATATCATGTGCTATTATCCATTAATTATTTTGTATTACATAATTGGGTGAAGTTTGAGAGTATGTTGATTGATTCATACCTCTTAACCAAAGTAAGAGTTTGAGTTTAAGAAGGGTAAAAAATGTAAATAAATATTAGTAAAATTTTGGTACACTAATTCACCCGTCCCCTCAATGTCCCTACATAATCATTCTAAGCTCTAAAAGTGGTATGAAATTAATTTTTTCCTATGATTGGACTATTTTTTTCATAGTTGTTTTTACATGTTCTATATAAAGTACAAATTGGAATTTGATACATAAGTGCCTTAAGTTGAAGAATTTGTCGCCACTCCTATTAAAGAATAAATGAATGTTTCTACTGAAACTCTAAAGAATTAGAATAATTGGTAAGAAAATAAATTTTAAAATATCTCAATATACAAGAAGGATCAACCACTATTTAAATCTAATCAAATTGGAAGATGATCATTTATAAAATCTATTGAAAGTGATTATTTTGAATAATGAAGATCAAAATATGAGGGACTAACAGAATATGAATCTATCAAGACTATTTCAGTGTTATACACTCAATTTAAAATGTATTTTAGCAATGTTCATGTTGATAAAATCACATATACACAATTCCTTTTTAAGGTTATTCTTGAAGAAAAAATATAACTAGAAAAAGAAGTTGAAAAAATAGAGTATGGAATAAGAAATAAATTAAAAAGGTTTAAATATATCATAAACCTTATTAAATCTAAAGAAAAATATCCAAAACTTTTCAACGAAAATATTTCATTAAATGAGGAATAATTTCATGGAAATGTTTATGAGAAAAAAGTAACTGCTATTGTACTTGAAGTAGGTGCCTATTGTAATGCTTTGAGATTTTAAAAGGGGAACTTCTTCTTTGATAACATATATGACATGAAACACCAAGATTGGAAGATAATTTAACACTATATGACTTTATGATATTTTCAATTTATTAAAAATTCAATCCCTTTTATAGGTTACGATGCACACAACACCCGATTTAAATAAAACACAATACTTTAATAAAATAATATTATTTATACATTACCATTATAACCTAGCTGTTAGGATGGAGGGTATGAATAAGACTAACAAAATTATGAAAATTATATTCTTTAAACATTTATAAAATATATTAAATGTTTATTTATTTATTAGAAATAAAATAAGAATCATTTAGAAGATAAAGAAATGTTTTCTAAAAAACTATATTTTTCTAAAATAAGGTTTATTGACGCTTTCCACTAATAATTTAAAAATAATTTTTTTTACCAATTTTAAAAAATTTAATTTAAAAAATAAAATTATTTTTTGAAATCTGAATGTAAAAATTATCTTTGGGTTAACTTTTGATAATTTTCTAAAAATATTAATTTTTTAAAGAATAGTGAAAATATTGATTTTTATTGAAAACAACATTTTCATTTATATCATTTACAAAGTTAAATTATATTTTAAATTGTTTATAAGGGAAAATTAGATCAATCATGTTACAATTTAACTAATTTATATCATTAGGATTAATTTTATGTTTAGTTTCAATATAAAAACTTTCCATACTTTTGAGAACTTTTATTTGGAAAATTAGTTTTTCATTATGTTTATGGGTTTTATTCTAAATTAACTTTTGCGAATTATATGAATTAAATTAAAAAAAATAGATTCCATATTTGGAATCATAATAATTAATATTATATAATAAGTTTAATTAAATTTTAACCATAATGAATTGTGAAAATAGTAAAAATTAGTTACCGCGGTTGAGGTAAAAACTAATTTACTAGGGGATTAAATTAAGATGATAAGGGTTAAAATTAACTATAATATAATGAATCATATCTTTCTTACATTTATTATATTTTGATATTGTATGTATTATTTTCTGGACCAGACGCTGAGACGACATGCGAATTTGAGGCCTGGTGTGCCCAGAATAAAATAAAAAGGTCCCGTTGATTTAAACATGTGGTTTTACCCCAGATGTGAGATAACCATGGTCGGTGTTAGGTGTTTGTAGAAAATTCATTGCAAGAATGAAATGAATAGAATAATTAGTTGAATTATTTTATTTTGTTAATGCATTTTACTAGCCTATTTTATAAATACACTAATATGGGGAGTTAATAGGTTTATCGACTAAAAAAATATAGACCTAGAGGACTATTGGACAACATCGAATGAGATTCCATTGGCGGATGTTGATCAAATCAGAGATCGAAGACCAACTTGAGTTGGAATTGAAGGATCTCAGTAATGATCACAACATAGCTTCAATATTCATCATTTATCAATCAAATTTAAGGTATGGATTCTTTACCCATTCTTGATTTCTATGATTAAATCGAATCAATCGACCAATAAATTGATTCACGAATCATTCATATTGAAGTATGGTTTATATTGTAGGGATTTTATCAGGACAATTTCTTTGTTATTATTGATTATTTGTGTTTATTCTAATAACAATGGATTGAGGCCAACTTAAACATTTTCCTTGGTTTTTTCGTAATGTTTGTGGTTGTGCATTTCCCCCGATTCTTTGTTCATAGTAGGAATTATTTATTTGGTCCATAGTTTGACATATCTTAATTAATTGATCAATGTGCATCCGTTTCTTGGCATAATGATCCAATATCATAGATCCGGGATCAGTAAGACCTAACTATGGTGCAATGATGGATGTAATGACGAATCAGATGGTTTTGGATACCCAATTTTGTGTTCTTCATCGTGTAATAAAGAATGAAGAATGATCTAATTTTCTAAATGGATTTGATGGCCAAAAATTCTTGTTCATCTATGGTGATGCTTGGATGAGGCCGTTCCTTGATTTTTGAAGAGATTTGGTTGCCGAATCGAAAGCCAAATACACTAGAATGAATGTTGATTCTAGATCTAGAATAATTGAAAATTATGCACTAAACGACGTTTAATGCGGAGCCACATTCCATGTGGACCCCCTGTGTGGCGACTCGAGGTTCATGAAAAAGTTAAGTATCACATGGTGTGTGAACCTATCACACAACATTTTACCTATCACAAGTAACTCAGTGTGTACATCAGAGGGTACACAGACATGGGCTGGGGTAAACAGGTTGGAGCTCACCATGGACTCCCCTACACAGACATGGGTTGGGGTACATGGGTTGGAGCACACCATGTACTCCCCTACATGCACACGGTCTGGAAAAGTACTTATTCTTAGAAATGTACTGGTGCATAGGTAGAGTACATGACCATCCTACATTCCATTTACTGTTACATGGAAATGGGTATGATACATTGTTCATTTACACGGGTAGGACCAGGGGTCAAGGGACATAGTGTATAACCCTTTTACATGATGTGTACTTTCTAAGACATTCCTATGTATATTGGATAAGTATTATTAGGGTATATTCCCTATATATATTCTTTAAGGCTTAGTATTGAATTACCTTCTATTCCTAGGACATCGATCCCTTTAGCAGGACTTCTTGGATAGAGTTGTTGGAATCCTTCTATAAGGATTGAAATGTGATCCTCTATTCATCTTCGTACCCTAGGTGGAGTTCTTGGTATCATCATGAACAACACTACTTGGGTGATGATACTCTACTTAGGAAGTTAATCCCAAATGAGTTGTTGGTATACCCCGTGGCCTTGGGTGTGATCCTCGTATGTGTATCATATCTCTTCAGACATTCAACATGTACTTCTAATGGAGAGAAATGATGATAATTACCTCTCAGATGGACATCATATGTGCTATCAGACACAAGAGTGTGTTCTCCCAGATGGATACTATGTAGAATCTTAAAGATAGAATCATAGGCTAGAAAATTGTGGCTGTGTATTAACTTTAGATTGTGTATATTTGTTTAGTATATATAGATATTCTTATTATATATATTGTAGACATATACCTATGTAGATATGACTATATTTTCTTTTTTGTATGTTTTTTGTTTTTAGGGTGTCCTATTGGGTATTTTCATACTCACCACTACATGGTCTTTGCTCGCACATGTTATGTCTTGTGTAGATGATCAACCATTTTTATAGAGTCCTTGATGAACTAGGACAAGAAGATTCTTAGTGTGACCAGATAGACTGAGGTTTTTTCCTGTGGTACTTTGAAAGCATTCCATATTTCACTTTCAAGTTGGACTTATTTTCATACTCTTTGTAGTGTGATTTTATTTTTCCCTATTTACTTTTAGTATTACAATACCTTACTCTTGTTGTATGATTTAGAAGTAATCATGCATGTTTGATCATTTTTTCTTACTCCAATGGCCCGAAGGCCTTCATTTTTTATTGATTTTGATAATCCACCTTTCAAGGGGTGAGGTGGAACCCTTACAAGGCCTGTAGGCATAAGTAATACATGGCCCATAGGCTTTAGAGTAATTCATTGTCCATAGGATTTAAACATTACATACTACCCAAACTAACTTCCTGGAACAGCTTCTCTCCAACATCTTCATCATGATATCTGCTCTCCACCTTCGCATGGTTGTTCGGCTAGGCTTTCCCATGCGTGCATAGGCTTGTCCCAATGTCAAGTGTCATACCTTATCAGTCTTGAAATCTGTTTAGCTTCTTCTATGGTGAAATCTCCTTGCTCCTCCTCCTTCTGAAGTTTGTTCCTTTGTAGGTTATCTGGTTCACATCTGCACTTAAGGTGGTCCAAAGGCCTTGAGGTGTCCCAAAGGCATTACTAACTCGAATTCCTAGGTGGCCTAAAATCCTTAAAGGAATTGGAGAACAAATCGGTGGCCTGAAGGCCCAAATAGAGGAATATTCTAGGCTGCTACAATGACAAACAGTGCCTGCTACAGTTCCGCTACAGTACTTGCTATAATTTTTCACAATTATTGCTATAGTACCTACTATAGTCCTGCTATAGTACATAGAAATTATCCTCCACCTGGATTTGATCTCAGGTCTCCTGGACTCACTTATGGAGTCCTCACCAACTGGGATGAGGCTCATGTGTGATCATTTGTTCTTACATTTTAGCATTTTATAGGCTTAGAGGTGTGTGAATTTGTATAGGTAATTTGGTGAAGGACTCTTTGTGTTAGTTATTATTTTGGGGAAAATCACCAGCCCCTTGACTATAGAGGTGGGATTAGGGTATTTATGGATCAATCCCCATTGGGTCGGGTCATGAAATAAGGGTATCAAATGCAGTCAGTTATACCTTAGAACCAGATTCTGTGAGATTGGTATGGGGAAATAATTTTAAGTGATTCGATTTCGGATTTCAGGACAGAGACTCTATTGATGGGGAAATAACTGATGTATCCTCACACTAGGAATCTGATCACTAGCTTTTCAACTCAGTACATGAGAACATTGGTTGTAGGGAAAATTATGGTATATGAATCATATAGGAATGGGTTGTGGTTTCTATGTCCTTCCTGAGTCAGCTCTCTAGATATACTCATTGACTGTGGTATATCTTGTTTACATTTAGGATGCCTCCACAATGTATTCTAGCTAGGGTTCAATATCAATATAATGAGGTTTATACCCTTAGTGATGAGGCATCAATACATGGACTTGTTCTATAGATGTTACCTCTAGGTGGTTCACCTGCTATACCACCACCTATAAAGAAGCACATGGTACCCACAATACCAGCAGATGAGGTGAACATGGTGAGAACACTTCATGAGTTTCAATGAAAAAGAACCCTTAGGTTCCTAGGTTAGCCCAACCCACATGCATCTATGGACTGGGTTGAGGCAGTGACCTGAGTTTTTTATCTGTTTAGGACACCGGTAGATCAGATGGTGGTCCTGGGGGAGAGCCTTCTTCATGGATCAGTAAGATGATGGTGGGTGTTATGAATTTAGTATTATAATGATGTGACTCGAGCATGGGAAGTGTTTGATAATTTTTTCAAATAGGAGTTCTCTCCAGCTATGCTGAGGGATGTATGTATCTATAAGCTTCTGCAGCTCCAGCAAGGGAAGTATGAAAATTGTTGGGTATTCATTGATGTTTTCCAACCTCTCTAGGTAGTCAATGGATATGGTTAGAGACTAGTTCTTTAGGTATTGGACATTCGAGCGTGGGGAAAATAGATACATCTGAGCTAGTTTTATCCATCCATGGGTTCCTAAATATGATGGGGTGCTAGATTGAAATTTTGTGGTTGGGAGTTTCTTGGATGAGTAGATATTGCTAGTGGTTTCTTTTATTGGGATTACAGAAGTAGATACCTTGGTAGTAGGGATCCAACATTAGTTTTTGGGACTTAGACGTGTGGGACATTTTAGGAGGAGGTCTTAGGATTTAGGGTCTATGATTCAGGTCTCCCAGGGTGGGTCTAGTCATCCTAGAGAGAGGTGGTACTACTCATTTGATGATAAGAGATATCTCACTAGAGATTGTATGACCCACTGTACAACTGATAGAGAGACCATAAACGGGTCTCTGAGGTAGAGGTAGTGACAGGCATAGGCAGGTTTTCAAGGAGGTGGAAATGGAAGATGAAGTGGGAGAGTATAAGGAGGTGGTCAACACTTTGAATTGTTACCACCACCACCCCTAGGTGGTCCACACCAGGCTTAGGGAGTTCGAGGAAAGGGGTGGGGATAGCTGTAGGTGGTCAAAGCTTATTACCTAGATGCTCTAGGAATTATTCGTGGTAAGAATTGTGTCTTTTCTACCATAGTTTCAGTACTAATAGACATAGGTTCTAGTCATTACATTCTATCAACATACCTTGTATGAGACTTAGATATTCTGGTTGAGCCCTTGGTCTGACTCTTATACTTAGAAACTTTTACTGGATAAGACTTAGAAATCACACACTTGTTCCAAAACTATGACCCGACTCTTGAAGGTGAGGTTTTCTATTGAGAACAATTTCTAGAAACAATGAGCCCTTATGAAATAATGCTAGGTATGGGATGGTTATCCATGATTCATGCACATATTTACTATTTCAAGAGGAGGATACAGTGTGTCTGTGGTGATGAAAATAGGTTTTTCTTTATCTGTGTAAAAGAAACCCATGCAGCTCAGGATGAACTCATGCATAGGAAGGTGAAACCCATTACTGATCAATTTTATAGTATTACCCTTGATTAAGTAGATGTTATGAGTTCCCAATTTCATATAGTGGTAGTGGAGTATGAGGATTTCTTCCATGATGATGTTCTAGTTTTACCTCCCCATTGAGAGATAGACTTATACATTGATCTACACAACATGACGACACCAACATCTATGCCATCATATCAGATAGATCCCAAAGAGATTCACGAGCTAAGATTGTTGTTGAAGGACGTATAGATGAAGGGATTTTTTAAAACCAATGTTTGAACACAGTTAGCCCTAGTTTTGTTTTCCAAGAAGGTGGAAAAGATATTGAGGTTATGTGTGGACTACTAACACTTGAACTAGGTGACCATGAATAAAAAGTATCCTCTCCCAATGATTGATGAACTCTTCAATCAGTTGAGAGGGGAACGATGGTTCTCGAAGTTTCAACTTGTACGAGGCTATCACCAGTTTCGAGTACAAGATGAGGATATACCGAAGATGAAATTTGAGTGTCACTATGTTCACTATGAGTACTTGGTGATGAACTTTGGCATGATGAACTCCCCATCAGTTTTCATGGGCTCATGAACTAGATCCTTCATCATTTCTTAGACTGGTTCATTTTAGTCTTCATAGACGATATCCTCTTGTACTTGACATATGAGGAGAAGCACCCAAGACACTTAATGATGATTCTAGATGTACTCCAAGATCACCTTCTTTACAAAAATATCTCAAAGTGTTAATTCTAGATTTAGGTGATCCACTTTATGGGACACCTTATCTCTACATATGGAGAGACAATGGACCTATCCAAGGTTGAGACAATGTTAGCTTGGGATCCACCAAAGAGTGTGCTGGAATTAAAAATATTCCTTGGGTTGGTGGTCTATTACCGAAGATTAACACCTGATTTCTCTAGGATATCAGCACCCATGGAATTTTGACCTGAAATGGGAAGCCTTTCATGCTGAAAGAGTAGTGATAGTAGGATTTTCAGTAGTTGAGGTAGAATTTAATGAGTTACCCCATCTTGAAATTTCCAGAGAAGGGTGTTGAGTACGTAGTTTTATGTGATGAATCCTGATCTAGTCTTGGTTGTTTTTTTATGTAGAGGCATGGAGAGATTAGCGATGTTTCACGTTAGTTGAGATCACATGAGCAAAACTATGAAAATCATGATCTTGAGTTAACAGTAGTAGTCTTCACACTAAAGATGTGGAAAAAACTACCTGATGGGAGATCATTTTATCATCTATTCTAATCATAATTATCTTAAGTATATATTATCTATAAAGGATCTTAACTTGAGATAAAGGTGATGGCTATAGTTCCTCTAATATTATGAATTTGAAATTTTCTATACTCTTGGAAATAGGAATGTGGTTGCAGATACTATCAAAATGAGATCTGGTTCTTAGTTTCTAAATGAGGTGTTAGAGCAATTGGACTCATTAAAGTTATCCTTTGTGGATAGAGATGGAGAAGATTACCTCTAGTTAATGGTTGTTACACCTCCAATTTTACTTTGAGTCAGGGAGATGCATCTTGGAGATGTTTACTGTGAGACCCTAAGTACTCATATATCCATTGGACATGCTCATTATGGATTTTCTAAAGGTGGATATCACACAATTCTTTTTAGAGGATGCATGATGGTACTAATGACATTACAGGAAGAGGTTCTGAGAGAGTTTCATAAATTTCTTTTGGTGGTACATCCAAGTGCATAAAAGATATACCAGGACATTCAATGTTAGTTTTGGTAGCCAGAAATGATGAAAGGAGTTGCAGAATTTGTCTCTCGATGCCTTACTAGTCAACAAGTGAAGGATGAGCACTAATTTTTAGTGGTTTTATCTCAAACCTTTAAATTTCTAGAGTTTAAGTGGGATGAGATATCTATGGACTTCATGATAGGCTTACCATATACGTCCGGGGGAAATGATTCCATTTGGGTGATTATAGACTGACTCACCATGTCAACCCAATTCATAGTTATTAGAGATCAGAGTTCATCAGAGAGCTTGGGACACCTCTACGTGTTAGAGATAGTCTGAATCCATGGAATTGATGATTATTTATTACCATTATGATCAATTCACATCCCAATTGTGAAAGGGATTATAAGAGGAACTTGGGAATCATTTACGCTCGAGCAGGATGTTTTTACCCCAAAATGATGGCCAGAATGAGTGCATCATTCAGGTTCTAGGGGAGATTCTATGAGCCTACATGTTGGACTTTGTCCACAATTGGAAGGGTCACCTACTATTGGTGGATTTGGCATACAATAACATCTACAATTCCACCATTGGTATGTAAATATTCAAGGATTTATATGGGTGACCCAACAGGTCACCATTTTACTAGACGAAAAAAAGGATATTTTTCACTCATGGATCTTGAGTTGGTGCGAGAAACTACCGAGAAGGTGAAGATCACCCAGGAGTGGCTGAGGTCTGCACAAAGCTATCAAAAGTCTTTTTACGATAGACTAAAGAAGAATTTGGAGTACAATAAAGGACACCATGTGTTCATATGGGCTTGACCTTGATGTGGATTACAAATATTTGGATGGGGTGACAATATATCTCTGATATTATTTGTTCCTTTATAGATATTATGAAGATTTTGTGATTTGCCATACCGTTTAGCTCAATATTCAAATTTATACTGGGTAAATAGAGTCTTCCATGTTTCACTACCAAGGAGGTACATGTATGACCGATTTCATGTCATTGATTGGGGTGAACTAGACATAAAGGATGAAGCTACATTTTTTGAGTACCTAGTAGAGATCATGGATTGGTAGGAGAGGATACTTCATGGGTGATAGATTCATTTAGTTTGTGTCATGTGGAAGCATGAGAATCTTTAGAAGAGCGCATGGGAGAGGGAGAGGCTAAGATTCATGATCAGTACCCACATCTCTGTGTGTATCCCTTATTTTTGATTTTCAGGATGTAAGGACCTAAGGTGTGGATAATTATATTAATTTAATTTTTTCCCATTTATTATTTTTAGATATTGTATGGATTATTTTCAAGACCAGGTGCTGATACAACGTGTGATTATGAGATTTTGTGTGCCTGGAATAATTTTTTTAAATATATTAAATATATTTAACAACACATGCATGTATTTTTTTAAATAGTGGAATAACATCCAAACAAGGGCCTAGATCAGAAATATGAGAAAACCATTGAGTTCAGAACATAGGGTTTATCCTAGGTTTGACTTAACTTTGGTTGGCATGGGGAGTTTGTAGAAAATTTGATGTGGGGGTAAAATGAATAAAATAATTAATTGAATTATTTTATTTCATCAATGCAACAAAATATCCTCCTTTATAATTACACAGTTATGAGGAATTACTAGGTATAGCTTCTAAAAATACAGAGACCCAAAATATTTTTGGAGAGCATTGAATGAGATTTCATTGGTGAATGATGAATGAATCCGAGATTGACAGTTGATGTGAGAAAAAAATCAAAGGATATCACTAATGATCATGAAAAATATTCTTTCTTTGTCAGAGATCAATTCAAATCAAGGTATGATGTTTTTTTATTATATTCTTTCTATGTTATTGATTTACACAATGAACACAAATTAATCAACCAATGGATTGATTTTTATATTGGTTGTATTGCAGGATGGGTTTTATTCCAGTTGATTTTATTGGGAGAAATTATTTTTTATTACTGATTCTTCATTTTTATTCTAATGGAATTGGATCAATTCCAACATGAACTTAGGAAAAGGTTTGTTACTCATGTTTTTGGTTGTGTATTTCTCCCTCGATTCTTTTTTCATTGTGGGTGTTATTCATTTAGTCCATGGTTCGACATATCCTGATGAATCAATCATTGTGCTTCTGTTTCATGAAACAACGATATGATATAATAGATCTGGGATCAGTATGACATGATGGTGGTGTGATGATGTAAGGGATGATGAATCTGAAGGTTTTGGACACCCTATTTTATGTTCTTTAGCACAAAATGAAGAACTAAGAATGATCATATTTTCCAAATACATTTGAAGGAAGAAACTTGTTGTTCATCAACAATGAAGTTAAGATGAGGCAGTTTCTTGATTTTACTGGTGATATGGTCATCATATCGAAGGATGGATGAACTATAATGAACATAGATTCCATATATGGAATTCTTGAAAATTCCAGACTACATGAGTGTGTTGTGGAGCCACACGTTGTTTGGCCCACCTATGTGGTGGCTAGTGTTTCGAGAGATAGTTAAGTATCACATGGTGTGTGACCCTACCACATGGTGTGTGAACTCTCCATAGTAACTTTGTGTATACATCAGAGGGTACATAGACACATGTTGGGGTCCATGGGTTAGAGCACATCGTGTACTCCCCTACACTGACATGGGTTAGGTTACATGGGTTGGATCATGGTGTGTACTCCCCAAAATAGACATGACCTTGAAAAGTACATGGAATAAGATATGTACAAGTACATGGGTAGGGTACATGGGCATCAAACATTCCATGTATTGTTACATAGACATGGGTCTGAGACATAGATTGTTTACACAAGCTGGACCCAGGGTCACGGGACACAACGTGTAACCCTTCTACACGATGTGTAATTTATAAGACATGTCTTGAAGTCTTTGTCCTATATATCATGGATAAATTTAATTAGGATGTGTTCTCTATATCAATTAATCAAGGGTTAGTATGGAATGGACTCATACTCCTAGTATAATGACCCCTTCAGCAAGACTTATTGGATAGAGTTTTTGGAATCCTTCCATGTGGTCCATAATGAGATCCTCTATTCATATTTTTTCCCTAGGTGGAATTCTTAGTATCATCATGACCAAAAATAAATGGGCATCGATCCTTTATTTAGTGAGTTAATACAGAATGAGTTGTTGGTATATCCCATGGCCTTGGGTGTGATCCTCATCTGTGTGTCATATCTCCTTAGACCTTTAGAGTGTAATTATAATGGAAAGACCCGATGAGAATTACCTCTCAGATGAACATCATTAGTGTTATCAAAATCATGGGTATGTTCTCCTGGAAGGGTACTATGTTGGATCATCAAGATGGAATCTTAGGTTGGCATATTATGGTTGTGTATTACCTTTAGACTATTTTCCTTTGTTGAGTATATCAAGATATTATTATTATATGTTCTTTATAAATATAAATATATAGAGATGATTTTATTTCCTTTGTTGTATGATTTGTTATTTATGGGTGTCCTATTAATTATTTTTATACTCACCCTTGCACGTGATTTTCCCACACCTGTTGTGTCTTGTGCAGATGATCTAACTTTTGAAAGAGTCCTTGAAGGACCCAGATTAGAAAATGATTTTTGAAATTGGAGAGACTAAGGTGTGTTACTACGGTACCTTGATAGCAGTCCTAGTTTTTCTTTTTGGTTGGAAATTTTTATAGACTCTTTGTGGTGTGAATGTATTTAGACCTATTTACTTTCTGTATTACACTACTATACTCTAGTTGGGGGATTTAGATGTATGTATTAATTGTTGATCAATGGTTTTTTCATTTCATAATTTTTTAGGCTTGGAGGTGTGTGTGTGTGTGTGTATAGGTACTTAGGCTATGTCCTCCCTATGTTAGTTATGCCTTTAGCTCTAGATTTCAACCCATGGCCTATGGAGGCGGGCTTGGGGTAGTTGTGGCTCGAGCTCCTCTGGGTCGGGTCATGACATATAAAATTTTACAAAACCATTTTAAGGAGAATATTTCGACATTATATCCTCTATGGTTATATAATTACCCATTTTGGAGGCTTTTTTCATGATAAAAACAAGGAAACAATTGATTCTTTTCAAAAATTCCAAGCATGTCCTCTTCCCCACATTTAAAAGGCCACCACCAATCTTCCCTTATTCACCTCACAAACACCTTTGGTTTAGAAAATAACTACACAAATATCTTCTTTACCTACCTCACCATATCCATAGGCCTTATTTTGATTATGAATCCTTTTTATTAAGGCATTAGGTATAAACCTAAATAGGCTCTCTGAAGAAGAGGTAAAATTATTAAATGTGTGTATTTGTTTTATTTCTTCTTCCACCTCCTTAAAATTAAATTCAAATGTGATAATTGTAACACCCCAGGTAAATAAAGAATATGACATTTTCATATTTATCCATATTTTTGAATAAAATATTAATATTACTTTAAAGGGGATGCTATGCACGATGGCGTACCCAATACGCAACAATGAATTTCTTGGGAATCTTGCATTGCACTCTAATAATAAAATAATATTATGGTAGTTAACGCCTAGCCGTTGTAATGGTGAGAATGAACAGAACTAAATAAAAAATGATTATATATGTTTGTCAGATATTTTTACTCTGTACAATAAATGTTATAGGATTAAAAATGCGAATGAATCCAATTTTAAGCGTAAACATTCCAATATTCTTTAAAAAGTCGATTAACCGCCTTTTGATGGAGAACCTCTTGTAAATCCACTTTTGACAATTTTATGTGTTATATTTGACAAAATAAAATTCTTTTTTTATAATCGAGACATCAAAATTTACTTTGTGTAAATTTTTGGTATTTTTCTGAAAAAGTTCAATTTTTAATGAATAGTGAAAAATGTTGTATTTTTATTCAAAACCTCTTTTTAATCTGATTTATTTATATGATTATATTATCTTTTGAATTGGTTTTAAAGTGAAATTAGAATATATTTTTACCATTTAATACAATAGTCGTCGTTGTAATTATTTTCACTTTGAAAATGGACTTAAACTAGTGTCAATCTTTTGATACTTATTGTTTCATAAAAACACGCTATTTTCTCTGATAGCGGGAATTAATTATTAAATTAATTAATAAAACTAATATGTTTTGAATTTTGTAAAACAGACATCATTTTTGAATTCAGAATATCAAATATAGCTTAGGGTGAAGTTTTGGTATTTTTCTGAAAAACTTCAATTTTTGATGAATAGTGAAACCACTATGTGGTACTTATAAAAACTGATTTTCCATTTAAATGAAATTTTTCCATCATTGTGTGTTGAATTTCAAAAATCCGACATAAATGGTTGTCATTAAGAAGTAAAATGTGGTTCAATGGGATTAAAATAATTTTTTTGGTGAATAGTAACTTATTAAGTTTTTAATCGCGATTAGAGGTAATTAGTGTAGTTTAAGGTATGAATAATGTTTTAATAAAATGAAATGACCTTGACACATGTACTACAATCATTGGATGTGTCATGGCCGACCAAGAAAATCCATGGGTGAACTTGGGGACCCCATGTAGCCACTTTGGTTGGAAAATGACATAAATACCTTTTTATTTAATGTTAAAGTAAAAATGACACACACATGAGATGTTTTACTAAATTTTTTTTAAATGGGGTTATAAAAGTCATATTTTTCACTATAAATAGTCATTAAAAAGATAAAAAGATTTACTACACCATATTATTTTTTTTATAATTTTTAGACATTAAATAAAGTAAATTATTTATGACATCATGATGATCCAGCGATGACCTCATTATTTAACGATTTAAATAAAATGGAAAGATAATGTAATATCTAAGACCTACACATGTCCAAAACCTATTGGATGAGTGGATTTAGAACCCTTATCACCTTATCCTAGAAATACATCAATGTGGGACCTTTAAAATCCGAAAATCTTTTGAAAATAAAGTAATATTTTGTAACTTTACAAGAGTACCCCTCCTCTCCTCTTATAAAAGGCCCCCACCTCTACCTCTTTACCCACACTCCCAAAGCCTTTGGCTCAGCCAAAACCTACCCGTTTTGTCTCTACACATCCCTCTCCAACTCCTTGCGGCCTCACTTTGGGCATAATTCTTCCCAAGGAAGCCTTTTAGCTCAAACCAGAGGGAGTTACCCGATTTTAAGGTAATGTCTTCACTTGAGTCCTTTTGTTTTATTTTGCCTCTCCAACCCCCTAAACTCTTTTTATTCATTTATTTTGTAACAACTACAGTATCTTCAATATACTAGGATGTTGTTATAAGAATTATTCGAGCTATAATTTCACACACCTACATCTAATGGTTAAAGAACATATTGTTTCTGTGGATGGCGAATTTCTGCCTCACAAAACGATGATTGTTCAACACTCATATAACACCTTAAAAGGTGGCCGTTAAGATGTCACTATATTTATATATGATATATAATATGTTTATGTTTTCCTTAAGCTTCTGTATTATTTATTTTTAGCATACCTTTATGGCTTCCATTATGGGTAAACACGATAATTTCATTTTAGGAAGTGCGGACTACCGCCCCCTCAAAGTGATTTGATTCGTTAATGCCATATGTGGGACGTATAAAGGATGGATTTAAAGTTATTATATATGATGTTATACTGGAATTATAATATAACTATATATAATTATTATTTCTTTCCATTAAAGTATGAGATAGAAATGAAATTAGCGTTCATACGTACGTACGACTTACCGTCTCCATGAACGATGCATTTCATTTATTATCCCCAAATGTAATGTACTATTATAAGTACATGTATATAATGGATATATATGATGAATGATACATCTAAATAATGAATATAATTCTGGAATTAAAATATACATACCTCTTATTTAGTTTTAATTCCATTAATATGACAAAGAACTGAAAGTAGCATTCACGCGTACGTACGGCTTACCGTCTCCATGAACGGTTCATTTCATTTCTTACCTCTAAATGATTATGTAATATTATAAATACATGTATATGCTGGATATATATGATATATATGATATACAAATCATGAATATAATTCTTGATATAATGAACCATTGACCACACAAACAACATGTAATTGTAAGAAGTTCACTTTCGACTTAAGAACTAAATATCGAGAAAACAAACATTATTAACTTAAATGATTACATAATGTTTATAAAATGTAAATAAGTGATATAAAATGAATAATGAACTTGAAAGAAAATAGAAATTAACTCAAGTTTATTATTCAGGACGTTAAAGAACGATCGAGTCAAGTCGGACCTGAGGTAAGGGATCCTACTCCTCTCTTTCTTTTTAAGTACGCTCTTTTATGTCATTCCTTTTAAAGATCATCTTTATTGTTATTGGGATGTTATTTTATATTAATATTACTGTATTTTTTTATTTTTCATATGATTAGAGACCCTATTCTCTCTCATCAATCCATTTTGGAAGTTTTGGGCGGTGCCGTTAGGCTACTGAATTTTCGTAAGAGATCTAACCTCTCTCCTTATTTTTAAGTACTCTTATTTATGTCACTTCTTTTAAGCTCCTATTTGTTATGTTGGGGGATTTTATTTTCCTCTTTCTGTAAACTTTATGTTAATATGATGAGAGACCCTATTTTCTCTCATCAATCCATTTTGGAAGTTTTAGGTGGCGCCGTTAGGCTGCCGAGTTTTCGTAAGGGATTTTTCATCTCACTTTTATTCCCATGAGATTTATGCTACATTTCCCACAATTTCCTTTTAGTGGTGTATGTACTTCCCATTATTATACTCTTTGTGTAATATACTTTCGTTTATGAGTATTTACATCAATGATGTATTGTCCTTCTTTCATGTGGTGTAGGTTTCGAAAGATACCCAAGTCGGTAAGGGAACCTTTCACCCTCCTCTTTTTAAAAGAATTCTTTTGTTGGATCTTTTAATTCACATATTGTTATGTTGGGATATGTTCTACTATATCCTTATTGATGTAAATTTTATTTACAAGTGATAAGATACCCTTTTTTATCTCTCATCAACTCTTTTTCTGAACTTTGAAGTGACGCCGTTAGGCTGTCAAATTTTTGCAAGGGAACTTTTTAACCCAAATTTGATTCTTTGGGATAAACTTGTACTCCTTGAATATGTCGTTCTATTAATATGTGTGAATAACCTCTGATTATTTTACACTTAATATCCACTTATATTTGGTGTATTCGTTTGTCACACATAATTATGCAATTGATTTATCCTTAAACTAAGGATACCGTCTTTGTAAGGGTCTTCGTCTCAATATCCATTCATTGAGGCATATTTTGTTTTATACACAACCTTCTTTTATACGGTGTATAAACCACTTTGACTTTTATGTTTATTCAAAAGGAATCTTTTTTCTATGAAGCGTTTTACTGAACGACAAAAATGAATGTTTCTTTTTACGTATGTGGTGACAACGACCTTTTCCGCCGCCGCGAGTATTATTTGATATTTGGCTTCCTCAACAAGTTGTAATGTTTTTAAAATAAAAAAAATTCCATATACTTTTCTTTGTATTTTGGTATTGAAAATGGTTTTGATAAATGATTATATTATGTAAATATATTTAAATGATATATTGTGATTGAAATGTGGAAATGTTATCATTCCTTTATGCTGGTTTTATGTGTTATAATTTTATAGTGGTAGTTGGAAATTTTACGGGTGGTTACGTTATAAACCATATGACGGGTCGTGCTGTGAATACCAGGACGAGTGGTTACGTTATAACCTCCAATGCATTGGGTATGGAAGTCGGCCGTATGGCTATTCCATTAAGTATGTATGGAAGTTGGACGAATGGCTATTCCATTAAGTGATATGTGTGGAAGTTGACCTTATGGTTGTTCCACTTAAGTATGTTTATGTCCCAAGTTACCTTTATATGTTATGTGATCTTTATATGGGTTTTATGGTAATATTTTGGTTACAGAAGGGTAATTAATGAACTTTTATTCAGTGAAGAGTTTTCACTACTTCGAAAAGGTGAAAAGTATTACTTTGTTAAAGTATACATGGTTTACTTGTTGTTTTGAAAAAACTAACAGTTTTCATTCTTTGTGTATCCCTTACCGAGCTTTTTATGTTCATCCCAAGTTTTTGAAATGTTTTTCACAGGACTTAACGTGGAATAGGGTCAAGGATGGGATCAAGGTAAAGTCATGCTACCAAAAACATGGAACTAGACATGTTTTGTTTTAAGAGTTTTTATTTTATGGAAACTTAGAAGAAGTTTCTACTTTGAAATCTTTTGAGATGTAATAGTTATGTCCTAATTCTCTAAATCTCTAAACCTGAAAAGATACTCAATGTGAATTATTCATTTAATTCAATTTTAAGTATGGTTTAAGGCCGGGGCCTTATAGTTGGTATCAAAGGTCGGTTTAGATAACTTTAGAGGTTAGGGTATTCTTTAAGCATAAGTGATATTACCATAATGGTTAGGATTTCAGAAAGAGTCATAGTTTTTAGATAAAGTGAACGAGTTAGTATATCTTCCTCATTATTACATGATGGTTTTGTTGATATACTCACACTGACCCTTTTTGGTTTTAGTAAATGGCTGGATCTAGCAGGCACAAAAGTAACAGTGGATGTGAAGGAAACTGTGACAGTTTTCTGAGCGAGCAGCTGAATGATATGGGAGATGCAATGAGAACTCTTGTGTTTATCCTCAACCAACTATCTGGAGTCATGATTGACCACCTAAACCTTGGTGATTTCTATATGGCATCATATATGCGAGAAAAAAATCCCTACGGAACTACAGGTAATAATCATAAAGGTAAGTGTGTTCAAAAACCTATGTGTCAATGATGTGGAAAGAAACACCTAGGAAAATGTTTCAAAGGGACAGAAATATGCTATATATGTGGAAATGAAGGTCATAAAGCAAGAACCTGCCATGGAAAAAGGAAGCATCTAGTTGACTCGAGGAAAGGGGAAGAAGTTCTTTATGAGGGATCAATTGAATGTTTTAAATGTGGCGTTCATGGTCATTATGAAAACACATGTCCTATGAAGAAGTTTCGTGAATGGGATCACCAAGATCGTACAAATGTTCGTTTACCAATACCTAATGCCATTCCGATTGAGGATGAAGAAACTGAAAATGACCAATCAAAGGTATGGATTATTTCAGGACTACTGTTTTCCTATTTTGGAATCTTAGGATATGATTCATGATTTTGTTTGTAGGAAAGAAGTATTTCAGAATAAGTTGGAAAGGAATGGTTAATGGATCATGAAGAATGTTGAATGAGTAAGATGTCAACATATAAGGGCTTCAAGAGTTATGGTGAAATTCTTAAGAGTATTAAGTCTCTTTTGATGATGGGGTTACATTAGAAGACTTTTTATATTATGTGTAACCCTGATGTTTAATATATGAAAATTTTATTCCAGGAATAGTTATCTTTTCTTTTGTGTACATAGTTATAAAGAACCATTTGGGTTTATGTGATCCTTACTTTTGAGGTAATTATGGGTTACTATATTTTATGATTGAAGTGTAAGGAATGAGATAAAATTGAGGTTAAATTATGTTATGGTTATTTTTGATGATTTAATCCCTTTTTGGGGAATGTTTTGAGAATTATATAGTTTTGGAAAAAGGACAACACACAGACCGTGTGACTACCCATCGTGTCGGACAAAGCTGCAGGAATCAAACCCACAACCAAAGTGCGACTGGTATTTATCACCTACCACTGGACTTCGTGAAGTCCCTGGTTAGTTTGACTGATTCTTTTTAGTTATATGATTTTTTGAATTAAGAGTAAGTTGATTTTGGGTTATTTATGAAAATGATTAACCTATCATGGAGGATATGTGATTAGGTTAATTACTTTTCAATACGAGACTTTAGGAGAAACTGATGTTGTTTGGAGATAAATGTTACGATTTAACTTGGAATACTATGTGACTAAATCCTTCAAATATTTGGGTTTCAATCTTAGTTTGGTTTACTTTGAATAATTTTATGGACAAATTGTTTATCGGATGGTCCTCGTTGAACCTTCAGTTTTGTTGGACAAATTTTGGAGATTAAGCATAGATTTTCTTTTTAAAGGGTTATCCTTTTCTAGATTATCTGATCTTGTACTAACCTTTTTGGTTTTGTTTTTGGTTAAAGCCTAAAGACATGGGAAGTATATAGTTCTCTTTGGTGGGTTAGGTGATTCTCTAGAAGTTGATTATAATACTCTTAATATGAACAAGTCTTTCTAAATACTCGTCTTTTGGAGAAAATATGAGTTTGTGTAATGAATCTAATAAAAGTTGAAAGTCAACATGACGAGTGATTATGTTTCCTTATGAATAAATTCCTTAATGAAAAGTAACTTAAAACAAAAATGTTGTCTATTAACTTTTCCTACTGGGGAATCGAATACCGTTTAACCCATCACAAGTTTGTGATTTTCTTATGGTTAACTTTCTCCTAGACATGTTTACTATCACTCTCCCTCGAGAACATGACCCTTTGCTTTTTCTTCCATGTCCATGTTTTCCTACATGGAATCCTATTATGGGTTAACACGGGTAACCTCTGTACTTATCGTTCTATATTTTAAAGTGATTGTTTTACCGACTCTTATTCTGATGTTGGACTTTCAAGGATGTTTCCAAGCTCAATTTTAAAATTGTGAGGACGCAATTCCCAAAAGGGAGGAAGGATGTAACCCCCCAGGTAAATAAAGAATATGAAATTTTCATATTTATCCATATTTGTGAATAAAATATTAATATTACTTTAAAGGGGGCGCTATGCACGATGGCGTACCCAATACGCAACAATGAGTTTCTTGGGAATCTTGCATTGCACTCTAATAATAAAATAATATTATGGTAGTTAACGCCTAGCCGTTGTAATGGTGGGAATGAACAGAACTAACTAAAAAATTATTATATATGTTTGTCAGATATTTTTACTCTTTATAATAAATGTTATAGGATTAAAAATGCGAATGAATCCAATTTTAAGCGTAAACATTCCAACATTCTTTAAAAAATCGATTAACCGCCTTTTGATGGCGAACCTCTTGTACATCCAATTTTTGACAATTTTATGTGTTATATTTGACAAAATAAAATTCTTTTTTATAATCGAGACATCAAAATTTACTTTTTGTAAATTTGTGGTATTTTTCTGAAAAAGTTCAATTTTTTAATGAATAGTGAAAAATGTTGTATTTTAATTCAAAACCTCTTTTTAATCTGATTTATTTATATGATTATATTATCTTTTGAATTGGTTTTAAAGTGAAATTAGAATATATTTTTACCATTTAATACAATAGTGGTCGTTGGAATTAATTTCACTTTGAAAATGGACTTAAACTAGTGTCAATCTTTTGATACTTATTGTTTCATAAAAACACGCTATTTGCTCTGACAGCGGGAATTAATTATTAAATTAATTAATTCAACTAATATGTTTTGAATTTTGTAAAATATAAATCATTTTTAAATTCGGAATATCAAATATAGCTTAGGGTGAAGTTTTGGTATTTTTCTGAAAAACTTCAATTTTTGATGAATAGTGAAACCACTAAGTGGTACTTATAAAAACTGATTTTCCGTTTAAATGAAAATTTTCCCTCATTGTCTGTTGAATTTCAAAAATCCGACATAAATGGTTGTCATTAAGAAGTAAAATGTGGTTCAATGGGATTAAAATAATTTTTTTGGTGAATAGTAACTTATTAAGTTTTTAATCGCGATTAGAGGTAATTAGTTTAGTTTAAGGTATGAATAATGTTTTAATAAAATGAAATGACCTAGAAACATGTCCTACCCTCATTGGATGTGTCATGGCCGACCGAGACAATCCATGGGTCAACTTGGGGACCCCATGGAGCCACTTTGGTTGGAAAATGACATAAATACATTTTTATTTAATGTTAAAGTAAAAATGACACACACATGAAATGTTTTACTAAAATAATTTTTACATGGGTTTATAAAAATCATATTTTTCACTATAAATAGTCATTAGAAAGATAAAAGGATTTCCTACACCATAGTATTTGTTTTATAATTTTTAGACATTAAATAAATTAAATTATTTATGACATCATAATGATGCAGCGATGACCTCATTATTTAACGATTTAAATAAAATGGAAAGATAATGTGATATCTAAGACCTAAACATGTCCAAAACCTTTTTTATGAGTGTATTTAGAACCCTTATCACCTTATCCTCAAAATAAATCAATTTGGGACCTTTAAAATCCGAAAATCTTTTGAAAATAAAGTATCATTTTGTAACTTTACAAGAGTGCCCCTCCTCTCCTCTTATAAAAGGCCCCCACCTCTACCTACTTACCCACACTCCCAAAGCCTTTGGATCGGCCAAACCCTGCCCAATTTGTCTCTCCACATCCCTGTATAACTCCTTGAGGCCTCACTTTGGTCAGAATGATTCCCAAGGAAGCCTTTTAGCTCAAACCAAAGGGAGTTACCCGATTTTAAGGTAATGTCTTCACTTGAGTCCTTTTGTTTGATTTTGCCTCTCCAACCCCCTAAACTCTTTTTATTCATTTCTTTTGTAACAACTCCAGTATATTAAATATACTAGGATGTTGTTATAATAAGTATTCGAGCTACACTTACACACACCTACATCTAATGGTTAAAGAACATACTGTTTCCATGGATGGTGAATTTCTGCCTCACGAAACGATGATTGTTCAACATTCATATAACACCTTCAAAGGTGGCCATTAAGATGTCACTATATTTATATATGATATATAATATGTTTATGTTTTTCTTAAGATTCTTTATTATTCATTTTGAGCATACCTTTATGGCTTCCGTTATGGGTAACCACGATAATTTCATTTTAGGAAGTGCGGACTACCACCCCCTCAAAGTGATTTGATTCGTTAATGCCATATGTGGGACTTATAAAGGATGGATTTAAAGTTATTATATATGATGTTATACTGGAATTATAATATACCTATATATAATTATTATTTCTTTCCATTAAAGTATGAGATAGAAATGAAAGTAGCGTTCATGTGTACGTACGACTTACCGTCTCCATGAACGGTGCATTTCATTTATTATCCCCAAATTTAATGTACTATTATAAGTACATGTATATAATGGATATATATGATGAATGATACATCTAAATGATGAATATAATTCTGGAATTAAAATATACATACCTATCATTTAGTTTTAATTCCATTAAGATGACAAAGAAATGAAAGTAGCGTTCATGCGTACGTACGGCTTACCGTTTCCATGAACGGTGAATTTCATTTCTTACCTATAAATGATTATGTAATATTATAAATACATGTATATGCTGGATATATATGATATATATGATATCCAAATCATGAATATCATTTTGGATATAATGAACCATTGACCACATAAACAACATGTAATTGTAAGAAGTTCACTTTCGACTTAAGAACCAAATATCGACAAAACAAACATTATTAACTTAAATGATTACATAATGTTTATAAAATGTAAATAAGTGATATAAAAGGAATAATGAACTTGAAAAAGGTTCTTAAGAAAATATAAATTAACTCAAGTTTATTATTCAGGACGTTAAAGAACGATCGAGTCAAGTCGGACCCGAGGTAAGGGATCCTACTCCTCTCTTTCTTTTTAAGTACGCTCTTTTATGTAATTACTTTTAAAGATCATATTTATTGTTATTAGGATGTTATTTTATATTACTCTTACTGTATTTTTTTTATTTTTCATATGATTAGAGACCCTATTCTCTCTCATCGATCCATTTTGGAAGTTTTGGGTGGTGCCGTTAGGCAGCCGAATTTTCTTAAGAGATCTAACCTCTCTCCTTCTTTTTAAGTACTCTTCTTTATGTCACTTCTTTTAAGCCACTCTTTGTTATGTTGGGGGATTTTATTTTCCTATTTATGTAAACTTTATGTTAATATTATTAGAGACCCTATTTCCTCTCATCAATCCATTTTGTAAGTTTTAGGTGGCGCCGTTAGACTGCCGAGTTTTCGTAAGGGATTTTTCATCTCACTTTTATTCCCATGAGATTTATGCGACATTTATCACAATTTCATTTGAGTGGTGTATGTAATTCCCATTATTATACTCTTTGTGTAATATACTTTCGTTTATGAGTATTTACATCAATGATGTATTGTCCTTCTTTCATGTGGTGTTTGTTTCGAAAGATACCCAATTCGGTAAAGGAACCTTTCACCCTCCTGTTTTTAAAAGACTTATTTTGTTGGGTCTTTTAATTCACATATTGTTATGTTGGGATATGTTCTCATATATCCTTATTGATGTAAATTTTATGTCCAAGTGATGAGATACCCTTTTTTATCTCTCATCAACTCTTTTTCTGAACTTTGAAGTGACGCCGTTAGGCTGTCAAATTTTTGCAAGGGAACATTTTAACCCAAATTTGATTCTTTGGGATAAACTTGTACTCATTGAATATGTCGTTCTATGAATATGTGTGTATAACCTATGATTGTTTTACACTTAATATCCACTTATATTTGGTGTATTCATTTTTCACACATAATTATGCAATTGATTTATCCTTAAACTAAGGATACCATCTTTGTAAGGGTCTTCATCTCAATCTCCATTCATTGAGGCATATTTTTTTTATACACAACCTTCTTTTATACGGTGTATAAACCACTTTTACATTTACATTTATTGAAAAGGAATATTTTTTCTACGAATCATTTTACTAAATGAAATAAATGAATGTTTCTTTTTACGTACGCGGTGACAATGACCTTTTCCACCACCGCGAGTATTATTTGATATTTGTCTTCCTCAACAAGCCATAATGTTTTTAAAATAAAATAAATACCATATACTTTTCTTTGTATTTTGGTATTTAAAATGGTTTTGATAAAGGATTCTATTATTTCAATATATTTAAATGATATATTGTGATTGAAATGTGGAAATGTTATCATTTTTTATGTTGGTTTTATGTGTTATAATTTTATAGTGGTACTTAGACATTTTATGGGTGGTTACGTGATAAACCATATGACGGGTGGTGCCGTGAATACCAGGATGGGTGGTTACGTTATAACCTCCAATGCATTGGGTATGGAAGTCGATCGTATGGCTATTCCATTAAGTATGTATGAAAGTTGGCCGAATGGCTATTCCATTAAGTGATATGTGTGGAAGTCGACCTTATGGTTATTCCACTTAAGTATGTTTATGTCCCAAGTTACCTTTATATATTATGTGATCTTTATATGGGTTTTATGGTAATCTTTTGGTTACAGAAGGGTAAGTAATGAACTTTTATTCAGTGAAGAGTTTTCACTACTTCGAAATGGTGAAAATTATTACTTTGTTAAAGTATACATAGTTTACTTGTTGTTTTGAAAAAACTAACAGTTTTCATTCTTTTTGTATCCCTTACTGAGCTTTTTATGCTTATCCCAAGTTTTTGAAATGTTTTTCACAGGACTAAACGTGGAATAGGGTCAAGGATGGGATCAAGGGAAAGTCATGATACCAAAAACATGGAACTAGACATGTTTCGTTTTAAGAGTTTTTATTTTATGGAAACTTCGTAGAATTTTCTACTTTATAATCTTTTGAGATGTAATAGTTATGTCCTAATTCTCTAAAACTCTAAACCTGAAAAGATCCTCAATGTGAATTATTCATTCAATTCAATTTTAAGTATGGTTTAAGGCTGGGGCCTTATAATAATATAATAACCAAAATATATCATATATACTGTGTTGTAATTGTGTTAATTTAATAACCTGTATCCATCTGAACTTCCATCAAATGGGAAAAGAAACCGATGATCATGTGTACAGTGGACTACCACCTCACAAAATGATGTAATTCTCTTTCCATCAACACCTTTAAAGGATAAATATAATGATGGATTTAAGTTTTTTATATTATATTTATTTAATTATTATACTTATAGAATTATTATATCACATATACCTTCTTACGTTCCATTATGTGGGGTATACGATAATGTCGCTCATGTGTACCACAGACTACCGCCCCACGAAGTGATGTGATTCATTTTTCACTTACACTTTACATGGAAGGTAGTATGGTTAAAATTAAGGAATATATGTAATATTTTTGACCTAACCATACTTCTAGAAATATAATATCACATATAATATCTCACCTTCCATTCCATTATAAAACAATGACATCGCTCGTGCGTACATGTGGACTACCATCTCCACACAATGATATGAAATGTTTGTCAATAAAATTTTACATGGATGGTAATAAGGAAATATTTAATTAATATAAACCACATATATATATAATAATTATTCTATAAATTTGACTTAATATTTATTTTACTTTCGTTCCATCCATCTAGAAAAAATGGAAACAATGTTCATGCATATGTACAACCTACCGTCTCCATAAACAATGTAATCTATTTTTTTATCTCAAAATTTTTAGATTAATATAACAAATATACAATAAATATATATTATATTTATATAATGGATAATATAATGTAGATTATGAAACAATTATAAAATTAAAAGGACTAAAATTACCGAAACATAAATAAAAAATGAAGCAATTATCACTAGAAACATTAATTTTAACCAAGAATTCATAAATAACATGTAATAAAATACTAAAAGTATATAATATATGGTTTAAATTATCAATGTTAAGTTCAGTAATTGATTTACCGTAAACCTATAATTATATATAGGATCTTGGACACATATAAATGAAGTCAAACCTAAGGTAAGGTAATTCCATCTCACTTTTACTTTTGTGAGTCACATGCCATATTCACCACCTATTTATTTTATGTGGTGTATATACTACCCATGAAATTATTTTTTAATGTTTCTAAAGAAAATTAATGGTATTTAGATATCCATTTTAGGATATCTATTTCATGGTGTTTATAATTCTAAATTTACCAAAGCAGTAAGATAATTTTGTCTTAGTTTGTTTTTATTAGGACATACATTATGTTATAAACCTATATTCTTATATAAGATGTATATACGTTCCCCATTACATGTTATATCATGAATTTGTTTATTCTCGTGATAGTTTAAGTTTAATTTATTTTTATTACTTTTTGGGGCTTATGATTCAATGTTACCAAAGTGGTAAGGGTTTTATCATACAGTCTCATCACTTTTCAGGATAGTTTATGTTTATGCTTACGATGATGAAATTTTATGATCCATCTATCAATAAACTTATGATTTTTTATCCTATTTTAATTTCATGAGAATACCTATTTTCCCTTAATTTTTCTCTATTTATGTACTCAAGGGTTCAAAATACTATTTTTAAGGAAAAGCTATATTTATTTTTCTCTTCAATCAAAAACCTATTTTATTCCAAAACCATGTTTTCAAAACATGTTTTCAAAAATATTTTTAACATTATAAAAATTATTTATGAAACAAAATTTTCCCCATGTACGAATTTTTACAAATTTTAAAGGAATATTTATATTGTTTTATGAATAAGTCCCATTCATATTTTAACAAAAACATAAAAGGAATATTTTTTTTAACATGTATGAAATGTAATTGTTTTTGACATCATGAAAAATTAATGTTTTAATCATTTATTTATAAGTTTAAATGGTTAATTTAAATTTTTTTTCTAAAATACTTTATGTACTTTTTGTTTTAAAAATATTTTCAAATTAAAAAAGTTTATTTTCCTCAAGAATGTTTTTATTGATATAATTATTGAATTTATATTTTTCAATGAAAAAAACACTTTATTTTACCTTTGATCCACTGAGGATATGTTATAATGATACCATGATTATTATTTATTCAGATGGTTTATGATCATTTTGAATGGGGATACACTAGTTTGATACATTTCACATTTCTTAAGATGGTTTATGATTATGTTTATTAAATAGGGTAATTGGAAACGTTTCATATGCTAGTTTTTTCAATAAAAATGTTTATTTTTAATATGTTTTAACCCATTAATACTAGAAATTAATTGGAATTAATAAGTGATGGGAGGGGCCTGCTATTTCCCCTTGATAAATTGGTAGGTATCATGAGAAAAACTAGCTTGGGTTTTTAATCAAGGCCTTACCCATTTACGTAATATATCTTGGAACAATCCATTTAAGGTATGGTTATGATGCCTTGAATTATGAATTCCCACACTATGATATTAGTTATTGATATTCCATTTGATTATTCAATTAGTTAGCATATCCAAGGTTAAGCTTCAATATTATGTGACTATTTATATTATATTATTTGATCAACTTTTATTTTTGACATAATATGTACAAATAATTGATTGAATGGAATGTTTTTTAGTTATTTAACTTACCATATTTATTATAATTATTTTATCATTATATATTCCTATGAATAAACTTAAATTTATTACACATTAATTCATGATTTATTACATAATGATACACATAATACAACCCAGAAGATCGATAAGTCTAGTGTATTTGGGTAATTAGGTACATTACATAACAACTTAAAGTAGGGGGTACATCAGCATTATTGAAAACATCCTTAACATGATAATAATATTCCATCATTCTTAAAACTACATGGGATAACTTGGGGACATATATAATAAAGGGGTGAGATATAAATCCATGTAAGGGAATAATAAAACATAACATGAAGAAGGTATTACATGTTAGAAAATAGACATTTAAATTAGAAAGAAAAAGTGAGAATCATAAAAATGAACAAATAGATATGATATATCATGATAAGATAAAGGAAAAATGGGAAATTGGCAATAAATTTAAACATGAAATCATAAAAATAGGTTAAGGATAACCCCGAAGACATCATAATATGGTGGAAACGGTCCCATAATAGATTAGGTTCACTCCAAAATACTATACAGGACATATCATGATACTAAAACATTAACCAATGTATTATATCACTATATAATTATAGGTGCACCCATCACATTCATATCATGTACATACATAAGTGTTTTATAGAGATCATTCAACATAGGATCATATTACATCACATTTAATTACATGATCAAGGAATATGGAATAAAAAAATGTAGGTACCTAATAAAATAAGTATAGTTATTTCTCGGTGAATACCCTAATGTGGGAATATCTATGGTATTCACAATACAAAAGGTTTTTTCATGGAAAAATCACAGTGAAATTTTGGAAGCATAACGAAAGCACTTAATGAATTATAAAATGGTTTAATGAGAGATAAATGGGTATATCGACATTTTTACATAAAATAAAAAGTAATAGAGGAATTTAAATTATATCATAACATTATTAATTGTAAATAAAATGCATAAAATGAAGAATATGGTTGATAAAAATAGATGAAAAAAATGATCCCTTACATTGAGATGGTGATTCTAAAAGCTTGGGATTAGATTTTTGAGAGCTTGGGGGAACCATTAGAGGATTTTAGAGAGTATAGAAAAGATTAATAATGTGATAAAATGATTTTTATTAAAGGTGTGGAGTATTTTTATTGGGTTTCTATAGGAAAAGAGAGGGGAATTATTTATTATTTCCCAGCACATAGGTTTTGGACTCTATATAATAAAGTAATCAAAACCAAAAAAATGTACAATAGTTTTCCCATGGTTTTTACCAGAGAAAATTTATTTCCATTATTTTATAAGTATAAGGAAATTACTCATTAAAATATTACCCTTGGTGATGTAGAAGTGAGTCATGTTTATAAAGAAATGATTTTAAAACCTTAAGATATATTATAGGATTTAGAGGATTCATAATTTTTTTTATTAAATTAAAAAAATAAACTCAAAATAACATTATTTTAATAGGTAATTATGGATTTGGTTGTTTATATCCTTAATATAATTTATTAAATTACTCTTGGGTCATTATGATGTCATAATATACACTGTATATTTTTACCTTGTTTAATTTTTTACTCGCAAATTAAAATATCTCAAAAAATTATTAAAAATTAATTTTTGGATAATTTTGATGTAATGATTCAAAAAATAATATTTATTTTATGAAAATAATTTTCTAAATATGTGAATTTTCACTTTTAAATCAAGAATCAAAATTTATAGAGAAATTATGGATTTTTTGACAATAATAGTTTTTAACCCCTTATAAAAATTACATTTGACTTCATTAAAATTATATTATCATTTACATTTAATATAAATTATTAATGACTATATTTTAATAAAATATAATTTATTTAAAAATCCATTAATCCATCAAAAGGAATGTCTTAATTGATATTACATATTACCCAAAAATATAATTTGTGTTTTATCAAATCAAAATAAAAATCATTTATAAAGTAAAAATACTAAGAATTAAATATAACAAAAATTATATTAAAAATAAAATATACATTTTCATATTAATATAGTCTTGATACATATTCCATTATTACACTAGAAAACACCCCAAGGGTGAGGTGCAAGATGGAAATATTTTCATGGGGTGGTTCGACGTACATGGTTTGGGCCGAGATCTCAATGAGCTTGAACTTATCCCATAAACGGGTTCTATCACACTTTAGTTGTTGGATATTGTATTTGTATTGGTAAAAGGAAAATATTATTGTTGATATATCCCTCGAAAACTCTGATAAATTGGATTTATAGGGTATAATATTATTGGTCAAGGCTATCACTTTCTTTGTCCGTGTCAAATGGATGTATCAAAACCAAAAATTTATACTAATCATATGATCATAGTTAAATGAATATATTACATTAATTATGATTCTTAATGTTTTTTTAAATATGATATGATATTATAAAACTTAATAAGTGCATGTGTTTCCTATAACCATAATAGGGAATTTAATTTAGTCACAAAAGAACTTTTCTTTATAAAAGATTAGCCCATTATAATCCTCCCCCTTAAGAAATTTCACCCTCATAATTTTCATTTCATACACTTAAATAGATTAGGGATATTCTATTTATCACCTCCTCCAGTTCCTACATCACTTCTTCAAACTTATGGTTTCTTTAAATTACTTTGACTTGGTGCATTGTCTTATTTCATAGAACTTTGTCTCTACGATATAAGATCTTCACCAGATTCTCTTCATATGAAAGATAATTCTCCAAAAATACCATATTTAGATTCAACACATGTAAGGGGTCTGGTATGTATTTCTTTAAGAGAGTTATATGAAACATATCTTGTAGTTGAGATAGGTTAGGTGGGAGTGCTAATCTATTGGACACCACACCAATGTGATCATGGATCTCAAATGGACCAATGAACCTTGGACTAAGATTTACCTTCATCCCAAATATGACGACGTTCTTCAATGGAGATATGTAGAGGAATACCTTATCTCCACCCTTAAAATCTATGTCTCATCTACGATTCTCAAAATATATCTTCTTTTTAACTCTAAGAATTCTTATTGTACTGTTGAATGGTCTTGTCCATTTCCACTATTTCGTTGACCATTTCAAGACCGAATAGTTTGATTTCACCAACTTTATACTAGAAAGTAGGTGTTCTACAACTCTTTATATAAAGGGATTTATAGGGAGAAATTTGGATTCTTGATTATAAACTATTATTTTATAAGAACTCAACCTGAGGAAGATGTTAACCCCATCCTCCTTTTAATTCCATTGATCATGCCCTAAACATGTCCTCAAGTGTTTGGACTGTACACTTTGATTGGACATCAGTTTGATGAAGATAAGTGGTACTGATGTTCAACTCAACATTTAGATTATATTAGAGACTCTTCTAGAACCTATAGGTAAATCTTGGATCTCAATCAGATACAATCTATAGTGGTATTCCATACAACATCACAACTTCTATAATGTATATTCTTGCAATTTGATTGAGTGATAAGACCTCTTAAATTGCAATTAATTGAGATTTATTTTCAAGATAATCCACCAAAACCCATATATAATTATTTCTTATTCATGTCTTTAGAATACCGATAAAAAATTCCATGGTTATTTTTTCCCATTTCCACATTGGTAAGAGTAATTTTTACATCACCCCATTGGGGTTTTCTTTTAATCCTTCACTTTCTAACATACAATAAACCTTTATGTATATTATTTAATCTTCTTCTTCAAATTACCCTACCAATAGTGATCTCAGAGATCTCGATACATCTTTTTACTCCCTAGATAGATGGAGAAGGTTGAGCTATGTGAATCATCCAACATATCCTTCTTTAACTCATGATTTTATCGTACACATAGTCATGACCTAAATCTTACAAATCCTTATTCATTAATTTTGAAATCTATAGATTTCTATTTTCTTCGAGATTCCAAATTCTTCTAAATTTCTACATCATCTCATTGAGAATCCTTTATCTTCTCTATAAGGGATGGTTGAGAAATCATTTGTGAAAGGATTTATGATTTTCCTACCTTTATGATTCTTATTCCCATACTTTTCAATTATATGAAGATTAGATCCATCTCAATTCTCAACAACGATAACATTTCTAGATACTTTCTACTTAGAGTGTCTGTTACTTTATTTTATTTCCCAAGATGGTAGTAGATTGAGCAGTCATAGTACTTAATTTTCTCTAACTATCTTTGTTGGTATATATTTTTCTCTTTCTATGTGAATATATGCTTGGGTATCTTATGATATAAGTATATTTCACACTTCTCCCCAAATATATAATTACACCAGATTTTCAATGTTAATATTACTGTGGATAACTCTAAATCATGTGTTGGATAGTTATATTCATGAAAATTGAATTTCCTCAAGGCATAGGTTATCACTTTGTCATTATGTATTAGTACATAACCCAATCACTTTTTGAAGCACCACTGTATACCACAAAAATTTCCCCACTTGTGGGTAGCGTGAGTATAGGTGCAGTGATAATACTTTTTTTCATCTCCTTGAAGCTGTTTTCACATTCATTATTCCAAAAAAACCTGAATCCATTCTGAGCTAGCTTGGTTATAGGGTTTTATAATCATGATAAATTTATTACTAATCATCTATAATACCCATCCATTCCAAGGATAATATAGATATCATTCATAGATGTCCGCCACATCTATCATTCAATTGCATCTATCATTGATGGGTCAAAGGATATCCCATTGCTTGTGATAACATTCCCTATGAATGATACTTCCTTCAAGTAGGACTCACATTTGCTATATTTTTCATAAATATTCTCATTTCATATGGTTTTTAGTATAATTCTCAAATGATTCTCATACTCCTCCTTTCTTTTGAAGTATATTATAATGTTGTCTTTAAACTCTACCAAATATTTTTCAATATAATATATAATGAGTCTATTAATCAAGTACATGAAGATTTATGGAGAATTAGTGAGGATTAATGGCATTACTATGAACTAATAATTCCTATACCTTGTATTAAAAGAAGTCTTGGAGAAGTACTCATTATTCAATCGTAATTGAAAATACACAATCCAAATATCCACCTTGCAGAAGTTTTAAGATTCAATAAGAATATAGAACAATTCATCAATACATGGAAGAGGACACTTGTTATTTATTTTTATCTTATTGAGCTCGCGATAATCAATGAAAAGGCACATTGACCCATCCTTTTTTTATGATGAAGAGGGCTGGTGAACCACAAAGTGAAGCACTTGGGTGTATGCACCCTTTATCCAGGTTTTCCAATAGTTGTTTCTCTAACTAATTAAATTCCAAAATATCCATTATATATATGGAGTTTTGGATATTGGAAAATACCCTAGTGTGAACTTTATTGAAAATTGAACCTCTCGGTTAGGAGGAAGACTAGGTAATTCTTTAGGAAACACTTCAGCGTATTCCCTCACAATGGTCATGGATTCAAGGATGATCTTTTACTTAAACTTAATCAATTGGGAAAAATATTATTTGTCATAGGAAAATAATATTGATGATTGAGATTATAGTTCTAAATAATATCCACCCCATCCTTAAACTTGAAAAAAATTGGATGATGATTCACAATACAGATGGTGATTTCCTTTACATAGAAATTATTGTTGGATTTATGTAAGGAAATCCAATAAATACCTATAATGGAGAAAAATTGCATTAAATAGAGTAAAACTAGTTTATCTAGGATTTTTAACACAAAAAGTTTGATATGTAAGGAGTTATATACTTGGGATTCAATAATTTCACTATTTTACATTTTCACTAATAGTTATACTTACAAGATTTTTGGTGGAGTTTAAATAGTTCTACTAAACTTTCATGATATGAAGGTATTCGTAGAACTATAAATGATAACCCTACCTTTAAATTTTTTGATTCTATTTATAACCATTAAATTTATCCAAAATTGACTTAGGGATGATAGTTTTAAAACTAATAAACACATATATAGGAATTTAATAACATAAAAGGGATAAATTATAAATGATGTTTATTCAATAACTTATGAATCTCTAGGATCCTATATAAGTTATCCAGGATCTATTTCCTAACATATACTCTCATGTAAATTTTCGTTACCTTAATTATGGTTTATAGTGATCTTGTCAAATTACTAAATCATGTCCCATAGAAGTGTCAAACTAGGTGTATTGTAAGGCCTCAGATTGTGCACTAATTCCTGATCGAGTCTAGATCAATATGGTGTTTTTTGGTGTTACCCCTATGTACATATGTTATTTATCCACATCTACTTATAGTATTCAGAAAATGATATATTTTATTTGAATCTACTAACTATATACTTTAAAAAAACATAGGGATGTTTCCATATGTTTAGTATAATCTCTAAGGCTATCTTTAGAGTTTCCTTATCCTAATCCCCCCAAAAACAAACTTTCATTTGATACCAACTATGACAACCCTTGTATTTATTAGACATTAGTTCATAATTTATTACATAAGGATAGAAATTTTACAACCTAAAAGATTTAGAAGGATAGTTTCTTTGGTTAGTTAGTTAGATTACATAACAACTTAAAATATAGGGTATATTAGAATTACTGAAAACTTCATTAGCATGCCCATAATATTCCATCGTTCTTAAAACTATATGGGATAACCTGGGGACATACATAAGAAAGCGGTGAGGTATAAATACCAGTAAGGGAATAGAAAAACTAAATATAAAGAAATTATTACATTTCAATAATAGTAATTTTAATTTGATAGAAAATTTGATAATCATAAACATGAACACATAGGTTTGATATAACTTCATAATATAAAGGCAACATGGAAAAGTGGAAATAACTTTAAAAATGAAATCATAAAAATAGGTCAAGGATAACCTCCAAGACATCATAACATGGTGTAAAAAGTACCATAATGGATTATGTTCACTTATAAATCCCATACATTACATCTCATGACACTAAAACAATACCCAATGTATTAGAGTGATATATAATTCTGGGCTCAACCATCACTTTCATATCATGTACATGCATAAGCGTTCCACTTAGATAATTCAAAATAGGATAATATTTCATGAAATTTAATTATAGTATCAAGTAATATGGAATAAAAATATGGAAGTACCCAATTATATAAGAATAGGTATTTATTTTTGAATACCCTTTAGTATAAATAATGATTGTATTCACAATACAAATATTTGGCATGGAAAAATAGCATTGAAATTTCAGTAGCATCACAACAATACTAAAAGATTTATAAAATAATTTAATGAGAGAGAAATGGGTATATCATCATTTTTGTATCAAATTTATAGTAATAGGCATGTGTAAAAACATATTCCAACATTATAAATTGGAAATGAAAGGCATAAAATGAAGAAGATGATTGAATAAAGAGGAGAATAAGAGGTTCTATTACCTTGAGATAGTGATTAAAAAATACTGGGATGAGCTTCCTGAGTGATTGGGGGAACTTTATGAGGGCTATATAGTGACTATTTCAGTGTAATGATGCACTACAAGGTTTTTGAGTGAATATGAAGGGGATCGTGGGTGGGTTTACATAAGAAAAGAGAGGGGGTTCCTTATTATTTCCCAAACATAGGTTTTAGACTCTATATAAAAAAGTAATAAAAAACACAAACCTTAACATGGTTTATACCAAATAAAATTGGTTTCATTTATTTTATAATTAAATTGAATGAAATTATTAAAATATTACCCTTGGTTATGTGGAAGTGAGTCGTTTTTAGAAAGAGATGATTTTAAAACCATAAGATATGATATAAGTTTTGGAGGATTCATAAAATCTTTATATAATAAATAAAAATTCTTAAAAATCAATTTATTTTAATATGTAAGAATATATTTGGTCATTTATATCTTTAATATCATTTATTACATCACTTTTGGGTCATTATGATGTCATAATATACTCCTTGTATTTATACCGTATTTATTGTTTACCCGCAAATTCGACTATATCAAAAAATTATGAAAAATTAAACATTGAATAATTTTGATGTGATCATTCCAAAAATAATATTTAGTTTTGAGAAATGATGGTTTTTTGACAATAATAGTTTTCAGACACTTATAAAAACTACATTTGACTTCATAAAAATTATATTATCATTTATATTTAATATATAATATATAATATTAATATTATATTGAAACATAATTTATTTCAAAAATCCATTAATTCCTCAAAAAAAAGTCTTAATTTAAATTACATATTACCCAAATATATAATTTGTGTTTTATCGAATCAAAATCAAAATAATTTATAAAGTTACGATAATAAATAGTAAATATAAATATTATTATATTAAAAATAAAATATAAATATTCATATTATTATAGTTTTGATAAATATCCATTTATAACCCCGGAAAACTCCTTTAGTATATAGTATGAGATGGTAAGATTTTCATGGGGTGGTTCATTATACATGGATTGGTTTGTGATCTCGATGAGCTTGAAATTATCCAATAAACAGTTTTACTCATGCTTTAATTATTGGATCTCATATTGGGATTAGTCAAGGGAAAATCCCAGTGATACTATCTCCCTTATAAGCTATGATAAATGATATTCACAGGGTACAATCTTACTGTTCGAGTCCATCACTTCCTTTGTCTTTGTCAATTGGATTTATCAGAAATCTATATTTATACTAATCATACGATCATAGTTCAACAAATATATTTTTAATGGTTATGATGTATAAAAATATTTTAAATATAAAAGGATATAATAAAACCAAATAAGTTAATGTATTTTATATTACCATAATAGGTCATTTAATTCAGGCATAAGGGGAATTTTATTTATAAATTTTTGGGGTGTTATAATTCCACTTTGCACATACCCTTACTAAGAATTTGAGCTCAACCCCTTCTGAAGTTTTTTCCTCAGGATGGTAAGATTTGTATTATGATTGATATATAGGGTTATTCTAGAGGAAATAATGACACACTCAAATAAAAAACATTATTTTATTTTATGTTTTTAGTTTTAAAATGATATTCTAGTATATATCTAGTTTACCACATCTAACAAACCATTTGGTTAATAAGGATGATTTTCTTTTTATATTATGAAACTATAATAAATTAAATATCATATCTAGGCTACTAGGGTTAGAGTATTTATAGTTGGTATTAATGGAATTTTATTAGAAACCTTTTATACTAAATTAAGTAAAACATAGATTAGAGAACATAATCCTAATATTGAATTTAAGGATAAGTATATAAGAATATCCTAATGTTTTGGCGAGGAAGATATTATGTAGTTTTTCATATAAATACATACCTATTTGGATGCTACAAGTGGATGTGGTTTTAGAATAGATGTACCTAGGTGTAATAACCCTAAGAAAGGAACGTTGGTATTAACTTTAACATTCTTTGGAAAAAGAAAATGGGCCTTACAACATATATGTTTTAATACTCATGAGTGATATTGTTGGTTTATTAACAAAAAAATTTATAAGTCATTATAAAGGTATTATATTTTTTATGATTTGAAAACTTCCCCAAATAAACCATGAACAAGACTATGAGATTATCCAAGCATAATGTTTTCAATTTATGCTATGTTTTTTACTAGTTTTTAGGATTATACATTATTCTTCATAATGTTATGATCCAATATAGTGTATAAACTTGTTTATAAATATCACCTAGAAGAAGGAATAAGAAATAAATAAATTCACACACCATATATAGTGATTTCCCCCTGGGTAAGATAATGATGTTGGATTTGGAGATATAGCTGGAACTGATCAAATTAAAACCATATTAAGTAAAATGACTCAAGTTATGAGAAATAACCTTTCCCATATGAAGAATATTGCTGATCTACCACATGGTGTAACAGTGTTATACTATTTAATGCATCTGAAACCTACATCATTCAAAGGGACTACAAATCCAATTGTAGTTAAAAAATGGATAAGTTTCTTAGAGAAGATATTTCTTGATTTGGGAAGTAATGAAAGGGAGAAAGTTTTCATGGTAGTTTTTCATATATTAGGAGATGCATATCAATTGTAGTCATTGTTCCCAAACACTAAGAATGGCGAAGAAATAGAAAACATTGAATGAAAGGATTTTAAGTTACTATTATTAGAATAGTATTATCCTCACAAGAAATGAGGGAAGATATAGAGATAATTCTTGAGTCTAAGTCAAAAAGAATATGAAAATATTTCTATGTATGAATAAAAATTTACAAGGTTATCAAGGAATGATACAAACCATTTATATAATACAAAGAGTAATTTTGAATGTTTTTTTAATAAATTGAGCTAATAATTTGAAGGGAAGTAGTTTCCCAAACATTCTCATCATAAGATGATATCACATAATATTATATCAATATAGATAAATATTTCTCCAAGTTATGTGGATTAAAAGGGATGTAAGAGAAGAGGAGGAAGATATAGAAAATAATGGATAATGGGAATGTGGAAAATAAAGATTCCCCCAGTGTGATAATTATTGAAAGAAACACCCTCGTACGTTCTTAAAGGGAATGCGAGGTTGGCTCATGTGTAGAGAGAAAGGCTATTAGTTGTGTGAATGAATGGGTAATAAATAAGCCTCTAATGTTCAGTGTTTAAACTATAAGAATATTGGTCACTACACAAAATAATTCCCCAGTATTCAAGTGAATATACCTTAGAAGAGGCTAAGGGATCAAAGTCAAGATTATTCTATTAATATAATTGAAGTTGAAAGATTAAAGTTACTATGTACTTATATTCAATAATTATATTGTAGAAGTATTTTTACAAATAGAATTTTGGTTATAAGAATCCTGGAACATATAAGGGTTGTACTACAGTATTTTTTTATACATATTTGAAAGTATATATTGAATGGTAATAAGAAAAGTTATTCTTTGGAAGGTTGATATTTTTTGAAAACACATGATTGAGGTTTGAAAACCCTTAATATGTACTCCATTTTGGGATAATAATGATGATGATATGTTTATGGGATAGTCTTTGTGAACATGAAATTGGTCATTGATTTTATGCTTGATGTTATCTTTGATGGAGTTTACTGTATGTTTGGATTTATGGAATATATTCAACAACCTAATAATTTTTTGGATGCATTCATTTTTGCATTAGAGTTTTATGGTGAATAAGGTATTCAAATATTTGTAATATAAAATTATTATCCACTTTATATTGTATTTTGTATATAATGTTGATTTAGTGACCTTCTTTAAAAATTTTTGGACTTTGAATTTGGATAAACACATTTTTGATGAGTTTTATGATTAACCATTTATGAGATATGTTAAGTTGAATTTTTGGAGTTACTATTGAGGTATTAAATATTAATGTATTAGATTATATAACTTGTCCTAACCATTTAGGTTCTAGTAAATACATGAGGAATAAATTTTTACTCTTTTATGGATCTTATAATATGTTAAAAGTTAATTTTAGCAATTTAGGCATTAAAAGCTCAATTTTTGATATTAATTTCTTAGAGAAAGAGATTATGTGGAAATTTATCAAAGAAAAAACAAAGGATTAAAATTTTCTTATAAAGTAGAAAGATACCAATTAAGTATATTTCCTTATGTTCTTAGTCTAGTTGGTGAAATAAATCTTTAACATTAGGAAAAGGATATTGAAAAGAATTTTTTTATCACTATTACCTTCATTTAAATTATAAATTTATGAATTTTTGGTTTTTAACTTTCTCTTGATAATTCATTTTTTTATCAATGATCTCTATTAATCACCATTTGTATTTACACTTTTCTTCCATGTCCATATCTTCACTTCCCACCAATGTTCTCCTACTTGGAAACCTATTTAAGTGTTATTATGGATGACCTTGGTACTTAACTTTATCTATCATCAATAAGTTGTTTTATTAAACCTTTTTATTTTTTGGGTTTCCAAAAAAAGTATTTTTAAATTTTAAACCCTGAATTTCTGAGATCAATATTAAATTACGAGTATGTAATTTATTTAAAAGGGTTGATTGTAACACCCCAACATTTTAAAAGATGAAGATCATCTTCAATAGTTTATATGACCCAAAAAACCAAAATTTTAAGGGATTATAACCCAGAAATACTTTATGATATATTTATTTTTAAATTAATTCAACCCCATTGATAGATTGTGATGCACGTAACACCGAGTTTAAAGAAAACACAACACTATATTAAAATATTATTATTAAAACATGACCATTATAACCTAGCTGTTAAGTTTGAATGTATGAATAATAATGAATAAATTATAAAAATTATATCTTTTAAACAATTATAAAATAAATTCAATGGTTATCAATTAATTAGAAATAAAATAATAATGATTTGAAATAAAATAAAATGTTTTCTAAAAAACTATATTTTATAAAAGATGGTTTAGTCGTGCTTTATCAAATAATTTAATATTAACTTTTATGAGTAATAGAAAATTTATTTTAAAAAATAAACTTAATATTTTAAATATTCATGTAAAAATTATCTTTTCGTTAATTTTTTTTAATTTTATGAAAAGGTTAATTTTTCTATGAAAAGTAAAAATACTAATTTTTATTGAAAACCACCTTTTTGTCTAAATTATTTAAAAATTTAAATTTAAATTTATATTATATATAATGTAAAATTATATCAATTATATTAAAATTTAACTATTTTATATAATTTTTATCAATTTTATTTCCAATTTCAGTATAAAAACTTTTCATACTTATGATTAATTTTCTTTGGATAACCACTTTTTCATTGCGTCTACAGGTTTTATTTTAAAATATAATTTTCCACTTATGTGAATTAAATTTTAAAAAATTGATTTAATATTTTTAATAATAATAATTAATATTATATAATAAGTATACATTAATTTTTTACCTTAATTAATAGTGAAAATAGTAAAAATTAATTACCGTGATTAAAGTAAAAACTGATTTATTGAGGGGTTAAACAAAGAATATAAGGGATAAAATGACCTAGAAAATTGTCCAAAACCCATTTATGGCCATATTTAGGCCTTATAACCTATATGGTTCTATAATTACTCAATTTTTAGGCTTTTGGAATTATAAAAGCATCGACATAATTGATTCTTTTATAAAATTCCAAGTGTGTCCTCTCCCCCACTTATAAAAGGAAACCACATCTCCTCCCCTCTTCACACTTCAAGAACCATTTAGTTTGGCCAATACCTACCCAAATATCCTCATTAATTCGAAATAAACATTTTATATTATTATTATTGTTTTTAATCCCTCCTATGAAGGGTTTAGGTATAAACCTAAAGAGGCTCTTTGAAGAAGATGTAAAATTATTAAAAGCGCATATATTTTTTTTATTTTTAAACCTACTTAAAATAATCTTAAAATATGACAATATAATAATAAAAATATCTCATATATTATGAGATTTATAATTTTAATTTAAGGACATATATCAACCTCCACTTCCATCAAATGGTAAATAAAATTATCAATCGTGTGTACGATGGACTACCGCCACACGAACTGATGTAATTCGCTTTCCATCACCACCTTTTAAGGATGGATATAATGACGGGTTTGAATATTTTAATGATATTTTTTAAATTATTATAATTAGTTAATTATTATATCACATATAACTTTTTTAATTTCCATTATGTAGAGGATATGATAATTTCAGTCATGTGTATGACGGACTACTGCCTCATGAAGCGATGTGATTTATTTTTTTCTTAAATTTTACCTAGGTTTTATTATGGTTAAAATTAATTAATATATTTTATATTCATTAACTAAACATACTTATTGAAATAAAATATTGTATCTAACTTCCTACCTTCCAATCCATTGGAAAATAATAACATCGCTTTTGCGTACCGGTGGACTATTGCCTCCACACAGTAATGCAAAATGTTTCTCATTTAATTTTTACATGGATGGTAATAAGGATGGACTTAATTAATATAAATTAGATAATATAAAATTAATATTATTATATAAATTTAATTAATGTTTATTTTCCTTTCATTCTATCCATTGAGAAAAATCGAAACAACATTTATGCATACGTACGACCTATAATCTTCATGAATTGTGTAATCCATTATATATATAAATTGTATGGATTATAATAAATAAATATATAATGAATATATATTATATTTATATAATGGATAAAATATATAGATTCTGGTACTGTGATAAAAGTAAAATTACTGAAATAACCAAACAAAAGTATACATGGAAAATGAAATAATTATCACCCGAAACAATGATTTTAACAAAGAATTTTTAAAAAACAGGTTATAAAATATTATAAGAAAATAATATATGGTATTAAATATATGATTATGGATCTTTAATATTTTTATAATAAACCTATATTTATTATATAGGAGGCTCAGACATATATGAAGGAAGTTGAACCTCAGGTGAGGGATTTCCGTCTCACTTTTTACTTATATGAGACACATGCCATATTCAGTACCCATTTATTTTATGTGGTGTATATATTTTCCATGAATTAATTTTATTATTTTTCTCCTAAAAATTATTTGGATTTACATATCCATTTTAGGATCACTCATTTATGGTGTTCAAGGTTCAAAAGTTACGAAATCATTAATGGATTTTTGTCTCAATTTGTATTTTTTGGGGCATACGTTATGTTATGGACCTATATTACTTTACTATGTTTTATACATACAATTTGACATGTAATATTATCAATTTATTTAATATAATGATATTTTATGTTTTATTTAATGAAATTACTTCATGGGGATTACGATTCAATATTACCAAAGTGGTAAGGGTTTTATGATACAATATCATCATTTATCAGGTTGCTTATGTTCAAGATTATGATGATGAAATTTTATGATCTATATCTCAATAAAATCATTAATTTTGTTATCATATGTTTATATAATGATAACACATGTTTCAATTCATTTTTCTCTCATTATGTACTCAAGAGTTCAAAATAACATTTTATGAAAAATATAGATTTCTTTCTCCCTTTGGTCAAAAACCCATTTCTTCTGAAACCATGTTTTCTAAAAATTTTATCATTTTTTAATTATAAAAGTAATTTACTAATGAATTTTTACCCATTTTTTACTTTTTTTGAATTTTTTTAAGGGAATATTCATTTAATTTTCTAAAAAAGAAACGTTTAGCTTATACATAAAATGTGAAAGGAATAGTTGTTTTAATATGTAAGAAATTAATGGAATTTATTAAAACATGACCACTAAATTTATTAATAATTTTTTTATATTTTTAAAAGATTATTTTAAAATAAAATTATTTCCAAAATATTTTGGAAGCTTTAAGTTTTTAAAATATTTTCATCGTAAAAAGGTTATTTTTCTCAAGAATGTTTTAATGACATTTTTATGGTATATCTATTCATCGACACCATCAACACTTTATTATACTTATGATAAACATGTTATATGTTGTAGTTATACCATTATTATTATTATTTATTAGGATGATTTATGATCAATTTGACCTTGGATATATGAATTTGATACCTATCATATTTCTCTAGATGGTTTATGATTATATTTATTGATTAGGGTAATTTTTAACATTTCATATGCTAGTTTTTCAATAAAAATGTTTATATTGATTTTGTTTCAAAAACATTATATTAGTAATGCATTTAAATTAATAATTAAGGAGTGGGTTCATGTATAGCCCCTCGATGCGTTAGAAGGTCTCATGTTACAAATTTGATTGGGTTTTTGGACGAGGCCTTACCTATTTATGTTAGATGACTTGGATTGAGCCCTTGAAAGTATGTTTATAATGATAGAAATTATACATTACCTTATTATGCATATATTTATGAATGATCCATGTGAATATAAAATTAGTTAGAATATCAATGGTTAATCTTCAAGATCATGTGATTATTTATATGACATTATTTGATTATATTTTATCCGGAACATACTATGATCAAGTAATTTATTAAATGGGATGTGTTTCAGTTATTTACCTTGACCTATTGATTAATATTATTTATTTATTATACATTTCGATGTATGCATACCCTTATTGAGCATTTGAGCTCACCCCTTTCTTATGTTTCTTTCACTAGTATTCCAAGATGTGTATTATGATTGATATACTTGGTTATTCTAGAGGAAATAATGATGAAATCAAAGAAAATACTATGATGAATTTTATGTTTTAAAATTTAAAATTATATTTAAGTATGTATCTAGTTTACTAAGACTACTAAACTATTTTTTCCTTCATGATGTGTTTCCTAGTATCCATTTTTTACATATTTTACTTTAAAACATAAATCATCTACAATAATCTTTATTAATCTTCTTAAAAGAGGTACCATATATCTTAAAGTCCTTATATTATGACAAATATGGTTCCCTAGATAATTTATGTTTTAAAGAAAAATATGTAAAAAAATGGATGATTAAATGCGATGATAAATCTACCACCATGTAAAATTTGGATGAAAGAGTAGATGGAAAATGTGGTCCCATAATAGAGGCCAAATAAGTTAAAAGGAATCCTAAAACATAGTATGGTTCTGGTTTTGAAAATTTTAGATAGCTTGCATACTAAATGTGGAAACCAAGGTTTTTTGACCATAGATGGTATTGTTACATGTTCAAGAATAAATAATTGGATTTTTTTCATAATATATTAATTCTTTAAGTTAAAAAAGTTCATAGTTGTGTGGGAAAATATGTGAAACAATAAGAGAACCTACTGTGAAAATATAGAATTCATATAAATGGAGTAACTTATTTATCAAAAATAGAATTCATTTATTGGAAGGATTTTATTACCTTTTTAATACTTGGGGTCACAATTATGGCGAGTACTTTTATGGTTCAAAAAAACCTAAATCATATATTTAAAAATATATAAGACCATAATAGAAAATAAATGATGTAAGAGGAAAAGATGAATATTCCCTGGGAAAAAATAATGTAAAAGAAGGTGTTCAATAAAAATAAGTGATGGAGAAAAAACTCCTAATTAGTCTAAATAGAAAGCTTCCAAGTATGTCCAACCAAATGTGAAGTGAATATATTTTGGGAAAAGGGCCTAACCATGGGATATTGCAAATAATCCATAAATAATAAATTAAGATGGATAAATTTGGAATTAATATATGAATCAATTCAAGAATGAGATAAAATGATTGGTTTAGTGGTTGAAGATATCCCAGAGGAATAGGTTAAGAGTTTACCCAAAAGGGATAAGTAAAAGGTTGAAAGGAACCCATGAGATGATGTAAAATAAGATGATTATTTTCCAAAAGTCCTTTTGTTTTTTTGGGGAGATTATTTGAAAAAATTCTACAAGATTAGAATTAGTATAATAAAGTGCTAATTAAAAAAGAAAAAAAGAAATTCCATATTAAGATCTAAAATTTCATGAGAGGTAACCAATAAATTACAACCAAATATCTCGTGTAAAGATGTGTATAATGTGTAAGAAAGTTGTTCACAATGAAAATAACTGTATGACTGTGATTTTAGCATGAGAAGAAACATTAAAAAGGGTCAAATCCCCAGTATATTAAAGTTATTTATTTGAAAAGGAAAGAAAAGTATAATCCACACAAGTGAGAGTCCATGAGTCTCAAAAGAAAGATAATACTAAATACCAATCATGAAACCATGGAGAATAGAGTTAAATGAAAATTTTAGTATATAAAATATTTTAAATCTTTGTACACACCTTTAAGAACAATTATTTATACCCGATTACCTTAATATCATGTTTTATTTGTGTATTATTTAATGAATGGAATTGAAGTTGAGGATTGGGGATATGATTAGTATAAAAAATTGACAATAATAGAAAAATAAGGAAATTAGAATCACTATCCCAAACTTGATGAATGATTGAACAGTTTTATATTGGTGTTATATCAGCATGAAAAACCTTGAAGTTTATCCATAAAGGTGACTCATATTAAAATAGAGAAATGAGTGTCTCTTAGAGATTGAGACAAGTGAGAAGGATATTAAGAATCTTCCAAAACATGTAATGAAATATAAATTTAATAAATGGACGGTTCTTGAGTTTATATCAATGAAAACATATGGGTATGAACTTTATCACCTTTGGTTACAAAAATCATACCCTAACATCAAGTATTATTTTCTTAATTAATGAAATCAAAGTGATAATTTGAGGATAATTCAAGGAGGATTCTGAAGCCTAAAACATGCAATGCTTTTTTAATGATAAAATCTATTTATACATCCCCCAAAAATATTTTTTTTGAGAATATATCACATGTATTATATTTTAATTAATAGATTTTAATACCATGGTTACTCACACTTATTTTCAACACTGGGTTAGACCTAGTGGACTTAAAGTAGTTTAACTTGAGGCTCTTAGCTAAGTGTACATGTGGTGCAAATATTATTTCATTTGTTTCAATCTTAATAGAAAATTAGATGTCAAAAGAGAACCTATTTTATTATAAGTGGGTTTCTTTGTATAAAAACAACTTTTTATTTTTAAGAATAAGGTGGAGAAGGTAAATAGTTCTAATAAACATATTGGCTTAAAATTATTTGAAGATATTGATAAAATAATACCAACGAGTACAGTTAAGAGCCCATACTTAATGGTTGTAATTGTTGTTAATTTTTTTTGGCATAAATAATAATGTAAATATGTGTATTAGTGGATGGATTGTAAGAAAGTATCCATTTATAAGAATAATATTGAATTAGAGCTCAATATATGTGAATATTAGAAATGGTTACATGTGGATTGATCGATTTAAATTTGGGGAATTAAAATTAATAAAATTTTAATGTTTTGGAATGAGTTTTTTGTTTTGGGGTGGAAACCATTTTTTTAGAGGTTGCTATATTTCTATCACTATATTTCTATTTCTAAAAGGAATATTTTATTATGGGTATAAATGTTCAGATTTGGATCTATTATACTTTCAATGTAAATTTTTATGGAATTATTTTTACAAGGTATTAGAAAAAAAATATGAAAATTTTGGGACTAGATGAGGGAGTGATTAGGTGATCTGGAACACGCATGGGTCCAACATAATGAAATAAAGTTGGAGCACATAGACCATTGAACATGAGAGCGAAGGGTCTTTTCCACACATGTGGGGTGTGTCATGTGAGTTCTATATAGAGCACTGGATCGATGAGGGATTCATTAAATTGATGCGAGGGGTGTATTTTCTTATTAATAAGTGAAAAGTGGAATAAGTATTCACTGGGATTCTATGGATGCAAGGTGCTATTTCTCTATCATTAAATATACATACATTTTACATCGATGAATGAAATAATTCCACACATTTACCTTTAACCTCATGCTCTGATTATTTCTATTAGGTGTTCAAATATCTGGAAATATCCATGATCAAGTCACTATCCTTACTCATTGTGATCTCTTGATAGTGGCATGATCATCCATATATGAAGACAACTAACTGTCTTCATAAACAAATATGAATTTACTGTGAGTTATGTATCAATTTTATGAAGTAAGGAAATCAACCATGATGTTCACATAGGAATAAAAAACAACTACATGAACTACCAAAATTATTTTTATTAATAATATTAATTGGAACTATCATAATTATTCTAACAAATCAAGAGTGATAAACTAATTGCATGTAGGAAAGTAGGGATTGACTGTGTAGTGCATTGAATCTACCATAAGGTATAAGAGACTATATGATGTTTCTATCCTAACATAAGTAAATATTGATAATAATATTCATATGGTGAGTTTGAGATATTGATGCATGCATGTAGTTTCACATGCATACAAATAAATTGATGGATAAGTAGAAAGATATGAAATCTAGGATTGTGTCATGATTGAATTATTCAAGTGATCCACCATGTAATATAGGAACACAAAAAACATTCAATAAAATTCCATGCATGAATTGAATTTCATAGGCCACATTTTTTTCTCAAATGAGAAAAAGAAACTGCACTATGATTTTCATAAAGTAGACAGGGTAGCTGCACACACTTGTGTGATTCATGATAATATATATCATGTCTTATGTTATAATAAAATTGAAATTATTTCCATGATTAATTACAAATGGGGACCTATATTGGTTATTTTACAGTGGTCATTTTGAAGAGTTACACCCCAAAGCAGTAAAATGGAAAGCATAAATAGGTTTTTCTTAGGATCTTCATAATGGTGAAAACGAGTTATGTAAGGGTAAATTTATTTTTTACATTATGTTGGAAGTTCGTAAGTATTTTATTTCTACTCTAATGATGTGTTTAAGGTTCAAAACTCCTGAAATAATAGTGTTATAAATATAAAAAGGAACTCATGAAAATTTAAATATACCAATGATCCAAATATTTAAATGGATTGTTTTCAAGAAGGCTTGGAGATATTTCTTAACCTGATTTTTAATGAGTTATAAATATATATAAATTTACAATTTTCCTTATTATAATAAGATGAAATAATATTTAGGGTTCATAGTAAATAAAAATATGATAATATGAAAGATATTTTAAGATTTTGAATGTATAATTTTCTATACACATTTTAAAAGTTAAAAATAAAGGGAGAGATAGAGTCTAATTTGGTAATGATTAACATTATATATAGATGAAAAATTTAAGAATAATAAGACAAACTTTAATATTAGTTATACAAAAAATAATTATCATTCATTGAAAAAGGGATATTTTGGAATAAGGGAGTTGACCTATAGTATTCATATATTAAAGAAGATTAAGAATAAAAATATTAAAGAGAAAATATTGAAATTTTGTGTTATGTATTTCTTATACATCAAGACTCTTGAATATTGAGAGACACTATGATCAATTTTAACTATTATTATGAGTGGATAAAATGTCCAAATATATGTGATTTCAATAAAAACTATCCAGTTGTTGAAGATATCTTCATTTTTTCAAGAAGGAATCTTGTAGAACTAGTGGAACCAATATAAAAAATGCTATTAATGAATATGTGGTTCTCTTCTAAAAAACCCATATACTCAGGATAATTTATTGTACCCACATGTTTTTGTAATATCATCCCAAACACGTATATTAGACTTAAAAAAATTGAAATCACTATAATTCCTAGTTATAGTGAAATCCATGTACTCAGCATAGTCAAAAAATGGAAATGAGTAATATCTCACATTGAGGCCGAACCTTGTAAATATTATGGGATGATATTATTTAATTATTTTACATTAAATACTTTGGTTAAGGTTTATAGTTAATTTATTGATCTATACTGCTTAACTAGGGAAGAGTTTTGAGTGTAAGTGGGGTCAATTAAAGGAAATAATTCTCAGTAAAATTTAAGTACACTAATTCACCCCATCTCAGCATCCTTGTATGATCAATTCAAGATCTACATATTTGAATCTTACATTCTTTAATGTCTCTATATTATATTTTTATTTTAATAATATAATTATTTAAAAATATATTTCATTGTTTATTTAGATGTATAAAAAAAATTTGTACTAAAAAATATTTAGAATTATGTAGGAATATTTTATCACTTTTAGAGCCTTTGATTTATTTTAAATACCAGTTAATGTACTTATAGTTAGGTTTATCAAGGTGGAATCTATTTTTAGGCTATGTAATTAGGGATAATATAAGGATAGCTTCAATAAGCCTAATTTTTCAAGCTTGGTTAGAGATGGTGGAGTGGTATCTATAATGTTTGAATATCCAGAAGAAGGAAAACTGAAAGCAGGAAATAAGAAGGTTTCTCAATAATAATAATGGTGGAAGTGTGGAGATTAAAATTACTTATTATAAGGGACAATACCATAAATACATAAAGGTTATATTTTTAGGTTTTTTTAATGATTTTCACCTAATGGTTTTTCATTAAAGGGGATATATAAGGGTCTTTAAAAGGATATATAAGAGTAAACTTGTATAGTTTTTGGATGAATTCATTGTTCATTAGAAAGGGAATTTAAGGTGATGGAAGTATTTGAACAAGAAAATGGGTGGCCATGACGATCATATCTTTGTGGAAATTCTAACTTCAAATATCAGGATATAGTGGCAACATTTGAACTAGATGAACTCAATTTTAAGTAGTAGGGAGAGATTTTTTTAGTTTACTTGTTAGTTTTAATATAATCATCTTTAATTTATTGAATAAAAGTGTTTATATCATTTCCCCCATGAATTAAGACTAAAATAATAAGCAAAAAAATCATTGTGTTTTTATTTTTTCTTTATTTATTTTTATAATTTTATTAGGAAGTACTTTTTTTTTCATTTAAAGGTGTTCATTTGGGAACAATGACTTAGGTAAATATTGTCTTCAATGTTCCAGTGCATCGTTTTAATGACTTAATTATTATTCTTTGGTTTTATCCTTGTATTTTACTAAGGATAAATTATAGTTAATTGGAATGTTTCTCAAACCGAACATGTGGTATTGAATCTTAGTTTCAAATATTTGGACAACCATGTAATGTCCCCCAACATGTGACCACTTGCTCGTACCCTGACTGAGGTCATCACATGAACTTAGGAACATGTCCCTACAGGATAGAGGTTTCCAATTAGCATTCAAGGTCTACGGTGTTACCATGGGGATACTATATCCTCATATCAAAGTAAAATAAATAAAAAAAATAACTAATAATCATCCATAATAAACAATTAAGGTATGAAAAAATCCAACAAACATGAATCATACTATATCAAAATGAATATTTGAAGCACATAGTTAGACATCACAACTAGTTTCCCACTAGGATGATCAAATATATAAGTAAATAAAATGAATAAAATACAATGAGTCTTTATTACTATCCTAGATCCCCATTACATTCTTGTATCTAAATCAACATAGTTTTTCTCCTGTCTTATCATGAAACTCTAAGAAAAATCTCTTACTAAACCTAAAAATATAATGAATTCTTGAGTACCAATGTTCTTGGACCACCTGAGCAGGTTGTGAGTAAAACATAGTATGCCACTACCATTTAAATCACTAACATAACCATTATATATTGTGTATGAATGATATATTATGATCAATAAAATAAAAAAGTGACTAAAAAACTGTAATAAAATAATCACCGTTGATCTTCAGGATTTAAGGTGACACTTAGGATTGACATAATTGATCGCATCAGGGGAAAATGGGCCTTATAAGAAATGCCATATGATTATAATAAAAGCGAGTTGGTCTAAATACCATCTATCTTTGAAACCAACTATGTCTTTCCACTCACACCCAACCTTCCCAAAATTTATTCCCAATGTAAACATACATGGGGTACTCCCATACTAGTGGGGGAGGAATTATTTCCCCACTTTCAAGTCAACTAGCCCATAGGTTATGAGGAATCTCAAGGCTTTTATGTGGGAAATCCCTAGGCCAACCATTTCTAGTATATCATTCACCCCTACTTAATGGAAATAAGAGAACCTACACCATGGTCATCAATTTTGATTCATTGAAATTATACTCATCATGTGTCTATGTGCCTTATAGAACTTTATTTGAAATAAACCCCTCAACTATCGGTGACTGTGGCTTTAGGCTAGTGGTCAAGGGTCCACTTTGGCCCCTGAATCTTCTATTCTATCCACAAGAGTTAATAAAAAATTCATTTTAAATTTGTGGTCAATCCCCCATATGTGGTGAGACTGCATATCACATGTTATATAAACACATAACATATAATCTAGGTAAATTCATAGGGACCACCCACCCCAATCAGAGTTATTATCATTATGAAAGCCTGACACAATTTCCTACAATTTTCTAATCCATGAATCATCACTCATTCTTCTATATCAGAACATAACACCTAAAAAATTTAATTATAATCAATTAAAATTAATTATTAAATGTAACTCAAATGGAATAATTTCCAAAAAATCAAAAAACCACCTCTCTACATAGAAATCATTACTAACCATGCTTAAAAGGTCCATGGAATAATATTGACATTGTTTGAATCAAATACTTATCAACCATCACCCGATTAAATACCAATTCCATCCTTTTTAATAAAAATTCCAAGAAAATATTTTAGGGTTAAGTAACTCTATAGAAATAGTGAACAAATACATGTAATTATCATCTCAGGACATCCCCTATCCACTACATTCTAAATCTCCAATAAATTGGGATGATATCACCATGTTTTATTGCAATAATTTATCAAATCCATAAGTCATTAACAATATAATCATCATCTATAAAAGGTAGTAATAAGAGAGTATATATAAGGAAATCATACCTCTCAAATCCCTAAAAAATACCACCAAGAATTAATTATTTCAAGGGGAAATCACGAGAAGAAGAAGAGGGGAAAGATGGATGATATGGCCTCTCCCCATGTGAGTCTTCAAAAAAAAACCCAAGGGGCCTGAAGTTGAAATTATGGGTCTCTGTCTGGTAACAAAATAAAGAAACTAGGTCATAGTGTGACCATATGGATCTTTCTTCTACACTACTTTTCCTAGCTAGGTGGTAGTGCAACCTAAATGGGTTGTGGCATGACCACCCAAGGATGAGGGTATATCCCTTATCTAATTTGGTCACTACATAACCATTAGGGGTCAAGACTTGATGCCCTTCACATAGGAGAGAAGCAAATCCTCAACACCTATCCTCCCTTATCACTACGCGATGCCCCATGCTACATGTTTTTTGGATCACTATAGGTTACCACAATGTTACTAAAGGGAGTTCATGATATGACCTGATTACTTTAACAAAAAACCAAAAAAATGGGTCACCTTGAAACCACTTTGATGTTCATACGAGAACCTAAAACCCCTCATTGGCCTTTATCCATGTTAAAAAACATCTCTTTGAGATTTCTTAAACCTGAAATTCTAGATCCAAATATCGATTCTTGAAACATCACATACTCCAAGACCAAAAAATCTAATTATCTTTAAATTTAAAAATTTGTAAAGATGTGGGTCTTTACATACTCTCCACCATATCACTTTTAATCTCTGAGAAGTCTAAGTGGTTCTTTGACCATTATTCCAAATTATCACTATTTTTAATTCATGATCGACTTACCTTATTCTATTCTGAAACATTAAATTATCTTTCACTATAAAACTCCTTAAATTAGAGTAAACTATTCACCAAAAGTTTAGGTACCTACTCTCTATTATCAACAATACTGAGTTAGTTCTCAACCACACCCATCTATCTCGAGTCAACAAAGTGTCATCAATTGATTCATCCCATAGATTATGGTTCTCCCCACTATAAGACTCTTCTCAGAAAGGATGATTCCAAACCACATTTCTCCATACTATAAGAATCAACTAGTTAGAATTCATTTCCAGTGGTCTATTAACATGATCAATGTAGTTTCCATATCATCACACCCAATTTCCAACAAAAAAAATTAGTCGATACTTCTTTGGATGAATTTTATTGATAACGCTCAATCTCACTCACCAATTATCCACCACACCACATAATCATGATTCCCAAATTACCAAAGGAATTATAAGATCATCAAATGCCCACACCAAATTACAAACCAAAAACTCATTGTAAATCCATGGATGGATCCTCAACCAACCAAATTTCTCATAATTATATACCCATGAGAACTGACAAACCTATGATTTAAATCACTCTCCAATCATGTAAACTCTATCCAATTCCCGATTCCAACACATGGATTCCATCAAACATCATATCTAAACCCCAAACCAGAATCTAATTAGGAACAAGATAAAGTTAGATATTTCTCCATGTCAGCATGTTGGTGGCACCTAGACTATCCAACAACTAGTCATACCACATCAATGGAACTTCCAAAATGAGGGCCATACATCCCAAACTGATTCAATGCTCCCCACCATTTGAGTATCCTCAGGATTACTTTACTAAACAAAAATTACCATCACCATCAATCATTCTCTATATATTACCACACTTAATGACCTGATGTGACTACCCCACTCACTCATGAGTACCAATGAAAAATACAAATAATTTTCTATTACATGATCACCATTAAAGTCATACACAATATTAATTCTATTGCCCCACTACATTAGTATAATTACCAATAAGTTTAAATGTCACACATGTTTTTTTCCTTCCAATACACACTCACCCATCCTTAATAACTTTTGCAAAGGGAAAAAATTAGATTGACCATACCATAGTACCTCAATCCATCCATGATATCACTATCCATTATATATTCCAAAACTCACATCCTCAATGAAACTCTAGGATACCATGCCTGTGAGCATATCATTAACATATTGGTCCTTGAAGGGCATATAATTTGTCAATGATCCACAAAAAAAATGAGAAACTCATATACTCATTTCACACTTTCCCTCACATATCAAGGATTTTACTAGAACTCTAGGACACAAATCACTATCCACTTCCCAAGTATAGTGATATACCCAAAATAATCTTTATGGTTCTCACCAATTATCCTATTTGATGTCATTAAAACCAAATGGATATACACCCTCATACCACCCAATTTCTTAATCCAAATCATACTCCAATGAGTTTCACAAACTCAAACCTAGTATTGTGAACCTATAACACTGACTATGATCCCCTATAATGTTAATTTCATGTAAAAAATCCAAGTAATTTCACTCATATCATGTCCTACTAAATGATCACCCACCACCCTGGCATCATTTCAAAACCTGAAGCATCTACCCATGCATTACCCATCCGAGATCTAACCATCTAGAATCATGATGAACAATACATAAAGTGTCTCCATTCATGTTCCCCAAATTTAATATCTCTTACTATTCATAAATATAAAAAATAAAACATCTAGATATGATTTCCACCTCTAAGAGAACTCAAAGGTCTAAAATAACCCCTCTATTAGGTTACCCTCAAATATCATAGCTCACTATAAAAAATCCATACTCCTTTATCAAATATTACAAGGTAACTCGAGTTCCAACATGTCCACTAAAGGGTTCCACATGTACCTATAAATACTCACATTCCAAGTCAAAAACTGACTCTTGAAAACCCATACTCACTGGGCATCCACATACCATAATACTTCCCTCGTGGTCAGATCACATCCCTATCAAAGCCACCCATAAGGGGTTCATTACCAAGGCATCCAATGCTGGTACTGATGCACCCATGGTCACTATATATCTATTACAAAGAGGGATTGTATATCCATAATCTAAGAACATCCCCTGACGAAATCCACATGACCTACCATAAAATTAATGTGTTGTGGTTTATCTGACTAGAACACCACCGAAAAGTGTTTTAGGAAAAGACTATATAAGTTTTTATTGTTACCTTTATCAATAAAAATCTATTTATCTAGTGAAATCTTTCAAACACAAGCCCATGAATATCATGTGAATCCTACATTATAAATATGGATCATGTATGTAGGACTCTTTTGAATGTTTCAAGAGATAAAAAATTATTACAATCTCAACACACACATAATAATTGAATACACATATCAACCATAACATCAAAATCTAAGGGAAAAATCCTGTATCCCTAGTTCCTAGACTTACCATAAAAAAGGTTCCCATGACACACTGGTACGACATCCATCACAATATTTAACATTTCACTAATCCCTAACTACCATACAAAAAACTGTAAGATAAATAAAAATTCATTATGATAACACTCTGTAACATCCCATGGTTCAATATCACTCTCTAATTCCCAAGCCAGGGTCACCACATGACCTTATGTGCATCTCCTCATATTCTAGAGTCTCTCAACTAACAATGAGGGTCTATGGTGTTTCCATGGGGATATTATACCATCTCACTAGATTAAAATAAATATAATAATTAATTGATATTCACATATAATAAACAATAAGAGTATGAAAAAATAAAATAAAAAATAATCATTCTATACAAAAAATGAAAATGTGAAATCATATAGTCATACATCCGAACTGATCACTCTCTAGCCTGATCAAATACAAAAAATAATGAAATTTATTAAAATGGAAGGAGAATATAATACTATAATTAATCCTCAAAATATCTCAATATTAAAATCCATGTTGAGATGCTCTATAACAATCATGTAACATTTGGAATCTTCCCTACCCAAACCTATGATCCTGAGGTCTTCTCAGGTACCAAAGTGCTAGGGCTGCCTGAACAGGGTGAGAGTAAAATACAGTTGGCAACCACAAATTATGCACCTAAATACACCAATATATACACATTATAAAAATGTGATATGCCTATAAAAATAAACAAGTAACTAAGGAATAACATTAAAATAATCATTATCGATCCTTGAGTTTTATGGTGACAACTATGATCAACTTGGTCAATGCCAAATTTCTTTGAGAATTATGTATACCACAGAGGGGCCTTAAAACCATGATAGTAACACCTAAGTGGAATCAAGAATTTTCCAATAACTTGATTAATGTAATACATCTAGAGGAAATATGTCTTTCCTAGGACTAGTCCTAGGAAACCATCACCCATGGGGTTGTACCCTATAGTAGCACCTAATAACACATGTCACATACACTCGGGGGTTCACATTCCCTACCTAGAATACTTACTAGTCCAATATATTCTGATGGGTTTTACCCCACACTAATGCTTAATAACACATACACCAGGGGGTCATAGATCACACTATAAGCTTTTATAACATACACCTTGGGACATCTCACCCTACAACATCACATGACAGACAATCAGGGGATTCATCTTCCCAGAACCATATATAGCTTACATTTAAGTGAATAATCTATCCTTGGAACTATATATAGAATACACTTAGGGGTCGAGCCTCACCCTGGAATTGGTAACAAGACATCTTTACCTAGGGTTTCACCCCACCCCAACACCTAGGAACTCATTAAAATATGAAATTTACACACACACACACACACATTTATATATCATATATACTTGGGGGAACATCCCCCCTAAAACCCCATGTTATTATACATATGTTGGATAATCACTCAAACATTTTTAATATGTCTTTTGTCTATATCTCAAGTAAAAAACCCATCCATGTCCCTACATCCATGATAGGAAATCACTATCAATCCATGGGTTCTATGGTGACTCATTGGATAGAAAATAATTGCCTCCCTACAAAAAGCCTCTCTTGGGTCAACATGAAAATGAGACACTCAACCTGGTTCCCTAGAGAATATCATGACCCCGACACCGTATATAGACTCATATGTCATTTCTCAAGTCATGCCATTGCTCAGAGGGAATAATATCCCAAAAAACCACCATGATTGCACCACGATATCATCACCATGGTAGGTAATTCCATTCCATAATTACAAGAGTGGTAATTCCTAAAGCCTAGCTCTCTTCCATACCAACTATGTAGTTCTGATCACACCCAACCTTCCTATAATTCCTACCCAAGGAATAACTACCCAGGGTACTCCCATATCATTGGGGGAGAAATAATTCCCCCAATATCTAGTTAAATAATCCATAGGATATGGGGTATCTCAATGATTTTATATGTCCAATCTGTAGGCCAACCATTTCTAGTCCATCACTCACCCCTACTCAAGGGAATAAAGGGAGAGTATACCAAGTCACTCTATATTCATTCACTAAAATTATACATCTACGTTCCCTCAAATTTCTATTCTTTATATTCTCAATTGTAATCAGAATATTATTAACCAAAATTACCTTCCTTAGATTTACCAAAAAATCCATGATATACATGTCAATCTTCTTCAAAGTATCCTTGTCACCTTTTCTCGGAATGATGAATCCTTGAACACACAATTCAAAAATCCAAAAATTTGTAGATAGGTGAACAATCTTAGGATTCTTCACATTTGAAAGACTGAGGCAAGCCATAGCCTTCACCTTATCAAAACTTCCTTGAACATCAGGTAGCTTATGTGAGTAGAACTTTACCTCACCCTCATAAAGAACTCCAATTAAACTGGCTTCCTTGGTGTAAGAAAGTGCATAAGTCTTCCCATAGCTCTTGAAAGAGAATTTATCTTTTCCTTCTTCCTTTAAAAAACTTGTTGACTCATATAATTCTATTAGAATGTCCAGATATACCAGATCCTGAGCTCCTAGTTTTGATACGCAAACACTGTCTCATCCATTCAGCTTGATATTATTTGAGATTATAGAATCATAATTAGCAAAGAAATTTGGATGAACCAACCTTTCTCTATAAATCTGCTATTCAGAAATCAGCTCTGCAGTTGACATATCTTTCTGAGAAGATACTTTGACAAATATTTGGAATTGAGGAATATCTGAGAAGTTTGTAATGGGATTATGTAAGAGGGAAAAACTTCAGCACACACCAGCTTGAGTTTTGATGTGGGACAAACATCAGTGGATCCTTTATATATGCATTTCGGGCGATAGTTCATCTTTTAAACCCAATCCAATGGTTTAAAAAACTTCTGATCAGATCTGATGATTGAGATGATAGCCGCAAGGAGTATTTGATAGAATCTGATCTTTTGAGGTTCTAAATAAAAACATTCGGATTTAAGAAAAAGAGAATCCAAAAAAAATCAAATGAAAATACCAACAAGTAAAATATGATAAAAAAACTCGAAAAATAATAATACCTTTCATATTTCTAGGAAGATTATTCGTGGTGAGGAAAAATTCTTTTTGAAGAACTTTAGATTCCAAAAATTTGACTAAAAAAACATTAGAAAAAATGACTATGAAAATTTTTAGAAACTATTCATTACGAAAATTTAGAAAATATTTATTACGAAAATCTAAAAAATATTCATTACAAAAATCTAGAAAAACTTCATTACGAAAATATATAAAAACTTCATTAAGAAAATTTAGAAAAACATCATTATGAATATTTTAGAAAAAAATTGAAATATAACAAACAATTATACTCTCCCTATGAAAATTAGTTACTTATTGTAAGGAGATAGGTTTCAAAAAGAAGTCAACAATGAAGATTACCTTAAGTTTATGATTCCTAACTTCTATTGAGTGTATTCAAATCTATCAGAGGGTAATGATTTTGTGAAAATATCAGCAGGTTGATCTTGAGTTTTGATAAATTGAAGAATGATATCTCCTTTTTGTGTGTGATCCCTAAGAAAGTGATCCCTAATATCTATGTGTTTTTCATGAGAGTGATGTGTAGGGTTTTTAATAAGGGAAATGAAACTTGTATTATCACACAGAATTTGTGTTTTGGTAAAACTCATACCATAGTCTATGAGTATGTGTTTCATCCACAACACTTGAGCACAACAACTTCCAGCTGCAACATATTCAACTTTAGCATTGGAAAGTGCTACTGAATGTTGCTTTTTTGCATGACCAAGAAACTAATGAATCTCTTAAGAAATGACAAGTTCCAGATGTACTTTTCCTATCCATTCTTCATTCACCAAAGTCAGCATCTGAAAAACTTTTCACAACAAAATCATTTCCAGAAGTATAAAAGAGTCCAAGATCCATGGGTCCCTTTAAGTAGAGAAAAATTATTTTCACTACCTTTAAATGAGATTCCATATTATTAGATTTATATCTTGCACATAAGAATACTAAAAACATTTAGTCTTGAATACTAGCTGTTAAGAAAAGTAGGCTTCCTATCATACCTCAAAAAGATGTTTGATCCACTGGTTTTCTAGTTTCATCGAGATCAAGTGAATTTAAGGTACCAATGAGAGTACTAATACTCTTAGTGTTGTCATATCCATACGTTTTAGAAGATCATTAATATACTTATCTTGGGATATATAGATTCCTTCTGGTTTTTGAGAAATTTGAAAACCAAGGAAAAATGTTAACTCACCCATCATACTCATTTCAAACTCATATTTCATTAGATCCACAAAGAAATCAGTTAAAGATTGCTAAGTTGAACCAAATATAATTTCGTCAAAATAAATCTGAATAATCAAAAAAAATTTCTTATATTTATTAATAAAAAGGTTTGGATCTGCATTTCCCTTAACATAATTATTTCGAAGAAAAAATCCTGTAAGTATATCATACCAAGCTTGAGGGGATTGCTTAAGTTCATACAAATCTTTTGTATGTTTGAAACCATGTTCCTGATATTTTATATCTTCAAAACCTGGAGGTTGTTCAACAAAAACATCCTATTGAACATAAATATTAAAAAAATCACATTTAACATACATTTGAGAATGTTTGAGATCGAATAATTCTGCAAAGGCAATTAGAATACAAATAGATTCAAGTCTAGATACTGGAGCATAGGATTCTTCATAGTCTATTCCTTCTTGTTGATTATAGCCTTTAGCAACCAATATTGATTTATTTCTTACTATGATTCCATTTTCATCACACTTCTTTCTTAAAACCCATTTTACTCCAATAATAGAAGTTTCCTTAGGTCTTTCAACTAAGGTCCATACTTTATTCCTTTCGAATTCATTTAGCTCATATTTCATAGCTTTTATCCAATCATCACTACTTCAAATATGGATTTTATCAACACTAGAAAAGTGCATTAACAATGATAAAAAAGTGCTGTTAATCGAGGCGAAGATAAAGGGGGGTTCCTTTTATCAGGGCTAAAAAAAGCACTGATAAAAGGGGTCCTTTATTAGTGTTTTTTACTACTGATAAAAGACCACGTTTATCAGAACTTTTAAAAAGCGCTGATAAAAATCAAAAAAATAAAATAAAATAAAAAAGCATAAAAAAGAATATATAATTTGGGGGGAGAGATTTTAACGGTGCTTGACCCCCTTTATCAACGCTAGGTGGACCACTCCATGTGCTGCCCTTTCCCACACGTCCAACACATTCCCCCCGTGCGCACCCCCTTGCTTCCACCAGAACTCAAACCCGCGACCTTTCCCCCTTGCGCACCTTCACCTTTACCACTAAGCCAATTAATTTTTTTTCTATTTAATGATATATCTATTTATTTATATATATAGTTATATTTATTCATATATTAATATAGATTCATATTAATATAAATATATTTAGTTATATTAATACATATATATTTATTCATATATTAATATTTATTTATATTTATTCATATATATATAGTTCTATTTATTCATATAATAATATAGATTCATATTAATATAAGTATATTTAGTTATATTAATACATATATATTTATTCATATATTAGTATATATATATTTATTTTTATATTAATTTATATTTATATATTATATATATATATAGTTATAATTTTTTATCCATATATTTATTTATATAATAATATATATTTATAAGATTAGTTTTAAATACATTTATAAAATATGTTTTTTTGTGTGTTTATAAATAAATAAATACATACATGCATACATACATACATACATACAACACAGACACACAAAAACATACATAGACAAACACACAAAAACATATGTTTACAAATTAATACAAATATATGTGTATTTGAAAAGCCATAGAATGTTAAAATGACCATAACTTCTAATCCAGAAGCCGTTTTCAACTCCAAAACCTGTCAAATCTAAGAAAATGAAACAATATTCGATATGATATGTGGTATAGGCCTAACGGACATCCAGATCAAAATTTATACTTGTTTGAATGTTAACAAATCGGGGCATCCTAAATAAAAACTCAGTTTTGGAGGCCTTATGGGCATTTTTTTTCCTAAAAAATGTGACAAAAGCTTTTCTTGGGTTATTAGCATGTAGAGCTTGCCTCGGGCTTCGATTTGCTATGCTATAAAGCTCAAACAGATACCCAGATCAAAAGTTATGGCCGTTTGAAGTTTGAGTTACAATTTTAACTTATTTTAGATCTTTTATTATTTTTTTGATTTTTTTGTTTCTTCAAATTATTATTAAATGATTTTTAATCAATGTTAATTAGAAAATTATTAATTAATTATATTTTTTAAAATATTTGAAATCTGTTTTCACTAAATTTATTTTATATTAAATTTAATAGTCTATTTATACTTATCTAAAACATATTTAAAATATATATATTATATTTATATCAATATAAATATACTTATATAACAATATATTATTTTTCATGAAAAATTATTTTTTTGAAACATAAAATTTATCAATGCTAGGAAAAAGCGCTGATAAATTCCCCCTTTATCAGTACTACTAAAAGAAGCACTGATAAAGGGGTCTACTTTAATGGCGCTAAAAAAAGCGCTGATAAAAGGGGGGGCTTTATCAGTGCTTTTTTTGTAGCGCATATAAAGGCCCCCTTTTATTAGTTCTTTTTTTGTTCTAATTGGGAAAGGAATGCCTGATGTTATACTTAATTATTTAAGGAACTTCTAGTCCTTACATGTTGATTCACATCACCAATGATACTATCACTGGGATGATTCTTTATAAAAAACTGATTTAGGTTTTGTAAAACATGTTTATCAACATAGGGTAAGAAGTATTCTGGGGTAAATGTTTCAGAAATATCTTATTGAACATTTTCTAGATCCTTAGAAAGTTTATCCTTATCAAAATTAACTTCCTCATGGTTTTTTGAAATACTTTCAGAATCAAAAATTTTCTTATCAATGTCTTTAGAAAGATTTGATATTTCATTAGTAGGAATAGTATTTCTAGAATTTACTTTATAAATATTTTTCTTGAGTTTTGAATTCTCATTCTATAAAAGCTTAGAAAACCTAGAAACTTATTCATAGGTAGGTAAAGTATTATCTTTATCAGAAGAATATTCTTCATCCTAGGATTCATAGTATTTACTATTACTATTTAAAGATACATTGGTCATGGATTCAACATTGTGTACCTTATCCATTAAGCAACAATTTTCAATAGGTAGTCTGGATATTAAACCAAGATTCTTTGGTCCATAAGATTCAAAATCTTATGAATCATCTAAAGAGTCACCACCACTGACCCTCTAGGTGTCATTAGCTTTCAAAAAAATCTTATCTTTATCTTTGTAGTACTTATTTATATTCATTTCATATTCCTTTTCATTTCTTTCCATTTTCTTAAGTATAGGAAAATCTGGCCTTATATGTCCGGCTCTCTTTTATTCATAACATGTGACTTCTTAATCTTTCTTATCTTTCATTTCCTTATTCTTGTATCTAGATTGAAAGTTCTTCTGTCCAAAAATATTGTTCATCCTTTGAGAAAGATTGGCTAATTCATTTTCTGAATATTCAATTTCACTAGATTCATATTGAAGAAAAACATTCTTAGATTTATATCTAGTAACTCTCTCAGGAGTCTTGGCTTTCATATGATTGGAAGTTGTTGTAAAATAAACACTGCCATTTCCATTCTTCTTCTTTATATTATCTGCATCTCTCTTTCTTCTGGTCTCATGTTGAAGAATATTTCCAAAAAGTTCATCAAGAGAAATCCGAGTAACCATTATATTCTCATCAATAGCATTTCTCTTAGATTCCCACTCATTTGGAATGATGTTTATGACTTTGTCCAGAAGAGCTTCATCATCTAATCCTTTATCACACATGGATTGTAAAATATTAACAATAGTCATAAATCTTTGTTGTACCTTACATATGGGTTCTCTACAAGGAAAGGAGAAACCATGATATTCAGCTCTGAGCATGGCTTTTCTAGTTTCAATAACATTGGATGTTACAAAGTGAGTAACTTCAAGATTCTTCCAAATACAATTTGCTGCTTCACAAGATGAAATTTGGATTTATATATTTCTAGTCATAGAAAAAAGCCAAGTATTACGTACCTTATAATTCAGTTGATATTCATGCTTTTCTTGGTTGGTGAAAGTACTAACTTCCTTGTCAGGGATTTTGTATCCTCCAATAAGCATACAAAAATTATCTACTCTAGTATTGATAAAAAATTCCTTCATGCGATCTCTCTAATATTCGTAATCATTCCCATCAAAAATATGTGGTCTAGTAGGATTTAGGTTGTCTATGTAACCAACATTGATTCCTGCCATCTTAAGAAAAAAAACATCCCACACAAACTTGTTAGTAATAAAAGTTTGTAAACTAGGAAAAAATATCCTAAGCAAGGAAAATATAGAATAATGAAAACCTGAGCAAGAAAACTTATACTTGAATATAATTATTTTAGTGACCTTCTCTGATACCAATTGTAGGATCTAAATGATACTTATTATAGTATCATAATAATGATATAGAAGCTCAATATACAAGGGGGGGGGGGGGGTGAATTTTATACTTTAAAAAATTCCTTTGGAAATTTTAAAGATGGTAATGTTTAACAAAGTTAAACAAGGTAAATTCACGAGACCTCAAAGTTCAACAAACTTACTTGATTCCAGAAAAGATATTCTGGAAAAGAAACTTAACAAAAGTTTACAAAGACAAAGATTCTACCTTAAAGCATATAGAATCTTACTAATTAGAGTACAAGTATAAGGAAGTATAAGATAGTTATACATTCCTCAATAATTGAAATTGAAATAGAAAACTTGAAATAAGAAAAGTAACAAGTAGTAAATATTTTAACCCAAAGAGAAGGGTATCCAAAAACCTTTTATAAAGGTACCTTGATTTATACTTTCAAGACAGTCTGTCTTACCCACACTAGGGTAAGCCCTATATATGAAGATCAGAGTCCGTTTTTCTATCCCTGCAAGCCTTCAACTTCAAGGTAGTCAGAACCTCTATCTTCCTCAGCAAGGAAGTCCTCAAACATTAAGGTAGTTGGCACCTATGTCTTCTTATCCTCAGAATCCCTCGAATGTACTCAACAACATTCAGAGTCTCACGAAGCAAGTCTGAACAAGATGTTCAGTACGCACAAAGCATGAGAGTCTCTAACTTGAAATCACTTCAACATCATGTAATGTCTAGATTTGTAGAACAGTATTGAGCTCCTTAAAATGAGCTCCTATTTATAGGCACATCTTCAACGGTCGTCTCTCTCCTCCAATGGTCATATTTTTCCTTGAATTTTGGAGGGACCTGTATACGTGTCACTAAAAAAACGGTTAGTTAGAAACTGAATGTATGACATCGTTTCATGACTTTATCAAGGATAAGAAAAATATGGTTTCTTGAACAAATTCATTTTTCGGAGTTGAAGTAAAAAAAGAATGTTTGAATTTTAATAAAAAAATATTCATAGTATATAATATATGGAAAATTGGATTCTATTTATCAAGTAATTTGGAGTTAGCATTCTATAGAATTCGGAGTCTGAATTCAATAAATTTCTGAGTTTGAATTTCAAGGAAATTTGAAGTCTGAATTCAGTAGAATTCGGAGTCTAAATTCATAGGAATTAAGAGTCTAAACTCGTAAATGTTCAGAGTCTGAATTCATAAGAATTCGAAGTCTGGACTCATAAAAGTTCAGAGTCTGAATTCATAGGAATTCGCAGTATGAAATCATAAAATTTTGGAGTCTAAATTCAGAGAACTCGTAGTCAGAACTTAGAAAGTTCAGAGATTGAATTCAGAGAATTTGGAACATGAACTCATAAAAGTTCGGAGGCTGAATTCAGAGAACTCGGAGTCAGAACATAGAAGAGTTCAGAGTCTGAATTCAGAGAGTTCGGAGTCTGAACTCATAAAAGTTAGGAGTCTGAATTTTGAGAACTCAGAGTCATAACTCAGAAAGTTCAGAGTCTGAATTTAGAGAACTCGGAGTCAGAACTCAGAAAGTTCGGATTCTGAATTCAGAGAATTTAGAACTCGAACTCATAAAAGTTTGGAGTCTAAATTTAGATAACTCGGAGTCAGAACTCAGAATAGTTTGGAGTATGAATTCAGTGAGTTTGGAATCTGAATTTGGATCCTAAAAATAGAATTATTTATATCTAAGTATATATATGATTATGATATTTTGGATATGAAACCGAATTTTATACTTAGAATATGAACAATGAAAACATCGTAAGGATAAATTTATTTAGGGAAGTAAAATTTTCCTTATGAAGATAAAACATATGAAAAATGAAATTTTCCTTAAGAAAAGAGTGTTTGTGATTTTCAAAAACATGAAGGAATGGAAATGTCATAATTAAATCTTATTTACTCAACAATCTCCCCCTTTTTGGAAAGAACAAAAATCCTTATAAAAAATAATATAAGGACTTAGAAAACATTTCTCTAGACTTTGAAAATAAATCTTATCTCCCTTAAAACATGGGCAATGATGAATATGACTAACTCCCTCTTAGGATTTGTAAAAACTAAGAATCATATTCTTGATTTCCAGAATGAGATTTTTCATTATCCTGAATATGAAAATCTTTATGATGAAAACTCCCCCTTAGATAAACTCCCCCTTACTTAGGCTTAGTATTATTTTTGACATTCCTTTCTCCCCCTATGTGATTTTCAAAAAGGACTAATGGGAATGGAAAAGAAATTATGGTACCTAAAAAATTATTACTAAACATCCAAAAGACAAGCAACCAAAAATTTCACTACGATTGGAAAAATTTGTACAATAATTAAAATACAATAAAAGATCGGAATTGAAAATGGTTATCCTTACTTATCCTTGGGAATCAGATTCGTCACTATTGTTTTCAGCTTATGGAGCTTCTTATGATCTTCCTCTACTCACTTAAGAATCTGATACTGATCCTCTGCTTTCTTCTCTATGTCTTTGATCTTATCTTCCTGAGCTTTTAGAGATTATTTATGACCCTTCAAGACTTCTTCTTGCTTGACTAGCTTCTCTTGTATCTCAATCGTGAGATCCCTTTATTTCTTCCAACTCAAGGTAACTGAATATAGCTTTCCATTCAGATCTTTTATTTCTTGCATCTGGGTATTCTGTTCTAGAGTTAGATTTTCCTTAAAATAATTGGTGAGATCTGAGAATTTACTATCTTCGGTATCAAAAGAATCCCTGACACTTTCTTGAAACTCATAAAGAATCTACATGTATTCAACTATCCTTCTTGAACAGCTAGTCATCTTTTTTGCATGACCTTTTATGAGCTTCATTGTTGATAAGAAAGGATTTGAAGTCTACCTCCAGTTTTACACACTTATCCATCACCATGGAAACTGAATCTAACTTTTGATTTTGGGAGTGTTGAAGCATCTGGAATCTCGAATCTATACTTGGAAATATAGGGATAGTCCCAACAAGATTTTTCAGAGATTGAACAATGAAATCATATCTAAGGAAGGAAGATTCCAAATCTGAGACTTTTATTGGTGAGGTTTCTTTTTCTAGATCATAAAGTTTCCTCTTTGATAAAGTACCCACTTCTTTATTCATCACTACTACTATGATAGGAGTATCAAAAACCACTTGTTTTACCTTATCAGGTTTCAGAATAGCTTCTTCTTTGTTAAGAGATATATGTTCACTATCTGATAGTTGAACAATTTTATCTTCATCTATCTCTTCCTTCTTAGCTCCTACCTCAACATCCTCAAGATGAATGAAATCATGATTGGAACAATCTTCTTTAGATAGCTTATTCACTTATTCTTCAAAATTTTCATCTTCACCTTTCTCATCTTTTCTAGGGGTATAAATTTTGAAGACTCAAATTCAGAAGTTTGGATTTCAATCTTCTTAGGTGGACTTTCCTTCTCAAGAAAATCTTCTACTTGCTTAATGAGATCATCCGTTTCATCACTGGATTACTCTTCTTCTTCTACTTATTTTTCTTTGAATTTTTCTGGAGTCACATACTTCTTTCCCAGTGTCTCTGGTAAAGCTTCTACTAAGAAATATTGTGGTACTGGAATATTTTAGGAGTCTTTCTCATCAGCCTTCAGAAGAGATTGCACAATCTCTGCTTCAGTCATCTTCTTCTTTTGTTTCTTTTCATTTTCTTTCTTTTTAAGCTCATCGGCAGTCTTTTCTTTTAAATATTTTGCTTCAGTAGGATCTAAACCAAATCTAGGCTCCCCTCCTGTTCTTCTTTTCATCCCTCTATTTTGCTACTACCTCATCTAGATATTCTTTTTTCTGCTTAGGCTTTGGTGGTGCGGATTGGTTTTCCTTAGCCTATGAGTATTTTTCTTTCTATTCTACTTCCTTCATCTTCCTCTTCCTTCCACCCTTTTTAGAAGGTTCATAAACCTCTTGTTTCTTTGTAATAGCTTCCACTTCCTCTTCTGAAAAAACAAGAATTCTCTGGAATATTTAGAAAAATCATCTTTCATCTTCTTCAGAGTATCATCACTTATGAGCATGACTTTAAAATTTCTTTCCATAGAACTACAAGGTATTTTGATGGACTCTAAACACAAAACAATCAGCATAGAGAGAATGGATGGATACATAATAATCTAAGCCTTCAAATTTACATTCTTTATATTCTCAATTGTAATCAGAATATGCTTAAATAAATTTATCTTCCTTAGATTTACCAAGAAATCCATGATATAAATGTCACTCTTAATCAAAGTATCCTTGTCACCTTTTCTCGAAATGGTGAATCCTTGAACCCACAATTCAAGAATCTGAAAATTTGAAGATAGGTGAACAATCTTTGGAGTCTTCACATCTGAAAGATCGGGGAAAGCAATAGCCTTCACCTTATCAAAACTTTCTTGAACACTAGACAACTTATGTGAGAAGAACTATACCTTACCCTCATAAGGAACTGGAATTAAACTGGATGACTTTGTGTAAGAAAGAGCATAAGTATTCCCATAGCTCTTGAAAAAAAATTTGTCTTTTCCTTCTTCCTTGAAAAAAATTTCTGACTCATAGAATTCTACTATAAAGTCTAAATATACCAGATCCTGAGCTCCTGGTTTTGATACGCAAACACTCTCCCATCCATTCATCTTGATACTTTTCGAGATTATAGAATAATACTTAGAAAACAAATTTTTATGAACCAATCTTTCTCTGTAAATATTCCATTCAGAAATAGACTTTTCAATTTGCATATATTTCTGAGAAGATACTTTGATAGACATTCAAAATTGAGGAAGATATGAGAAGTTTGAAACGGGCTTATGTAGGAGGGAGAACATCAACATGCACGAGCTTGAGTTTTGGTGTGGGACAAACATCAAAGGATCCTTTATATAGGTGGTTGCAGTGACTGTTCAAATTTCAAACTCAATCCAACGTTTCAAAAACCTTCTAATCAAATCTGTCAGTCAAGATGGTAGCCACAAGGAGTATTTGATAGAATCTGATCTTTTGAGGTTTTAAAGAAAAACATTCGGATTTAAGGAAAAGAGAATCTGAAAAAAAAATGAATAAAAATAAAAATAGTAAAAGATGATTACAAAAACTCAAAAAAGAATCATACCTTTTGGATTGCTAGGAAGATTATTCGAAGTGAGGAAACATTTTTCTTGAAAAACTTTAGATTCCAAAAATTTGACTACGAAAATTTTAGAAAAACTGACTATGATTTTTTTTAGAAAATCTTCATTATGAAAATTTAGAAAATCTTCATTACGAAAATCTATAAATCTTCATTATGAAAATCTAGAAAAACTTCCTTATGAAAATCTAGATTAACTTCATTACAAAAATTTAGAAAAACTTCATTACAAAAATTTTAGATTTTTTTTTGAAATCTAACAAAAAAATGTACCCCTGCTATGAAAATGAGTTACTTGTTGTAAGGAGATAGATTTAAACAAGAAGTTAACAAAGAATATTACCTTACCGTTATCATTCCTAACTTCTGTTCAATGTATTCAAATATATTAGAGGGTAAGGATTTTGTGAAAATATCATCAAGTTGATCTTGCATTCTGATAAATTGAAGAATGATATCTCATTTTTGTGTGTGATCCCTAAGAAAGTGATGCCTAATATCTATTTGTTTTATACGAGAGTGATGTGCATGTTTTTTACTAATAGAAATGGCACTTATATTATCAAACAAAATTTGTGTTTTGGTAAAACTCATACCATAGTCTGTGAGTGTGTGTTGCATCCAAAACATTTGAGCACAACAACTTCCAGCTGCTACATATTTAGCTTTAGCAGTGGAAAGTGGTACTAAATGTTTCTTTTTTCATGACCAATAAACTAATAAATCTCCTAAGAAAAGATAATTTCCTGATGTACTTTTCTTATCCATTCTACATCCACCAAAGTCAGCATCCGAAAAACTTTTTAAAACAAAATCATTTCCATAAGTATAAAAGAGTCCAAGATATATGGTTCCCTTTAATAATGAAAAATTATTTTAACTACCTTTAAATGAGATTACTTAGTATTAGATTGATATATTTCACATAAGAATACTAAAAACATTAAGTTTGGACGACTAGCTGTTTAGTAAAGTAGACTTTCTATCCTACCTCTAAAATATGTTTGATTTACTAGTTTTCCAACATCATCAAGATCAAATGAATTTAAGGTACCAATAAGAGTACTTATACTCTTAGTGTTGTCATATACATACCTTTTTAGAAGATATTTAATATACTTATATTGGGATACATAGATTTCTTCTATTTTTTGAGAAATTTGAAAACCAAGGAAAAATGTTAAATCACCCATCATACTCATTTCAAACTCAGATTTCATTAGATCCACTAAGGAATTAGTTAAAGATTGCTAAGTTGAACCAAATATAATGTCATCAACATAAATTTGAACAATCAAAACATTTTTATTATCTTTCTTTATAAATATTGTTGGATCATCATTTCCCTTAACATAATTATTTCGAATCAAAAATCTTGTAAGTCTATCATACCAAGCTCGTGGGGCTTTCTTAAGTCCATACAAAGATTTGGTAAGTTTGAAAACATGTTCAGGATGTTTTGTATCTTCAAAACCTGGAGATTGTTCAACAAAAACTTCCTCTTGAACATAACCATTATGGAAATCACATTTAACATCCATTTGAAAAATTTTGAAATTGAAGAATGCTGCAAAGGCATGTAGAATTTGAATTGATTCAATTATAGCTACTGGAGTATAGGTTTCTTCATAGTCTGTCCCCTCTTGTTGATTATAGCCTTTATCAACCAATTTAGCTTTATTTCTTACTATGATTCCATTTTCATCACACTTATTTCTAAAAAACCATTTTACTCCAATAAAAGAAGTTTCCTTAGGTCTTTCAACCAAGGTCCAGACTTTATTCTTTTCGAATTCATTTAGCTCATCTTGCCTAGCTTTTATCCAATCATCACCACCTAAAGCTTTATCTGTGATTTCTAGTTCTAATTGGGAAAAGAATGCTAGATATTCTACTTCATTCCTTAAGGAACTTCTAGTCCTTACCGATTGATTCATATCACCAATGATACTATCATTGAGATGATTCTTTAGAAACAACTGATTTGGGTTTTGTAAAACCAATTTATCAACATAGGGTAAGAAGTCTTCTGGGGTAAATGTTTCAGAAATATCTTTTTGAACATTTTGCTTACAGAAGGATCTTCTAACAAAGGTTGATAATTAGTTTTTGAAAACACATCCAAAGATGTAGGTTGAGGTTTTTTAAAAACAATAGGATTAGTTTCATCAAACATGACATGTACTATTTCTTCAACAATACAAGTATTTTTATTGAGAACTCTATAAGCCTTAGAAATTGTGGCGTAGCCTAAGAAAATTCCTTCATTAGATTTGGGTGAGAATTTGTGTAGATTATCTTTAGTATTCAGAGTGAATAACTTGTAACCAAAAACCTTAAAGTAGTAAAGTCTAGGTTTTCTACCATTCCATAACTCATAATAAGTTTTATTAAGAAAAAGTATAATCAAAAAACGATTTATAGTATAAAAAGCAGTACTTACAGCTTTAGCCAAAAAATGTTTGGCTACTAAATACTCACTCAACATGGTTCTTGTTATTTCTTGAAGAATTCAATTTCATCTTTCAACAACACCATTCTATTGAGGTGTTCTAAGTGTTGAGAAGTTATGAGTAATGCCTTTTCTACTAAAAAAAGTTTCAAAATCATAATTTTGAAATTATCTTCCATGATCACTATGAATAGTTATCAAATGAAGTTTTTTCTTATTTTTAACTTGGGCTCTAAAACTTTTGAAATAAGAAAAAGAATCAAAATTATTTTCTAGGAAATAGACCCACGTAAATATAGTGTAGTCATCAACTAATACAAATAAATAATATTTTCCTCCAATGTTTCCAGTTTTTGTTAGACCAAAAAGATCCATGTGCACTAGATGTAATGAATCAGTGGTTGAGACTTCACTGACTGACTTAAAACTTGATTTATGTTGCTTTCCATATTTACAAGGATCACAAACTTTTGAAGAATCAAATCTAAGCTTCGATAGATCCTTAAATAGTATTTTCTTAGAGAGTTTACCTAGGTTCTTAAGGTTACTGTGACCTAGAATTCTCTTCCATAACCAAGAATGATCTTCTATTGCACTAAGGCAAGGTAGATCTTGGCTCCTAAGGTCTTCTATGTTTAGTGTGTATACATTCACTTGCCTATGGGTAGAAAGAAGAAACTCTTCGTTGGAATTGTGTACTAAGAACTTGCCATTCCTAAAATTAACAAGTTAACCTTCATCACATAATTAAATTATGCTAAAGAGGTTGTGTTTAAGACCATTAAAAAATAAAACATTTGAAATCAATGTTTTTCCAAGAAGAACGATTTTACCTATACCAGGAATTTCTCTTGGACCATTATCTCTGAAAGTTACTTTTCCTCCTTTCGTCTTGATAATCTTTTCAAAGATGTTTTTGTTACTCGTCATATTCCAGAAATATCCACTATCCATGTACCATGTATTGCTATTGGTACTATCTTTATTTTCTTGAAAATAATATATTTAGACTTTCAGAATCCAAACTTTCTTGGATCTGGAAACTTTAGAGAGAAAAATCTTAGGAATCCACATTTTCTTCGAAAAATAATCTTTATGAAATTATAAAGACTCGATTTTGTATAGGAAACAATATTTTTCCCAATTATTACCACACTGACATTTAGTGTAGAATAGATCACTTTTAGGAACAAAATAATTGTTACTAAAAATCAGTTTTGAACTAGTATAACCAAAACCTAAATTATTCCTTATAAGTCAGATTTGTGAATACATCTTATCAAAATTTTCCTTACCTATGGTAAAGTTTGACAAACACTTCATCAAGGATAATATTTCTGCCTTCAGTCTAATAACTAAGTTCTTATATTCAAAAACATTTATATTATAACTAGAGTTAGGCTTGAAAACATTTTTCTTTGAAATTTCATTTTCTAGATCCTTAGAAAGTTTATCCTTCTCAGAATTAACTTCCTCAAAGTTTTTTTGAAATACTTTCAAAATTAAAAATTTTATTATCAAGATCTTTAAAAAGATATGATATTTCCTTAGTAAGAATAGTATTTCTAGAATTTACTTTATCAATATTTTTTTTGAGTTTTGAATTATCATTCTATAGAAGCTTAACAAACCTGGAAACTTATTCATATATAGGTAAAGTATTATCTTCATCAGAAGAAGATTCTTAATCCTAGGATTCATAGTATTTACTATTACTATTTAATGATACATTGGTTCTGTATTCAACATTGTGTACCTTATCCATTAAGCAACAATTTTCAATAGGTAATCTGGCTATTAAACCAAGATTCTTCAGTCCAGAAGATTCATAATCTTATGATTCATCTGAGATGTCACCACCACTAACCCTCTAGGTGTCATTAGCTTTCAAAACATTCTTAGATTTATCTTGGTAGTTTTTCTTTATATTCCTTTCATAATGCTTTTACTTTGTTTCCATTTTATTATGTATAGGACAATTCGGCCTTATATGTCCATCACTCTTTTATTCATAACATGCGACTTATGAATCTTTATTATCTTTCATTTCTTTCTTATTGTATCTAGATTGAAAGTTCTTCTGTACAACAATCTTGTTCATCCTTTGAGTAAGATTGGATAATTCATTTTCTAAATATTCACTTTCACTATATTCGGATTGAATAAAAACGTTCTTAGATTTATATCTAGTAACTCTCTCATGAGTCATGGATTTCATATGATTTGAATTTATTGTAAAAGAAACACTGCCATTTCCATTATTCTTCTTTATATTATCTATATATCTCTTTATTCTGGTCTCATGTTGAAGAAGATTTCCAAAAAGTTCATCAAGAGAAATATGAGTAACCTTTCTATTCTCATCAATAGCATTTCTCTTTGATTCCCACTCATTTGGCATGATGTCTATGACTTTTTCCACAAGATCTTTATCATCTAATCCTTTCTCACAAATGGATTGTAAAATATTAACAATAGTAAAAAATCTTTGTTGTACCTTACATATGGGTTCTCCATAAGGAAAGCAGAAACCATGATATTCATCTCTGATCATGTCTCTTCTAGTTTCAATAACATTGGAAGTTCCAAAGTGAGTAACTTCAAGATTCTTCCAAATAAAATTTGCTGCTTCCGAAGATGAAATTTTGCTGTATATATTTCTAGTCATAGAACAAATCCAAGTATTACGTACCTTATAATTCTGTTGATATTCATGCTTTTCTTGGTTTGTGAAAGTACTAACTTCCTTGTCAGGTATTTTGTATCCGCCAATAAGCATAACAAAATTATCTACTCTAGTATTGATAACAAATGTCTTCATGAGATCTCTCTAATATTCGTAATCATTCCAATAAAAAATAGGTGGTCTAGTAGGATTTAGGCTGTTAATGGAACCAATATTGATTCCTGCCATCTTAAGAAAAAAACATTCCACACAAACTTGTTAGTAATAAATGTTTGTAAACAAGGAAAAAAATATCCCAAGTAAAGAAAATATAGAACAATGAAAACCTCAACAAGAAAACTTATACGTGAATATAATAATTTCAATGACCTTCTCGGATACCAATTTGTAGTATCGAAATGATAATTACTGTAGTATCGTAATAATGATATAGACGCTCAATATAAAAGAGCGCGGGGGGGGGGGGGGGGGTGAATTTTATACTTTAAAAAATTCCTTTGGAACTTTTAAATATGGTAATGTTTAACAAAGTTAAACACAGTAAATTCACGAGACCTCTAAGATCAACAAACTTTCTTGATTCCAGAAAAGTGTTTCCGGAAAAGAATCTTAACAAAAGTTTACAAAGACAAAGATTATACCTTAAATCGTATAGAATCTTACTAATCAGAGTACAAGTATAAGGAAGTATAAGATAGTTATACATTCCTCAAAAATCAAAATTGCAGCAGAAAACTTGAAATAATACAAGTAAAAATTAGTAAATCTTTTAACTCAAAGAGAGGGGTATCCAACAACCTTGGATAAAGGTCCCTTGATTTATACTTTCAAGAAAGTCTATCTTACCCACAATAGGGCAAGCCCTCTATATGAAGATCATAGTCTGTCTTGAAATCCACGCAAGCCCTCAACTTCAAGGTAGTCAGCACCTCTATCTTTATCAGTAAGGAAGTCCTCGAACTTTAAGGTAGTTGGCACCTCTGTCTTCCTATCCTCGAAAGCCCTCGAATGTACTCAACAACATTCAGAGTCTCACAAAGCAAGTCTGAACAAGATGTTCAGTACACACAAAGCATGAGAGTCTCTATCTAGAAATCACTTCAACAACATGTAATGTCTAGATTCGTAGAACAGTATTGTGCTCCTTCAAATGAGCTCCTATTTATAGGCACATCTTCAACGGTCGTCTCCCTCCTCCAATGGTCATATTTTTACTTGAATTTTGGAGGGACCTGTACACGTGTCACTCAAACAATGGTTAGTTAGAAACCGAATGTATGACATCGTTTCATGACTTTATCAAGGATAAGAAAAATATGGTTTCTTGAACAAATTCATTTTTCGGAGTCTAAGTAAAAAAAGAATGTTTGGAGTTTAATCAAAAAATATTTGGAGTATATAATATATGGATATTTGGATTCTGTTTATCAAGTAATTCAGAGTTAGCATTCTATAGAATTCAGAGTCTGAATTCATTAAATTTCTGAGTTTGAATATCAAGGAAATTTGAAGTCTGAATTCAGTATAATCCAGAGTCTGAATTCATAGGAATTAGGAGTCTAAACACATAAATGTTCGGAGTCTGAATTCATAAGAATTCGAAGTATGGACTCATAAAAGTTCAGAGTCTGAATTCATAGGAATTTGAAGTCTGAAATAATAAAATTTTAGAGTCTAAATTTAGAGAACTCAGAGTCAGAACTCAGAAAGTTCAGAGTCTAAATTTAGAGAACTTGGAGTCAGAACTCAGAAAGTTCGGAGACTGAATTCAGAGAATTCGGAACCTGAACTCATAAAATTTTGGAGTCTGAATTTAGAGAACTCAGATTCAGAACATAGAAGAGTTCAGAGTCTAAATTCAGAGAGTTCGGAGTCTGAACTCATAAAAGTTTGGAGTCTGAATTTGGTGAACTCGGAGTCATAACTCAGAAAGTTTAGAGTTTGAATTTAGATAACATGGAGTCAGAACTCAGAAATCTTGGATTCTGAATTCAGAGAATTTGGAACCGGAACTCATGAAATTTTGGATTCTGAATTTTGATTAATCGGAGTCAGAACTCAGAAGAGTTTGGAGTCTGAATTCAGAGTGTTTGGAACCTGAATTCGGATCCTGAAAACAGAATTCTTTAAATCTAAGTATATATTTGATTCTGAGGTTTTGGATATGAAACTAAATTTTATACTTAGAATATGAAAAATGAAAACATGGTAAGGATAAATTTCTTTAGGGAAGTAAAATTTTTCTTATGAAGATAAAATGCATGAAAATGATATTTTCCTTAAGAAAAGAGTGTTTGTGATTTTTAAAAACTTGGATGAATGGAAAAGTCATAAGGAAATATTATTGACTCAATAATATCCCCCTTCTTTGAAAGCACAAATATCCTTATAAAAAATAATATAAGGACTTAGAAAATATTTTTCTAGACTTTGAAAGTAAAAGTTATCTCCCCTAACACATGAGAAATGATGAATATGACTAACTCCCCCTTAGGATTTGGAAAACTTAAGAATCATATTATTGATTTCAGGAATGATATTTTTCATTATCCTGAATATAGAAATATTTATGATGAAAAATCCCCCTTAGATAAACCCCCCCTTACTTAGGCTTAGTATTATTTTTTACATTCCTTTCTCCGCCTTTGTGATTTTAAAAAAGGATTAAAGGGAATCGAAAAGAAATTATGGTACCTGGAAAATTATTACTAAACATCCAAAAGACAAGCAACCAAAAATTTCATTATAATTGGAAAAATTTGTACAATAAGGGAAATACAACAAAAGATCAGAATTGAAAAACTTTATCCTTACTTATCCTTGGGAATTATATTCTTCACTGTTGTTTTCAGATTCTTGAGTTCTTTTTGATCATCCTATACTCACTTAAGAAGTTGATCCTGATCCTCTGCTTTCTTCTCTATGTCCTTGATCTTATCTTCCTGATCTTTGAAAGATTCTATCTGACCCTTCAAGACTTCTTCCTGCTTGACTACCTTCTCTTCTATCTCAATCCTGAGATCCATTTCTCTCTTCCAACTCTGGGTAACTGAATATAGCTTCACATTTAGATATTTTATTTCTTGCAACTGGGTATTCTGTTCCAGAGTTAGCTTTTCCTTAAAAGACTTGGTGAGATATGAGAATTCACTATCTTCAGTGTCAAAAGAACCCTTGACACTTTCTTGAAACTCACAAAGAATCTACATGTCTTCAACTGTATTTCTTGAATAACTAGTCATCTTCTTGAATGACCTTTTATGATCTTCATAGTTGATAATAAAGGATTTGAAGTCTACCTCCAGTTTTACACACTTATCCATCACCATGGATACGAAATCTAACTTTTGATTTAGAGTGTGTTGAACCATCTAGAATCTCAAATCTATAATTGGAAATATAGGGATAGTCCCGACAAGATTTTTCAGAGATTGAACAATGAAATCATGTAAAAGGGAGGACAATACCAAATCTGAGACTTTATTTGGTGAGGTTTATTTTTCTAGCTTAGCAAGTTTCCTCTTTGATAAAGTACCCACTTCTTTCTTATTCACTACTACTCTTATCGGAGTATCAACAACCACTTGTTTTCTCTTATCAGGTTTCAGAATATATTCTTCTTAGTTAGGAGATATATGTTCACTATCTGATAGTTGAACTATTTTATATTCATCTATCTCTTCCTTCTAAGCTCCTACCTCAACATCCTCAGGATGAATGAAATCATGATTTGAACATTCTTCTTCAGACAACTTATTCACTTCTTCTTCATCATTTTCATCTTTACCTTTCTCATCTTTCCTACGGGTAACAAGATTTGAAGACTCAAATTCAGAAGTTTGGATTTAAATCTTCTTAGATATACATTCCTTCTCATGAATATCTTTTACTTTCTTAATGAGATCATCAGTTTCATCACTGGCTTCTTCTTATTCTTCTAGTTATTTTTCTTTGACTTTTTCCGGAGTCACATACTTCTTTCCCAGTGTCTCTGGTAAAGCTTCTACTAAGAAATATTATGGTACTGGAATATTTTCGAAGGATTTCTCTACAGCCTTCAGAAGAGATTGCCCAATCTCTGTTTCATTCATCTTCTTCTTTTGTTTCTTTTCTTTTGCTTTCTTTTCAATATCAACAACAATCTTTTCTTTTAAAGCATTTTCTTCAGCAGGATCCGAACCAAATATAGGCTCCCCTGCTTTCCTTATCTTATTGTCTTCCCTATATTTTTTTACTACCTCATCTGGATATTATTTTTTATTATTAGGCTTTAGTGGTGTGGATTGGGTTTCCTTATCCTCTGAAGATTTTTCTTTCTATTATAATTCCTTCAGCTTCCTCTTCCTTCCACCCTTTTTAGAAGGTTCAACAACCTCTTGTTTATTTGTAATAGCTTCCACTTCCTCTTCTGGAAAATCAAAGAATTCTCCAGAACCTTTAGAAAAACTAACTTTAATCCTCTTCAGAGTATCATCACTTACCAGCACAACTTTACAATTTCTTGGCTTATAACTACAAGGTATTTTGAAGGACTCTAAACACCTAACAATCAGCACAGAGAGAATGGATGGATAAATAATAATCTGAGCCTTAAAATTTCCATTCTTTATATTCTAAATTGTAATCAGAATATTATTAACTAAATTTACCTTCCTTATATTTACCATGAAATCCATGATATATATGTCATGCTTTTTCAAAGTATCCTTGTCACCTTTTATCAGAATGGTGAATCCTTGAACCCACAATTCAAGAATCTGAAAATTTGAAGATAGGTGAACAATCTTTGGAGTCTTCACATCTAAAAGACTGAGGAAAGAAATAGACTTCACGTTATCAAAACTTCGTTGAACATCAGACAACTTATGTGAGAATAACTCTAACTTACCCTCATAAGGAACTCCAATTAAACAGGATAAATTTGTGTAAGAAAGAGCATAAGTCTTCCAATAGATCTTGAAAGAGAATTTATCTTTTCCTTCTTCCTTGAAAAAACTTTTTGACTCATAGAATTATACTGGGAAGTCCAGATATACCAGATCCCAAGTTCCTGGTTTTGATATGAAAACACTCTCCCATCTATTCAGCTTGATATTCATCGAGATTATAGAATCATACTTAGAAAATAAATTTGAATGAAACAACCTTTATCTATAAATATTCCATTCAAAAATAGGATTTGTAGTTGACATATATTTTTGAGAAGGTACTTCGACAGACATATAGAATTGAAGAAGATCTGAGAAGTTTGAAACAGGCTTATGTAGGAGTTCAGAACATCAACACACACGATCTTGAGTTTTGATGTGGGAAAAAATCAGAAGAACCTTTATATAGGCCTTTGCAGTGACAGTTCAACTTCCAAACTCAATCCAATGGTTGAAAAACCTTCAGATCAGATCTGGCAGTTGAGATGATAGTCGCAAGGAGTATTTGATAGAATATGATCTTTTGAGGTTTTAAAGAAATACATTCGGATTTAAGGAAAAGAGAATCTGAAAAAAAAATGAATGAAAATACCAAAAAGTAAAAGATGATTACGAAAACTCAAAAAAGAATCATACCTTTCAGATTTCTAGGAATATTATTCATAGTGAGGAAACATTTTTCTTGAAGAACTTTAGATTCCAAAAATTTGACTACGAAAATTTTAGAAAAACTGACTATGAAAATTTTTAGAAAATCTTCATTACAAAAATTTAGAAAATCTTCATTATGAAAATCTAGAAACTCTTCATTATGAAAATCTAGAAAAACTTCATTATTAAAATCTAGAAAAACTTCATTACAAAAATTTAGAAAAAATTCATTACAAAAATTGTAGATTTTTTTTTGAAATCTAACAAACAAATGTACCCCCTATGAAAATGAGTTACTATAAGGAGATAGGTTTCAACAAGAAGTTAACAAAGAAGATTACCTTACAGTTATCATTCCTAACTTCTGTTTAATGTATTCAAATATATTGGAGGGTAAATATTTTGTAAAAATATCATCAAGTTGATCTTGTGTTCTGATAAATTGAAGAATGATATCTCTTTTTTTTGTGTGATCCCTAAGAACGTGATGCCTAATATCTATGTGTTTTTAATGAGAGTGATGTGCATGGTTTTTAATAAGGGCAATGTGACTTGTATTATCACATAGAATTTGTGTTTTGTTAAAACTCATCCCATAGTCTGTGAGTGTGTGTTTCATCCACAACACTTGAGCACAAAAACTTCCAACTGCTACATATTCAACTTCAGTAGCAGAAAGTGCCACTAAATATTTCTTTTTTTCAGACCAAGAAACTAATAAATCACTTAATAAATGACAATTTCTAGATTTACTTTTCTTATCCATTCTACATCCACCAAAGTCAGCATCCGAAAAAATTTTCAAAATAAAATCATTTCCAGCAGTATAAAAGAGTCCAAGATCCATGGTTCACTTTAAGTAGAGAAAAATTATTTTCGTTGCCTTTAAAAGAGATTACTTAGTATTAGATTGATATCTTGCACATAATAATACTAAAAAAATTATGTCTGGATGACTAGATGTTAATTAAAGTAGACTTCTTATCATACCTCTAAAATAGTTTTGATTTACAAGTTTTCCAACTTCATCAAGATGAAGTGAATTTGAGGTACCAATGGGAGTACTTATACTCTTAGTGTTGTCATATCCATAATTTTTAAAAAGTTATTTAATATAATTATGTTGGGATATATAGATTCCTTCTATTTTTTTAAGAAATTTGAAAACCAAGGAAAAATGTTAACGCACCCATCATACTCATTTCAAACTTAGATTTTATTAGATCTGCGAAGGAATCAGTTAAAGATTTCAAAGTTGAACCAAATATAATGTCATCAACATAAATTTGAATAATCAAATTTTTTTTCTTATCTTTATTTATAAAGAGGGTTGGATCATCATTTCCCTTAATAGAATTATTTCGAAGAAAAAATCTTGTAAGTCTATCATACCAAGATCGAGGGGCTTTCTTAAGTCCATACAAAGATTTGGTAAGTTTGAAAACATGTTCAGGATTTTTTGTATCTTCAAAACCTGGAGCTTGTTCAAAAAAAAAACTTCCTCTTGATCATAACCATTATGGAAAGAAAATTTAAAATCCATTTGAAAAAGTTTGAAATTGAAGAATGCTGCAAAGGCAAGTAGAATATGAATAGATTCAAGTCTAGCTACAGGAGTATAGGATTATTCATAGTCTATTCATTCTTGTTGATTATAGAATTTATCATCCAATCTTGCTTTATTTCTTTCTATGATTCCATTTTCATCACACTTATTTCTAAAAACCCATTTTACTCTAATAACAGAAGTTACCTTTGGTCTTTCAACCAAGGTCCATACATTATTTCTTTCGAATTCATTTAGCTCATCTTGCATAGCTTTTATCCAATCATCATCACATAAAGCTACATCAATGCTTTTTGGTTCTAATTGGGAAAAGAATTATAGTTGTTATACTTAATTCCTTAAGGAACTTCTAGTCCTTACCGGTTGATTCATATCACCAATGATACTATCATTGAGATGATTCTTTAGAAACAACTGATTTGGGTTTTGTAAAACCTGTTTATCAACATAGGGTAAGAAGTCTTCTGGGGTAATGTTTTGAGAAATATCTTTTTGAACATTTTCCTTACAGAAGGATCTTCTAACAAAGGTTGATAATCAGTTTTTGAAAACACATCCGAAGATGTTGGTTGAGGTTGTTAAAAAAAAGGGATCAGTTTCCTCAAATATGACATGTACTGTTTCTTGAACAGTACAAGTATATTTATTGAGAACTCTATAAGACTTAAAAGTTGTGGAGTAGCCTCAGAAAATTCCTTCATCAGATTTGTGTGTGAATTTGTGTAGATTATCTTTAGTATTCAGAATAAATACCTTGCAACCAAAAACCTTGAATTAGGAAAGTCTAGGTTTTTTACCATTCCATAACTCATAATAAGTTTTATTAAGAAAAATTATAATCAAAACATGATTTATAGTATAACAAGAAGTACTTACAGCTTCAGCCAAAAAATGTTTGGCTACAGTATACTCACTCAACATGGTTCTTGTTATTTCTTGAAAAATTAAATTTCATCTTTCAACAACACCATTCTATTGTGGTGTTCTAGTTGTTGAGAAGTTATGAGTAATGCATTTTCTACTACAAAAAGTTTCAAAATCAGAATTTTGAAATTCTCTTCCATGGTCAATATGAATAGTTATCAAAGGAAGGTTTTTCTCATTTTTAACTTGGGCTCTAAAAGTTATGAAATAAGAAAAAGCTTCATAATTATTTTCTAGAAAATAGACCCACATAAATCTAGTGTAGTCATCAACTAAGTCAATTACAAAATATTTTCCTCCAATGCTTCTAGTTTTTGTTAGTCCAAAAAGATCGATGTGCACTAACTCTAATGAATCAGTGGTTGAGACTTCATCGACTGACTTAAAAATTGATTTATGTTTCTTGAAATATTGACAAGGATCAAAAACTTCTGAAGAATCAAATATAAGCTCCTATAGATCCTTAAATATTCTTTTCATAGGGAGTTTTCATAGGTTATTAGGGTTACTATGACCTAACCTTCTCTTCCATAACCAAGAATGATCTTCCATTGCACTAAGGAAAGGTCGATCTTGGATCCTATGGTCTTTTAAGTTTATTGTGTATATATTCACTTGCTTATGGGCAGAAAGAAGAGACTCTTCCTTGGAATTGTGTACTAATCACTTATCATTCCTAAAATTCACAAGGTAATGTTCATCAGATAATTAACTTATTCTAAAGAGGTTGTTCTTAAGACCCTTAACAAATAAAACATTTGAAATCAAACTTTTTCCAAGAAGAACGATATTACCAATACCAAGAATTTCTCCCTGACCATTATCTCCGAAATTTACTTTTCCTTCTTTAGTCTTGATAATATTTTTAAAGAAGTTTTTGTTACCAGTCATATTCCAGGAATATCCACTATCCATGTACCATGTATTGCTATTGCTAGTATCTTTATTTTCTTGAAAATAAGATAGTTATACTTTCAAAATCCAAAATTTCTTGGATCTGGAAACTTCAGAGAGAAAAATATTATTAATCCACATTTTCTTTGAAAAATAAGCTTTATGAAATCCGAAAGACTCAATTTTGTTTATGGAACAATTTTTTTCCCAATTCCCACCACACTGACATTTAGTGCAGAATGGAGAAATTTGTGGAACAAAATAATTGTTACTAAAAATCGGTTTTGAACTAGTATAACCAAAACCAAAATTATTCCTTAGAGGTCAGATTTGTGAATACATCTTATAAAAATTTTCCTTACCTAAGGTAAAGTTTGACAAAAACTTCATCAAGGAGAATATTTTTGAATTGAATCTAATAACTAAGTTATTATCTTCAGAAACATTTGTTTTAGAAGTAGAGTTAGGCTCGAAAATATTTTTCTTAGAAATTACGTTTTCTAGATCCTTAGAAAGTTAATCCTTCCCAGACTTAACTTCCTTAAGGTTTTTTGAAATACTTTCAGAATAAAAAAGTTTCGTATCAAGATCATTAGAATGTTCTGATATTTCCTTAGTAATAATAGTATTTCTAGAATTTGATTTATCAAGATTTTTCTTGAGTTTTGAATTCTCATTCTCTAGAAGATTAGAAAACCTAGAAACTTCTTCATAAGTAGGTAAAGTATTATCTTCACCAGAAGAAGATTCTTCATCCAAGGATTCATAGTATTTACTATTACTATTTAAAGATAAATTGGTCATGGATTCATTATTGTGTACCTTATCCATTAAGTAACAATTTCAATAGGTAGTCTGGCTATTAAACCAAGATTCTTCTATCCAAAAGATTTGTAATATGATGATTCATCTGAAGAGTCACCACCACTGGTATTCCAGGTGTCATTATATTTTAAAAATTTCTTAGCTTTAGATTTGTATTACTTATTTCTATTCTTTTAAGAAGGATTATACTTTCTTTCCTTTTTCTTAAGAATAGGACAATATGACCTTATATGTCCAGCTCTCTTGCATTCAAAACATGTGACTTATGAATATTTCTTATCTTTACTTTATTTTTTATTGTATATGGATTGAAAGTTCTTCTTTCCAAAAATCATGTTCATCCTTAAAGAAAGATTGGATAATTCATTTTCTGAAGATTCACTTTCACTAGATTCAGATTGAATAACAACCTTCTTAGATTTAGATATAGTAACTCTCTTAGGAGTCTTGGATTTTATATGATTTGAAGTTTTTGTAAAAGCAACACTTCGATTTACATTCTTCTTCTTAATATTATCAGCATCTCTCTTCATTCTGGTCTCATGTTGAAGAAGAGTTCCAAAAAGTTCATCAAGATAAATCTAAGTAACCTTTCCATTCTAATCAATAACAGTTCTCATTGATTCCTACTCATTTGGAATGATGTCAATGATTTTGTCCACAAGAGCTTCATCATCGAATACTTTCTCACCCATGGATTGTAAACAATTAATAATAGTCATAAAACTTTGTTGTACCTTACATAAGGGTTCTCCATAAGGAAAGAAGAAACCATGATATTCAGCTCTAAGCAAGGCTCTTCTAGTCTCAATAACTTTGGAAGTTCCAAAGTGAGTAACTTCAAGATTCTTCGAAATACAATTTTATGTTTCACAAGATGAAATTTGGAAATATAAATTTATAGTCATAGAACAAAGCGATGTATTATGTACCTTTTAATTTAGTTGATATTCATGGTTTTCTTGGTTTGTGAAAGTAATAACTTCCTTGTCAGGGATTTTGTATCTGCAAATATGAATAACAAAATTATCTACTCCGGTATTGATAACAAATGTATTCATGCGATATCTCCAATATTCATAATCATTCCCATCAAAAATAGGTGGTCTAGTAGGATTTAGGTTGTCTTTGGAACCAACATTAACTCCTTCCATCTTAATAAAAAAACACTCCACACAAACATGTCAGAAATAAAAGTTTGTAAACAAGGAAAAAAATATCCTAAGAAAGGAAAATATAGAACAATGAAAACCTGAGCAAGAAAACTTATAAGTTAATATAAGTATTTTAGTGACCTTATCTGATACCAATTGTAGGATTGAAATGATACTTGTTGTACTATCATAATAATTATTTAGACGCTCAATATACAAGAGGGGTGGGGGGTGTATTTTATATTTTAAAAAATTCCTTTGGAACTTTTAAAGATGGTAATGCCTATCAAAGTTAAACAAGATAAATTCATGAGACCTCTATGTTATACAAACATTGTTGATTCTAGAAAAGTAATTCAGGAATTGAAACTAATTTTTTTTAAAAAGATAAAGATTATACCTTAAAGTGTATAAAATCTTACTAATCAGAGTACAAGTATAAGTAAGTATAAGATAGTTATGATTCCTTAACAATCAAAATTGCAGTAGAAAACTTGAAACAATACAAGTAACAAGTAGTAAATTTTTTAACACAAAGAGAATAGTATCCAACAGCCTTGGAAAAAGGTCTATTGATTTGTAAATTCAAGAAAGAATATCTTACCCACACCAGGGTAAGCCCTCGATACAAAGATAGGAGGCTGTCTTACTATCCCCGCAAGCCCTCAACTTCGAGGTAGTCGACACCTCTGTCTTCCTCCGCAAGGAATTCCTCAAACATTCAGGTAGTTGGCACCTCTATCTTCATATCCTCAGAAGACCTCGAATGTAATCCACAACATTCCAAGTCTCACAAAGTAAGTCTGAAGAAGTTGTTCAGTATACACAAACCATTAGAGTCTCTCTCTATAAATCAATTCAACAGAATGTAATCTCTGGAGTCGTAGAATAGTATTGATCTCGTTCAAATGAGATTCTACTTATACGAACATCTTCAACGGTTAGCTCCCACCTCCAATGATCATATTTTTCCTTGAATTTTAGAGGGACCTATACATGTGTCACTCAAACAATGGTTGGTTAGAAGTAGAATGTACGACATCGTATCATTACTATATCAAGGATAAGAAAAATATAGTTTCATGAACAAATATATTATTTGGAATCTAGGAAAAAAAATAAAGTTCAAAGTCTAATGAAAAACTATTCGAAGTCTATAATATATTTATATTCAGATTTTGTTTATAAAGGAATTTGGTGTTATAATTATATAGAATTTGGTGTCTGAATTCATAAGAATTCAGAGTCTGAATTTCTAGGAAATCTGGAGTCTGAATTCATAGGAATTCAGAGTCTGAACTCATAAAAGTTCAGAGTATTAATTCATAGGAATTGGGAGTCTGAACTCATAAATGTTTGGAGTCTAAATTCAGAGAACTCAGAGATATAACTCAAAATATTCGGAGTCTGAATTCAGAGAATTCAGAACCCGAACTCATAAAATTTTGGAGTCTGAATTTAGAGAACGTGGAGTCAAAACTCAGAAGAGTTCAGAGTCTGAATTTAGAGAGTTCAGATTCTGAACTCATAAAATTTCAAAGTCTGAATTAAGAGAACTCAGAGTCAGAACTCAGAAGGTTTGGAGTCTGAATTCAGAGAACTCGGAGTCAGAACTTAGAAAGTTCGGTATCTTAATTCAAAGATTTCAGAACCTGAACACATAAATGTTCGGAGTCTAAATTCAAAGAACTCAGAGTCAGAACTCAGAAGAGTTCGGAGTCTGAATTCAGAGAGTTCGGAACCTGAATTTGGATCCTAAAAACAAAATTATTTATATCTAAGTATATATGTGATTCCGAGGGTTTGGATATGATACCAAATTTTATACTTTGAATATGAACAATAAAAAAATGGTAAGGATACATTTCCTTGGGGAAGGAAAATTTTACTTATGAAAAACATAGGAAAATGAAATTTTATTTAAGAAAGAGTGTTTGTGATTTTCAAAAACATGAAGGAATGGAAAATTCATAATGAAACCTTATTGAATCAACAAGCAGGTTGTGAGTAAAACATATTATTCCATTACCAATTAAATCACTAACATAATCAATATATATTGTGTATTAATGATATATTATGATCAATAAAATAAAAAAATGACTGAAAAAGTGTAATAAAATAATCACCGTTGATCTTCAGTATTTATGGTGACACTTAGGATTGACATAATTGATTTCATCATAAACAAATTGGCCCTATAGGAAATTCTATACGATTATAATAAAAGTGAGTTGGTCTAAATACCATCTATCTTCGAAACCAACTATGTCTTTCCAATCACACCCAACCTTCCCAAAATTTACGCCCAAAGTAAACATACATGGGGTACTCCCATAATAGTGGGGGAGGAATTATTTCCCCAATTTAAAGTCAACTAGGCCAAAGGTTATGAGGAATCTCAAGGTTTTTATGTGGGAAATCCCTAGGCCAACCCTTTCTACTCTATCATTAACCCCTACTTAAAGGAACTAAGGGAACCTACACCATGGTAATCAATGTTGATTCATTGAAAATATAATCATCTTGGGTATATGTGGCTTATAAAACATTATTTGAAATAAACCCCTAAACTATCGGTGACCAGGGCTTTAGGCTAGTGGTCAAGGGTCCAATTGGCTGCTGAATCTTCTATTCTATCCACAAGAGTTAATAAAAAATTAATTTTAAATTTATGATCAATCCCCTATATGTGGTGAGACTTCATATCACATGTTATATTAATACATAACATATAATTTAGGTAAATTCATAGGGACCACCCACCCCAATCAGAGTTATTATCATTAAGAAATATTGAAACCATTTCCTAAAATTTTCTAATCCATGCATCATCACTCAAGTTCCTATATCAGGACACAACACCTAAAAAACTTAATTATAATCAATTAAAATTAATTATTAAATGTAATTCAAAAGGAATAATTTCCAAAAAAATCACCAAGACACCTCTCTATATAGAAATCACGACTACCCAATCTTAAAAGGTCCATGGAATAATATTGACATCATTCGGATCAAACCGTTATCAACCATCACTCGGTTAAATTCTAATTCCATACTTTTTAATAAAAATTCCTAGAATTTTTTTGGGTTAAGTACCTCCATAGAAGTAGTGAAAAGGACATGTAATTATCACCTCATGACATCCCCTATACATTGCATAATAAATATCCAATAAATTGGGATGATTCTACCATGTTTTAGTGGAATAATTTTTCAAATCCATAAGTCATTAATAATAGAATCATCATCTATAAAAGGTAGTAATAAGATAAGATATATTAGGAAATCATACCTCTGAAATCCCTAAAAAATACCACCAAGAATTATTTTTTTCAAGGGGAAATCATGAGAATAAGAAAAGGGAAAAAATGAATGATATGGCCTCTCCCCATGTGAGTCTTAAAAAAAAACCAAGGTGCCGAAACTTGAAATTATAGGTCTGTGACTCATACCAAAATGAAGAAACTAGGTCATAGTGTGACCATGTGGGTCTTTACTCTACACTCCTTTTTCTAGATAGGTGTAAATTCAACCTAAATGGGTTGTGGCATGACCACCCAAGGATGAGGGTATATCCTTTATCTAATGTGGTCACTACATAACCATTAGGGGTCAAGACTTGATGCCTATCAGATAAGAGAGAAACAAATCCTCCACACTTATCCTCACTTATCACTACACGATACCCCATGATAAATGTTTTTTTGGATCACTATAGGTTATCACAATGTGACTAAAGGGGGGTCATGATATGACCAGATTACTTTAAAAAAATCTAACAAAATGGGTCACCTTGACATAACTTTGATGTTCATACGAGAACCTAAAACCCCTCATGGGCCTTTAACCATGTTAAAAAACATCTCATTTATATTTATTAAAGCTCAAATTTTAGATCCAAATATCGATTCTTGAGACATACCTTCTCCAATACCAAAAAATAAAATTGTCACTAAATTATTTTTTTAAAGAAGTGGGTCTTTACATACTCCCCACCATATCAGTTCTCATATCTTAGAAGTCTAAATGGTTCTTTGACCATTATTCAAAATCTATCACTATTTTTTATTCATGATCAACTTACCTTATTCTATCATGAAACATTAAATGATCTTGCACTATAAAAATCCTGAAATTAGAGTAAAATATTCATTAAAAATTTAGGAACCTACTCTCCATTGTCGACTATTCTGAGATAATTCTCAACCACACCCATCTATCTCGAGACATAAAAGTGTAATCAATTGATTCTTCCCCTAAATTATTGTTCTCCCCACTATATGAATCTTTTCAAAAAGGATGATTCCAAACCACATTTCTCCATACTATAAGAATCACCTATTTAGAATTCATTTCCAGTGGTCTATTAAAATGATCAGTGTAGTTTCCATATCATCACACCCAATTTCAAAAAAAATTAGTTGATACTCCTTTCAATGAATTTTATTGATAACGCTCAGTCTCACTCACCAATTCTCCACCACACCTCCTAATCATGATGCCCAAATTACCAAAGGAATTATATGATCATCAAATGCCCACACCAAATGACAAACCTAAAACTCATTATAAATACATGGATGGATCCTCAACCAACCAAATTTCTCATAATTATCTACCCATGAGAACTGAAACACCTATGATCTAAATCACTCTCAAATCATGTAAAATTTTTCCAAATCCCAATTCCAACACATGGATTCCATCAAACATCAGATCTTAATCCCAAACCTAGAATCTAGTTAAGAATAAGATAAATTTAGATCTTTCACCATGTCAGCATGTTAGTGGAACCTAGACTATCCACCAACTAGTCATACCACATTCCTGGCACTTCCAACACGAGGTTCATATATCCCAAACTGATTCAATGCTCCCCACAATTTGAGTATCCTCATGATTACTTTACTAATCCAAAATTCCCATCACCATCGATCATTCTCTATCTTTTACCACACTTAATGACTTGATGTGACTACCCCACTCACTCATGAGCACCAATAAAAAACACCAATCATTTTCTATTATAACTTATACAAAGGAACAAAATTAGTTTGACCATACCATAGTACCTAAATCCATCCATGATATCACTATCCATTATATAGTCCAAACCTCACATCCTCAATGAAACTCTAGGATACCATGCCCGTGAGCATATAATTAACCGATTGGTCCTTGAAGGGAATACAATTTCTCAATGATCCACAAACAAATGAGAACCTCATATACCCAATTCACACATTCCCTCACATATCAAGAATTTTACTAGAAATATAGGACACAAATCACTATCCTCTTCCCATGTATAGTGATATACCCAAAACAATCTTTAAGGTTATCACCAATTATCTTATTTGATGTCATTCAAACCAAATTGGTATACACCCCCATACCACCCAATTTCTTAATCCAACTAAAACTCAAATGAGTTTCACAAACTCAAACATAGTATTGTGAACCTATATCTCTGACTATGATCCCCTCTAATGTTAATATCGTATAAAAACCCCAAGTAATTTCACTTATATCATGTCCTACTAAACGATCACCCACCACCTTGGAATCATTTCAAAACTTGAAGAATCTACCCATGCATTAACCATCCTAGATCTAACCATCTAGAATCATGATTCAAAATACATAAAGTATCTCCATTCATGTTCCCCATATTTAATATCTCTTACTATTCATAAATATAAAAAATAAAACATCTAGATATTATTTCCCTATCTACGAGCACTCAAAGGTCTAAAATAGCCCCTCATTCAAGTTACCCTAAAATATCACAACTCACTATCAAAAATCCATACTCCTTTCTCAAATATTAGAAGGTAACTCAAGTTACAACACACCCTCTCAAGGGTTACACATGTACCTATAAATACTCACATTCTAAGTCAAACAATCACTTTTGAGAACCCATACTCACTAGGCATCGAGATACCATAATACTTCCCTTGTGGTCAGATCACATCCCTTTCAAAGCCTCCCATAAGTGGTTCATTACCAAGGCTTCCAATACTGGTACTGATGTACCCATGGTCACTATATATGTCTTACAAAGAGGGATTTTATATCCATAATCTAAGAACATCCCCTGATGCAATCCACATGAACTATCATAAAATTAATGTATTGTGGTTTAGATGACTATAATACCACCAAAAAAGTGTTATATAAAAACACTATATAAGTTTTTATTGTTACCTTAAACAATATAATCTATTTCTCTATTAAAATCAATCACAGAAAAGCCCATGAATATAATTTGAATCTAAAATTATAAATATGAAGCATGTATGTAAGACTCTTTTAAATGTTCCAAGAGATAAAAAATTATAACAACATCAACACACACATAATAATTGAATACATATATCAACCATAACATCAAAATATAAGGAATAAATCTGGTATCCCTAGTTCCTAGACTCACCATAAAAAAGGTTCCCATGACACTCCATTACAACATCCATCAAAATATTTGACATGTCAATAATCCCTAACAACCATACCAAAAACTGTAAGATTAAAAAAATACATTATGATAACACTCTGTAACATCCCCAGATTCAATATCACTCTCTAATTCTCTAGCCTGGGTCACCACATGACCTTAGGTGCATCTCCTCATATTCAAGAGGCTCTTAACTAACAGTTAGGGTCTAAGGTGTTTCTATGGGGATATTATACCCTCCCATCAGATTAAAATACATATAATAATTAAATAATTTTCATATATAATAAAAAATAAGAGTATGAAAAAATAAAATAAAAAAAGAATCATTCTATAAAAAAAATGAAAATGTGAAATCACGTAGTCATACATCCCAACTGATTTCTCTCTAGATTTATCACATATAAAAATAATGAAAATTTTTAAAATTGAAATAGAATATAATAATATAATTAATCCTCATCATATCTCAATATCAAAATCCATGTTGAGATGCTCTATAACAATCATGTAACATTGGGAATATTCCTTACCCAAACCTATGATCTTGATGTCTTCTGAGGTACCAAAGTGCTAGGGCTGCCCGAATAGGGTGAGTGTAAAATATATTAGGCAACCACAAATGATGTACCTAACAACACCTATATATACACATTATAAAAATGTGATATGCCTAGAAAAATAAACAAGTAACTAAGGAAGAACATTAAAATAATCATTATCGATCCTTGAGTTTTATAGTGACAACCAAGATTAAATTGGTCAATGCCAAATGTCTTTGAGAATTATGTATACCACCAAGGGGCCTTGAAACCATGATAGTAACACCTAAAGGGATTCATTCCTTGTCCCATAACATGATTAATGTAATACATCTAGAGGAAATATGTCTTTCCTAGAAATACTCCTTGGAAACCATCACCCATGGAGATTTACCCTATAGTAGCACCTGATAACACATATGTCACATACACTCGGGGGTTCACATCCTCTACCTAGAATCATTACTAGTCCACTATCTATTGATGGGTTTTACCCCACACTAATGCTTAAAAAAAAAATACACCAGTGGGTCATAGATCACCCTATAACCTCTTATAACATACACCTTGTGATATCTCACCCTACGACATCACATGACATACAATCAGGGAAATTATCTTCCCTAGAACCATATATAGCTTACATTTAGGTGAATACTCTCTCCTTGGAACCATATATAGAATACACCTAGGGGTCGAGCCTCACCCTGGAATAGGTACCAATACATCTTTACCTGGGGTTTCACCCCACCCCAAAACCTAGGAACTCATTAAAATATGAAATTTATACACACACACACACATTAATATATAACATATACATGGGGGGAACATCCTCCCTGAAACCTCATGTTATGATACATAGGTTGTACAATCAATCAAATATTTTTCATATCTCCTAGGTTTATATCTCAAGTAAAAAACCCATCCTTGTCCCTACATCCATGATAGTAAATCACTATCAATCCATGGGTTCTACAGTGACTCATAGGATAAACAATACTTGCCTCCCTAAAAAAAGCCTCTCTAGGGTCAACATGAAGATGAGGCACTCAACCTGGTTCCCTAGGGAATATCATAACCCCAACACTGTATATAGACTCATCTGTCATCTCTCTGGTCATGCCATTGATCAGAGGGAATAATATCCCACAACATCACTATGATTGCACCATGATATCATCATCATGGTAGGTAATTCCATTACCTCATTACAAAAGTGGGAATTCCTAAAGCATATCTCTCTTCCAAACCTACTATATTGTTCTGATCACACCCAAACTTCCCATAACTCCTACCCAAGGAATACCTACCCAAGGTACTCCCATATCAATGGGGGAGAAATAATTCCCCTAATATCTAGTCAAATAATCCATATGATATTGGGTATCTCAATGATTTTATATGGCCAATCTGTAGGCCAACCATTTCTAGTCCACCACTCACCCCTACTCAAGGGAATAATGGGAGACTACACCAATTCAATCTATATTAATTCACTAAAATTATACATCTACGTGCCTCATCACATGTATTTAAAATAAATCTCTATACCATCAATGACTAAAGGTTCATTCTAGTGTTTAAGGGTTCACCTTGGCCCTTGACACTTTTATTATATCCATGTGCATTAAAAAAAATCATCTTAAATTTATGGTCGATCACCAATACATGGAGAACCACATATCACAAGTTAAATAAACACATATAAAAAACTTTAAATAAATATATAGGGACTACCAACCTGATTCCAAGTTATTACCATTAAGAAACCTTAACCACCACCACTTAAACTCATCCAAGACTCACATCATCACTCGAAACCCTATCTCATTCCATGACTCCTAAAAAAATTAATTACAACCAATTTAAAAATTTAATTAAAAAACCAATGATTTTCTAATAACTTAATTTGAAACTCATAGCACCAAAAACATGAACAACTTCCCTCAGAAGTTCCATGACATACTCCTACACCATTTTTACCAAAATTCATATCAACTTGCACCTGATAAATTTATAATTACATCAAATTTAAAAAAATAACCTAAAAAACATTAATAGATATACCTCTAATGAAATAGAGATATATGAAGTGTGATCATAATATATTTATAATCTCTATCCATGATGCCCAAATTCCCCATCCAATTAGGATGATTCCATAATTCTTCAATTTAATCTTCACTCAAAACCCTAAGGTATAGGTAGAAAACATAGTAGCTATTAAGGGAAGTAAGAATTGAAGGATAAATAGGAAATAATAACTTTAAATTCTATGAAAAATCACCACAAGAATACACCATATCATGGGGGGATGAAGAGAGAAAATGGACTGAAGATCTATCCAAAATAACCTCATACCAAGTGTATATTTTTTTGATAACCCAAGGGGGATGGACATAAATTTATTATTTTTACCATTTTAAAAAGCATGGGGAAAAAACTAAATTATGACATGACCATGAGGGTTACACCATGACTCTCTTTCACCTGAACATGATAAAACATGACCTCTATGGGTCACCACATGATCACCTCAGATAGTGGGGCCATTCTACCACCTAACACTATAGTGGCGTGACCCCTATGGTGTTCAGAACAATACACCTCAAATATGATAGGACCAAACCCCCCATGTATTGGCCTCTTTTCTAATTGAATAAAACATCATTATACATTCCAAAATGCCTTTATATAGAACACTAAACTGAAACAAAAGTGGGTATGGAATGCGATATGTTTCCTCCAAACAAAACCTAAAAAGGGGGCCACACAGAACCTACTCTACCATCTTCTTGAGTACCTGAATGTCCTATTAAACCTCAATCAACATCTAAAATAAGAAAGTATTTGAGACTATCTGGATTTTAATATCCTATAATGTAGATCATAATATCCCTGAGGTAACTATAGATTCATAACATATGAATTATCTTTCCAACATATATGAAAATACAACCAGTATGAATAAATTTTCCCTATTGTAGTGGTTATTTGATATAAGAATATCAGAAGGAAATCTTAAAGAATATCACAAAAATGACTTCAATATTATTAAAATTCGGTAAGAATTACTGAATATGGGTTTTGAGGATCTATAGTGGGAACTGATATTACTATCATCACTCTCATAATCATGGGATGTGATGGTTACTATGGTGTGTAAATCAAGTGGTAGGATAGAATTAGTGTTCTTGGATAGTATAGATCTAATTATACATGAGGATATTCACTAGTAGGAGATCAAATAATCTTCTAGATACGTATACAATGTTTAAGGTATGGAGTGTTCTGAATCATGGAAAAATCAAAAGAAATAAAAATGAAGGAGAAGCCAGGTCTATATTATATCCACAGAAGTTATCCCCATGCATCTGCCTTATGTGAATAAAGTTAGTCTAGAGATATATTGTAGTGAATATAGTGTTGATTATAAAAATTTTCTTCTCTAAGTGGATCCACAATTCCTAAATAAAAGGATACAAATTGTATTCTATAAAAATTTTTAAGTTCAGTTTATTCAAGGATTATAGAATATGGATCTTCTTTTCACTCTACTTTTGATATATAAAGTATGAGAAATTATACATTTGGAAGATATAACATGATATATATCTTATAGAAAATATTCATCTCAAGATTGTGGAAATGGCGATGTTTCAATCCAGATAAAGAATTAAATCATTATATAGATGTAAGGATGGTAGAATATAACGAGGTTAAGAAAAGACATGATATTGGAAGTATAGTTAAAGGATGTGAGTTACTACCCAGCCTTCTTAGATAGATCATAAAAAGTCACAATTATTCCATGGTGGTTTCTAAGTGAGTGAAGGATAGAATATGGTACCTGATAAAACATTTTAATGGTGAAATATATTCTATAAAAATAACTTTAATAAAGTTATGGCATGGATGTCTCAGTTAATTGAGGGAGAAAGGGATAAAAATTCTAACTAATAAAGGAGTCTTGAAGATCACATGAATGGAGTATGAAACATATGAATAATTAATCTATGAAAATTTGTGAAAGGTTTTATTTTAAATTTAATTCATGATATCAAGGGACTAAAAGTAAGATATGGTTCATATAGATGTATAGGGTCCAAATTCTTTTCATTTCCTTAGTGGTTTACTATACCGTGTTACCTTTATCGATAATATGATATAGAAATCATGTATATGTTTTCTCAATATTATGTTCAAAGTATTTAGATCCATCACTCAATGGAGAACATTGTTGAAAAAATACCACAATCAAACTAAATTTTTTGAGGTCTAACAATGATGGGGAATATAGAAGTGGGGAGTTACAAAGGTTATACTGGTGGAGTGAATTATGGTTTTAGAAGAACATACAAGGAACTTTGAAACAAAATGATTTCATATATATAATTAATCACAAATTAGTTGAGGATTAAATACGAATTTAGATTCATTTTATTTATTCTAAGGAGTTTTTGTTGGACGTTTTGAATTATTCGACATACTGGGTGAAAATAAGTTTATCATAATAGTCAGGGAATGAACTTATGAAAACTTATTGGTTTAAAATGAAGTTTTAAATTTCTCACTTAAATGTCCTTAGATCACGTTCCTATGTCAACACTGATGTGAATAAAAGGGATAAATTATAAGATAAGTTATGATCATATTACTTTGTAGGGTATGTCAATGATGACTTTTGATTTTGACTCTAGAATAACAATTCTCAAAAGGTTTTGAGAAACAACAATGTAATATTCATTGAAGATATATTGTGGAAAGATTAAAACTAAATATATTTTTTTCATCAGATCAATGTATCCTCACAATATGAGGTTTGATTGAATAGAAGTATTAAATTTATCTATGTTCTAAAAAAATTAGGGAGTGCATCACTTCTTGAAACAATAGAATATTTAGAATAGGTTTTGGATAATTGTAAAGTATTGATAGTGTTTCCAAGGAAAGAAGTACTGAAAATATTTGGGACTAAAAAATCTTGGGGAATATCTCTATAATGTGATTTTTTAGAAGTAATGGACCCTGAAAGAGATGATCCATATTTACTATTTCAAAATTTTACCTGGATTCAACACTAAGTGCAAATATACATAAGTATCTTTCACCATTTTATTTTTATGGATGATAGAGTCTTGGAGATACTAGGAATGGTTTAACTTAAAAAATCCTCAAATTCGTGTGTTTTACTGATGAAGGATAAAATGGACTCCTTACATGTTTTCGAGAGATTGGAGAAAAATAAATGATTGACTTGAATGACAGTTCTTCATAACAATTTGGTTAATCAGCTGAAAGAAGAAGAAGATGGTAAATAGAGGAATAAGGAAAGGATTTTTATGAAAAAATTTCAACAAATTGATTATCTATCTTTTTTAAGAAATTTTTTTTCCTGATTATTAAAAAAATTACTATTAATATAGATCTTAGAAAGGTTTCTAGGGAAGGGTTTCCTCTATAGCTATTTAATGTGAAGAATTCATTTCTTCATGGAGACTTATATAAAGAAATTTACATGTATAACCTTAATGGTTCTATAAAAAAAGAATAATAATCTTGTGTGTAGGTAGAATTAGGGCCTTTATAGGTTAAAGAAAACAAAAAAGCAATAAAACCATAAGATTAATGCCTTCATGGAAGAATAATTATTTATTCAGAGAAATGTTGATTATTACTATTATTGGTGGTATATAATCATGTATGCTTCATCATATTACTTATATATATTGATGAAATAATTACCAACATACCTTTGAAGGAAATGATTGATGAGATAAAATATGAATTTCTCAAAAGTTTTTATATGATGGATCTTATTTTAGCTATAAAAATATTTTTTATGAATATTATAAGGAACTTAAATTCTAGAATATTATTCCCAACATAGTTTAACTATGTTCTAAAGGTGGTGGAACATTCCAAAATGAGTGATGAGAATCCGATTACTAATCCCTTGAATGAACATTTAAAGTTGATCAGGGGGAAGGAACCAATAATGTAAGCTAATAATGAGAAAAAAATGGTTTCTTTTTCATTAGTAATTTGAATCATGATTTATGTTGTGATTTTTACACAATAGAGTGTTGAAAAAGAAGTGGGTGTCATTAGTATATTCATTGAAAATTTCATAGGAGAGCACATGGAAGTGGTTAACTAAATCCTCCTGTATCTTAAATATTCCATAGGATTGTATCTATTCTTTAGATAATATGAATAATTATAAGTATTTTCAAATTTAGTCTTTTTTGGAGATTAAAACAATTATAGGAGAACCATTGGATATGTGTTCACTTAAAAAGGCATAACTATGGTCTGGATATCTAAAATTAAACTGGTAGATTCAATTTTAATAATGGAAGAGGATTATATCACATTAGTGGATGTTAGTAAGGATTTTATCTGGATGAAGGGGATGAAAAAATTTATTAGAAGAAGTAATGAGAATGAGGTGATATTTGTTGATTTAAAATGTGTAATTCACTTTGTTAACAATATAATGTTTCATTACATAAAAAAATATAATGTTGAAATATCACTTAAACTGGAAGTTGTTTGAGGAAAAGTGATAAATCTATAAAAGGTGAATAAATTTTAGAATTTGATAGATATGCTTACTCAGGGTGTAGTCCAAGATGTGCAAAGGTGATTCTTTTCCTTATTCAGTCTTAGGTGACTAGATTCATTATGCATGAAATATGAAGTTGAAAATAAAATTGAATAGAATAAGTGGTTTTTTTATTCTAATAGAGGAATTGGTAGCGATTCTAGGAAATTATTCTTAGTTGGGAGATTTTTAGGTTAAACCATGTGACAAATATTTTTTGGATAAGTAAATAGGGATAATAGGAGAAATGATTCCAAAATCCTAATTTTAAAAACCTAATTTTAGATAGGTGAGTGAAAAATATAATATCCATAAGTCCAAAATATGGTAGACTAAAAGCTTGAAATTATAAAGGTAACATGATAAGAATAAATGTGGAGTTATAGAGATATAATGTAAATTATGTAAGGGTCAAAACTGGGAATTTATAAATTTCATCTTGAGGTTATATAAGGGACTTCCCTTTATGGTTTTGTGAGAAATGGGTTACATATGGGTCTTTATAAGGATACATAAGAATAAAACCATATATTTTAATTAAGTTTGAACTGTTCATGTAAAGGGAAATTTAATATATTGGAAGACATTGAAAAATAAAATAGGTGACAATGAAAGTAAACTATTTATTTATATTCTCTCTATGAAGTTCAGAAGATAGCGAGACCATTTACACCAGATGGACTTTATTTAAGTAGTAGGGTGAAACATTTATTCCAAATGATTGATAGTTCAATTTTAATCATATTCCATTTCTTTAATATGAGTTTTTAGTATTCTAAACCACATAAATACTTTCATTTTTTTATATTTTTATTTCATTCAACCATTTTCATATGGAACTTCTTTTCTGGTTTTGGTTTTGAGGTGTGTATGGTGGTGAAATGAATTAGTTATAGCTTCTATTATAATTTATAGTTCATCATTAGCATGAGTTAATTCCATTTATATTGTTTCTACCTTGTATGTTACAAAAGATAACATATAGGTTATTAGAGATTTCATCAGGCCCAACAATTACATAAGAATATACCGACTCTTAAAGAATTCTAATTAACAATAAACATATATGGATTTTTTAATCATTTAATAAAAAAATGTTTATAAAACATTTTATTCATGATTTATACATATAAGTCCATTAATATTTTTTATTTTTAACATTTAAAATAATCATGGAATTTATAAAAAATGGAATAATCACGTTTTTCATTATTATAACGGTTTCCACATCTGAGGGTTAATCGTCAATTAATGAATTCTTAATTGAAGGAGATATTCAATAAATCCAATTTTTCATGTGATACATATTAGACTATATTATAGTGTATGATATAGGGATATATTTTGAAATGATATCCTTATATCATGGAAATTAATAATTTCATAATGAAAATATCTTTTAGCGTGATACATAAATATGAAAAACTATGATTTTCATGAACCAAAATATTAAAGGTTAATTTTCAATAAATTTACACATATATCCATCACTAAAAAAACTAAGTAATTCATAGGATGAAATGCATGGGAGTTTTGGACAAAATTATACAAATGGTTTTTAAACCAATTGAAATTACTCAAATATTACATAAAATTCAAGTAAATACATGGAGGATTGAGGAAAATATTGAAGGCCTATATAAAGGGAAAATATTAATTTTATGGGTGTTTGTTACTCTTTTATGCGTTTTTGGTTGATACCCTTGACCAAAATATCTCATCATTTTTCTCCTTTACACTGTGATATTCTATCATATCATGGAGGGAAGTCGATTCTTGCTCAATCATCAAGTGATTCACATTAGCCCATGGATACTCCATAGAGGGGGAAATTGGATGAATATCCTTGAGTATTTTCTATTAACCATATTTATAGGGATTATTTTTGTAACACTATAGTTAAAGGTATATGTAAAGATACTTAATTTTATATAGTACATGGTTTTTTTGTTCTACACATGGGATTCTGGGTTTGGGTTTCTAATTCATTTTTTTATTGTATATGTGTTATATTTCCCTTAGAAACCAAATAGTGTTATCATAATAATTCCATGTATTTGATTCATGAAATCATGCTTTTAAAATGAAGATTTTTAATGTTACTACAAAATAGAGAATCAAACCATCACCAATGATTTAGTGTGTATTATTGGAAATAACTTAGGATTGTTGAGTTGATATCACAAATTTAAGATATTAACTGAAGTTTTTATTACATGTTCCCTAACTATTGTAATAATAGATCAGTTTAATGACTCATAAGGTATATTCCATGTGACTTTAGTACTATATGACATCATTTAATTACTACATAGATCTGTGTTGTGTTAGATTAATATTATTTAGTATGACTCACAATATCCACTACAAAATATAACATGAAAATTATTCCTATACAAAGTTTGATTTAATAATACACAGACTAGTGATGCCCAAGTTTAATCATACTTGTGCTTTGTTTTTTCTTATTTGAGACTCTAAAAACTCATTTAATCCTATATGAACCATATCATAGGCCAATTGAATGAGATTAATCCCCCTCATTCCTTTGCGAGTGTTGGGTTTACTCTTTTACTAGGTTGGGACTTATTCCTACACAACATTATATTTTGTTAAAACCAATATACTAAAGGAAAAATTGTTTTTCCTTTATATCTATTATCAATTGAATTTAATAATTTATAATTTTTTTATAAATTATCTTAAAAGTTATTTTGATATATTTGTTGACAAATAAATGATTTCATAAATTACTTTTCAATAATTTTTTTAATTAATTAATTATATATTTTTTAAGATATTTAATAAATAAATATTTATATTTAATGTTAATATCAAAGTACTGTTTTAAAGTTATATGGTTTACCTTATAATTTAAAAATTATTTTTCTAGTTATAAATTATAAGGGTTACTTTATAAAATGTTTTTAAAAAGGTATTTCGAGATATTTATTTATTAATAACTAATTTTATAAATCAATATAATTTAAATTGATTTTAAGTAATTATTTAACCGTTTTTTAAAATATTTAATAAATAAATAAATATAAATATTTAATTTTAATATCAAAATATGATTTTTATGTTATATGGTATACCTTATAATTTAGAAATAATGTGTCTCATTAGAAACTATAAGGGAAATTTTATAAAATGTTTATAAATTAACTAAATAATTCCAAAATAAATAAGTGATTATATTAATATTATGAATTATTTATAATATTTTTTTTGAGTTTTTCAAATTAGAACCCTTATTTTCATAAATTATTTAAACCACATCAAAATGAGTTTTTTATGATTTATTTGATAATGATTTAAATAAATGTTAAATATTTCACTGATAGATTATGTAAATAATTTACATAATAGAAATGGAACAATTAAATGTTCATATTTTATATAATATCGTATAGTTAAAATGAATATTTTATAATGAATAATATGAAAGATTACATTTTAGGAAATTAATATAAAGTGTTTATACTCAAAATCTTTGATTATCTATAATGAGTAGCTAAATTATTTGTTTTTATCCATCTTTATAAATTGTTCATAAACGTTAATCTCATGTTTAAATACTTTATTTATTAATTTATTTATTTTATTCCCTTTTTTATGTGTGTGATTTAGTTTAAAATTATTAAGTTGATTCTAATGATTATAATACATGCATATAAGGAGTCACATGTTAGGTATGATAATATATTGAATTTAGATTGAATAGAGTTATGAGCATGAATTCAGTTGTTACATATGTTTTATACATATTAAGTGTTATAATTATGATGGATTGTAATTCTATATTTTTTAAAGTATCCTTTGGTAGAGGGAATCTGGGTGAGGCTGCTCACTGGCCTGGAGGTTAATGTCCTATTTAGAAAAGGGAGGGTTAACTATCTAGTTCTCCAGAAACAATCATGTAGGGATTTTTAATTTTATATAATTTTAAAAATTTATAAGAAAGAGTTTTATATACCGTGAGGTTTAGATTTAAAGCATATAATATTTAAACTTCAATTGATTAATATTAATAGTTATTTAGATATTTTTCCCAATTATTCATTATAATATTATATTATTCCATAATAAGTTTATAAATGTATGTTTGGATAAAATAAATATATATATTTTTGTTTGAAGAAAATTTTCACAAAAGAAACATTTTTAGGTTAAAAATGGTGTCCTTTTAAACTGGAAAATAAGAAGAACACAACACATTTGAGGTGAATAAATCCTAAAGGATCTTGATATGGTTTGGAGATATGAAATGGATAAAATGGAGAAATAGAAAGGCCCGACATGTGTTGGTGTTGGGTAACAGGAAACCTAGGTAGGTCGGCCTTGGTTTTACTCATCTAAGCTACCTCTCATATCTTTGAATATAAGAATAAGTGACTATCTAAAATGCAAATTGATGTGGGAGGTATGAAAATGTATGAAATTATCATAGTTGAAAATACTGTTTCATTTTTATGATACAAACATGTCACCCTAACTTGAATAGAACCTCACTTCAATTTTCTCTTACACACCTCACAAGAATATTGAGAATATGCCATTGCCTCTTCATGGGAAGCATGAGGAAACCCCTGTGATGCCACTCCAATTTTTTAGGGATCTAGACTCAAAAAGATGTTCCACTATGACTACACAATAATTCCCAAGAAAAATAATGAATCTTGATCTTGAATCTATAAAACTTCCTAGTACAAAGAAACACCCAAACATGCAATGGTAGAGCCCAAGGTTGATCATAGTTCATGGAGAAGAAAACGATCACTATTATGATGAGAAAAATACCATGTATATCGAGTTGTATAGTGATATTTTGAGGATAAAGCATAAATAACAAGGATATGTTGAGGACTGTGGTGATAGGGAAACAAAATTGAGGATACTTTCCTTAGTGATTGTGATAATGAACAAAAACATCCTTAAAAACACTCAGACTACATCATGGTTATAGTGAAAAATGATTTTGATAAAGCATGAAATGGATGATTATTTTCCACAAAGGGTGAATTCATGGATTATATATAACACATAGGGTTTTTAAGTAGTTTGGAGTGGTGTTACATGCATTCGGGAAAAGAAATAGGTACCAGAAATGACTTATGAAATGCCCGTAGCTTTGCATGTGCATGCTTTTTTGGAAAGGTTTACACTGGATCAAGATTTGTTATTTCATAGAGATAAGGATATTTGGGAATATGAATCTGAAGTAATGGGGAGGAAATTATCATATAGGAAAAGATATTTCATGGTGAGAGTATCTTCAACAGATATATATATTTTAATCTCCCTCCATATATTCCTGATATTATAGGTATATCTTCGGAGTTTTATAGAAAGGTAATGTTTAGTTTGTCCAACCTAAAACTAAGGATTATGTTATGGAATTAAAGTGTGAATATATTCCAAGAAATAATAAAATAAATGGAATAATATAATTAGAGATACAATGGATATGTCCTAAAGGAATCTTTTTATAAATAGAGGCATCCATTATTCGCAAGAAGAATCAAATTATTGGGAGATTATTTATCTACTACTTTGGGATTTTTCTCTGTTGTTCTTTAAGGTGTTTTTATTTTTTATTTTATTATTTACCTCTCATTTAAAGAATTGGGGGTGGGGGTGATATTGTTTCAAGTTCCATGTTTTTTAATGTAAGGGGATTTTTTTATTAAAATAAATTATTTTTATTATTTTCGTATTGATTTTTTAATTTCATAATTTTAATTATTTTCCTTTATTTATCTTCTAATAAATTTCCATAAATTTATCTGGTTAATAAGTGTGATTTATCCCTCTTTCTTTCTACTGAGCATGAATATTTCCCTTAGTTAGATATATTTCTTTTTAGATTGAGTTATATAGTAAGAATTCCACCATGAACATTGGGATTATTCACATTCTATATTAAAATGTTGTTTCATGTTACCCACCAATTTAGAAATATGAAGTACTTGACCATGATAAAAGGTGATATTAAATATTGGAGAGTGTCTATATTAAATAAATAATTCACTAGAAATTTATTAGGATAACTTCATGTTAATCACACATCTTTGTTTTTCATTGTTATCTCAGGATCATAAAGTTGAAAATACCAACTATGTTTTATCTTATCTGGTATATTTTGGTATATAATAGTTAATTTTATCTATCTTAGATTTTAGGTCTTAATTATTGAATTAAATTATTTTCCCACATAGTCTCTATGTGTTTAAACATGAACTTACAATTACTATACTACTTAGTTATAATTTTAGTGTTTTTTTCATGTTTCTAAATTTCTAAACTTTGGTTTGATGACATTGGAATTAACAACACCTGAAAATCATCTAAGTATTTGGTTCAAGTACAATGGACTAAGGTATGAAACTTAAATTCAATAAATTAAGACACTTATTTTCCCTCATATTTTCAAATTTAAGATTTTAGAAAAGGTTTTTATCAATTGGTTCTATTTTACAGATGAATATTTTAGTGTTGTGATGGAAAGAAAATATTTTAGCTTGATAGAGTATGCCATGTTACTAATCCAAATAATTGATCTATCATACAAAATAAACAATATTAAAGAAAATATACAAATTAGGAAATAGAAATAAGATCTGAAATCATATGTGATTGATGATTATGCACTTCTCTATACCCTTAAGTTCACATTCAAAGAGGTATTTCATGATTTAGAGAGAATGAAAAAGGAAGATAAGGAATCAAGTGGATAACTAAAATAGGAATCCCATGATGAAGTAGTTCTTCAGAAGATATCTGAGAGAGATACTGATTTTGAATCCAAAATTGAGGAAGCTATAATTTTTGAAGAATAAATTTGTTTCTTTAAAATATACCCTCACTACTATAGGTCTAAATGAGGATAAAGAATATTAAAAATATGAAGCCTTGATAGAGTGCTACCATTATTAGTGTAATGCTGTAAATTTTATAATTATTCCCCTTTAAATAAATATTATGTTGAATTGTTTGTGTCACATGATAATCCAAAATAAAATGAAACAATGATACATTAAAATTAAATTATTTAATTTCATTATTATAATAAAATGATTAAATTAATGGAAATAAATAAAATTAATCACATCGTGAAATTTATATGAAAAAATGAATTAAATGGAATCGATTATTAGAAGTTTTACTTATGAAGCTCATTTTTTTGAGCTTGGATGTCAGGTAGATTATCAAGGGGTTTTCCTAGACCAAGCCCAAGTTAAGATACAATAATAACAATTTTATCGAAATTGATTACAAGATAATTTCAGGATGATTGAAATTTCTAAGTGATCCATGATAGCTGAATTTCCACCCACGGCCGCCACTAGGGATTATCTTATCCTTAGGGCTTACACAGAGATCCTGATGGGTTAAGTAGGTAGATGTTATGATGATAATAACATGTAATTATTAATGTAATATTTTATTTATATACAACACAAGTATTTTACACAATTTATATTTATATTTTTAAATAAAAATAAATTTAATTTTTAATACTAATTCACTATTTAATTTTAATTAGTATATTTAAACAACTAATAACACCATTTTAGTCTAAAAATATAATTTTTTATATAATATTATTTTCATGCACTTTGAATTATTATTAAAAATAATTAGTTGTATTGTGGTTAAATAATGATAAATATATTTTCTTATAGGAATAATATATTAACCAAAATTTATTTAGAAAATGATAGGAAATAATTATAAAAAGAGTTAATATTTTTAAAAGTCATATTCATATAAAAAAAGTTTTCATTATATTTTATAGTTCCATTTTAAAGTTCAATTACCAAATTTTGGAATTTTAATTTTAAAAAATTTACTTTAATTTTTGTTTCATCATAACAATATTACCTTAGGATTAATTTTTGATATTTTTCTGAAAAGATTTATTTTTATGTGAACAGTGTAAAATTCCTTTTTTAGAAATTCCTTGAATTTTTTGACATAATTAGGATATAATCATAAAATAATATTTATAAAACATTTTTCGTGATCAAATATTTATTTTATAAGTAAAATTATTCATTTTAAAAAAAATATTATATTTAACTTTTAAACATATACGGAACATTTTAGATCTTAAGTAATATAATTATCAAATATTAATTTAATGTTATATACATTTATTAATTTATAATAAATTTTTACCATGATTTGAAAATTTATCTTGTAAAAATTAATTTTATATTTCTATCCACAAGAAAAAATTATGTAATAAGGTCTATTTTATTTTTAGGTATAAAATAATTACTTAGGTAAGATTTAGTTGCAAAGGTAAAAGTCAAAATGGTAAAATGTTTAAATATAAGGAGTAAAAGAACTAATTTTTTTAAAACCATTTATAAAAATTTGTGTTTGAGGAATTTATAGAATATAACTCATCCAATATCTGTTATTTTCAACTTTTGGAGCCACCTTGCCTGAATAGTGCACCTCTTATTTCAAAACATGTCACTCATCTCACTTATAAGAGAATCCATTCACCACCTCGCATATCCTCACACAAAAACCCCTTTAGTTTAACCAAAATATATTTGAGTGCCTACTAACCACTACTGTACACATCTGAAGGGGTTTTTATCCTCAAATTACCACCCATTAAAGTTGTAATTCAATTTTAAAAAGAGTTATTCCAAGGAGTAAGGTAAAAATTTCAAAATCACTTTTTTTCATTTCCATTTGCAAATGAATTTTTATTCTACTTTAAATTATGTTATAAAATATAAAATATAATAACATAGGTATCATTTTTATGCTTAAATGTTTTTATATTTATTTTATATTTATTATCTAACTTTCTCTATTCTCCTTATAATAAATGAAAATTACCGTCCAGGCTTACATGCAAACAACCGCATCCATGACAAATGTGTTTTATTTTTTTAATATAAACTTAAAATGATGGTAATAAAGAGGTATCTAATGAAAAAATAATATATATATAACATTATTAAGATTATAAAAATAAAAATTCATTCCAACATTCATTTTATTCAGTGGAAAATGAAACCATCATCTATGTGTCGACTACCGCATCGATGGAACTATGTATTTAATTTTTCATAACCACCATACATAAATTATTGAAAGAATATATTTTATAAATTAAAATATTTTTTATTAAATGATTAAGATTCTTGAAATTTTTTATTAATATTTAACAAATTATTAAGAAACTAACTTTTGTTCACCAAAAAATACCGAAAAAGTTCGTCACCAATTTCTTCTTCATAAATCATGAAAAAGTAAAATGAAATGAAATTATAACAATATAAATAATTATAAATTTTATATTACAACTCCATTGTTGATATATTAATAATTAACTTGGTAAAAGATAATTGGGATCAATATCAAAATTTTAAGGTATGCGCAAAATAATCAAAATCTCTAGCATCCGATGATGAAAATAAACTATAAATAACTAATAATGGTATAAAAAATTTTTGTAATTAAGTAATATATAGGGTAATAAATATTAATAATGTTTTGAAATAGGTTATTAATAGGATTATTTTTATTAGAGATGAAGTTAAAATAGCTTCATGGAATTTGAGAACAAAGGTAAGATATTTCTCATCTTAATTTTTATTCTTTGATAAATATTCCATAATCACTACTTGTATTATTTTGTGTCGAATTTATACATACCTATGTATGTTTTTAAAATATTTCATGAAATTAAATGTATTAAAATATCCATGTAAAATTATCCTTTCAATCCCTTTCAATTCAAATATTGCTAAATCCGTAATGAGTTTTCTTAACTCAATTTATTTTATTGAGTAATAATTATTCCTCTTTGGTTATGGTTATACAAGGTTGTTTTATTATATATAATGATGATATTATATTTAATTTCGTCATTATATTATATTTATGTAAATTTTCAAATCAAATACATATTATTTTATGTATTTCATTCATCATAATTTTTTTTGACGTTAAGAATAATTCCTATCCTCTCCAAATAAACACTTTTTATTCCCGGTTCATATTCACACTTATTACCAATGTTATCATTTATTATTCTGAAATGAAAATATTTTTTGTTTCTAGTGATCTTCAAATTTCTATTTACTACTTTTCAAATAGAAAATTTATCACTCCTTTTATGATTTGGATTTCAATATAAGGATTTTTAATATTGAAAACGGTTTTTTCCTTTCACGATCATATATTTTATCTCTCTATCCTTATTTCCTTTGTATTTTTTCTTCATGTTAAGGTACAGTTTATTTATGTTTCCTATTAAATAATATTTTGAAATGTATTTATGAAAACTTAAAAAAATTATTTCTAAAAAGTTATTCATAACATCATCACTTTTCGATGATGTTAAGAAAAGTTTCTTAAAGAACTTTTTAATTCTCACGTAAATTTTCATCTTTATCCCAAAAATATCTTAATCCTATATAATTTTGTTTTATTAATCACAATATGAATTCTTTTATATAGCACACTATTTTTAATTGAATTTTTTCTATCAATTAATCAAATTCTTGAAGTTATTTTATGTGATACCATTTGAAAATGTTATGTAACCCATTTTAATTCCATAGTTTCCTTATGAAAAGATAAATGATTAATTTTATATGGGAAACATATATATAGTGGGGTCCTATATTATTATAAAATTATTTATTCATGTTTTTATATCTCATATTATAATAAAGGATGAACATACTTAGAATTTTACAAAACTCAAAGAGAGGACATACTTTGATTTTCATACAACCTAAAGGGTGGAAATGATTAGGGTTTTCTAATGATGTGATGTTTCCATATTCTTATGTTTGTGAAATAATTTCTTATTATGATATGTTTCCAAGACACACAATATTTTTTATGTCATATTCCAATGATTATTCTCCAGGGATAATGTTTATAAACTAATTTTTGGAAACTATTATAATATGGTATATTTTTGTTCATTTGAGATTACCTATTCTTATATCATGAATAACAAACATCTCATGTTGTTCTATGTTTATTTTAACAAGATATTTCTCTAATTATCATGTTCTATGATATGATTATTATCTTGGTGTTGATTAAATTTTGATAATTTTTACCCTTACTGAGTAGTTGTGCTTACCCCATATTATATTAATATTCCCCAGGTTATAAAAATGAGTATAATTTATAAGAAGTATAAAATAGAGTCTAATGTGGTATGGTTATGGATGAATATTCACCAGTACTTGAAAATAAGTTTCTTATATAACTGATCCTCAAAGAAACTAAACCTTTGTTTCATGGGATTATGTGATTATGTGGGAGATATAATGTAATGATTAATTAAATGATATAAAAGAATACAAAATTAACTAGGGTTTCCTCAGTTGGTATAAGAACAATATTTAGTTATCTTTTTGGATTATTTTAGTTACTTTTGGGGATTATGAATAGATAACATTAGTAAAAACTCTAGAGATAATCCGAAATATATGAAAACATACTAAAAATTTGGTATAGGGTAGGTGGTTTGTTAGCAATGAGATAACTATCTAAATATAAACAAGTGAATGTATTCTCTAGTATAGATGAAACTAGGAGTAATAACCCTAAAAGGTTGGTTTGGTATTAACAAAATTTCACATAGTGCATGAAAAAGAGGCTTAACTATACACCTAGTTTGTTAATCTCATGGGATATGATTTAGATATTAACACACCCTTTATAAACCATTAGGAATTATTTGATAAAACTTTATGGTATGTTTAGTGAAACTAATAATAATTATAAAATGAATTAATAATATTGATACCTTGAAAATTAAATATTAGGGTATACATGTTATTTATGATTTATTCCATTTATGTTATCTTTTTTACTTTTTAAAAGAATATAGAATCAATAATACTTATCCTTATATTTTCTAAATTTTATTAATGGATGGAAATAGGAGCAGTAGAGTTAACAATGGTTACCAAGGATTATATATTAACTGTCACAATGAAAAATTAAATGAGATAAGAGTTAGAGGGATAAATCTTGTGGCTATTCTTAACTGAATATTTTGAATTATTATTAACAACATGGCCTTAGTATAAATTACAAACACACTAAGGAATAAAAATATGGTATTTAATAGAAGTTAAAGTGAAAACGTTCATGGAGGAAATGTGATTCAATTTTCTATAAGTCAAAAATGAAGGAAAAGAACTCATGGAAATGTCAAAAAGGAATTGGAAGATGTTTTATGTGTGGAAAAGGAGGGAATAAAGTCACTAATTTCTATGGAAAAATTAAGTGTTTAGTTAACATGATTAAGATTAATAATTTTAATCCAAAGGTACCACTAATAGTTCAAAGTGTTAAATATATGGAACGTTGAAATTATCCAATGCAATTCCCTAATTCAACAGATATCAGAGATGATAATAATTAATAACTTCCAATAACAAGGGAATAAGAAATATTCTATGTGAAAACTATCGCTAAAATTGATTATGATAATTGAGACACACATATCCTCCACTTTGGATTTTTGGATAAATTTTTTTATTTTGATTCTAGGAACCCTATTATATCTACGATTTTTTAAGATCCTTAAATCCCCACCTCGATGATTTTATTATTTAACAAAACTTCTAGTTATATGATTATTGTTTCCCAAGATGATGTTTATGGGAATATTTTTCATGGAAATATTTTTAATTCTTTATTTATATGATTTTTTATGATTTTTGGAAATGGATTTTCTATCTCCACACAAACTATATATTAATTACCATAATTTTGGTATCACATTTTATATTTTAAATTAACTTATGATCATATATTAGTGAAATCCTAACTTTGAACCCTCTAGAAACACTAATTCTACTATAAGAGTTATGATAGACAATAATGAGGTATGTTTAGCTAAAATTATTATAGAAAAAATAAATATTAAGGATAAGCATATTGTAATGTAAAATATGTATTTACTTGGTTTATAATGATTATATATATATATATATATATATATCTAGAAATCATATATTGAGTCAGGCCTGTATTTTGGACACCCTTAGATATTTTCATTAGTAAGTGATATTCAAAATCGTAATGAAATAATATATATAATAGGGGGATACTTTAATTGAATAAAATTTAATTATTAATTTCCCATAAAAAATACTATATTGAATATCTTATTTCACATTCAACACAAAACTAAAAAAGGCAATGATACTTTAAAAATAAAATTATTGAATTTTATAGTTATAATATAGATGTTAAATTAGAAGGTATGAATATAAGTAACCAAATTATGAAATATATTTATAAAAATAAAATAAAAAATAATAATTACAAGAATTATTTCTTTTGAAGATCAATTATTTAATATTGGAAGGGAGGTAACTTCTCTATGGGTTTTTATAGGCCAAGACCAAGCCAAACTCCAACAATTATTATTTTATTGAAATAATTTGTTAAATAAGTTCTAGGTCATTAACAATTTCATGGGATCTATACTAGCTGAACTTCTACTCATGAATTTCACCAGATCTTACACTATACCTATGTATTATTTAAAGATCATGAGGAATTTTGTAGGTAGAATTCAGGATGATATAAACATGTAATTGTTAATGTATAATGTTATTTATATATATCATATATAATTTATAAATTTAAAATTTAAAATTTTGAAGAAAAAGAAAGTTTATTTTTAATATTAATGAATTGATTAAAGTTAATTATCATAACTAAACAACTAATATGCTCATTTTATGATTAAAATGTAAATTTTATAAAAAAATTATCTTTTCATGTGCTATTAATTTTCATTTCAAGGAACTAATAATATTATGTTTAAATGTAGATATATATTTTTTTATATGAATAATGTATGAAGTCTAATTTAATTAAAAATTGATAGGTAATAAGAATAAATATAAATATATTTAATGTAGCAACCCTGATCCCAGTAGACCAGATATGATGCTTGATTTATTACATTGGAATAAGATAAAAAGAATCACATCCTAAAGGATTGAACAGTTCAACAATATTTCTAAACAATATTAAAACTTGATTAATGCATTACATTTGAATACACAAATTAGAACATAATTGTTTTCAGAGTATCCTTTTATATTGGACATATCACTCTACATGGAATCCAAGGGAATGTAAAAAGAGAAGGGTGATATCAAATTACTAGTAATGGTTATGTACAATGGAATAAATAATTAATAAATAATAGTAATCAATATGGAAAGGTACATAGCTGAAAACACATTCCATGTGATCAATAAACTGGGAAGGAAGTGCATCCATAGATAATATCAATTAAAACAATCTCAGGGATAATAATCAATATGGAAAGGTAAATAACTAAAAATACATTACATTTTAATCAATAACATGAATATCATAATTGGATAAGATATAATCAATAATTAAATACAAGTAATTGAAAAAATGTCATTTAATCTTTAAAATGATAATGAAATGAATCTAGAGATAATATCATAGTGAAAATATCTTGGACATCAATAACTAAATACTAAATGAAGGAAATGCTTAATTTATGACATCATGATTACTAAGAACATGATAACTTTAGAATTAATACATTTTACAAAATAGTTTAAAACTGATAGGTAGAAACCCATTTAACTAATGATTGCCAACTGATTCCTTCCATGAGACTACTGATGCATCTAAGGGATATCTATAACTGGCCCCCACCCATGTCATACATTTCCAATAAATTCCTCATATATTTAATAATACTTTTAATTCATAAATAATGCGCCTTATCAAATATCCATACTGAGTAAAGAATATAGATTTCTCAATGGTTCCCCATATAAACATATGAAAATTCAATATAGAATAACATACATAGAAATGATATATGGTTTCAGAAATAAACTTATATATGATAAAAAATATAGAAATTTAGGGGAAATTTAAGGACCAATTATCCTAGAAAGGTGAATAATCTAAGGTGATGTTAATGGATAAAAAAATAAAATAAAGTGAATATCAATACTATACTTCGTCAAAATGATCATAAATCATCAAATTGAATAATATGGATGTTATCAATGCAACATATACCAAGTGGAATATTTTGAAAGACCCGAACCCAGTTTCCCAGAGCTAGTGCCTTATTTTATTACATTTAAATATAAAAAATAAAGTTATATCTTGAATTAATGAATAGTTTAGTAGCTTTGGGAAAAATGATACACACATAAGTTCAACATTAGAACTTGAAAATAAATACAACATAAAAACTTCTTTTGAATCACACATAATATCTGATATTATCCTTGTAAATCATTCATAATATTCTTCTTCACAACTTGGAAAAAATAAAACATGTGAATGGGGTGATATAAAATGATTATTAAGGGTAAACAATATAGTGGAAGAAAATATAAACACAAGGCATGATTAATAACTAAAAATTCATACATCTAAAAATATACTTGAGTATAATATGACAAGAATAAAAACTGATTAAATAATTTCGTAAAACATAACCATGGATATTATACTAGTCAAATAATCACATGGACCATAATTATATTGTTTCATAATGTGGGAATTCATAATGTCAGACATTCTGAAATATACCCTCAATTCCTTGGCCAAGATATCTAAAAATTATTAAGGCCTTAGCCAAAACCATATATCAAAATGGGTACGGCCTTGACAGAGACCATATCTGTTTTTTCTCATGATACTTACCAATGCATTGAGGGGTAATGGAAGGACCCACCCATCACTTAATTAGTAAAATTCATTCCTCATATGAATGGGTATAAACATAAACAACATATACATTCATATTGAAACTAACAAATGAAATGTAAATAACTTTCCCTAAACATTAAATATAAACACTAACCATTCTGAGTAATATGGTGAATGATTTAAAGATATTACATCCACTATCAATTTAATCATATGTCATTAAATAAAATATGGTGGATTATATCATAAAATATTAGTCCCAATTACACGTATGAATGAAAAAGAGTGTTGAAATAGACAAAATTACTCATGTAAAATCATTGAGTAATTTTTGTGATAAATACTCTTTTACTTTGAAAATAAGAGTTCTTTTTGAAAAAATATTTATATAAAAATAAAAGTAAAATAATATTTTTTTCTCATAATAAAATTACTAATTTTATAAAATAATGGATTCCAAAAAAGAGATTATATAGTTCCCTTGAAAGTATGTAAGAATCCTAGAAACTCCCTTGAATAGGGCTAGTATTTTGGGAAGAATTTTTGAAAGATCTGTTCAACACATTTATCTACCCACAAAAAAAGTTAGATTATGGTTGGTACACATATATATAACATTAAAATAGAATTTAAGATGAGTAAATAAGAATAAAGAATAATTTAATTGGGATTAATAAAGACAAAGAGTAACCCAAAAGAAAATGGAGGTTCGGGTAGAAAACCCTTACCTTATGTATGAATACATCCTGCTCTTGAACTGAAGGTCCTGGAATATGAAATTATACTTATTAATAAATTAATTGATAATTTATTAGACATTTATTTGATTTATTATAAATTTATTAAGTTCATTTATGATCATTTTTATGGGATAATAGATTTAATATCATCATTTGAGAGTTCTCATTTCATTAGTTTTCATGATCGGTTCATTTGTATGGAAGTTAAGGTAAAATGAGAATTGAATTATATAATTGATGTTATATGTTATTAATTTTAATATATAAGAAAATATGATCATATAATTTATTTGGATATTTTGGGTGAGTATGAATCATTAGATAAAATTTTAATGATAAATGCTAGGATTAATTTCGTGGTTTTTCGATCATCACAAATTCGTTTTGTTTTATAAATTAATACCATGTGTAAAAAATGATTACAAAAAATTAAATAGGATATATTAAATATATTATTATATATTTTAACCAGAAAAATTGTTTCATGACCATAATTAAATATGGTAATAGAAATTGAAGACCCATCATCCTTGAATGTGATTAATTAACACATCTCGGACAATGTTTCCATTTTTAATATAAGAGGAGAGGTAAAGAGAGATGATGATGAAATATTACATTAGAATAATAAAATTCCATTACATGTAAGGTAATATAATTTTAATAGAATTTTAATGATGGTAGGTGAGTAGAGAGAGTCAAAATAATGGAACTTGTAAAAGAAATTGAAAGAAAAAGGAAGAGAGGTTTACCTCTTGAGTAATCCTCCTTAAAAACCTCCTTAAGGCCTTTGGTTTTGGAATTTTAGTGAGACCAGAAGGTCTGGGATATGGGGAAGGGGGTGGGAAGAGTATTTAAAAAGACATAGGCAAGGATAAAAGCTTGAGTGGTGTGAAGAGAAGAGGGTGTGAGGGGTGGTTTGTATAGTGGATGAGAGAAGTTATTTCCCATTATTTTAATCATTTATTATTATTATTTTTGATCAAGACTATGAATACTATTTATTCTTGTGAATAAAAATAGAAATAAGTGCATGTGAGTTATTACCAAGTGTGATTACATAATCCATGATTCAAGGAATAATGTATTCATCTTATAATGTATTTATACCATAAATTATTGTATTTTACTATTCATAACAAATTCACGTATTTTCAAACAAATCCCAAAAATTAGAAATAACCATTCATAAAAATGTATAATTCAAATATAGAATCCATTTTAAAAATATAATTTTCTAAATATGTGAAATTGAATTTTTAAATAAAGTCATGATTTTCTAAAAAAATAGAGTTTTTAAAAGTAAAACTGATTTTATAATGCCCTAAAAAATTAACCGAGGTCTTATTAAATTATCCTAAATTATAGGAAAAATAAATATTTATTTAGGAATAAATTTTATGAATATTAAATTTTCTTTTAAATCAATTTATTAATTTAAAATTATAATTTATTTTTTATTACTAACAAAAATACCAACACTTAATTATTAATTTCTAAAATACACAATTTTATTTATAAAGTGCCTAAATTTTATTTATACTTTAATCAGTGGATATTACTACTCATATGGGTACATTACTATTCATAAATTTCAAGTTAACATTTACAAAAAATGTAAGTTTATCCTATCAAACTCTAAATATATTACTAAATGCAACTCTGTATATCGGTTTTTCAAAATTCAAATCACAGAGGTTGAAAAATTATGTTTACTGAATAGGATAAAACAAAGTGGTATTTTTTAAAGACTCAGGGTTTCATTCATTCGATATAAAATTTATTTATAAATCCTTGGGGTTTTAAATTCTCCCCCCATTAAAAAAATTGTTTCTTTGAAATTCAATAATGTTACCTAATAAAAATATTTGGGTAGTTCTTCATCATAAGGTGCTTAGTATCGCATGTTGCTTCATAAATTTTATGATTATTCTAAATTTCCTTTACTATTAGAGTTGTCTGATTCCTCAACACTTTCCATTTTGTGATTATAATCTATATAGGATCTTCACAATAAGATAAGTCAGGTTCCAACTCTATACCCTCATAAGTGAGGCTGTGCATTGGGTTTGGCCTGTAATTTATCAATAATGAGACATAGATCACATTGTGTACCTTAGAAAGGATATGAGGAATTTACAAAATGATAATCCACAACTCGAATTCTTTCCAAAACTTCGAAAGGGCCTATATACCTAGGGATCAGTTTCCATTTCTTCCCAAATCTTATAACACCCTTCCACAGAGATAATTTCAAGAAAACATGATCTCCCACTTGAAATTCTAAATCCTTCCTTCGATTATCAATATAGATCTTTTTTTTACTTTTAGTTGCTTTGTTATGGGTTTGAATAGTCATTACCTTTGTTGTTGTTTCCTCCACAAGCTCTGTGACAACAAGATTCCTTTCCCCATCTTCATCCCAACATGTTGGTGTATGACATCTTTTTTCATACAATGCTTTATATGGTGCCATTTGGATGCTAGAAATTGTATGAAAACTCCACCAAAGGTAAATAATTATCCCATATACCTTAAAAATCTGGTGAGAAAGATATCAACATGTCTTTTAATGTTTGGATAATACTTTCTGATTTCTCGTTAGTTTGTGGGTGATAAGAAGTAGTCAACCAAAACTAAATATCCAAATATTTCTGAAGACTTTTCCAGATTTTCGATGTAAATCGTGGATCAAGATCAGACACAATTGAGATATATGCTCTATAAAGTCTCAAAACTTCATTAATATAGAGTCGTGTAAGTTACTCTAGTGGAAATTACTCCCTTATAGCGAGGAAATGTGTATATTTCATAAGTCGATCAACAATTACCCATATTGAATCATTCTTTCTTGGAGTCTTGGGTAATCTAATGAAAAAATAGATATTGATGTCATCCCATTTCCATGTAGGAATTGGTATATGTTTCATGAATCCTATAGGATGTTTTCATTCAACCTCCATTTTTTGACAGACTAAACATCTTGATACATGATCAAAAAATTCCTACTTTATATTGTCCCAGCAGAAATGTTTCTTCAAATATCTATACATTTTAGTGCTACCAGGATGTATAGATAAATTTGAGCTATAGACACCATCCAATAAATCCATTTTCATCTCTGGTATAGAAGGAACACAAAACCACTTTCCAAATTTTATTATCCAATCCTCATATACGAAGTCTTGAAACTTCTCATCATTCAAAACATTAATTTTCTTTTTAAGATTCTCGTCATATAGATGGAAAATTTTAATTATTTCCAATAATGATGATTGGGAAAACAAATGAAAAAGTAATTATGTTTTACCTTCTTCGATAATTCTCATGTCCATCCTCACTAGATACATATACATAGGATCCTTTTCAATACTCAATTTGTATAGGAATCCCTGATCCTTTCTACTTAATGCATCAGTTACCTTGTTTTCCTTTCCTGGGTGGTAGTGTATGGAATAATCATAATACTTGAGTAGTTCGAGCCATCTCATTTTACTCATGTGGAGTTATTTCTATGGGAAGATATATTTTAGACTCTTATGATCCTTATATATTTCACATATTTCACCATATAGATAGTGCCTCCATATTTTTAGAGAAAAGTTTAAAACAACTAACTCAAGATAATGATTAGGATAGTTTTTTTCATTAATTTTTAACTACCATAATGAATAGGCAATAAATCTACCATTCTTAATATGGACACAACCAATTACTTTATTTAATGAATCATAATTTATCAGACACCCATCATTAGCTGAAGCTAGAGTTATGATATGAGCATTCAGTAATGTCTTATTTATTCTTTTAAACATTCTTTACATTATTTTTTCCATACAAACTTAACCCCTTTATGAGTACTATTGTTTAACGAGTTGGAAAATCGAGAGAAGTTATAAAAAAACATCGATAATAACATGAAAAACCATAAAACTACGTACCTTAGTTATGTTTGTTGGTGTAGGCCATTCCTGAACTGCCTTTGACTTCACAACAGATATTCCATCCTTAGAGACAATATGTCCAAGAAAAGAAACTTACTTAAGCCAAAATTTATACTTTCTAAACATCCCATACAATTCATTTCTTCTAAGAGTCTTTATAATAATGCACAAGTGATTTTCATGATCTTTATAGATTTTGGAGTATACCAAGATATCATCAATAAATCCCACAAAAATTCATCAAGATATTCCTTGAAAACACTATTCATTGGATCCATGAAAACATAGGCTACATTAGTCAATACAAAAGGCATTACTGTAAAGTTGTAATGTCTATACCAGGTTTGAAATCATTCTTTGGAATATATTCCTTCCTCATATGAAACTGATGATATCCAGATTGAAAGAGAGATTTTGAAAAATATTTGTCTTCATCAAGTTGATCAAATAAATCATCAATTCAAGGAAGGGGATACATGTTCTTTATTGTTATACAATTGATCTCCCTATAGTCATTGTACAACCTCATAGATCCATCTTTATTCTTAATGAAAAGAATAGGGGCTATCCCATAGAGAAACACTAGGGAGAATAAATAAATTATCACGAAATTCCTCTAGTTGTTTTATTATTTCTACTAATTCTATAGTGTCCATTCTATAATAAGTCATTGATATTGGACTTGAACCGGAAATTAAATCAATAGATAACTCAACTTCCCACTCTAGAGGATGTTCAGGTAAATCCTGTGGAAACACATCAACATATTCATGTACATTAGGTACGTCCTATAATTAAAAATTACTTTCCTCACACATAGATATTGTGTTATATTCCTCCCCAATAATTGAATTCAGTAGAGATACTAGGGTGGATCTAGATTAGAATCAGATGGTGATATTCTTGCCCTAAGGATAAGGGATTCCATATCATTCTCAAAAATTGTAACTTCCTTATTCTTAAAATATATTTTTGCATCATAATTTTAAATGTAATCCATAGATAGGATAATATCAAAGTCAATCATTGACATGATCATAAAATCGGTACATAAAGCACATTTATATGCATAAATGGGGACTGCCTGACACATCTTTATTGCTATGATACAATCCTTTGAAGTTTTAACTGAAAAATACTTTATTAAATTAAATTAGAAATATCTAATTTTATTAGAGAACAGAGAAGATATAAAATAATGAGATTATCCAGAATTAAATAAATCATTGGATAAATTTGAGGAAACAATTATTGTAACTGCCACCACATCATTAGGAACTTAAAATTAAATAGTTGTGATCACACAAGCTTGTACATTATACCTTGATCTTTTCTGAGTCATGTTTCCTTGACTCTAGAAAATTATTATCATAGTGTACCATATCCCTACAATTATAACATTGGATATTGATAGCTTCTTTATTTCCCTTGAAATAACCAGTTTGAGGGGCTTTCTGTCCACACTTGTAGCATAATCCTTTTACTTTTAAGAAGGCACCATAGTTTTTCCTTCCACAAGTATCAAATTTTGAAAAATTCAGCCTTTTATTCTTCCCTTTATCCATTATATCCTCCTCTACCCTCTTCTTCTCTTATTTCCCCTTAAATTCATAAGACTTAGAGAATTATTTTTTCTATCTTGATAGCACTTGTGACAATTTCATCATATGATGGAAAATTTTTGGAGACTAGTGTATTTTAGAGGAATGATTTTAAACCATCAAATAAACAATCAATCTTACTCATTGGATTACATATATAGTTAGTAAAATTAATTTCTAACCTTGTAAAGTTGGATTCAAACTTTTAAAAATTTTGATCCACTTTCTGTCTGAGACACAAGAATTTCCTCTCTATGTTCTCGTTTTGTTCATGAGGAAAATATTTTTCAAGGAAAATTTCCTTGAAATCCCTCAATTCCATTTCATTCATTTATTCCTCCCCTTTGTGTTTTGAATTAAAGACCTCCACTGATTCGCATCTCTTGATAGATGATAAACTACTATAAAAACCATCTCTCTTTCATTATATCCCATAGTGAGAAATATTTTCTCTAAAAAACTTATCCACTGCTCTACTACAATTGGGTTTTAGGTCCCATTGAATGATGGATGATGTTTTTTCATAATGTGGTCTAACATAGATCCTCCACATTGTGGATTAGGATTCTCCATAATGGTAAGGTTATTGTTCGAAACTTGAGTTAACTATCCCAGTATAGTTATAAGTCTCTCAGCCCCAGTCGCAACACTAGAGACAACATCATTATCTTGCATCGGATGAAATTTATATATGGGATACGTGCATTCTTGTGGTTTCCATTCCTTCCACTAGGATACATTTATAAATAATGGCATACACTAGATTCAATTATGAATAATAATGTATAATCTTATCTTATAAAAATGCTTAGCATAAATTGAAATCCTATTCATAGCTAATCTCCTAACCATAAACTTGGTTTCTTTGATTAAAAATTTTAATTTAATTCCGTCATAATGGTTTCTAAGTAAAGTGTGAATTATCCTAAGCATATCCCTGGGGAGTGTCAAACCGGGTGCATAGTAAGGCCCGTTGTCATATACCTGGAAATCCTAGTTCAAGACCAAAACTCCTTATACTAGTTATTACTCCTAGGTACATCTGTTCAAGAACCATGCCAACTTATAGTATCCAGACATGGATATATTTTCTAGAAATATCTTCATAATCTATTCCTTACCAAAATTATAGGATGTTCTTGTATGTTTATTCTCAAAGTCTATATCAGGGTTTTACCCCTAGTCTACATTTTCAAAATCTAGTTTCTAAGTATTCTACTAAACTTTATCTAATACCAATTGTAAAGACTCGACCCCAACTACCTAGATCTGGTTCCATATTTTATTACATTGTCATATAAATAAGAAATTTTGATCCCGAATGAATTAATAGTTTAGTAGATTTTGAAAACAAGATACATAAATAAGTTCAAAATTATAAATTGAAATGAAATACAACATAAAAAATTCTTTTGAAGCACACATAATCTCCTGGATTATCCTTGCAAGTAATTCATAATATACTTCTTCACAACCTGGAAAAAATAAATCATTTGAAAGGGGTGAGCTCAGATGCTTAGTAAGGGTAAATAATAGAACAGAAGAAAATTTAAACACTAGGAAAAATGAATAACTAAAAATTAATGTCCTTGAAAATATAGTTGTTCATAATATAGAAGGAATAAAAACTAATTAAATAATTCCATAAAACATAACCATGGATATTCTACTAGTCAAATAATCACATGGTCTATCAATAGCTAGTTTCATAATGAGGGAATGTAAATGGTAAACATTATAAAATATACTGTCAAGGACTCAACCAAGACATTTGAAAATGATTAAGTCATGGGCGAAAAACCATATCTGAAAATGGGAACGACCTTATCCAATTCCAAACCAATTTTGTCTCATGAGACCTACTGATGCATCGAGGGGATATAGTGGGCCTTGAACATCACTTACCAAGTCTAATTCATTCTTCATATAACTGGGGATAAAAATAAAAAACATATACATTTATATTGAAACTAACATATGAAATGTAAATAACTTTCCCCAAATATTAAACATAAAAAATAACTATTTGGAGTAATATGGTGAATTATATCAAGATAGTACATCTATTGTCAATATATTAATAAACTATTAAATAAAATATGATGGATTATATCATAAAAGATTAATCCCAATTACACATAATATTCAACAAGAGTGTTAAAATAAACAAAATGACTCTTTTAAAATCATTGATTAATTCTTGAGATAAATACTATTTTACTTGGAAAAGAAGAGTTCTTTTGGAAAAAATATTGGTATAAAAACAGAAGTGAAATAATATATTTTTCTCATAATAAAATGAGTAATTATATAAAAATAATGTTTTCTAAAAATATATTATAGGGTGTTCTTGAAAATAGGTAAGAATTCAAGAAATTCCCTTGAATTAGACTTGTATTTCAAGAACCATTTTTGAAATATCCTTTAAAAACATTTATCTCTCTATAAAATAAAGAAGGATTACGGTTTTTAAACTTATATATAAAATTAAAATGGAATTTATGATGATTAAATATGAATAAATAATAATTTAATTTGGATTAAGAGAGACAAAGACTGACCCGAAAGAAAATGGAGGGTTGGGTAGAAAACTCTTACCTTATGCCCAAATATGTTCTGATATTGAACTTAAGGTCCTTTAATATGAAATTATACTTATTAATAACTTAATTCAGAACCTATTTTACATTTTATTATTTATCTTAATTTTATTAAGTTCATTTATGGATAATTTTAGGGGTTAATATATTTAATATCATTGGTTGAGAGTGCTCATTTCATTAGTTTCCATGATCGGTTTGTTTGTATAGAAGTTTATATAAAATGATAATGGAAATAAAGAATTGATTTTATATGTTATTAATGTTCATATAGAAGGTTAAATGATCATATAATTCATTTGGTTACTTCAGGTGTAGATGAACCATTAGATAAAATTTTAATGATAAATCCTTGGATAAATTTGGTGGTTTTTGGATCATCACAAACTCATTTTGTTTTATAAATTATTATATTGTTTCAAAAATGATTCAAAAAAATTAAATAGGATATATTAAATATATTATGATATGTTTCAACCATGAAATTTTTTAATGACCAGAATTGAAGATGGTAATGGAAATTAAAACCCCCTCATCCTTGAATGTGATAAATTATCACATCTCGGACGGTGATTCCATTTTTAATATAAGAGGAGAGGGAAAGAGAGATGATGATGAAATATTCTATTAGAACAATAAAATTCCATTACATATAATGTAATTTAATTATCATATAATTTGGATAAGGTGAGGATAAAAGAGAGAAACAATAGAATGGAACATGTAAATGAAATTGAAAGAAAAAGGTAGAGAAGTTTACCTCTTGAGTACTCCTCCTTGAGAACCTCCTTAAGAACTTTGGTTTTAACCTTTTGGTAAGACCAGTAGGTCTTTGAAGTGGGAATGGGGATTTTGAAGAAATTAGGTAAGGCTCAAATATTTAGTGGTGTGAAGAGAAGAGGGAGTGATGAGTGTTTTTTATCGTCGACGATAAGAGTTATTTCCAATCATTTTAATCATTATTTTATTATTTCGGCTCAAGACTATGAATAATCTTGATTACTATGACTCAAAAAAGTAATAAGTGAATGTGAGTTTGAACCAAGTGTTCTTACATCAGCCCTGATGCAAGGAATAGTGTATTTATGTTATAATGTATTTATACTATAAATTAATGTACTTTACTATTCACCAATATTTCAGTTATTTCAAAAAAATCACAAAATGTAACCCTAACCATTTTTAGATATGTAGAATAAAAATATTGACTCCATTTTATCAAAAATAATTTTCTACATCTATGAAATTTAATTTTTAAATAAAATCATCATTTACTCGAAAAATACAGTTTTTAAAAATAAAACTGATTCTATAATACCTTGAAAAATTAAATAAGGTCTCATTAAATTATCCTAAAATTATAGTAAGACAAAATATTTATTTAGGAAATTTTTTTATGAAAACTAATTTTCTTTTCAATCAATTTATTAATATAAAATTTTAACTAAATATTTATTACTCACAAAAATACTAACACTTAATTATTAATTTCTAAAATACTCTATTTCATTTATTAAGAGTCTAAATTTTATTTATACTTTCATGGGATATATTACTATTCATAAGGATCATATTTCTATTCATAATGTTACATTAATATTCATAAGGATCAAGTTACTATTCACAAAAAATGTAAGTTGATCATATCCAACTCTAAATATCTTACTGATTGCAACCATGTATATCTGTTTTTCAAAATTTAAATTAAAGAGGTGGAACAATTTTGTGCACTATCTTGGTTATAAAAGGGGGGGGGGGGGGTTAGATAATCAGTGTTTCATGCATTCTATATTAAATTTATTTATAACTCGTTGGGGTGTTACAATATACGTAAAATATAGGGTTTTTATCATCAAATAATTGAAAAATAATAAAAATACATTTAAAAAGGAATATTAATTAATGAATAATATGATCAAATTTCATTATAAACATAATAATATAGTATCAACAATGACAAAGCAGTAATATAACCCAATGAAAGGAAATTGAGTTATGAAATTGTTTTCTACTTCGTAAATTTCAAGTCAAAAACCCGTAGTTGAAATAATTCAACTTGAAATTAAAATACTATGAAGAATGATGTATTAATTATATTACATGTCAAATGGTCATTATTTAGACCATATAAAATAAATTATGTTCATTACATTAAAATATGTCTTATTGAAATGAAACTGAGATGAAATATTTTACCTCATGCCTCCTTTTGGTTGAAAATACTTTAACCTCCGGTATAGTGGTTTTAAAAAAGATATTAACTTATTTAATAATCATATTAATATTTATAATATAATATATTATCTTTTTATGATATCTTATCACCCAATTTTTAATAATATTTTATTATTTTCATTGTTTTAGGTGTTAATTTTCTTTATTTTCCCATACGTGTTCGTCATAAAAAATATGTTTTTAAACATATTATATAGATTCATCATCTATTGAATAATTATCATATATAAAAATAACTTATATTTTTAAAACTAATTATGAATTATGGTTATGAAAAATTAAGTACGTTACAATCATGGAGATGGTAGGCCGTACGTACGCTTGAGTAACATTTCCATTTTTCATTGATCATTATAGAAATGAGGTAACTAATATTTTACCTTTACATAATGATAATAATATAATTAATAACATATTATATACTTATATATTTCATCCATGTGGTGTGCTGATGAAAAGAGAGTCACATACCTTTGTGAAAGTGGTAATTTAAACATATACGAATGATGTTATCATCTTTACGTGAGTAAAAAGGAATGAAATAAAATGATATATAATGTTTTTATAGAAGGATAAATATTTCAGGAATTACATAATTATGTCTTTTAAATTACATAAAATAATTAAATTTATCTTTATCACCTTCCATGTGAAGCTTTATTGAAAGACAAATTACTTTACTTTGCAAGGCAGTAGTTCACCATACACATGAGCAACATTATCACATCTCCTACAAAATGGAATATATATATATATATATATATGATATAATGACTATATATGTAAAAATATGTTATAAATATCATATTTATAATTTTATCCATTATAATTCATAATCTTGAGAGGTGGAAATGAAAAAACAAACGATATCTGTTCTCGAGATGATAGTTTTCCATACACATGAACGATGATTTCATAACCCATTTGATAGAAGTGGATATGATTTTAGGTCATTTACTTATTAAAAAAAATCCGATTATATATAATATAATAAGGCTATTGTATCATCATTTTTTAATAAAAATTAAAGGAGGTCGAGAAAGAAGTAAAATAAAGACGCTCGATGATGAATATTTCCTCTACTTAAGGTATCCTCCTTAGGGTTGGAATAAATCCTTCATAGGTAGGATTTATGACAAAAATATGTCTTTTAAGATTATGGAGGGAATTTGGGATATTATTTTGGAAGGAATATTCCAAAACAAAGTTGTTTGAATGTCTGAAGTAGAGAGGCAAGGGGTTAGCCTTTTATAAGTGGGGGAGATGACACACTTGATATTTTTGAATTGAGTGATCCCACATTTTTCATATGTATGAAGGGTAAGAAATAGAAAATTATAGACGGGACGAGAAAACAGATTTTTGAACTAAAAATGTTCAAAATATTACAATGTTTTTATATCAAAATTCAATATGAAAATGATTAAAATGATGTAAACTAGATTAAATAATATTAAATCTATTTATTTTTAGTTTATCTTAATTCAAAATATCATTTATCCTTATAAATTATTTAAATGAAAAGACAATTTTCAATTACAATTCAGTATTTTTCACTATTCATCTAAAAATAAAACTTCTCAAAAAACATTAAAAACTTAACCCTTACATAATTTGGGTATTAATATATGAAAAATTAAGTTTATTTTTTTAAATAAACTATTAAAAAGTATTAAAAATTAATTTTAAATTATTTTTGCAAAGAGAAATTAAACTGTCTTTTAGAAAAATACTGTTTTTTAGAAAATATTTTTTCCTTTAAAACGATTCTTTTTTTATTTATAAAAAAGAAAAATATAATAAAAATGTGTAAACTATATATTTTTATAATTTATTTAATCCTATTCATATGGTCCATTCTAATAGCTAGTTGGAAACTATTAAATAATAATAATAATAATATATTATTATTATTATTCGTTAAATATTTGTCTTATGTGTAACACAAGATATCAAAGAAACTAATTTCTGCATATAAAGAAAGATAAACTCAATGTTTTCTATAATCAAATCTATTTAATATATTTAATTTATTTGAAAAATAAATATATCTTAAATTATCAGGGTGTTATATTTTCTCTTACGCTTTGTGTTGCGTGCCATACATGCTATTAAATAGAGTTCCGTTATTTTATAGTTTCAGGATGTTACATTATCCTATCCTTAATTAAATGGTGTCACCTCAATATAGAATCTATCTCACAAATAAAACAGTTCATATTTGAAAATTCTATTATTGAAAAACCTACATCTTAAAAAGGGTTTATTATATATCCTCTTAATAAGAGAGATAATGAAGTAAAATAGTTATATTAAATAACACATAACTTAGTTTTTAAGTAGGATAAATTTTTTGGAAAGTGATGATATGAACATGGTATAAAAGTGTAAATAATTATAGAGAGTTATAAAGGTCATTAATAAAAAAAGTTAATGACCAATGTAAACTTTACAGCCTCAAATTCATAAATATGTGATATTTTAAAAGACTATCGGTTCAACATAAATAAAGGTATTAGGATAACATTTTTTTTCAGGATAATTTTCCTAATTTTGAGTAATTATTTTAATGTATAAAAAATTATGAAATGTACTTAATTGATTCATTTTTATTCCATAAGAAATATTTCATCCTTTAGCTATTATTTAATCAATTTCTAATCCATCATATTCCTAAAAAATGAATATCTAAAAGTGGATTTTTTATACCTAAAGTACTAAAATTCACTTTTAATGGATCGTTAGATCCATAAAATAGTGACAAGTGTTTTCTTATACCTATAAATATTTTCCAATTCCAATATGGTTATAACATGTTATATAATATAATACATAAATCTATAAACCTTAATGGTAACACCAGTGATTCATCATTAATACTAAATCATCAAATAATTTAATGAAAAACAATGACATATTGACCAACACATCACATAGTTTAGTGTTTTCTTATTAAACCCTTATCTAATTCGGTTATAGGTTCTAGACCTACGACATTTATAGATATGATGGGTTTTCACCCAACATACATGCTTTCTATTTTATGAAATTATATAATTCATTTAATTTTATCAAAATATATGATTAAAATCCTTGAAATAAAATTAATCATTAAATAGCCTTTTTATTAAAGTTTTCAATAAAACTTATTTTCTTCAAAAAAGTTTAATAATCTTATTTGAAAATTATTCCAATGTCATTAATTATAATATCAAACCTAAAGGTTGTCAATAACTTTAATCTTATATCTAGGAAATATAAAGGCATTTCTACCCAAATAACTTTTCAAGTAAAACATATACTAAACCAATGGGTTGTATAACTATAAATTTCTTCCTAAATATCCTTAATCATATGAAATTCCTACCACACAAATTTATTAAAGGTCTGTTTAATAATTTCATCTTATTATCAAGATTAACCTCATAAACCATGATTGTATCCATATATATTATATTAATTAATACTAATGAACTTTAAAAATCTAACACAATCATTAGATGTTTTATTATTCTAAAAATTGAAATACCATTAGGAAAATAATTAAAAAATTTAATTCTTGAATGAAAATTCATAAATACAAAATAAATTTTTTTACACATAATTTATCGTTTAGTCGGTGATGATGGGTTTGGGTTTGTGGGTGCGCCATGGTCTGCGTCGTGGACAACTCATGGTTGGAATCATGTTTGAATCTGTATTTTACCGACAAGCATATGACTTTGTTGAAAGTTGTTGTGTCTTTTGAGGTGTTTTTGAATTGGTTATCTAGAATTGTGCGGTTCTCAGTCACCCAAAACGCGGATTTCGAAAATCAAATAAAAATATAATTTTTAGTCTTAATGTTTTGTAAATAAAATATGAATTATCCTAACAATATCCCCCAAGAGTGTCAAACCAGGTGAGCCGTGAATACTATTTTCATGTAGTAGGTAATTATTTGGTCTAGCCCAATGTATCCTTTTTAGAGTTGTTACCCTTATGTATATCTTTGATAAAACCACATCGACTTATATAATTCAGACATGGTTTTATATCGATAAAAAACCACATAATATACACCTTAACAAAACTTTAGGATGTTCATCTATACTTATCCTAAAAGTTTATCATTGTAGAGAACCAAGATTTATATACATGAAAATTACATTACATTTACATTATACTTAATATATGACAAAAATGGATTCCCAAAGACCTTATTAGTTTAGTTTATTTGGAAAATCGGAACAGAATCATATAATCATAGTGAATGATATTTAACATATCCCATAAAGAGCCTCCCCTTCTTTGTATTCTTACCTAAAACCTTTCCTTATATCCTATAGAAAATAAAACATAGAAATGTTGAGCTCAAATTGTCATTATGGGTAAACATGGAGAATATAAAACAAACCACAAACATTCAAATGTAAAAATATGAACTTACATTTTAAACATCAAAATCTTGAGCAATGAAATAAATATTGGTAGTAAGTAAGGAAAAGATCATAAAGGAACATTAATCATGAGAGAATTACAATGAAATAAAACATTTAATTATGGGAAACTAATAATCAAATATTATGATTTCCATAGTAGCCAAGACATTGCTGCCAAGACAATTATAGTGGATGAAGTCCATTACTGAACTGGGTTTACTTGTCATTCCAGCCCTCTAATACTGAACTAGATTTACATGATATTCCAAAAATGTCTATCTCATGAGATATAAATATTTACCCAATGAATTTGAGATAAATAGAGGTCCCATCCATCTCATAATGAAACCATTCCTACATGTTCCACAAAAATATAGAAACATTCACCATAGCATAACCCATGAAATCAAATGGGCTTCTTAAACATCATTCCATCATAATTGATATAAAAACAAATGGATTTCCTAAATAAAATTCCATAATAAAAAAAATATAATCATAGTATTAAAATGGATAGAAACATAAACCTATGTAATCTTATATGGAAAATAATTTTGCTAAAACTCTTGATCTTTATTCCTGAGGAAAACATCCTACCTTCTTCAAAAAATGTTTTATTTTTTCAAACTGTCATGAAATTTTAAAAGAAAATATTTTTTTCAAAATACACTTGTATAAAATCTGGGGAAGCTTCATGTAAATTAGGCATTAAGAAGATTTAAAAATACACTCATGTTGTATAAGTTAAAAAAACATTCTCCTCGTACTTTTACCGGAAAAGTAAAAAAGTACCTCGTATGGTAAACAAAAGAAAGATTCCTTCCATACCATGTAGTAAAAGTTAAAAATTGGTAAAATTTTATTTAAATATAAATTTAATAATGTTAAACATTTTATGAAAACATTTTTATAAAATATGGACATGGATGATGAATATATCTCCAGAAAATACTTACGTATAAATAATCTTGGATAAAAACGTGATTTTAAAATTATAACTTACCTTAGGTCCAATTTCTTAAATATGTGTCCAAAACTACTGTATAATGGGTTTAAACATATTATTAACTTGTAACATAAACATAATAATATTTATAATATCATATATGATTTGTATTTCTTGTTCGTTAGTCAATTCCATGTTAAAGCACTGTTTTGGGTAATAATTGTTTTATTTATCGTAGGTGTTTGGACTTTATATTCATGATATTATTACATATATCATGATCTGATCACTTTCAGAATGTAAAACATGATTTATATATCATATAAATTCTGTATATAAATATATAATAGATCGATACAAGGAATGGAATACACCATTCTTGAAGATAGTAGGCCGTACGTACACATGACCACATTTTTTGTTTCTTTATTAATTTGAATGGAAGTAAGTAAATGACACACACACACACACAGATATATATATATATATATATATATATAAATCCAATAGTATTATTATGTCATATATATCATTACTATTTAATATATACACTTTTTAATCATTTTTGAATGGTTAACATGAAAAATGAATCTCATCACTTTGTGGAGACAGTAAGTCGTACAAATGCATGGGCGATGATATCATTCCCATAGTTTTTGAATGGAACTGAATTGGATGGTGTATAATATCTCATAATTAGTATAATTTTATAATAATCATATATATTTATTATTTCCACCATTATAACCATCCAACTAAGGTGGTGGTAAGAGAAACATTTCACAACGACGTGGTGATGGTAATCCGTACATACGAATGTGTGGTGATTTTATTTTTTGAAGGATGGATAGAATATGAAATACGGTTGTTTCATATTTATAATAACATATAATTATATTAGTGAAACTTATGTTATTACTTTATAATCAAAAAACAAAATAAGATAAATTAGAAAAAGAAATAAATTTGAAATAATCGGTAGAAGAGATTACCTCTTCCTCGACGAGCCTTCTTTAAATTTCCTCTTAGGGAACTAGATTTAGTATTTTGAGAATAACATAAGCTCTAAAATGTAACTAGGGAATTTGAAAAGATAAATGGGTAGGGGTTGGCCGATCTTGGAGCATCAAAATGGAGTGAAGAGGAGAGGGAGTAGGTTCCCTTTTATAGGAGAGGAGAGGGGCACTTTAGGAAAGTTCCAAAATATTAATTTATTATAAATTAAATTTCGACTAAAAATGGACCAAAAATTATTTAACTATAATATAATATGATATTTTTTCTAATACCCATCATCACATAATTTTTTTGACAATTTTGGAATATTTTATTATCCTTATCTTTTGGGTTTTACCCTTATTTAACCCTTTTTTAATCTTACTGTGATATCATGTTATTACACATTGTGGGTTAATGTAATTACCATATCATATAAAATGACCCTCAAAAAGTTATTTATGACATATTTGAACATAAATTAACCATTTTTCAGAATCTTATGTTTTTATGAATTTAATATCATTTAATAAACCATTTTGTGTTTAAAGTTATGAATTATGTCAATTTTGGATACTATTCACACTTGACTTTTTAAAAAATTCATAAAAACCTTATTAATTAGAGACAAAGGAATTAAATAAAATCTAATATTTAAATATCATCCATAAAAATTGTGGATGAAATCAAAATAAAAAAAATTAAATTTGTTTTAATATTTATAAATTCATTTATTTGAATCTTTCATAAATGAGGTAATCACAACATCATAATTGTGTCAAAATAAAATATCATTATCTAATGTATAAATATTATAAATAAAATACCATTATGTAGGAAATTTTATTATATTTATAATTAATATTTATATACATTTATATCTACTATATAACCCCATATTAAAATCAATTTAGTAAAAGATATTTGTTTAGGTAATAATTATATTTACTTTAAATTAATTCTTAAAAAGTGTCATTTTCACATCCAAGTGAATCCATGGGGTCCCAAAATCGACCCAAGGATGACCAGATTTTGACATATCTCATCCAATAGGATTATTCCTTGTGTTAGGGTAGTTTAATATTATTATAATATTATTTTTTACCCTTATTTACCAGATTTAGCATTTAACCATGGTAAATAAAATAATTAATGTATTTACTATTCATAATGTCCAAATATAAAAAATTACCTATTTACACAATTTTAAACTTTTGATTCCAAATATTTAATACATTTTTCCAAAATCAAAACACAAAAGTTGTAGTAATTAATTTAAAATTAATCCCATTGTTGATAAAAAGGATTTTTTTTAAATCATTGCAAAAGATTGAAATGTTTTTACCTATGAATTCAATGTAAAATTAATAAAAATGAATTAAATTGCCTTAAACTATAAAAATTTATTCTATTTATACTTTAAAACCATTCAATTATATATTTTAACCATATAACTTATTTCAATGAAAAAAGTTGTTTTCAATTAAAATTTATCATATTTTCACTATATATCAAAATATAAAAGTTATCAGAAAAATATCAAATATAACCCAAATTAAATTTTTATGTCTCTATTTCAATGAATAAGTTTATCTTGTCAAATATAATTTATAAAAGTGTCAAAAACTAGATTTAAAATAAGTGCACCATAAAAAGGTGGTAAAACTGCATTTGTTTTGAAAAAAATACTTCTTTTATATGAAAATATTGATTTTGTTATCATATCATGTTCTAGAAAATGTGAAGGATGAATAAAAATGATATAAAATTCCAATTTTGGTTAATAATATTCATAATAGCTAGTTTATATATCATTAAATAATAACATTTAAAAATATATTGTGGTTTAGTGAAACTCAGTATCGCGTACAATGCAAGCTTTCGAGGAAGGCCGCTCTTGCGTGTAACATAAGCCATGTCAGTGTTGAGTGTAGTGAAATCTTGAATTAGTGTTTCATATAACATAATCCAAAATTATTTCATTTAAACATTGAATAAAATCTATACTCAGTGTTGCGTGAAATGAATTCTATCAAAAGATCTTGAAATTATGTGCACCACATGCCAAGAATAGTGTTGTGTACACTGCAAGATAATATGGTGTTCAGTATAGCACAAGCTAATCTTGGTGTTGTATAAAACACAAGATATCAATGAAATTAAAAATAATTTATCTCATAAAATCTCTGGGTGCTACATTCTACCCCCCTAAAATGAATTTCTCTCTCGAAATTCGTTGGGTTTATAAACGGTTTTCTACTAGAAAGTTTGTTTTATAGAATCCCACATCGTAAAAAGGAATACTAAAAATTCATTTTAAAAAGAAAAGTTAGAAATATAATGGTTACCCAATTTAACTTATCACTAGGTTTCCACATAGAATAACATAGTTGGGAAGTGAAAACTTGGATATAGAAGAGAAATCTAACCATCAAGTTCTGATGGATAGTGATAGGGAATTAGTTTTGGAGAAAGTTAACTACTAGAATGTCATAAATCTGCAATGATTTAAGGGACCATCTGATTTATCAAATAATAAGGTACTAGGATAACATTTTTTTTTCAAGATTCTTTCCCAAAAGTTGAATAATTTTGCATCAGAGAAAATACTAACTTGATTTTGGTACAATTTTACCATTGCTCTTGCCTTGAACAATTTCCATTTCATCTCTTATTTAAAGAAATTAAGTCAAATTTTTCATTATGAAAGTTTTAGCAGATCATGCGATAGAATGATAGGTCATTACATATGTCTCTATTACAAATATGTTAGCACAAGTTATTAAATATACATATGTCCATCTATGGTGAGATTAATCATATATGGTTAAAAAAATGGACATATACTTCATCTATCATACAAATTAATAAAATAAAACTTATTTTTACTAACCAATGACTTATTGTAGACCAGTGGTAGGTGATAAAGACTTAGCGCACTTCAGTTTTGGGTTCGATTCCTGCAGCCTTGTCCGATGCGATGGTTTGTCTCCCATCCTACTAGTTATACTTTTTTCTAAAAATATACTATAATAAAATTCCAGAAACAAAGTTATAGCCTTAAACAATACTATCTGATTTCCAAATTAATCCATTCCAACCTTTAGGCTTATCTAAAATACTTCTGTCTAATATCACAGTAAAAAGAAAATAATTACCAGAAAGGTCATATAAAAATCATGCGAATACCATCATTTATCTCCCATATATCACAAGATATATCTGGTTAGTCACATTCCAAACATGTGAATACCATAATCATGTATTCTTTTGAAACATGAATTACTATAGAACCTTAGTGAATACATGAATTCTATGAAAAGTTAACTCTTTCCACATAAAAAAATCCCAAAAATTCTATATAGTCAAACCATGATATCACTTTGTTCTTATATCTGTCATGAGATCATTAATACTATCAGACACATTATTTTATCCTTATCCCTTCATTATGTTCATATCTTCGGATTTCCAAAAATATTTCAATCACTTTTGACTGTTACTAATACCATATAATTATGGAAAACCATAATAGACCAATACATAGATATTCTAATATTCCATAATACTATAAATGAGATTCCACAACACTATTCTAAAATCCCATTACATAAACACTTATTCATTCTAATACTTCATTTTCATACTCAACATCGCCAGTAGTGATCACATGTGACTTCCCATTGTGGTTTTTCTTAAGAGGTTGTTGATGTTGATCATCATTAACACTTAGATTAGGGCATTGGTTATCATAATGCCCCATTTCCTTGCACATATAGCATTGAAGTGTTGGTGGTGCGTTCTTTTTAGCCTTTTCTCCATTCACATCATTAGCAACCTATTTACCATTTCATTGGAACTCAACTACTCGATGGACTTCTTTTCCACACTTGAAAAATTTTCTAGTCCCTTTAATATAATCTCCACCATGTTTTGTTCCACACATTGATCATAATGAAATATTTATCTTCTTTTCACCATTGTTTTGATATTTTCACTTGAACTCCATATTTCATTTCTTGTCAAAACCATGAGATGGATATGTAACAAAAAATTCCAATTATACCTTAATAGCAGAATGCACAATATCTTCATAGCTACTGAAGTATCTTATAGATAATTCCCTTTGAAGACTTGGTTTTAAGCCATAGAAGAATTGATCAACTTTACTTTTAGGTTTGATGATAAATCTATAATCATACCTTGAAAATCTTGTAAAATTTTACTCTTATGTACCAATAGATTCATCATACTTTTTCTTAAGGTCAAATAACTCATTTTCTATCTTTGTTCGAAGAATACGAGGGAACTAATTATTGAAAAATAAGTTCTTGAACTTTTCCCATTCCATGGATTTAATTTTATCTTTCTGTCCTGTATTCTTAATTAGAATCTACCACTGGTCTGCTTCACCTTCTAAATGATAGACAACCAAAATGACCTTTTCATGTTCCGAACAGTGAAGGATGGAAAATATATTTTCAATGGTACTAATCTATTGTTCAACAACAAGTGGATCAGAAGACCCACTGAAGAAGGTGGACAATGCCTCATGAAGGACTTAATAGAATATTGTTCTATTATCTGCTAATTTGGGAGTACATAATGATTTATAGATTTTGTAAGTATAGAAATAAGATTTTACATTCCATCTCCAATAACAGTTGTCTGTTCAGGAGTGCAATCATTTAATTTTCCTATGCATTGATCATTAACATAGTTCCTTCGGGTTCCTGCTATCGTCTAAAACCCAAAAATAATGGTGTGAGTGGAAAAAATCATACTAGGAAAACAACATAGTCAAGGGGGAGTACCATCAATCTATAACATCTTAGTTTTAATTTAGGTTATTCATAACTGTTACCAAAATTCTCAAACCGTAACCTATAGTTATACATAACCTTTGTTACAATCCTAGACCTACCTTAGAAATATCTCTAGGATCTCACTAAAGTTTTCACATCCTACTTTCCAATGGTTAACTAATCCTTCACTCTGATACCAACTGTAGATATCCAAGCTTTATGTACATGGAAATTACATTACTTTTGTGGAATACTAAATATATGAAAAAGACAGACACCCAAAGTCCATATTAGTTTATTGTCTTTGGAAACTTGGAACATAATCATCTAATCATGGTGAGAGATCTTCAAAATCTCCCATAAAGATCTTCCCCGTTTTGTTTTGCTACCTAAAACCTTTATTTATATCCTGGGGAAAAGAAAAAATTGAAAGTGTGAGCTCAAATGTTCAGTAAGGGTAAACATGGAGAATATAAAACAAACCATAAACATTTGAACGTAAAACAAGAACATAAATTTTAAACATCTAAATCTTGAGAAATGGAATAAATCTTGGAAGTACGTAAGGAATTTATCATAAAGGAACATTAAACATGATATAATAGTATTGGAATAAATCATGTAATTTTGGAAAAAAAATAAGAACATATTATGATTTCCAGTAGCCAAGGAATTGGTGCCAAGACCATCATATTGGACAAAGTCCATTACTGAATCAGGTTTACTTGCCATTCCAGCCCTGTAATACTAAACCAGATTTACTTTCTATTCCATCCATGTCTATCTCAGGAGATATAAATCTTTACACAATGGATTATATGGAGATATAGGTCCCACCAATCTCATAATGAAACCATTCTTACATGTTCCACAAAAATTTACAAAAAATCACCATAACATAACCCATGAAATCAAATGGGTTTCTAAAACATCCTTCCATCACAATTGATATAAAACAAAGGGACTTCCTAAATAAAATTCCATCATAAACATAATAAAATCATAGAAATAAATGGTATACAAACATAAACCTACATAATATTATATTGAAAATAATTTTGATAAAACACTTGAGCTTCATTCCAAAGGAAAATATAATTTCTTTAAAAAAACATATTATTTTCTCAAACTATCATGCAATTTAAAAATAAAATAATCTAGTTGAAAATAATCTTTTGAACATATAGAGTAAGATTAATGTAAATTATGCATTAATAAGACGTAAATATACATTCGTGTTGTATGAGTTAAAAAAACATTCTCTTTTTACTTTTACCGAAAAAGTCAAAAAGTACATCATATGGTAAAAAAATGATTCCTTACATACCGTATAGTAAAAGTCAAAAAATGGTTAAAAATGAATTTAAACATACATAGAATAATGGTAAACATTTTATGAAAACATTTTTATAAACATGGACATGGATGATTAATATATCCCCAGAAAATACTTACGTATAATCATTCTTAGATAAAAATGAGATTGAAAAATTATCCCTTACTATAGGTCCAATTTCATACATATGTGTTCAAAAATCCTGTATAGTAGGATTATACATATTATTAACCTGTAAAAGAACCATGATAATATTTATTATATCTTATAATATTTATATTACCCGTTCATTTGTCAATTCTATGTCAAAGCAATGTTTTGGGTAATAATCATATTATTTATCGAACGCGTTTGGAATTGATATTCTTGGTATTATTACATAGATAATGGTTTAATTACTTACATAATGTAAAAAATTATTTATATATCATATATATTCAGTATATAAATATATATAATAGATCGATAAAAGGAATGGAATCCACCATTCATGGAGATAATTGGCCGTACGTATGCATGAATGCTGTTTTCATTTCCTTATTAAATTGAATGGAAGTAAGTAAATGAAATATATATACATAAATCAAGTATTATTATTATGTCATATATTTAATGATTATATATTATATATAATTTATAATCATTCTTGAATGGTTAACATTTGAAATAAATCTCATCGCATTGTGAAGATGGTAAGCCGTACGTAAACACGAGCGACAATATCATTCCCATAGTTATTGAACGATATTGAAGTGGATGGTGTATAATATCTCATAATTAGTATAATGTTTTAATAATCATATATAGTTATTATTTCCACCATTATACCAATCCTTTTATGGGGGTGGTGCGAAACAGATTACACCCCAGCGTGGAGACGGTAATCCGTACGTACGCACGCATGATGATTTTGTTTTTTGTAGGATGGAAAGAATGTGAAATAGGGTTGTTTAATATTTATAATAACATATTAGTATATTATTTAAACTTATTTTATTACTTTATAATTAAAAAACTAAATAATAGGAAGTATAAGGGGAAATAAATTTGAAAGAATCAATAGAAGAGATTACCTCTTTCTCGATGAGCCTCCTTTAAATTTCCTCTGAGGGCACTAGAGTTGGACTTTTGGGAAGAACAAAACATATTTAATTTTACTAGAAAATTTTAGAAGATAATTATTCATGGTTTGGCTGAGCTTGAAGGATTAAAATGGAGTGAAGAGGAGAAGGAAGAGGTTCCCTTTTATAAGAGAGGAGATGGGCACTTTAAGAATGTTCCAAAATATTAATTTATTATAAATTAAATTGAAACTTAAAATCGTCAAAAAATTATTTTATTATAAGATAAGATTATTTTTGTTCGAATAACCATCATAAAATAATTTTTTGACAATTTTTGAATATTTTTTTTATCCTTATCTTTTCGGTCTTACCCTTATTTTACCCTTTTTAATCTTACCGTGATATCATGTTATTTCCACATTGTTGGTTATTGTAATTACCATATAATGTACAATGACCGAAAAAAAGTTATTAATGACATATTTGTACTTATATTAACCATTTGGATGAATCATAGATATTTAGGAATTTAATATCATTAAATAAACTATATTATGTTTTAAGTTATCAATTTTGGATACTATTCCTACATGACTTTTTTAAAAATTCATAACAACCTTATTACTTCTATGAAAAGGAATTAAATCAAATATAATATTTAAATATCAATAAAAAAAAATTCTTTGATGACATAAAAATAACCAAATTATATTTGTTTTAATATTTATAAATTCATTTATTTGAATCCTTCAATAATGAGGTAATCACAACATTATAATTGTGTCAAAAATAAATATCTTTATCAAATATCTAAAAATTATAAATAAAATACCATGATGTAGGAAATATTTTTATATTTATAATGACTATTTATAAATACTTTGATCTATTATATAAGCCCATATTAAAATCTATTTAGTAAAAGATATATGTTTAGGTTATAATTATCTTTACTTTAAATTAAGACTTAAAAAGTGTCATCACATCCAAGTGAATCCATGGATTCCCAAAATCAACCCAAGGATGACCATGGTCTGAAATATCTCATCCAATAGGATTATGTCATGTGTTAGGTAGTTCAATATTATTATAATATTATTGTTTACCCTTATTTACTAGATTTACCCTTTAACCATGGTAAATAAAATAATTACTTAAGTTACTATTCATAATGTCGAAAAATAAAATAGTACCTATTTAAACAATTTTAACCTTATAATTACAAATATGGAATCCATTTTTATAAATTCAAAACATAGAAGTTTCAGTAATTAATTTAAAATTAATCCTGTTGTCGAAAAAAATGGGGTTTTGTTTAAAACATTGCAAAAGATTGAAATGTTTTTACATATGAATTCAATGTAAAATTAATGAAATTTACTTACATTGACTTAAACTATGAAAATATATTTTATTTATACTTTAAAACTATTCAATAATATATTTTAATCATATAAACTATTTTGATGAAAAAAGATGTTTTCAATTAAATTTTATATTATTTTCACTATTCATCAAAATATGAAAGTTATCAGAAAAATATCATAAATTTATCCAAAATAAATTTTTACGTCCCAATTGAAAATAAAAAGTTTATCTTGTCAGATATTTAATATAAAAGTGTAAAAAACTAGATTTGAAAAGCGTATGCCATCAAAAGGCGGTAAAACTGCAATTTTTTTGAAAAAATACTTCTGTTATTCAAAAAAGTTTATTTTGATCTCATATCATGTTCTAGAAAATGAGTTGGATGAATAAAAATGATATAAAATTCACAATTTGGTTAATACTACTCATAAAGTCTAGTTTATATTTCATTAAATAATAATATTTAATAATATAACATTGTTTTGTGAAACTCGGTATTGCGTACAACACAAGAAATCGAGGAAGGTCACTCTTGCATGTAACACAAGCTAATTCAATGTTGAGTGTAGTGAAAGATTCCTTTGGTGTTTCACATAAAATAATCCAAACTTAGTTCATTTATACATTGAGAAAAATCTATACTCAGTGTTGCATGAAATGAATTCTATTAAAAGATCTTGAAATTATGTGCAACACAAGCCAAAATAGTGTTGCGTATACTCCAAGCTAATACGATGTTGTGTATAGGGAAATATAATCTTGGTGTAGCATAAAAAATAATTAATCAAAGAAATTAAAAGTAATTTATCTTACAAAATATTAGGGTGTTACAATTATAGGGTTATTTTCCATAATATATGTTTTCCAAAAAACTAGTTCCTAGGGTTTCTACAAAACTTTATCTTATACAAAGTGAAACAACCCTATCCCCAATAGTCCAGATCCAATGATTTTTTTTATTATATTGGTATAAGATACAAGGTATCCCATCCTAAGGGATGAATAGTTTTTTTCCTAGTAAACCAGATATATACTTGTGTCATACATTATATTTGGAAACAAATTCCAACACAATTTTTTCATGACCATAACATTATTACCTTTAGAATATCCTTTAATATGAAACATAGTAATATTTATGGAATTTTGGTTAAATGGAAAAAAATATGGGAGAGCTCAAATTCTCTGTAAGGTTTAAGTATAATAGAAGAAATTAGGAATCAATAAAAATACTCAATATGGAAATGTAAATAACTGAACCCACATTCCCTGTGATAAATAAACTGAGAAGGAAGTGAATTTAGAGATAATAAGAATGAGAAAATATCATGGAAACTAATCAATATCACAAGTTAAAAAAACATTTAATTTTATTGAATAACAACACTATCATAATTGGATAAGGAACAATCAATATAGAAAGGTAAATAACTGAAAATACACGACATTTAATCTTTTAACTGATAATGAAACGCATCTAGATATAATTTTATAAAGAAAATGTCCTACATAGTTATAAATGAATACTTATTGAAGGAAATGATTAGTTATTGGATGTCATGTTTCCTAGGACCATGATACGTTTTTCATCAAGACCATTCACAAGGAATTTTAAAACTGATGGGTAGAAACCCATTTAAACAAGGATATCCAACTGATTCATCACATAAGACTATTGCTGCATCAAGGGGATATATATAAATATCCCCACCTAGGTCATACCTATCCAAAATAATTTCTTATATATAGAATAATCAACTTAATTCATAAATAATGTTCCTTATCAAATATCCATACTGGGTAAAGAATATCGATTTATCAATATTTCCAAAGAAAAAAATGACATTAAATATAGAATAACATATGTAGGAATGATATACGATTTTATAAATAAACATATATATGACAAATAATATGGTTATTCTTTGGGAATTTAATGACCAATAATCATAAGATGGTGAGTAATATAATGTGAAGTTAATGACTATAAAAATTAAACACGGAAGTTGTTGGTCAGAGTGGAGTACTCAAGAGGGGGGTGGAGTGAATTGAGTGTATATAAAAATTTATGTTAAAAGGGTATTATTTGAAATTCCAACTAATTTAAAATTCAATTGACCAGTTAGCCAATAGTGAATTTATAAGAGCTTGACTGTTGGATTAATTTCTCAGAAAAGTGATTAGTTCTTAGTTATATCAATTTGATAATTAATACAACTTTTTAAACTAACCTAATAAGCCTATAATATTATAAAAACTTTCTAAGACTAACTATTATAGTTCAATTTGGTTTTATAAAATATGGGACAAAACATAGTAAAAATAAAAGTAAAATCACAATGGAAATAAAATAAGAGGTTCAGTCTCAAGAAGAGACCTAATCCTCTCCACTTAGTGATCACGTACCACCAAGAAGTTTAAATTAATAAATAGTTTAATCCACACCCTTGATCAGGGTTCCAAACAGAAAACGAGCTTTCCAGGCCACAAGACTTCTACCACAGTTATTCATGGGTACAAACTACCAAGTCACACATGGAACTCTTACGCAGTTTCTGTGGGAGTAAAAAGGTGTTAAATGTTTTGGGTGGAAGGATATCTTGTATCCTTTAGTTTGATTCATAAGACAATGTTCACTTTATAGATAAATACACACACTACTCAAAAGTACGTAAAAATACACACAAAAGAGCGAATAAATATGAGAAAGGATTTAGAAGGATCTGTTTGTCTTGAGATACAGCTCTGGACTCTTTAGATATAGCTGAGATGAGGTCTGTGTCCTCTTCTAAAAGTTGAAACTAAAACAGAGTGTCATATTATGGATTCTAGGTACAAGTATGGTTCTATAGGTACATTCCTCTTCTTCTTTGATATGATGAAGTAGTTTTTTAGTTCAATGTAAAACTTGATTGAGATTTCCCCATGCGTTCTTCTTTGTATTCTTGAGCTAACAGTGGGTGAATGAGAGTCAAAGATGTTCTTCTATATGTATCTCACATGGTCACACCACACTCCCTACTACTTCTCTTTTAAAAATGAGTTTATTCTTGAGGGCCGATAGAGATCATGATCTTTCCACATGCATTGGTTCATTGCACCTCATACTGTGTACTGAATGTCCTACAAAAGATTATTAAATATTTTAGTATCATTAAATGAATCAAATATGACCATTAGAAATAATTTTAATAAATGGGAACTTAAAAAATATGTTGGTGACTCCTCTTTCAGTTGGTTATTCTATCAGTGAGTCGTCCTATTGGTGAGACATTAGTCAGTGACTCTTCTGTCGGTGAGACATCAGTCAGTGAGTCTTCTTATTAGAGAGACATCAGTTGATGAATCATCTATTAGAAAGACATCAGTTGATGAGTCTTCTATCAATGAGACATCTATTGTTGACCAATCTGTCGGTGAGACATCAATTGGTGAGTCATCTGTTGGTGAGACATCAGTTGGTGACTTCATGTATCAGTGAGTCATTTTTCTGTTGGTGTCCTTGTTCTTATGTCGGTGTTTGTGACAGATACTTAGATAATTTTAGATGTTCTATTTGTATTAAAGTATAACAATGTCAGAATGTGTTAATACCCATAATTACACATAGATTATCAGTTATAATCTTGTTCATAATTAAACGAACATAATTATTTATATGATTGAAATAATCTGATATACTAGAAAATCTTTGACATGATTTAGGATTTTTTATGAGGTAAGATATGCGACCTGTGATGTAGACATTATTTTTGATAATGACATAAGATATACGTTATAATATATGACATGATTTGTGATAATTAAAACCATTATAGTTAGAGATAGTGTCCAACAATATCTAATGGGAAAACAAAAGTGAATTTCAATAATATATATAGTTAAAATGATCATAAACCATCATTATGAAGAATATAGATGGTATTAATACAACACATACCATGAGGTGTATAAGTAAAATAAGGGAAGTTATCATTAATGATTATAAATACCATAAATATCTTTAAAAATACTCATGAGAAAAATACCATTTTCATTTTGAAAAAAACATTTTTTAAAACAGAAAACATTTTGAGAATACTTTTCTTTGAAAATATTTTTTTAAAAACCAAGAATTCAATTAATATTATGAAGACATTATTTTAAAAATGAAATTTTAAACATGAAAATGAATTCTAAAAAAAATAATGTTCATATGGGAGGGTAATTCCGTACCTGTCATTAAGAATATTCCTTTTTCACAATAAAAATGTAATAAAAGTACTTTATTTGGAAAATGACAAAAATATTCCTTTGAAAAAATTTTCTAAAAAGAAAAGGGGTAAAAATTATTTAATAAGTAAATTTTAAAAGTTTTATTTTTTTTGAATTTTTTTTTAGAAAACATTGTTCAGGAAGAAAAATTATTTCCTATTGAGGGGATAAATAAAGTTGGATTTTGTTAAAAACATTTTTCTAAAAATGCTTAAGTAAAAAATGATGGAAAAATGGTACTATTAATTGAAAAATATCATGAATAACCAAATGAGAATAAAATAAAATGTTTTTTAAACAATTATAAAATTATATCCTTCAACTAGAATTTAAGAATAATGAAACTTGATGAGAAAGAGATTATGAAAAAACCCTTACAATGATCCTAACTTTGAAGTGAGAATTAATCAATGAATTGATCATGCATATCAGATGTAAATCTAAATTAATAAAGTGTAAATACAACATAATATAACCTAAAGTCATTATACACAAAATCATAGAATATAAAAAATGAAAAAGATGAAATATATCCTAATGAAAGGGAATTAAGTTATTAAATTCTTTTACACTTGGAAATTTTCTTGCCAAATCTACATAGATTAAATAATGAAAATTGAATATTAAAATACCATGAATAATTATTTATTCCTCATATTTTTCATGACTCGTCCCCTGGGGTCCGTGTCGTGACTACCCCAAGCCTTCCTTCCAAGGCTAGGGGATAACGACTAGCACTGAAGGCATATTACCTAAAACTGAGAAGGCATTGCCGTTATAACCTGTAAACACATGCAACTAAGCACACAACAAGATACAAACTCAAGTAAAATGAATAGTAAAAAAGGTGAATACAGTAAGTAAATGGTGGCCAGAATACAAGTCCAACAGGAAATTACCTGGAAAATTGGAAATTAAAAGACAACTAATAGGTGAAAAGCAGTTCCTAGATCGTCCACCATGAATCCTACCTGAAGGGTAGGTATAGCTCACGAATAACCATCTCTATAGTTTGCCTTGTCTAACATCCACCTCTGAGCTACCTCCAGTCTCGGTACTCTGGTCCTCAGTCAGCGTTGTCTATCATCTGCACCAAACACAACAAGGTGCAGGCATAACCCGTGGAGGGGTGAGTAGAATGATTTTCAATAGGGACCCCGAGACCCTCAAGGTCTCCCAAAATCCACAATGGAAAAACCACACAGCATGAAAACAACTGACAACCCTACTTAGGTATATGACCATACACATACCTATGTTATCTAGTATACCCATCTCAATCATGAGGAAAATACGAAGTCCAACTCAAAATCCCAAAGCTCAACTGTTCTATAATTGAAGGAATACCACAAAGGTAAGTTCCACATAGGTACGCCACATAGAAGAATACTAGCAAGGTATTACCACAAAGGAAAGTACCAAACAGGTACATACTCAGATCACAATAGGTATATCTCAAGTATGGTAGTAAATATAATTATATATAAGTGCTGAATCATCTTAATCCATTAAGAGGCAGACCCACATAGAATCCTAAATCCTCATCCAACCAACAGAGGATCGTAGTACATCGTTAGAACCACACATGATCCTAGTACCTCGTTAGAACCACACAAGATCCTAGTACATCATCAGACCCACGCAAGATCCTAGTACATCGTCATTAAGTCTTTAGACCCACATAGGATCCTAGTACATCATTAGTACATTGTCAAACCCACACATGATCCTATTACATCTTCAATATGTCGTCATACCCTCATTGAATCTTAGTAAATCGTCATTACGTCGTCAGACCCACACAGGATCCTAGTACATCGTCACAGCCAGATACTGGGTTCCCACACTAAGTTCGCTTGTCTCCGGGAGGGTCTGCTACATAATCCACTAGTCGATACTCCAAATGCCACAAAGTCTCACGAATTAGTATTTCAAAGTACCACCACATCATAGGAGTCTCAATTCAATAGAAGGTGTGTCAATCGAACGCCTGGTCTGTGAGTTATTAGCCTTTTAGTTCCAAGGGCCCGGTTGGATTCGTGTTCGATCTATCCTGACCATACCCTAACTTTATACAAATCTTCAGTGGGTTATACCAAAGGTACCATCTTCCTCAAAGGTTTCCAAAGCCACTGACAGTTCATCAAACGGGAACCGGGTGCCAAAGTTATGGCCGATAGAGCGAAAGATGGGTCGAAGCTGGCCCGGGTCTAGTCCAACCCAATCAGACCGACCTGTCCAGATGCAGCGTGGGCTGACCCGACCTAGTTTGGGTCGACCCGACCTGTGGTGTGGTGCAGGGGCTGTGGGGTGGCGCGAGGGCCGTGGGGTGGAGCAGAGGCCGCGAGGCGGCGTGGAGGCTGCGGGGCGGCCTGGGGGTTGTGGAGGTGCCTCAAGGCGGTGGGGGTCGCGGGGCGGTGCGGAGGCTGCGAGGCAGGGGGGAAGCGGTGTAAGGGTTGGCGTCCTTAGAACCAACTGTTTTGTACATTGATTACCTGAATTTTCACTTATTATATATTGTTCATTGTTCTGCATGACTATAATATAATAATGTTCTGGAATATTTGTTGCATTAATAAGGTCATAGCAGATCCCTGCTATGATGAGAACCTTGAAATGCTATAACAATATTCTTAAATAAAGTTATAGGGTTGGATGACATACTATGATAGGACACATAGTATATAGACCGTCATGTGTGAGTACTCGTAAGAAGATGAGACTCTCTCTCATGGAGTTCGCACTTGGTAATCTACAAGATGGGAGATTATGACAATAGACACGCCAGTAGTAATTCCACATGTCTTGGTGTAATCGGATATTGCTATCTACGAGCGTGTGTAATGGTCCTTAGACTGGAAGATTATCATTAACTCATGTCATGACTCGTGCACTTAGATTTACTGACAAAAACCGTCACACAAATAGTTGGCGGGAAGTAGGGTGCGTTGGGTGCATCACGAGTGACATTTTGTTAATGGATAAGTCGAGGAAGGATTTTTCACTTCCATTTATGGAAGTTGATATCTCGGCCCTTTGATTGAAATAGAACTGTCGCATTAAATTCCATGGCCATGGTGTGAACAATGAGTTTATTTCAGGTAGTCAAAGAACGAAAGATCAAGCATATAGGTTTATGACACTTCCATGAAACCTGCTTGATGAGATATTGAGACAATGGGATTAAATTACACAGTAAGCATTCGTATGAGGTGATACATCAATGCGGGGTCAACTTCTTTCTCTTGGGTTCCTTGACCTATTGCTAGACAGTAATCTTGGACTTTAGGAAATCCTACCTAATGCCAATGAGTAAGAGGCCTAGAGGGTCACACACTAAGTGTATCCAAGTATCTCAAGTTGAATAAAGATTATTACCGTACGTGGTTTAATAATTATTCAAGTAAGCCTAAGTTGTTTTAAATGATGGAGGAAAAATAAAATAAAACAAGTACACACCGTGTATTATTAAATGTACATGCCGTGTAGTTTTATTTTGGAAATGAAATGAATAAATGAAAACAAGATATACATGCCGTGTACATTTAATGTACACGCTGTGTAGTTTTCAATGAAAAACAAGTACACGCCGTGTATTTATTATTTCACGCCATGTAGTTTTTCCAGTCGGGACTTTGAGGATATAATATAGTTTTATTAAATGATATTTATTATAACCAGCGTGAGCGCATGTCAAGGAATTAATTATTTGACATGGGGGTTTTCAATAAGAGTTAATGAAATAAATGAAATGAGTAACGCGTATATTTATTGTCATAACTCTACAACCTCAAACTCGATTATAAATATCCTCACAACCCCAACTCTTTTCCTACACAATAGAATTGTTGTGCACAACATCTTTGGAGAATTCTTTCAAGGCCAAAAGAACCTCTTCCTCCAAGAACTCTCTCAAGACCGAGAGAGATCCTCTTCCATCATATCAAGACAATCTATGGTAGACAATGCACGAAAATTCTTCTCCACGCTAGCACCCAGAGAATCCTTTGGTGACATCCAGAGATACGAGGTACACGTGTGGATCACTGCTAGAGGGAGTCTACACTTGGCTTCTGCGACGCAACGACGGATCACATCGAAAACGTGATCAGGAACATCAACGAAGAAAGAACACCCAAAAGGTATTTCTTTATAATTAATTAAATTAATTATAATCAACCTATAAGGATACTTTTTTGTGGTTTCGGGACAAACCATATTATTTGTCTTTTTCTGTGATTCGATCCGTAGATACTGGCGTTTATCATCATATTGATCCCGGATTGATCATTGCTAATGACAAAAAGCCAGGTGGGCACATCCACCCACGTGCTTCTGCTGCGCCCAAAACCTTCAAATGGTATAAGAGTGAGGTTACAAAGTTGATTATATTTATTTAATTTTCATTGATAATTTATGCCTTTATATTTGATTCAATTCAAAATAAATCGTTCTATAAATATGAATAAATGAGATCTATTCTTCCTTCTTCGTTTCTCGATTCATATCACAGAAACTGACTTTTAATTTTAATTTTGATTAAAATAAAAACGAGGAACTCATCTGAAGGATCCGCTCTTTCTGTCTATACAACATGGGATTAGACGGCATGTACTTAAAACTACACGCCATGTACTTAGGTTCAATGAACCGACACTGGTCCACCAAACCACACCGTGTGAATTGATTATGCCTATGTTTTAATCACATCGTGTTGACCAGAATTGAACGGCGCGTGGAAACTGGAATACATGACGTGTATATTGGAGAAACACGCTGTGTAGTCCGTTCCGGGCCAGGTGAAACCATGTACAAAGATAAGCCGCGTACCGCGTACACGGGATTTCCAAGCCGGTTACCTCGTAACAAGGAAGTACACGTCGTGTACTCCAAAATTTCCAAAGTACAGAAAACACGCCAAAGACCCGGCGTGTACTTTGGATAAAGGGTGAAAAGAAAAATACACGCCGTGTAATTATAAACTACACACCGTGTACTTTCCAGAAATGGAATTTCACCAAGTTTCCTCCAATGTACAAAGACCCGTACAAGGAATATTCATGAGAAGAATCTCAAGGAAATTCATAAAGGAATTTAAGATAAATAATTGATTAATTATAAGATCATAATTAATTGAATTCGAGTGCGTGTTATGTTAAATAAAAGAACAATTAAAAGAATTTGAATTCTAAATATGCGTAAATGTCATTGCATGCTATGGATGATCATGAGCTAGACCAAATACCCTTTTTATGTGTTTGGTTTCATTTAAATTTATTTAATTTAAATTTGTTGTCCTGCGAGCCTTCTTTCAATAAAATGTAGGGCCTGCGTGCCCATGGTTTCTTTAATGTAAACCCATGTAATGGGGGATCTTCCAAGCCATAGGAGACGGTTCAAATCCCAAAGACGAGGTGAAACTGACGCAAGAAGATACAAAGGTGGACTGGTGGGAGCTGCAAAAAAAGAACCAACAGGTTTAAGGTGTTTTCCCTAGGTCAGGGTTAGCTTATCAAAACCACTAGATAAGCTAACCAATAGAAGCTCATGATCATGCCATCTTATTTTATTTCTGTCTGATTTCATAGTTTATTTATTATGTATGTGTTATCTTGATCACATAATTAATAAAATGAACAAGCATGCAAATATGGAATAAAATAAAAACTGGACTATGCGTAAACATTATCAGAACATGGTTAATCACTTAAGCAAGCATCACTTAATATTAACAAGCATGTGATAATGAAAAAATACGCATAAAGGAATAAAATCCCTCAATACCATATTAAGTCAGACCAAGCCTTTCGTTACCTGATTAAGGGCAAGACTCAATAAAACTATGTGTTTGACCAACCCTTGTTGGGACACTTACTTTTATAAAGGAATCCCTCATGAAAGGTTTCGGGTTGAATTAACCATATTACATCAAGAGAAGTAGCCCTTCCTAGACTTGGTGTAATATTGGAGGCAAGAGTTGAGGAAATCCCAGTCAGGATTTCAGGATTGGGGAGTCCACTCAACAGATCAAGGAACTGTAAGCTCACAGTTGGCAAAGACCTGCCTACCTAAATACCTCTAAATAGATTGACCAACCCTTGTTGGGGTTATGCGAAGGGAAATATGGATCCTTGCCACTAGAATGTCAAAGCAACTGGACATTCCAACTTCATTTGTGAGGGCCATTGGGACTTGATAAAATAGTGGGAGAATTAATTAATTCATTCATTATTTTTCATAAATTGTAATCAAGAAAGTACTAATAAATCTGCTCTTTTAAATTGTAGAATCAAGATGACAAACTCATCAACCACATTTTCTCTGCGATCAATACTAGATAAAGACAATATCCTCACCAGAAGTAACTTTCAGAAATGGTTTAGGCGCCTTCGGGTTATCCTACGCCATGAATGAATGTTTTACGTGCTGGAGTCCTCACTTCCTGATTCTCCTGCCCCAGGGGTGAGTGATGAAGATTTCCTGGTCTATGATCAACATTAGAACGATTCTCTCGACGTTCAATGTTTGATGCTATCATTGATGTCTAGTGAGCTCATGATGTCTCATGAAGACATGGATGCCTATAGCATGATTGAGCACCTCCGTGGTCTATACCTAGAGAGAGAAAGACAAGAAAGGTTTGAGATCTCCAAGGCTCTATTTCAGAGCAAGCTTGGAGAGGGGGCCCCAGTTGGGCCTCATGTAGTCAAGCTCATTGGCTACATTGAGCGCTTGGAGGTTCTAGGGTTTAAACTCCCTGAAGAACTGGGTACCAACCTCATTCTTGCTTCACTCCCCCAGAGCTTCTCAACATTTGTTGTGAACTTCAATATGAACAACATTGAGAAGTATCTGTCTGATCTTCTCATCCTCATTCGCCAAGTGGACACTGACATAAAGCGTGAAAAGCCTTATGTCCTCATGGTGAATAAAAGGAAAGGTAAGGCAAAGAGCTTTAAGCCAAAATCTTCTTCAAGGCCTTCCATGAAAAGGAAGATCAAAGGGGAGGAAAAGGAATATAATGCTGTTTGTTTTGCATGTGGTAAGAAGGGCCACTGGAAGAAAAACTGCACCCAGCCAAGGAAGCAAGGAGAATCTTTAGATGCGTTTGTTATCGAATGAAATCTATCTGTTTCTACTAATTGGGTATTAGATACTACTTGTGGTGCTCACATATATATCCAAATACAGGAACCAAGTAGATTCAGGAAGATTGATCGAGGGGAGGTAGATCTACGAGTAGCTAACGGAGCCAGACTTGCTGTTGTAGCTATCGGGGACTACCACCTCACATTTCCTACAGGGATGGTCTTGGTTTTTAAAGGTTGTTATTATGTGCCTTATGTTACTAAAAAAATTATTTTAGTATCTAGATTATATACTGATTGATTCATATTTGAGTTTGGAAATAAATGTTGCTACTTTTATAAATATTGCATTTGTTTTGGTAGGGCACATTTATATAATGACCTTTATGTGTTAGAATACACAAACCAAGTAATGGCAATCGATAACAAAGTTAATTCACATGACTCATACCAAACCCAAATCTGGCATCACCGGCTATGTCATGTCAATGAGAAACGTTTGACAAAATTACATCAAGATGGGTATTTAGATTCTTTTGAACTAAAACCACTTGGTGTATGTCATGCATGTCTACAAGGCAAAATGACCAAAGCCCCATTTAGTGGGAAAGTTTAAAGAGCTAAAGAGATTCCATAATTAGTTCACACAGATGTGTGGGGACCATTTCCAGTTGAAGCAAGGGGTGGGTTCTCGTACTTCATAACTTTTACTTATGATTTTAGTAGATATGGATATATCTACTTAATGAGGTATAAGTCAGATTCTTTTGATCGGTTCAAAGAATACAAGAATGAAGTTGATAACCAGATTAGTAAGAAGATTAAGAAACTCTAGTCAGACAGAGGAGGAGAATATCATAATCAGGACTTCATTGATTTCTTACTGGAGTTTGGGATTCTATCTCAACTCAGTCCTCCATACATTCCACAATGGAATGGTGTAAGCGAAAGGAGGAACCGCACCCTGTTGGACATGGTGAGATCAATGATGAGTCATGTGAGTCTTCCATTATCCTTTTGGGGATATGCATTACAAACAAGAGTGCACATACCAAACCAAGTACCGACTATATCGATAAATGGTATTCCATATGAGTTATGGAGTGGATGCAAAGCCATGTTATCGAATTTACATGTGTGGGGTAGCGGAGCATTTGTTAAGGCCTCTTCAGGTAACAAAAATTCACCCCGAGGCACAAAGTGTATCTTTATAGGATATCCCATGGAAACAAGGGGATATTACCTATACAACCCCTCAGAAAAAAAGTTTACAGTGGAAAGACACACCATATTCCTTGAGAGGGAGAACATCTCTAAAAGATATAGTGGGAGTGAGATAGGCTTCGATGAAGTCGAGGCTCAAGATACACTTGAGTTAGTACAAGAACAGATTCCACAAAGCCCCGTGGAAGAACAATATATTCTAGAGACACAATAACTGCATAGGAGCACGAGAGAGGTGAGAGAACCAGAACGATATGGTTTTCCTGTCACCGAGGATGGTGACTCATTATTGGTTGAAAATGATGATCCTCTTACCTACAAGGAAGCAGTTGAAGGCATAACTGTTGCCAAGTGGTAAGAATACATGAATTCTGAAATGGATTCCATGTACCAAAACCAAGTCTAGATTTTGGTAGATACTCCAGTTGATGTAAAGCCTATTGGTAATAAATGGGTATTCAAGAAGAAAATGGACATGGAAGGGCAAGTCTGCACCTACAAGGCACGACTGGTTGCAAAAGGTTTTAGACAGCGTCAAGGAATTGACTATGATGAAACCTTTTCACCGGTTGCGATGCTGAAATCCATTAGAATCCTATTGGCCATTGCTGCTTACCATGACTATGAAATTTGGAAAATGGATGTCAAAACAGCTTTCCTTAACGAGAACCTCCAGGAAGATGTCTACATGACACAACCTGAAGGGTTTGTGACTCCAAAGGATGCCAACAAGGTATGCAAGTTGCAGAAATCCATTTATGGATTAAAGCAAGCATCAAGATCATGGAACATTCATTTTGATGAAGCTGTAAGAAAATTTGGATTTGTTAAGAACGGATGTGAGCCTTGTGTCTATAAGTAGTTTAGTGGGAGTGCAGTCGTTTTCCTAATAGTATATGTTGATGACATATTACTATTTGGAAATGAAGTACCTGTCTTACAGTCAGTTAAGGAATGGTTGCATAAATGCTTCTCTATGAAAGACTTGGGAGAGGAAGCATATATTCTTGGGATCAAGATCCATCGTGATAGATCCAAGAGAATGTAGGGCCTGAGTCAAAGTACATACATTGACAAGATACTGAAGAGATTCTATATGGAACAATCCAATAGGGGATTGTTTCCAGTGTCACATGGTATTTATCTTTCCAAGAAAATGTGTCCTTAGACACATGAGGAAAGAAAGAGAATGGAAAGGATCCCTTACACATCCGCGATTGGGTCAGTCATGTATTCTATGATATGTATGAGGCTAGATGTTGCTTACGCATTAGGTGCAGTAGGCAGATATCAAGCTGATCCAGGAGACCGCCATTGGATGGCAGTCAAGACTATCCTTAAGTATCTGAGGCGTACTAAGGATATGTTCCTGGTTTATGGAGAAGATAAGGAACTGGTCATCAGAGGACATATAGATGATAGTTTCAAGACTAATCAAGATGACATGAAGTCGCAGACTGGATAGATCTTCAGTTTGAATGGTGGTGCAGTGAGCTGGAAGAGCTCAAAACAAAGTGTGGCGGCAGATTCTATAGCGGAGTTCGAGTATATCGCAGCTTCTGAGGTAGCTAAAGAATCAGTATGGATGCGAAGCTTCGTCCAAGAGCTAAATGTTGTACTGAGTAGTAAATATTCTATCACACTCTATTGTGATAATACTGCAGCGGTGGAACTTGAAAAAGAGCCAAGGTCACATCAGCGGACAAAGAACATACTTCGGAAGTATCATCTCTTCAGGTATTTTTCTCAGAGAGGTGAAGTTTCAGTGAGTAGTATTTCCATGGAAGACAACGTGGCAGACCCATTGACTAAATCCTTGACTCAGCAAAAACATGATAATCAGGTGAGGTCTAGCGGACTAAAAGTCGTAGGCAGTTGGATCTAGTCCAAGTGGGAGTTTGTAAGGGTTGGTGTCCTCAGAACCATCTGTTTTGTACTTTGATTACATGAAAGTTGACTTATTATATATTGTTTATTGTTCTGCATGACTATAATATAATAATGTCCTAGAATATTTGTTGCATTAATAAGGTCATAGCAGATCCCTACTATGATGAGAACCTTGGAATGATATAACAATACTCTTAAATAAAGTTCTACGGTTGGATGACATACTATGATAGGACACATAGTATACAGACCGTCATGTGCGAGTACTCGTAAGAAGACGAGACTCTCTCTCATGGAGTTCGCACTTGGTAATCTACAATATGAGAGATTATGAGAACAGACATGCCAGTAGTAATTCCGCAAGTCTTGGTGTCATCAGATATTACTATCTACGAGCGTGTGTAATGGTCCTTAGACTGGAAGATTATCATTAACTCATGTCATGACTCGCGCACTTAGATTTACTGACAAAAACCGTCACATAGACAGTTGGCGGGAAGTAGGGTACGTTGGGTGCGTCACGAGTGACATTTTTTTAATGGATAAGTTGAGGAAGGATTTGTCCCTTCCATTTATGGAAGTTGATATCTCAGCCCTTTGATTGAAATAGAACTGTTGCATTAAATTCTATGGCCATGGTGTGAACGACGATTTTATTTTAGGTAGTCAAAGAATGACGGATCAAGAATATAGGTTTATGACCCTTCCATGAAACCTTCTTGATGATATATTGATACAAAGGGATTAAATTACACAGTAAGCGTTCGAATGAGGTGATACGTCAATTCGGCGTCAACTTCTTTATCTTGGGTGCTTTGACCCATTGCTAGATAGTAATCTTGGACTTTAGTCAAGCCCGCCTAATGCCAATGAGAAATAGACCTAGAGGGTCACACACTAAGTGTATCCAAGTATCTCAAGTTGAATAAAGATTATCCCCGTATGTGGTTTAATAATTATTCAAGGAAGCCTAAGTTGTTTTAAATGATGGAGGAAAAATAAAATAAAAAAAGTACACACCGTGTATTATTAAATGTACACGCCGTGTAGTTTTATTTTGGAAAGGAAATGAATAAATGAAAACAAGATATACACGCCGTGTACATTTAATGTACACGCTGTGTAGTTTTCAATGAAAAACAAGTACACGCCGTGTAGTTTTTCCAATCAGGATTTTGAGGATATAATATCGTTTTATTAAATGATATTTATTATAATCAGCGTGAGCACATGTCAAGGAATTAATTATTCGACATGGGGGTTTTCAATAAGAGTTAATGAAATAAAGGAAACGCATAACGCGTATATTTATTGTCATAACTCTACAACCTCAAACTCGATTATAAATATCCTCACAACCCCAACTCTTTTCCTACAAAAGAGAATTGTTGTGCACAACATATCTGGAGAATTATTTCAAGGCCGAAAGAACCTCTTCCTCCAAGAACGCTCTCATGATCTAGAGAGATCCTCTTCCATTGGATCAAGACAATCTAAGGCAGAAAACACAAGCAAAGGCTTCTCCATGCTAGCACCCGGAGAATCCTTTGGCGATGTCTAGAGATACGAGGTACACGTGTGGATCACCGCTTGAGGGAGTCTACACTTGGCTTCTACAACGCAACGATGAATCACATAAACAACGTGATCAAGAACACCAACGAAGAAAGAACACCCAAAAGGTATTTCTTTATAATTAATTAAATTAATTATAATCAACCTGTAATGATCCTTGTTTGTGGTTCCGGGACAAACCATCTTCTTTGTCCTTTTCTATGATTCGATCCATAGAGACTGGATTTTATTGTCATATTGATCTCGGATTGATCATTTCTAATGAAAAAAATCCAAGTGGGAACATCCTCCCATGTGCTTCCACTACGCCCGGAACCATCAAGCGGCACAGAGGCCACGGGAGCCGCGAGGCGACGTAGAGACCATAGGGGCCGCGAGTCGGTGTGGAGGCTGTGGGTGCCGCGAGGCGACACGGAGGCTGGGGGGGGGGGGGGGGTAGGTGGCGCAGAGACCGTAGGGCGGTGTAAGGGTCATGGTCCGGCAGGGTGACCATGGTGCGGCGGTCCTCCACCGCTGGCTGGACGGACAACCAATCTTTCCATGTAGCGTGGTTGCGCGCCGTGCATTCACCGGTGGCCGGTTTGGATGACCACTCTTCTTTCGCTGTCATGTCACAAATCCTCCTTCTTCCATCATGAGGAACACACCATTCATTAAGAACAATGGAAGGGGCGGGCCATGTTTATTTGGCCCGCACCCTCCACATTAGAGCGGTAGAAAGCGCCTAAAAAAAATCTTGAATCAAGAAGAACATCCCGAATGGATAAAGGGAAAATTTTAACATCAACCCTACCTCGATTACTCACTAATGTCAAGGAGAAGGAAAGAATGGACATTAGTTCATTGTAGTTAAAGATGTCCCACATTGGTGGATTTCTCGAGGAAGGAGTCGAAGTCATTGTAGAACGTCGACATTCTTCGTTGGAGAAGCGTTCTTCTTAGAGAAGAAGAATTTATCCAAAAGCTCTCCTTTTCCAATCCATTCTCCCAATTCCACCCAAAATGAATATTTTCCAATAGGATGTGTTTCATAAAATTAATTTTTAGAACAAAATTAAATTGGCATCATTAATTATGATGAGTTTGGCATAATAAATTTAGAGGAAACCTGGGGTCACCCCCCTCATTAAAGAGGGAGTTGAAAGGTTTCCTCCAACTAAAGGCGGTTCGGGTGGTACCTACCTCTAAATTCAAAATTGGGTGTTAATGGATCGGGTGGTCCCCACCACTGCACATTAAATTTGGAGGTTTTAAGCTCGGTGGTCCCACCTCCATAACTTTCATATGGGAGGTTTAAAAAAAAATTAATTTCATTATATATTTATTTCCATAAAAAAGTGAAAAAATATATTTCACCGTTGACCTACTGCGGTTGAGGTAAATGCCTCCTTAAGCGAATACCGGCACTTCTAGTTCAACAGTGCCCTCAGATTTAAATTCCGAGCTCCAGTTCAAAAGTTATAAAAACCCACTCGCACGTTTACTAAACATACCCAAAAAAAATTTATAAAATTAATTTTGGGCACACCAGGCCTCTGAATCACACACCATCAATTTTTGCGGACTCGTAAAATTCCCATATATTTAAAAAAAAATTACATGGAAAATCTAGGTCTTTACATTATCCCCACCTCTGGGGGTTTTTTCCCTAAAAGGCACATCACAAAACTAGGAAAACAAGTGGGGGTACTGAGCACAAATCTGAGCCTCCCGCTCCCATTTTCTCTCCCGGAGGTTCCTGTGCTGCCAGCAAACGTGCACCAGAGGTATCGACCTCCCACAAAGGACCCTATCCTGTTGATCCTCAATCTCAACTAGAACCTCCGTAAACATCACCCCATTGTCGATGTCCATATCGCCGTGGTTGATGATGTGGGTAGGATCGTGCACGTATCTCTTCAGCTGGGATACGTGGAAGGCATCATGCACCCGGTGCAACTGAGTTGGAAGAGCTAAGCGGTAAGACACCTTGGAAAATCTGCTAAAGACCTGAAATTTTCCAATGAAACTCGGAGATAACTTGTCACCTCAGCCAAATCTCCACAAACCTCATCGAGGTGAGACCCATAAAAAGACGTGGTCTCCATCCTCAAACTCCAGAGGTCTCCATATCTTGTTGGAATAAGACTTCTCCCTACTTTATGTAGTCTTCATGCTCTCTTGGATGATCTAAACCTTCTCTATGGTTTCCCGTACCATCTCTGGCCCCACGAGTGTTGACTCGCTTTGGTCAGTCCAGCACAAAGGTGATCTGCAAGGTCACCTGTATAACACATCAAAAGGCTCCATCCCAATGGTAGAGTGATAGATGTTGTTTTATGTAAACTCCACCAAAGGGAATTTATCCTCCTAGCTACGGCTGAAGTCGAGGACACAAGCACGTAGCATGTACTCAAGGGTCTGAATGGTCTGCTCAGTCTGGCCATCCGTCTAAGGATGGAAGGCGGTGCTCAAATGAAGTTGTGTCCTGAAAGCTTACTTAAATCCATTTCATAGATGGGAAGTGAAACATGTATCATGATCGGAAACAATCGTCAAGGGTACTCCATGTAGCTGCACAATCTCCTGCACATAGAGGCATCCCATGCTCTATACTGAAACCCACTCTCTGATCGGTAGGAAGTGGGACAACTTGGTGAGTTGGTCGATGATCACCCAAATAGAATCATGACCTCTGGATGTACATGGAATTCCTGTCATGAAGTCCATGGATATCTCATCCCACATCCACTCTGGGACCTTTAAAGGCTAAAACAAGCCGACTGGTACCTGGTGATCCGCCTTTACTTGCTAAAAAGTGAGGCACTAAGAGGCAAACTTTGCTACTGCTTTCTTCATTCCCAGCCACTAGTGCTGTTGTTGGAGGTCTTGGTACATCTTCTCCACTCCTGGATGTACTGCTTGAGGGTATGTGTGTAACTCCCTCAACACTTCCTCCCAAAGATACAGTGGTACTACGGTACGTCCTTTGAAGATAATGACATGCTCCCTACCTTCAGAGAATCCATCAGGTGCCTGTCTTGTAGATATTTGAGCACATCGAGCCTCGCAGTCAGCGTCCCCACGCTGTGCCTCTCTGACTTATTGAAGAAGTGTGTGTGTGTGTGTGTGGGGGGGGGGGGGGCTGACTGTAAGAGACTGAAGAAAATATGCTCTATCTCGATCCATAAATGATATGCCACGAACCAGGACGGGTCGCCATCCAACCCGGCGCCGGACCCGGTCCGCGGCAAGGCCCGTAGGGCGTTCCCAATCCCCATGGGATGACACAAGTGCCCGGGTACCAAGAGTAGCAAGTGGTAATGATTTTACCCAAAATAAAAGACAGAAAAACAACTAACCAGATAAATAACTGAAACTAGAAATAGACAACCAAACACGCCCTTAAACTACGAACATGTTTAAATTCTACAACTCCAACCAAAAACCCAAAATGAACAACAACAGAAATAGAGAACTAAGCTCCAGTACCAACCTCATACGACACGAGAAATTGCATCCCCAAGATACCAACACCAACCGGCACACGAAGACCAACAGCAACCAGAGCCACCATCGCCGAGCACGACGCACAACCTGGGATACACAAGAAACAAGAAACTACATACACCCAAGGGTGTATGTAGGGTGTGAGCTAAAAGCCCAGTAGGATGCCACTGAGAAAAAGGTTCCATACCACAACATCAAAAGACAATTCAAAGTGCTTATTAAAAATTATACTTTCAAAATTCTTTTAAAGAAAACATTTACAAGCAAAAAGATAAAGAAAAAAATTACTAAAAAGGATTCATTTCACAAATACGATTTTGAAGAGGAAGAGGAAAGTTCATTATGGGCAGACACACACACACACACTCACACACACACACACATACTCACTCACACACACACACACACACATGCTCTCACACACACACACACACACACACCCACCCACCCAAGTTGTCCTCCATATGCCGACGGAAAGCACCACGACAAAGATAGTAGAGCACTATGGTTAAAACCACTAAGGATCAACTAGCTCGAGTGGGACCCTAGAAACCTCGTGTCTCAGTGAAACGTGGCTTAGAAGGCCACGAACCTCAGAAAACGTGTCTTAGAAGGCCACGATCCTCAGAACATGTGTCTTAGAAGGCCACGACCCTCAGATATCATGTTTAGTTAGTGTTGCAATCATCAATCTAGCTAAGTGAAACATGGACGATACCCATCAGGTTCACTAGCGCACTAGTTCTAGTTCGCCCACCGAGATACCCAGGGTTTTCCCATGTGCTCAAACAAGTTTTACATTCACATAGTATATTTATTTCTCATTTTACAGACCAAACAAGATATTGCACACAAAATTCACCATTTGTATACCAAAGCACTATTTCAAAGACACACGCACACGACATGTCTCATTTTATAAAAAAATACACCACTTTAAAAGTGAAAGCATATTCAACTCCTATAAAGAACCATTTTAGCGTCATATAGATACACCAACAAATCATTTGAGTTATTATTGAAATCATTTCCAGAAAAAAACAAGAAGACCTTACAGTAAAAACAGTTTGATTTTATACAGAGGTGTCACTTTAAAACTTGATACACGAGGTAACCATGTAAAAACTTGTTTTCCATTATTCAAACAATTTTTCATTTCAACTTCAAAGGTACACAACAAGGAAAACACACCAAAAGTGATTCATATACTTTGAAAATGTCTATTTAAATATACAAACACCTAAAGTGACTTGAAAACACCTTTCAAAAGAAACCATTGCGAAATCAATTTCACAAATCAACCCTTTAAAAACCTATTTTGCACTCTATAAACAATTATTAAACACTTCTAAAATTTACCAAAACCGAATCTAAAGGAAAAACAAGACAATTTCTTAAGACAGGTGCAATTTCCATCACGCATGCATGTTACACCATTTTTAAAATGCATTTCACAAAACCTCTACAGCACTACCAAAACATTATAAACCTAATTCGCATCTTGAAACTAAACCATAGAACATATTAAGATAAACTAAACAAGCAAATTAAATTATCTAAATGATGTAAAGACATATAACCACCTACCTCAACTAGGAACAAAAAAATGACACGGCGCAAGACTCCAGTTGCGCAACGATCACATCGTATCGAGCTGTCAAACAGGTCCTAAAACTATAGACCGTTAAAAAAGTTGAAAAATATTGTTAACATAATAGTAATATTAATAATAATAACAAAACTAATAGTAGTTATATCAATAACATAATAATAATAATAGCATAATAATAATAATCATAGTAATCTTAGTAATAATAATATTTTAATAATAATAATAACAATACAATAATATAATAATAATAATAATAACATAATCATAATAATAATGATAATAACATAATAATAAAAATAATAACATAATAATATTATCATGATAATAATAATAATAATAACATTGATATAGTAACAAAAATAACATAAGAATAATGTAATAATAGTAACAATAATAATATAATAATAAAATTGTTATTGACATAATAATAATAACATAATAATGATTATAGTAATGATATAATAATAATATTAACATATTAATAATAACAATTCTATAATAATAATAATGATCACATAAATCATAATTTTATAATAACAATGTTAATAACATACTAAATAAAATGAAATAGCAGAATAAATTAAAATAAATTAAAATAAATAAAAAAAACTGACCTGTGTGGCGGAGCGGAGGAAGGATAAAGAAAAAGAAAAAGAAGAAGAGAAGAAGAAGAAGAAGAAGGAGAGAAGAAGAAGAAGGGGGGGGGGGGGGGCACGACAAGAAAGTGGAGGGGGGTCCAACACGAAGGCATGGCGGAGGCGCGGTGCGTTGTGGGTGGTCCGCTGCGGGTGAAACAGGGGTGCAACAAGGTCGGACCGAGTCAGAGGTGTGGCGACGCGGGTCCGGTGTGGGTGCAGCAGGGGAGCGGCGGGGTCGGAGGAGGAAGAAGGCGTGGCCGATGCGGGTCCGGTGTGGGTGTAGCAGGGGAGCGGCGCGGTCGGAGGAGGAAGAAGGCGTGGGGAGGGGGTGCGCCGCCGATGGAGGAGAAAACGATAAGAATGAAAACGTGGGGAGGAAGGAAAAGAGAAAAAGGAAGAAAAAAAGGTAAAATAAAATAAAAAAAATGGGAGTGGGGGGGGGGGGGGTGGGTTTCGGTGATGGCTAGGGTTTTCTAGGGGGAAAAGATAGATAAAGATAGTTAAAATTATTTAATGATATTAATATCATAATAATAATAATAATAATAATAATAATAATAATAATAATAATAATAATAATATGATCATTATTATTAGCAATAATAATTATAATGATATCATCATCATAATAATAAAAATAATAATAATAACAACATAATCATAATAAAAATGAATAATAATAGAAATAAAATAATAATAATAATAATAATAATAATAATAATAATAATAATAATAATAATAATAATACTATGAAGCCGAAGTTAATCGCCCGACAAAAGAACATTCACGTAGCGAGCGCTGCACGCTAAAAGGGGAAGGTCACGCGGCTACGCTCGTGCTCTGCTCGCACACCGAGTGGTGTAGAGAAAATACGCATTTAACAGCGCCACAACAAAGGTCTCTTTTCAGGTTCAGCCCGCACTTAACACTAGTAATTACATAAGCGAGCGATTCAACTTATGAAATAAAAATTTAAAATTAAGGTCATACCTCAAGGCGAAGTCCGGGCGTGACATGATATCTGCAAAGCGGCCAGCTGCTCCGTCACCTCACCTATCATCTGTATACTAGACCTCCTGCTGAGTGCATCTTCTACAACATTCCCCTTCCCAGGAGTATAGACTATCTCGAAGTCATATTACTGGAGGAACTCAAGACAACATCATGGTCTCAGGTTCAGGTCCTTCTAAGAGAAGATATACCTGAGACTCTTATGATCTGAGTTGATTGTAAAATGCTCATCCATCAAGTAATGTCACCACATATTCAAGGTGAATACCACTGCTACTAACTCCAGGTCCTGGGTAGCATAGTTCTCCTCATGCTATCTCAGCTGTAGAGAACGATATGTGATCACTGCTCGTTCCGACATCAGGACACATCTGAGCATGGTTCCTGATGCGTCGCAGTAGACTACGTACCCTACACCCTTTTATAGAAGCCTCAAGATGGGGGCACTAGTTATCCTCTACCTCGGATCCTGAAAACTCTGCTGCCATCACTCCGACCACACGAAAGGTTTCCCCTACTTCGTCAATGCTGATAAAGGTGCTATAATGCTAGAGAATTATGGCACAAATATCCAGTAGTATCTAGCCAAACCCAAGAAACTCCGTACCTCCGTCACACTCCTGGGTGGCTCCTAAGCAAGTACTGCCTCAATCTTCGCTAGATCTAATGCAACTATAGCCTCTGATATGACATTTCCTAGAAAGTGAACTTCTTGGATCTAGAACAGGCACTTATAGAGCTTAATATAAAGTTGGTGCTCTCGGAGTGTGTCCAGTACTACATGCATATGATAGACATGGTCCCCCTCGGTAGTCAAGTAAATCAGAATGTCGTCGATGAAGACTACTATAAAGTGATCAAGGTATGGCTGAAAGATCCTGTTCATGAGTCCCATGAACACTACTGGATCATTGGTCACACTGAATGGAATAACTAAGAACTCGTAATGTCCATACTAATGTCTAAAAGATATCTTCTGCACACCCTTGTCTCATACTCTAAGTTGGTGATAGCCTGATCTGGGGTCTATCTTCGAGAACCATCGTGCTCCCTTCAGTTGATCAAAGTGGTTTTCAATTCTCTAGAGTGGGTAGTTGTTCATCACAGTCACCTGGTTCAAGTGCCGATAGTCAACACAAAGCCTCAATCTCCCATCCTATTTCTTGGTGAAAAAATTGTGGCTTCCTATGGAGAAACACTGGGCCGAATGAACCCTTTCCCCTGTAAGTCCTCCACATGTACCCGTAGCTCATGAAGCTCCACGGGATCCATCTGATATGCTGGTGTAGATATCGGTGCCGTATTAGGGTACAATTCAATGTAAAAATCCACCTATCTGCAAGGAGGTAGACTCAGAACATCATCAAGGAAGACATCTTCATACTGGTCCCCCACTATAGGATAACTCGAACTATCCGCATCAACTACTCTGAGGGTAAGGATAGCTAACTGAAGAGTGATTGGCTTCACTCTCCTCTGGGTAAGTTCATCCTATGCTGCAAAGGCTCCCTTATCACCAGTGAAGGTATACCTGGTCCCATCCTTGTGGGTACACTACACTTTGCACCTAATACATTCAATCTGAGCATGGAATTTAGATAACCAGTCCATACCCAAGATGACATCTTAAGGCCTCGACGCCGCTTCTAGGAGATCCCAACCAAAGCTCTCATCTCCTAGAGTAAGCTCACACTACCGAAAGCGGTGCATAATTGTCAAATACACTCCCGCAATATTCTATAGCTGTAAGGATCGAACCAATGACTCCATTAAAATCTCCTAGCTTCAAACGAGGACATAGTCAATAATAGAATGACTGGAACCTATGTCTATAAGTACTGTAGCTAAGTTTGAGTAGACATAGATCACACCTCGTATCATCTCCAGAGCACCATGGTCATAGGCCTTAGCTACCTGGAGATTAGCTTGCCCCTCTCTACATGCTCCCTGTGGTCGGAGTGGACCACATAATGGTGGTGGTGGTAACATCTTGAATTGTCGCCCACAACCAGCTGCACATACATCTCCTCTACCACGTCCGCCAGCTCCATGCAGGCCTCCTCGGTCAATCCTCTCTCTCTTCCTGGGCGGTCCCTTGACAGTCTGTAAATCATCTGTATGGTGGGTCAGACAGTCACGAGCCATGCGACCCATCCCACCACATGTGAAACACTGCCTGTTTCTTGCATGACTGTATCTATCTCCTATGACCCGCACAACCGATCCTCAGTCATCGGTCGTCCACCTGTAGGTCTGGTCCCCTTGGACCTCTATGACATCTATCTACTTCCAGTTTTAGAAGAATCTTCTTCGTGATGTCCGGAGGTGGGTCTCTCTTTTGGTGACTACTCAGTAATAAAACTCTCCACTAAGAGGGCTCTCTCTAACACCCCCGCCAGTGTCGGGATGCTGAGAGAAATCATCAAAGCGCAGATCTCCCACCTCAGTCCCTGCACGAAGGTCCGGGCCCTGAATAATGGGTCCCACACTATATCAGTGGAGTTTCAAGAGAGGTTAATGAACCTCACTGAGTACTGAGCCATAGTCATGCTTCCCTACTGCAGATGAAAAAATCATGTATGCGCACTACGAGAAGATTCGTTGGGACAAACTCTACCCGAAACAGACTCTTAAAGTCTTCCTAGAGAAGAATCACCTCGTTGTGAACATGGAGCATCAAGTTCCACCTTCTGCCTGCTTCTACCTATAAAAGACTGGTAGCAAGTATCACCATGAGATCATCTGGTGTCCCTACCAGTCGGAAGACTCTCACTACAGCCTCCAACCAATCCTATGCCACCTCTGGGTGTATCTCTCCCCTGAACCTGGGTGGCCTCTGGTTCTAGAACTTGTGAAACACACTCAAGTGGTGTGAACCCTATACTGTTGCGGCTGGTGGAATCTGTGGCTCAATGGGTAATGGTACCACTGCTCCCTCTTCTGGTGCCTCTACTGGAAGAGGGCCCGACCCCGAGGGCTCGTCGCTCGGTGGGCTATCAGTACGTACTATACTCGGAACTATAGCTAGCGGTCTTTGTGGAGGCATCCTGAAAAGAAATGGGTGTTCCACGGTCAGAAATTTATACCTAGTGATATGACTCAAAGAGATCACAAATAAAACTCTTCAAAACACACACACAATCAGTGTTTTTGTGCACTGAGTCAGAAATCAAAAGTCAGGGTCCTGGTGTATGGATACGTCGGCCGCCGCACCAACACTGGATTCCCTAAACTGATAACCACACTCACTAAAATTTACACTATTGTCGTTAAAAAGATCAGAGTCCTATGTTTTATGGTAGAACCGACTGCTTTGATACCAATTTTTCATGACCCGTCCCCCGAGGCCCATACGGTGACTACCCCAAGCCCGCCTTCTATAGGCTATGGGCTAGCGACTAGAACCAAAGGCGTATTCCCTAAAACTGAGAAGGCATTAACTTTATAACCTATAAACACATGTAACCAAGCAAACATCAAGATACAAACTCAAGTAAAATGAATAGTAAACAATGTGAATACAGTAAGTAAAATGGGTCCAGAATACAAGACAAATTGGAAAGTACAAGGATAAATGGAATGTTCAAGACAACTGATAAGTGAAAAGTAGCTCCTGGACCGTCCAACACAAATCCTACCTGAAGGTTGGTACATCTCATGAATGGCCATCTCTGCGGTTCACCTCATCTAGCATCAACCTCCAAGATACCTCCAGTCCTGGTACTCTCGTCCTCAATTAGTGCTGTCTATCATCTGCACCAAACATAACAATGTGCGGGCGTAGCCCATGCAGGGGTGAGTATAACAGTACTCAGTAGTGACCCCGAGACCCTCAAGGTCTCCCAAAATCCACAAAGTATTTACCACACATCATGAAAACAACTGACAAACCTACTTAGGTATATTATCATACATATACCTAAGTTATCGAGTATACCCGTCTCAATCATGAGTAAAACACAGAGTCCAACTCAAAACCCCAAAGCTGAACTATTCCACAAAGGAAGGAATACAAAAAAGGTAAGCTCCACACATGTATGCCACACATAAGAATACAACCATGGTATTACCATGAAGGAAAGTACCACACAAGTACGAACTCAGCTCATACTTGGTATATCTTAGGTACGGTAGTAAGAGATGATTAGATATAAATACTGAATCATCTTACTCCGTTAAAAGGAAGACCCACGTAGGATTCTAAATCCTCATCAGACCCACAGAGGATTGTAGTACATCGTCAGACCTACAGAGAATTCTAGTACCTCATCAGACCCACACAGGATCCTAGTACATCGTCAGACCCACACAAGATCCTTGTACCTCGTCCGTACGTCGTCATACCCACACATGATCCAAGTACATCTCTAGTACGTCGTCAGACCCACACAAGATCCTAATACATCGTTAGTACGTCGTCAGACCCACACCAGATCCTAATACATCATCAGTACATCATTATACCCACACAGGATCCTAGTACATCATTAGTGCGACGTCAGAGCCAAACAATATCCTAGTACATCATCAGTACATCGTCAGACCCACACAAGATCCTAGTACATCATCACAGCCAGCTACTGGGTTCCCACACTACGCTCACTGGTATACGGGAGGGTCCGCTCCATAATCCAATGGTTGATACTCCAACTTCTAAGAAGTCTCACAAATAAGTATTCCAAAGGACCGCCATGTCATAGGGTTCTCAACGCAACATATAGTTGGTCAATCAGACGCTCGGTCTGTGAGTTATTATCCTTTCAGTCCTGAGGGCCCAGTTGGATTCGTTCGCGATCCAACCTGAATGTACCCCAACTTTGTCCAAATATCTAGTGGGGTGTACCAAAGGTACCATATTACTCCATGGTTTCCAGCATTGCTGAAAATTTTTCAAACGGATTCCGGGTGCCAAAGTTATGGCCGATAGAGAGAAAAAATGGGTCGAAGCTGGTCCGGGTCTGGGCCAACCCGGCCTGGGCCGACCCGATCCAGTTCGGGTAGAACCAGCCCGCACTAGGTGGCCCAGCCTGGGAGGTGGTCCACGGTGTGGCGTGGGGGCTGTGGGGTGGTGCGGGGGCTGCGAGGCGGTGTAGAGGCCGCGAGGTCCGCGGGGCGGCACAACAGCCATGGGGGACGCGAGGCGGAACAGAGGCCATGGGGGACGCGAGGCGGTGTTGAGGACGCAGGGGCCGCGAGGCGGCACGGACGCCATGAGGTAGCCCGGAGGTCTGGGGGGGGGGGGAGCCGGCACAAAGGTCGTAGTGGCCGCGAGGCAGCGCAAAAGCCGTGAGGTGGCGCTGGGGCCGCGGGGGGAGGGGGGGGGGGGGGTTGCGAAGGCCGCAAGGAGGCGCAGAGGTGCACATAGGACAGAAGGGGGGGGGGCAGCTTGAAGGATGCAGGGCAGCCGTGGTGCTGTGGTTTTTTGCGGATGGACAGCCGTTCTCTCCGCACGACGTGGTCGCACGGTGCGCTTGCATCGGCAGTCGGTTCAGCCGACCGCTCTTCATTTACCACCGTGGCATAATGCTTCCTTCTTCCATCACAAATAACACCCCATTCATGAAGAACGACGGAGTGGTCAGGCCATGTTTGTTTGGCCCGCAGCCTCATTTTTAGAGCGGTAGCAAGCGTGTCAACAAAATATTGAATCACGAAGAATATATAGAACAGATAATGGAAAAATTCAAACATCCACCCTACCAAGATTACTCATTGATGTCAAGGAGGAGGAAAGAACGGAAGTCGGTTCATCATAGTTGAAGATTCCCCATGTTGGAGGATGTCCCGAGGAAGGATTTAAAGTCATCGGAGAACATCGACGTTCTACGTTGGAGAAGCATTCTTCATTGGAGAAGAAGAATTCCTCTGAAATCTCTCCTCTTCCAATCCTTTCTCCCAATTCCACCCAAAATGAAAAGTAGCCAATATGACATGTTTCATAAATTTAATTGTTGGAATATCATTAAATTGGAATCATTAATTACAATAAGGTTGGCATAATTAATTTAAAGGAAACCTAGGGTCACCCCCCTCATTAAAGCGGGAGTTGAAAGGTTTCCTCCCATTAAAGGGGGTTCGGGTGGTCCCCTCCTCTAAATTCAAAAATTGAGGGTTTTAGGCTCGTGTGGTCCCCACCATTACACATTCCATTGGAAGGTTTTAGGCTTCGTAGTCCCATCTCGATAACTTTTTTATGGGAGTTTTCAACAAAAATCAAATAAAAGTTTAGTTTTATTTTATTTTTATTTCCACGAAAAAGTGAAAAACCATCTTTCACCCTCGACCTACTACGGTCGAGGTAAAGGTCTCCTTAAGTAAATACCGGCACTGCGAGTTAAACGGTGCCCTCAGAATTCGATTCTGATCACCTATTCAAAATTTATAAAAACCCGCTTTCATGTTTACTGAATGTACCTGAAAAAAGTTCAAAAATTCATTCAGGGCACACCGGGCCTCGGAATCATGCACTGTCAATTTTCACGGACTCGTAAAATTACCATAATTTTTTTAAAAAACTTTACATGTAAATTATAGTTATTTAGAATATTATATATCAAATTGTAATTATTTACACCATAAAATACAAATTAGGTTCATTACATTAATATATGTCTCAGTAAAATGAAATTGAGACCAAAATCCCTTACCTCATGCTTCCTTTGGATGAACATCAATTTCTATCATTTGTTGCGATTTGAAAATTTTTATTAAATATTACATAATGATATTAATACTTAAAATATAATATATTATCATTTTATAACATCATATCACCAATTTATTAATAATCCTTCATTATTTTGATTGTTTTAGTTGTTAATTGAATCGTTTTTTGTTGGTGTTTCATCATGTAAAATCCATTTCTTATGAATATTATATAGTTTCATACTCTAAAGAATAATTATAATGAAATTATTATCATATTTATACATCAATTATACTTTCAAATATAATCATGAATGATGGTTATGAAAAATGTAGTATGTTATGATCACGAAGATGGTAGGATGTACGTATGCATGAGAGACATTTCCATTTTTCACTGATCATTATGAAAGGAGGTAAGAAATATTTTAAATTTGAAGAATTACCATAATATAATTAATATAATATTATATACCTATATATTTCATCTATGTGGTGTGGTGATAAAAAAAGAGTCACATCACTTCTTGAAGGCGGTAGTCCACACATACATGAATGGTGTTATCATCATTATGTGAGTGAAAAGGATTAAAAGAAAATGATATATATTTTATATAAAGAATAATGAATATGTAATAAATTTATTTATTATTTCATTTATATAAAATTTAATATTAAAATTTATCTTTTTCACCTTCCATGTAAAGCATTAGTGAAAGACGAATGACATTGCTTCACGAGGTGGTAGTCCGCTGTACACATGTGTGACATTATTGTATCTGCTATAGAATAGAAGGTAAAATGATATATATTATACAGTGACTCCAAAGGAATTTATATTGTATAAATACAATATATATACTTTATATCCATAATTATTCACATCCTTGAGAGGTAGAAATTGAAAAACAATTGACATTGGTTCGTTAGTCCATAGTCTTCCGTACAAACAAACAATGATTTCAAAACCCCATTTGATGGATGTGAAGATGTTTTTATGTTATTAAATTATTATAAAAACATAAAATTATATATAATACACTTAGTTTTTTATATCATCATGGTTCAATAAAAATTAAAGTATTATAATGAAATAAAATAAAGACAGTCGTTGAACTACATTACCTTTTCTTCAGGTATCTTCTTTATGATTGCACTAAATCCATAAAAGGTTGAATTTATACCCCAAATAAGTCTTCTATTATTATTTTAGTTATGTTTTTAAGTTATTTGGTTAGGTATTGGCGGAAATAAATTATTTTTAATGTGTGAAGTGGAGAGGGGAGGGGGTGGCCATTTTTAAGTTAGGGAGAGGGAATACTTGGTATTTTGGTAAAGAATTAAGTTCATCCACATTTTTCATATGTCAAAAGAATCCAAAAAATGGAACATTATCAAACCATATATTTTTAATGTTTTAAATAATTCCTAATTTTTTATCAAATTTTATAGGTCATTTTTACACTTATCTTTTCAGTTTATCACCCTGTAAATCCATTTTTACAATAATCACGATAACTAATTTTTTTTACTGTAATCACTATTCATTTTGGTCAAAAAATTCCATTGAAATTATAATAAATTATAAATTATACTAATTAAAAATATGTAATCAGTTTTTTCAAACTAAATTAATTTATGTTTCGAAATATAATATGAAATTAATCCGCAAAACGTAACGAGAATGAAGGTTTTTTAAGTGAAAATATTCAAGAGGTTAAGATGTTTTTATAAACAAATTCTACATCAAATGGATTAAAAATAACCTAATTTGTTGAATTGTTATAAAATTGATTCAATTTTACTTTAAAAATAATTTAAAATATAATTTAACATTATAAATTATTTAAACCAAAGGGACATTTTCAATTAAAATTAAATATTTTTCACTATTCTCAAAAAATGAAACCTCTCAGAAAAATCCCAGAAATTCAACCAAATATAATTTTGATATTCCACTTTCAAAAAAATGAATTTTATTTTTTAAAATAAATTTTATAAATGTGTTAATAATTAATTTTAAATTTTGTACGCAAAGCATGATTAAACCATCTTTTAGAAAAATATAGTTTTTCAGAAATTTGGTTTCTTCTAAATGATTCTTATTTTTTATATTAAATAGAAAAATAATAAAAATTTTATATCTATATATTTAAATAAGTTAATTAATACTATTCATACCCTCTATTCCAAGGGATAGGTTGTAATTTTCAAATAATAACAATAAAAATAGTATATTATTTTTTAATAAAACCAGGTCTTGCATGTAATAAAATATTTTGAATAAATTCATTATTCCATGTAATGAAAGATTAAATTAGTGTTTTGTGTAATGAAATATATTTATTAGATCAAATTTATTTAAAAAATATATATCATAAAGTATCAAGGTGTTATATTTCCTCATTTTCTTGGTGTTTCCTATCATAAACACTATTAAATAAAGTGTACTTATTCTAGAATTTTAGGGTGTTTAATTCTCCCCTCCATAAATAAATTGCATCATTTCAATTTGAACTTTATCCATCTTATCCATGTTTTAATATTATAAAATTATATTTTTAGAAAACCTATATCTTAAAAAGGTATAAAAAATTATCCTCTTCATAAGAGAGATAGGGAAGTAAAATGTCCATATGGAACAATACATAAATAGGATTTTATGTAGGTGAAAATTAGTGTAAAGTGAAGAAATGGGCATGGAATAAAATATTAAATAATTATTGAGAGTGATATAGTGCATTGATCATAATAATTACTCTTCATTTGAAAAATGATCTTGAAACAATTTCATTACTGATCATAATAACCCTAAAGGTTATCAAAATCATTAAACTAATATTTATAAAATGTAAAGGCATTAATCCTTGAATATTTTTTCCACTAAAACATATACTAAAACAATGTGGTGTATTGAAATAAATTTATTCCAAAATATCCTTAAACTTGTGACATTTCTACCACACAATTTTTTAAAAGGGTTTTTTATGAATTTGAACTTATGAAAAACCTTAAACTCATAAACCATGATGGTATGCATAAACATTATGTTATGGAATGAAAATGCACTTCTAAAATTTAATAGAATCTTTAGATTCTTAATAATACTTATAACCAAAATACAACTGGTAAAATGATTCCAAATTTGAATTCTTGAATCCTAATACATAAATACTCATCCATTTTGTTTCCACATACGTCCTTACATGGAACAGAATTAGAAATGGTTCATTAATTTTAATTATCTATTCAAATAATTCATAATGGTTTGTAAACCAAATGTAAATTATCTTATGTATATCCCCTTGGAGTTTCAAACCAGGTTTACAATAAGGACAATTTTTATGCACCTGGAGATGATTGGGTCTAGTCCAATGCCCCATTTGGAGTTATTACCCCTAGGTTTATCTATTAATGAACCACGTATATTTTTAATATCCATACAAGGATGTATTTATAGGAATTCCACATAATATATACCTTAAAAAAACTATAGTATGTTCTTATATTATTATCCTCAACATGTATCAAAGGGTTTTGTTCTCTAATCTATTTGTCCAAAATCTAATTCCCAACATTTCTACTAAAGTTCTTATAATACCAACTATAATGTCCTTGACCCCAATATCCTAAGATGGTGTCCTATTTATTAAATTTTCATAATATACAAGAATAAAATCCCAAATGACCTAAAATTTTAGTAGTCTTGGTTAAACAAATACATACTTGAGTCTTACATTACATTTTACTAAATAAATTAAAACATAAAATTTTTCTAGGAAAAAATTATTCCCGCAAGAATATCATTTCAAATCGAATGTAATACTATTCATTTAATAATGGGTAATGTAAATAAATAAGGTTGAGATAAAATTATTAGATAGGGTTAAGTACAGTGGAAGAAATCATTAATCAACATGGAAAGGTAAATAATTGAACACACATGGCATGTGATTAATAGGCAAAGAAGTAAGTGCATATAGAGATAATATAAAATAGAAAATATCATGTATAATAATCAATATGGAAAGGTAAATAACTAAACAAAATTATATTTTCATCAATGACATGACTATTATAATTGGATAAGTCGTAATCAATATTGAAAAGTAAATTACTGAAAATGCAATCAATATAATCACTAAAATGACGATGAACTGAATCCGGAGATAATTTTACAGTGAAAATCCCCTAGTTAGTAATAAATGAATACTAAATGAAGGAAATTCTTAATTATTGTACATCATGTTTCCCAAAAACATGATATCATTATCATAAATACCTTTCATAATATTGTTTAAAACTAACAAGTAGAAACCCATTTAACTAAGGCTTTCCAACTGATCCATACCATGTGTTTACCGATGCATCGAGGAGATATCTATTACTAGGGAAAATTTTTTTATACTTATCCAAATCAGTCATCATATATTGAATAATTATTTTAAGTCATAAATAATGTCCATCATCAAATACTTGTATTGAGTAAAGAACACATATTTATCAATATTTCCCCAGATAAACAAATGAAATTCTATGTAGAATACTATATGTATAAATTATATATGTTTAAAAAAAATTCATGATAAATAATATGGAAATTTAGGGAAAATTTAATGACTAATAGTCACTAGAAGGTGAATAATTCAAGGGGAAGTTAATGACTACAAAAATTAAACAAGGACGTGAATGTCAATACTATCCTTGGTCAGAATGATCATAAAATGTATAGAATAATAAAATGAATGTTATCAATAAAACATATCCCAAGTGGAATATAATTAAAATATATATTTTTTATAGTTAAAAGATATAAATACCATAAAAATATCTCTAAAAACATTTCTGAATAATTTACCTTTTTCATTTTGGAAAATTATTTTTTAAACTAAATACATTTTGAAAATCCTTTTCATTGAAAATAATTTTTTTTAAAAATAATTTCAAAACTATTAATCACAAATTTTCTTTATAAATATATATTTAAACTTTTAAATTAATCTTCAAATAAATGATGGTAACGTTTGTGGGTAATTACATACATATCATAAAGAATATTTATTTTGCACAGTTAAATGGTATGAAAAGTTACTTATTTGGAAAGTGATAAGAATATTCCTTTTATTTTTTTCATAAAAATAAAAAAGGGGTAAACATGTCCTTGATAAATAATCTTTAAAAGGTTAATTTTTAAAATATAATTTTTAGAAAATATGGTTTTGGAAGAAAAAGGATTTTTGATCAAGGAGTGAAATAATTCCATATTTTCATAAAAACATTTTCTCAAAAAATTTACATAAAAAATTGTGGAATAATGGTAATATTTCTTAGAAAATATCATGAATAAATAGGGGATAATAAAATTAAAGGGTTTATTAAAATATTATGAAATAATCTCCTTTAACTATAATATAATAACAAAAAATATCAATGAGAAAGAGATTGTAAAATAAACCATTACAATGATCATACCATTGATGTGAGAATTAGCCAATAAATTTATTATGTGTATCAGATGTAAACACATATAAAAAAATATGAAATAAAACATAATATAATAAAAAGTCATTATACCCACAATCATAGAATGTCAACATTGATGAAGAAGTAATATAACCTAATTAAAGGAAACTGAATAATGAAATTTCTTTCCACTTGGTAATTTTTATGTCAAATAACCATAGATGTAATAATTGAAGTTGAAACTTAAAATAAGAGGAATAATTTTTTTATTTATATTATTACATTTCAAATAGGAAGTATTTATACCATGTATAAAAAATTGGGTTCATTACATTACAATATTCCTTAATGAAATGAAATAGAGACGAAATATCTTACATAATGCTTAATTTTGGGTTAACAAACATTAATTTTCTATATAGTGATTTTAAACATGTTATTAAATTATTTCATAATAAAATTACAATTTATAAAATCATATATGATCTTTTTATAACATATTATCATATTTTTTTAATAATATTTCATTATTTTCCTTATTTCGGTTGTTAATTTACTTGTTTTCTCATGAGTGTTTCATCATAAAAAATACATTTCTTAAGTATATTATTTATATAAATCACAAATTAAATAATAATCATTACATAATTATAATATTTATACATAAATGATACATTTACATCCAATCATGAATGATGACTATGAAAAATGTAGTACATTACGATCATGGAGATCGTATGCCATACATACACATGAGTTACATTTCCATTTTCACCGATCATTATGGAAAGTATGTGGGAAATATTTTAAATTTACATAATTGTAATAATTTCATTAAAAAAATTATATACATATATATTTCATCCATGTGGTGTGGTGATGAAAATAGAATCACATCGCTTCATGAAGGTGGTAGTCCACACATACACGGACAATGTTTTAATCTTTACGCGAGTGAAAAGGAAAGAAATATAATGATATATACTATATTTACATAATTAAAAATATTTCATTAATTTAATGATTATTTCATTTATATCGGATACAATCATTAACTTTATCTTTACCACCACCCATGTGAAGCATTAGTGAAAGACGAATCCCATCAATTCTTGAGGTGGCAGTCCTCCTAACACACAAGAAACATTATAATATATTCTATAGAATATATGGAAAAGAATATATTTTATAATGTTAATAAAGAGGTATAAATATGTTATAAAAATCATATATATAATTTATATACATCCGATGTTTATCTAAGAAAATGAAAGACATCAGTTGGTGAGGCGGTAGTCCATTGTACACATGAACAATGATTTTATAACCAACTTAATGGAAATATAGATTGTTTTAGGTCATGGAATTTTTATAAAAATATTAAATTATATGTAAGATACTGGGGTTATTATATCAACATGTTTTAATAAATAATTAAGGAGGTGTAGAAGGAAGTATAATAAAGAAGCTCATTGAAGAACATTATCCTTTCTTTGGGTATCCTCTTTAAGAGTGAACTAAAGCCTTTAAATGTTGTATTTATGCCCAAATTAAGGATTACAGGATTAAGTGAGGTAATTTGGGAAGTTATTTTGGTATATATTTTCATATTAGAAGTTTTTTAAATGTGTTAAGTGGAGAGGAGAGGGGTGACCTTTAATAAGTAGTGGGAGGACACACTTGGTATTTTGGAAAATAATTGAGTGATCCCAAATTTTTCATATATAATAAGGATAAAAAAGACAATTTTAAAATATTACATGTTTAAAGGTCTAAATTTTTCCATCAAAAAATTTTTATAAAGTTTTATAGGTCAATTTGACGCTAATGTTTTAGTTTAACCATATGGTTAACCCATTTTCCCTTATCTACAATAGTTAAATTTTATTACATACACTCATAATTTTGATAAAAAATTAAGTTGAAATTATTTGAAATTATTAATTATGATTATTATAAATATAAAATCCATTTTTTTAAAATTTTATTCATAAAATTGGGGAAAGATAATTTAAAATTAATCATGAAGACGTGATTGGAAAACATGTTTTTAAATTTAAAATTTCAAAATTTATAATGTTTTTATATAAAAATTCCAGATAAAAATTATTAAAATGACCTAAATAATATTAATTAATATAAAATTTATCTAAATTTCATTTAAAACCAATTTAAAATATAATATTACATAATAATATATTCAAATGAAAAGTTAGTTTTAATTAAAGTTCAGTATTTTTAACTATTTGTCAAAAATTAAAACCTCTTAGAAAATTCCCAAAAAGTTACTATAATATAATTTTGGTATTTTAGTTTCAATAATTATTATATTTATTCAAATAAATTTTAATTTTTTTTTAAAAAATTTATTTTAAATTATGTGCACAAAGTGTGATTAAACCGTCTTTTAGAAAAATTTAGTTTTTAAGAAAATATTCCTTTTCCTTTAAACAGTTATTATTTAATTTATAATAAATAGATAACTAATAAACATGCGTAAAATATAAATTGTTATAATTTAATTATTACTATTCATACCAATAATTCTATGGTCTAGGACATAACTATTAAATAATAATAATAATAATAATAATAATACATTGTAGTTCGATAAAACTCGGTCTTGCGTGTAAGACAATTTATTGAAGAAACTCATCATTGTGTGTAACACATGATATACTCAATTTTTCATGTAATGAAAAATATTTAGTTTATTTTATTTATTTATAAATTTATATATCATAACATACTGATGTTTTATTATTCCTCCTGTTTTTGGGGTTGTGTGTCATACACGCTAACAAATATAATGTCCTTATTTTAAAATTTCAGAGTGTTACATTTGAAAAAGTCATTTTCCTATAAAAAAGGGTTTTCATTAAATTTTATGTTTGATTTTAAATTTTTTATTAATTAATTGTATATTATTAATTTTAAATAATGAACCTTATTTTTAGATTCATCATAAAAATTTTAGATTAGGATTTTTTTGGGTTTTTTTGGAATGATTGATTTTTAGGTGAATAGTAAAAAACTCTATTTTAAGAAATACTGCAAATTTTATGAAATAATTAGTATATAAGTATAAAAAAACATATTAATTCACTTTCATGATCAAATATTTAATTTCTAATAAAAATTAAACATTTTAAAAAATATAATTTATTTTAGAACCCTACATTTGAGATTTTAGAAGTTTACTTATATTTTTCCCTAAAATAGATTTAATGAAATATAGTTGTATTAGTTTAGAATTATTTTTTAATATAAATATAAATTAAAAATAATAAAATTTATTTAATATTTTTAATTATAAGTTTAATATTATTTTATAAAATCCATTTTATTCTGAGGCATAAAATAAAAATTACTTAGGTTAAAATTGGTTACCACGGTAAAAGTCAAAATGGTAAAATAGTTATATATATGGGGAAAGAAAGCTAAAAAATGTTAAAAAAATGTCTAAAAATGAGTGTTTTAGGTCTTTATTTTCCTCAAGTCATCCTCTATACATTATTTTCCATGTTTTGGTTCAAATTTCCTTGAATAATGCTCCACTTATTAAAAAAATGCCACTCCTCTCACTTATAAAAGGAACACTTCACCACCCCACTTATCCTAAAAAAACAAGACCATTAATTTAACAAAAATATAACCAAATACATCTAAAAAATATTATCTATGTTATATAGGTTTATTTCCCCTTACATGACCACCCATCAAAGGATTAATCCAATCTCAAATTTAGTTATTCAATGGAGTATAATAAAAACTCCCAATTTACCCATTTTCATTTAAATTTCCTTAGGTCTTATTATTCTTATTAAAATTAAATTAAAATATACTACAATAATGTCATCATATAATCATCACAATTATATGTAATTATATTGACGTAATAATCATTACTTACCTTCTCCTTAGAAAAAAACGTAATACGTCGTCCATGTGTACATGCAGACTACCACCTATTTGAATGATGTATTTTATATTTCACCACCTTAAAAGTATGGTTTTATGGGGGTATTTAATGAATAGATATTATATCTATATCAAGTTTAATAATCATAAAATTTAAATAAATTCCTTCATTATTTTTGTTCGATGGAAAATGGAAACTTCGTCTCTGTGTATGTGCATACTATAGCTTCCATGGAACCAAATATGTCATTTTTTAACACCACTATAATGATATGATTATAATAATACATTTAAAAAACTAAATTAATTTCTATGACTTAATTTAGGTTCAGTAGATGTTATATTAATATTTTACTCATTATTAAAATACCAATTTTTTTCTTAAAATTATCAAAACAATCTCTCCACTGATTTCGTCTTCAAAAATTGCGAATAAAATTATCATGGAATTAAATTATAACATTATAAATCATTATAAATAATATATTCTAATAACATTGATAATATATAAATTATTTTTATAAATGAATGAGATTCAATTTTGGAATTTTAAAGCATGCAAAAAACAATCAAAATCCCTATCATCTGACGATGGAAATAAACTATAACTAAAAAATAAATGCATAAAAAATGATTATAATTGAATGATATATAGTGTAATAGATATTAATAAGGTTATTAAGTATGTTATTAACATTTTTGTGTTTATTATATAGAAATTAAAAAATCTCTTTTGGAAGTAAAGAGTAAAGGTAAGAGATTTCTCATCTGAATTTCTATTCTTCGAGATATATTCCGTATTCACAACTTATTTTATATTTAGGGTGTATATATTAAAATATGGATTTTATTTTCATAATTTTCAAGAAATTAAAATAAATTTCAAATAAATTTCATATTATTATATTTATGGGTTTCGATACATTGATTACTAAATCGGTAAGGGGTTCTCTAAACCCAACTTATTTTTTGAGTGGTAATTATTCTTATTTGACTGTGGTTATACATGATTATTTTCTTATAACCTATTATGATATTTTATTAAATTCATCCCTATTTTATATAGAATTACATTTTCAAATATAAGAAATATTCTTTTATGGATTTATTTCATTATAAAATTTGATGATGTTAAGATTACTTTCTATACTCTCCAAATATGTACATTTTCTTCCAATTCCATATTCAATCGCTTAGAAAATATTATCCTTTCATGTTATGAAATCAAAATATTTTTTTTGATATTCAATTTTTTTATTTTACTATTTTCAAATGGAATATTTATTACTCTTTTTATGATGTGGGTGTCATTGAATTCATATTTAATATCAAAATTGGGTTTTCCTACCATTATCTTATATTTTATATCCCAACCCACATTTACTTTGTAAAAAAATTATTTCATTTTGAAGGATGTTTTACTAGGATTTATTTTTAAACAATTATTGAAATATTATTGATTACAATATCTCAAAAATTATCTTTTCAAATGTGACGCATAACTTTATCTCTTTATGATTATATTAAGAAATGTTTCACAATGACTTTTTTAATCTCAATTAAATTTTACTATAGCTAAAAAAATATATTAATCCTACTGAATTACATTATATGAATCACCATATAAGTGAAATTATGAAAGAATAAATTTAAGAATTTTTTATATATCAATAAGTGTAATTCCTAAAGTCATTTTATATGATACCATTTTCAAATGTTATGAAACCCATTTTATTTCCAGGGTTTTGTATAATAAGAATAATTATTGAGTTAATGTGGTGAAAATATGTATGGATGATGATGGGTGGGGTCCTATATTTCCTGCAAATGAATTTTTAAAGGTTTTATATCATGGGACAAAATAGCATGGATCTAATTTGTTTTTCCATCACTTAAATAGTGATAATGATTGGGGTTTCCCACAATGTGATATATAATTATGATATTATTTGTTCCATAATTTCTTTTTATTATATGTTTCCAGGATATGAAACATTTTTAATGTCGTATTCCTATGGTTAGGACTCCTAGATCATGTTTATTATTTCATGTTTCTGTATTGTTTTTCCTAGGTATTTGTTTTTTTGTTTGAGATTACATGTTCTTATATCGTGAAGTATGGTCAGATATTATTTATCCATGTTTCTTTTAATAATAAATTTATCCAATTCTATTGTTTTTACTTATGTCTATAATCTATTCCTTGATGAAATGTTGACATGTGTTACCCTTACTAAGTATCTAAGCTCACACATTATTATGTTTCTATTCCCCATCATATGAAGATGAGTATAGTTTATGAGAAGTCTCTATGTGAGTCTAGTGTGATTTAGTTATGGAGAAATGTTCACAAGTATTATAAAATAAATTTATTCTATATCTGATCCTAAATGAAAGTAAGCATTATTTTATTGGGATTTTTAGATTATATGTTTCATATAAGGTAAAACATATGGAAAATATGTAAAATAAATATATATTTATCATCGTTTCTGTCACTTGGAAAACCCAAGATCATTATTTTGAAATAATAATCCTCAGTTGAAGAAGGAAATTACGAAGAGGGTGAGTAGTTTATAACCAATGAATTATTGAAGATGATCCTTGATTATATGGAAGAGTAGTAGGAAAAAGCAGCCTCTAATGATGAAAAGAAGTAGGAGGAGGTAACAATCATATAAATTGAAGAGTAAACTAAAAAAATATACAAGTGAAACCAAGAGAAAAGGAGGAATAAAAAATTTAAGGAAAACCAAAGTGCCTCTCTTCCCAACATTTGAGATACCGAAATTTTGTTACCCGCCTCAAAAAAGTTTTTTGAAGGATTCAATGAAGAGAAAGAAGAGTAGAGTTACACTGGATGGGCATCAAAATTAGTCAATGTTAAAAAATGGGTTAGGTAACTCTATAAAATACTGTTATTAAATGATCTAAATATGTAATGCTAAGATAAAATAGATTTATTAAATGTGATTTATGAAATGAACCCCATGTTTTTATTTATTTATTAGGAATTAATCTTTAGGAATTAGCTTAATAATTTATTATAAGAAGTAGTTTCAATTCAATTTCACCATTTTTGAGCTTACATGTGTATAGAAATTTTTCTCTTAGATGGTTTTTTAATTTTTATACCTATAATGATAAAGGAAAAAAATATGAGAAAATAATAGGTTTCACGAGGAAATGGGATTAGTAAATTTATTTATTTATCATTCAGTGACATATATTTGTATTTGGTTTTTGAAATGTAAAATAAAATTGAAAGCCATACTTAGGGTTTTTGACTAATTTTTGATATAGGATATAAAATTAATTTATTACTCCCATGATTCAATGATTTAGATTTCATTTTTAATAAGACTGAATAAGAAATATAAGTAATTAATAATTAGAGATAATTATATAGGTATCAATTTAATGAATCTAGATATAAATAGTAACCTTAATTTATGTGAATAAAATCACTCTTGCTATATTCGTGATTTTATTTCCAAAAATTCATATTTATTTATTTGTTATTATTAGGTATTCCATGAATGATTTACTATTATATTATGTTACCATTACTGATTAGATTCTAGAATAAATTGTTCAATTATTTATTATATTTTTCTCAATATAAACAGGGGAATGTATTCCATCTAGAACTTTTATTTCATCCTATCAATGTTATGTTTTTAAGAAATCACATTTAAAATGATTAAGTCATTTTTTCCAATACTATTTCCTTGAGACCCACCTTTACATTTTTATCTTTCTTTTTAACCCATATAATCCATTAATTAAATTATTAGGAAGATCCACATTATAATCCTATTATTTTCCTCTTACCATAATATTAGTATTTTTCATGATATACAATTGAATAGGTGTATAGAGGAGGTTATTCACGGTGTAAAGGAAAGTTATTCCATTAGGAGAATATGTGAGGTGTTTTTTCATAGGTTTTGTGAATGGTTTGTGATTATTATATCATTTTTTTCATTATTACCCCTCTTAAAAAATGATGAAAAATGGATTGTGTCTTGCATGGTTAACAAGTCATAATTACTCAACCTATGATCTTATTATAATTAATAAAATTAGTGTCACAAGGAGATAAAAAATGGTTTTGGGGATAAATGTGATATTTTTTCCAAGTATAACTATAAAGAAATTAAAAAAAGGAAAAAAGGAAAAAGTTGAAAAGATGGAAGATAAAAATATGAGGGTGCGTAATTTGTTATAGTCATAACTTTATGAAGCTAAATTTTAGTTTGGGAAGTGGGGATAGATTACATAAATTAAAGAGGTGTTAATTTTCATTGATATTTAATTTTTTATTATACTAAAATGTTACTAGAATTCAAGATCTTTTTTGATACTTATATTTTTGGACATCAACACCCACCATCCAAGAGCTTTAGTGTGATTTTATCCTTATTATTAAATTGTCTTGATTATTTATGATATTTCCATTTTTTGGGATGATATTTGGGAATTATTATAATATTATGTTTTGGAGTATGATCCTAAGGTATGATCATAACACAATTTTAATTTTCACCCTGAGTGATGAGAGAAAAATATTTCATGTGAGATAGATCCTTGGTGGCCAGAATATTAATAATGTATTAAGATTATTGAATGAAAATTTGGAGAAGATTCACCACTTTTTAAGGGAAATAGTAAGATTCATGTTCATCTTTGTTTCAATAAAAAATTAAGAGTTGAAGATATACTATTATATGAATCTTAAAAGTTTATTTTTCTATTGAAATTTTTTTAATTTTAAAAATATTGGAATCTAAATATTGATAACATGTATTTCTGTTATTATAATATTTAGATCTTATATTTTTTAGGATAATAAATGTTTAAGTGTGGTTTGATTTGATATTTTTGTTTCATGCATACAAATTTTAAACATCAAATGATTAATTTTATTTATTTTGTTTTTATGATTTTTCATAATTATTCATTGTTATATTTTTTTCAGTAATAAAATATTAATGGTAATTTTTGAATAAATAAATAAATAAATATTTTTTATGATTTTTTTTTCAGAAAGGAAAATTCATAGTTTTTATTGGGGAAAAGTTTTTCCTTTTACACTATCCAATAAAGGGGACACACCACACTAAAATCACCTAGAGCATGAAAAATATTGGCATGGGCGGGTTCAAGGAAATGGATTACAGAATAAAAGAGGAAGTACTAATGTGTGTTGGTTCTTAGTAGAAGAAAACTGAAGAAGGTAAACTTAAATAGTGATAATTTAAGATACCTATACCACCACCACATTTAAACAACAATTAATTCTAAGATGAAAACCAATGTAGGACATATTAAATGTGGTAATAGTTCATACTTTGAAATGAGATGTTGTTTTGGAACCACCCCCACATATCCCTTTATTGTATAGAACCTCACCATAATTATTGACCTGAAAAATCTCCATACCATTGAGAATATACCACTGAAATTTCCTGGGAAGCTCAGGGAAACCCCTGTGAAGATACTTTATTGTCAAAGGGAGTTGTGATCAAAATTTCTTTCTACCATGATTTTAATACAATGATGAAGAACACTAGGGAAGCTTGATAAAGAATTTGTGAATATTTTTATATTAATTTTAACACATTTACATGGAATTGAGGGACCTATGGGGGATGAATGTGTTTGAGGAATAAAATTGTTGCTACTACATTAAGTTAAGCACCATGAATTCCATGTTTCATAGGGGTATTTTTTGGATGAATTAATGATTAATTTAATGTGTTAAATTATTTGGTGATAAGAAAACACACTTGATTATTCTTGAATTCATGTGTGTGATGATGAATGAAAAATCTCTTCTAAATTCTTTGATGAATGGTGCTATGAAATGATGGTAATGGAAAATGATTTTTAGAGAGTCTAAAATGAACAATAATTCCCTATAGAGGGTGATTCTGTGGCTCAAAATAAAACTATAAATTAAATACTCTGAGGGGTTTTGTGGAGTTTGGAATGGTAATACATGCATGTGAGAAAAGAAATAGGTAAAATAAACCACTACTAAAATTCCCACAGATTCACATGTGAATGACATTTTCCGAAGGTCCACACTATCTCGATATTTTTTATGTTTTTTAGATAACTATATTTATGAATTGTTTGGTTAAATATTGGGGAGGAAATACTCTTGGTGGATATAATATTATGAAGTGAGTATGTTTGAACTAGATATTTATATTCAAAACTTACACCCAATCTATATGATATTGGAGGTATAAATTGGGGAGTTTGGAGAAAAGCCATGTGTGGTTTCTCCACCATATATATAAGGAATATGAGATGAAATCAAAGTGGGTAGAAATTCTAAGATAAAATTAAAATACATGGATGAATATAATCATTGTTAAGATAAGGATATATTGAAGTATGCACTTTATATAATATAGCAACCCATTGTACATTTGAATAATAAAATTCTAGGGAGTTTATTCGGTTACTAATTTAGGATGTTTTTATGGAATCATTTATGATTATTATTAATTTATTTTACATTCTGCCTTTCGTGGTTAATATGATGGGTTAGGGTTTCATGTTCCCAATTATTTAATGTATGTGGATTTTTATATTAAAGTAGCATTATTTTTATGGTTTCAATGTTAGGTTCTTACATTCATACATCTAATTTTTCTCCATTATTTATCATAAAATTCATGACCATTGTTTTATGGGGTTAATAATTATTATTCATATCTATTTATTTCTGTTGATCATGAACAAATTCCTTAGTTTTAAATAGTTATTTATAATGTGAGTTATAAAGTGAGACTTCCACCATGGCCATTAGGTTAATTATCATTATATGTTTAAAATATGGTTTTAGGTTGTCCAATTATTTAGTAATATTTAGATCCTAACCATAAGAAAATACAATCTTAGAGAGTGGATTGTTTCTATAAGAATGAAGGGATTAAATAGAACATGATTCTGAAAAATTTATGATAATAGTGCATCATTTTTCTACAATATTATCTCATGATCCTAAAGTTTCTATTTATTGGTACATTTCATATTACATGGTTTATTTTAGGATTAACTAGTTAGTATTATTTCTATTAGATTTTTGGTATTATCCATTTAATTTAAGTAGTTTTCCATATAATATATGTAGGTTACACCTCTAACTTATAATTCATATGATAATCAGTTTTATCTTTGGTGTTTTTTTCTATGTTTTTAAGTTACTTAACTTTTTTATGTGTGTAAGAAGTAACGATGCTTGTGTGATGACCATACCTTTTGTATAAGATTCATTAGGATATGCATGGACATAATTGGATTTTAATTTGTGTTAATAACATAAGATATGAGTTGTGTAAAGTGTTATACATCAATATGGGTTGATCATATTGATTTATTAGAATAAATAAGATTCCAAAATAAATCATTAAAATCATGTACGCAAGTAAATGGAATAATATGAGGTAAAACGGTGTGATTAAAACCCCTTCAAAATACCGAGTGTAATATTATTTCTAAATTAAACACTTGTTAACATCATGATCAACTAAGAAGGTAGTAAATTATTCTTGTTGAAATTTTACTAGGGTTATACTTAGTCAATAGACCCTACTATGATTCGGTTATTTGAGGAATAGGATTGGTTTTATACCTCTGATGTATTGGATAAAGTGTTATCCACTCAACTATCCAAGAGTAATATATCATATTATTGGGATGATTCCCTATATAAATATATATTTGATGTTATAATTGATAAAGTGTACCTATGTTTAGTAAAATACAAATATTTTCTCACTAATAAATCTAATTAGTTTTAAAAAGGTAATAATTTTTTGGGAGAACATTAAATAGAAGTACTCGCTAAATGTTTGCAATACATGAATCTCATCGAATAAATGATTATCTTATAGATAAATGATATCACCATCATTGAACTTTTCTTTGAGATTAATCCTTGAAAATTTTAATGCTAATTGTAATAAAATCTTAAAACAAGCAACTTATTAAAAGTTATTATGTAAGATAAAAAGTGTAATTATATGTGTCAGAGAAACACTTAATTGAATGAAAAAATATTTATGTTATTCAGTAGGTGAATATAGATTCTTATAATAATAATATAATAGTTCACTTAAGGATTCAAATTCATTAGATGAAACATAACCTATAGATCTTTACACTCTTATTATATATTCAATATGATTTGGAATGTTAATGAATTAGTTACACTAGATATTTCTTTATAGATTTTTTTTAAAAAAATCATTCTTTGAATATATTTGAAAGTATTAAAACAATAATAATAAGTTCAATAATTTTTTTTCATTATATTCTTAATGTGTTTATGATAATGAACTAGGAATGTTATTTCTAGGTTCGGTTTCTGTATAGATTGTAAAAGTTTGTAAAAATTTAAACCAGAAGAAAAAAAGTTAGTTAGAGTTACAAAAAATGTTTCCTTTATTATCTAGTCATGTTTATTTAAATATAGAGTTATAATGAAGTAATAATGAACATATTAGATATAAATACCCAATATAACTTATGTTTTTTGTGAAACTCCATCTAATATTCATGGCGGATATCAGTGTTATAGATATCAATTTTTCTATTTTGAAGAGTTCGTGATAACAAATTTATAATTTACAAATGTTGAAAATATATAGTAGTTCAAAATAATGGGAATAATGAAGATGTATTTTATTTTTCATTCATGTGATGAATTAAATAGTTTATACATCAACGATTTTATTATATAGTAATTTATCAAGATCAAATGGATCTAAGTAAAGAATGTATATTATTAAATAATCTATCTTATATGATAATAAAAATTATTTTTCAATATTATGTTATTATGAAAAATATTAGATAATTGATTTACTATAAATGGATCACTGTTCATTGAATTTTTTTTATCATGTTTTGATAAGAATGATTAAAATGTTTTTTCTAGGGTAATAGTGTTTTGTCCAATATTTTTTTAAAATATGAGGAATTGAGATTACACAACTATTAGTGGAAAATTTTATTGAATAGTATTATTTTAAAGAAAATACTCCAAAAAAATATATTTCGATATATGATATGGTGATCAATAGATTATTGTGTTACCTTAGTCCAACCATACACCCTAATAGGGGGTGAAGGTGGATTAGGGTCACAAAATATCTTCATTTCTTTTGACCAAATTGGAAATTTTCTTCATATGGGAAAAGATAGCTTGGATCTTATTATTAAACATAACTAAATGAAGAAATTTAAATATCATGGGCATACTATTTTAATTGGTTCACCTATAAACAAATATTACAAGGATAATATATTAAAAATGATTTGATATGCTGAATAACAATTACTTCACTAGTGTGCGATTACAAATTGAGGAAGATATCACTACCCATTAAAGGTCTATAACCTCTTCCTCTATAAAAACATTGATTTTAAAGAGGTAATATATAGATAAGTCACATAACCCTATATTATAAAGATTTCAAAAATTATAAGTAACACCAAAAAATTAGGGTGATCTTCCATGATGGTTTAATTCTTATATTGTAGATCTTAAATAATATGCACAATAAATTTCTTTTTTTATTCCTTATATACAATATATTTCGTCTTTATCACACTACTTTAGTTCCTGATCTTTAGGGTCTCTCCCTTTTTTGTTTTGCGTAATTGATCTTCTTGCTCTATCAATTTTTCATCTATTTCCATAATAGTTTAAATATGAAATTTTAAATTAAAGCTATAATGACTACCTAAATTCATCTATATTAATCTCATCCTTGATATCATCTACCAATCAGATCATCTATAAATAATGATAATTTATAAAATTATAATGTTAGAGTTATATCCAAAACCTTATGAAATGGGAACATCAGCATTTCAATTCAAATTCCATAGAAACCCCAATTTTACTGTGCAATATACAATTTGTGGTGTGACTAAGTAGTTTTGACTTAAATATTTCTCAACTCATTTGTGAGATTCTATGTATAAAAACCCATTATTGTGAAATCATCATTGACCCATCACACTGTTCATGGTATGACCAGATACTATGGTGTGGCCTCTTATAAACATTAAAAATCAACCATCATATGGATTATTATTTGATTTATTAAATTAAGACACTCCCTTGTGTAATAGGATTTTGTTATGAGGAGAACATAATTCCTATTATACCATGGTAGAGTCCATGACATTAGTGTGGACATCATAAAACATATTAGTGATATTAAATTACTCCCATTCAATATTTATAGTGTAATCTCATATCCATAGTAATGATAATTTTTTTAATCCTTCTATGATGTGATTAATGTTCTACACCATATAAAATCTCCCTTTTATCAAGTTCTCTATAAAATTACATATTATTAAATCCATTACTAGATACACTAAAAACCATTAAAGGTCCTTCAATGAAACATTAACACATATAAACATTGATAACAAACCCAATCAAAAAATATATACCTTTGTTTCCAATATTCCCCCCCTTTGGATTTTTTTGGAAATTTAAATATTAATACATCCCTTTTAGTCACTCCCCCTATTCCAACAAAATAAAAAGGGTCCTATAATTTCTCTAACTTTATTAAACCAAATAATATCTATTAAAAAATTTATAAAAACCAATGTAGGACAAGGCTTGGTGTAGGAAATATAAGAAATAATCAAGTGCTACAATACCATCAATGAAGTTATAGATGAGAGTTTCTTATTGAAAAATTTGTTAGATAATATTTTCCCCAATTTTTTTATTCCCATTAAAATAAATAATTCTTTAATAAAAACAAAAATACCATATATAACATTTGGTATATTAGGGAGAGGGTTTACCTTGAACTTTCTTAGTTTGAGGTTGGATTTTAAGCTTCAACCAATGTATTTCAAATACATGAGGTGGAAATTGTTTCATGAAGATGTCTACCACTTTATATTGATTTCCAATTAATTCTAGATTTAATATTACGTTATCTACATTCTACTTTAGGAAATTATATTAGACCTCAAGGTGATTTTCATGAGAATTTGAAACTATATTTTTATTCAAATTAATAGAACTTTTGTTGTCACATTAAATCATCATTATTAGTTTCAATTAAAATATATTCTTATCATAGTTTGATCAAGATAATTTATGTCTAGAGAATGAAACATATTCTACCTCCACTATACTCAATGAAACAGATTCCTGTTTTCTTACTTAGCTAACAAAAACAGCTATTTTGAATGTAGAAAGCACCACCACTAGTTGATTTTCTATCCACTATGTTAAAATAGCAATCAAAATCTATTTATGATAATAAATTTACATTCCTTCTAGATTTAAACAGTAAAAAATAATAAAAATTTACCTGAACATACCTCATTATTCTTCTTACTTCCATGTAATGTTCCTTCTAAGGAAAATAATGAAATATTTCTACTAAAAATGCAACATAAAAAATATCTAGCCTAGTTATAGTAATGTTGTGTATGATACCGATGATTATTTTTCAAATAGTTGAGCCTACTCTTGCATTGTTCTTATGTGTACCCAATTTTGTTACGTACAGAATTAGAGTTGAAATAGGCTTTCACTCCTCAATTTTTAATTTCTTCAAGAATTTCGTTTCATACTTCAACTATGAAATAAATGTTTTTATTCACCTTGATGAAATTATAACCCCATAAAATATATAAAATCACTTATCATTGAAAGTTGTAGTCTTTTTAATAATAAAATATTCATATTTATCTATATAATTTTTCATTCTACCTATAATAACATGATATTTTAGAATATATGTCTTTTTAAATTAATGTGAAATGTACGATATCTTTCATGAAAAATAACACTAATATTAAAAAAACCATGATATATTATATCATAGACATTAAATTGATGGTTATGAATATGATTAAATAGATTTTAAAATATATTCATAAATGTTTCGATGTAATAAAATGTATTAATTAGTGTATATTAAATAAGTATTCAATATTTAGTAAAGTCATTTTATGCTTCAGAAAAACATGTTTTCTTAAAAAATGGAATTTATTAAATTTTGTGCATAGAGACTAAAATTAATTCATAGAATTATTATAATTTTTTTGAGGGAATGAATATAATTTTTAAATAAATATGTCAATATTACAATTCGGTGAATTTTTGGGTTTTCTCTAATTTTTTTTATTTTTATATGAATGGTGAGAAATACTATTTTTCGTCAAGTTTAACTTATTTTATTAAAATAAAGCAATTTAAAATTACCATTGTGTTTGATAATTTATTTTAAATTAACACAATATACATTTTATTAAATGAAATATAAATAATTATATAGGAATAAACAATATATTTTATTTTGGTATTTGTTCCTTTTTATGTTTATATACAAAATTTTATAAAACATTATTTTTTTGTGTATTATGAATTATTAGTAAATTTTCATTATTTTACATCTCAAAATTTTATCTTAAAAAACTGATTCAAAATTTGTAATAAATAGTTTCAAATTTTGTAAATAGGTCCTTTTATTTTTAGGCATTATAAATAGTAATTGTGATAAAATTTATCACCTTGGTAATGGGTAAAAAGGGATAAACAAAGTTAATAAATTAAAATAAGGATTAAAAATAATCTATATATTTTTATATAATTAATTTTATGATTTTAATTTTACTACCACCTTTATATATTTTAAAATATGGCATCCCTATTTCATTTTTCTTTGACATAGTCTTTTATATTATTTTAAGTAAATAAAAATTTCAAAATATCACCCTATTGATTTCAATTTTACTTATATGTTTAAAATGGGATAATAAGATGTTATTAATAAATATATAAGTTTATTTTGATTATAAATAATTTATTTTTATGATTTATTTTTTAAATGTTTATTAATGGTATAATATCCTTAAATTATAACAAAATGATGAAACAATTATTGATCCAGTAGTTGAAAAATTATAATGAACCAACCTAGAATTGCATATAAACTAGTATCCAATCTGATTATACATTTAATCAAAGGGTTCTTCCAATCCCTATAGGATAAAGACAAGAACTCGATCATAAAAAAAAATGGGATGGAAAAAAATTTCTTCGAAAAACTACAAACATAAACATACAACCAATAGAAGGAAAATCCAAATATAAAAAGATAACCATCAGTAAAAGGTACAACTCCCAAGATGGTACATCAACCCATTCCATATTCCAAGACCTTAATAGAAAAATCCATAAAAATTGTTATATAAGAAGATAACATGTTCCACTAGTTTCCACCAACTCCAGATTCATGTTAAACAAGTACACACACCACCTTTTAGTGGGGCATTCCATTTTCCTAGATTTGTAATTATAAAATATAAAAATTAAAAAATTCATGGGAAGTATGTGAGAAAAAAATCCTCAATATATTTCACCATTTTATTTCATATGAAATCATTAACAAATAAATTAATTATGCTCAAATTTATATAAACCTTGGCATAATAGTGTAACGACTCAGAATTTTTAAATGAAATTTTCTTCCTAACAAAATGCGTGATATATTATATTATACACAACAAAAAAAACTAGTTTATTAATGATGTTTTATTTATAGAGTATAAAGGAAAATGTGACCATCTAGATTTGACTATTATAGGATCATTGGTCAAATATGACCATTTGTTAATATAACAGTTGGAAAATTTGGCCGTTGGGAACTATATCCATTTTTGACAATTCTAACATTATAAGTAGCAATGAAAAAGGATAATTAAGAGATGGGTCGCGGCGATGCTCCCTCCTCGACTCTGCTGATGGCGTAACCCTAATGCAGCGCGGCGATGCTCCCTCCTCCCGACCGGAGGAGGGAGGCTTGCAACATCCGACGCAGAAACAGGATGCCCCATTCTCGCCCTTCTCAAACCCTGAATCTCTTCCGCCCTTTCCTAGTGTTTCGCTCTCCCCGAAAGTCCCTGAGCTGTTCCATGATGCGCCTCAGCTATCGCTTTCCCCGACGGAGCTCATCGATGTTACAAACCTCTGCAAATTCATCCTGGTGGCGAGGTTTCGACATAATCGACCTCCAGTAGATGATTTTTACCGTTTCATTTATGGGTCCTGGAAGCTACAGGAGCCGGCGATTGTTGGGATGTTGGATCAGCGTCACATTATGATACGCTTCAGATCGGAAGAGGACCTGGTCGTCGCCTGGTCGAGGACCTCCCGAAGATGTAATGGAGCTTCCTTCCTTCTATTCCGCTGGTGCTTCGATTTCCACATGCGGCGCGACCCGTCAACGATTGCATCCTGGGTTAGCCTTCCTGGTCTCCCTATTTCTTTTCAAAATCCGGCTATCTTGTGTATGATTGGGAATATGATCGGACGTTACCTCTGTTCTGATCGACGAACGGAGGTTCTCTGCCACCCTGTTTGTCTGAGAATCTGCGTGGAAGTGGATGTTGCGAAATCGCCTGTGAACTGGGTTTGGATTACTGACGGGGAGGAATTCAGATGGAAGCAGGAGGTCAGGTTTGAGTCTTGGATGGATTATTGTGTCAAATGTCTTCGTCTTGGGCATTCAGAAATCGAATGCCGAAGGGAAAATGGGACTGGACTTCTGCAAGCGGTGAAGCTGGGTTCTGGTCACTCCGGCAACAACGATATGAATCAACTGCCCAAGGGGGTTCATTCTGAGCAGCCTCGGTGCGGGCATACTGATAACAACATACATGAGGAGGTTCATTCTGGGCAGCATTTGGGCGGGCGTACTGATAACAGTATTCATGAGGGGAAGGACCGATCGTCCGAGGCCATGAAGTTTGTTGAGGGGATGACATCGTGTGAGCAGGGTGGGAAGGGTAAGGAGCAGCCGCAGCCAGCAGTGGAGTCTACGGTGCTGGCTGCTGCAGTGAAGATAGTGCCAAATGTGCTTGGCGCTCCGCAAATGGTGTTTTCAGGACCCAGTGGTTCTGGGCTTGTGCTCTCCGGTGAGAAAGGAATGAAGGATGATGGGCATGATTGTCCGTCTCCTGAAGGTGAGGCCTCACAATTCATGGAGGTTACAGTAAGGAAAAAGGCAGGTTCATCTGAGTTGAATCCCACCGTGAAACAAGTATTTGAAACTTTGAAATCGGACCTCGGTGGACAGAAGCGACCCCTGCCTGCGCTGAAGGTTAACAGCCGATCGCAGGTGGCTTCTGTCGTCATTCAGAATCAGTTTTCGGTCTTGGAGGATGAGGGGAACCCTCTTGCAGAGGAGGATGTGAATAGGCTTGAGTCTGGAAATTTGCAGATTGTTCCTTACTCTCAGCCTGCTATGACAGAGGATGGACAGGGGTCCCCTCCTATCTGCATCAGTGACCTTCCACTTCAGTGCCTCAACACGGTTGATGTGCATTCACAGTTGGCGGGAGGGGGTTCTTTGTCTGCTCCAGCGGATATGATGAGTGGAGGAAAGAATGGTCATGAAAATTCTGGCTCAATGCACATAATTGGAAAATGGGGGAATGTATCTGATAGTGACAAAGAGAATCTTAATGAGGCTGCCAGAATATCCTATAGTGATCTTGCCCAAAGTGGAAAGATTAATGCGCATGCATTGTAAGGTGAATTGAATGCTTCAGCAAAAAGGAAACCGAGGAAAGATTACTCCTATCTACCGAATCCTGTTACCACCAGAGCGCTTCTCTCATTAGAAAAGATGAATCTGAGAAGGAAGTATGCTAAAATCCTGAAGCATTATGAAAGTTCAGAGTGGGAATCAGCGACGGCGGACGAATATTTTCATCACAAATATGGTGCTGGGGATAATTTCTATGATCTGTAGTTGTTTTACATGTTGTGTTTTTATTTCTCTGTGTACTTTTTCTTTTTCTTTTGTTTTAATAAATGGTCAGAGGTTCACCTCTGGTGGACCTTTTTCCCCAAATTTAACTCTTGGTGTGAGTGGTTTGGGGGAAGTGAGAGTGCCCTAGTTTGAGACCTTGGATTTGGTTCGAAAAAGGATAATTAATTCAAACAGGAGAAGAGATAACCTCAACTAGTTGAGTTATGCCATATGAAGCCCATTTTTAAAAAATTAGGAGGAAGCTTTCCTCATTGGGGTTTACCCTTTTCCATGCCTAATTCGACCATCAATATGTGAAGTTAGAATGAAATCACCTCCAGGAGATGTTCAATTTTCAGGAAATTAGCACTCTGTCGATGTTAGCCAAGCTTCCCCATGAATATATAACCATCACAGACCATATACTTAGGTTGTATGTAGGTGTTATAAGGGGTTAAATTCCAAGGCCTCAGTTACTTAAAGTGAAATTACATTTCATCAATAAAATTGTTATTAAATCAATTTCTTTTTAAGTGTAGTTTTTCTTAATAAATTATATGTTTAATTGAGATGAATTTGATAAATTGTTTTTATAAACACAAATTGTACTTTTCAGAAAAGATATAAATTTCTATAACAAACTAATGTATTCTGAGTAATATTTATTTTAATGAAATAGTATGTTAAGAAACTTCTATTTAAATAGAAATGATAAAATAATTTTATTATTTCTTAGTGAAATTCTAGGTGTTAGAAATTTTATTATGCCTTACTACATGCTATTTTTTTAATAAATTAGGATTTTTATATTTAAAATTTAAAATATTCATATTTAGAGAATTATTCTTATAAAATAAAAATAATTTTTGGAATCATCACATCAAAATTTTGTTATGGTGAATTTATTATAATTTTATAAAATAAAATATTTTTTCGTGAAAAGTAAAAATATGGTTTGGGTTTTTCGGTATGGTTAATGACTTCATAATTATTTCATAATGATGTAATATATAATTAACCACCATCCATTACTTAAAATATTTTTTTTAATATCAATTATTTTAATTAATTTTAATCAATTTCTAAAACATATAAGTTACTTTCCAAAATCTAAAATGGAAACTTTGATTTTAAAAACATTACTCTGTGGAAAATTTAATTGTCCATGCCAAAGAAGTAAAAAAATGATGATAAGTTCTTATGGGATAAAATAACATAAAATTTGGCCCAAATATTCAAAAACATGGGGAAAATCTGGGGCCAGTCAGTGGTTTTTCTTTTTCCAAAACCTATATTTTCATGGCCTGTATTTGAGTATTATTAACCAAATCCTACACTACTTTTATAAATACCCACCAATTTAACAAATTATTTTTACTCAAAATCAATCCTACACAAACTTATATTAGTTTTTTCACCTAAGGATTCCCCCTAAGGTTTCCCTAAGCCCCAAAGGTTCCATTCCTCAATATTTAGGTGTAACTCTTCATGGTAAGGGAATTATGCTTCTGGTCCTTTAAATTCAAGAACCTATTTTGTTTTACTATATAATTATTATGATTACACTATTTTATTACCCTTTTGATCATACCCTTTATGAAAAATTTTGTTTTATAAATGGGAGATCCTTTTCGACTCTCATTTTACACTTTTCCAAAACCATGTTAGATACTCATCATTCTGATGAATTTACTTCTCAAATTTTCTGTATTCTCCTTTAGAAATTATATTTTTATTTTATTTGTGTGGATACCCAAAATTTTTTATTTTCTATGGGTATTCACTTAATATAAAATTGATTTAATTTATTTAAGTATTTACACATAAGAAACCCACATAACCTTTTTATGGGATAAAAAGGATGTAATGATCATGTCATTAAGAACTTTTATACACTGTGATTTTGATAGGAAACCCATTCTTTTTTTGCCATGGGTTATTACTGAAATGATTGATTATGATATATTTGAATCAAAAAAATTAAGACATGTTAAGGGTTCTCTATGATATCCTTCCAATGTATTGGGAAAAGAATTTAATCTCTAGAGATGATGTAAGATCATAGTTTTTCTATCAGGTATGGATCATTTAAAATTTGGTCTAAATATTTATTGTGGACCTAATACAGATGCCTAAGGAGTTCATGGGAGTCTCAAGGGTGTCTAGGGATTGTTCAAAGTGCGAAACCTATATTTTTGGGATAAACAGTATGGCCACATGGATAGTAGAAATTATTTGGGGCAGACTCTATAGTTATACCTAACTGTGTATGGGTGGACAATGGGGTGAAGTTGGGAAGATAGTTTTCCCTAACCATGGACCAAGGCTTGTATGCCCGTGAGAAAACTATAGAAATTTTTACTGAGGTATTTTTCACATTTGCTGAATGGTTTTTCTAACAGTGTGGCCTCACCATGTGATGTTCCCTTCCTTATAGTATATGGCACACAATTAGCGCATAGTTTGGCCAATCATGCGGCCAAACCATGCGAACTAGGTTTTTAGGTGAAATTATGAGTTTTAATTTAAGGATATGTTTAAACATATCATTACTCAAACTTCTTCTATAGAATACAATAAAGGCTTGTTTTTTTATTTTGAGCTCCTTTGAACCTGTTTTATAGTTTTTTATCACATATATCCATCTGATCTATGATTCGATCCATATTCATCACATTGGATGCATATAATTAAGATATTTATTCCTTTTTACCCATTCTTAATTTATATTTCTGTCAACAAAGTTATCAAGGTGTTAGGTCAGATTCCCTATTTTAGGTTGTTGATTCAATCTTCATATCTTTTCCCATCCCGGCTAAACTAAAGTATGATACAAGATGAGGAGAGCCGTATGAGCCTATGATAGGCGGTCTATAACTCTTACCTTAAGTTTTTTCATTTTATTAATTGATGTTTAAGAATACGGATTTCATCTCGAGTGGCATATTAAATTCATGTTTCATTCTTATAGTCATTAGAAACTTATTCTAGGACTCTTGATAAATATGTTATAGATCATTGGAGGTTACGAACTCAACGTTGACCACCCCAAATAGGGTGTTTCAATAAGCATTCATTTAGAAACTTGTTAATCCTATATTGGACCACCATTTGGGTGAGGTGTGAATTAACCATGATAAATGTAATTTTTTAATTAAATCAAGGAATTGTTAATTTATAACACATGTACTTGACCCTTATAAAGTAAGTGATTAAACCTGATAAATTAATCTCAAATGGAATTGGAAACTATATTATATATAAAAAAATTGGTCTAATTAAAGGTAATTCATGAACATGGTTTCTTATCCATAGAAGCAATTTACATGTTTATGGAATCCAACATAGTGACCTCAATTAATTTAATATGACTTACACGAGTTATTAAATTGTGTAATTTCTTTAATAATTGTAACACTAATGAACGGTATGGAATAAAACCCTTTGTATTATTAAACAATATGAGTATTGAATGGCCATAGTTAATTAATGAATCATGAATATGGTTCTTTTTTCTTATGGACCACAATATTATTATTTGTGTGTTTAGTATCGAGCTCACATTGGATTCCTGAGGTAATTCCTTGAGCTCCCGTGTATGCCATTCCGATTCAAGGATGCCAGTTTCCAAGGGGGAGACCCACCTTGGAGCCTAATCTTTTTATATTAGTGTATTTCTAATATGAAACCATAGGATCCCTCCATTATCATTACATAATTCCTTAGATACACTCCTTGGATCCATCCTGAAGTCCAAAGACATGAGGCGTCATGGTTACATCCATCGAGCCTGGTTATTTCTTACCCATTTTACCTTGGATGAGATCCTTGGACTTGGATTGAACTATTATTATGACTTGATATAGGACCCTTTTATGACACTCTTAGACCTTTATCCAAGATACATGTTTCTACTAAGTTGGATTAACCCCTAAGGCCATGGATGTGTTGGTTATTACCTTGGACCCCTTTCATTTTTAATATCATTATAGGATTCCTTGTTATATCTAGGAACTTTATCATTATTATTCTATTGTTAGGATGTCAGTGTTGGCTGTACCTCTTGTTCCTTACATATATAAACTGGGAAATGATTAATAAATGAAATTATTATATGTTCAGATACCAGCTGAGGCTGAAGCAGGTACTTGGGAATTTATATCAATGTACTACTTTAATTTTATATATTCATTATTTAAAATTTTTTCTATCTATATTACACAGACTGGAAGCTATAGATTCCATTGGTGGTAGCATGATGAGATTTATCTGATACCCTATCTGGGCCACCATTGGAACTGGGGTATATTACAAGTTTGAAAGTGTTGAAAGGGAAGACTCCCACTTTCGACACTTGATTGCTTACTTACATTGGGATGGAGTTGGGTAGAAAATGATAGAAATAGAACTCATGATTCCTAGATTGTTTTTGGTTTCTTTTTGACACTTTTTATAGCATGTTATACATGCTTATTTGTATCCATGTTTTCCAATTTTATAGAGAAATGAAAGGAATCATAAAATTTTATATATTATTATCAGTTTCCTTAGTTATTTATTATCTAGATCTATTTATTTTTGGAACCAAGGATCTTCGCTGATAATAGTAGAGTTTTGTTTGTGTTTGTTTTCAATCGGCACACAAAAGACTAGGGAGTTTGCAAGGACTGAGGTCATACGATTTGGGTTGAAATCATTATTGAAGGTGGCGTAGTTTCCCAGTGTCTACCAAATATTTGGGCCTCAAAATATGGATTTTGATGTTGGAAAAGGAAGGATTTCATTATAGGAGTGAATTGTATAAATAATATTGAAGTAAATCGTTAAAGGGTAAGAACTGCGTACCATAATACATGGGCTGCATACCATGTTCCGGGAACGGTACATGGAGCGGCGAAAGTTATACATGGGTGAGGTTCGTGGAACCAAAAATGGTTCATGGTTGAGCAGTAGTGTGGTACAGAGATGGGCTGAAGTCATTGGAGGAAATCAACCACGTAAGAGAAAAGGTGGTATACAGAACACGTAGGAAAATGGTTCCTGGTTGGCCTGTAGTTCGTGGTGGCTGAAGAATCAGTAAATGATGGAGGATGGATTACAGATTTGGTAAATCTTGATTTAGCGGATTAAGTGGGTATCTTTATATATATAAGAATATCTAACCTCACCGATTATTGAGGATATTGAGTTTAATTGGAGAAAAAACTTTTCTCCAGGATTTCGGTAAAGGCCAAAGGAGGTTTTCGAATGTTGAAGTGGTTTGCGAAGGCTAAAGTGGTTCGTGAAGGATGAAGGGAGGTTCGAGAAGGTGAAAGTGGTTCGCACAGAAGGTGTTTGCAGGGATTCATAACCCACAAAGGAAGTCTGATACATGAAGGAGTAACTCTGGTATGTGGAATCGAAGGTAGTCTGTTAATAGAGAACAGTTCATGGATAGGAGGGATTTCACAGAGGAGGTTCACAGAGTCAGTACGTGATAGCCGTATGCCATCGTGAATGATGAAGAAGTACATGGAGAAAGGTGGTTCACAGCGGTGGTGGAAGTACACAGAGGCGGTGATCTATGTACCAAACCCATTACTCAGTACATGGGAGAGGAATGTGTTTTGCGGTTTTCTCAAGGAAGCTTGAAAAAGCTTCAAATCGGTTTGTAAAGTAATTTTCTGGTACTTAGCAGTACACGGGAAGGTGGAATTCATCTACGGGTGAAAAAGTAACTTCAATAGAGCATCCATTTAAAGTTGAGAATGCATGATTTGATGATAAAACATTAAAGTGACCTTCATATTGATAAACTGAGAGAAGATTATTCCAATTCTATTATGAAGGGGGAGTCAATGGAAGTGATCTGAGGGACATAGTGTCCTATCCATGAACCTTGTAAAGGAAGTGAACCTAGCACAGAGTGACTATGCTAAAATATTGTATTCCCCAACTTGTGAAGATTAGTGGATTTGGTAAGACTGACACACTGTCGATGTATGCTCCTTAGACATATCCCTTAGTGATTAACCAAGTAATATTTCTCTATCATTTCTTTGCATGTGATTATTTTCTGCTCGTCCACATCAGACAGGTTTAATAGGTTCCTACCAAAGTGGGAATACGATCCATTAGTTTAAAAGAAAAGGTTGAAACCCATATTCACCCATCCCCTATCAGGGTGTTCTAGGGTCCTTCAGGTGGTGTCAGAGCAAGGTTAAAGGTTGCTGGTATTGAATCTGTCTTCTGTTATCATGGAGAATCTAGTCAATGTTAGGGGATTTCCCCTCTTCGATGGAAGTAATTTTCAAGTTAAAAATATAGGATTAGATATCACCTGAGATATCTTAGAATAGAATTATTATTTTCTAAGGTTTTGGGAATACAAGTAACTTATCCTACATGACTATCAACGATAGATACAAACAGTAATTTTCTAGATGCTAATGAAAAAACACAAAATACTCTCACTACATCCCTTTCAGATCAGATTTATTTAAAGGTAATGAGTTTTACATCTGCCAAGTCAATGTGAGATAAAGTTGAAAATATTTATGAAGGATATAGAAATGTTAAGGAGGAAAAACTTCAAGTACTATACAACAGTTTTGATGATATAATGATACAACCTAATGAGAATGAAAAATCATTTTTTAATCAAATTAATGAAGTTATAGGATAAATCTAAGGCTTGGGTGAAGAGATGAAATACATTGAAATAGTGAATAAAATATTATGAAGACTTCCACCCCTTTACAATGAAAATATTTCAGCCCTTGAAGAAAGTGATATCTCTAAACTCTTAGTGGATGATCTTATGAGCAATCTATCAGCTTATGAGATTAGAATCAAACCAAAAGAAGCTACAACTCATGTGAGAAAGGAAATAGCATTCAAAGACATGTACAAAATAAATGTTATAGGAGATACCCGTGATGTAGATGATGAGGAAAATGAAACTCTCTCTCTCATTGGCATGAATATTTATAAGGGAATGTGGAAATTTTAAGGCAAGCTACCTCTGCATTGTTTTTTCTGTGGAAGAGTTGGGCACATTGCTTCTCAGTGCTCAAGAAAATTTGAAGATGAAGAGAGCGAAGTTGAAAACATGGAGAAGCCTCAGAAAAGATTCTTCAAAAAGGGAAACTTCAAATTTACCAAGAAATTACTGAAGATGATTTTTGTCTATGAGGAGGAAGATGATGATAATGAATTATTTGAGGAAGATGAACCATAATTTAAGACTAGAAACCATGCCTCCATGATGGATACCATTGAAAATTCAGAACCATTGACAGATAAAGGTGGAGATAATTAGTTGAATACTAATGTTGATCCCAAGTTTCAACTTAAGTATGCTTTTAGAAATCTTGAAACTAAATGTAAGATATATAATAAGTGGAAATCAATGGCGGGGGAATCATTAGAATATATTGATAAGCTGGAAGAGAAAATTGAACGAATGGAAAAACTGGTGAAAGTTCAATCATCAATCCTTGAAATTACTGATGATGTTGTGGAACTAAAACATAGAATTGAAGAACAAGAAAAGGATATCAATGAAGTTACCTCAATACTAGATGATAAATACAAGACCGTTGAAGGTCTCAAATAAGAAGTTGTTACTCTAAGAACTAAACTCAAAATTGAATCAATTTAAAAATAAGCAAAGGAGAAAATACAATTTGAAAGGTTCTTAGATGCTGATCTGTTAGAGAGAGAAAATTGTAGTTTTGATGGATTTGAAAAGATCTTGAGTGATTAAAGATCCAAATTCATGGGAAATAGTGGAATTGGTTGTGATTCAAAAATTTCAAATTCTATAAATAAAGTGAACCAGAATAAAGACATGATGAATGTTGATCATGTTGAAAAGCCACCAGAAGTGCTGAAAAAGAAACCCTTAAATCAAACTGAAAGGAGAAATGAATTTTATCCTCGAGTCTACAAAAATGATAGGCAGTAAAAATATTTTCCCATGTAAGAAGACATGAGGATAAATATAAGTGAGAAGACATTTCCTTTAGTGAAGTGTCAGTTTTGTTGCTATTTGGGCCATACCATTTCATAATTCAAAGAGGCAAGGAGCTATATGAATGGGGAAGAGTTAGGTGTTCAAAAATGGAGAACATATTAATATCATACTTCTTATAGAATAAATAGTTTCTATGGATATTGTTTTTACTAGTCTAACTTTTTCCATAAAGCTGTGCATTGCAGGTAGAGGTATGACTGGGGAAAGTCTTTCAAAACTCAGAGAAGAGTCAATACAAATCAACCAGATGGTGTTACTATTTCAAGCATATTTTCTCCTCTAGAAGAATAATTTGAATATAAAGAACCCATATACACTGAAGAGATAATTGAAAGGCCATCAACATCCTACAGTAAATCCAATATCTCGTGGAAGGAAAAGAGGAAAATTAAAAAGTCTAATTTTACAGAAGTAGCCCTCAAAGCTACAAATATCTAAAGAACCTATATTATTGATAGAGGATGTTCATCCCACATGACAGGTAATGCAGACCTATTAATGAATTTCAAGAAAAAGGTTGATGGAACAGTGAGGTTCGATAACGATGGTGCTTTGAAGATTAAAGGTAGTGGAGGTACTGAGCTTGCCAATGGAGAGCTGAAGAAAACTGAAGTCCTTTATGTGGTTAGTCTGCATCACAATCCTCTTAGTGTGAGTCAACTATGTGACTCAGGTCTTATTATGACATTCAATCATAATGGTTGTACTATAAGTGGAAAGTCTGATATTTCGCTCATGAAAGGCTATAGAATAGATGACAATGTAAATCAAGTTGACAACAAAGAGAACACTTGCTACTTAAAATTTGAAGAGGAAAACAACTTATAGAATTGAATATTGGAGAACATCAATCATAAAGACATCGAAAATATATCTAAGATGAAGATAATCATGGATATCCATAATCTAAAGTGTTAATAAGAAACGACTTGTGATGCATGTATGCGAGGGAAACTGGTCTGCATTTTCTATTGAAAAAAAAAGAAAAGTGCATCAAATATTTTTTACCTCATCTATACAGATGTATGTGGCCCAATAAATGTTGATAGAACACATGGAGAAAGGTAATTTATTCTTTTCATAGATTATTATTGTAGAATGGAATGTGTAATGGGTATACACAGGTAACCACAAGTTCTTGAATGTATGAAAAAAAATCATCAAATCACCGAGAATGATACTGGGCGAACAATCAAAGTTATGTTATCTGAAAATAGAGGGGAATACACATTAAATGAGTTTGAAAATTACCTAGAGAAACATGAGATACCACATGAAGTAGCTACTGTGAGAACTCCACAACAAAATGGTTTTGTTGAGTATAGGAATCGACAGATAAACTACATGGCCAAGACTATGCTGATTGAGAGTCATATTCCTCGACATTACTGGAAAGTGGAAGTTCAATCTATAGTGTATATTCAATACCATATAGTTCTATATATGGGTGAGACAAAGACACCATATGAATTGTGGCATGGAAAGAATCCCTCCTTGAAATATTTTTTATGTTTTTGGAAGAAAATGTTTCATCCAAAACAAAGAATAAAATCAAGTTAAGTATGTTGACAATGTAGATGAAGAAATATTTCTTAGATACTCCATGAACATCAAGGCCTACAAGGGTTTCAATAAGTGCTTGGGAATAATTGTGGAAAGTAGTGATGTTAAGATCATTGAAAACAAAAATACGAATGCTTCAAGAAATTTACATGATGACGTGATAGAAGATGAGGAAGAATGTGAAAATAGAAAAAATGCTAATATAGAGGTAGGGGAAGATGTTCAAAACTATCCGGAGTCACATCATTATGTTGAATCAGAAGAGGAATCGCAAGAGGAAGGTATAGATATTGATATTATGGTTGAACCTCAATGAAGAAATCGAAGAGTAGAAATTGATCAGTCCAACATTATCAGGGATCAGAATGCACCTAAAAAAATTAGGAGAATAAGGATTAATTCTCAATATGAAATTCTATAAGTCATGGAACCATCCTCATTTGAAGCGGCTATAAAGGATGAGTCATGGGTGAAAGAAATGAATGAAGAGTTAGATCATATTGACAAGAATCAGACTTGGGATCTTGTCAGAACACTTAAAGGTCACAATGTGATTGGTACAAAGTGGATATTCAAGAAAATTTTTGACTAGCATGGAAATGTGATAAAAAATAAGGCATGCCTGGTCTTTAAAGGATATTAATAAATTGAAGGTGTTGATGTTGAAGAGAAATTTTCTCCAATATTGAGCATAGAGTCAATCAGACTGTTTGTTGCCATGGAAATCTAAGTGGGTTATAAAGTGTATCAAATGGATGTCAAGACAACATTATTAAATAGAATATTTGAAGAAGAAGTCTACATTGAACAACCTGTGGTGTTCTTTCTTGGAAATGATGAACTGAAGGATTTAAAATTAAATAAATCTCTCCATGGATTGAAAAAGGTGCCACGGGCATGGTACTCACGGTTGGACTCTTATCTGATAAGTATTGAGTTTAAAAGAGGCGGAGTGGATCACAATCTCTATGTGAATAAGTATCAAAAGGATTAGTTCATGTTATTGGTATACATGGATGATATTATTTTTAGTGTAAGATGACCAGGATTAGTGAATGAATTTTCCAATTACATGAAGTATGAATTTGAAATGTCCATGATTGGTGAACTGACATAATTTTTTGGGTTGCAAGTACTTCAGTAGAAGGAAAACACTTTCATTTCTCAGGAAAAGTATGCAAGAGAGATGTTGAAGAAATTAAATATGAATGATTCCAAACCAATGAAGAGTTCTATTGCAGTTTGATCAAAGCACAGAAAGCATGAGGAAAGGACTTATGTGGATCCCACTATGTACAGAAGAATCATTCGTATCCTACTATACCTGATGACGACATGACTAGATATTTTCTTTGAAAATTTCATTGTGGCCCACTTTCAGAGTAATATGATGGAAGAAAATATGGCGGGAGTGAAAAGAATAATGATATACATTCAAGGTACACATAATTATGGGATATAATTTACTGCCGGAAGAGATAGTGAACTATCATCATTTTCTAATGCTGACTGGGCCGAAGATGTATTGGATAGAAAGTCTACCAGTGAGAGAGAATTATATATTAGGAAGAAATGTGTGGTCTGGTTAAGCAAGAAATAGAAAATTACTTCTCATAGTACTGTCGAAGCTGAATATATATTTTCTACCAAGGCACGAACTTGATTACTTTGGATGAAGCAACAACTGACTGACATAGGTGATGAGGTGAAACAACCAATGGTAATTTATTGTGATAATAAGAGTGAAATTGATCTTATAAAGAATATTTTTCAAAATTCTCATACAAAACATATTGAGCACAGATATCACTTTATCAGGTAAAAATTTGAACAAGGAGTGATCAAAATGGATGATATGGGAACTGATGAGCAAGTGGTCGAAATTATGACCATGCCACTGTCTGTAGCTGTGTATGAGAAACATCGGTTGATCCTTGGTTCTCATCCACCTCCTAGTGTACAAGGAGGTTACGAGATTACCCTCTTCCTAGTTGTTTTAAGTGTGCTAATATGTTTATGAAAGTGTTGTAGGTTTATGGGGGAGATACAATCCATGGGGAGTTTGTTTTGACCTCTATAATGTTCAAATACTGGTCTTTGGGTTTATTTCATTTGGGGGAGAATGGATAAATTCAATAAAAAAATTATATCTTTAAAAATGAAGGTGAAGAAAATAAAATGATTAGAAGACAATTCTTGTCCTATCTCTTGTTTTCTATATCGAGCACTGCTTACGTAGACTTAGAGTGATGATTGAGCTCTTTCTTCAGGATTCAAGTTTTGATCGTGGTTGGCACTTCTGTGAATTTCTCTGAGGTTTCCAAAAAACCCAAATGGGGAGATTGTTGGAACCAAGGTTGTTCTCTGATAACAATGGAGTTTGATTTGTCTTTTTTGTCAATCGGCACATAGTTGACTAGGGAGTTTACATGGAATGAGGTCATACGATTGAGGCTGGAAGAGGTACTGAAGGTGGTGCAGTTTCCCAGTGTCTGAAAAATTTTTGGGGCTCAAAATTAGGGGTCTGATGTTGTAGAATGAAGGATTTCTTCATAGTAGTGAATTGTATGATGAATGTTGAAGTAAATCGGGAAAGGGTAAGAACCGCATACCATAATACATGGGTCGTATTCCATGTTCCGAGAATGGTACTCAGAATGGCGGAAGTGGTACGAAGGTGAGGTTTTCGGAAACAAAAATGGTTCGTGGATGAGCAGTGGTGCGGTATGTGGATGGGCTGAAGTCGGTGGTGGAAATTGACCACATATGAGAAAAGGTGGTACGTGGAGAACATATCAAAATGGTTTACGGGTGGCCTATAGTTCGCAGTGGCTGAAGAATCGATAAGCGGTGGAGGATGGATTAAAAATTTGGTAAATTTTGATTTAGCGAATTAAGTGGGTATCTTTGTGTATATAATAATCACTAACCCAACCAATTATTAAAGAGACTGAGTTTCTTTAGAGAAAAAATTTTTCTCTGAGATTTCGGCCAAGGCTGAAGGAATTTCGTGAAGGCTGAAGTGGTTCACAAAGGCCGAAGTGGTTCGTGAAGACGGAAGGGAGGTTCGTGAAGGAGAAAGTGGTTCGTGATGAATGTGTTTTTGGGGATTATTAACTTTCAACTGAAGTCTGATACGTGGAGGAGGAACTCAGGTATGAAAAAGTGACGGTAGTCTGCGAACATAGAACAATTTATGGATAGGAGGGATTTCATAGAGGAGGTTCATGGAGTTGGTACACAGTAGCGGTACACAATCGCAAAGGCTAAGGCAGTTGGCAGAGAAAGGTGGTTCGTAGTGGAAGATGCAGTACATAGAGGAGGTGATTTGCGTACCAAACCCAGTACTCATTACGTGGGAGAGTAATGTGGTTCGTGGATTTCTCAAGTAAGCTTGAAAAAGATTCAAATCGGTTTGCAAAGGAATTTTCCGGTACTAAGAAGTACCCGAGATGGTGGAATTCAACTATGGGTGGAAAAAGAACTTCAACAGAGCATCCATTTGTAGTTGAGGATGAATTATTTAATGCTAAACCATTGAAGCAACCTTCATGTTGATAAACTAAGTGATGATTATTACAACGTAGTGAGGAAGGGGCAGTCAACGAATGTGATATGAGGGACGCAGTCTGCTATCCTTGAACCTTGTAAAGGTTGTGCGCCTATCAGAAAGTTTCTGTGTTACAATCTTGTATTCCACATATTGTGAATATTAGTGGTTTTGGTATGACTAAAACACCGTCGACGTATGCTCATTAGACATAGCCTTTAATGGTAAACCAAGTAAAATTGTTGGGTCATTGCTTTGAATGAGATTGTTTATTTTCTTCTCCTCCTCATCAAATAGGTTTAACATGTTCTTACCAATGTGGGAAAAAGAAACATTAGTTTAAAATAAAATTTGACACCCTGATTCACCCCTCCCCTCCCAGGGTGTTCTGAGGTTCTTCATTTATACTGTTCCATATGTTATATTGCTTCCAAAATATTACCTATTTTTACTTTTATTCACAATGATACACTCAAGAAATGATATAATAGTCTTACAACATACACACCCTAGTTCCTCACTACTAGTCAGAATCTTATAGCATTCGTGTAGATGCACTTGAGACTATGTGGCCAACTGAGATTGGGGCACTTTTGAGTGCTACTTGCAACCCTCCTCTCACGACGACCCTCCTCTCGATATGCGACCCACCTCTCATGGCAGTGCCCTCCTTCTCCATCATCCCCCGATCCGTAACCCTCCTCTCACGACAACTCCCTCCTCCTCAGTCCTCCCCTGATTCGCAACCCTCCTATTTATTTTTTAGCTTGAAGTGATCGATCTCATTGAGATCCAAGGTGGTTGCTTATATTTTTTTTCTCCATTCCTTCTTATGTTATCTTCTTAGGGAGTATATGGTATTTTGATTCTTTATCATTTGGTGTGTTTAGGTTTTTAGTCAAAAATATTTTTTATAAATATTATAAGGATATTTGTGTTCTTGGCAGTGTGACCTTTCTTCATTCCTTTCTCTCATGCTGTGATTTTTTGAAGCATCATTTGAGGTAAGGGATTTAAAAAATATCCATTATTATAATTTTAAAATATATAATTAGTAATAATTTGTATTTATTTAGAGGATAATATAGATTAACATAATAAAAACAAATAATTAAACCAAAGTAATTTAATTTAAAATAGGTGAATCATATTAGAAGAACATAGATTCATGTTATTGATATATGTTGATGAATATTGATTGAAATTTATGATATATAGAAATTGTTGACTGTTGTGGAAGTATTTTATTCAGTATCTATATTTCATAAATCATCTAAAATTGGAAATAAACTTGTAATATGGAAATATAGAATGATTATGTTATTTCTTATTCTTTTTATTATGAATTAAATGAAAGTATGATAGAAGGAGAAATTGATTCATGTTGTGTTTAGTGGATTTCTTTGAGGCAAATTCATATCACTGTTGACAAAGGCTTACATGTATATGCATAGGTAGGTATATACATATATAAGTTCCCCCTTTATATATATTCACTCATGGATGTATAAATATATATATTGGGGAAAAGTGTGCTTATATATAGATATGAAAAATGTATACATGTGTAAGTGTAAAGGGGTATATAAAAGTATAAACATATATATAAGGACCCCCTTGTGCATATTTGGCCATAAAAACTTGTACATAGGGGATAGGTGTCCATATATATATATGTGAACTTTCATATGTGTGAAAACATAAAAAAGGATGATTCAAGTTATCATTGTAAAAATAAAATGCTTCTTGAGGATGAGGTAGGGTCCTTCTTCTAGCCTCTTTAATTCAAGAATGTTATAAATTTCATTTAGTTCCCCTATTAATTCTACATGTTTATATTAAATTTCAATTCTTGAATAATTTTTAGTTAATATAATTGTTTAGTTTAATAGACAAGTCATGGTTTTGTAATAAAACCCCTCCAATGGAGGTATTCTATCTACGAAAACTCACAATGGTATACCTTGAGTGACATTTTTTCATTAATTTTTTCCTTATACTTGATGTCATTATTAGTAATAAAGCACACATTGTACTTGATAATTTTTATTTCCATGTTGGAGGATTCCCTCTTTTTATTAAAATAATTGTTGGAACCAAAACACCCTTTAAGTTTCGTTAGACTTTTAAGATAGAATTTCCCAAGTAGGCAAGTGATGTAATGACCAAGTCACCACTAAGTAGATAGAATGATTTGGATGGAATGAATTTTCATGAAAAAATCCTTTCCTTGAGTGTCTAAATTGAGAGGACCATGTTAGAATAAAATGAATAGTTATTCTTGTATTAAGTGACATGACTTTTAGTGTTTTTCTTTGACTTTCCTTTCATTAAGTGGTTGAAGTGGAATGAAATGTGGATGGTGGCACAGGGGGTGCATGGGGTGGGTAGGGGGTGTGTGGTGGATATGGGGGTGGGTAGGGGGTGGTGTGCTACGGAGGGGGTAGGGTGCAGAGGGGTGTGTTGGGGTTAGGGGTAGGGGTTGTAATGGGGGTGTATAGTGAGTGTGAAGGGGAGAATGGGATGGGGAGGGGGGGTCTGCAGGCGGTGGGCAGGGGGTGTGCAGGGGAGGGCATAAAAGGTGGGGGGGGGTGTGCATGACAAGTGTGAAAAAGCTATTCTAAAATATTATGCATACAAATGACATTATTTTGAAATTATATATTATAGAACTAATCACTTTATGTGTTTTACTTAGTTTTGGAATGGTGAATTTCCAATCTTGGGTCACACACACTTCTTGTATACCAAACCAATACTTTAAGATAATGATGAAAAGTTTATAGACTTATGAGTCTTCTTTAATAGTTTAGAGACTTTCATATCTCTCCCTAATCATCATGAGACTTCACTTTCATCATGGTTTTTATTTTATTATCATTTTACCTTCACTTTAATATACTTTAATTCTTTTTTTCTAGATGATAATAACTCTATAGAGTGAGGGTTTAATATATGAATCCCAAATAATCATAGACGTAGAACTCCTCTTATATAAGTGTAGATAATTCCTAGGTGGAATTACATTGTAGTATTTTTACTTTATTGTTTTGACGAAGTAGTGAAAGATTTTTTATCTTAATCCACCACTTAAAGAATTGAACCATATCTATTAATGAAATAAGTTGGTCTCTTTACTCTTTATTAAGATATATAACTTGATCTATCACACATATAATCTCTCTAACTACTCTATTATGTTATATAGATCCTAGAAACTAACCCCTTTTATCTGAGGGATAGAATCAATTCACCTTCTCTAGATTTTGCACAATAAATCTAGGAATTTTACATTTATTTTGTATTTTCAAACATTTTCCTTTAAATCACATAAATTATATAAATATTTCTCCACAAAGAGATACTTCTTATCTCTACATTGTGATGGTATTTCTTGTGTGGTATTCCAAAAAAGGTTTAGTTCAATACCCTGAACATAATGCCCTTTTAACTTTATTTTAAAACATAACCATATCTATAATTTTATACATATATTCAGTATCCATGGAAGTTAGTTTTTTCAACAACAAGATCCATGAAATTTGTTTAATTATCATTTTTAATTCTCACAAAAATTTCAACATTGTTACTCTAATATCTGAGCATGTAATGGTGCTTCTATTATCACAATATACAAATCTTTCTAGAAAAATTCTTATTTAAATTCCCATCACCACACTAATTAGGTGGTATTAGTTGTAGATCCAAAACATCTAACACCCAACACACCCAATTCCATGATTCATGGGTCATCCAACATCTCTATTTTACAAAACATACAAGAGTATACCAGGGTTAAAAACATTCTCATATTTTAAATCCCTATTTCCCATAGTTACTTTATAAATGTACTATGGTGTTCGCCATAGAATGGAATCCTCTAGGTGCTTATTTTTGCATCTTTAAGCCATCTAAGAGATTTAGGAGTCTTCTATTCATTATTATTCCTTCGACTATGGACTCCAAAATGATCATAATTCCACTATTTTATAAATCATTTAAACGAAACATTATATCCATGAGTTTTACCACGACATGGTGAAAGAAATACTATCCATTTTCAATCCACTATGATCATGGTCCATATCATCCTAGGTGTGGTATTCTTCTCTTTGTTGACACTATATTTATAAGTCCCACATTAGACATTAGTGAAGAAATACACTATTTCATCACTCAGTATGATACATATACCACCTTTTATTTCAATTGGTACTAACCTATCCCAATACCACTTATTTTTGAATACTTCTTGGTTTCACCTCTCACTAGGTTTTTATTTCCTCATCACGAAACCACTTTGTAGTAGAGTTGTGTTCCTCATTCACCACCCAATGTAAGTAGTAGTTGATCCTAGTAATTTCCTCATGGGGGAAAATACTAGATCTTATGGATAACAAGGGATGGATCCTTTTTCTCTCTTATCCTTCCATTGTTTTACTTTTTCAATAAACCATATTCACACTTAGAATTTTTCATTTTTCTCACTGCCATCATCACAGACCACCATGAATTGTTCAAGATAATCATATCATGGAGATCTTTATCATTTCCTATAGAGAGGGGGTTGTCTATAGGGGGTCTGCAGGGTAGGAAAAGGTAGAGGTTTCATGTGGGATGTAAGGGGGTGGTGGTGGTCTACAAGGGGGTCTACTAGGTAGGGGATGCAAGGGGGTGGGGCAGTGGGGCATGGGGTGCAAGCAGGGAAGAGGGGGAGGGAAAATTGGTAGGGGGAGGGTGTAGGGGGAGGTTCAAGGAGAGGGGGGGGGGGTCTGCAGGGGGTCTATATGGTAGGGGGGAGGGTGCAGGTGAGGTGAAAGTGGGTAGGGGGTGGGGCAGGGGTGATTGGGGGTTGGGTAGTGGGAAAGAGTGGTGTAGTTAATCTCTATAGGTTTATTTAATCTTAAATGAGGTTTAATAACCATTAACATACATCTCTAACTCACCCATTTCTTCATGATTAGGTTTATCCAAATATGCCCTCCTAGTTATAATAGATTGATTTCACTAAATCATGGCTTGATATCACTTGAAACAAATCATATTTTGTATGATAGCACTAGTTGTTATTGGTATGGATTTAATAGCATATAATAGCATACAACTAACAATTCTTAAGACCATTCCCTAAAACCAAACCTCCTCATATCTTTGATAATAAAGCACCATTAAATGTGATCATACGTCTTGTATATGTTAAATTTAAATATGATTTTCAAGCATACCACTTTCATTTTTATGTTTTCCACCATCTATTTGGCTATTTATATCTCTCCCTGAATACTCTGCCCTTGCATAGAGATATGCTGCAGCACTAAGACTAGCCTAGGATTGATAATGGTGAGTATCCTATTGATAAGGGAGGAAAGGATTTTGTATGTGAATTTATAGAGGAATATAGAACTGTAGTTATTGATAGTAGTAGGATCTTTAATATTTTTAATGAGAAACACCTTGTAGTCGATGTGTTAAACCCACCAAAGAAGAGCCCAACTTGTAAAAGTTGAATAGATAACTCCATCCTCTCCAATTCCTTGAGTATTCAAATTGCATACATCTTATTTCAACCTTATTCAGTTTCACTACGACTAGTGAGTGGTCTGAAAGATCCCTTTTGAGATTATTAATGGATGTCTACGTGTAAGTGTCAATTCCTTGAACGTTTAAAAGAAACTGATCCAACCTACTCCATAACAGCCTTATTCATGTGAGCTTATATATAAGGATTATCTTGTGTTTGTTCAAGACCATGAGGAAACTTAAATAGGGGTTGGGGAATCCTTATGTATATGAAAGGTGCATATGCCCGAAGGATGGATGAACCAGCTTAGAGTTGTTGTTGATAAAAGTGTCAAGCATCGTGTGTGGCTTGGCTCATTTGAGATAGGGTCCAGATCCTAGAATCTTTATTCCAAGAATGTTTTAAATTGAATTTATTTTCATTATTAATTCTGATTTTTTATATTAAATTGCAATTCTTGAATTAGTGTTAGTTAAGATAATTGTTTCGTTTGATAAATAAGTCTTGGTTTTTTAATAGAACCCATACAATAGAGGTGTGCTATCAACAAAAACTCATAGTGGTATAACTTTCTTAACATTATTGCATTGATTTTTTCCTTATAATTGATGTCAGTTTTAGTCATAAAGTAGACATTTTACATGACCCTTTTTATATCTATGTAGGGGTTTCCCTCATTTTGTTAAAACGATTGTTTGAACCAAAACACCCTTTAAGTGTAGTTAGATTTTTTATATGGAATTTTGCATGTATGCAAGTACTGTAATGACCAAGGCACCACTAAGTGACCCCAAGTGAAATTATAAATATAATTTCCATGTTTTAATTAATTGAATGAGTAAAATGGAACGAAACATGGTTAACTTGGGACACGAATGGTAATTCCTCATATAGTGAATTATGTAATGGTTATGCCTCCTTTCTAAATTTAAATTAGATGTCATGAAATAAATAGAGTGTCTTATTCATGGTGACTTTCACTCCACTTTTTAAATGTGGGGTCACAGTGGGTGTGTGTAGGGGGGAGGGAAGGGGTGTGTGCGCAGGGGTGTGTGTAGGTTTGAAGTGGGGGTGGAAGGGGGGTGGGGGGATGGAAGGGGGATATGCAGGAGGGGTGAAAGGGGGGTTATGTGGAGGGAGGGGTGTCTAGAAGGGGTGGGGTGTGTAGTGTGGGTGTCCATCATGGGTGGTGCGAGGGGGGGGGGGGGGGGTTAGTAGGGGAGATGCAAGGGGGTGTGCAAGGGTGTGTGTTCGAGGGGATATGGGTGTGTAGGGGGTAAAGGCATGTTGGGGGGGGGGTGAAAGGGGGGCTGTGTAGGGGTCATATCTATGAAGGGGGGATGTCTATCAGGGGTGTCTAATAGGGGTGGTGAATGGGGTGTGTAGGTGTGCAATCGTGTGTGTGTGTAATGGGACATGGGGGTGTGGGGGTGGGGAGGGGGGGGGGTGTGCAAGGGGATGTCTATCCATGAGGGTGGGGGGTGCTGTCTAAGGGTGTCTGTCTAGGGTTGTGGGGGGGGGGGGGGGGGTCTGTCTAGGGGGTGGCGTGCTATTCAGAGAGGTGTCTGTCTAGTGGTGGAGGGACTTCTATCCAGTGGGTGTAAGTCTAGGGGATGGGGGGCTACCGTCTAGGGGGTGCTATCCAGGGGGTATCTGTCTAGGGGTGTGGGGGTGGGGGGTGTCTGTCCATGGGTGTGGGGTGTCTAGGGGGTGGGAGGTAGTTGTTCCGGGGTGGTGTCTTTCTAGGGGGGTGGGGGGTTGCTATTCAGGGGGTGTCTGTCCAAGGGGTGGAGGGTGCAAGGTGACATGGGTGTGCAGGGGGGTGCGAGGGGGGGGGGGGGGTTAGTAGGGGTGGTGGAAGGGTGGTCCATCATGCATAGTGCAAGGGGTGTGCATGTGTGAAGGGGGGGGGGGGGTGCAAGGGGGGTGTGCATGTGTGCAAGGGGGTGTAAGGGGGTGTGTGCAAGGGGGTGCAAGGGGGTGTGTCCAAGGGGACCAAGGGGGTGCAAGTTTGTACAGGGGGGTGTCCAGGAGGGGGGGGGGGTGAAGTGGGGGTGCCAAGTAGGGGTGGTGCAAGTGTTGTGCAAGGGGATAGGGGGTGTGCAAGGGGGTGCACGAGGTGTGTAGGGGGGGGGGGGTGGGTGCAGGGGGGAATGGGTGTGCAGGGGGTGCAAGTGGCCAACACCGGCTGGAAAGTGATGTTTTGTTTAGAAAATGTGAAGGCCTATAACCACAGTCCCAAACCATGGCTATATAAAATGAGTGATTTTAGCCTTTTCCACAGTTTGAATCGTGGATATATCCCTATAGCCAGGGTTTGAACCATGGCTACATGCCTATAGCCAAGATTCAAAACCATGACAATATGATATACCCTATATCCATCCCAATACCCTCCATGGCTCAGTAAACCATGGATATAACATTATTTTTTAGTAGTTAAGTATGAGATCTTTCCTTCTTTTCATTACTATTTGGAGATAATAAATATGAGATTGGTAATTCTTCGAACTTGGTTATAATATGTGATTTGACGTAGCTAACCCATCTTCTAGGTAAATGCTGAGTTACTTGAATTATAATTATGGTTCTACTATTTCTTATTACAGTTTTTATCATTTCACCTTTGGGTGAGGAACATGTCATGTGATTATTATTTTTATTATACTGATTTAGTATTTCATTTCATCCTTAACATGATGATTTGAGGGAAAAAATCATTGTTACATGCATCATCATAGGAACCTATAATTCACATGCCATGCTAATTCCATTCCACATAGGTGCATTTCACATCTTGCATTCCTCTTTTTTTCTTGTTATTTTTGAATGATGCTATGGTAGTTATATTATTCCTATGCTTACCTTTGGTAGTGATTGAGTAATTTCTAGTTTTAATATAGGAGGTGTATGGTCCCTCACAGTTTGGGATGGGTGATTTACCGAGTTGATCCATTATAATGAGAGTAAATGGGTATTGATTTTAGTGATAAGGTGTACATAACCTGATTTAATGGGAATATAGATCCATTTCAAATGAACCTTTATATATGAATATAAGAAAATAGAAATTGTGAAAGTGAAACTAGACATATAAAGTGAAATGGTTTCCATTAAATGAAGAGGCAAAGTACTGTTTTCTTTTCTCCTATATGAACCCTTATAATTATAGCCTTAACACTAATTAATACCTGTCCTACTAAATGGGTAGTTGGGGTAGTATAACATGGTCTATAATCCATTTATTTATATTAAGCTTCGGTTATTGATACCTATACAATTCAAATATTTTTATGAGGCATGTGATGGGAATTTTCAGACCAATTCCTCTATGTTTTCCCCATGTCATGTGCCATGATGGTGGAAGTGACCATGCTCTAGCAGTGGTGGGTCCCAAGCTTCCAGTCTTACCTCCAAGGGTTCCACTTGATGTACCACCTATTATCCTTGATCTGATCAAGGTTGGATAGTGATTAAAAAATGAAGCTAAGAAGGGATATTGATACTATGGAGTGGGAAGAGTTTAGAGGACTCATTTTCAACACATACTTCACCCATTCAATGTGAACTAAAATAGAGAATGAATTACTATAATTGAATCATATGGAAAATTAATCGGTGGGAAACTATGAGATGAACTATACAATACTTCTTCATTAAACCTCTACCTTTTTTATGGATCATAAGGGAAAGTTTGATTGATTCTTCACTAGATTGAGACATCATCTATAGAGTAATCTAGAAAATCATGACTATAAAAGCTATGAAAAGATACTTCAGAGTTCTATGTTGGTTTAATTGGAGTTTGTAAAAATTCAGTGGTTATATAGATTGAATGAAAAGTAGAGAGCTATGGATCCAAACTTGGGGAGGAACATTGATCATTGAAGGAGAGGAAAGAAATTGCAACTTCACAAATGCAACAAATATGGGAAGAAGCATTCGAAGAACTACATTCTTAGGGGTGGGAAATGTTACAAGTGTGGAAGAGATGTTCATATATCCCATTACTATCATGGTGAAGTGAATCCTAAACTTCTTAATACCAATGTCAAAGGGAAGATTATGAAGGCCCTGAATTAAGATTAATGCTTCAAGTGTGGATATCTTTGGAACTTTTACAAACAATTTCCCAATAAAAATATAATGGGGGAAAATTAGCATGAACATCATCATGGGACAAAGAATCAAGGTCATCCATTTGTTATCAGGATGGTTGAATTAGAGTCTCCAAATGATTTGGTGGAAGGCACTATCAGTTTTCTCTCAAAGCTATCATGTACTTTGTTTGATTCCAATTATACACATTCCTTTAATCCCTCAAATTTTAAAAGAATATAGAATCAATATTTGAGCTTATAGTGGTAGAGTTATCATTTAAGGATCATAGGGGGATTATTTAACCATCAACACTATATAGAAACTCTAGTACTGACATTCGTGGGCACAATGTCGTCATAAATATAGTAGTCATTCCCATGATGGAATTAGACACTATAATTTGGATGGACTAGATCTAAAAGTATAATGATAAGATCAATTGAATAAGAAATGAAATATTATTTATCCTAATTGGAAAACATGCTATTATTTTCAAAGGATATATATCCCAACCGAAGCCTTGTATAGAAGCATCTCCCATAGCCTTCTTTATGGAGATGATCAATGAAGAGAGAGAATGAAATAAATGTTTTATGGATAGATAATATGCTAACTATTCGGGAATATATTGAATTATTTCTTGAGGAGTTCACTGGACCTTCCCCAAAAATAGAGGTAGAGTTGTACATTGAAATCATATCTCCAAGATGATATCAAAGACACCATATATAATAGAAAAAGTGGAGATAGAGGAATTAAAGAAATAACTTCTAGAGTTTTTTAGAGAAGGGATTTATCCAAACAACTATGTCTCATAGGGGATCACCTGTTATATTTATGAAGAAGAAGGATGGATAAACGTGTCTTTGCATTGATTATAGAGAGCTTAACTGAATCACATCGAAGAACAAGTTCCCTCTCCCAAGGATTTGTGATTTCTTTGACCAGCTTCATGGGGATCAATTCTTTTCCAAGATTGATCAACGATCTGGTTATCCCCAATCTAGGTTGAAGAAAGTAGATATTCTAAATAATATATTCTGATCAAGATATAAGACTAATGAGTTTGTTTTTATGCCCATCGACTTGACTAATTACCATACAATATTTATATATTAGATGAATATAGTCTTTAAGGAATACCTTGATAAAGTTTTGGTTGTTTTTATTTAAGATATTATGATATATTCCAAAAGTCTTGAGGATCTTGAGGATAATCTTAGGGATATTTTTAAAACTTTTAGGAAGGATATAATATTTGTAAAATTTATAAAATATGAATTTTGGTAAAAACAAGTTGCTTTTTGGGGGAACATTGTAACCAATGATTTAATCTCAGTTGACTATGCGAAACAAAGGTTTTAGAGGAGTGACATCATCCTAAAAAAGTAACCATGACTTGTAGTTTCTTTGATTTATTTGGATATTATAGAAGGTTTGTGAAACAATTATCAAGAATTTATAATCCACTCTCAAATTTAACTTGAAAAGTGGATAAGTTCATCTAGAATAAGGAGTGTGAAGAATGTTTCAATGAACATAAGAAGATATCATTCACTAAACCTGTGATAGAATTACCTTCTATTAGAGAATGTTTTATTATTTTTAACGATGAAACTCTAAAAGGGATTGGGTGCATCCTCATTAAAAATGACAAGGTGATTGCTTATGCATCCCGACAATTAAATCCTTATAAGAAGAATTGTCCTACGCATGAATTAGAGATAGTTTTGATTCATTTTTATCTGAAGTTATGGAGACACTATATTTATGGGGAGATATGTGATATATACATTGAACACAAAATTTTTAAGTACATGTTCACCTAGAAGGAATTTAACATTAGATACAGGGGATGTTTGGAACTTCTTAAATAATATGACTATTTAATTCCTTATCACCCTAGAAGAGAAAACAATGTCATTAATGCATTAAGTAGGAAAGACCCAGTTGTGTTGAAAATAATGAGGAATCAATGAGATCCTTTATTAAAGGACCTATTAAGGTTGGACATGGGAATCATGAGGATCTAATACCGAATGGTTTTTCAACCATCATAACTTGAGAATATCAAAAAAATCAAAGATATGACTCTTTGTTGAAAAATTTGATAAAGGGTGTGAAGAATGGGAAGTTTTTTGATTTCAATATTGATGAATAATGGGTATTGGAATATATTACCAGGTAATGTGTTCTATATATTCTAGAGATAAAGAAAGAGTTAATGGATGAATAGAAAAACATTCTCTATACATCCTCGAAGAACTATATTGTATAGGGAACTTTATGATAAATTTTTGTGGGATAATATGAAAAGAGAGGTATTTTTCTACACTGCAAGGTGCTTGGTCTGTAAAAAATTAAAGGAAATGTGACACTTTATAAAGGGGTATTACATCCACTACCTGTACCAACATGGAATTGGGACAATATCACTATGGAAATTGTCACTATTCTCTCAAGAATATCCATAGAAAACAATGCGATATGGGTTATAGAGGATCAAATCCTCAAGACTACCCATTTTTTCACAATTACAGAATATTTATCTTTTGAAAAAATTTATAATACATATGAAATGAAAGTGGGGAGGCTGTATGGGATGCCACTTTCTATCATTTATGACCATGACCCATGTTTCAAATCGAAATTTTTGAGAATTCTTCAAAATGCTCTAAATACTTAATTAAAATTTTGTAGAACCTATCTCCATAAACTGATGTATAATATTAATGGACTATTCAGACACTCGAGAAAATGATGGGAACATGATAAATGTAATTTTATGTTTGATGGGTTCAACACCTACCATTAGTTGTGTTCTTATAAAAAATAGCTTCCATTCGATTATTTAAATGGAACTCTATGAAGGACTATATGGTAAGTGTTGTATAACTCTGCATTGTTGGGATGAATTTGGTGAGAGAAATATTCTTGGGTCTGATCTTGTGCAAGAAATGATAGAAAAGGTTCATTCCATCCAACAACATATAAAATCTAATCAAATTCGGTAGAAGTTATATGCTGACAACCATCATAGGGACTTGGAGTTTGATGTTGGAAATAAATTTTTCCTTTGAAAATCACCATGGAAGAGAGACATGTGGTTTGGGAATAAATAGAAGTTTAACCCTAGGTACATTGGCCAATTTTAAATCCTTGATCACATAGGAGTTGTGGTGCATCAAATAGAACTTTCACTAAATCTAGTTCAAGTTCAATTTATATTCCATGTATTCCTATCGAGGAAGTACAAACCTAATCCCCCACATGTACTGAATTTGGAGGTGGGACAACTAGAACATGAACACTCTTATGAGGAGTTGCTGCTGGAGATCATAGATATTAGAGACAAGGTTCTTTGAAAAAATGACTACCCACACTGTGAAAGTTTTATAGAGGAAATATAAGTTTGAAGAGGATACATGGGGACCAGAGTAAATAATGAAGCAGAAGTACCACCATCTATCAATTGTGAGAACAAGTGGAAATTTTGAGGATGAAATTTCTTAAGGGGGGAAGAATGTAACGACCCAAAATTTTTAAATGATATTTGTTTTTTGATAAAATGTGTGTTATATAATATTATACATAAAATAACCATATATATTTATTAATGATGAGGTATTTATAGAGTATAAAGGGAAATGTGACCATAAGGATTTGACTGTTATAGGGCCATTGGTCAAATATGACCAATTTTCAATATAACCATTAGAAAATTTGACTATTGATGACTATACCCATTAGTAAGATTTATAATGTTATAATTAGTGTTTAGAATTAGTAATGAAAAAGGATAATTAATGAAGAAAGGAGAAGCGATGGCCTTAACAATTAGAGTCATGCCGCATGAATTCCATTTTTCAGAACTTGGGAGGGTGGTAACATCATTGGGGTTCAACCATTACCAAATCAAGGAAATCTTAGAGAATTGAAGTTAGAGATAAATTTCCTTTGGGAGAAGTTCAAGTTGGTAGAAATTACCACCCATTTAATGTTACCCGAGCCTCCTCATGAATCTATCACCATCACACACCCAACCATGTGGTTGTTAAAGGGTGTTATAAGGGGTTATGTTTCCATGATTTAGTTACTTAAATGTAAACTAATTTGTATAAATAAAATTTTTATTCCATAAAATCCTTTTTAATTATAGTTTTTTTAATAAAATATATGATTAACTGAGATGAATTTGGTGAATTTATTTTACAAACCCAAATTGTACTTTTCAAAAAATATATAAATTTTCATAATAAAAAATATATTATAAAGAATATTTATTTTAATGAAATAATATTTTAAAAAAAATCTTTTTAAATATAAATAATAAAATAATTTAATTATTTCTTAATAAAATTTTAATTGTCAAAAATTTGACTATGCCTTACAACCCACTATTTTTTCAATAAATAAATATTATTATATTTAAAAGTTAAAATTATCATATTTAGAGAATTATTTTGATCAAATAAAAATCATTTTTTAAATCATCATGTCAAAATTTGGTTACGGTGAATTTATGCGAATTTTATAAGCTACTTTGTTTTTCTGAGAATAGTAAAAATATAGTTTGGGTTTTTTCAGTATGTTTAATGAATTCATAAATATTTCATAATAATATAATAATTAATTAACCATATTCCTTCACCTAAAATATTTTATTTCATTAATATAGAGTATTTTAATTCATTTTAATCAATTTCCAAAAACATATCTGTAACGCCCCGACCATAGCTACCCAGAGTCGGTGCATTACTTTGTAACATTGGCATGATCACAAGAAAGATCAAATCTTGAAAGACCGATTGGTTTAGTAGCCTTGGAAACACTAGATATATTCATAAAGTTTTACATTACATTTCAAAGTGAAAAACTACTACAACAACAAAGTCTTCATATCCACACTATTAACCCCTCATAATATCCCTGCAAGTCAATCATAATTTACTTCTTCGCTGCCTGGGAAAAATAAAACATAGAAAAGGGGTGATCTCAAATGCCCAGTAAGGATAACAATATAGCGGAACATTCAAAATAAGCATAAACATTTACGGCAATGAATTACTAAAACAAAATCCTTTTAAACATGAACTTCAACATAGTATGGAAAAAGTAAAATGAAATAATGCCATTTACTTATTCGCATGGATATTCTACTAATCGAATAATCACATGAAAAATCAATAACCACTTTCATAATGTTGGAATGCATAATGCCAGACTATCATAACCACATAGCCAAGGCCTCGTGCCAAGACTACAAATAAGATTTTGTCAAGGCCTTGTGCCAAGACACTAGTTTGTCTCATGAGACCTACCGATGCATCGAGGAGCTATAGCGGGCTCCACCCGTCACTTATTAAGTCCAATGCATTCCCATATGAAAAGGTTTAAACATAACATAAACTTTCGTATTAAAACTAGCATACGAAATGTCAATAATTTCACCATAAACTATGAATGGTATAAAAATAGCACATCCATAGTCAAACATATCACAAAACTTTCAATACAATATAGAAGTTTTGTATCATAATAAATCAACTTCAAATAATCTTAAAATCCGTCAAAGGATGTTGACATAGATGAAATCAAAATTCTTTTTAAAGAAATATCTCCTTTTATTTTGAAATCATTTAAGATCCATATAAAATAAAACATTTTCTTTTGAAAATATTCTTATAAGCTTCTAAGTAAAGCTCTGAAGATTTTATAACGGCGTAAAATAACCGCACCCGCCGTATAAGTTAAAAAAAACATTCTTACCTCAATTCTGTCAAAAAGGTTAAAAAGGACCTTGTTTTGAAAACGACGGAAAGATTCCTTTATAAACCTCTTATAAAAAGTCAAACAAGGGTATAAATGACTTTAACCCATATTCTTGTAAATAGTAAAAATGTTTTGAAATACATTTTTAAGAAACATGGATGTGGATGATAAAGATATCCCAGTAGATTATTACGTATAAACAACCTCGGATAATGAAGAGATTGTGAAATAACCCTTACCTTGTACTTTTCCTTGGTTGGGGTCGGTTAACCTCCTGTATAATGGTTAAATAATTGTTATTAAATTATAAAAGAATCATATACATTAATATGATATCATATATGATCTTTTAATATTGATTTGATAATATCTTAGTATTATCGTCGTTTCGTGTGTTAACTTACTCATTTTCTTTTATATGTTTTGTTACATAAGTCATGTTTGTTGTATATTATTCATATCCAGAATGATATCAAGTCCTTAAACATCATTTTTAAATCATTAAATGATAATTATACTTGAATGGATACGATGGAGAATGAATCTCATCGCGTTCGTGAAGACGGTAGTCCGTACATACGCACGAACGCTACTTCCATTTAATTTTTATTTTAAAAGAATAGAATCCAAATGATACATAGGTATATTACTATTCCAGTATAATATAATATTTTATATATGTTACTTAAGTCCATTAACACCATCCTTTATACGTTCCATGTGTGGTATGAACGAGTCATATCATTTTAAGGGGGCGGTAGTCCGCACTTCCTCAAATGAAATTATCGTATGTATATACAACATGAAACGAATAATGGTATGAAATAAAATGGAATTACAGAAGCTTATATATAAAATATATATCATTAATATCATATTTAATTACAGTTCCATCATAATGGCCACCATGATAGGCGGTAAGATGTATTTGAACAATCATCGTTTCGTGAGGCGTTAGTTTGCCATCCACAGAAACATTATGTTCATCATCCATTAGATGGAGTTGTGTCTATGTGTAGTTTGAATCCTTCTTATAACAACATCCTAGTATATTGAGGATACTGGTGTTGTTACAAAAGAAAGGAAATAAAAAGAGTTTGGGGGTTGGAGAAGCAAAATAAATGAAAATAATTTAAGAGAAATCGTTACCTTTAATTTAGGTAACTCACTTTGGTTGGAACCAAAGGACTTCTTGAAATGCTTTCTGCCTAATGGTAAGCTTCAAGGAGGAGGAGAGTGATGTGGGGAGCTTAGTTGGGCAGAGTTTGGACGAGCCAAGTGGCTTGAGAGGTGTGAAGAATGAGTAGAAGTGGTCTCCTTTTATAAGGGAGAGGAGGGGCTCTTTAGGAAAGAGTGAAAGTATTACTTTATAATATAATTATATTCGGTTTATAATGGTCCAAAAATCATTGAGGTCGAAGATAAGATGAATCATATTTTAAATAACATCAACCAATAATAATTGGACAGGTTTTAGATAATATTTTAATCATTATAATCTTATTTATTTAAATGATTTATTAATGAGGTAAACATTGCATCATTATTGTGTCATTAATAATTTAACTTATTTGATGTCTAAAAATTATAAATAAAATATCATCATGTAGGAAATCCTTTTAGCTTTCTAATGAATATTTATAATCTAAAATCCAACATGTATAACCCTATGTAAAAATTGTTCTTCTAAAAGATGTAAGCTTATGCAATTTTTATTTTTATTTTAACTTTATTAATATAATGTGTCATTATCACTTACAAGTGGATCCATGGGGTCCCAAAACAGACCCAAAGATGCCCATGGTCGACCATGTATCCACCAATAGGGTTAAGACACGTTTTAGGGTAATTTAGTATTATTATAATATTATTTTTTTTAACCCTTATTTACCGGATTTACCCTTTAACCATGGTAATTAAAATATTTACCGCAGTAATTATTCAAAATGTGTAAAAATAAAAGTTACCTATTTACATAATTTGGACATCCTGATTCCAAATATGGAATCCATTTTACTAAATTCAAAACACAGAAGTGGAAGAAATTAATTTAAAATTAATTCCCGCTGTCAAAACAAAAAGTGTGTTTTTAAGAGGTAATAACTATCAAAAGATTGACACTTGTTTATGTTCGGTTTAATTGTAAAATTATGTCCAATGACCAACATTATATTAAATGGTAAAAATATATTCTAAATATACTTTAAAACCACTCAAATTCACAATTTATCACTATTAATTATTTTGATTAAAAAAGTTGTTTTTAATTAAAATTTAGTAATTTTCACTATTCATCAAAATATGAAAGTTATCCGAAATGTACCAAAATTTCACCCTAGGATAATTTTGATATTCAGAATCCAAAAATGAAGTCCATTTTCAAATATAAAATATATATAATTTCAAAAAGTAGGTATTAGTATTCACAACGGCTAGTTTAATTAGTTGTGGTGTGTGTTAGAACTCGAGGTTGCGTACAACACACGCTATCGCATTATTCGAAGGGAAACGTACCGTGGAATCTTGGGGTGTTACATTCTCCCCTCCTTCAAATAATTGCGTCCTCGCAATTTCTAGAATACTTATTACATGAAAAGACTCGGGTGGTTCTTCATCATAAGTTCCTCGGGTTCCCACGTTGCCTCTTCCATCTTATGGTTTCTCCACAAAACTTTTACCAGACGCGTCGTCCGGTTTCTCAGTACTTGTTCTCTTGTATCAAGAATCCTGACGGGCTCTTCACAATAGGAAAGATCAGGTTCCAGTTTTAATTCCTCATAGGTGAGTACATGAGTTGGTTCAGGCATGTATTTTCTCAACAGAGATACGTGGAACACATCGTGAACTTTGGAGAGACTTGGCGGCATTGCCAATCGGTAAGCTACAGCCCCAATTCGTTCTAGAATTTCGAAAGGTCCGATGTACCTGGGACTCAATTTACCTTTCTTACCAAAACGTATGACTCCCTTCCATGGAGATACCTTTAGGAAAACATGATCACCGACCTGAAATTCCAAATCCTTCCTTCGATTATCGGCATAGCTCTTCTGCCTACTTTGAGCTGCTTTGATGTGATTTTGGATTACCTTCACCTTTTCCACCGTTTCCTCCACCAGTTCTGGGCCTACAAGTTTTCTTTCACCAACGTCATCCCAACAGGTTGGTGTACGACATCTCTTTCCGTATAACGCTTCATATGGTGCCATCTGAATACTCGAATGGAAGATATTGTTATAGGAAAATTCTACTAGTGGTAAATATTGATCCCACATACCCTGAAAATCAAGTGAGCAAGATCTCAACATGTCTTCTAAGGTCTGAATAGTCCGTTCTGATTGTCCGTCTGTCTGAGGGTGGTAAGCAGTGCTCAAATGAAGTTCAGTATCCAGGGATTTCTGAAGACTTTTCCAAAATCTTGAAGTAAAACGGGGATCACGATCAGAAACAATCGATAGGGGAACTCCATGAAGTCTCACAACTTCATTAATGTATAGTCTTGCTAGACGTTCCAGGGGTAGATCTTCTCTTATAGCAAGAAAATGTGCTGATTTGGTAAGACGATCAACAATAACCCATATTGCATCGTTCCTTCTAGGAGTCTTTGGTAGCCCCATGACAAAGTCCATCGTAATATTGTCCCATTTCCACTCCGGTATGGGAAGAGGTTGCATGACTCCTCTAGGCTGTTGCCTTCCAGCTTTCACTTGTTGACAAACCATACATCTTGACACAAAATCAGCAATCTCCCTCTTCATGTTGTCCCACCAAAAATGTTCCTTCAAATCTCTATACATTTTGGTGCTCCCAGGGTGTATAGAGAAATTGGAACTATGAGCGTCATCCAGCAATTCCCTTTTTAGATCAGGTATATTGGGAACACAAAGTCTCTTCCCGAATTTCAAAATTACATCTTCATACACCAAGTCTCTCAATCTCCCATCATTCACAGCTTTAATCTTCTTCTGAAATTCTTCATCATCGGTCTGGGAACTCTTAATCCTTTCTAGTAAAGATGGTTTGGCAACCATTTGAAAAAGCATTGATGTTTCACCTTCCCTGGTTATTCCCATGTCCATCTTCTCTAGATCCATGAAAATTGGATCCCTTTCAATTCTCATCATGTTCAGAACTCCATGGTCTTTTCTGCTCAAAGCATCTGCTACTTTGTTTGCTTTCCCCGGGTGGTAGTGTATCGTGCAATCATAATCCTTGAGTAATTCAAGCCATCTCCTTTGCCTCATGTTGAGTTCTTTTTGTGAGAAAATATACTTCAGACTCTTGTGATCAGTATAAATCTCACATTTTTCACCATAGAGGTAGTGCATCCATATCTTCAAAGAAAAGATCACAGCTGCTAACTCAAGATCATGATTAGGATAGTTTTGTTCATGAATTTTCAACTGTCGTGATGCATAGGCAATAACTCTATCATTCTGCATAAGGACACAACCAAGTCCTTTCTTTGATGCATCACTATAAATAACGAACCCATCATTCCCCGATGGTAGAGTCAATATATGAGCATTGACTAATCTTCTCTTCAGTTCTTCGAAACATTCTTCACACTCTTTTGTCCAAACAAATTTAACCCCTTTACGTGTGAGCTTCGTTAATGGGTTAGCCAATCGGGCAAAATTCTGGACGAAACGTCGATAATAACCTGCCAAGCCAATAAAACTACGTACCTCAGTTATACTTGTAGGTGCTGGCCATTCTTGGATTGCTTTGGTCTTAGAAGGATCAACAGAGATTCCATCTTTAGAGACAATATGGCCAAGAAAAGAAATCTCCTGAAGCCAGAATTCACACTTGCTAAACTTTCCATATAATTCATGCCTCCTCAGAGTCTTCAAGATAATGCGCAAGTGATTTTCATGATCTTCGTAGGTTTTGGAGTATACCAAGATATCATCAATAAATACCACCACAAATTCATCGAGATACTCCTTGAAAACTCTATTCACCAGATCCATGAATACAGAGGGTGCATTAGTCAATCCAAATGGCATTACAGTAAACTCGTAATGCCCGTACCTGGTTCGAAATGCTGTCTTCAGAATGTCTTCCTTCTTTACACACAACTGATGGTATCCAGATCGAAGGTCAATCTTTGAAAAGTATTGAGCTCCATGCAGTTGGTCAAATAAATCATCAACACGAGGTAGGGGATACTTGTTCTTTATCGTTATAGCATTGATCTCCCTGTAGTCGATACATAACCTCATAGATCCATCTTTCTTTTTAACAAAAAGAACAGGGGCTCCCCATGGAGAAACACTAGGGCGAATAAATCCCTTATTACTCAATTCCTCTAGTTGTTTCTTTAGTTCGACTAACTCTACAGTGGCCATTCTATAAGGGGTCTTCGATATAGGCCTTGATCCAGGAATCAAATCAATAGAAAACTCAACTTCTCGTTCTGGAGGATGTCCAGGTAAATCTTCCGGAAATACATCTACAAATTCTTTCACAACAGGTACATCCTCTATTTGAACATTCCTTTCCTCACCGATAGTTACTTCATTCTCTTCCTCCCCAATAATTGAATTTAGTTGAGCTACTAGGGGTGGATCTAAATAAGAATTAGGTGGTGACGATTCTGCTCTAAAAATAAGGTGTTCCTTATCATTATCATCAAGAATCGTAACCTCTTTCTTCTTACAATAAATCTTCGCATCATAGTCCGAAAGCCAGTCTATACCGAAGATTATATCAAACTCAATCATAGGTATGACGATGAGATCAGCAGATAAAGAAAATTTATGTGCTCTAATGGGGACTGATTCACAAAACTTTATTGCAACGATACTTCCCTTAGGAGTTTTAACTGACAACTCCCTTATTAAATCAAATTGGAAATATCTAATTTTCTTAGAAAACTGGGAAGATATGAAACAATGCGATGATCCAGAATCAAATAATGCATTTGCTAAACTTGAGGAAACCATTAAATTACCTGCCACCACATCTTTCGGAGCTTCTACCTCTGCAGTAGTGATAGCATAAGCCTGGCCTTGATCCCTTGGCCTTTTCTGAGGTAAGTTCTCCTGACGCTTAGGACATGCATTTGCATAATTCCCCATCTCCCTGCAATTGTAGCACTGAACGTTGGTAGCTTCCTTCTTCCCCTTGAAATCATGAGCTTGGTGGCCTTTTTCACCACACTTGTAACAGACTCCCATTCCCTTCAGGCAAGCACCAGGGTGTTTCTTCCCACACTTACCACAAGATGGATATTCAACCTTTCCCTTATTCCCCTTATTTCCATTCCCAGATTGATCAGCAGGTCTCTTCTTCTCTTGCTTTGCTTTAAAGTCATAAGACTTAGAGAATTCCTTTTCGGTCTTGATAGCACATGAGACAATGTCTTCGTACGAAGAAAAGGATTGTGAGACTAATGCTCGACGGAGAAATGGTTTTAACCCATCAAAGAAACGATCAATCTTACTTCTTGGGTTACGAATATAATCACCAGCATACCTCGCTAACCTTGTAAAGTTATCCTCATACTTTTTGACATTCTCATCCTCCTTTTGTCTCAGAATCAGAAATTGCCTTTCCATATCTGCTCGATGGTCGCGAGGGAAGTATTTTTCTAAAAACAGATCTTTGAACTCCCTCCATTCCATATTTGATACTTCATCATCTTCCTTCATGTTCTGAATCAATGACCACCATTGATCAGCATCTCCAGGGAGGCGGTAAACTGCCATGATAACGTTTTCCCTTTCACTGCTCCCCAAAGCCTGAAATATTTTCTCTAGGGAAAATATCCATTGCTCAGCTACTAAGGGATTTGTATTCCCATTGAACGTTGGTGGTTGTTGCCTCATGAATCGATCTAACATTGATCCTCCACGCTGCGGATCAGGGTGCTCCATACGGGTAAGGTTATTATTCATAACCTGATTAAGTTGTCCCAGTATGGTGATTAGCTGATCAGCACCAGTTGCATCACCAGCCCCACTATAATTATCTTGAGCAGGAGGGAAATCCCTACATGGAGTGCGTGCATTGATACGGTTTCCATTTCTTCCACTAGGCGCCATTTCTAAACAATGGCATATACTAGATCAGTTTATGAATCAAAATACATAATCCCATACTTATAAAACACTTAACATAAATTGAACTATTTATGGATATAATCCATAATCATAAAAATGTTTTCTTTGAGGAATTATATACTCATAAACCCTTCATAATGATTTGTAAAGAAAATGAGAGTTATCCTAAGCATATCCCCCAGGAGTGTCGTAACCAAGAGTGCAGCAAGGCCCGTTGTCGTGCACCAGTTCCCGTTCGAGTCTTGCTCAAAGCGGTGTTTTCGGGTTTTACCCCTAGGTACATCTTTGCCAGAGCCGCCTCTACCTGCTTGTATCCAGACAGGGATGTATTGCTCGGAAAACTCACAAAATCTCTACAATACCAAAATTCTAGGAAGTTCTTCTATAATAATCCTCAAAGTTCATCTTAGGTCTACGTGCTCTAATCAGAGTTTATCTAGCTTCCAAGGTTTGTACTAAACTTCCTCTGATACCAACTGTAACGCCCCGACCCCAGCTACCCAGAGTCGGTGCATTACTTCGTAACATTGGCATGATCACAAGAAAGATCAAATCTCGAAAGACCGATTGGTTTAGTAGCCTTGGAAACACTAGATATATTCATAAAGTTTTACATTACATTTCAAAGTGAAAAACTACTACAACAACAAAGTCTTCATATCCACACTTTTAACCCCTCATAATATCCCTGCAAGTCAATCATAATTTACTTCTTCGCTTCCTGGGAAAAATAAAACATAGAAAAGGGGTGAGCTCAAATGCCCAGTAAGGATAACAATATAGCGGAACATTCAAAATAAGCATAAACATTTAAGGCAATGAATTACTAAAACAAAAGCCTTTTAAACATGAACTTCAACATAGTATGGCAAAAGTAAAATGAAATAATGCCATTTACTTATTCACATGGATATTCTACTAATCGAATAATCACATGCAAAATCAATAACCACTTTCATAATGTTGGAATGCATAATGCCAGACTATCATAACCACATAGCCAAGGCCTCGTGCCAAGACTACAAATAAGATTTTGTCAAGGCCTTGTGCCAAGACACTAGTTTGTCTCATGAGACCTACCGATGCATCGAGGAGCTATAGCGGGCTCCACCCGTCACTTATTAAGTCCAATGCATTCCCATATGAAAAGGTTTAAACATAACATAAACTTTCGTATTAAAACTAGCATACGAAATGTCAATAATTTCACCATAAACTATGAATGGTATAAAAATAGCACATCCATAGTCAAACATATCAAAAAACCTTCAATACAATATAGAAGTTTTGTATCATAATAAATCTGCTTCAAATAATCTTAAAATCCGTCAAAGGATGTTGACATAGATGAAATCAAAATTCTTTTTAAAGAAATATCTCCTTTTATTTTGAAATCATTTAAGATCCATATAAAATAAAACATTTTCTTTTGAAAATATTCTTATAAGCTTCTAAGTAAAGCTCTGAATATTTTATAACGGCGTAAAATAACCGCACCCGCCGTATAAGTTAAAAAAAACATTCTTACCTCAATTCTGTCGAAAAGGTTAAAAAGGACCTTGTTTTGAAAACGACGGAAAGATTCCTTTATAAACCTCTTATAAAAAGTCAAACAAGGGTATAAATGAATTTAACCCATATTCTTGTAAATAGTAAAAATGTTTTGAAATACATTTTTAAGAAACATGGATGTGGATGATAAAGATATCCCAGTAGATTATTACGTATAAACAACCTCGGATAATGAAGAGATTGTGAAATAACCCTTACCTTGTACTTTTCCTTGGTTGGGGTAGGTTAACCTCCTGTATAATGGTGAAATAATTGTTATTAAATTATAAAATAATCATATACATTAATATGATATCATATATGATCTTTTAATATTGATTTGATAATATCTTAGTATTATCGTCATTTCGTGTGTTAACTTACTCATTTTCTTTTATATGTTTTGTTACATAAGTCATGTTTGTTGTATCTTAATCATATCCATAATGATATCAAGTCCTTAAACATCATTTTTAAATCATTAAATGATAATTATACTTGAATGGATATGATGGAGAATGAATCTCATCGCGTTCGTGGAGACGGTAGTCCGTACGTACGCACGAACGCTACTTCTATTTAATTTTTATTTTAAAAGAATCGAATCCAAATGATACATAGGTATATTACTATTCCAGTATAATATAATATTTTATATATGTTACTTAAGTCCATTAACACCATCCTTTATACGTTCCATGTGTGGTATGAACGAGTCATATCATTTTAAGGGGGCGGTAGTCCGCACTTCCTCAAATGAAATTATCGTATGTATATACAACATGAAACGAATAATGGTATGAAATAAAATGGAATTACAGAAGCTTATATATAAAATATATATCATTAATATCATATTTAATTACAGTTCCATCATAATGGCCACCATGAGAGGCGGTAAGATGTATTTGAACAATCATCGTTTCGTGAGGCGTTAGTTTTCCATCCACAGAAACATTATGTTCATCATCCATTAGATGGAGTTGTGTGTATGTGTATTTTGAATCCTTCTTATAACAACATCCTAGTATATTGAGGATACTGGTGTTGTAACAAAAGAAAGTAAATAAAAAGAGTTTGGGGGTTGGAGAAGCAAAATAAATGAAAATAATTTAAGAGAAATCGTTACCTTTAATTTAGGTAACTCACTTTGGTTGGAACCAAAGGACTTCTTGAAATGCTTTCTGCCTAAGGGTAAGCTTCAAGGAGGAGGAGAGGGATGTGGGGAGCTTAGTTGGGTAGAGTTTGGACGAGCGAAGTGGCTTGAGAGGTGTGAATAATGAGTATAAGTGGTCTCCTTTTATAAGGGAGAGGAGGGGCTCTTTAGGAAAGAGTGAAAGTATTACTTTATAATATAATTATATTCGGTTTATAATGGTCCACAAATCATTGAGGTCGAAGATAAGATGAATCATATTCTAAATAACATCAACCAATAAGAATTGGACAGGTTTTAGATAATATTTTAATCATTATAATCTTATTTATTTAAATGATTTATTAATGAGGTAAACATTGCATCATTATTGTGTCATTAATAATTTAACTTATTTGATGTCTAAAAATTATAAATAAAATATCATCATGTAGGAAATCTTTTTAGATTTCTAATGAATATTTATAATCGAAAATCCAACATGTATAACCCTATGTAAAAATTGTTCTTCTAAAAGATGTAAGCTTATGCCATTTTTATTTTTATTTTAACTTTATTAATATAATGTGTCATTATCACTTACAAGTGGATCCATGGGGTCCCAAAACAGATCCAAAGATGCCCATGGTCGACCATGTATCCACCAATAGGGTTAAGACACGTTTTAGGGTAATTTAGTATTATTATAATATTATTTTTTTAACCCTTATTTACCGGATTTACCCTTTAACCATGGTAAATAAAATATTTACCGCAGTAATTATTCAAAATGTGTAAAAATAAAAGTTACCTATTTACATAATTTGGACATCCTGATTCCAAATATGGAATCCATTTTCCTAAATTCAAAACATAGAAGTGACAGAAATTAATTTAAAATTAATTCCCGCTGTCAAAACAAAAAGCGTGTTTTTAAGAGGTAATAACTATCAAAAGATTGACACTTGTTTATGTTCGGTTTAATTGTAAAATTATGTCCAATGACCAAAATTATATTAAATGGTAAAAATATATTCTAAATATACTTTAAAACCACTCAAATTCACAATTTATCACTATTAATTATTTTGATTAAAAAAGTTGTTTTTAATTAAAATTTAGTAATTTTCACTATTCATCAAAATATGAAAGTTATCCGAAATGTACCAAAATTTCACCCTAGGCTAATTTTGATATTCCGAATCCAAAAATGAAGTCCATTTTCAAATATAAAATATATATAATTTCAAAAATTAGGTATTAGTATTCACAACGGCTAGTTTAATTAGTTGTGGTGTGTGTTAGAACTCGAGGTTGCGTACAACACACGCTATCGCATTATTCGAAGGGAAACGTACCGTGGAAGCTTGGGGTGTTACAATATCAGTGACTTTCTAAAATCTAAAATGGAAACTTTTATTTTTAAAACATTACATGAAGGGAAATTTAATTTTCCATGGAAAAAATAAGTAATAAAAAATCATGCCCTATTCTTATGGGTTAAAATAATTTAAAATGTGACCCAAATGTCCAAAAACATGGTAAAAATCACTGGTAATCCAATGAGTTTTCTTTTTCCACAACCTATATTTTCAAGGTCTATATTTTGAAATTATTAAACAAATACTATATTTTTTTCTATAAATACCCAGCCAATTATCCTTTTATAATTACCCTTAATAAATCCTAAAAAAATTTCTTTTATTTTTTTCCCAAGTAGTCCTCCAATGGTTTCCTAAATCCCCTAAGGATCCATTCATCAACATTTAGAAGTAACTCTTCAAGGTAAAGGAATTATCCTTCTTTTCTCATCAATTCCACAACCTCTTTTTAAAGGTGTCTTCTAATTATCATGATTAATATCTTTTAATACCCTTTTTATCGTTCCCTTACATCCAAATGAATTTTTGATAATTGGGATAACATTATCCCTTCTAATTTTACTCTTTTATAATACCACATTTTATAACTATCATGCTTCAGAGTTTACTTCTCAAAATTTATCTCTTCTCTTTAAGAAATTTTATTTTTTTTACTTTGTGTGGATACCTAATTTTTTTTTATTTTTCATGGGTATTAAACCTAATATAATAATTATTTATTTTATTTCGGTATTTTCACATAATAAAACGACATTTCCTTTTTTGGGATATAAAAATGTAATGATAATGCCTTTAAGATCTTTTGTATGCCATGATTTTAATCGAAATCTCATTCTTTATTATCCCTGGGTTATGAATGAAATGATTGATGATGATATATGTGGCTCAAATTAACTAATAAATATGAATTTTTTTCCCTAATAATTCTCCAAATTATTAGGCAAAGAATTTAATCTGCAGATATGACATGTTTTATGATACCTTGGATAATATCCTTAGTAATTTTCATTTATGATACCTTCGTGAAAAACCATGGTGATATGATTATGAATTTACCATTTAATTTTTTTATGCACATTTACATGTTATGATTAATGTTATTTTTATTATGATATAGATCTTTCTGATGCCTTATCATTACAACACATGTTCTTGTTGATATGTCTCAAGATCACATGTTATATGTATCTCTTAATTATTCCCTTACATGGATTGATGATCACCCTTTTCCTTTGATGTATATCCCCTGGATATGAGAAATAGTTAATGTACATATGATGAACCCATGAATAATTTTTTTAAGTGGATTAAGATAATGTTTTATGTTTTGATGTTTTATGTTCCTTTTTTCTGTGAAAATAATTTTTAAAAGATCCACTCTTTTGTACCATGTAATAAATATATTATGTAATAAAAAATAAGGACTCCATAAATAATATTTTCAAAATTAATCTTAAATATTCTTTAAAACATTCTAATGTATAGTATAAAATATGTTCAAAAGTGCATTTCAATTCAACGATATCAAAATTTAGGATCTTTGTTTAATATACATGAGTATAAAATTTTATCAAAAGAGGCATGGATAAGAATTTATATCAAAATTTATATGATTGAATAAATTCACAACATTGGAATAAAAATCCATTTTCAATTATACCACCATGGTTAAGAGACCCAGGGTTAGGATGAATAGGAATTATCACACATTCTGGTGATGTATGGCTTCCATTACGCACTAGTGACATCCTTAAGGATGCAAAAGAGAATATCCCTAAGGAATAATCTCCCTTCCCTCAAGTATTTTATTTTTAATTGTCATTGTTAATCCATTTTCAGGTAGAGCTAATACCCAAATTACATGTTTTCTACATGTCTAAATACCCAGCCTCCCTTGTGATTTAAGACAAATAAAACAATATAAGGGGTTAAAATTATGTAAATCACCTATAAATCATTAAAATCATTATTTAATTAATCCTTGATTTCATATATCAAATCATTCTTTTCATTTCAAAATCCAAAATCAATAATTTTGTATCGTAAACTCATTTTATTCATTTCATAAACCAATATCAAAAGGTTTTTAATTAAAAATCATGTGTTTTTTAAAAAATAATCATAAAATCATTTTTATCAAAATTTACAAGTCATTATATTTTAAATAAAAAATTCTTATTCCTTTTCATTTCATTATAATTCCATGAAACATCTTCATTTTAATTAATGATTTTTTTTAAAAATAAAAGATTAATTTTCAACAGTCATTATCAAGGGGTTTCAAAACACAAATCCTGAAATTTCAAAACCATTTATCAATATTTAAAATCAATATTGATAAATTAATTATAAGATAATATAAAATAACCAGTTACTAAAGGTTTCAAGTGACAAAGATTGGTTTATGAAATCACCTAACTGGATTATCACATGTAAAATAAAAATAAAAGAAGGAAAGGCCAGCCCATGATAGAAGAAAAACATGGATAAAAATATTGATCCAAATGTTATTCTACAATATATTAATTCACAATACCATTATAGAGAGAAAAAAACAGGGTAAGTGGAGGTTTCATCTGTTCATTTTTTAAAATAAAACACTATGGTTTGCAGTAACAAACCCCCAAAAATAAAACAACCATTTAATTTTCCTATTTCACTACAATATTTAGTGTATATGTTTTAGATACATTTAGAATTGTATTCACAATGTATAAAGGGTTTAAATTTTATATTTATACAAATTACATCATTTAATATCACAAAATAGGAGTTATAGGTTGACCTGGAGGAAGAAGAATGAAAAATGATATTTTTAACTATTTTTCACAAATAAAAAATTTCATAATTATAGAATTGATTTACCCTTACAAAGAACTTTATATTAGCTTAATGGTACTTGGTTATCCTTATAAAACCTTTTTTTAAACATGGTAGTACCCTTACGCATCTCATACTACCCTTACACAAGAACCAGATTATCCATACATAATCTTTGAAAACATGGGACTAACCTTATACAACAACCAATTTACCCCTATGTGAACTTTTGAATCTTAGGACTACCCCTAATAAACAAGTTTTTACATTTACCAATTGCCTTGGGTACCATTTTCCATCCTTTGAAAACATGGGTTCACCCATACATAGGGTTAATTAATAAATATCTTCCCTTCTATGGTGACCTATTTACCCTAACACAACCCTTATAAAAATAGGGTTACCCTTACACAGTGTTGAGATTAACCTTACAAAGTAAGTGTTCTCTTTTGTGTATTATCTAGGTTACCCTTATGAATCCTTCAAAAACATGGGGTTAACCTTATGAATTTTTATGAAATAAGGGTCGACCCTTACACAACATCAGATTTACCCTTAAATAATCCCTAAAAATAGGGTTACACATACACAAAACTAGGATTACCCTTATGCAACACATATTTTTAGGGGATTACCCTTATATAGGTAAATTAATTCCACATTTACCCTTATAAAACAGAAGGGAAATCCTTTTTACCCTTACACAACTCATGAAAAAGAGGATTTATCATTACCTATGATTATTAAAACCTAAATTACCTTTACGTAACATCATAAAACTTAATTACGGGTAACTTTTATTAAAATCATTATATTATCTCATAAAATAATTATAAAATAAAAACAACTCAATTAATTTAATTATTAAAAAAATGAGGATGTTATAATTCTCGCCACAATAAGGATTTCTGTCCCTATAAAGATTAAAATTTGAAAGTTATAAAAATAGAAGACATGAAATAACTCCCACACTCACCCCTTGAGATAAAAAATCCATAAAACAGAAGAATTGATGTCCCAAATATCTTTTATTATGTAAAAATCCAATATCATCTAAATTATAAAAACAAAAACTAAGAAACGCCATGAGGAAATAGAAGAAACCGAAGATAACCTGAGAATGAGCATTGGTCTCCCCACCATTAAAATAATCTAAAAAATGGTGTAATATGAGGAAAAAACAACCAAAAACATATCTCTTTAAATAAATAAAGATACATGGATTACATTCCATAATAAAACATTCAAGATCCAAAACTAAAACCCAAAGGAATGGTATAACCAAAACAACTTAATGATTCCAAAAATAGAAAACACTATAAAGATCCATCAAATATTTATTCATCCATAACAAAGCAATAGAACTGAAAAAGATTTATACCCCATGAAATTACTCAATGGTAACCTAATATTTGCATCACTGATCCACACCCCTTGATGATCTCATCAAATCAACCACTAGCTTCTCCTAATGCTTGGTCCATTAAGAATCCACATCATCATATTACCTAAGTACATTCCCAAGGCATATCCAAGTCCAACAAAAAAGAGATAAAACTACTTATCTAGTGCATTAATAGTAGTCTATACTCTCACAAGAAAAATTATCCATCATATCTAGATTGATCTACAACCATCATTGAAAAAATTAGAGGATACTAAGGAAAAAACAAACCAAATGGGATATGCCACTAACCATAGGGAGACACCTATTGAAGTAAGAAATAGGATGGTTTTGGAATAAACTAAAAATATGAATCTAAAGGTTCTCAAAATAAGATTCAATTTCATCAAAATATGAAAAAAAACATCAAAGGAGTAGAAACGTTCAAGAAGAATTCCAACCTTTCAAAAGTGAACATCCACAGGGCACACAAATAGTGATATAAAAAAAACAAAATCATCATCATAATCAAAATCGAGGACCACAAGAGAACATAAAAAAGGGACCAAATAAATCCATAACATATCCCCAGAATACAAAGTTCAATTAAAACCAATGAACTAAAATAAGTAAAACTCATTAGGTTTATACCCTGATGTCATAAACAACAAGATGGGCCAATATCTACCGAAAATGAGAGATCCTATATTTTGTGAAAAGATTCACTTAAAGGTGAATGATTGGATGCCTATTATATTAAATTATCTACCTCCATAAAGTAAGAATATATTGATCCTTGAATAAAACATCCCTTTCTAAATCCCACCTTATATAACCACTTAAGGTAACCCAAAAATACCCACCATTTATAAACTCTCATATCCTTTAAACATGACTTTATAGAATGAACATGTGATTTTAACAAGAAATGTATAAGATACATAGTTTTTCATACAATACTGTCCCTAGTAAACCAAATTATATAATATTTTAAATGGGAAATATACACCCAATCTAACTATGAATTAGGAATTATTACCTTCTTATTTATTTTCTATCTCTACTTCAACTATCAAATCCCTTCCAAACATCTATGGATAAGAGTTCAAACATGATATTTAGATTATAGTTACATGGACAAGGTGAAAGAACTTTATATATTAGATATACTTAAGGGATTCATCACTAATAAGCTCAAGTAGGAAACATATTGAACTCAACAATTTCTTAGCATACTCCATAACTAATATCTCACATTTAATGCAAACTAGGATCTTAGAAAATTTATCGTTACTCACTTGCTATGGATGCTACCAATTAAAGAATACTAACCTAATGAATTACCAATATTTTATTCATGAAAAATTGGAGTAATTAAATCTTCCCACCACAATTGTCTAGGTTCTGAAAATAAGGAGTTGGTAGAATAGACCTTCATAGCATCTGGAGTATTGAGTTCAATAAAAAACATTTCAAATTATTTAAACCACTTAAATACCTTAGTATAACCTTGATCATCTCCATATGATGGTTACTGATGATACATAAAGAGTTTGGATGTGGTTTAAATACTAGAATAGCTCTATCTCTACCACTCGATTCAAAGACGACGTAGAGTCTCCAATTTGGGATGCCACTTCTAAAAAACTTGAAGGCCTGCTTCCGAGATTGGACTGATGGAAAAAGTTTTTATAATTATTGAATGAATTTATCATAAAAATGTATATAAAAATAATTGTATAGGATAATTAACATAGAAATAAAATAAAACTCATTAAAAAATAAAAATAATAAAAAATCTTCAAAACAATCCGCAAACCACTTTTACTAAATCATCCTTGGTTAAAAAGTGCACAAGATTTATCACATTTATAAAAAATAAATTCTTTTTAAAAATGTGAAATCTTGATATAAAAGAATTACATTCTAAAAAATTAATATACCATCTCATAGGAATTATTCAATGGTTTCAAATACATTAATCCAACTTTTCAAATTCTAATATAATTTTATTTGAATTCCATCAAAAAAAAATTTCTAAAAAATTTCCATTATAAACTCACAAAATAGTATTTGGAAATCATATTTACAAACCGTAAATTCAATAAAAATAACCTTTTGGTGGTTTATTTTTCTTACTAATAAATCAAATAAACTTTTAAAGTCATAATTTGTTTTTCCCAAAGGAATTAGAATAATGACCAAAGGTATTAAAGGTGAAACAACCAAACAAGATCATGAAACAAATAATATCTTCATTCCAATTCAAAAACTCATAAGAGATTCTTAAAATCAAAGATAATCTTATTGGAAATCAAAATATGATTAATCATTTGGAAACCATTAACTCAAAAGAAATAATCAAGCCCCAAATTTCTTTTATAACTGAAGTAATATCATGAATAAGTGGTGATCACAAACCTTCCTAATAACTACCTCTTGAGTCCTGCCACGTTTTTGATCTCCTTTATACAACAACATCCCCCAAATAATATACAGGATTTCAATTAAATTTAATTTCTAAGAATAAAGCACCTCCTTTGATAACATTTATAATAAAAACAACCAGAACACAATCTAAAATCGTATTCCAACCAATTCTCCACTGACCTAAAGGGCATTACCAATCCCCATGGACTGGAATAAAGAACCCAAACCTGAGAAATAATGAGATGGTAATGATTTCTCCCAACAAATACGAGCATAAATAGATAACTAGTGGAAATAAAATATAACAAAAAAAGATAAAAATATGTAAAAGGAACAATCCTTAAAATGGTAAATTAACCCAATCCATGTGAAAATACCTTAATACAACAATCCATAAATTTCGTGAGATAAGTAGATTTCATGCTCCAACATTCCCCACCATCTACTAAGCCCTGCTAAAAAATTATATGCAACACCTAATAAGGGTGAATTTCATTTTCCTGGACATGTAATAAGAAAATATACAAAAACATAAAGGATAGGGTAGGGTGTGAGAAAAAAGACCAATAGGATTTCATAATGTCATTTCAAAAGTAATATTTAACAAATAAACTATGTAATCTCAATTTTAGTTAACACATGACATGTAAATATTTTCACAATTCATATAAAAATATTCTTTTCAAAACAATCTAATAGATAGTAAAAAATGGGTAAAAATGTGAATTTCCCTTAAAAGCATAAATATTTGATAATATTTGTTAAATAGTTGTGAATATAAAATTTTATCAAATGAGGCATGGATAAGAATTTCTATCAAAACTAACATATGCAAAATGGAAAACCAAGGTTAACATTATAAAATAAGGCTTTAAAATCATCCACAAACATTATTATATTTCTTTGTATGAGTGTAATTCAACCAAACCAACCATATATTAAAAAATATCCCAACTTTATAACATTTGTCTTTCATAAAGATATTAATATTATTTTAAGTAATTCCAAATTCCAGAATGTCACTCCCTTTATTTAAATTTATATTATATTTTAACTTTGGGGTAAGAAATTTTAATGATTTAATATAAAATTTTATTTTGAACAAAATTAATTTATTTTTATTATTTAAATTAAATTAATTTTTAGTAATGGTATAACTACTTTAAATGATCACATAACACTCAAACAATGTGAAAATAGTATAAAAATAAAATTAAATAATTTAAAAAATGAAAATTAATATTTTTTGGATTAATTATTATTACATGTGAATTATATAGTAAATAGTAATATAGTTGAGGTTGAAATATTTTATAATCTAATTGAATTTTTATATTGATGTCCTAAAATTAAAACTATGTGAATAGTTCTTAAAATAAATTTAATGATATTTTATGTTGAATAATATTTTATTAAATTATTTACAATTCATAAAAATCATGAAATATTTCAATAGGTATAACATATGATAAGAAATATAATATTTTTTCCCTTTTGAGCCATTTTTTACCTTATTATTAAATATATAACCCATTATGAATGAAAAATTTATTACAACAGTTAAGTTTAAAATTGGTTAATAAAGGGGTTAAAACAAATGATATCATTTAAAATGAAACATAGACATATCCAAATTTTACTCATTTAAGTAATTTCTACCATAAAATATACGATGTTTAAATTTTCTTACACTTGGTTCCACTTTCAAATGAAAAATAATTTATTATATTTAAATCTTTTAAATAATTCAATTTGTGTACTTTACTTCATTATATATGGTCACATCCCCTCCTTTCTTTCTCACTCAAAATTAATCCAATTATATTAATTAAAACCTAAAAAAATATTCACAATATCCTTAGTCAGTTTAAATTGGTTATTTTATTTATAAAATACTATCCATAGGGTCCTAAAGAATAAATCCAAAGGTGGTCTCTCAAAGAGGTTGTAATATGTTTAACCAATCGCATTAATTTTACTTATTATTTTTCCTCATTAATTTCTTTCCTAAACACTCCAATATAATTGCATTAATATAAAATATATATTGAAATTTTATAATTTTTATGCAATAACCTACATCCACCGCATTTTCTATCAAATTTGGCAAAGAAATTATCCATTGTGAATTCATGTGGACTACATCCTCTACGTAGTGATATGATTCAGTTTCCATAAAAATATTTAAAGTTTTGTTATTATGATATATTTATTTTTTATATATTGTATTTAAAAAAATAATAATTATTTAATTAAACTTTTTATCTTTTTTATTTCCTTCACATTCTTTGTAAAATGATAGCGTCACTCGTGCGTACATGTGGACTACCACCTCCATGAGGTGATGTGATTCATTTTTCATTTAGAATTTACTTGGATGTTAATAAGGATATATTTAAGGAATATATATGATATTTATGATATAATAAGAATTATATACTGAATACTTATTTTTTTCCAATCTTTTATTCCATCTATAAAAAAATGGAAACATCACTCTTGTGTATGGGCATGTTACCATCTCCAAGATGTTATATAATTAATTTTACTTAATAACATTATATTAATGGTTATAAAATTGAATATAATGAATAAATATTATACTTATCCCATGATTAATTTTATTTATATTATTATATCATGACCATGGTGGAAGCACCAGAACCCTTGAATCAAAACATGCATGGAAAATAAACCAGATTTCACCCAAGTGATCATTTTAACAAAGACATTGTTAATAAAAAGACAGTAAGATATCATAAAGGAATGTTACATAGTAATTTATGAATGAATATTATTCTATAATCTATATAAAATAAATCTAAACTTATTATATAGGATTTCTGACCATGTATGGAGAAAGAAAATACTTGATGTGTGATTTCTTATCTTATTTGTTTACTATGATCCATAAGTTATATTAACCACTTTTCACTTTTCATGTGGTGTATACACTACCTATTTGATATGGTGTATCATTAATATATTTATATTATTTTTATTTAAACTTTCATTTGAAGTTATTACTTTCATGAGGTTGATGATTTAAAAAGTACTGATGTAGTAAGGGATTTATGTTACAATCTCATTTCTTTTCAAGATTGTCCACATTAAATTTTTATTGTAGTAAATCACCTGGATATTATACTTTAATATATATATATATATTATCCTATAATTATTATGATAATTTTTAACTAATATTACCATTTTTCACTATTTGGTACTTAAAATTATGGAGAAAATGAATTTAAGAAAAACTGAATTTATTTCCTATTTGGTTGGGATTATTTATATTCCACATCCATATTCTCTTTAAAATGTCATAAAAAATGTTCTTAATATTATCCAATTATTTATTAAATATAATTTTACTGATATTAAACTCTATATAAAATGGTTTAAAAGGAATCTTCTTATCATTTTCTGAATAATGTATTTTTTTACCAAATACATAAATAAAATATTTGTTTAAACATATACCGGAAAAACTAATCTCCCCACCATCATGACTAATATTTTATTTAGATATTTATTTGGATGATTTTATAGTTCTTTTAAAAGAAAATTATTTTCTATTATTGTGGAAAATATTATATTTGAAGTAATTTATTTTAAAATGAAAAGGGTATTTCCCTCAAAAAATGTTCTAGTGATCTTTTAAAGATATTTTCATCTATAAAAAAAATCATTTAGTAATACATATAATTCAATGGAACATGATAAACTGATAACCTACTTATTATTTATTTATATGGTTATTTTTTATAATGATTAAATCATGATAAAACCCATTTTATTTTCAATGGGATAAGCTATAATGAAATGATAAATATTTTCATGAACTTTTGGGATACATAAGAATGGATTAATATTATGTATTAGTTGGGTGTATTATACCCCTTTCTTCATCATTTTATGAAAATAAAATACACATTACCAAATGAATATCTATTGTCATATTTTGATGCATGATTTTGGTTTACTTCTAACTTTTCTCACTAGAATATGCATGGACATGATTAAAAACAACTTTTTTCACATTTTTATGTGTGAGTATGATTTTTTACAGCTATGATCACAATATTATGCAAGGTAATGATTTAAGATGTCTATGTTCAAAATATTATGGATTTTTATGCTTATGATTCCACAAGACTGTTTTATATCTATTGAATGATTATTACTTCTTTGACACCCTCAGTGATCTTACTTCTGGAAATTAATTGATTTTGGAGTTTATGATCTATAATTTTCTAAGTATTAATATTTTATAATAAGAACATGAAATTTATTAAGTTATCATACACTTATGAACATATTATGCTATTATTATTAGAATATCCCATATTTACCCTTATTGAGCATCTAAGCTCACCATTTCTTATATTTCCCTTCCCCAAGTTCTGATGGATGTTTTTAGTGTAATATGTCTACAAGGGTACTAATATTAAGATATTTTTGGGATATGTATAATTTCTTTAAAGAAATATGTTGATTATGTATCAAGTCTATAAAGACACTAAACCTTTATGGCCCTCAAGCATGTATAATTTTCATATGTATTTAATATTCATCTAGAATGATGTAATACTTATGTATCTTAGTATTGGGTCCCCTCACTACCACTAAATATAATACCAATATAATATAAGAAAACAATAAATTTCTCTTATTTAGAAACAATTTCATAGTAGTTTTGATAAACCCCTCCCCTCTTTACCTCAATCTTCCAAAAAAATTATCCAACCCAGCATACCAAGTATGAGGTGATTTCATTAGACAATAAAAATATTTTCTCAACCTAAAAACATTAGAATCATCATTTTTGAGAAAAAATAATATTAGTATTCCAATATATACCTATTCATTGAAGAATCTACTGCCAAATTCAGTCTTTATATTCATAAAAAAACCATTTGAAATTTTTATGGGTATCTACTATTAAAAAGAGTATAATAGACACTATCCTTGCCACCAAAGACAATTTATATTCAATATTGATGCCTTTAACCTTAGAATATACCCTAGAAACCAATATTTCTTTATTTTGGATAATCTTTTCATTTACATCCAACATGTTCTTGAACAACCAACTTGTAAAAATTGCATTATTATTTTTAGGTATATTCCCAACATTCCATGTCTAATTTTTATCATTTTAATTAAGTCATTTATTCATCGATTTCACCCATGATTCCTCTTTTATTTCTTCTTAAAATGAAGTAGGTTCAATACTAAATAATAGTGAAGTATATTTTATTCTTTTTATATTTCAAATTTGAGTTGGAGTATATTTTCCCACAAGATATTTATTGGATAATTTCATCCATTTTATTTCTTTATGGAGTAATAAGTTGATTCATTTATTCAATTTTCTCTTTTATTGATTCAATCGTAAAATCTTCATCAAAATAAACATGTTTATTTTATCCCACATATGAATTTTTACATACACTTTATTCAAATACTATTTTTCAATGATAATTTATTGAATTTTATTTCCCTCATTATTTATAGTATTTACATCACTACTATAAATAATATTTTTGATCCTTTTATTAAAAACATTCTCAGACTTACTGTTTGTTGAGTTTCTTAAGAAGATGTCTTCATCCATGAAATAAAATTTTTTTCCTTTATTTCCATATTTATTTTGGATGAAACACTTTATTTTAAAAAATATAAGATGACAAAAATATGGTTTTGTTCTATGAAACATTTCATGTGGTTTTTTTGTACTTCTAAATTATGTAATAATCATTTTTGAGTATTGAAAACAACTTAAATCACTTTTCTTAAGTAGTAATGTGAAATGATACCATCTATAAAAAAATTTATTTCTACATTAATGGATCTAAAATCTCTTTTTTCAACAACCCTATTTCGGTAAGGGGTTATCAACAATGATTTTTCATGATTGATTCCATGATTTTCCATATAATTGTCAACCTCAGAAGATTTATATTCCATTCCATTTTCTAATTTCAAAATTTTTAAAATTCTTATAGTTTCATTTCATGCTCTCTTTTGGAACCTCTTTATAAAATCCATCATTTTTTGAATGTGTAAATATAATACATACCATCTTATTATAGTCATATATAAATAAGATGAAACGTTTCTCACCATATATTCTTTCATGACCAATCAGACCATACAAAATAGTTTAAATCAAATTTTGAAAACTCAATGGTATCTAATTATTTGGATGGTATGAATTATGAAATATTTCTTCTCACATGAACGAACAAAAAATAGTTTACCAATATCTCTATAGGGTAGAAATATCTACTTCTAATTTAAATCAAGTCATGTTCTATATAATTTTTTTATTGACATAGAATAACCTCTTATGTAACAATCTATATCCCCCTTCCACAATTAAAAAAAATTATATTCCTTAATATCCACTTGTTATAAATTTGAATTATTCTTCCAAAATTCCTAATAAAATTACTATATGTTTTATTAATTTAGAATCACTCCTTTCCAAATATAACCACCAAACCTGAGTTACAAAGTTGATTAAAAATTAATAAATAATTTCTTAAACATCCTACATAAATCACATTAGTGTTTCTCAAATAATCTTTTGAAAAAAAAAGTCTTTATAATTCACTTTATTTTTAATGATCCATCATTTATAAAGTATATAGTTCCATAAAGTCCAACCTTAAAATTATTTAACATATTCATAATTCTATTTATATGATACAACACCCACTATCCAAAATCGAGGTGCTGCTATTATTTATTTCATTTAATTAAATTTCCACCATGTTTTCATTCTCAATATTTCCCATTTCTTTCTAGGAAATTATTAAATAGGTTTGGTATACATTTCTTTCGTTCCATAATGTTCATAGCAATAAATAAAGTCAAATTATTTTTATTCAAGGGGTTAAAATTTTATTTTCAAGGTAACTAGATTATATTTTTATATAAAATTTAATTTATCTTTCATATAAATATATTTCACTTCTATACCTATAATAATCCTATTTATGTATAACATTTAAACAACTAAAATATTTACCATAGAAAAAATAACTTCCTAGGTATGAAGAGTTTTTACCAAATATACTTTAGGGGCTTACAATGTCTTCTCCTCTTATAATTTTTTTAGATTCACCATAATCAGATATAGTGTGAACAAAAAATCAGAAAACTAAAATTTAATTAATGGAAAAATTATGTTATCATATACTATCCACATATCTCTAGTATAATAATAATTCCTTTATTATTAAAAAATTCTCATTTATGGAGAACGTTTTCCCTTCAACAACTTCCATATTTTCTTCACACTTATATAATTTATCTTTGATGTATCACCATTAAAAACAATTCCATATTTTACAATACTATTTATACTTTTATTGTTCAAAATTTCTTGAAACTTTATTATGCCTCATTTAGCCTTTATTTTCAACACCTATTTTGGAACATTTTAAATTTAAGCTTCTTCATTAAACCTCATGTTTTAATTTATGGTTTAGTATTCCTTATCAATTACACACATTTTTCTTCTAGAGTTTTAATCATTTAAACTTTATTATAAATATATAGGATAAGATTATTAATAATAGTATACTTTTCTTCAACCATCAACATGTAATTCAAAACTTATTCATATTTTACATGATATTTTCTATATTCTTCCAAAAATTTCCCAATTTGATCATTTTTTACTTTATGTTCGTCAACATATATTTATGAGTCCTTTATTAAACCACCAATTTTCTAGTTTTTATTACTTTGCGAGTCAAGGTCTTCAAGAGATCATTAAAACATAACATGGATATTGGTAACTCCATCCTATTAATCACCTCATTCAGCACCATTTTTTACTTTTTTTCTTACCATTATATCATTGTATCTTATACATTTTAAATAAATATAATTTCAATATATTCCAATAGATCTTACTCAATATCATCGTTTTCCTTACTTATAATAACTTTACTCTAAAAATTACTTCCAATTTAATTTTTAGAGTTGAATTTCCATATAGATGGAAAATTATTTTTCCACTTTAGAGATAACTCATACTCATCACCATATTCAAAAAAACATATTTAGATATCTTTCAAAAATATTCCCATTTATCCCACAATGAATGTAATCTAGTGGATGATTACATTTATTTATAACATTACATATTTTAAAATTCATTTATAAGAGTTATATTAAATAATCATGCATGAAATATTGATTTTTTAGAAACCTATTTTTTTCTCTTCTAAATACCTTTGAGTGTTATTTCTTTGGATAAATTTTCAAAAGAGACTTTTGGTTTTTTGCTAATTTCATAAGAATCTATTTTTTAGGTAATTTGTCCAGTGATAATTCCCAGTGATTTATCTATTCAAGAGTTAATTCCTTTTTATTATACATATGAGGTAATGTTATGAAAAAATTAATTGTAATGTCTTTGTCTTTTATTTAATAAAATAACCCTAATGTTTTAAAAACAACTTCAGCAATAAATGTAATGAAACTATATATATTTTCTATGGAACTCATATTTAGATCATAAAATCTATTTTGTATAACTTGAACATTTCCTATTTACATTATTATGACTTTCAAATATTTTTTTCAAGATTATATAAAATTCCTTTGTCCAATGATCAATTCATCACCTTTAAAGAAATCCGATTTAAAAGTTCTCTTGATAAAGCCCAATGAGCCTTTGTATCATCATTCATAAATAATTTATCATCATCCACCACTAAACTTCATATCAGATCACTTGCTTGTATCCCATATATTTTTATAGATAAGGCATCTAACCCAAGAGATTTCAGATGATATCACGTCATCTTTCTGAAATTTTTTAACTACATCCATTAAAAAGTGGAATTCCTCAAGTATTAAGAATATATTACATGAAAGTAGTTTTCTCTAAAAAGATTTAAGAAAAACCCCATGGCTCCAATACAACTTGTTATACCCTAGTCCCATAATACACTCTAAGATTTGGGGGTGAATTGGGGTGAAAAAAATCATCCTTTATATATAAAAAATTAGATATCGTGTTCACATTGGGAAAGATGAGTTAAATATAACTATTAAACATAGATAATTATAGAAATTTAAAGAGTATGAGCATGCCGATTTTACTTTGATAACCAATAAAAGTCTAAATTAGAGAGCACATATCAACAATGTGTTGAAATTATAATTAATCCCTACTTTACAAGTATGTGATTGCTAATTTAAGAAGATATCACTACCCATCCAAGGTACATGTCCTCTACATCTCTTCCAAACACTACTTTTCAAGGGTGAAAATATATAGATAACACATAGATAAACCTTACAATGATTTCATAAAAGATAAATAACACCAAATAGTGAGGGTCATATTCCATGATTATGGAATTATTCAATTCCATATCATCATGAATATACCCTTTATGTTTTTATTTTATTCCTTATATTTAATATAATTCCTATTGATTTCACTCATCCAGTTCCTAAACATCAATGGATCTCGATTTTTTTGTGTGATAGATATTTTTATAAAATAAATCAATCATATATATCCAGAATAGTTGAAATTTCATATTTTAATTTTAAACTATAATAAGTACCCAACTTATTCTCTATTAATATCAATAGTTAGATCTTATCTTGATCATATCACCTTTATATAATTTTTATTTGTAACATTTTGAAGTTGAATTAACTACCAACCTCTTTAGAAATGGATACATAAATTTTTTTTATAATTCCTCATAAACCTTAATTTTACAGTGTAACATACCATTTTCAGCATGACCAGGTAGTTTTTAATCAATTATTTCCTACATTCTACATGAACTATGGTGTATAGAAACCCATCATGGTGAAATCAACATACAATAATTATACTCTCCATTGTGTAACCAGATACTATGTTATGTCATCTTATAGAAATTCATAATCAATCATCATTAAAATTTTCATTCATTCTATTAAATTTAGAACCGCCATAGGGTCATATAATTCTACATCATCGATCAATATATTACATTCATAATGTGAAATATTCCATAACTATGGTACGTACATCATCAATTCTATATAATATATTAAAATACTCATATCTATAACCTATGGTGTGGCTTCATCTCTATATTGAATATAGAAACGTTTTTAGCCCATCTATGGCATGAGAAATGATTTTAATCATAGAAATACCCCCATTTTCTTTAGTTATGTCAAGAATTATATATTTTTTCAACCATTTCTAGATACACTATATAACATTAGAGGAAATTAAATACACATTTAACAAATATAAATAATTCAAAAAAATACAATAAATAAATACATACCTTTAGTTCCAACAATTATGTTAGAATTAAAAGTGTCCTAAAAACAGTTTTCAGAAGAAACATAATCAATTAAATGAATCCCAAAAAATATCTCCATGGAAAAAATATGAAAATTCACTATATAATAAATGAATAATAGCGAAATACTATACTACGAATATCCTTTTTGATATTCATGCATAATAAAGATCACCAAGTAATAGTTAAATTCCATTCCCCCCATGGTGTATCCATAGGTTGTTCCTAAATCATCTACTACATGGATTAGATAACTTTATCCTCTATAGTTTTCTAGATTCTTAATGTGAAAATGATGTAAAATAAATGACATTCTAGAATCATGGTGTTTTATCCCTCGGTTAGACCATAATTAGAAACACACTCACACACACTATCCTTATATGGAAGTGGGGTATATAAATACCCAAGGAATCTCCTCAGGTGTTCATGAATCAACTCATGCATTATAATTTATGAGTTCATGACTTGTAAAATAAATGAACCATATGTATAAATTAATCTATCATCATTACTTTACATATTGTGTAACCCTTATTTAAATGATAGTCATTGGTGGAAAATATCTTGGTGTTTGGGTCTATCAGTAATTTAAGGAACTGAAATATCATATAATTCATTATGATTTGGAAAGTCAAATGATATATATTTCCTGGTATTATCATTAATCTTTGAAATAGAAGAACCCCTTAATTGTATAATGTGATATAAATGAGGTAATGACCTGAAATGTAATTTCATGCCCTTATGTCATGCCCTAATCATAGGATATGATATAGGCTAACTATTATAGGAAAATGGGGCTTGTTTTTTTCCCTTATGACTTCCTATATGTACTGTACAATACACCCTTGATATATCTTATTTATAGGCTTTAGGGAACATCTATTTCTATTTCACACTTAAACTAAATCCTAAAAGACATTATACCATTTCACATTATTTTTTTAAATAGGAAATTTTTTAAATAATATTCAAAAATCTTTTGGATATCTTCTAAAATACATTCTAAGATATCATTAATTTAAACTCAAATCAAATAAATTGAAAAATATAAAAGACATCATTAAGTTTACCTCATATCAAACAAATTGAAAAATGTTGCAAATACCCATCCAAAATTATTTTTTACTAATTATGAAACATTTTTATATACACTCTTTGAGTTAAATAAAAATCTATTCATCCAACCCAAAAATGTGACCTCATGATCCATTTTAGCATTGATAACAAATATGAATCACCTGATCCATAAATGTATACAATGATATGTCTCTAAAAATCATCAATTCTAATCATGCTACAAATGTATCTGACATAATCTCCATAAAAAACGTGTATCTCTATATCCATTTCCACTAACTGTATCCCATTATATCATATTAATAATACATTATTATCATATCATCATTTAGAGGCACAATATTTCAAAAATATTAATAATATTCAATATGTATTTAAAATATTAATTTCCCTTAAACCACTTCTGGTTGTTATTTTATTAGTATTATTTAACTTTTTTGAAATATAATATTGTGTAATAATCATAAAAAATCATATTCATATTGAACATTAATTAAAATAAAACCTTGTATATTTGCATTCACTTTGGGGATTGAAATATAAATATTTAACATTTAAATTCACTTCAAGGAATATTATAATAATTATATACCGAGTTGTATGATTTATTCAAGAATGTAATATAAATATTTACTTTAGAATTATTATCCACTTTCATGGTTTAATATCAATAAAATATATTTATATTATTCTTTAGGATCACTCAATTTCTATCATTTATTTTACAAAAATATAATCAATTATAAAGGAAACAAACCAATACAAATTTATTAAAAGTGTATAAATATAAATATTATCTATGACATGAGAACGTATATATAATAATCAAGGTAAACACCATAAGTATGTATTAATAAATAAGTTATGTAAAATTTTAATATATCATAATCATACTTCATAGAATGATTAATGTAGTCCTCCTTGATTTATGATAGGTATGAAATGTTCATAATTTGACCATTTCTAGGTTCTTTATTTCATATTTTAATTTAATTAATGATTTTCATTTAAATACATACTATATTAATTATTAATAAAATTTTGATATTACTAATCATATTTACACCATGAAATGGGGTGGAATTCAATGGCTGTGAGTTTTCAATGCCCTTTATGAGCTCATTATTTTCCTATAACAAATTTCACTAAAATAATAATTATTTTTTCAAAGTTATTAAGTGGAAGAAATTAATATCATAATATATTTCACATAAAATAAGACTCACTTATTTGTAAATATATTTGAACGCGTGGAGGTGATTCACATATGAGGAAGAATAAAATAATATCAATAAATACCTGAATCATACCTTTTTTAATGGAAGAATTTTATTCATTAATCATAATGTTGTAGTTAAAAATATCATGATGCATAATGTAGAGAAAAAACTTATTTTGATATTGTTTTGAGAAACTATTTAAATTATTATTAATACCGTGAGGAATTTGGAAACTAGGAATGTGTGATCGATCATAGGTGAAACAATTAATTGGAAAATCATAACCTCAAATTTTTGGGATGGTGCTGACGATATAAGATGATAATGTAAAATCAGTAGAAAAGAGATAGAAATATTATTTAGAGGGAAAACAATTATATATTCTATTAAAATAGTGGACTTTACCATGGTATATGGATAACATAATCAATGGTATAAATTAATCCTTATCTCCAATGTCATATCCAATGGTTGAAATAAAAATTGTCCGAGAAAAAAAATAAATATACATATGAAAGGTTAGAGTTTAGAATGTGGATTTGTAGTGACCATATTTTTTCCTTTTAATATCTTGAAATATATCAAGGCATATTTTTTAGGTAGCCAATGAGACGATGTGAGATTCCAAGGCTTGGTTATCCCATAATTGATATTAAAAATATATTAAATATATTAATTTCATATGGGTGATGTTTTTTGGAATAATATACCAACAACTTAATGGAAAATCATATTGGAAATTGGAGAGCATGGTTGATTCTATGATACTGGGTTTACCCATGGTGCGATATAAATTTGGTTGACATAGGGTGCCTCGTTAAGGAAACCAATTGATAGGTGTGGTAGATTAAAATCAATAAATAATTTATTTATTTGTTTCATTAAATGATCTAATTAAAATACTCTATAAATACCCTCTTATGATGGTTTTAGAAGGGTTACACACATAAACCATTCTAGATCTTATAGGAGGAAGAGAGTAGTCTCCATTGGAGGATCAACTTCGAATGACGAATGAAGATCAAGATGTGGTGGATCTATGGGTAGAGAACATAGTGGGTGTTCTATATCACTAGTTAAATAATTATTCACCAATGATCGATCCATAATTGAGCAAGGGATAATAAATTTTGGTTTAGACTCTTTTATTAAAAGGTTAATAATCATTTGGTATCTTTTATTGTCGATTTCTGTTTTCACACCCTTCTAATGAACCAATTAAAAAAATTTAATTGTTTATATTATTTATTCCTACCATTCCATGATTTCACTCTGATTATCCATTTTCATATGATTTTTATCCAAAAACCCTTTTGTGATGATGGTTTTACCCTTTTTTTAGCACCTTTCCCCTATATATTTTTCACATTCCTTGTCGTTGAACTATGAGGTCATGGTTAAAATTTTCTAGGTAATGTTTGAGAATGATCGAACCCCCAAATTCATGGTATATGTGTGAATTATGATCATATAAGATATATTTGGATATATTGGGCTGTGTTTCAGGTGAGGTTTCATGGATATTAGACCCGTAATAGTAGTGGGTGGTGACGTGGGGTGCTATGGATGATGAGTGGTGATATAGACTTCAAGAAGATCATTGGATTCTGATTTACTATCATAAAAGGATTGGAATCAATCGTCAAATGTGTTTTACATTGATACTAGGTTACAAATGATTGAAATCATAATGAAATCAATGGATCTATAGATGAGTGAAAACCAGTATTTTCAGTGTGTTGAAAAGTAGACTACATGAAATGTAATCTGAAAGAACACACATTATGTAGTCCCTTGGATGTGGAAATATGGTTTTTGTGATTTTAAATATCACATTCCATATAGGTGGGCCTACACTCCATGTGACCCTCCCTAGGGGATAAGCCGTCTCCTAGCTGCACATGCCTGGGGCTCCATGTGGATGGACATGCCGTGTATCAGAGTACACATGCACAAGAATAAGTACAAAAAATTGGACGAGATACATATCCCAAACCCTAGGTGGTTATACACACTATGTATCTCATAGGGAACACCATGCACAAAGACCTAGATTCCAAATCCATGTCTAGGGGGAACACGATTAAGCAGGTGAGTGGGGGACACACACTGTGTGGACCCCATACACATCAAGTACTCCTATGTGAATCTTCTAACACTCATGTATAATTATTCCAAAAATAGACTTTGGACCATAAATAGACTATCCATAATTTTTTTACACTTAGAACATGATGGTGGTATTCAGAGTGTCCTTTGAGGTACGATGCGAGATGTTCCAAGAATGAAATTACCTTAGGGGATACTCGAAGAGGGCTATGATTGGTTAGGATCATTAGAAATGTGTTTGTTAGATATGGTACTCCCCTATCTATCACACCCATGAATAGGTCCCCCATACTCTTTAGTGATGTAGAGAAGTTACTCCCCTATTTTGGTCATGGGTCCTCTATCCACGGGGATGGTACTCCCTAGTCATATTAGGTTGTGGGTCCCTATACTCTTTAATTATTTATAGACAATACTATCATATTAAAGGCATGAGTCCTCTTTCTATGGTAGGGTACCTCCGATACTTGAGCTCCAATGGGGGTAAGGTCCTCTATAGAGTGTGGTTCCCTTTGATGTGGAGTATTGTGGTGAGGAACATGACCCGATTCTCATCTTTTTATGAGGATACATTTGATGGTATGAATCAGTTATGAACTACTTTTGTATAAGGATTCCATATAAACTTTGGCTAGGCTTTGATTTGGAGATCCCATTTTCTCTCTTATATTAGGTTTTTTAGACTATAATATGTATTGGGGTTTTCCCTCTTTCTTTTGGTTATGATGATTGTTGTTGAATCTCTTTATCAATGCCTTTTAGTTTTCAGGGAGTCATAATGGGTATCTATATACTCAAATCTTCATGGGATTTTTATGTATGTGTCATGTATTATGTAGATAATAGACAGATCATCAGTGATTTTGGTGGAGCATTGTGAAACCATGGTTCATTAATCAGGTACAGTGGTTAGGATTAGAGACCAGGAGCTAGGATCTATTAGATTTCATTATTGTTAGACCGAGATATCTTTTATGGTTGAGAGTGTATCTTTCTAATTTATATTTCAGATTACACTATTATGCTATTTTTGATTCTCTATGGGTTATTAATTCATGATTTTTACTCTATATGTTACTATCATTATTTATTATTCTTCTGCACATCTACATGGATATGGTTGGGTGAATTAATACATGTAAATTAAGAAAAGGCCTCCAAATTTATCATTTACCTCTTAGAACTTGTCTTCATCCCCTAGCATATTGGAGGTAGTATTGGGGTTTTTAAAACCCATCCTTCTTCCATACAGGTGGGCCCCTATGGTTTGAGTCATTATAGAGTTGTATTAGAGGTGGTTGATCCTCAAGTTGGGGTTGAGATAGATCCATGGTGAGGGTTAGTTGGGTACTTAAGACAAAAGTGTGAGTGTCTTGAGTTTGTCTTTTAGTGTAGGGAACCTAGTGTTGGTTCATCTACCAACATATCCATACACTTGGTTTTTGACTACCTAGTTTTCTACTCAACATATCGAGATATTGGGCATTGGGAACTAAGTAAATGTATGATATGAAATTGATTTCTTTGGCTATGCTACTTGAGATATCTCTCTATGTATATATGTCCATCTTATCATGGTATATCTAGACCACTTTTATGATTCATCCACAAAGATGCCCATCCGGGTTACCGATTCTAGATTGTTATGACTATCTAATAAGTGACGAGGACTCATTTTAGGGGCCATATCATGATATCATACCTCTAGGGGGGTAGGTAGCAACATTCCTACCTTTCAATTAGTAGATTGTACCACCATGGTAGGTAGATTATGCACCTAGACATAGCTCACTCCATGATTTCTAGCGCCAGAGGCTACTAAGTTTCCATGGTAAGTCTGACCCCCACACATTAGAGGATAGCATGAGTGAGTGATATAGTCTTTAGGATCACGTAGACCTTGAATAATCGGATTGGTGTGATGACATCAAATCTTTTCCAAAGAGTATCCGGGTGATGGTGGAGTATAGTCACACAGACACATGATAAATTAACTCTCCCATGGTATGACTTCCAACATATTTTTAGTGAGATGTACTATCCCATGCACATGATATCAATTAAAATTTAAGTGATTCTAAATATATAGTTGGGTAGTATGTTAATATCTATGTATTCCATGAGGTTTAATGATATTACATAGTACTCCCTTTACAAAGTGCATGATAGATTCTTTCAGGCGAGGATGTTAGAGTAGTTTCTCTACAGAGACATTTAAACCAACATGGTCTCATTATGTATCCGTAAATATGTGTTTGTTTAAGAGTGATCTATAGTTATAGATATATTTATAGAGGAGGGTCATCAGAAGACCAATAGTGTCATCATGAAATGGAGTTGTCGACAGCTACTAGAATATGGTTGATATTGATTTCTTAGTACATGAGGCATAACCATTCTTAGACTTAGGAACATGGTAAAATAGCACAAGCCCCATGTAGAGGACTAGGTAATCCTTGTGTGGGGTGATGTTATTCATGTAATGGGGAAGGTCATATGTCCTATGACTATCCAACCCCTTGAGTAGAGGGTAGGAAAGAATTCGATGGACTGCCACGATAAAGATTGTGCCATGATTAGGGTTCGTCGAGGCATGTCTAGGGTGACCTTCAAGGAGTTGGAGACGGCATAGGAGAAGGTGTTTATCCACGAGGTGGACCTTCTAGTAGAGGGATATACTATTATATACTTCCACCAATACTATTATACATCTAATTCCTGGCTCAGGGAGCTGGAAGACCGGGCAACGGGTCACTGCAGACCATGTTGGTATATGACTTAAAAACTCATGGCATAATATGAGATAAGATCTATATTTATTCTAAAATTTCTCCAGTACTATTTTAAAATTGTGTGTGTTGCTCCTTTGTTTCCATATCCTTCATGTGAGAGTTATAATTCCCCATTGATACTTTAGCACAATAACTTTTTTTAGAGGTTCTAACTGGGTGAAATTATTCGATATTTATTATATGACAGTATTGAAAACTATCATTTGGTGGTAAAAGTTTCACATGAGACATCATGGTCATCATAATGAGACCTATCATCATCTTGGGAATGAGCTTTTTTTTCATGGTTCGATCCTAGATTTACTATCATCACAGGCAGGACAAATGCCTTTAGACGGATGTGATAAGATTCTCTTTCACAAGAAAGAGTGAAATCATGGCTGAAAAAGCGTGTCTTTTAGGTAAGAGGCTATATTCCATCACCCATAATATAGAGATTTTATCCCTTAGTGCAATAGGATAATGAATACTATATATTCCTTCAATAGTGTTGGAATTTATGGATGTATTCCCTGTTGATGATCTGGGACTACCTCTATGGTGGGTGATGTATTTCAATATTGTCTTGAATAGATGAGAAATACCAATATCTTATATGGAATATATGACAGACACTATGGATATTTGGAAGCCGAGGGTGTTGTTGGAGTACCTTGGAGAGAAGGGTATTATCCTACCCAATGTTTCCTCCTGGGAAACTTGAATTTTGTTAGTGGAAATGGAAGACATGATATTTTAGTTTTGTGTGGATTATCATCACTTGAACTAGAAAGTGATAAAGAAAAATTACTCCTTATGGAGGATTTAATACCGCTTTAATTAGTTGCGAGGCTTGAGTTGGTTCTTGAAGATCAATCTCAGGTCTTAATACAACCAATTGAGGGCTCGTGAGACTAGTATTTTAAAGTTGTACATCCAAGTTTTCTATGGATATTATTATATCCCAGTGATTCCTTTCAGTGTGATGAACTATCCCACTATGTTTATGGATTTTAGGAATTTAATATTTTATCCATACATGAATAATTTTTTGTTTTTATTCATTGATGACATATTCAAATTCTCTAAATCAGAGGAGGAGTATGCAAATCACTTGAGGATGGTCTTGGACTTACTTTTGTATAACCAGAATTATGCTATGATCTTGAAGTTATAGATATATTATCACAAAATTCAATTCCTAAAGCCTAGAATTTTGGAGCATGGATTAACTATACATCCCATTAACATTGATTCAGTTCTTTCTTGGGAGTCAGCCAAGAGCTTTTCATTGGTGTGGAGTATTCTGGTCTTTGTGGGGGTTACACAAGAGGTTCATGGAAGACTTATCCATGATTTCATCCCCTTTAATAACCCTTAATAGAAAAGGGAATACATTTACCTAGTTATAGAAGTTTCATTGAGCCTTAGAGGATTTTAGGATGAGTTTTACTAGTGCTCATGTTTTGAAACTACTGATGTAACTAATGGAGTATATAGAATTTCAGGATGCCTCTAGAGCTAGGCTCAGGTGCATGATGATAAAAGAGGTAGAATATGATTTCATATGAGTTGAGGAAGTTGAGAACCCATGACCAGCACTATGTGACTCATATCATATAGCTGGTAGTGTTAATATTTTTTATGAATATGTGGACGCACTTTCTTTTGGGAGAGAATTTTTTTGTTTACTTAGACCACAAGTGTCTTAGGTACACATTCACGTATATGGTTCTTAACCAAAGAAAAATATACTAGTTGGAGTCCCGAGAGTACTATTAATTTGATATATTCTATAATCCTAAGAAGGGAAACATGGTCATAGATTCCATTAGCTAGAAGTCTCATTCCCACCTAGTGGTAGAGGCAGAGGATGATTTATCTTTTTTGAAGTAGACCCTGGTGCAAGAGAGGGGTGGAGTTTATATTTAGTTGACGGTGTTGAATTCTTTGCTTCTAAAGCATGTGATTAAGGGTTAGTTGGGATACATCACCATTGAAGTTCACTATAACCAAATATATTCAAGAGAATCACCATATGATTTTTACGAGGGAGTGGAACACATTATCCTTTTTTAAGGATGGATGGTGGTTCCAGTCACGATATTAATTTCCTATGGAAGAACATGGAAAAATTTATCTTTTAGTGTCTTAAATGTCTGTAGATGAATGATGAGCACTAGGTTCTGACATGTTTGACACAACCTTTTGAGATATCAGAGATTCAATGGAATGACATATCCATAGAATTTTCAATAGGGATTCTACAAAAATCGTGATGTTGTGATACCATCTAGGTCATTATTGAATGAATCAAGAATTTAGTGCACTTCCTTTCCATCAGGGAGCATAGTTCTGTGGAGAGTCTAGGATTGATATATGTTTAAGAGATATTCTACCTCCATGGAGGACCCTCAACAATTTTCCTTGAACAAGATGTGCGGTTTATATCAAAGTAGTGGAGAGGCCTATTGGAGGAATTTAGGAACCAACAAAGGATGAGTATGATGCTACACCCCCAGATGGATAGGATGACTGAATGAACTATCAAGGAATTGGAGGATATGTTGAGGGATTATTTGATAATGTTTTCCATATTTGGGAAGATAACTTTAAATTTTTCCTAGTTTTCTTATAATAATAGTTATCACTCTATAATCTGCATGTATCCTTTTGAGGCCTTTATGGGAGACCCTGAAGGTCACCCTTTTATTGGAATGATATTAGATAAACAATTATAATGAGCCTATAGATGGTGTAGGTGATGAAAGATAAAGGCCAGGTGATTCATGAGCATATTAAGACAACTTAGATCTGATATAAATTTTACACAAATCAACATTATATGCCCTTGGAGTTTGAGAAGGGATACCATGTTTTTTTGAGAGTATCCCCAAAATGAGGATTCTGAAGGTTTTTAAAAGTAGTAAATATATCCATTAGGATCATTAAACTATTTGAGATCCTAAGAAGGGTTGGTGAGGCTGCTTACCTCTTATCCTTACCCCCATAGTTAGAACGATTACGCGACGTCTTCCATGTGCCATAGATGAGGATATACGTTCTTGATCCTATGAATGTTATTGACTAGGGAAAGATAAATATCAAGGATAGAACCATCTTAATGGAGTACCAAATAGTGATCAAGGATCATAATGAGAGGATATAGCAAGGTTGGACCATTCCATTGGCTTATTTGTTATGGTAGCATGAGAGCATGCATGAGAGCCATTGGGAGTGGGAGAGCCAAATGTAGGCTGAATAAACCCACATTTTTTGTTTGGTTTTTCTTTTATAGGATAAAAATACTTAAAGGGGGAATAATGTATTCACCCTATTATTACTTTTAATACTTTGAAATATATCATAGAATATTTAATGAGCTAGGATTTGAGATGATGTGAGATTTTGAGGCCCTGTGAGCCCAAAATTGATATTATAAAATAGTAAATATATTAATAAATTGTGCATTATATTTTTTGGAAATAATGAACTAAATCTTCAATAGATCCTTATATTATAAATCTGAAACCATGGTTGATTTAAGAACATGGGGTTTACCCTAAGTGTGACATAAAGCTGGTCATCGTTAGATGTTTTTTTAAAGAAATCATTGGTGGGTGCCTTTAATTAAAATAAATAAGTAAATTTTTATTTGTTTAATTAAACAAAATAATTAAAATATTCTATAAAAAACAACTTATGATGAGTTTCCAAGGGAAATCCATACAAACATTGATAGATCTGAGAAGAGTAGGAGAGAATTCTACGTTGGGAGATTGACATCCAATGAAGAACACCGATCAGATCAAGGTGGATTGATGGGTGAAAAAAGCAGTAGGCCTCCCACATAAATAGTGATTGCTTTATTAACTAATTATAGATCTATAATCAAGGTATGACCCATAAATTGTGGTTTAACCCCTTTTATTGAAATTTTAAACATGGATTTGTATATGAAATTCATAATCTACGTTTTCGCACCCTCCACATAATCCTGTTAAAAGAATCAAATTATTTATTTGATTTATTCCTATTTTACTATGATTTAAATTTGATTACTCATACTAATTTTATAATTTTACAATAATGATTTCACCATTCTTCTTATTTTATTCCCATATTTGTTGTTCACATTTGTTCATTGTTAACCCATGGGGTCATGGTTTGATTTTGATAGGGTGAGTCTGAGAATGATCAAACACCCAGATTCATGGTGTATGTGTGAACGATGAATTCATATGTCATTATTGGATTAAAAAATTCTGATTTTTGGGTGATTATTCAAGAAATATTTGACCCAGAGGGGAGATAAGAGATGATACAATGCACTACGGGCGCCACGAGGTGATGCAGACTTCGAGCAGATTTCCAGATTCTAATTTCCATCACTTAATGGTCAGGAATTGATGTAAAAAGGAGTTTTCCATCAAAATTAGGTATTAAAATGATAGAAATCATGATGATGGTGTTAGATTTAGTGATTTATGAAAACCAGGCTGTTTGGCTTGTGGAAAACCCCACTACACGACATGTAATCAAGAAGAACACACTCTGTATAGTCCCCAATATTTTGTTTACGAGTTTTGGGTTAAGTTAAATATCAAATTAAATGTTGGTGGGGCTAAAAATAATGTTACCCTACCCAGGTGTCTAATCCATGTGCCATCCACACACACCCAGAGCCTCGTGTTGATTGAAATGTTGTGTACCAAAGTACAAAAACATAGACAGAAACACACAACATGATTTGAGATGAACAACCAGGACCCTAGGTAGTCATAAATTCAATTTATCCAAAAGGTCATTCCATGTATAAATACATGTCTACTCAATCCATGTCTAGGGAAAAAATATCTAGGGAATGGAGTGTGGTGACATGTCTTGTGGACTTTATACACATCATGTACTATTATGTGAATTTTCTACCTCTCATATCTCCTTATTCAAAACTCAGATTTTATCCCATGATTAGCCTATCCTAAGTATATTTCCTCATATATCAAGATGATGGACTTGATAGTGTATTTTGAGGTATGATGAAATCTATTATGAGTAAGATATTTCATAAGGTGATGCTTGATGATGGTAGTGACCAACCATGATCATTAGATAGATTCTGAGTAGAGATGGAGCTCTCCTATTTAGAGAACTTCTCAAATATCCTTAGAGATGGTACTCCCCTGCCTCACCTAGGATGGGTACCCAATCTATTTATTCTAGTATATATGGTACTCCCATATTTAGAGAATTTTTTCTTCTATCCATGGTGATGGTACTCTCTTTCCCCACTCAGGCATGGTTCCCCGTACTATTTAATTCGGTAGAGATTGTACTCCCCTGTCTAGGGAGCACGTACTCTATCTATAGAGGGTAACTACCCTTTATTCAATCTATTATTGAGTGCATGTCCTCCATGGATTGTGGCTCTACCAGTATTGGAGTGACGTAGCGAGGAGCGAGTTCCTCCATATATTTTTTTGATGTTACATTTGATGTTGGGAATCGACGATGGACTACTAGAGCTATAATATTCCTAATTAACTTTGGCTAGGATATGAGATGGAGATACCCTTTTCTCTCTCATATGAGTTTTTTTTAGAAATTTTTTTATTTGGTTTCATTTACCTCTATCTTTGGGTTGAGTTAATTATTGTTTTATCTCTATATCACCCCTTTTGATTTTTGGGGCATCCTATTGGGTATGTTTATACTCACCCCTTTAAGGGATTTTACAACATGTGTCCAATATAATACAGAATATGGAATGATAGATGTTGTTTAAAGTGGATTATAATCATACCTAGGGGTATTGACCCCATATGCTAGTCAGACTTTGATATTAGGAGCATGGATCTCTTATATTTCATTATTTCTAGTTATTTTAATGTTTGGACATCATTTCTAGATGGGCGTGTATCTTTTACCATTAAAGTTTTGATTAAAATATTGTACTATTTTGTATTCTCAAGAGGTTATTACATTCATTATTTTTACTCTAGATGTTATTGTATTTTATTATTATTCATCTACAATTTTTCATGGAGATGGTCGGGTGTGTGAATACATATATATTAGGAACATGCCTCCTATTTAATTATGTCTTCCCAGTGCTTATCGCTATCCCCTATCCTATTGTAGGTGGGATTAGGGTCATGATAGATCAACCATCCACTGTCCAGGTGGGCCCTTGTGGGTCCGGTCATTAAAAGTTTAATAATTATTTTTTTATTATAACTCCCACATAATAAATTATTCACTGCATCATTATTTTTTATAAAAAAACCATGAACTAAAATTTGACATTAAATAAAATACTGAATGTAAAAAGTAGAACTAGAATGATTCAATACATATCTATATCAATCAATTTTAAAATATTTTTTTAAAATATAAGACATTAAAATATTAAAAATAATAATGATGAATCAATTTAATATTTTTTATATTTAATTATTCCCTTTTTTCTTAAAAACAAAAAAAAACAAATAATAAACATTAAAAAAAACATTTTATAATTTTTGAGGTGTGTGAAACATGATTTAATCCCTTTTTAACTATAAATAAATCCTCCTATACTAAAGGATAATTTTGTTCTAGATGATTTTTATATAGGGTTTACATAAAAACAATAAAAATAATTTATAATGGGATCCACAGAGAGTCATTGATGAAATTTATTTCAAGTGGGTTTGACAGAAAATGTTAAAGATTTATATCATAGATATTACTATCTCATTTAAAATTTATGTCTTTTTATTATACGTTCTTTTTTTATGTATAGTGTGGTGTGGTAAAAAATCCATTTAAAAAATTATTCTCTAAATAATTATTTTCATATCTCCTCTCTAGGAGCAGAAAATGTATTTTCCTCAAACCACATAATTTTTTTTTGTTTAATTTCTTTCTACTTTTCTATATTGTTCTCAATTTTCATAACACATGATATTATAGATTAGCAATTGTCCAGGGGTCATAATTTTTTTTTAAAAATGGAAATATAAAAAGAGAGGTTAAATATTTTAATTTTATAAAGAAGTGATGTTATATACTATAAGATTGAAATTGAGTACTATTTGTTTGATAATAAGATTATGTTGGTTTTTTTTCACTAAAAGAATCCCTAAAACATGATGGTTTGGACTACAGTATGTTCTAACGTAATGGGAACCATGATGTAGTATAATACACTATATCATGGTTGATTTTTCATGTTATGATCATTTTAAATGATTACCTGAAGGAATCAATGTATTCCAAATCTGAATGACATTATAATTAATTATTACTTTTTTGATGATGGATTTGAGAAGTTTAAATGTTAATCATATTTTTTTATATGTTTAAATGTTATGTGGGTATTAGGTAAAATGTAATAAATTTTTTTAATGTTAATATATTTTTATGATATCTCCCTTGAGTGTAGGTTGACTATTTGGTTTCTTTTAGTATTATATAGACCTATTTAGATCCTTATATAGGTGGCTAGAAGTATGAGTCTTAATGCTCTCAAAATAACTCCTTTTGAAAGAGATCACTCTTAGTCACAATTATCTATATAATTTAAACTAATGAATATAGAAGGTTTTGGGTTAGAGGGTGTTTCTATTAAATCAACTGGTGATTCCTACAATCCGTAGACACTCTAGGATGGTGGGACAATTTGGTTTGTCCTTAGTGATGTTGATTAAACACCAATTAAAATCTTGAATAATCGCGATAGTCAATGTGAGAAAACACATTATTATTTGTTTTATTATTCATTATATATATATATATATAGATTCTAGAGTTAATTGTGTTTTGGAGTTATTCTTTTGTGTTATTTGTAGACCTGATTCAAACTTTAATAACTAGATCAAAGTTTCACTAGACCTTAGGCACCCCCATAAGATAAATTCCACTTACTAGAAGCGATGGTCTAAGAGTTTATAATATAAAGGCTATAACCATCAAAGATAAATAATAAAAATAGCATGGAATAAATATAATCAACCTTAAATAACATAAGAAATGTCTGAAAATACTAATACCATAATACATATAAACCACTAAAATGTCATGGTATTGATACAAATGTTAGCCAAAATTCCATAAGATGATCTCATATATACATGCATGATGTAAACAAAAATGACCAACTTACCATCAATGAGACATTAGACCAGTCTACAAAGCCATATGATCATTTTCATACACCATCATCACATCCATACCTATTAGAATCTTGAAAACAGGCCCTTACTATTACCTATACCATGAGACAAATAATATGCTCGTGTCCTAAAGGGACCATGAAAGGTGTGATTATGAGCTCAGTAATCCACCACAGATGGTGTTCTAAGATAATATATATATTCTAATGTACAAAAAAATCAATATGTAGAAATAAGTACACTCCACACAACTTGATGCAATCATACTCGACCAGTACCGAGTGATCCTTTACCTACCTCAACCAGTGCCATAGTGGAATGATGCAACTGTGGTATGTCTTATAAAGTTATCTTAATCTTCCAACCAATTATGTGTCACATGGAACCACCATCCTGAATCAACTATTACTCCCCAATGACATGTACACAAACCACATCATAAGATATATTATATTCCAAACCCTTTACCAACAGCTATCTCAAAAACTCAATTTAACCTAAATCATGGGGATATCTATCCATTAACTAGAACAACTCATCAAACCTAATATATAAGAAATATTTGATGAGCATCCAATTCCCATATGTGGTCTCATACACCACAAACCATGGTCAATTATATCATATCCTCCTTGGTATATATGGTACCCATTATTATACATCCTATGCCTCTCAAGTATTTAACATTCCACTAAGAATCGAGTTCTCAAAACCACCCTATGGGTTCTGTCCTATGTTTACATGACCCCAACAACCTTAACACCAATGGTGAGTGGTACCATTAACCTCTTATGACCACAATATTGTGTGCTTCCATTTCCACTCATGGAAATGGTTAACACCAACTATGACACATCGGGGGATCCCCATCCACACCCTTGAAAATGTAAAACACCCTTTATAAAACACTATAGAATCTATGTCACCACTCATTGGAATGGTTAACACTATCCACATCATATTGGTGAACCTCATCATCCCATTCCCATTGATCAATATCACCCGTTTCCACAAAGGTAATTCCTATCACTTTTTAAAGAAGAAACACCAATCACCACAACCCAAGTAAATTATTAAGAACAAATGAAAACAGTTTCTAACAAATCATAAAACCATAAAAAATACCATAATAGGATAAACCCATTATTTTCAAAATGAAACTACACACATGTATCTATTTGGAATAATGAGAATCCAAAGTTGATAAATTCCAGATCTCATACACACAACCCTACCCATGTCCATTTAAAATAAATATATAGCACATATATAAAAAATGAAATAACCTTGAACCACCTACCATTATTTAGTAGGATGTCACTTTTTGAAGAAATTTGGATGATCCATCTTTAGTTAGAAGATACAATATATTCTGAAAAAATACTTGAATTAAGGTACAACAAAAAAAACATGGAGATGGTGAGGGAATGTAGAAATAAATACCATAGTCTAGGTAGCCTTATCTATGGGTACTTCATTAAAAAAATATTCCAAGAAATGGACAGAATCAATGATGATATTATTTGAAAATTAATAGAGGTATGAGAGAAAATTTTGGGTGTAACCAATATATTATGGTCAAAAACCCATAATCCTTATTTTATACTTAAATTCCCAAATTATTAATTCAGTTTTTTATTTTTGGATTATTTGAAAAAATTAGTCATTTTATTTTTTGAAAAAGTTACCAACCCTTACATTTGGTGCCTGAAGACTCTTTTGAATCTCCACCTTGGGGAACCTTATATAGCACCCTTCAAAAAATTTACAACCCCCCTTAACTATATGTATCATAGGGTGCCCCAAATGAACCTTATGTATTGGACTTATTCATAGAAAAGAATCTTATGGATCCGAGACATGACCCCAACATGTCAGAGGGTTCTCAAAGTTACCCTTAACAATCACACATGGTTACTCTTACATATTAGGGGAAATTATATTTTATATTCTATTTACATCATATTTATTATTATTTAATCAGATCAATTCCATAGTTAGTCATATGTGTCACTTTTTTTACTCTTATTTATCATAGGATAAATCCATAATGACTCTTACATATGATATTTACCTAATTATCTCCATTATCCATAGATTTATTCTTATGTACATAGAGTAACTCCATTTTCATTCTTATATATCACTTAGGTTAGTCTTATATATCACTAGGAAACTCCAAAACGACTCTAATATATCATCAAGATTAATTTTACATAGGAACCCCTTTCCTCATAGTAACTTTTATATATACATGGTAAATATATATTTAAATTTATGTATCAAAATTATCCATTTTTCAACCATTCATAGATTAGGTATAACTAATTAGAAAGTTATTGTTATGTTTGAAGAACCTCAAAAATGACGACTCTTATGAATCATAAATCAAATCTTATAAACATGAGTTTTTTAATTTTCTAGAGAATATGCTGTAACTCTCCCAAGTCAATCATAGCTTATGGATCACCCCCACCATACCCTATGACTAAAAACATATTTTTTTAGAATATCTAGAATTAATACCAAAATCTCCTATACTACTAATTTTATAGAATAATATCCAAAATTTACATCCCACCTGCATAAATCTTATAAATACCATATATAAAATAATTTCAAAATAACTCAACTCCTCATCCCAACCCAACTCTTGATACTCATTCCCTAACCAAAATTGATAGACCTAACAACTCAATAGTTTATAAATAACTTGGTTGATCAAATATCTATCCTATATTACCATCACTGAATACTTGAGAATTTATAACCTCCCCATCATATGATAAAGTGTCTATGATCTATCTTTACTATAATTTAACCAATTTTTACTAAAACTTTCTATTCCAACTCATCACATTCTACTAGAAAAACAATGATATGACGTCAAACACATCCATATCTTCCCTTGTATTCCTAAAAACCGAATTAAAATAAAAAAACCCCTTCTCTGTTCACTCCCTATCATCAAAACCACTTAAATAGATACCCTTTTACCAAACTACCCAATGTGACATGGTGTCATACTTGTCCACCATCCCAAATTTTTTACCCACCAAATATCCACACATAGACACCATAATTAATTATCATGATACCACATGAAAAACATGATCATTTAATCCATCATTATAAAAAATTATAATATTATTTTATATTATACCTAATGCCCACATTAATTCACATAATAATCTATTCTCACATTTTACCCAATTCCCACAAACCCCACACATATCTTGCATCACATTTGATTACCATACATCCACCAATATATGGTAATTATAATTATCACATACAAATATCATGAAATAGTACATGTCATATAAAACCAGAACCACCATGCTCATAGTGTAGCTATAAATTTTGATAATTGTCATGTTTCTTTGATTATGTAAATTCAATTTCATGTAGTCGATCTGAAGTCTAATTTCCTAATACCCTTCTTCTTTTAATATTTACACCCAATGATATACAATATCCCCCACTAGTTATTATATCCATTAACTCTAACCACACACACTATAAAATCCTAGACACCATCTCTCAAACTACTCTTAGTCCCACCTCAGATGGATGAGTCCAGATTGATCTTTAACCCCCAAAAAACTTTTAGTGTACATGGAAAACCCACTCTAGGTGTATGGACCATGATGAATGTTGTGTATCATCCATTTAAGATCTCTTACGTATAACCCATGACTATATTTACAAACTCTATTACCTTTACATATCATAGGTTTACCAAAATGAACCTTACCCATCAACATTATTTACAATAAAATACTCTTAAATACTAAGAAAATAACCGTTATGTATCACTTAGTAATCAAAGTTACCAATAGATATCGTGCATAGATATTTATATTTATTAATGGAAATTTATCTTAATTAATTTTTATCGATAAATTTATGCTTATGAACACAGTGTAATTCAAAATTTATAGTTATATAACACCTACGTTACCATTATATATAGCATAGATAAACTAAAAAATTACTCTTACATATGAGAGTTATCGTATTTTAACACTTAGGCACAAATTTAGTCTCATGTACTTAGAGAAATGATAGAGTTACTCTAACCTATCACCTGGTTTACTCTTATATATCATAGGGGATCTTTTGAATGAATCATATGTACCATGTAGGTTTCTTTTACATAGAAATTATTTTCTTCAAAGTAACTTATATATATGGTATCTCGATAGATACTTTTTTCATATAATACATATCTTTTTTCTGACCCTTCACATTGTGAAACATAGGTATTAGAAGGTTACTCTTATGTATGAATACCCTAAAATTTAATCACTTTTATGAATCATAAAATGAAACTTATATATGGGCACTAGACATATTCCTATAAAATATACTGTAACTCCCACATGTGATTTATAAACATTGAATATACTTAGTCATACTCTATGAATGAAAACCCATTTTCCTATAATTTCTAAAATTCATCTGAAAAAAGACCTATTATCAATATTTCAGTATATCACACCCAAAATTTATATCTCACCTAAAACTCTTAAAAATACCATGTATAATATAATTTCAAAACCACTAAACACTAGATCCCAACAAAAAATCCTAAGACTTATTCCCCAACTTACACCAACACTTTAACAACATGAAATGTTAAAAAACTCATGGTGTATCCATGTTGAGACCCAAATAACCATTAAAAAATTTCCATGAATTTATATGACACTAAATTTTAGATTTCAAACACACCTTCAACGACATTTAGCAGTATTATAGTAGACCACACAATGTTTTATTTGGTTTTTTAGTGAATTAAAAATATTAAAAAATTAATTTTCTTGGAAGCATGATGTATCCCAATCAAAATGAGTGTTTTAGTTCTTGATTTTGAAGGTCCGTGGAGTAGTGTAGTGAAATGTGAGATTAGTGATTATATAAGTTATAACACCCGACTACAATGCATCAGATATTCTTATAAATGATATGTAAGAATTTTGTAGAAAATAGAGCTCCATAAACTACTTCACCATGACATGGTCACTGTGTTTCTTCACTATGGAGAAGGGTTCTATAATGATATACCATGTTATAGTGAAGGTTAAAAAGATATTTTGAGATTTTTATATCCTGACTAATGAAACTTCAATCAAAATTGAAACAAAACCAAAAAGAGTATGAGTAACTCTACCTGACCAGCTCCTAACACCTTCCAAAACGATCATTTTCCTCCATTAGAAATATTTTCACAATGGGGAAGATCAAACCATGGTGAATTTCATTTTTAATGATTTTTTTAAATAAAATTATATATTTCTAAAAAATAATCTTTGAAATAGACCATCCATGTCATTGGTGAATATAGGGTAGGGAATTTCATCGACAGTAAAAATGTTTGGGTAGATGGGATCATAGTTTAAAGAGATCATACATGGTTAAAAAATGCAAAAAATAATAGTGTTTAGATTGATTTATTATTAGTTCATTAATAATAATATAAAATTATTATGTTAGTAACCTTATTTAGAAAAATGTGTGATTTATTTTAAATATCATAAATTTTAATTTTTTTTTATTAATTTAGAATAAAATTAATCATTTTTTACAAATTTCTAATATAATGAGTTCATATTATCCACGTAAATAATAATATAAAAAGTTTATAATAGATTAAAATTAGTTATTTTTAATTATCCATGCTTAATTCTGAAATTACTTTATTTAAGAATCTTTCATTAATATTTATGTCATGTTTGAATATATAAATTTTTCATTAAATTTATTCCCTTATTTAATTTTCATAGATATAAATCAATTAAATTAGAAATTAATATATGATTTAGTTTAAGGTGTTGAACGACCTCTATATTATCATAGATTTATTAAAGGAGTTACTTTTTTGGTATAATAATTCATTTAATTTACCTTAATCATGGCATTAGATTATTTATAATTTGTGTAATGAAATGAAAATCAATATGCTTTGAACATATTGATTTTATGGAGAGAAAATGTATTCCAAATTAAATCATTAGAATAATTTATGCATGTAAAGGAAATATATGATATAAGATATTGAGATTAAATCCACATTAAAATACTAAGTTTTATATTCATTCTAAATAAAACACTTCTCAAGAACTCAATCATATAACAAAGTAGTTTCATACCAATGATGGGTGCTTCAATGTTATCTTCTATAAAGAAAGATAGTAATTAGGTGAACCTATGTGTTAAGTTCATTTTTTTATATTTGGTTTCATTACACATAACTAATAAATATTTTTTAAGGACAAGAGATTAATAATATTGAGTTTATGCATATGATTAATAGTTAAAAAAAATTTATTTTCACAATAATCCACGACTAATAAGTGATATGATTGACATGATTGTCTACTAGATGCAGTATTTAATTACTAAAAATGATCAACATGTGTATGTTATGATAAAATGTATATACTGAACCACTAATGGATATGATTTTTTTTTAAAAAATGGGTTTATAATTTTAGTGGGAGCATATTTAACAAATGAATTTATTAAATTTAAATAAAACATGATACTGATATGATAAAATATTTTATGGGAGATAAAAATGAATTTTTATTATAAAACAATTCATTTAGATTAATAATTAAAGGAAAAAACATAATAGAATAAATTTATTATAATTGTATATAAATAATAGAATCATTCTTAAGACCAAAAGAATATTCAATGTGTTAGTGCAATACCTTCCCAGGAAAACTTATACTGACATTATTCAATAGGTGGGTCTTGTGGATGCGTATGAGATGGAATCACATATAGTTTCAATGAAATTTTCTATATTCAATGTGACCTAAGGAATATTAGTATCAACTCATGTAATAAATATAAATGAGTAAGTTAATGACTTTTAAGACAAATGGTTTCCTTTAATTCTTATTCTATCTATAGAATTTACTCCATGATTAATTTTGTAATTTTTATGGTAATGTGAATAAGTTATATAAATGATTACCCATTCACCTGAACATGGAGAAGATAAATTATCCTAACATATAATGTTTAATATTATATTCTATATTGATAATACATGTGGGTAAAACATCACACTAAAAGATGAAAAGTTAGTTTTAAAGTAAAACACTCTTTCATATATTACCCATTTATAGTCATTGAAACCTAAAGTAAATTTCTAGAATGAAGGAAATTTTTTACATAGGATATAATTTCTGAGGAAAAATAACTAGTTTTATAAAAATACATAGATATTCCATGTGAAGTATTAATTATATTGAAATATAATGTGAAGAATGGATATTGTAACAATGAGGGGGGGGGGGGGGTTGGTAGTCTTATATTTTACTATGATTTACTTTCCCTTTTAATTATTCACTTTTGATAATTGAAACATCACCTCATTTAATATATATGTACCCATTAATGTGACCTAAAAACCCACCCAATTATACGGTGAAAAGAATAAATAAAATACGATTGTAAATAGGGATTTTAAAGGTTTGGTCACAATATTGGAACATAATCATTTTTTGTGTTTGGGTTGATGTACGAGATATATGATAATATGTAATATTAAGAGTTATTACAATACGAAGGGGCATATGTTCATCCTTAAATACTAAAAATATATCTTTAACATATCACATTAGTGGATACAGTATTATGGAATAATTCTACCTTATGTCTTGCAATAATAACTATCTCCCTTTTATTCTTCAACCTCCCAACTGGATGGATATTGTTATACTGGACCAATCTTGTTTCTGATATTGGATTTTATTGTTAGTTTATTTTATTTAATTAAAATCTCCAAAGAACTCCTTAAAATATATTCCGTTTTTATATACCAAAAAATAAAATAAAATAGGTATTCATCATCAGTGAATATGTGTTCAAGTAATAGAATGTGATACACCACAATCCATTCCAGTTATCCCTCTTTATCTACTCAATATTTGAATGAAAAAAACATGTTGGAATTAAGAGACTCTATCATTTATTCTTCCATAATTATTCTTGAAGTTCAATGACACACAAAACATATACAATAATAACCCTATCATTCTTTTTCAATAATTTTTTTGTCTTATTATTTTAATTCCATGATATATAAATATTTTAGAGTTGGGATTAAAAAATAATTATTCCTTTTATACATAATTTTCATACTAATCTAATGGGATATATAATAACTTAATTTCATAGGCTTTTACCTATTAGAAACACATAATGGTTCTATTTATGGAACATAATATAGAGTTATCTTCCAGTGAGTAATATTTCATTTTTTTTATAGTGAGATATATTCATTTAAAAATAATCAATAATATCAAAAACTTTAACTTTAATTATCTTTTAATATATCTCAAAAATATCTCATTTTAATCTTCAAAGAGATTCATGATTTAATTATTCTTTTAACTTCCATGAAATCCATGGGTATTTAAATTCCTTCCATGTTTGAATATATTTCCAACACACACAATTTAATATAGAGTGGATATAAATCATTTAACATAATTATAAGTGGCTCGATTATTCACTCAAATCCACTTGAATCACAAGAAATTTTTTATAATTTTGATGTTCAATACATTGAAGTATAGTTATTTCACTGTATCATTTAATTTCTAGAAGTGTCTTCTATAAATTCTTAATCCCCTAAAATTTGAATAATTTATAGACTCTTTCATACCATTTTCAACCATTTCATAAGAGTTTATTACTAATACTAACTACTATGAGTCTCTAAATTTTTTAAAAATTTAAATTTTTAATACTTCTATAAGATTATAATACTCTAATGACTTCACTGAACAATCATTACCTAAAATAAGTTTAGTGAATACTGATTTTATAAGAGTAAATTACTCTTACATTTTCTAAATATCTCTTTCATGTATGATATTTAACCTTATATTTCCAATATTATCCATATTGTTATTTTTTACCTCTAAGTTACCATGAAGAAAGTCTGAGCGAATCTTATAATTCAACAAATCAACATTACAATTTTTTACTTTACTAAATTTTTATTTTTCTTTTTGTGTGAAACTTATAAATAGGATAATGATCCTTATATGATATTAAACCTTTTCCAAATAATCACTCTGAGTATTAACATTACTCTTATAAACTCAGTGAATGACCCTTACATTATCAAGGTAAAATTTATAGCTTTATCAATTCTCATTTATTATTTACCCTCATAAATTCAAATATTATCCTTAGGAAATAAAATTTGTTCTCTATTTACCCCTAAAACATTTGATCATGACCCTTATGAAATCCTATGAACATCAAGATTTATCAAATTTTGACCTCAAATATAAAATTTATAGGATCCTTAAATGAAGAACATGACTTCTTTAATTAACCTCAAAGTATCTCCAATGACATAGAGTCATATAAAATTACATTAACATACATTTTAAATTATTATAATAACTCTAAAATTCCTTCAACCTTCATTTCAAGTATTTCATCAAATAAATACTCAGATTATAGTATTTTAGTAATACCCACTACTTCTTTAAATTGAATCACATATAAACCCTCTCAAATCATAATCCAATGAGTATTTATTATTTATACATCAATATTCCTACTATGTAACCTATCGATGGTTCTTCAATAATATAAACACCCTTTTTATACTTGATCACAAATATTGAATCAATCTAATATAACTAGTTACTCATCTTTCACTATTATAGATATTTTATCACATTTAAAAAGACATGTCATTTCATTCATTATAAATCATTTTAGAAACGAAAATATTGGAATAAATGTTTCTTAAATATATTCACATTGAATCTATTTATATGATAATTTTAAGAAAACTTATTATTTATTTACTATCTCATTTATTATGGAATCACATTAATCTACTCCATTGGGATCTTACTCCATTACCCAAACTTTAGTATAAACATTAAATTTCCTTTAAATAAACATTTTTAAAACAAATACAACATAAAATTCATAAATAAATTTTTAGTTCTTAAATATTCACCTTTTAATTTTTTATCAATATCCATATCAATTCTAATTCAATGTTATTCTTCTCCCAATTATTGATAATAAAATAAAATTTGATAGTTTAAATAAATTCCATCCCCTCAAATTTTAATGATTCTTACATCACTTATAAAAAAATCTTCTTAACTTTATTTATACACAAAACATTATCCAACACTTAGAGAAAATACTATAATCACCCCACACTTATAAGTGAGATATAGATCAATCAACTCTAAGTTTACATAAACAATGATCGATGTAGAGAATAAGAGATATTAAGCTATCAATAAAAGCTATCCATTAATATTTCTTGAATTTAAAACCAACACCATTTTAGATTATAAGGGATTATTAAAAATATTTTAAAAATAATTTTTTTCACCTATACTCATCTAAAAAAAATTAATACAATAATCTATAATATATATTACTCCCAATTTTTTATCTAGAAACCACCCCCTAAATGTAGTAAATTTGAATCAATTAAAAATTTAATATGAATTTGTTTTTAATACATGAAACTTCATGATGATATACGTATATTTAATAAATTATATATTCATAAAATAAATATCCTATGGAAACATAACTTCCTATTAGATCTCCTTAAGGGATACATTCTAATACATCTTCGTCATGGGATATTCTTCTCTAAAAAGATTATAAGAATATTTTGATATCACTAGAGATTATTTAAGGAGTATTAAAGCACTCTATGATGGATTAATTATAGTTACATAATCATTAAAAATTTTAATCAGTTCTCCCCTTGTTATATAACCTTAAATTCCAAATATAGGATGTTGAAAAAAATCATAAACGAGAACAATTTGAATCTTTATAAGCCCCATAATAATAGAAACAAAAATACAAGGTTTGACTCATAATACCAAAAAACATTTCTATTCAGCTCTAGTTTGGGGTGAACACTCCATGGTTTTTCCAATTTTAGTACCCTTGATTTGTATTGACTTAGGCTACATGAGTTTATTCCCTTATTCAAATTTCAACTTGGATGTAACTTTCTTTTATTCAATTGACTAATAATGAACATGAATCCAATAGTGCATCCAATTATTTTCATAATCTCATTTAGTTTATGTACCCTTTCATGAAATTGTTTATAGAATGACCAACCTCCTTAGAAATTACACATTTATTCTCATAAATACTTAGTTTATCCATTTTAGAGTCCTATCAAGAAATTAAAGTACTTCTTTACATGAAATTATTTTTTTCCATTTAGAAATTTAATTATCACGTTACATCTATATATTTATATAAATATTTAATTAATATACCCCAAAATTAAATCATTAATTAGTAGTATGTATTGATTTACTAAATTATCCACATGGATACTTCCTAACTTCTTTGTAACCATTGATTGTTAACTTATTTAGATCATATTCAGGGATGTATTCTAATAGACAAATCCAAATATATCTATCTTATATTATCTATATTATTTGTTCTATATTTATTCCTTAATTATAATTTCTATTGAAATTCTATAATAGTCCAGTATGTGACATTTTTCCCATAATAGTTTCATATTTTATTTATTGAGTCCCCTGTATCATCTTTCGTCATTGACTTATTAGTAGTAGTTCTAAGAAATATCTTCTTTTGTTTACTCCTCAAGGTAGACTATTAATATTCTCTTTGATTCATTTTGTGTTATTGTATTCTCTTCATATAAGAATATATACTTTTAACGGTTGGTACATACTGAAAATATTCATCCCCATGTCATCCTTCTTACCTGACAACAAATGTTTTCAAGAAATTCAAATATATTCATGATTAACACATTTACTATCTTCTCTAAAATCTACTTGTACACATTAGAATTACTATTTAATCATTATTTTATCCCTATTAATCTAAAATTATATAATATTCCGTAATTGAAAAGTTGTTTCAGGATGCAATGGTATGATATCAAAACTTCCAATAGTATCAATGTTGGCATATAAGTATTGTTTTCTTCCCTTTACTAGTAGACTGGATAGATTCTATTTTCTATTTTTGGATAGAAACTAAATTATTTTAGGCTCTTCATGGGGATATTCTCATCTTGTAAATTAATATATAAACTATTGATCTATTTTTGGACTTCTTAGATATTTTTCCCACATATATTTTTCCAAAATTTTGAATTTGAATCTATATAGGAAAGTGAAACAACATCCATGTAAAAAATTGTTTATAAGACATGCATTACATTTCTAAAAGATCTAGAATATGATGTTTCCCATTATTATATCTATTACATTTTTATATAAATTTTATTATATTCAGAGTTAAGGCTCTCAACTGATTTTTTAATAGAAATATAATTTATTTCATATTTTTATGAAGATTTTACTTGGTTGTTTTTTATATTTCTAAAAATTACCTAAAATAGAAGAAACATTAAATTTATATTTTTCTTCATCACTTAATGTGATCCCAAAATGTATTAACATTATTTTATTAAATTATTCCTAACTTATTCATGTATCAGGTTTCATTATTATGAATAATTTTTTAGATTTTTTATTTTCCTTACTTTAACACCCAACTGAGTATATTTAAAATTCATAGAGGTATTGTGAAAACCATCCCAATAATGGATAGTTTATTTTATGATTATTGTGATCTCAAAATACCACCACTTTGTTTCAGTATTTCTTTTTCATCATGGGTTAACTTTTCCAGCCAAATTTGAAAATATTTCTCGATGGATTTAATAAGTTTGGGGATTGTTTTTCAACTTTGAATCTTTTAAACCAAAAAATTATACATATCATTTAATTCCATAACTAAATGTGATTTTTCATCATATAGTCCATTGATAAACCAAATTATATAGATGGACATTTCAATTGGAACTTTCTTAATGTAATCTTCAACTTTAACGAATGGACATTCAATTGAATCAATAGACTCATTCTCCTCACACTATTCAAAAATTAAAACTTATTTAATAAAGTATTATTTTTTATAGATTTAGTATATGGGGAATTACTAACTGAATTACTATCAATTATTTTTAGATCCTCCTTTTATTTTGAGATCTTAAAATACTTTTAATCCTTTATTTTCTTCATATTTTGGATGTTTTTCCCAAAACATCCATATTATAACCAATCGGAGTAACATCCTTTTTATCCATTTACGTAATATCTATGAATTCCAAAAATATATATTTCTTATAGAGATTTTAAAATAATTGAGAAAAAATTTAGATTAAATTAGAGGAAACTAAGCCATTTATGATACCTATTGTAGTTCCTAGTGGATTATGTACTGATATTGAAGGGGGCGGGGGGTGAATCAATTTTCCCATATCTTTATGAGTTTTAAATTATATTTTAATTATAACCTATAGATAGAAAGTCCTCCATATTGAATTAGTAGTATTGGTCAATTAATTTTCCATCAACTCTCCCCAAAACATGAAATGAAGAGAATAAACAAAAAACAATGTGATATAGGGAATTATAAGGTTCATTCCCAATGTGGGTAAAAAATCATTATTGTGTTTGGGTCATGTTTTGAGACATAGGATGATCACTAATTTTAGAGAGTGATTATTATAGGAATAAGGTTTTCTTTAACCTAAAATAATAAAAATATTTCCTATATATATTACACAAAATAAAACAAGATAAAGGGATAATTCTTCCTTATTCCCTATGAAAAGAAACTATCTCTATATAGTTCTTAGACCTTCTGAGAATATTTAAATTATTATATTAAACCAATATAGTCTTAGAATTTGTATTATATTTTTATATTCTAGTCATCAATGCTTCTACCCAAAAATATATTTAAAAATATACCTTTTTTACTAGAAATCAATGTATCAAATATAAGAGATATTATTCCTCAATGAATAGTTTTTCAACTTCAAAAATGTGATTAAAAAAATTCAATAAAATTTAATCTTATTGTTCAATTAATTATACAAATAAAAAATTCATGTTTATATCAAGAGACTCTGCATTGTATTATTCCTAAATTCTTCTTTGAGTTATTAAAGACAAAGACCATATGGAACAATAATAGTTTCATAATTTATCAATAGTTATTATTCTATTATTATTTTTATTATTATAAAATATATGAATATTTTTGGATATTACTTCAAAAATTATTATTATTTTCCCCCATCATCTTCTTATTCCTCAACTCATAGGATATTAAATAATCAACAAGTGTTGGATTCAACATCTTCAACCCATAAAATAGTTTTCTCTTAGGAAAATAAAATTTATATTTGTCCCAAAAAATGATATTTTTTTCATTATATTTTCACACCTACACAATATAATATTGATATTCTCTCCATATTTAAAATAAGAGAATATCATATGATTTATGGTAATGTGTACTCTTAACATAATATTGGTATACACTATATCCATCTTTCAATATTTTTTAATAAAAGTCAAATAATATATTATTTTATAATTTTAAGTTAGTTTTATATTATTCTTCCTTAATTTTACATGAAATACAAGGTTATTTTAAATATTTTCATTCATTAATTTCTCCATAACATACAAAACTCCCCATGGTGTGGCTAAAACTTATTTAACAGAATAATAAACATATTTATTCTTTAATAAAATCACCTTCAATCATAATAACATTGTAAAATTATAATGGTTAACAAAATTCTGTAAAATTATTATATTATTCAATTTAATTAATGGAATTATCTTATGGATAATATTAATCTGATAAAATTTGAGCAATTGATAGAATAATTTATATCATGGGTTACGCTTTTCGTAAGAATGAGCTAATCTTATAGAAAACTGTGAGTCTTAGGAAATTTTCAATAATTCATTCATAAATAATTTCAAAAGAGTATATAAATCTTATTATTTATCAGCATTGTATTAATTTGAATAATTTTAGTGAACAACCATTTCATAAGAGTAAATTAATATTACATTTTTTATATGACTCTTTCAATATTGGATGATGATTCTTAAATAACTGACATTTACTATTACATTTCCAAATATAGCCACATTCTTCTTGTTTAACCTTTACATACCATTACCAATGTCTAGATGAATATTTCAATATAATAGTTCAATCTTATGATTTCTACATTTAGAAAATATTGATTTTACTAATAAGAGTGGCTCTAATGAATAGGAAACTGAATCTTTTGAAATCTACTACCATTTCCAAAATCTCACTCTGAGTATCTATATTACTATTGTAAATTTAGAAAATGACTATTATAAGATCAATGTAATATTTATTCCTTTATAAATTCTTACTAACATCTGAACCTTATGAATTCCCTAATAACCCTTAAAAAATACATGGTGTTCTCTATGAAATTCTATAGTGTCCCTTAAAAAATCATATGAACTTCAAAACACATACATTTTCACCTCTAATATAGAATATATAGAATCATTTAATTAAGAAACAAATTTATTTAATTAATAATAGTACATATCTAATTATTTAATGGCATGTTAAATGAATTTAAACACCTAAATAAATTATAATAAAAATTCCAAACATCCTTTAACCACTGTTCAAAATTATTACATCATATAAATACTAATAAATGAGTATTTCAATAGCAATAACTCCTTCGTTAAGCCTAAAATCGTGTCTACCTTCTAAAATTTCCATCCAATGAATTTTATTAACTGATAAAATTATATTCATACTTATTAATCTATGGATGGTTTCTCTACACTCCATCCAACATTGTGCTCTTTTATAACAACTATTTAAGATAAAAAAATATTTCTAGATTACTAAATCTTAACCTCAGTATAGAGTTTTTATAAAACTCAATCTCACATGCCATTTGATTCATTCCAAAATAGAAATTCAATCATTATATTTAAATAATTTTGTCTTGAAGATGTTCACACAGAATCTCTTCATGTGTGAATTATAAGAAATAAATTTTTCTTCATTCCATTTTCCCTTTATTTTGGAAATGAAGAAATTAATTTCATTAGGATATTCCTCCTCCCCCCAAACATTAGTACTAAAAATAAATTTCCTTCAATTATACATATCAAAAATAAATAAAAAATAGAATTCAACAATAAGCTTGGTTATTGATAAATATATTCTTCATTTATGAATGTTATATGATTTTAATAGAATATTTTATAAATTTATTTAATATGAAAAAGTTCAAAATCATGGTAAAAATTATTAATTCATTTAGTATATATTAATGTGATTAATTAATGGTTTTATAAATAATGTAATTGCAAGAAAAGAAATATTTCAATTAAATATGTATATGAAAATATCATGTGCTTACATGACTTATTTATCTTATATGGTAAGTGAAATTATTTTTTAAGATGATTTTTTAAATTAAAATGATATAATATACATGTTTTATGATTAATCAATATTCTATAACATATTTTCAAATAATATAAAGTATAAAAGTATTTTTATCCATCACAAAAGAGTTATATATGGGATTTTGTAAAATATAAAGGAAGGAGTTCCCACCACCAATCCATGAAAAATTTAAAGAATGTCATTTTTTTAGAATATTTGTCAATGAACATAGAATAAAATATATGATATGGATATTATTAGGTTATTTTTTTAGTATTCCCACTAAAAGAAATAAGTGTGATTTTATAATAAAAAAGAGTTTCTGTATTATAGTATAATATTAAATAGATAATATAGTTTCTAAGTGAGTAACGAGAGTATATTTTTACTTATTGATGTTAAAGTGTAACAAATAAAATAATATAACAGTAAAATTAAAAGTAAAATAATTTTTATTGTATCAAGAACGTTAAATGTAAAGAGTTATATTTAGTTACAATAACAAAATTAATTCCTTTTTATATCCTGAAGGAGTTAACGATTTGTTGGTAACAGTGAATTTGAAGAGTTTCATTGTGTTAGCAACTGATCCTAAAAAAAATGTGTAATTAAAATATTTCTAGAATTATGATCATAATAAAATTATAAGGTATTCAAAGTATAAAATAAAATTTATTATCATCACTATATATGATGTTTTCATGTAAAGAATTTTAATATTATTTCCAAAGAGTTGATAATTAACAATAAGACTTCTAAATGTCACCATTATTCAATCAAAATTTCTTCATAACTGTTACATTGTAAATGAGTTATATTGGATAGTTTTATAAAATGGTAAAAAAAATATGTAGAAATAATTAAATATATATGTAATGAGTTTATCAAAAACCAAAAAGTGAATAAAATTGTACTTTGATATTCTAGTATTTCATTTGTGACATGATTAGAGATTAATTCATGTAATATTTTGTTAGTATTGATAAATTATTTTAATAATATAAAATGTATCATGTTATATAAAATGAAATCTCTAAATTAATATTCTTCTATATTGGATGTATATATTGAATGAATTGAAATGATAAATGGTCTCTTTATGTATGAATTTGAGTTATCTACTACCAATATTCATCATGGAATATTATTTGTAGTGAAAACATTTAGAGGTTAACATGGGTTGGATTTTTTATGTAGATACAAAATATACCCATGATACATAAAATTAGTCTTTTGAACTAGATGTCCAACTATGAATACCACATGGAGTGTCATACACTATGTATCTTTTTATTTTAGGTGTTTATGTTTTACATTGAATCTCCATAGACATGGTTTGAAAGATAATTTTCCTCAGAACTTTAAAATTTTGATAAATTCTGTATAAAATCAATTATTCTTAGACAATCAGGTGTTTCTTGGTATGTTACTAATAATGTCATCAATTAAGTCTGGAAAAATATGGTATTTCCCCCCTCATATGATGAGTTTGTCATCTTGGATCTTAATTTATATAGAATAAGTATGTGTATTCCCATACCTATATAGGGTAAATATGATGTTCTTATTTATTAATATGATGGGAAAATTATGTTCTCAATGGATTATGTTGAATTACATGGGATGTATCCATCAACTTGGTCAGTAAACACTATAATAATCAATAATTTATGAGTGTTTATTAAGGATTAGAATAATTTGTGTCATATCAGATACCAATTATTAGAATAAGGGATCATTTGATTATGAATACTTGTGTATGATAAATCTAGTTTTAATATATATGGAAAAGATGAGTTCAATAAATATTTCACCATATCCATCTCGAGTATTATTTATTATTTACTATAGTATTATCTTTTCTTACCTTTATGGATTTAGGAATTCAAAATTATTATTAATTCTATAATGGTACACTAGGTCACACTTTGTTGTTGTGTGAACGATGATAAAATTTATGAAACATTATGATCTACCCTGAACATTGATTTAGAGAATACTCTAAATAATATTGATATATATTTTCATAATTTGTTATATATGGTTTTTTAAAGAGTTAAAATGTATGATATGATTTCAAAAAATGGGGTTTTGGATATGTTTTGAATAGTTTTTTAATAATATGTAACATAAATAAATAGAGATATATGTCTATGAAGAATTAGTGTATGTGGGATTTTTTGGATTTTTTAACTAGAGGAACTATCCTGGCATAGTTGTTTAGACAATGCCATTGTCTAACCTTGTGTGCACCATAACACAATGTAAAACTCTACACCATGGTGGATCATGCATTTTTTTATTATATGACATGATAACTTGATGGAATAAATAATATAAACCTCCAAAAAATCTTATAATAGGTTATTCATTATTTGATGATGAATTTGTGGAGTTTAAACCCTAAAATATACATTTGAATGTTAATTTAATTGATTGAATAATTAACATGAATTTTATGGAGATTTTTAATGTTAAGATATTTTTATGAAATGTATCGTGAATGTAGGATAGTAATTTTGGTTCTTGAAGGCCCATAAACAATTATTTAGATCCTCATAGAGTTGAATATGAGTATTAGTATCAGTGGTCTCAAAATAGGTAATTTAAACTTAGAAAATTCTTTATTCTCATTCTATCCATAATTTTAAACAAAGGTTACAATAGACCATGGATACGAGGGAGTTCTACCCAATTATCATGTTATTCCCATAACCTATGGATACCCTATGATAGAAGAGCCTTTTATTTATCCATAAGGATCTCAATAAAATACATGTTTGTATAATGGATAGGATTGATCATCAAGTTGGAAGGTACATGTTCTTCTTTTTTCCATTATTCATTCCATATTTATAGATAGTTTTTAGGATTGAGGGTATTTTGAAGTTTTTCTTGTGATGCATTTTGGATGTCATAAATCCCTATGAAACTATTCAGATGCATTAGTTTCTAACATAGGAAATGATAAAACAAATTTAGATAATGATTTTTCCATGATAGTTCAACAAGATATGGGTGCTATATATCTAATATTGACTTGAAATGTTGTGTCCAGTGTTAAATGAGTATAGATTAACATTAGTTGGATGAATAAATTATCAAACATATATGTAAATCTAAATGTATCAAACCAAGTGATTTTGATTCATAGACGATTAAAATTGGGAATTCATAAAGGTAAATCTATAATAAAACACATAAAAAAATTCAATAATATTATAAATTAATTTACATTGATCCATATTGATTTGATGAAATAAATCAATTTTTATTTTTCATAAAATTTATTTTAGAAAGATAGGATGTAATAGTCACTATAGTCAATTTATATAATAGAACATCTAAGTTAAATATTAATGAAGAAAGTGACCTAATATTAAAAATTGATATTAATATAATAGAGTTGGTCAAATTATTAGTATACCACGAATTTTGAAGTTAGGTAAAAACATTTGAATTAATAAAACTTTATAAATAGATCAAAATTTTAATGATGAAGATAATTTAATGGAATAAGTTCCATGTTCAATAATTATGGGAAGAAGGGACAGATAAAAAATTATTATTAGATGAAAAATTCATTTAATGATAAATCTGCGAACACTACATAAGAAATATTGGATGATACTCTTTTGCTGAGTGATAATATTCTTATAAGGTATTGGATATTTTATTTTATAGCCTCTTTATATTATACCATATAGAATAAATTCTTATAAAATTAAGTCTTTGAAAATTTATGGGAAGTTATATCACATAGATGATGAAAGAATTAATAATATTTAGGAAGGAAATATGTAGATTATACCTCAAATGGAAATATATGGACACTTAATATTATTTTACATATTCATAGACATTAATGTAAAAAAATTTCTATCAAATAATTTAATAATTATTATTTTTGTGAAATATTTTTTATATGGTCTTAGAAAATGACAAAAAATGTTATGATAATTAAAATGGGATTAAAAAGAGGCATAATTTACATTATAGGTGATTTAAAACATATTTTGAAATATTTTAATCATGAAAATACTCTAAAATTTGGAATTTTAGATTAACTCACATGAGTCAAAATTTATTTAATGTTCTTGATTTAAACATAATGTTACTATATTTTATATTATTTGACGTATATTTTTTGGATTATTTATTTTTCAAAAATTTAAAATACAATTAATTTTCACTACGGAAATTATGGCATATACTAATGCTCATATCCCAACTATTTTATCAAAACCCTTGGGACATGATATATATTATAATTCATTCAGAATGGTTTTTTTAAATCCCTTGGGAAAGGCCTATCTATGCCAATGGTTTAGAATAACCATTTTCATAAGGTTAAAAAAACCATCTATGCCAATGATTTGTATTAATTGCTGGTATAGAGCCTATATTCCAATGGTTTTTAAAAACCATTGGGATACTATTCCCCCAAATACAGTCCTGTTCCCCCTCCCCATTCCATATATGATTGGTTTTTTCCCTAACAAACAATAATGCTTTCTCCCACCCATCAACCACTCTTCCAATAGGTGATCCATTATGGTTTTAATTCTGTTTCTTCAACTTAAAATCAATTTATGCTCACATTTATCTTCAAATTGGTGAGTTCAGGTTCTTCCATTTATTTTTGGTTTCCCTATTTGTCTGTAATATCTCATCATTTATATTTTTTGATTATGTTTCATATGATATATCTTTATACACATAGATTCGATGATTTTATTGAATATATGACATCTATATACTAATATATACACTAACATTGTAAAAATACATTATATTACATCTGTACAGATATACTGCATCTTTATACATATGTTATATCTATTTTTTATACATATATTGCATCTATATAAATCCATTATACTCTTTATATGTATGCTACATTTGTTTTAATATTGCAATGTGAAATAAGAATATTTTTCAATATGAACCATACACGATGAAATATGTAATATGTATATACATCATGAAATTTTTAAAATGTTTTTCTATTATATTCTGAATATTTAATATGTTTTAATATGCATCATAAATTGAATTGTGTAATCAATGCATACACTATGCAATATGTAATATTTTGTTTTATATTACACCATCCAATAGTAATTTGTTTCAATATGTATAACACACTAGGAAATAAGTAATTTTTGGACACTATGTAATATTCAGTATGTTTTTCTATTGCACCATGCATATATATATATTTTTCAATATGTGTCATACACTGTGAAATATGTAATCTACTATGATTTTACAATATCAAATAGTAATCTATTTCAATAAGTAATATGTTTTGATATTACACGATGTATGAAATATATAATTTCTTTTTCCATTATACTATCCAATAGTAATCTATTATAGTAAGAATTATAAATTTTTCAATAGTAATATATTTAAAAAATTATGATTTATCATGTAATAGTAATTTATCATAATATGCATCGGTATACTATTTGTTTTTTCTTTATTACAACAGATAACATAAATTATGCAATGGTAATCTTTTTTTCTGTACACAATGTAATAGTAATTTCTAATGAGTGTCTGCAACACACAGTTTTTAGATACCCTACTATGTGAAATAGTAATTTAGAATGTAATTTGTTTTTATATTATATATTGTATTGTTTTTTCATATAATAGTGTATGTAATCTATTTTTGAAATATGAAGTACACCATGTATAAAATATTATTGTTTAAACTATATGCAATAAAGTACCATTACATAAAATAAAAAATGAAATAGTTGTTCAATATGTTACCTGTGTAAGGTCTGTTGGTGAAGTTCCATGTGAGATAAGTAAATTGTGTGAGGCACTTTGTAATAATTCAGAACATTTCAAAATTCATGTAATAGGATTAAAAACCCACTTGATATGTAATTAACCTAACTTTAAAACATGATATCCTTTAATTAATGATAAATTAAAATAATTACATTGGTATTCATAAAATCCTATATTCCTACTACCATACTTCTAATGGGTTAGAAAGCTATTTAAATTTTAGATGAAGTAGTAGATGAATGCATCTACAAGATATTGGATATTTTTTTACCATGATATTTCATATTATATAACCCAACATTTCTTAACCATGTGAAGTATTTGAAGAAGTACCATTTTTTTTATCCTAAGGTAGATCAATTACTCTTATATAACCACATAGTTAGAATTATCTTCTCATCCTAATGATGGGAATCCCTTGAAAATATTGGCATCTATTGAAGTAAGGTAAATATAACACATTGGGGTATACCATGAAGTCCATTAACCCTTCAATAACTGATATTTCTGGATCTATATAATTTTTGTTGAGCACAAACATGTTTCGAGTTCCTGACACCAAGATAGATACCTTTTAAATAACAAAACCTATAAAAAATATCATTGATCACCAATACTACAATGGCACCATTGATTAGAAATATATCATTAATTATGAAATAAAATTATCTCTATAAATTTAGACTTAATTACAACTGTTTTCCAATAAATATCATAGAGATATAATTTTTACACAATGATTTTCCATCACATCCACCACATTTCATTTCAATAACATGGTTTTATATTTATAGTATTTTTTGTCTTTTATATTATAATTCTCAAATAGTGTAGTGTGTTAGTTATGGTTTTATATAAACTGAACAATTATCAATTACATACATATATTTTTAATTTAAATTCAATATTATTTAGTTTATTTCATGAAATGACTTATTATAATTTGTTTTCATAATGGATATATTTTGGATGTATGAAACCGATTGGATCTCGAGTGATTTTCATAACAATTTGGAGGGAATATTAGATTTTCCAGTGATAATGCTTATGATAGTGGTCACATAAACTGTCCATATTATAACTGTGTTGGAAGACCTTGGTTGAGATGTGAAGAAGTTATCTACTATATAACCAAATATGGTTTTCAAACAAACTATTATGTGTGGTGTCATAATGGGGGAAAATGGAATCTCAAGATGTTGATGAGACAAATGAGAGGTCTGGATTAGAGAATTTGTTATATGAACAATTTCTATTTATTTTTCCAAATGAGAAGGGATGGATATCAACCCAAGAAGACTTAAATATGAGAAAACTTGATGCATCCAATGAAAATGATGATGTTGACATGGTGAAAAAATTAAATGATGCTTCCATGACTCTAGTATATCGGTAATATGGTAAAATGAAAAAGCTGGAAATTGTAATTTGATTGTTACATTGGAAACCCATATATGGGATTTATAATACCGCCATCAATTACATTATAACCTTCTTTAAAGGATTACTTCTATATGATGGAGATATTCCATCAAACTACTATATGGAATGGAATATAGTTGAATATCATGGATAAAAAAAATTCATGCTTTCCTGAAGAATTTCAGCTTATTCTTGGAGGAAACTGCTAAAAAAATGATTGTATAAAATGTGAAACTTTCCGATGGAATCGAAAAGCTAATGGAACAACATCTTATGTTCTAGAGAAAGTAATGGGGAACTTTCCATTGATGGAAAGACTCTAGAATCTTTTCATTTATGATAGAAAATCAATAAAAAATTGATGGAATTATACCATGAGAATGAAGAATAAAGAATAGTTGGTTCACCCTGCTAATGAATTTTTGCTGTAGATATTTGATGTTCGATATCCCGATATTCTAGCTGAAGCATGTAATGTGAGGTTGGGTCTTTCCAATGGTCGTTTTAATTCATTTGGGAAGATTCCTAATTTTTACAACACATGACCAATTTTCATACATATTTATAAATACCCCCCATGGTTGTGTATGAAAAAACCTTACACTTTCATGAGTATACTCATATTTGGCCATTCTGATCCTAGTAATGATATAGTCGTATACCTGGAACCTTTAACAAAAGAGTTGAAACTTCTTTTATATGTGGGTGCACACACATACGATTCTTTTTTGAAAGAAATATTTTAGATGCAGGTTGGGATTTTGTGGTCATTAAATGATTTTCCTACTTATGCAATGATGTCTGGATGGAGCGTGAAGAGAAAACTGCCATGTCCTGTTTCTATGAAGAATACTCAATCCAGAAATCTAAAATATAACTATAGTTATAGTTAAATGGGACATAGATCATTTATTCCAATAGATCATAAATTTATAAATAATCATAAATTTTTTGAAAATACCATACATACCAAAGATCCACCTCAGTGTATGTATAGAACTGATGTGCTTATTGAATTTCAAGATTTCGGTTTTTCATTTTTGGAAGGGTCAAATGAAATCTAGAAAGAGGAAGAATGCTTCGAATGATATCTGTTACAATTAGAATAAGAGGATTATCTTGTTTGAGTTACCTTATTGGTCAACCAATTTTTTATGTAATTACTTAGAATTATTTCAAATTGAATTGAATATCTGTGAAATGTTGCTTTCGATTCTTATAAATTAAAATTTAAAGACAAAATACAATTTATGATCTCATTGTAACTTGGTGGATTGGGGGATCAAACCATAATTGCATCCTATGTGTATCAATGGAAATAAATGGAAAGTTCCATGTGCTTCTTATGTGATGACAGCTACAAAAAAAAAATAAATTTTTGGAAGTACTAGAGACCATTAAAGTTACAGATGGATATTTAAGAAATTTATCAAAATATGTCAAAAGAAGAGCGATGAAGTTGAATTATTTTAAGACTTGTGATTATCACATCCTTCTGCGTGAGCTGATTCCAATAAAAATCCATTATATCTTGTCCAAAAATTTAAGGCTTTTAGTTATTTTATTATTTCATTTTTTTAGTGATCATTGTGCAAATAAGCTGTCCAAGTATTCCACAAAAAAATTTTTGTAGAGACACCATTCATTTTATGTGAGTTGGAGAAAATATTTCCTCCATCATTTTTCACATGAATGTTACATATGACAATCCATATTCAAACCAAAATACTTCTTGGAGGCCCTATTCCTTTTCATTGTATGTATCAAAATGAGTGAAATATGTACAAATTGAAATCTAATGTCCAGAATATGAATCATCCTGAAGGTTCTATTGTGAATCATAGGTTGGCTCTAGAATTTATGGATTTCTTCTCAATGTATTTTTCGGATCGTATTATGAGAATGAACATACCAATAAGAAATGGAAAAGAATAATATGGGTAAATTGAACCCCTTTTTCCATCACTTCCCCAAATAAGAGGAAGTTACTGATCTTATATATTGACGACATTAATCCTTGAAGAGAGGGAGATGGCACATCACACAGTCTTGTTCAAATTTGATTTTTTTGATGACTACATCAAGTAGGTAAATTTAACATGTATATCTTCTCCCATATCTTGTAATTTTAATAACCTATTAAACTATTTTTATTTTTATCTACAGGTAACATAAATAAATGATTAATATAAACAATTATTCTTTATCCATGAGAAAGAGAGAGACTTTTCATAGAAAAAAGTTTTCTAATTCGTTTAAATTGATGGCATAAATATTGATGTAATAAATAAATAAACTAAATTTTTAATGAATTTGAATATTCATTTAGATTTAAGGTATCAAGTTTTTCAACTGGATCTATCTATGAGGAAATAAGAGCTTTTAATTTTGGTCCTAATACAATGGTTCGTGAATTTAAATGAATTGTGATCAATGGGTACAGATTTATTATCACTGAATGTGCAATGAAAATGATAACACAACATGACAGTGTTTTGCTAACTTCCACAGTAGACTGCTATGCCAGTGTATTAGATAATATACCTTGTTCCGAAAATTTATCTTATTATAGAGTCATTAAAAAATTAATAATATCAGATTATAACTCTCTTGGTTGAGTCACTATGATGAAATTCCAGTGGATTGATCCCATGATGAGGCTAGGAACCTTCATTGATGATTGTGGATTTCAAGTTATATAAATGACTTTCACTCTTACTACCGATGACCCATATGTGCGGTCATAAATGAAAAAAATAACTTTTTTATGTAAAAGATCATCTTAGACATAAATTTGGTGTCATTATTGATGTAATTCCAAGAAATGTTTTTTATGATAGTGATGATAGAATTGAAACATTCCCTATTTCCACTACCACTGATCCATTTATTAGTTATGATGACTCCAATAACTTAATTTTCAGAGCTGATTGTGAACTTGAAGTTGTGGTGTGAAATATATAGAATCTTTCATCCATGTTCATAGTTTTTTTGGTTTAGCTTGACTTGAGTGGTTAAGGTTGGTACTATTCAAAATTATTTAATATTAATTACAAATGTTTTTCATCCAACTTTACATTAATGTTAATTTTAAATATTTATTGTTTTCCATTTTATTTGATTTTCATTTTTTAATATTGAATTGAACTATATTCAAAACTAAAAAACAAAACACAACTAAAACAATTAAATTAGAATAAAAAATAGTAGAAATTGAATTGGACATATTAATCTTATTGATACTAAAATAAAAAAAAATATTTACCTAACAAAAAAATAGCTAATTACTTTAATGAAAATATGAACTAAATGACCTTAGAAAAATAAGTCATGTTTCATATTTTTTGTTTTTTGGGTTACACATTATTTATCCTTTAAAAATTATTTCCATATTTTTTTAAAATGAAGGAAATGAAACCTATTGAGGAGAAGTGAATAAAAAGGATGACGAACAACAATTATTGAATGAATGAGATGGGAATTCATCCATTGGTTCCTATTGTGAGTATTTTATTTCAAATATATATATCAAAAACATGTAACTTCACGTGATTAATTTTTTTTAATCTTTTATATAGGATCTTCCACTTAGGCGCTAGTTATTCGATGAGCAGCCTAGTAGTGGTTCCAGTACTAAGGCCGATGGTATAAGGGGGGGGGGGTATGAGAGTTTGGCTCTCCAGCTGACATACCTGTTTAGAACTTTCCCCTCCCACTAACGTACCATCATCCACACATTCTAATACCACTATTTCAGAATGTACACAAATGATTTTTAGGCCTCCCATGCTTAAACTAGCCTTTACATATGATCCTCCTCACTCATATTTACCATATACCATGATTATTCCCACTCCTCATCCATATCATGCATCTGGATAGCCATCAATGTCATATTCTTTTCCATATACTTCTTTCTCTCTGAACATTTACAGTCCCTCTTAAACTCTGGCTCGGACACAGTCTGTGCCTATGGATCATATACAAGGACCCACTCCACCTGTACAGGGTGATGTTCATTCAGTGCTTGAAGATCCAATAGAACCCATTTATCAGACTTCTGCAAGTATATTTTAGAACCCTAATATATATTTTTACCACAATTTATTTTCATTATAACATGTATTGATATAATATTTGTTTTTCATCTATAACTGCTACATATAATAATAGGAGGAAGGGGAATACATGCATGCATACAGTGTGTAACCACCACATGAAGTTGATCGTGGACTATTATAAAGACAACCAAATGGTAAAAAAGATAGGGCCACAATGTCGGAGTGTTTTTTTGTGATGCTTGAAAAATAATCCTACATCATTGTCATCAGCCTGCTCTCATAGAGAAAGTTTTCAAATGAAGTCAAGTATAATGATTAGGAATATATATGGGTAAAAAACCTATTGAATTTAATCTAATATTATTTTTTATTTATATGAATTAATATTTTGGTATCAGCTTCATTTTCATTTCCCTGATGGAGAGTGTGCATGACCAGAACGTCTAATGGAATAATGTGAGCTTTGGAGATCCTATAAGAAAGAGTTATATATTGGATAATGTTCTAGAGTGGGCCCAAAGTTAGCAGTGTTAAATATCATGAATTATTTTCTAATAGAATAGTATCTGAAGATGATTACTCATTGAACGACTACAATGTTTATGTTATTAATCACATTTGAGCTTTTTAAATAAAATTTTTCATTTTTTTCATTAATACTATATTTTTTCTTATTTAATTTTTTTAGGAATCATTCGGAAAAAAACATTGATTCCAAAAAATACCTCTACACTTTGGGGAGTATTATGATATAAGATCATGGGAGTAAGTAGGTATGATAGTCGTCTACAATTTTTCTTTAGAGTATACACTTTATACAGTTTCTTCAATAATTCATTAAATTTCTAATGTTATAATATAATTTTAGTTATGAAATTAATTATTGGTTACCTATTTTCAATTATGGTTTCCTACATTCATTGTCAATTCAGAGGGAAGTATTGATTATTAAAGAACGTGTGCCTTGAGAATTTTGTTTTCTTTCATAGAAATAAAAAAGTTAGATGTGCAGTTAATGAACCAATATAGTAGTAGATAATATGTTTTAATTTGATGATTTAAAATTTTAATATGTATTTTTGTGAATTAATAATCTATTTATATTTGTAATAGGACTATTTGGAGGCCCTAAATGCCTAGGAAGCTGACAATTTTGGGCCAAATAATCCTTTACATCAAGTTTTGGGAGATGCACATCATGGTAGAGAACACTGACGACCTAGGAAGAGTATAGTCTCGATGATGTATTTTCCCTATGTAGGTACCAGTTATAGTACCAATGAGTTGTAAAAGGATAAGGTATGGGCATAAAGTTCTAAAAAAGGGCCACACAGGTTGAAGAATGGGCAGAAAGGAAAAACCCTGAATTTTTGATACTGATGAAAGTTTTATTTCCATATCTTCAACTAGATACAAGTGTGGTTGGTGATGAATATATGTCATTGATGAATTAATTATATAGTTAACCATGTGTTAGTCCTAGTGGTGGTGGAGATAATTTCATTCCTAGCAATGGAGACAACAAGGATGATGGTGAGGAAGAAGCCGAGGATGAGGATGATGCTGAGACTGAGACTGAGGATGAGGATGAGGCCGAGGCAAAGGAAAAGGATGGGTATGAGGCTGGGGATGATTATGAGAGTGATGATAGTGACAGTGATGAGGGATATATTGATGCGTTAAATTTTTTACTGATATTTCTGACATTTTATGTTTGATGATTTTCTGTGACTGAATATATGTGTGATTTGGTAGGTCACATTATTCTTGACTTGGGTAACCTAAATACAATAATGTTTTAATCAAAACACCTTTTACCAATGTATAGTCATCTTTTTTGATAAAGTAAATAGAGTATTTGGATATTTAATATAAGATTAAACATTCAAAGTATTGATTAGGTCTGTGATCTTACTTGTATAATTATTTCTTCATCTATAAATAATAAAACCAAACCTGACATGGATGTATGGATTCTATGAATTCTCTTTTTACATGATTTCAAATATTTTTTTCATCCCTACCCATCCTTATCCATGTAACCTTCCCCAAAGCCCCACCATCCCTTCCAAAACTACCCATGTCCATGGACCATCCCAGTATCCCCTTCCATGTTATCTCTTTACCACCCTCTCCCTTACTATGGGGTTCACTTACTATCCAACCCCTCTTGATGTCTCAACCTCTAATTGTGTTCTGTGTGACTAACATATTTTTTTTAAAACACACATTCTGACATTAGGTGGAATTTTTTTTGGGCTTCTAGTTATTCCATAATAACATATAATATTAATTTTAATTTAATTTTATAGTGATTTTTGTATCTTATAGTTCCATGGAGGATTCTTTCAGTCATACACAACTAATCAAAGCCTCCATTTGTCTTATGGATGATCATATGGCCAATGAAATTGTTTCTTTCTAGAGAAAGATAGTAATTATATCTCTTCAGGTTATGGACCTTAATTATCTTTTGGAGGTAAATCCTCCCTCTTAAATATATCCCATGAATAAGGAATGTAAACTAGATAATCTAAAAATATTTTCATTATTGTTCAATTCTATATAACAATCAGTTGATGAGGTTACCCGCCCAAAAATAATGTTAACTTTCATGTACCCTAAGAAAAAAATGAAGTGTGTTTTATACACTATTAAAAATATTTTACATATTCATATGCAAAAAAAATACTTCTTCATGTGCTACACATTATTTAAATCATATCAATATTGTATCCTCGAACAATGAACTATTCCATAGAGACCCATAGAGTCCAAAACCAAATGTAGTTAGATATGCCTCTTTTCTCTTCATAATGGGATAACTTTGAATTATGACACCAATATGATATATTTTTTATAAAGTCCAACCAAAATCAACATATCCTATTTCTATAATTTTCTTTTTGAGGACAATATTGTTTTTATCCTACTGTAGTTTCTCTATGATAGATCATAGTGCCATGACATCTTTTCAAGGAGATAGTGGTGTGTACTATTCAACTAGTCATCAAATTTATTATGGAATTGACCATAAATAGATAATTTTATAACATTATGGGAAATAATTTCATCACACTAAAATCTATTAAACTCTAAATGGATGCCTAATGGAACTTTACACTACCTATAAAACCTTCAGCGAGTCACAAGATCCACCAAAGCATACACTCAAAGTCTTGGTTGAAGAAAGTGATATTATTCATTGTCATTATACCACTTATTAGTCACCTTACTCAATTTCATTAATAGTTTGATGCTTTACATTAAGAAACACCAATTTGATCTAGTCTCATTCCCACTTTCCCACGGTGACTTGTCTCTCACTATTAGGGTGATGATGATGGCACACTTTATACATAAATATATCATTGGTTTATTCAATCTCTCTTTGAGTAAGAATTCCTACTAAATTTCATTATAACAATTCATTTAAATATATCTATAAAAATAAATACCTACCATCAAGAACCTATTATAAAACATCATTAAATTGTTTTATATACTAAACTCATCAATCAATAATAACAACACAATAAGAATGGATTTCCATTTCTCAATTTATCCAGTGTTATTTTTCCATAGTGTTCAATTTTGTGTGGATATAATCCTTCTTTTGGTGTGGATACCATCATTATTTTTAGATGTATTTGAGTGGAATGTTCCATTTTTTATTTTTCCCTATCATTATATTTTATATTTTTTGTATTTTTAAGTTTATTTATAGTGAGGTATTTTTTTTGAGTGCTGTGTTTGTTTAGGTGTTGTATTAGTTTTTTTTTCAGGTGTTGTATTTTTCATTATTATATAGTGTTTTTACAGATGTTTGTAGAGTATTCTCAGGTGTTTTTATTTCCGGTTTGGTATTATTTATATTTTCTTCATTAGTTTTATTTTTAATTCTATACATTTTATTTTCTGCGTTGTATTTTCAATTATAGGTAATTGCAGATTGGAGGTTGTTGTGCACTACTGTCTAGAATTGGATTACTCTATACCAATGGTTTCTAAACAATTGTAATAGATTTGATAATTGTATATATACCAAAATTTCTTGTGAAACCTTTGGTATATATTTAAGGATCGATATATACTAATGGTATAAAACTGTTGGTAGACATCTATTCCAATGGTTACCAAAAATCATTGGGATAATGTAATTTTCTGTATACTATGCCAAAGATTAATGAATAACCATTAGAATAGGGCTATCACCATGGCTCAACATCTAATTATTTGGAAAACCTATGGTATAGGGTATACCAACATTTTTTCATACAATACCAACGGTTTAAAACTGCTGGTATATCTTATGTGTCCAACAGTGTTTATAAAAGGTTACACAACACCATAGATTATAAAACTAATGATTTTATATTCTAATATACATGGAAAATCCCCTGTACATTATGAATTTGGATCATAATATTATGTGATATTAAATGATTAATTAACATAGAATAATTGGTTATAGTTTATGAAAAATAATTCTAATGTTTGTTATACATTCTATAAATGGAAGTTCCTTGTTGAAAATGAAAAATATATGAATAAAAATTATTTTAGATATGATAATGGCTAAGAGTTTGATAAAACTGAAATTAATGAATTTATTATAGCCAACAAAATTCATATGAAGAATATAGTTCCTAGGGAACCATGTTCAAAAAATATTTTTTTATATATAAACTAAACTCATAATGATCATTTTATGAGTATGAGTTTACATTCTTGATTTACTGATGTGTTTTAGGTTAATGCAGTTATCATGGAAGTATAAAAAATAAATTACGGTCCATATACACCCCTTGACAATGAAATTATTGAGTTAGTTTGGACTAAAAATAAGGTAAGTGTTAGAGTGGGTGTTCAATAACTAATTTTATCATATACAATGGATTATAATGTCTTATTTAAATTTTGATAAATACACAGTTTATTATTATTAAATATAATTTAATCTTATTTATAAATTATGATATAAGTTACATTTAATATTTATCTTATTGATAAGTTATAGTATAAGTGTAAACTATAGTCATCTCTCAAATAAGTTTTTTACATGACTCATTATATCATCATTTAATTTTCATTTTTTGTATTTTTATATTATTAAACAATGAAAATAGAGAAAAATAATATGTGGGTTTATATTGGTGAAATATAATGAAACTTGAAAATCAATAAAATATAATTTATATTAATTGTAAAAATCTATTGATGAATTCCCTAAGAGTATTCCATCATTGTTCAACTAAGGTTCTTTCTCTTACCATATTATCAATCAACAGAATAAATCTATATAATTCATAACTTAAAAACACCAATATTCATCTTTTAGAGAAGTAAATAATATAATGGAAATTATTATTCCCTATGTATCTTATTTTTTCTAGTGGGAAATAGCATACCTTGATCATGTGTATGAAATCTTACCAAATCATCAGAATTGACCACGTCAAGAAAAGAGATCCACTTTAGATGAACCTAAATTATTCCTCCACTCCAAACTGTATTATCCAAATCCATCATATAATGTAAAATAAATTAATGGTAAGTAATTATTATTTATACCAGTAAGAGAGGAAGATAAGTGTTTAGAAGAAAATGGGCCAACACTACACCCAACAAATTTAACATATATTCAAAACTATAGATTATATACTATGTTTTAGTACCACAACAATAAATACTAAGAAAACTATCAATAAATATAGTAATATATTATAGTGGTGTAAAAAATAAAAAAATTAAAATAAAATTAATAAAATAAAATAAGTAAATTCCAAGGATCTTGAATATATTTTCTGGGTTTTCTTCATTATATTTATTGAATCTATTATTTTTATTAGTAAACATTCATCAATCCTTGATATAGGGGATATTTTAATGATTTCTTTATATGGGTGTTGAAAATATAGGTTTTTTTGTCACATCTTGGATTATCGATCAGTGAAAAACCAAAAAATACCTCTATTAGGTCAGAGAATAATGATAATTTTTGATGTATTCAAACTGATTGAAGGATCTAGGTTATAGAAGAATTGGCCAGGCCCATGGAAACCAATGTTTATTCATTAAGTTATTTGGATTTCTTCATAGAAATTGGTAAAATATCAACCCTAAAATCCTTGAGATATAATCAAAAGAAGTAATTTAAAATTAATTTTTATATATTAAAAATAACTTAACATTAGAATTATTTATAATTGGAAGATTCAGTAGATCACTTCTTTTAGCAGCATCATTGTTGTGAGGGGATTTCTTGGTAGTATACCTATAGCAGTGATCCATATCTTCTCTTCAAACATTTTAATATCATTGTAAAAATCCTCAGTTGCAAGCATGAAATACTCTAATGTTTTCATTGTTTATTATTTATCACTGTATAAATCATTTTGTAGAAGAATGATTCTTATATAATCTCTAGACTTTGGGCAGTAGAAGAGTACAATTACTCTCCTATCTTGAGTGTTTTCTTGGAGAAGGGCTCTCTAGGGATTGAGTGGATTCTCATGAAATTTATTTTTCTTAAAACCATTAAAATAGAATGAACAGGCTTTGATAATGAAATAAATAAGTATTTATATACCTATGGATAAAGAATAAATAATTTCTTGTGAACCCTTTTTAATCCTATTATCCTTGATAAACCCCATATCTAAATAATAATATTATTATTATTATTATTATTATTTACTTAATGTGCACTGAAATCCAGAATACGAAAATATTATTTTCTTGAATGAATAAATTAATATTTATTTAAATAATCTTAAATATTTTATTTCTCACCATACAATCCAACCCATTCATACAATCCACATCAATATTTATTATATCTATAATATAGACTATTTTTTAAATCAATAAATATCACAAAATTATTTTTTAATAAAAAAATTATATTAAAATCAATAAAATATGTAATCAATATTTCTTAAATATTTTATTCACATGTATTCTCTCAATTAATTGGTGGTTGAATATTTTTGGTCTACCAAACAAGAATAATTATTAAACCCTGTATGAGAAAAATATTTATTCAGCATATTAACTTTATATATAATTAAATTAAGGTTCCAAACACACATAATGCATGAACCTGTAGGTATTTTTCATAGTGGCATTTAGAAATACCATATAAAATCCAAGGTTAGCATCTAGAAGAGAAACAATTAACCTATAGGGAATGAATTTAAATTCTATAATAGAAATAATTAAATTAAAATACAAACTATTTAATATAATTCCTTTATCATGATATCTCTAATCATGCATGTTGTATTCTTGTTCCATCAACCTACTTTCTTGATGAATACTTCTTTGAATTTTTTGAAATTAACATTCCAATAAAAAATCCATGGTCATGGTATTAATTTGTTAGTTCCATTTCCATGATAGGTCTTGAGTTATCATCTCCAGTTAATGAATAGAAGGGAAAAATCCATCCTCAAATTGGTCATCAATACAATACCAGTCCTATTATACCCAATATACCCAACTTCACCACAAATATATATCGCCATGGTTTATAGTAACACATCAATTTATGTGACTCATGATGTGAATTAATTTTTTTAAAGTACAAGTATCATTACTAATTTTTGGATATAGGAACATCAAATAAAATATATAAATGTGTATTTCCAACTGGCGGGTCATGTTCTCATAATTTCACTACTTGAGATTATAAAAGAAAAACATCATGTTAATCCTAAATGTAATATGATCCCCCTACCACTGAGATCCTATATCCTTCATGTCCTATAAAATGATATATTCTATTGATATAACATAAATTATAATAATAATATCATATAATTTCAAGGATATAATCATAACTAGGATGTGATTTGACATTTTAGTTTGATTTATAAAAGGGCATTATCACTTTCATTATCATATAGAAGAATGATAATGATAAGATATGATGTTAATTAATATTTAAAATAATGGATTTTTCAATAATCTAATGTACATAGTAGATGGTTATAGGGAACTAACTCCAATATATTCCCACTTTCACTAGATCAAACTTTAATCAAATAAACTAATTAGCATCACTTTATTATCATGATTCTATTAATATATGGATATTTCGTAGGATCCCACCAAACTACCTATGGTCTATTTTCTTAAAAAACCTAATTTATCTAAGAAAATACCAAAATAGGTGATATTACCTAGTATATAATTTTATCCTCTATCATGCATGACAATTTGGATAATACCATAGTTAAAATTTCATCATAACACAATTCAACATTAATATCTAGATAAAACACCAAAATATAGAAAAATATGTTTCCAAAAATACTTCGTAAGATACATCAGATGTAACTACATACTCTTCCAAATAATGACATAGAAACTATTTGATTTATTTTTCTTAACTATAATATGTTTTCTTACACTTAATTATATATTAAATCAAACTGATATGAATACTAATATTTTTACTTCCTAGAAAAAAAATAGTATTCCCATTTCTCTAAATATCATGAACTCGTAAAATTTTTCTTTTTCAAAAATTGTTAGATATTTTTGACTGCTAGACAATGTCGTTCTACTGGTCTTGTTGGATACTGCTATTCTATGATTTATGAATTTGCATGATCTAACATATGTATATATCATGGAACGGTAAATATATTATGAAATTATACTTAGGAATTTGTTGTGTATTTATCACAGGAATACCATGTGACCTTCGAAAGAATTCAGTTGTATTATTCCATATTTTCTTTTTTAATACTATGTTAGCTATTTATAATCATGTGGATGAAGAAACCCCTTGGTATATAGAAGAAGATATTGTTCCCTAGAACTTAGTTTACACATTAATTCATCATGGAGAATTTTCTTATAAGTAATAACAAGTCAATTTAAATGTGTTCTATATTTTGTTAAACATATCTTCCATGAAAACTATAGCACTGATATTAACATCTTATAGAACCTTGGGAACTAATTTATTTTTAATTAATGTCCTAATGAATCCATGAAACTTATATATAAAATTTACATTGTTTTTTGTCACTGACCTAAGTAGTTGTGTCATATAGACATCTCTCATAAGTTTTATTTTCAGGATCATGGTCTTGAAATAAAACACCTAATAAAATAATCATAAAAAATCTATGATAAGAAAAATTATAATGGAATTTCACATGATTATTAGTGAGATAGTATTATCACTCACTATAGTGAATATAAACTATCTATAGACACTGTAAAACTTTTTTCAATCACACATACTTTACTAGTCCAAATTTTAACTTCCAGGTATAGTTTCTCTTGAATACCTACCAAAGGATTTACATAAACAGAATAAAATACCAAAATAAATAACTAGATTTTTGTACATGGAATCAATATTTAACTTTAAATTAATATATCACCCATATCTTGTTTTCCACATACTTATTTTTATATGAATCATTATTCTTATAGAATGATTTATTTGCAATATAGTGAATATAAAATGACCAATATGGTTTTATCTTTCCAACATAGTATATGTCTACGGAACAATCCCTCCCACTTAAACGTTTCGATTTTACTATTATTATGCCAACATTAACATATAAATAAAATATTTAACTAAAGACTTTATTTTAATAACTATCTCAAAATGGATTTACTTACCTTGTAGAAATGTAGGTTTCATGATAAATACATGTATATCTTGAGTATGTCAATATCCTCAATATATATATGCAAATTATCTAAGATATAGTTTGTGTCTCCTTTGATGTACATTTTATGACAAGGAAAACTTAATAAATGGTTCTTATTGAAACATACTAGCCTATTAAATAATTGAATTGATTTATGTCATAATTTATTGTATCCATTAAACAATTTGGTTGGAATAAGGTTAGTTATTTTTATACTATCTTAAGAGATATGTCTGAAAATAAATCATGGAAGACCTATAATATTTTTAAGATACCTGATAGATCAAATTTATACAATCACCATCTATGTGATGAAAATATGGTAATGTGAGTTCATGAAAAACCTTTCACTATAGATTTAATTATTGATGAACACCTTCTAAACATATTCTATAACATAATAGCCGTGTGGATTATGAATCTTTTACCAAATAAATTAATTAAATTCATACATCATTTATAAAATTTATTAAAGGGATTTCATTAATAATATATATTTATCTTGAGCTTCACATTGGAATATTAAATTCTTTTTTAGCTAAACTAAATATGAATTTTGTTTGGAAAAACATTATTTATAATGATTTCTTTGTCGAAGTCTTGATAAGTATGTTTTTAGAATAATTACCATTTTATCTCCAATAGACTAAACAATCTTCATGGTGTGAAATTATCAATTATTATTAATTACACTTTCCAAATAATTATTTTAACTCCAATAGGTATGAGTCTTATATTTCATCATTGATTTCCTGGTTGGATATATATGATTAAAAATATTCTAAACAATTAGATAATTGTGGGAACAGAAAAAAAATTACTCCATAAATGAAATAAAAAATTATTGTTCATGTTTGCAACACTTTCATTGGGGCATGCATCCATCTGTTTCGGTGGACGTGGAGCTGTTTCCCTGCATCTGTGCTGTTCAAAGGTGGGAATCATCCATCACTTATTTAGGGATGTTTGCTCTTTGATCAAAATGGGTTGATAGTATATCATTCCCTCCTTCTAGGGATTCCTCCTCAGAACTCGTTTCCTAGTCTGGGTCTCCCTCATAGACTTAAGACATTTTTCATGAAACTCTTTCCAGTTCCATGTCTTCATGGATTCCGTTTAATTACGCTGCTTCTATCAAGAAATTCCAAGGGGTCCAGTTAGGGAAGAAACCTTCAGTCTGGTGAGTAGTCACGTTGGGCATCGCTGGCGTGTCTGGACATTGGAACACTGGCACATTTCATTTTTTTCACCTTATGAAAGGGATTCTTGAGAGCCCGTAAGCCCGAGGCATCCCACACCGAATACGGGGAATTATATTCCATATTTATGTCTCTGAGGTTTTCCTTAGCTTCCCATGTTTAACACAGGGTATGCAGCGAGTTTAACGATTAGCGGAGACAGATTAGATAGATCAGAAAAATAATAGGTGTGGATCAGATGGGTGAAACCCCAGGAGGGATCACTGATGTTGGGGATAACATGTGTTTAGTTATCTGATCTCTCAAAAAAATAGTGAGAAAGCAGGTGACATGATGTCACTGGGATGTGGCAGCCTGGGTAAGAATTAGGATGGATATGGATTGATGAGAGTGGATGGGGAGTCAGATGGAGCCGAAGCGAAGGTGACTGTGATGTTGGGTTTGATCCTCTAAAATAACTTCTACATATCCTTGTGGAAGAGAATCAAAGTTTGCGTAGTTCCGTGGGGGAAATGGGACACCTAAGGAGGTGACTCGTATGGATGGGACACAAAGGAAGTGGAACCTATGGGTTGGGGCATGAAATTGAGGTGTGCACCAAGGATAGTGACCCAATGACATGCTAGGGGATTATGCATGTCTAGTAACATGGGTTGGCATGATGCCACGAGGGCAGACCAAATATGTGGGTCCCTTCAAAGGGGACTACAAAATCTTACCGTTGATTACAGACTACAATGGCTTTCTGCTGGATGGGATTCACAACGGTTTACCACTGGATGGGGTTCACAATGGATTACCATTTTATGGGGAACACAAAGGCTTACCATCAGTTGGGAAAAGTAATGGATTATTGTTGGTAGGGGAACACAACGCCCTACTACTGAATGGGAGTTGGCAACTACTTACCACTGAATGGGGATCACAATGGCTTACTGCTAAATGTGGGTTGGGAATGGCTCACTGATGAATGGGGATCACAACGGCTTACCATTGTATGGGGATCACAAAGTTTTACTGTTGGATGGGAATCAAAATGGATTGCCTTCATATGGGGATCACAACACCTTACCATCATTAGGGGATCACAACGACATACCACTTGATGGGGATCACAATGACTTACCGTCGGATGGGGATCACAACGCCTTACCACTGGATGGGGATCAAAATAGCCTACCACTGGATGGGGATCACAACAGATTACTGTCATATGGGGATCATAATGACTTACTACTGGATGGGAATCACAATAGCTTACTGTTGGATGGGTTTGAACCTCATGGAGGCTTCCTATGTACCCTTTCTGGGAGACAAGGATCAAAGCCCATGTAGTTCGAATGGGTATAGTTTAACGTCATACGGGATGAAAGGGGTGTATAGTTTAACATCATGTAGGATGAGGGTGGTCTGAAGTAGAGTGTTCGAGACCGATAGGTGTTGGTCTTGAACCACAGGGAGGCTTTCTACATAACTTTCATATGAGACAATGATTAAGGTCCACACAGTTCGGGATTGTTGATACAGTTTAACATCATGCAGGATGAAGGTGAACTGATGTGAAGGGGTTGGGGCAAGTAAGTGTTGGGATTGAACCTCTAGAAAGCTTCATATGTACCTATCCTAAGAGAAAAGGATAAAAGTCCATGTATTTCAAAAGTGTGTTGGACTTACATGATAAGGAAGCCTAGAGAAGATGTCATGGTCGATGCTTACTCACAGCCCATGTGAGTCATGCTCGATGTGAGAAACAAGAGGCCACAAAGACCTAACGATCATGTTGTGAAAGTTGAATCTGTGGGAATTGTAGTGGGTCTTATATTCATTATGAATCCCAAAGAGGAAACACGGGCTTATGTGTGGTTTGAAGCCTCAAGAGATGGAGATTGGGACTTACTCCAGGATAGAGGCCCAATGGCGACAAATCCCAGAGCTAGAGGGATGGGTCAATGAAGGTCCCAGTGCCCATAATTCCTCTGGTATTTGGAATGGAAGAAGGAAGGGGAGGAGAGATATAGCCCCCTCTATGAAAGGCTAGGGGTTACACCAAAATGGTTTCCCTTCCCCACGAACAGATGCCACTCTAGTAAATAGGATCTCATTCTATGTGAGGAAGTTCTCACTCCCGTGGAGACGAGTGGGTGTAGAGAATGTCCAAGATGGTTCACCTCGTGTGAGATGCATGTGGAGAGGCCACAATATAATGTGATGTGCTGAGGATGATGGTTCTTGGTAGTTTAACATCCTACTACTCGGACGTGGGGAGTTCACTCCGCACCCTTAGTACTTCCATAACTGGCATGCATTAACCCTTGGGGATGGGAAGGCACCAACAATGCCATGGTGAAGGGGTGTTATGGAGTGATCCACTAAGGGACCACATTATCATGGCTATAGGAAGAATAAATAGCCATTAGCGTGCCTATGTGAAGAAGCATGAGTCTAAACAATGCAACATGAAACACCGCCCAAGGGACCTTGAAATCACTTCGTACAAACCTGGAGGGTCATATGGGATAAAGGTTCCCGACACAGGTGTGTTGCACATAAGAGGGTCTTATACATGGTTCCTTAAGGTAAGGGTGGAACATGGAGCAAACAAGGAGGGCCATAGGAAATATGAGAGGTTGTGCGCAAGATGGAATGGCTGTACGCAAACAAGAAGGTTTTGTGAAAAAAGACGTCCGATGCAAAGGGAATTTACATGGAAGTGGGATCTTTTGCATGAAAATGACTTAGGGTAAAAGGAAATGGATGAGGATCAAGCTTAAGAGGGACCACTCTAAAGAGTACCCTTGGGGGACCTGTCGTGAAAAATATAATACCTTGAGGACATAGTGTTTTTCCCACGATCACAGAAGAGGTGTCTTTCGCACAATAGAGAGTCGCTTCATCTTATATAACCGTCCTCAAAGGGTAGGGGGTCTGCTTCATTTTATTTCCTAAATACTTGGGTGTGTCACACAAGAGTTCGTGTTCACAAATGACCGTTTGACGTCGCATTGGGTGTGTAGGGGTTTGCGTGCCTATGAGAAACATCCATGCCAGACTCTCTTCCTTCACTTCCATGCCTTGGCTGTATTTTTGCGGAGGCGGACATGAAATGCACCCTTTGACGTCGCACTGGGAACGCATTGGATTGTGTGCTGTAGAAAACTTTCATGCGCACTTGGACTCTTGCTCTCCAATGCATTGGCTTGTCTGCGGTGGGTCATCGCAAAAGTCGATGCTTTCCATCACATTGGGTGTGAAAGATCTTGTGCTTAGAGGGAATCTTGTGCGCACCTCTTTATTCTTGTGCGAACCTCACTCTCACACTACAGTGTCATCACTTTATTATTGATTTGCCTTTGTTTTCTTCAAAAGATCCCCCTCCACGGCCTATGTGAAATTTGTAATCAACAGCGTACAAAAAAAACACTATGATAAATTTATAGTTCATATATAATGAAAAATAATTGTTTAACTTGAATCAAACATCTTGGTAATTAGAAGCTGTGAAAATTTCATTGTATACATAATAATTAATCTTTTTAAACTTCTGAGAGAATACCACTTTACTTCATGAAGTTATGTTATTATAACAACTTAAACATGATCCACCCTTCTTTATCACCTTGAATCACACATCTATAACAACCTATTTTTTTTAAAATAAGACTATGTTTTATATTATATATGACACACAAAACTGAGCTTAAGTGAAACATAATATATTAATATTTAAATGTTATAACCTAGACATTAAATTAGAGTTTATTAATATGAAGTACCACATTATGAAATATATATAAAGCCAGTAATAGATAAAAAATTATTTTTTAATACTTAGGAAATAGGCACTCAACTTAACGTAAATTAATTTTATTCTTAATTTTTTTTCTTATTACCTTTTATGAGTGAATATTATAATCAAATTTGGAAATTTTATTTATTAAAAAGATATCATTTTTTAAAACATCATATCAAAATTATATTATGGTGAAATTTTTGCATTTTTCTAAAGAGATTGATTTTTTAGTGAATAGTAAAAATGAAATTTTTTAATAACTGTTAATTATTTTCATTAAAAATGAAAATTAATCTTTTAATTTGGCCTTTAATTATAATAATATTCAAATTTTTAAAATAATCTAATTAATTACATTAGAATCATCTTTATCCTTAGTTTTTGGTAAATGATCATTGATTTGCTTAAAAACACATTTTTTTCTATTTTTTCATCGCATTTTACTCATTTATATTAAATTTAATTTATGTCAATTATAAGAATTTTATTTTATGAAATTTAATTTATTTTTTGGATTCATTATGTCAAATTTATCAAAGTATCAAATTTTTGTATTTTTTAGAAGTACTAAATTTTTTGTTGAATATCACAAAATACTTTTTTTATATATTACAATATCTTTTATAATATAACCATGAAATAAATATGATATATAAATTTATTAAACTAGGATAATTAATAATTTATTATAATATAATTTAAATATCATTAAAAATTAATTCAAAAAAAAGTAAACTAAAATTTATTTCATGATAAATATGAAAATCATTTTCAGTGCTAACAGAGTGCTTGTGTTTAATTAGAAAAGTAATATTTGGTGTCACAAAAATATATTTGAGAAGGTAAATTTATATAATAAAAATGGTTAATATACATGAATTATAATTGGTGAATATATATATATATATATATATATATTATAATTTATCATGTATATAACATGTGACTTATCAAAATTCTTGTGCAAGGATAGAAAATCCAAAATAACATAATAAAGAAGTTGTAATGACATATATGTGACGAAATATACATATTTAATGAATATAAATGATTATATTAAAATTATTTAATTTATTTTTAATTTTTTTGATGAAATAAGTACCGTAAATGCAAATGCAAGTAAAATATAGTGGTTATGAAGGAAGTAAAAATAATAAAGTAAATTACATTCAAAGGTTTAAAAGTAATATTTTTGGGTGTGTTATAGTGTACCAAAATTTTAAGATAAATATAAAATATTATATATTTTTAAAAGGTTTATATTTTAATCCCATTGAAGACATGTTTTTTTAAAATTCAAATTATGTGAATAATTCTTAAAATGGAATTAATATTGTTTTATGTTAAATTTATTTTATTAAATTATTTAAAAATCTTAAAAATCCACAAATATGAAAAATGAGAATAAGTGGGCTAAAATATCATCCATTATCAATTTATAATAAAATTTTCACCTTATTAGTAAAATTATAACAATTTATTATTGTAAAAGTCATTAGCACATTTAATGCTATAATTAGTTAACTAAGGTTTTAAACAAAAAATAATGTTTAAAATGATATCTAGACCAATAAAATTTTTATGGGATGATTATATTAATATCATAAAATAATTATATTATAATCCATGTCATTTTGGAACAATTTTACTTGATTTTGAGAAATAATATATTATAATATATCATGTATTTTCAAAAATGACATTAACGATACTATATAACAAACAATATTATATTAAATGATTTAAAATATATAAAAATAATATAATTTTCTAATTAAATGGGATATGGTTTAAAATATAAACCATGGTACATTTATGGTCCCTTTACACTTTATAGTAACATTCATGATGCCTAAAGGTTAAACAACACTGATATCACGGTAATCGTCAAACGCGTTAATATGGTGGGTTAAAACAAAGAGGTATGGGCGAATAAATAATATAAACATGAAAAAATATTATTGGATGATATTATTTATATAAATAATCCTATTAAATTTTTATTATATCATATTGGATCCACATATCAATGAAAATTAATTTATATTAATTTAATACTTTATGTAATTTCAGGAGTTCCCCTCCCCTCACCTATCAAAGGGAACCACATCTACTCTCTTTCTTAAGCCTTTTGAGAAATTAGTTTCTGAGAGTATATTCCCAAATACCTTCATAACAAACCTCCACTTATTATAGTGGTCATATTTTTGGTACAATTCCTACTTTATAGGGATTAAGGTGCGAAGAAAAAAGGTTGTTCGAAGTAGAGTAATAGTTTTTAACAGAATACTTTAGTTTAATTTATTCTTCAACATCTTTAAAATATTATTAAAAAATAATAATATAGAAAAAATTATTTCATATAATGAGACCTTTTCAGGTTATTTCAATAACTTTTACCCATATCCTCTTCCATGAAATGGAAACAGAAAATGTTGTTCGTATTTTTGGCAGACTACGACCTCCCTAACCAACATAAATCATTTTCCATCACCTCCACTCGGGGCTAGTTATAATGATTTAATTAATATATATATATATATATAATTAAATTAATAGTTATAATTCATTATTTATAAGGTCTCATATATTTTATTACCTCTCCATCCATTTAAAAATGATAACATCAATTTGTACATACGTGTGGATTACCACATTCCTGAAGTGATGTGATTCTTTTTTCATAACCACGTCACTTGGAAATCATATATAATTTTACTTAATGAAATAATATTATATTTGTGATATAATAAAAATTAATTAAATATAATATAATACATATAATATTTCCATCATGTTTGTTGAAAAATGGAAGTGTTTTGGATGCAGACGTATGACCTACCATCTCGATGATTGTAGCATAGTTCATTTTTCTAAACCATATTTTGTGGTTATATTTAAAATTATAATTTATTAATAGAATGATTATTATTTCATGATTATTATTATATAATTTATTTAATAATTAACTCATTGTATATGTTAAAACTACAAAATTCATTTTAGACATATGAGCGGAATATCATTAAAACATTTGATGTGAACTTAATTTTTTAAGTAATTATATATAACATGTTAATAAAAAAAGAAATAATAAATATGAAATATGTTATTAATTAATTAAATAATTAATATAAGTTTATTAATTATGAATATAAATAATGTACATGATGATTTAGACTCGAGGTAAGATACACATTACCTTAAAAACATCATTTCAAATGCTTTTAAGATTTATTTTTAAAAAAAATTTATTCTATATACATATTCTTAAATTTTTTTAGATTTATTTATATGGAAGAAAATGAATTATAACGTTAATTTTATTTCAATTTTCAATTTCCTTCAATGAATTTTAAAAGTAATCATTTTATAGAACGTTTTGACCAAATTACAAAAGTAATGTTCTATTTTAAAATATATGACATTAAAAGTTTTCCCGACATTGTAACCATTATTTTTTGATAGGTTTACATTACAATATTTCATATTTTATTTAAATAGAATCCCTATTTAACATTATTTTTGGTATTTAAGTTTTAAAAATGTGGGTTTAAAAGTAAATGGTATTTCAATATTCAAATTATTTTTATATGTGGGTTCAAAAGTGTTTTTCAGTGGATTTATTATGAAAGAGGGAAATAATAAAATGTTTTGTTATTGATATTTTACATAATAATAATCTATTATATTTCATAATTCCGATATATCATATAAGGATGGGTGAGACAGATATATATTCTATGAACGGGTGATTCCAATACAACTTTTATGAATGGTGAGCCTGATATAGCTTATAAAAATGGATGAGACTGATACAACTTATATGAATGATTTATCTAGATATAGATGTAAAATTCATTAGGTAGTGTACCTTGTCTTCAATGGAAGTAAAAAGGCTAGTAACTAGGGTGGTTTCTTTGATAATTTAACCAGGTACTAGTTATTTTATTACATGAGTGAACATGGGTTGTGAATATGTAGCTCTAAGATGCATATAAGGGTTTCTATTTGATTGATATGGGTTTCAATGGGTTTCTTAGACAATTTTTTTCCATGTGGATATGATTTGTTTTATACGCTCATAGAATAATGTTAAATAGGTAATCATTTTATGAGTTTTTGTGATTTTCACTAAACTAACGAATTTCTTACTTTTATGTACCTTAATGAATTTTTTATAATCAAACCATGTTTTGAAATATATTTCATAGAGTTTAAGTATGAGTCAAAATAATAATAAATCAGGATATAATTCCTCAATATTTTTTATGAAAATAAAACTCATTTTATTTTAAAAGTATTATAATGTAAGAAAAATGGATACTAAGTGGATGTGCCAAATTTTTAATGTTCAGATATTTTATATAAGTTTTGTGACCTAATTATTTAAATCTACCAAAATCAATTATATTTGGGAATTCATGAAGGTGAATTATAGTATTAAGAGACTAGATTATGTAATTTTTAAGGGTAGTTATTTATATTTTCTATCCTTGTAGTATTTATATTAATTCAGAGATTCTTTTTTTCCCATGTGATGATAAATTATGACTTATAGACCCACTTATGATTTTATAAGTTTATGTTTTATCATAATTTTAGAGGTATAAACTACCAATTTGAGGTTTTAAGTGATGAGATTTTATGTTAATGAAGAGTATTTTAAGATAAATTTATGGTAATAAAACCCTATGGTTTTGTATTTGTTTTAGTGAGATATTTATTTGAGGAATATTGATGTTTATTTTACGGAAATATATTTAATGGTATTGATAAAATTTAGGGTCAATATGTTATTTGATGTAGTGGAAATTATGGATAATTTTATTAAAAGTGTTATTACATTTTGGGACCATTATATGATCAAGTTGAATTTTGTATATGATTATTACATATGTTTTGTTAACTTATAATTGAATTATATTAATATTGTTGTGTAAAAGGACATCCCAAAGGCCATGTGATAACCCATCGCATCCTATAAGGCCATAGTGATTGAACAAACAACCAACAAGAGACAAAAATGTAGTGCCTACTATTGGATTATTTGATTTCATGGTTAGTATGACATTTGTTTTAGTTAAATGAATTAATATATAATGGTATAACTGATTATGTGAACCATATAAAATTATTTGGTAGTCATGTTTTTTTAGAGAAAATATTTTCATATTTTTAGAGAATATAAGATTATGGAATATTAATTTTTGGTATATGATTCATATTATATGATCAAATATTTTTTTAATTTTTTTAATTTTGAGGTGGTTAATGATATTTTTGGTGTTTTTTATTGGGATGAGGTATATGTAATCCTCAGGTTTAATGTAAAGGATTATTTTTTAAAATTAAAATTAAATTTTGGGGTATGTAGGCTAAAATTTATGAGATACCCTTTGAGGTTAGATGTTTTTTTAATCTTTTTCTCATTAATGTTATTTAGGAAAAAAGATTATTTATTTTTTGGATTATTTTATTTGGAATTTTAGTGTTATTTCTTCAAATAAAGTTCTATATATTTTAGATATTATCCTATATATTTATAACCATTTTGGTTTTGTTTAATGTCTAAACACTGAATGAGTAACTTGTTATTCATTTATGGATCTTGTAATTAGATAGAAGTTGATTTTTGTTCTCATGGAATGAAAAATTAATCTTTAATGCTCATAATTTGGAGAAATTTATGATTTTGATTTGGAAACTGATTGAATGTTAAAATTATAAAAATAAATTTTCTATATACCCTTATGTTCTTAGTCTATATGGTAAAGGAATTCCCCAAATCAAAGATAAAGAGATTGAAAAAAAAAATTTCATATTACCTTCATTTATGATATATCGATGGTCTTTTCACAGCTCATTGATTTAGGGTTTTGTGGTCATTGAATTTATCAGAGTAATTTTATTTATTGTGATCGATATTATATATAACTTTCCATAATTATTTAAAAATCACATTTTCCTCTATGTTGATATTTTACTTTCAAAAAATTCTCTCCCATTTAGTAACCTAGTCTCTGTTATTCCAGATGAAATTCTTATTTAAATTTTATTATTTTTAAATGGATAATTTATTAACAATTTTTCTGATGTGGGTTTTCGAAAAAGGTATCTTTAGATTTTAAATTCTTGATTATAGTTATCAAGTTCAATATTTTAGGAGATAATTTATTAAATTATGGTGAATGTAATACTCAAATATTTTGAAAATAAGAACATGTTTGAATACATATTTTTCACATAAAAATGATGTTAATAAAACCATGATGTATTAATATTTAAAACAATTATGAATTATATATAAATTTCATAGTTAATAAAAATTTATTTATAAATTCTTACGAAATAAGTAGTCAATTTTTAGTAGTCATTTTATTCTTCAAAAACATGTTTTCAAGAAAAAATGTTTTTACAGAATTATTAGAAAAATATTATAATTAATTTATACCAATTTTAGAAATTTTATTTAATATAAATGCTATAATTATTTAAATAACCAAATTAAAATTATATTAGGGAAAAATATTGTTATTTTTTTTGAAGAGATTGACTTCGGATTAATAGTGAAAATACCGAAGTTTCTTAAACAATAATTTATTTTCATTTAAAGTAAAATATTAATATTAATATGATATTAAACTAATATAAAATTCCTTTATTTATAAATAATCTAATTGATTACATTGTAATTAGATTTATACTTATTTTTTGGTATAAGATCATTTTTGGGATTAAAGACATATCCCCCCCAAAAAATTATTTTTCATTGTGTATTATGAAATTATATTAACTGTAATATATGAAACTTATTAGAATTTAATTTTACTAAATGGATTTAATTTGTGGATTCATTATTTTATTTTTCTATTTTTAATTTTTAATATTTTTAAAAGGAAGTTTAAATTTTGGTAAATAGTGAAATAATGTTGTTTTTATGAAATATAGTATCTTGTCTGCTATCTCCAAGACATAAATATGATATAAAAATTTATTAAACATACAAAATGAATAATTTATTATAAAATAATTAATATATCAATAAAAAATAATTTAAAACACATAAATTAGAGTTTATTTCCAGACACTTGTGAAAATAATTTTTAGTGTCAATGTAGTTCTTACACAACACGCTAAAAGTAAAATATAGTGTCCTAAGGATAATATTTGAGAAATTTGAGGTAATTTATTTACTTTTTTAATTTATATTAAGTATTATTTATTATTTTATGGATATATTCATAAAATTTAGTAATATAACAAGAGAATTATCTAAATGCTTTCTCAATGGATGTGCGAGGCAAGAAAAGTAAACATTACTTATTAAATAAGTCTTACTGACATAGATGTGAGTAAATATACATATTGATTGAATATAAATATTTATATATAAATTAATCATATATTTTTAACAATTTATTTTAATTTTAATCTTTAGTGAAAAAATAATTACATCAATTTTTTACGCAATGTCGATATAGTGCTTATGCTAGGAGTAAAAAAATAATTAAATGATTTTAAGAACATGTAAAGTGATATTTTTGGGTGAGTTTTAGTGTACCACTAATTTATAAGATAAATTTAAATAAAGTATATGTGTGAAAGGTTTGTATTATAATTTCATTAATATCATGTTTTTGACATTTTCAAAATATATGAATAGTTCTTAAAAAGATACAGATAGATTCTTATATTAAATATACTTTATTTAATTGTATAAATATTATAAACATATTTAAAGAGGATAATAAGGGTGATAAATGGGAAAAAAATTCACCCTTTTTCCTTTTATGATCTAATTTTAACTTCAAAAGTTAAATAATAACATTCTAATATAGAAAACGTATTTATAGTAGTTAAGGTTAAAATTATATTACCAAGGGGTTAAACTAACTTATTATGGTTAAAATGATATATAAACCTATCAAAATTTTATTTTATAATTTTTTTAAGAAAATATATTCATTATATTCAAATCCATTTCAATTGGGAACCATTTCCCACTACTTATATAAATATTATATTAAAATATTTTTTGTATTTTCAAAAATAAAATTAATGATATTTTATTATAAACAATCTCGTATTTAATAAATTAAAATTAATAAATATCTTATATATTAATTTTTTTATATATGTTTTAAAATAGAAACCATGTTCCATTTTGGGTAATTATTTTATTTTATAGTAACTTTTATGACCCCTAAAAATTTAAAAATATTGATATCATAGTCATTATCAAATAGGTTAACTGGGGGGGGGGACAAAAAATAGATAAAGGTGAACACATCATATAAACATATAAAAAATTTATTGGATGATTTTATTTATATATATAATAACCTTATATTCTAATTATATCATTTTGGAACCAATTTTTCCTAAAAATTAATTTATATTAATTTTATACTTTAGGAGATTCCAAGAGTACATCTCCCCTCACTTATAAAAGGGATCCTCCTTTACTCTTTTTCCCAAAACGTTTTGTAACTTAATTTAATACAATGACTTCAAAAATAATGTCAGAAAATCCCTCTTGATTCTCTATATGTATTATTTTGGGTATCATAATGACCCTAGAAGGCTTAAGATGTAAAGAAAAAGAGGTTGTCTGAAGATGGGTTAAATATTTTAACCGAATGTTTTGTTTTATTTATTATTATTCCAATTTAAAATATTAATAGAACATACTTAAATGATAAATTTAGTATATTAAATAAACACATATCATTTTAAGTTAATATAATCACTAATGTATATCTCTTATTCCACCAAATGGGAAAAGAAACCATCAATCACATGTATGACATACTACCACCTCACTAACTGATGTAATTACTTTCCCATCGCCAACTCTAATGGATAGATATATTATTGGATTTAATATATATATATATATGATATTAATGACTTAATTATAATTCTATAAATTTAATGTATCATATATTTTCCTACCATTCCATCCATTGAAAATGATAACATCATTCATGCATAAGTATGGATTACCACCTCCACGAAGTGATGTGATTCATTTTTCATAACTACATTACATGTATGATATGTATTAGTGTATTTAAATAAATAATAAGATATTTATTATTTAATAATAAGTTTTTAAATATAAAATAATACATACCTTCAATCCAGGAGGTTCGTTAAAAAATGGAAATGTTACTCATGTGTACGTATGACATACAGTCTCCATGATTGTAACATAGTTCAATTTGATAATAAAATTTCATTATTGGTTTTATAAGTATAATTGATGAAAAAATTATACAATTATATAATAATTATTATTATATATACATGATATAAGAATGAAAACATTGACCATCATTAAATTACTAATTTCATTTTGGACATATGAGCTGAATATTATCAAAAAATTCTACATGACATTTATTGATTAATTAATTATATATGACATGGTGATAAAAAATGAATAAAAAACAAGAAAAGGGTTCTCAATAAAGAAAATAATTAACATAATTTTATTATATAAGAACATAAAGAATGTGTTCTATGAGTCATACATGAGGCAAGGGACACATTACCTTATAAAACTACTTTTAAATGTTTTCAAGATTTATTTTCTAAATATTTTTCGTCTATTTAAATATTAGTAAAATTATTTTTATGGATGTATTTATATGTAAATTAATAATTTTAAAGGAAAATTTATGTCATTTTATACTTTATTTAAAAGGTTTTCAAAATAAATTTTTTATAGATTTTGTTGTCTAAATGGTAAAATGAATGTTCTATTTTAACTTATATGGATTCAATGGGTTTTAGCACCGCTATAACCATTATTTTATATTTAGAATCTTTTACAAGATTTCATGTCTTATTCAAAGAAAAATCTTATTTCCCTCCATTCAAGTTATTTTTATTTTGAAATTGGTCTTTTAAAAGGAATTAGAATTTCTATATCCAAAAAATATTTTCATATGGGTTCAAAATAGTTTTTAGGTGTTTTATGATTAAAAGGTACAAGAATAAAATGTTTTATTCATGATATGGTACTTCAGAATTATAGATGATAAAGAGTGATCTTAATATATATAATTTTAATGGGTGAGCCTAATATAGTTTATACTAATGGGTGTGCTCAATAAAAAATATTTGAATGGGTGTTCCCAATATAGCTATTGAATAAATTTTCTAATTTCCTTTGTATTCAAAGGTAATAAAGATAAAATTAACCAAGGTGATTTATCTTATGTATTTAATTGGGATTTTTTTATTTCTGAAATGAACCAATACATGTTTTTAATATGATAATATAAGTTACCAAAAAGGGTTAATATTTTTTTCTTTGGGTTTTAAATTATTTATTTGATAAATTTTTTTACAAGTGGATATGATTTATTTAGTATTCTAAAAGAATAATGTGTAAAAGTTAATCATTTTATGGGTTTTAATGATTTTCATTAGACAGATATGTTTATTACTTTTATGTTTTTTACTGATATTTCTGTACTGATTGCATGTTTTTAATGTTTTTCACAGGCTTTAATGATGGTTAAGAAAAAAGAAGATGTAATGTTGATTTTTTATGAAAGTAAAACTTGTTTCATTGTAAAAATTTTATATTTTGGAAAAATGGATACTGAGTGGATGCATCAACTTTTAATATATAAGGGTTTTTTATGAAATATATATTACCTAATTATGTAAAAATATAAACCTAAAATATATTTAGGAATTTAAGAAAGTTAATTTGAGTCAAAATATACTTGATTATGTAATGTTTAAGGATGGGTCCTTATAACTCCTCAATTGTGGAAATATTTCCTTCCTAGTTTTAGAATTTAAATATATGTTTGTATTTAATACCCAATAAGTAAAATTTTAAATTCTTTGATGGATATACATGAAGTAGATGAAATAGCTATATTCGTTTCAATTTTATTGTAATTATTTACTAACTATATGAGATGAAAATTTCCACATGTTCACTACACAACCTCTAAATATGTTTTCTCATTGAAATAATTTATAAAGGAACTATTTCATTAAATAGTCATAGTTTTTTCCACCATGGTTTTTTTTTCATCACTATATGGGTTATGAAAATTATTTCCCCTTAGCCCTTATATATTTGGGGATAATTAGTTAAAAGTTTTCTAATAAATTTCTGCATAATATTCATTTCATAATACTATATGAATAAAGTGAATCTATAAATTAAGGATTGTGATTAATGTATAATTTATCTTCCATATGGAAGTCGAAATTTTCAATGTGATCAATGTTGTTAAGTATATTGTATATAATAGATCTAGATAAACCCATTATTCTAGTTTACACTAAAATAGTTTAGTAACAATATTTTTTTAATAAAAATCCACTCTTTCTCCATCTCAAAAGATAGAATATGAGATATCAAGGTATATAGTTCCACATCCTAATGTTTCATTATTAGTTCTATAGGAAAAATTGATATTAAATTCAACAAACAATATGAACATATCCATGTACCTTATGTAGAAATCATTCTCACCCTCATTGTCTTAGTGAGGTGGCTAAACAGGTATATGGGATTCCAACACATAATATAAATAATCATGAAATTGGGGTGAGTGCAGAGGACAGTGACCTAATGAAATGTTGTGGGATTATGCGTGGCTAGCAGCTCGGGTTAGCCGGCCGCCATGAGGGCAGACCAAAGATGTGGGTCCCAGCGAAGGTTAAAATAATATCTTACCATCTATTGCGGACTATAATGGCTTACCATTGGATGTGATTCACAATGGATTACTACTGTATAGGGAACACAAAATCTTTCTATCGGTTGGGGAAAACAACGGCCTGCCATCGTTTGGGGAACACAATAGCTGAATGCTAAATGGGGGTTGGAAACTACTTACCACTAAATGTGGATCACAATGGACTACCACTGAATGGGGTTTGAGAACGGCTTACCACTGAATGGGGATCACAATGGATTACCACTAGATGGGGATCACAACGGCTTACTGCTGGATGGAGATCACAACGGCTTACCATCGGATGGGGATCACAATGTCTTAACACTGGATGTGGATGACAACGGTTTACCATCGCATGGGGATCACAATGGATTACCGCTGGATGGGGATCACAATGGCTTACTATCAGATGTGGTTGAACCTCATAGAGGCTTCCTATGTACCTCGCCTGGGAGATAAGGATCAAATCCCACGTAGTTCGATCGGGTACAGTTTAAAATCATGCGACACGAATGGGGAGTATAGTTGAACATCGTGCAGGATGAGGGAGAACTTATGTAGAGTGGTCGGGACTGATGGGTGTTGGGCTTGAACCTTAGGGAGGCTTCTTAGGTACCTTTCCTAGGAGACAAGGATCAAATTCCTTGTAGTTCGGGATTGTGGTTATAGTTTAACGTCATGCAGGACGAAGGTAAACCAATGTGAAGGGGTCTGGTCAAGTAGGTGTTGGGCTTGAACCTTAGGGAGTCTTCCTACACACCTCGCCTAATAGACAAGGATAAAATTCCATATAGTTTGGAAGTGTTTGAGACATACACTCTAAGGATACCTAGAGAGGATGTCATGGTCGGTGCTTACTCTAAGCCCACGTGAGTCATGATCGGTATGAGAAACAAGAAGTAGAAAATACCTAATGATCACATCACGAAAGGTGCATCTGTGGGAAGTGGAGTGGGTATTACATGCGTTTAGTATCCCAATGTGGAAACAGGGGCTTACACATGGTTAACAACATAGGGAGATGGAGATTGGGACTTACCCGAGGATGGAGGCCCGATGGCGACAAAACTCAGAGTGAGAGGGACAAGACAATGAAGGTCCCAGTGCCCATCTTTCCACTAGTATTTGGAATGGAATATAGGAGGGGAAGTAGTGATGATGCCTCTTATATGAAAGGCTAGGAGTTACACCAAAATGGTTGCCCTTCCTCGCAGACAGATACCACTCCTGTAGAGAGGATCTCATTCCATATGAGGAAGATCTCACTACAATGGAGACGAGTGGGAATAGAGAATGTTCGAGATGGGTAACCTCATGTGTGATGCATGTGGAAAGGCCACATTTTAAAATCAGGTGCTAAAGATGATGGTTCTTGGTAGTTTATCATCTTGCTACTCGGATAAGGTGGGCTCACTTCGCACCCTTAGGGCTTACATAACTGGAATGCTTTAACCCTCAGGGAAGGGAAGGCACCGAAAATTCCATGGGGAAGGGGTGTTGTGGAGTGATCCACTAGGGGTCCCACGTTATCATGGATATGTGATACAGCAATAGCCATTAGTGTGCCTATGCAGAGAAGGATGAGGATAATCATCACAATATGAAACACCACCCAAGGGATCTTGGAATCACCTCATACAAACCTAGAGGGTTGTACGGGAGAAAGGTGTGTGAGAATGGTGTGTTACACATAATAGGGGATCATATTTGGTGCCTTAAGGTAAGGTTGGCACATGGAGAGAACGAGGAGGGCCACATGATAGATGAGAGGCTACACTGAAGATAGAATGGTTGTGCACAAAACGGAAGGATGTACGAAAAAAGAGGTCTAATGCAAAGGGAATTTGCATGCAAGAGGGATCTGTTGTGTGTAAATAACTTAGACTAAAAGGAAATGGATGAGGATTAAGCCCAAAAGGGATCTGAGATATTTGGAGGAATCTCACAATATGTTTTGGGTGCAAACAATCGTGTGATGTCGCATTTTGAGTGAAAGGTTTTACACTCCAAGAAGAAACATTCGTGCCATAATCTCTTCCTTCGCGGCCATGCCATGGATATATTTTTGTAGAGGCAGCCATGAAAGGGAACCTTTGACATCACATTGGGCGCGCAAGGGGTTGTGCTCCATAGAAAACTTGCACGCACACTTGGAATCTTTCACGCCAATGCCTGGGCGCGTGCGTGGCGGGTAGCCGTGGAAGTCGACGCCTTCCATCTCAATGGGCATGCAAGATCTTGCATGCCAAGGGGATCTTGCACACACCTCTTTATTCTTCCCTGTACCTTACTTTCCCACTGTAGAGTCATCATTTTATTCTCAATTTACCTTTGGGTTCATCAAAAGATCCCCCTTAGGTCCCTATCTGAAATTCAACATCAAAAAATGCCTCCCCTCAGAATTAGAGCAAAAGGGGGACTTGAAGGTCGGATTTGGAGGGTCATACCAAAAGATAGAGAACCTCTCAGTCAGCACGTGAATAACCAGTCTCCGGACATGAAAAACACTTCCACATGCTCAAGACCTGCTCCTCACCTATAATACGATGAGGGCCCTACCTTATGTCCCCACATTGACTTTTCCGTAAGAGATTCTTTATATCTCGTTTACGAGAAAGTTCCCCATCTACACACATTTTTATGCAGATGATTCAGAGTTTTTTTTGCGCACGACCTGATCAATCTCTCACCACCATCCATTTTCACGCAGAGAGGCCTTCTTGAACTACACCACTGGTTTTTTGCAATGAATCTTCATTCTTTCACACACAACCATTAGGATTTCTGTAATTTTTCCAAACGTAGCTTCCCATCAAACCAATGTCGAGATGGAGGTTAATAAAGCTACAAGGATGAATTAGATGATTAAAAGCCCGCTGATCCTTCATGCAAGGAGGATCATTTCAAACAATCATTTTTTATGGAATGCTCACGCATGCTCAAAAAGATTACATCTTGAGTGATAGCCTACCGATATGGAACTTTAACATTTTGGAGGAGGTTCTGATACCTGGCTTCAAAAATGATACATTGTAGTCATGGGTGACCTGCAAGGATTGTCTCCCATAGTGCAACATTACAAACAATTTTCATCTTTCCTGGGAAACATAGAACATAGCCATCTATCTGTTGAATCCAAAGACTAAGACTGTCATAGGGAGTGACCCGGTTCCTAAGGAATCTCCAGCTCTTTATGCAAGTACCTTACAAATCAGTATTACCAATGAGAAAAAGGGATGGTAGGAGTGGGATTTCAGGTCTGGAGGTAAATTCACAAGCGAATGGGAATGGGTGTACTAGGTACGTGAACCATGTGAGGATTTTAGACTAGAGATACAATCTAATGGGCTCTTCAAAGTAGTTTGGATATCCCAATTTCACTTCTACCCGCAGCAAAGACCTAGTACCAGAATTGTTCAGCTGTTGGTCTCTCGATAGAAACACCTTTCGCCTCCACTATGGGGAGGTGGGTATCAGTCTATGAGGCATTCATTGTATTGGGGGGATCCCCTTAGAGAGGTACCAATATGACGAGTTCCAACTAACAAAGAACCTATGGGGGACAGGACATGCACCCCATCTTCACATGGAATCTACTAGGGATGGCTAAGGAGGATATACAATTAAAATATTTCTTGAAGGACATATCTTATCCAGGATGGTTTAATATTTTTCTAACACATGAAAAGGCTGTAAAGATTCCAGGACGAGGGAAGAAATGACTGAATACATCTCAGAGGGGAAAGGGGGGATCATATTGGATGATCATGGTGGCTGGATAGTATTGATCATGGGCCTTTGGCATAAATAAAAGTCGGATAAAAAATGTGTGATATGTTGGGTTTCATGCAGCATTCTTGAGCGGGTGGCAATTTCCCGTGAGGTATACGAGGATAGGGGTGCACTCAGGGATGCTAGTGATGGTCGGAATCCTGGTGGTGAAGAAAAAGGTTAACCTGGGGGGTACCCGTACTGGCCAAGTTATATAGAATTCTAGGGTGCTTCTTGAGGAAATGTATGCCTAGGAGGATATGTAGACCATTTCATATCTTTCATAGCCGGGTCGTAGCCCACTACAGTGGGTATGACTTCCTGAACACCATTCACCCTCCAGGTGATGGTCTGTAGCCATCCCTCTTGAACGTTGCTAGAATCTGCTCGTTGACGCTTAGAGAAGAAGGGATCAACCACATGGTTGGTAGCCATACCCATTTTGAATTTGACCCATTTTGGACCCCATTTGGTCAGATAGTATATGATGGTCGGGGCCCATTAGAGCGAAGAGTGTATCTACAATGCATCAGGTGCAGTGTTCTAGTAGCCTGGATCGATGGAAAAATATATTGCGAACCGTACGTGCTGACCAAGTTTGCTAGGATGTTCAGGTGCTTGCAGCAGATGCCAAATAATGTTTATACAAAGGTTAAAGAAGAATGACATCCCAACATTGTTTGGCTACTGTGGCTTATGTTCATGACTGCAGGCTTCGGTGAAGTCGTCATTCTCCCCCCCCACCGATGTCAGTGCTGGCTTATCAACAGAGTATGATGAACCCTTGACAAAGACATATCCTGAGGTGATTCTATGGAAACGCATCTAACTACTCAATGCGGCTAGTGTGGAACCCAAAGATAAGGGAGGTAGATCGAGTGCTACTGGGGAGTCAAGATGAAGAATGATCCCGGTAGTTAACATGATGCATGCTAAAACATCATCGACAGGAGCACTGCCAGGTGAGAGCGTTCCTCCGCCATTTGAGGTGAGTTGGTCCCACAGGCAGCCCAGTGGGCCAGCTAGGGAACTCCCTGAGAGGTAGATCAGACACCTCTTGGAGGCAATCGTTGACACTATCTTTCCCTCCCTCTCATCCTCTTGGAAGAAATTGCGATAATACATGTGAACTGAAGAGTTTTAGTGGAGACTGGTGCGTACTGGGATCGAGTTCCAAGACATAGGGTGCATCCAGGTGGTGGATAGGGTGAAATTTCATCACCATCATGCATAACTGACGACCATGGATATGTATGTGTGACAATGGGGGATGTACGAAGAGCCTAATCGCTTGGTGATAGTGATGCTTGGGCAGGAACATGACTTGTAAAGGCTGTCATCTAAGGATGAAGATGTAGAGGAGGAAGAAGAGGAAGAGGAAGAGGAGGGAGGAGACGAAGTAGAAGTAGATATAGAAGAAGAGGAAGAATAGGTTGAATATAATGAAGGTACTAGTGGTGAAGGACCATCATAAAAACACATTCATCATCAAATTGCTCATGAGAGCAGCAAAATTACAGGCTCTGATGTAGAATTGGCTGAGCAGCTTGAGGCAAGTTTAACTCTTGTCTTTGTTGGGCATTCCCTTTTCGCAATGCTATATTATCGACCAAATTTCATCCTTTTTAGAAACACATTGATGATGGCATCCAGGAAGCCTTCCCCATGGGGGATGAGGATGTTCCCATGGGGGAAAGAGAACATCCTCATGAACCTGTTCTCGAAACCATAATAGGTGGGGAAATGGATATGGTTGGAGTAGGTGACGATGATCCAAAAGAAAGGGGTGAAATGGAGGAATCCTATTTATACATTGTTACCACCATCCATAAAGAACTGATGGTGGTGATTTATTTTATCAGGTTGCTCAGCTGACTAAAATATCAATTCCCATTGCTGTAATTTTAGGGTTTGAGGCTGACATTCCACTGACTCAGGAACATCTACAAGAGCCATGACAATGGATACACCAGATCCTGTAGATCCATCCCTTCAAGATGACCCCACCCTAGTGCTCGTAGAGCTGGAGGCTACATTCATGGGCGATGGTGTTACTGGGATGGAGCTCCAGGCCGATAGGGGTGAAGCTGTTGGGGAAGAAATAATTGTAGAAGAGGACCCTACTACTAAACTTTTAGCTACTTTCCCCAACTATCAGCATGCATACCCTGAGGAGATATATTAATCTGATTCTATAGAAACTGATGAGAGCCGTATGATGCCACACATGGGTTGGAATTGTATCAAATGCATCCTCAGTCACCCACATGCAGAATGGATAAACCAGGTGGGATCACTCCATGCCATGCTACAATTTTTTAGTGTAGGAGGGGTATATGATCATCATCTTCATGTAATGATTTGTGATTATATGGATGAGAAGATACGAGAGAGTAGGCAATGTTCTGAACTTTCTTATTGACAGAACGAGTCAGAGAAGACCAAGGCATTCTTGAAGGTGGAGTAGGAAGTTTGATGCCTTGATGAGAAAGCGAAAGAAAGAAAGGCATTCATTCCAAACCACACTGATCTCATTGAGAAATTGAGGGCCCAGCTGGCGGATGCCTAGGAGTAGATAGTGTAGGCGGGCTGCCAACTTATTGAGCTGCAAACTGACCAAGAACAAGCACAGAACAGGGCCAATGTATTACACTCTGCGACTTCTGATGAAGAGATGAATATCAGGGGGTGGGCAGCAATGCTGGAGGCCACAAGCCAGAGGGTGGAGACACTTGAGCGACCCATCCAAAATGATGATCCATAAAGGCCCCATTTTGGACGAAACCATAAACATATACTTATTTAATGCTTCAAATTCAAAACTGCATGCATGAATGGATTATTCACTCGCTTGTTTAGTTCAGTGCATTCAGACTGAAATCGTGAAATAATTATCAATCCATCCCTAATGTCACATGGGTCATGCCTGATGTGAGAAACAAGGGATGGTCACATTATCAATTTGTTTGAATGTGGGAGTTCCAACCAAAATATGGGCATCCGAGGTATAAAAATCCCATCCAGGCATCCGAGAGGAAAGTGGGAGGCTTGATCAGATAATGAAGTTCTCAGAACAGTCGAATTATCATTTCCCCAATGTTCTCTAGTGCATGAGCGGGGTAACACTAGGGGCATTAGAATCAATACAAATATAGGGGAGTGGAAAGTGGGAATCATGATACCCATAATTTGGAATGCTATGGGTGTGGAGTGACAATGAAGGATAACTGTTGACCGTGTTCGAAACATAGTACCCTTATTACGTTAGCCTGAAATTGGGATGACAAGCGAGGACTGACCGCTGACCATGTTCGAAACGTGGAGTCTGACTCAAAATGTTATCCATTAGTCTTTCATAACATTGTCCCAGAACCATTGGTGAGCTATAGACCAAGCATCCATACTGTTAGGGGGTTCTTTTAGATGTGAAATATGATGGGGATCCAAATACTGGGAACAGAAAGCATGTAGGGTGGAGTGATGGGTTGTTCTAATGGAGTCCAACACTCTTGAAATTTCACCACCGTGGTTAAAACACATTAGTTGGGAACATTAGTCTAATAAGGGATCATACCTACTTCTAGACAGGACCTCTTTGGTGAGAATCTGGAACACATCATATGGGCATGAATGATGAATGGAGTAGTTTAATGCTGTATGACCTAGCTGTTTCACATAGTTTTAAGTTCATACTGCCTGGACTGAGGTTGGGGCCAAGGGGCCATAGGGATTAATGAACTTGGGGTTGGGCCTGAGGTGAAAGGCTCAGACATTGATATATATCACATGTGGATGAGAATCATGAAAAAAGATTTCTTAAATCATAGCATGGTAAGAGACTAACAATGGTAGTGGGAATCCTCTCTAGCTAGGAAGCCGACGCATGCCATTATTAACATGGGGCATCCTGAACTTGTTCAGGGTAGAACTATAGATTAATGTCATTTGTCAAGGACATGTGGACTCATGTATTTTAACATCATATTGTAGTACATGGAGTTTAAGTGGAAATCCCATGATGGAGTACATGATGCAGTAGGTATAAACCTAGCGTGAATGAGGACGAGGTCCACATTACACCACATATCCACCAGGGATGTTTTCCAGGTCGAGGGACCAAGAATGAGAGTTGGGATGGGCCTGAGGCAAAGCGCGTGGGCATTCCTATGTATCTCATGATGATATAAATCATGCCGCACGTAGTTCTAGGATCACAGTTTAACATTTTGTGGGATGACACGCTAGTGTGCTACCACTATACTAGTACACATACGGTCAAAACCACCATGATCACTTGAGTCGTGCTTGATGTGGGAGTCAAGGAGTAGTGGCGGAACTTTCCTGGTACTGGGAGGCACACATTTGGGGAAATGGGACACTAGGTGAACGACGTACAACTATTACTGATCCGCCTATTTAATTCACGTAGACACACGGTGGTGTAAAAGAGATTGGGTTGGAATTCCACTTAAACATAAGGTGGTATAAAGGTGTAAATCATGATGCTCGAGGTCTAGATCACAATGATAATGGTATAATGATAGAGGATAACTACTGACCATGTTTGAAACACAGTATCCACTTTGTGTTATCCTATAATGGGGAAAAACAAATGATGCTCAACCACTGACAATGTTCGAAACACGGAACCTGTCGCAAATGTGGTCTGAGGTCTTCAGGGGATTTAGCCCAAGATGGTAGGTGAGACAATGTGGCATGATACCGGGCCTTAAAGGGGGTTCCTTCAGACATAGAAGAGGATGAGGATCCAAATAAAGGGATCATGATGTTTGGACATTAATCAAGGGAATTTCCATGTGAGAATTCCACACATTGGGCTCTTTTCCATGATGCATCTAAGTACGACAATAAGACATATCAGATAGAGGGAGTCGTGTCCCTTTCTAAGGACAAGGGTCCTGGGGTCACATGCTTTGAGCTTAAGGTCATAGAGTGGACCATTAAGAGGGGACATGATTTAATGATGTGATCATAGGGTAGCAATGTAGTAGAAACCAGTGAGTAGTTTCCAGAGGAAGATCTTAGTTTAGGGTTATAGAACTCAGACCAGGCTGGGAAGAGACAAGGGAAGAACATGGTGCGGTTTTTTTCAAAACCCGACACAAATGATAACCCAAGAGGTACTTGACACATCATATAATTCCAAAGGATTTCATGCCAAGTGGCAGAAATGGGTAGGATTTAAGATTCATGGGGATGGACCTGAAGACAGAATGTCTGGGAATTCCTACGTATCCCATTAGGATGGAAATCAAGCCACAAATTGTTATAGGGGTGTATTCTTTATGCCTTGTAGATAGGAAGTAGAGGTATCTTAGTTTAAGGTCTTTAATCCTAGACCAAAGATCTTATTTTAAGGTCTTAGATCTCAGAACATGGATCTAATTTTAAGGTTTTAGAGCTCAGAACAAAGATGGTAAGGAATGAGGAAGACACATGGTGAGGTAATTATAACACCTCACATGAATGAGGGCATAAATTCCATATCACCATGTGATCCTTGTGGAGGTTTTAAGTTGAGGGACCGAAGATTAATGTTAGGCTGGGCATGAGGCAAAGTACATGGGAATTCCTACGTACCCCATGAGAATGGGAATCAAGCCATACATAGTTCTGGATATGGCATGGAAAGGTACCATTAAAAAATATAATAAGGTCGTGCAGGTCTAGACCACACACCAAAATAAGGGGAATTTGATAGATATTGTTTTTCATTTAGGATAGGTGTGTGTGTGTTTTTTTAGGAAGAGATAAACCTAATACGGAGAATCTAGGTGTCACTATAGGAATCAATCCATATATTGGTATTGAAAAAAGGTATGGTGGGTGACCAATACCCAACACGATGTTCCCTCAAGTGAGGAGACCAAAATGCAGTGTCGTTTTTCTTCATTCGTCCTGGATGATAATGTCATAGTTTAGGGTCATATGATAAGACCAAAAAATGAATTTTAATGTCGTGTAATAAAGATGCAACAGTTTAAATTCATGTGGGACCAAAAATCATATTTTAAGGTCATATGACTTGGACACATACAAAATAAACAATGTTTCAAACGGAATGCACATGTCGTGATGGAACATACCCAACCTGAATGGGGGAAAAATCCCACACCAAACCACGCACAACTTTGGGGAAGGAACCTCCGGAAAAGGGGATAGAAAAGTTTAGGGAATATGGGGATGGACCCAAAAACGAAAAGTCTAGGTGTTTCTACATATCCCATGAGGATGGGAATCAAGCCATACATAATTCTGAGAAGAAGAGATGATTGAGAGACTAGCTCCTTGAAAGGGAGTACGTGGTGCAACTACTGAAAACCTGACATGAATGTGGATGTAATTACTATTACACACCATGAAATTCTGTAAAAGTTATGGCCACAAGGCTGAAGAGAAGAGGTAATTAGCAGAACTGGAGCTGGACCCAAAGATGAGATGTCTAGGCATTCTTACATATCCCATGAGAATTGGAATCAAGGTGTATGTAGTTCTGGGAAATGGTTCTTAAGTATTACTAGAAATAAGTGTAAAAAGATCTCAGTTTAAGTTCTTATAGCTCAAACCATAGAGAAGTGAAACTCTTCCAAGTGAGCGAAAACCTCAATCTGATCCCTAATCCCACATGAGCTACGCTCGATGTGGGAAATAAGGGTGGAGAAGGTCTTTGCAATTCGTGGCATGAATGAAAGGGGAAATTGGTATTGATCCCCCAAATGATGCCTTACCAGGGGTTTGTCCTCCTAAAATTAAAGTGCACATGGAGGTATAGTACCAAGAGTGTCAAAATTTCAGTTGGACATGATGGAGTGAAAAATGATGTGAATCATGCAACCGACATTTAGGGCTTGATGGGGTTAGAGTGATGATGGAGGATAAGTGTTGACCATGTTCAAAACACAGAATCCATATCATGTGACCTATAATGGGAATGAAAAATGAGCATCGACCATTGACCATATTCGCAACATGGGACTTATATCAATTAGTCATTCGAAATCCTTGATGATATTGGCCTGAAATGGTAAGAGAGACCTTGGTACCAGCATCCATGCCATTTGGGGGTCCTTTTGAATGTGTAATATGATGAAATCCCAAATCAAGGGAAACAAGAAGGCTGAAAAATGGGTGAGAGCATGTCTAGGTAGAATCTGAAAGTCTAGGTCCGGAACAAGAGTGCTCTTGGGCACATTGGTGAACTGACAATAAGGGACATGGTACCCAATTAAAGAGCATCTGACTCAAATATATGAGTGTAGAACATGGGAAGTAGGAGCTCTCATGGATGAGAGGTATGTGGCATGGCTATTAGAAATCTGACATGACTGAGGACATGAAGTCCATACCATACCATGTACCTACTCCCGAGTAATTCAGGATAGGTGGAAAGAATGATGAGGAGGTTTCTATGAAATAGGTTTGGACCTTAAGGTTAAATGTTTGGGTGGTTCTACATATCCCATGAGGATTGGACTCAATCCATACATAGTTCTAAAGGGGTAGTTTAACATCTTTCGGGATGATGATGGAAGGAATGTGTAGAGCATGGAGAGTAACCCGTTGTGATTGAGGACATAAGCCCACGTATACCATGCCATTCGTAATTTACAGAGAGAATTCAGACCAGGTGGTAGAGAGAAATGGGAGATGAGCATGGGATAGACCTGTGGACAAAATGCACAGGTCTTTCTATGTATCCCATGAGGTTGGTAATGAAGCCACACATATTTCTGATGGTTCAGTTTAACATCTTGCGGGATGACAGAAGAGGAAGAGATCTCCAAGGATAGAAATACATGATGCGGTCATGATGAAATCAATGTGAATGAGGGAAAAATCCTACACCACACCATGTTTTTTGACCCAAGGGTAGATTTTAAAGTTGGGGATGGGCCTACGGACAAAATGACCACAAATTTCTATGTATCCCATAACGATGTGAATCAATCCAAATGTAGTTCTACAAAGGGACATGAAGTTTAGCGTCATGTAGTAAGGATGTGGGAGGATAGAATAATGAGGAAGGGAACATGTTGCAATCATCATAATACCAACATGAGTGGGAACCAAAGAATCCTACACTACAAATTGTGGGACCCTACAAGAGAACTACACCCAAGGGGGTAGTCAAATAGAAGAGTTTGTGGGTTGGACTCACGATAAGGCATCTGAGCATTCCAACATATCCCATGAGGATGTGAATCAAGCCATACATAGTTCTTGAGATGTAGTTTAACATCTTTTAGGATGAGACAGTTTAAGGTCATGTTGGACCAGATAATTTAAGGTCATGTAGGACCAGAGCCTGCTCTTGAAAAGTATTACTTGGGGAATTTGGCATTGGTGGGAGTAGTGATACACTATCCATCCATGGTGACCAGGGATTACACACCATTAGGGTAAACCTTATGAATGTTGTTTGGTCATTCCGATTTGGGTTCCATCTTGGGAGGTTTTATACTAGGTATCAGTAGAGTTCTCAGGGCCAACACCAGGTTACCTTACAAGAAAAATCATAGGTGGACCTTCTTGTTGAAAGATCTATATATATTGTTCTTATGCCATTCTATATTGTACAGGTCACGAAGCCTGTTCTCATCTAGTGCTTCTAATTCATCCAGAAAGATTTCAGCTACTTTATCTATCACTTTATGGTCATAGATAGTTGTGCGTAATGAAGGAAAATGAATCTTGATGGGTAGGACAACCTTTTTTCCATACACCGGGGAGTGTGGGGTTACCTGGGTGGAATTACGAGTCATTCTACGATAAGGCCAAAGAGCGTTGTGGAGCTTGTCCAGTGAACTCTTCTTATTCTGACTAACCATATTCTGCAGAATTTTATAGAGGGTTTTGTTGAACTCCTAGATCTTCCAATTTTATCGTGCGTGATAGCAGGAGGTATGGTTAGAATAGATGTTGTACTTGGTGTACAATTTCCTCAACTCGACTGCTTTAAAGTGGATGCCATTATCGGTAAGAATGGTGTAAGGGAATCCAAATCGGTAGATGATGTTGGAGCTCACAAATTCAATGATAAAACAATCCTTGACCTCCAAGAGTGGAACCGCTTATTCCCACATGGAAATGAAATCCGTAGAGGTCAGGATGAACCTGCACTGGAGAACTATCATTGGTGGATATGGTCTCACGACATCAAGTCCCCAAACCGAAAAGGGTCAAGAGTACATGGTAGTGTGGAGTGGCTCTGGCGGCCGATGCACAAAGTTTTCCTAAATTTGGCATGCATGGAATTTTCTGGAAAACTCAATGTAGTCAAGGATCCTAGAGGGTCAAAAATACCCCAACCTATAGATCTAGTGAGATAATTTTTGCCCTGTCTGATGAACTCAACAAGAACTAGTATAAACCTTCTACATGAATTGATAGATCTCAAATCCTTGAATGAAACATAGGATAACCCCAAAAAACCCATTCTTGTAGATGATACTCTCAAGACTAGGACCTCTCTAGAGAGTAAACTGCAATGCGGGGAATCAGATTTGCTCACACTCAGCTCGATTGGCCGAGAGATTACTATTCTGGAGGTACTCAATAAAGGGGGTCCTCTAGTCAGGAGTTACTTCCAACACTGTGTTAGGGGGACCCGAGGGTCCTAACATGGAGGTGCCGGAGGTAAGGTGTCTTACCTTCGGGTTATCATCATCATCTAGAGTGATGGGGGAAATGACTATTCGGTGTGCCACATAGATAATCAGATAATCCTCTTCAGGCTTTGAAAATGATGCAACTAGGCTTGTCAAGGTGTCAGCTCGACCGTTCTGGGATCAAGGAATATGAGTAACCTCTAGCCCAGATGGGAACTAAACCATCAGCTGGAGGGTGCGTTCCAATAGTGATAAGAGATCTGTATTTCTAAATACATAGTCTTCTTTGATCTCTTTGATGACTAGTTTAGAGTCCCCTTTCACATGAAAGTGGGGAACGTCAATCTCAAGGGCCAACTCGAGGCCAGTAATGAGAGCCTGATACTCTACATTATTGTTGATGTAGCCTTCTGAAAGCATGAATGAATATGGTAGAATGACCTATACTGGGGTAATGAAGATGATACCTAGGTCTACTCTGTTGAGTCTGGGTTCGTTAAGCCTTATGCTGGTAGGGATCCAAGAAGCACCATCAAAGTGCATTTTCTAGCATGGAATGGATTGGTCTACCGAGAGGATTGAATCATCAGAAAAATAAATGTCTAGAGACTGGTCTGTGGGAGATGGATGGGTGGAAAGGAATTCGGCCAATGCTTTTCCCTTGAAAACTATATGAGGAACAAACCGAATGTCGAACTAATTGAGGATCACTACCCACTGATCTTGACAGCCTGTCAACGTGGGGAAGTTTAGGATGTAATTTAGCGTATCCACTCGTGACACCAGGTGTACATCATGGTGCTACAAGTAAAGTCACAATTTATGTACTGTGAATACCAGGACAAGGAAACTATTCTTGATAGGGGATTATATGCTTTCCGTACCGAGGAGCATGCAACTGAGATAGTAGAGGTTATTCTCTATTCCCTCATTGTTCTTCTGGGTGAGAAGGGCACTGAGAGATTTTTATGGGTTGGTCACATAAAGGAAAAATAACTTTTTAGAGATAGGTGGTATTAATACCAGAGGTTAGAGCCGATACTACTTGATTTCCTCGAAATCAGCCTGACATTCCTCATCCCACTAACAAATATTACCTTTATTCATGAGCCATGAAATGGGATTACACTTACTAGACAGACTTGCAATGAATCGACATATATAGGTAATGTGGCATTGAAAGCCTTGTAGATCCCAAATGTTGCTCGGGGGAGACATCTAGCTGATGGTCTTGATCTTCTCTAGGTCAATCTTGATTCCTCTATATATCTGACAATGACGCTAAGAATCTTTTCGCAGGTGACCCCAAAGGCACACATCAGTGAGTAAATCTTTTGGTGGTGGGATAAAAGGAAGATCCACACTTTCTCAATGTCCTTGAGATGGTCCTAATGCTGGTGAGATTTGACCACTCGATCACCCACATAGAATTCCATCAATATCCTATGGATTGGCTTAAATATGCGACGCATGGTGTGCTAATAAGTTGAACTTGAATTCTTTAGACCAAAGTCCATGACCTGGTAACAAAAAGTACCTTGCGGTGCCCTAAAGGCTATAGAATCTTCATCATCAAGATCCATTCAGATATGGTTATACCCAAAATATCCATCCATGAAAGTAAGATCCTGGAACCCAACTCGGGCATCGATCGTCAACTCTATCATGGGAAGGGTAAAATCATCCTTTAGACACTGATGGTTGAGATCCCCAAAGTCGATGTAGACTATAATATGTCTATTCCTTTTCTTGATAGGCACAATGTTGGATAACCATCTGGGGTACTAGACCTCCTTGATAAAATTGTCTATGATGATCTTATCAACTTCATCCATGACCATAGCTCAGTGAGAAGGTGCATCTTTCTGGGAATCTATTTGAACCCCTGATGATTTTCTGGAAGACCGAGGCTGTGTACAGAGACCTTGAGATATAATCCCAACATTTTATTATAACTCTCCAAAAATACATCACGATGTTTCTTCAGAAAGTCCATGTACTATAGTTTCTCTTTGAAAAGCATAGAGGCACTGATCAATGTGGGTTTCAGATCCATCTTGAAACTGAGGATCACCTGTACCAGTTCATCGACTGTGGGGGAGACACCCTCTTCAAAGTGGTGAGGATCATCCTCAAAATACTCTTCTTCACTTATGGAGGATGGATCCTTAATGGGAGGAGATTCCTATGAGTTAATAAATTTCAATGGAAAGCTAGTTCCCACCTGAGCGATGGTATACACTGCATTGGGGAACTCTTGTAATGTCGAGACCATAACGATGAAGGCTGTCGATCCGATCACATCAGGTATTCAGCCCAAGGGGCCACATTTTATGATATCGAAGAAATAATGGTGTGTTGTCTTGATATGGTTTATCCTTTCTCGATGGAACAAGAAAGTATGACGTATTTCTATTTCCATGGGGTGGACATCCCGATACATTATGGGGATAGTGGGCTATTGGATCACCTGATCCTGATTTGTGTAGGAATACAGGGTGATCTTCTAGTATTTATTAGACTTGGGAATGTGCTTCCCCATCATTCCAGAAAAAAAATCATTTACCCATATTTGGGGTCGTATCCTCCAATCGATGGATCAATAAATTGTAGGCATCATCAAGGTCTATCCAAGGGTCATTTGTAGCCGTAGCTTGTTCAACTTCATTAGGCGGTGTACTGGGATACAACCATGAACATGGTGCTAACAACTGGGCCACTAAAATAGGTATTTAGGAAGAGCTTTCCGACTGGTGCCTATTCCGTCCTATCATAACATTGGATTTTTAGGTTAGAGGGAATCAGATCATCCTCAGACAACCCCCATCTTCCGAAGTGCCCAGGTTGGGATTAGACTGATCACAGATACTTTGTCAACAAGGCAGAGATGAACCTCCACACCATTGAAACGACCGATGATGTAAAATGGGAGAATTTTCCCATATATGGGAGAGCCTTCATCTTCTCCAAAGAAAGATATAATGTCTTGGTATTCAGCATGCTCGACTACCTCAACATGGAAGGATTCTACAGCCTCTATGTCTGTCTCAAACTAGAGGGGGATTCTAAAATACTCATCAAGGGATTCATGAATATTTGCTGATAAGAGAAGGGCCTCAAGAATTGAGATCCTTACTGGAATTCTATAAAGACGATAGAGGACATCATACTTCCATGCCAAGCGTGCGCTTCTGCTTAGAGGAGGTCGTTCTGTAGCATGGGGAATGACAGACCCTTCCAGTTGAACCAATGACTGAATAGTACTGGGAACATCCCACTTCTCACAAGCTGAATTCTGTGGAGTGACAATCTAATGTGGCTTAAATGAATGAATCTGATTTGTAACAGAGCATGGCTGATCACAGTGTGGTCAAGGAAGCTTCACCAGATCAAGTAACACAAACGGCGGCAAAGGCGTACCTGATGGCACCAGATGAGAAGGCTAAGAGTGGTGAGCTCGACATTGGGCCTGCTGTCTAGTTTCAATGGCATGAACATCCTGGATATAAGTACTAACCAATTCACTCAAACGACCCATATATCCACATCCCCATCAATGCTGGTGATGACTGGTGATGTTCGAAGGATCTTTCTCATGTTATTCACTGTTAGAAATCATGTATGGGTTTACCAGCTCTACGGGGTTAACCAAGGCATACGCTTGACTGTCACATGAAGAATACTACACTACTAGATGAACTCTAAGGTTAATTTCCATATATAGGGTTATGAAGTCACCAAGAGTACGAGATGATGACAACATCAGTGGAGGACTTTCACTACAACAAAAATAGGCAAGGGAAGCACTGCCCTTTTATCTGCTCTAAAAAATAGAGCTGATAAAGCCCCCCTTCATCAGCGCTTATTTTAGCACTGATAAAGGGGGGATTTATCAGTTCCTTTTCTTACCACAGATAAATTTTATGTTTCCAAAAAAATTCTTGGAAAATAAAATATTGTTATATAAGTATATTTATATTGATAAAAATATAATATATATATTTTAAATATGTTTTAGATAAGTATAAATAGACTATTACATTTAATATATAAGAAATATTATTAAAATGGATGTAAAATACTTTAAAAAATATTATTAATTTATAATGTACTAATTATCATCAATTAAAAATCATTTAATAACAATTTGAAGTCACAAAAAATCAAAAATAATAATAAAAGATCTAAAAAAAGATAATAATGTAACTCAAACTTCAAAAGACCAAAAATTTTAATTCGAGTGTCCGTTTGAGCTCTAAAACATATCAAATTGAAGCCTGTGACGAGATCTATGCTCTAGTGATTGAAGCTAAGCTTCTGTAAAAATTTTAAAGGACAATAATGTCCTATAAGTTCTCCAAAATAGAGTTTTTAGTCAGCATACCCAAATTTGTTAACATTAAAACAAGTATAACTTCTCATCTGGATGTCCGTTCGGCCTATACCACATATCATATCGAAGATTGCTTCATTTTCATTGATTTGACAGGTTGTGGAGTTGAAACAAGCTTCTGGATTATAAGCTATGGTCGTTTTAACATAATTTGGATTTTCAAATACACATATATATGTATGTATTCGTAAATATATGTGTGTCTATGTGTGTGTGTGCTGTATATATATATATGTATGTATTTATTCATTTATAAAAACATATAAAAAGCATATTTCATAAATATATTTAAAACTAATCTTACAAGTATATAATAAAATACAAATAAATATACGGATTAAAAATTTTAACTGAATATATATATAGATAAATATAAATATATATTAATATTCAAATGAATATATATATACTAATATATGAATAAATATATTTATATTAATATGAATCTATATTAATATATGAATAAAAATAACTATATATATATATATCATTAAATAGAGAAAAAAACAAAATGGATTAGTGGTAAAGGTGCAGCCACGAAATGGGGGAGGTCGCAGGTTCATGTTTGGGTGGCTACAAAGGGGTGTATGCATGTGGGGATGCGCAAGAAGGGAAACACGCATGAGAGTGGGAGGGGGCCTAGCACTGTTAAGGGGGGGGGGTCAAGAGCTGTTAAAATCTCCCCCTGCATTATATCATTATTTTTCTTATTAAATTATTTTGACTTTAATCAGTGCTTTTTAGAAGCGCTGATAAAGGCCCCTTTTATCAGCGCTAAAAAAAGGGCTGATAAAGGGGTCTTTTATTAGTGATTTTTTTAGTGCTGATAAAAGGGAACTTTATCCATGCTTTTTAGAGCATTGATTAAAGGGACCCCCCCTTTATTAGCACTGTGATTAATAGTGCTTTTTTAGCACTATTAATTGACTATTCTAGCACTGATAATGGGCCATATTTTTAGTAGTGTTTGTTTTTCCCCTGCGTCGTCAATGACTGGTCTTTATGGAAGAGGAAGGTTGAGCCATCGATGTAGAAGTACTGTATGTGGGTGACACAAAAACCTATGAAATATCAGGTCAATTCAGACGCGCACAGAAAATTCCATGGGCATGGGTGACTACCTTACGAGCCATCGAGTCATCAAACTTCTTAGAATCACAGTTAGAAACCTGATGCCACTCACCTTTAATATCACTACTGCTACGTGGCTTCACGAAGACACGTGCCACATGTTCCAGAGCTGGGCCTAACCTGACTATGTTGTTATCCACATGGTGTAGAAGAATGTTTTTTAACATATAACATTATTTGAGGGTGTGACCTAGGATCTAGTGATATGGGCAGTAATTGGGGTGATCAATGAGATCGGCCTCTTCTGGTCTCCTGTATTTCGACAACCGCTGGAGTCCCTATTCTAAGACGATTAGAAAATAACTAGGGACCTATGTCTCATTGAATGAGTAGGCCCAATTCCTTCTATCCAAGAAGGGGGATCTGGGAACCTGAACCTGACGAGGGGCTAGAAGATCCTGTTGAGGAAGAATAACTTGGTTATCTTGCCTGGGTGGGGCCGACGCATTATGTAGGGGTGCCTGTCAATTTTGAGGTGGGCACTGGTGGGCCAGAGGCTACACCTGTAGCGGCGGGCCTCTACAATGCTGCAGTTGCAGCACCATTGGTAATAATTCCAGTTTTCATGGGGGGCTTTATTTTGTCCACCACAACGAGCTCAGACTTAGTGGCCCTCCTCGCGGGAATTGAAGGAGGTAACATACATGCCTTCTTGTCCTGCTATATGTCCTTCTCTAAGTGGTAGGCCTTATCAATGAAGTCTAGAAATCGTCCTGTATAATTTGGGGTAATGAGAGAGCAGACCAATTCGGTAATGACGTTACCCATGAACTTTTTTAGCAGATGTTCCTTAGTTAGTGACTTAACCAAGGATTAGGTAAGGCTATTCCACTTGGTGAAAATGTCCACAACGCACTTGTTTGGCCTATGTTTTCATTTGAAGAGGTCTACAATACTCATATTCTTAGTGGTAGAACTGAACTGGTAAAGAAATCTCTTATGAAGGTCTTCCCAACCATCTACTAACCCGATGGGTGGTTGGCTGAACTAGAAAAACATTGGCCCTTATAATGTCTATACAAAACACTAGATTTTGGGGGCCTCTTATTGTGCTGGAGTTCCCAACATGGGACAACACCTTGAAATGATGTGGTTTAGATGATGCAGTGGGTCGCCCATCCCATTAATGGGGGAAAGGTGGGATTTTCGAAACTTGGGGGTGCAGGCATATAATCCAACCATACTAGATATGGATTACCCTCAAGCAATATTTCCACCTGTCGAGTCTCACATGCCTCAAGGAAGGCAATGAGTGAAGCCATCAGATAATCTTGGTAGAGATTCATGTCTTGGTGAGGATCCCTGACCACCAATGGGTTGGTAGGTTCTTAAACATGATAAGTTGGGCTGACGGCTCTTGGGGCGGCTGGTGGGATGGCCCTCGGAGTGGTTGCAGGAACCTGATCCTTGTATTAGGGATTATCACGCCAATCAGGTGGATTTGGCGACACATACCGTGCCCACTGACTATAAGTCCTAGCCTCTATCCTGCGTGGGCAGGATGGTTAGGGTCACCTGGAGGCAATTTTCTAGGGGGGGGGGGGTTGTTCATGCCCGTTCCACCCTGGCCGAGGATCACCATAGTATTTTCATTGATCTATGGAACGTTGAGCAAGGAGGTAATTGACCATCTTCTTATTCTTTGCGATTTGTTGATGCAACATGGATTTTTTGGGATCATCCTTCATCTTCTGCACCGAGATAGACGGGTTTGAGGGAATGACGTCTTCAAGATGCTCTTTTCACTTACTAGGATTCTAGATGAGGGTTAAGGACTCAGTAGGAACAAGAAGGCCCAGTAAATTACCTTGCTAGTGAGTTGTCCTTCCCAATGGATCCAATAGGTGCGAGACTCCCTCAGGGGGTAGTTCTTCTCTATGAAGCTCTATCTCGTTCTCTCTCCCCTGGTAGGTTGTCCATGTTAAATGGAACTATAACTCAAGGCATATCCTCGATATCGCCCAGCATGTCAGGCTGAAACCAGAGAGAACTAAAATGGAGGACCGTGTACTGCCCCCAACCAGGAATCTGAATGTGGGGGGAAGCCTCATTGATAATCCTGCAGAGCACTTTAAAGCTATGGAAAAATCACTATTGAAGGTTCCAATGGTGGCCTGGTGACTTAGGGCATTGGGCCATGGGGAGTGCGGCCAAATCGATCAAACAAAACTATTTTCCAATGTCTTCAAAGTGTGCCAGAATTTTGGGGTAAGCCTATTAACGATGATGAAGGCAAAAGTGGGTCGCCTAGAGTGTCTAGAGAAAGAACCCAACTTCCTATAGGGTGATAGATTTTTGTGCACTAAAATTCGATGTTGGGACTTGCCAAAACACCTCTAGAAAATGGTGTTCTGTAAGAATGTCTCACAAGATACTCATCTCAGACTCGGGGTTTGGCCCTTGGTTGCCCCAATAGTTGACCAGATACAGATGGGGATCTAGTAGCGGTACTAATGAAGACCACTGCGACGGTAGGGTGGCTGGTGGAGAATATGGTGAGCGGGATAACAAGCTGCCGTATATTGGTCTATCCTTTGAAGAGAGCAATGACTTAGCCACCACATCACGATAATTCAGGCTGGCCACCACAGTTTCTTGTGTAGGGACTATGGCTTCCAGCGGTGGACCATGTTGTTGCTCATCTGCCATCGATCCCCAGATTATCTCTCCATGATCTCTGGTCTAGGTAGAGAGTTCTCTTGGCGATGATGGTGGCGATTGTGCGGACAGAACCTGGGGAGATGAAAAATCTTATTTCTCCTGGATGTATCTGTGGAGGGAGAAAAGGATTCGATGGACCTCACATTATGGAAGTACAAGGCTAATACAACTTGTCCCTACCCCATCCCCTGGAAGAGAGGATTGAGGTGAGGCTTCCATTTAAAAATCATATTACATCTCATATTCTGAGAAGCAGTCAGGTTTAATCTTGGTTTGAATCTTCCCATCATTATTTTTATGGAAGCAGTAACCTCCCTCTACCCCAGGATGGATCTTCATGACATGGTTGTATCTTGGATCGAGGAGGACCTTCAACCAAACTGGTTCGGCGGCATAGAGGATTTCTGCCTGGGTGAGTCGGGGTGCGAGGAGAACCTAGACATATATCAAAGGGAACACAGTGAGGACCTCATTGTCCACTGGCTTCACGTAGAGAGAATCGTTACGAGAAGTACTAAAATGGGTATTACCTCTTATAGAAGTGGTGGGATCATGGGTAGGGCCTCCATGATTATTTCCTCTGGCAACGTTGGTGTGAGGGGGGTCCTCGTACTGGTTGAGTAGAACATGAGTAGGACCTCCATGCTAGGTGTTTATGAAGCGAGTCAAACCTCCTCTTCTCAAGTGTTAGGATGAGGAGTATCTTCATTGGCTTCTGTGAGGACATGGGGAATACCCCCATGCTAACGGTTGACCGAATGGGTAGCGTCTTCACACTGGTGACCTATGACAGGAGGAAAATCTCCATACCTGACGTGGTGGGTGGGAAGGAGGATTTTGTATTGAGTAGTACTACAGCAGGGGAGACCCTTGAATGGATTGAAGATGGTATGCAGAGGACCTCCATGTCGAGATTGGGAATGATATGGAACTTCATTCTCATTGGTGATGGTACGGGGAGGACCCCCATAATGGGTTTCATTACCATTGGTCGGCGCACGATTGGCGGTACCTATATTGGCGATGAGGAGAGTCGACCCAAACTTCCTGTGGGGTGGTTGGGGACTAGATTTGGGTCAGGCACATGAGTTACAGTACTCAGAAGAGATGGGTACTGATGGTATGAATTTGTGGTGTCACGGTTCATGAAAGTCATTGACATTGACTGCCCTCTACGGGCATCCTCTTCAACCCGTTCCCGAAGCTGGTGTCGGTTCAACCAGACCGTGGTTGGAGGTGCAAGTGCATGGCTTACCTACTCCTTAGATCATGGGGCTGGGTGATATAGGTTCCGTCATTTGGATCCCCTAGAAAGGAATCCTGGTTAGTCTGGCTCGAACATCCCTAACCACATCGACGTAGGGGAGGGAGTCATCAAAGCATTCTTGGGAGAGGTTCCCCAAATGGTTGTGCTTCAGAGTGGGGAGCAGTGGCTCCCTGCACGACCCTTGGGGGTTGTAGTGGCGATGAGGCGCATAGGCCTCTATGTCTTGATGGGCCATATCCTAGGTTGGGATAATCCCCTCCTCCTCGTATCACAAAACAAGGTCATTTATCATCCTTCTCTGAACGATTTCAAATGGGGAGTTGGGGCATCAGATCCCAACAACTATGTATGTGGAGACTACCATGGGGGAAATGAGGCCCCATGAAATTACCACACAGACATTTCCCCTACCCATACATTGGGAGGTGGATGTTGATCAATTTCCTAATATGGCAACTTGGGTATTGAAAGGCAAGAAGATTAAAGCATTAGTGATTAAAAAAGGAAATCAGCATCCAGTACCCGAGCGCCATTCCATATTCTATGGATGGTATGAATCATCCACGCTGACTATGTTGTAGACCGGGATGCCCAACATTTAACTACCCCAATTTTTGGATAATTTCATGCCACGACCACTATTTTCATGGCAGGGCCTAGCACTAGATAACTAGATCTGGTGACATGAAAGTCCATTGATGCATCAAACGCTACTAATCTCTACATTAAGGAGAAGAATTTCACATCGGGTTTACCATTTTTTTTCTGACGCTTTCGTCAGGGAACACATCTGTCTTTTTTGGAGGACGTGAAACTGTTGTCCCACATTACCGCTTTACAAAGGTAGGAAACATCCATTTCTTATTCAGGGATGTTTTCTCATTGATAGAAATGGGATGATGGAATGTTAGTTCATCCTTCCACGGAATCCTCCTCGGAACTCGTTGCCTAGTCCAAGTATCCCTCATAGACTTAGCACGTTGTTTGTGAAAATTTTCCCCGTGCCAAGTCTTCATGGATGCCGATTAATTATGTCGCTTCTGTCAGGACATTCCGAGGGTTCCAGTCAGGGCAACAAGCTTTCGTCAGTGGAGTAGTCACGTTGTGCATCGCTGGCGTGTCTGGAAACTAGAACACTGGCACGTTTAGGTTTCTTCCTTTTATGATGGATATTCTCAAGGGTGCAGAAGATCGAGGTATCCCACACTGATTGTGGGTAATTATATGCCATATTCATGTCTATATGGTTTTCCTCACCTTCCCGTTCTTAACATACGGTATGCCGCATGTTTAACATCTAGTGGAGATGGATCAGACTGATCAGAACACTAATAGTTGTGGATCAGATGGGTGCAACCCTTGGAGGGATCACTGATACAGAGGCTAACACGTGTTTAGTTATCTGATCACTGAAAGGAGCAGTGAGAAAGAGGGTAATAGGATCTCACTTGGATGTGGAATCCCAGGTAAGAATTAGGAAGGATATGGATTGTTAACAGTGGATGGGGAGTGAGATGGAGCCGACACGAGGGCGAAAATGATGTTGGGCTTGAGCCTCTAAATGACTTTCTATGTATGCCCATGGAAGGGAATAAAATATGTGTAGTTCAGTAGGGAAACGGGACACCTAAGGAGGTTACTCATATGTATGTGACCTAGAGGAAATGGAACCTATGGGTAGGGGCATGAAATTGGGGTGTGTGTAGAGGACAATGACCCATTGACATGCTGGGGGCTACACATGGATAGTAGCCCAGGTTGGCCTACACCATGAGCGAAGACCAACGATGTGGGTCCTATCAAAGGGGACTAGAATGTCTTAATGTGGATTTTGAACTATAACATATTACCGCTAGATGAGGTTTACCATGGCTTACCACTAGATGAGGTTCAAAATGGCGTACTTCTTGATGGGGTTCATAATGGCTTACCGCTGTATGGGGAACACAACAGATTACCATAAGTTGGGGGGAAAAACTAGCTTACCAATGGTTGGAGAACACAACGGAATACTTACGAATGAGGGTTTTCAATAGATTTCCGCTGAATGGGGATGACAATGTCTTACTACAGGATAGGGTTTGGCAACGACTTACCATTGAATGGGGATCACAAAAGCGTACCGCTAGATGGGGATCACAACGGGTTACCACTGTATGAGGATCACAATGGCTTATCGTTGGATGGGGATCACAATGGCTTACCATAACATGGGGATCACAACAGATTACTGCTGGATGGGGATCACAATAGGTTACCGTCAGATGGGGATCACAACTACTTACTACCAGATAGGGATCACAATGTCTTACCGTCAGATGGGGATCAAAAATGGGTTACTAATGGATGGGGTAACAATAGATCACTATTGGATGGGGTTGAACCTCATGGAGGATTCTTACATACCATGTCTGGGAGACAAGGATTAAAGCCCATGTAGTTTGAACGAGTACAATTTATCGTCATGTGGGACGAAAGGGGTGTATAGTTTAACGTCATGCAGGACGAGGGTGGATTGACATAGAGTGGTTGGGACTGATGGGTGTTGGGATTGAACCTCAGGTAGGCTTCCTACATACCTTTCCTAGGAGACAAAGACCAATGTCCACGTAGTTCTAGATAGTTGATACAGTTTAACATCATGCAGGGTGGAGGTGAAAAAATGTGAAGGGGTCGAGTCAAGTAGTTATTAGGCTTGAACCTAAAGGGGGTTTCCTGCATACCTCTCCTAGGAGACAAGGATCAAAGTCTACATAGTTTGGAATTGATTGGGAATTACATGCTAAGGAGGACTAGAGAGGATGTCATAATCAGTGCTTACTCTAAGCCCATGTGAGCCATGCTCGATGTAAAAAACAAGAGGCAAGAAAGACCAGATGATCACATCTTGAAAGGTGAATCTGTGGGATGTGGAGTGGGGATTACACATGATTGGTATCCCAAAGAGGAAACATGGTCTTACACAAGGTTAGCAGCCCAAGGAGATAGATATTAGAACTTACTCTAGGATGGAGGCCCGATGGAGACAATGTATGGAGGGAGAGGGACGAGCCAATAAAGGTCCCAGTGACCATATTTCTTATGGTCTTTGCCAAGGAAGATAGAAGAGGGAGAAATAATTCTACCTCCTATAAGAAAGGATATGGGATTACACTAAAAAGTTTTCCCTTCCCCTTGGATTGAAACCACACCAATAGAGAGGATCCCATTCTAAGTGAGGAAGATCTCACTCCTGTGGAGATGAGTACGCATAAAGAATGTCCGAGATGGGGCACACTGCGTGTGATGAAAGTGGTGAGGCCACAGTTTAACATCATGTGCTGAGAACAATGGTGCTTGGTAGTTTAGCCTTCTATTGTTCCGATGAGGCTAGTTCACTTCGCACCCGTAGGACATACATAACCGGAACACTTTAACTCTAGGGGAAGGGAGGGCATTGACAATGCTGTGGTGAAGGGGTGTTGTGGAGTGATCCACTGAGTGGACCATGTTAGTGTGGCTATGCGAAGAAGAAATAGCTGTTTGCATGCCTATGTAGAGAGGCATGTGGCTAAGAAACACAACATGAAAAACCACCCAAGGGACCTTCAAATCACTTCTTACAAACCTTGAGGGTCATACGGGTGAAAGGGGCGTGACACAAGCGTGTTGTGCATAAGTGGGGATTAGACATGGTGACTTAGGAAAGGGCGGAACATGGAAAGAATGATGAGGGGCATGGGAATGATGAGATGCTTCATGCAAGATGGAATGTCTGCATGCAAACCAGAAGGATGTGCACAAAAAGAGGTATGATGCAAAGGTAATTTTCACGCATGTGGGATCTTTTTCACTCAAATGACATAGTGTAAAAGGAAATGGACGAGGATCAATCCAATGAGGTCCCATACAAAGGAGGATACTTGGGGGGCTTGTCGCCAAAATCCAATACCTTAAGTCCATAGTGTTTTTCGCACATTCATGGAAGAGGGTTCTTTCTCTCAGTAGAGTGTCGCTTCGTCTTCTATAAATGTCCCCAAAGGGCGGGGGTGCACTTATTTTTATAGCCAAAAACATTGGAGGTGGAAATTCAAGAGTTCCTACATGCAAATGACCCATTGACATTACATTGGATACAGAAGGGTTTACACACCTAAGAGAAACTTCCGTACTAGACTCTTTTCCTTTGCGCCCAAGCCTTGGCTGTATTTTGGCGGAGGCGGAAGCGAAAAGTGCCATTTGACGTTGCACTGGGAACGCAAGGGATTTCATGCTGTAGAAAACATTCACGCGCACCTGGAATTCTGCATGATAATGCCTTGGCGCGTGCGCGGTGGGTCAACATGGAATTTGATGCTTTTCATCGCATTGGGAACATAAGATCTTGCATGCCATGGGGATCTTGCACACACCTCTTCATTCTTTCATGCACCTCTCTCTCTTACTGCAGAGTCATCACTTTATTCTCAATTTTACATTGGTTTCTTCAAAATATCCCCCTCTGGGCCCTATCTAAAATTTGGCGTCAACAGGGTCTAAAAAACATTATGATGAATTTATTGATCATATATAATGAAAAATAATAGTTTAACTTAAATCAACCATCTTGGTAATTAAAATCTATGGAATTTTCATTGTAGACACAATAATTACACTTTTTAAACTTCTGTGAGAATACTGCTTTACTTCTTGAAGTTCTTTTTTTATAATAACTTAAACAATAACTTCCCTTCCTTATCACCTAGGATCACACACCTATAACAACCTATTATTTTTAGAATAAAACTATATTTTATATTATATAAAACACACAACACAAAGCTTACGTGAAGAATAATATATTGATATTTCATTGTTACAACCTAGCCATTAAATTAGAATTATTTAATAAGAATAACCACATTATTAAATATATATAAAGTCTATAATAAATAATTATTTATTTGTCAATACTTAGGAAAGAAGTACTCAACTATTTGTAAATTCATTTTATTCTTCAAAAATGGTTCTTATTACCTATTATGAGTGAATATTATAATTAATTCCAATAAATTTTAGAAATTTCATTTAACAAAAGGATATAATTTTTTAAAACATCATATAAAAATTATATTAGGGTGAAATTTTTGGATATTTCTGAAAATATTTATTTTTTAGTGAATAGTAAAAAATGCTAAATTTTTAATATCGAGTATTTATTTTCATTAAAAAGTAAAATTAATCTCTTTATTTGATATTTAATTATAATAATATTCAATTTTTGAAAATATCTAATTAATTAATTTGGAATCATCTTTCTACTTGTTTTTCATAAAAGATAATTGGTGTGCTTAAAAAAATAGTTTTTATATTTTTTCATCGAGTTTTGTACATTTATAATAAAATTAATTTATGTAACTTATAGGAATATAATTTTATGAAATGGAATTAATTATTTGGATTCAATAAGTTAAATTTATCCCAGTATGAATTTTTTATATTTTTTAGAAATACTATTTTTTTGTGAATATCACAAAATAATTATTTTATATAATACAATGTATTTTATAATATAACCATGACATAAATATGATATAAAAATTTATTAAACTAGGATAATTAATAATTTATTATAATATAATACAAATACCTTTAAAAAATAATTCAAAACAAGTAATTTGAAATTTATTTCATGATAAATATGAAAATCATTTTCAGTGCTAACAGAGTGCATGTATTGCATTAGAAAAGTCAAATTGGTGTCAAAAAGAAAATATTTTGTTAGGGACATGTATTTTATAAAAATGGTTAATAAATACGAATTATTATTTATGAATTTATATATATATTATAATTTATGATGTATATAACACATGACCTTTCAAAATGCTTGTGGAGGGATAGAAAAGCCAAAATAACATATTAAATAAGTTGTCATGACATATATGTGAATAAATATAAATATATAATTAATATATATGATTATATTCAAAATTATTTAATTTATTTTTAATTTTTTATGATATAAGTTCCATAAATTCATATGCAATGAAAATATAGTGGTTATGAAATACGTAAAAAAATAAAGTAAATGACATTGAAAAGTCTAAAAGTAATATTTTTGGGTGTGTTATAGTGTACAATTTTTTTAATATAAATATAAAATATTATATATTTTTAAAAGGTTTATATTTTAATCCAATTATAGTCATGTTTTTTGCAAAGTCAACTTATGTGAATAATTCTTGAAATGGAATTAATAATGTTTTATGTTACATATATTCTATTAAATTATTAAAAAATTATAAAAATATTAAAATATGAAAAACATGATAAAACGTTGTCTAAAATGTCATCAATTTTCCATTTATAATAAAATTTTCATCTTACAAGTAAAATTGTAATCATATATTATTGTAAAATTCATTACCACATTTAATGTTATAATTGGTTAACTAAGGGTTTAAACAAAAATATGTGGTTAAAAATGATATCTAGACTAATAATTATTTCACAGGATGATTATATTAAGAACATAATATCATAATATTATAATCCATGTCCTTTTGGAACAATTATACATGATTTAGAGAAATAATATGTTATAATATTTCATGTATTTCTAAAAATGACATTAATGATACTATATAACAAACAATATTATATTAAATGATTTAAAATATATAAAAATCGTATAATTTTCCAATTAAATGGGATATAGTTTAAAATATAGACCATGGTCCATTTATTTTCCCTTTACACTTTGTAGTAACTTTCATGATCCCTAAAGGGTAAACTACATTGATATGAGGATAATTTTAAAAAGAGTTAATATGAGGGGGGGAGACAAAGTGGTAAGGGTGAATACATAATCTAAACATGTAAAAATATTATTGGATGGGATTATTTATATACTTAATCATATTAAATTTTAATGAAATAATTTTGTATCCTCATATCCATGAAAGTTATTTTATATTAATTTAATACTTTATGTAATTCCATGAGTTCCCCTCCCCTCACTTATCAAATGGAACCTCATCTCCTCTCTTTCTCAAGACATTTGAGCAATTAGTCTCAAAACATATATTCCCAAATACCTTTATAAAATTTCTCCACTTATTATAGTGGTCATAGTTTTTGTACAATACCAACCTTATAGGGATTAAGGTGTGAAACAAAAGAGGTTTTTCAAAGAAGAGTAATAGTTTTTAACTAAATAATTTAGTTTAATTTATTCCTCAACCTCTTAAAATATTTTTAAAACATAATAAAATTAAAAACAAATTATATTAGATATAATGATATGTTTTCAAGTTAATTTAATAACTTTTATCCATCTCCACTTCCATCAAATGGTAATGGAAAATGATGTTCGTATGTATGGTGGACTACCGCCTCACAAACCGACATAATTCATTTTCCATCACCTCCACTCATAGATAGTTATAAGAATTTAATTAATATATATATATATATAATAATATCAATAGTTATAATTCTTTATTTGTAAGGTTTCATATATTTCATTACCTATCCATCCATTGAAAAATGATAATGTCGTTCATAAATACGTGCAGATTACCACATTCCAGAAGTTATGTGATTTTTTTTTCATAACCACGTCACATGGATATCTTATATAATTTTATTTAATGAAATAATATGATATTTATTATATAATAAAAATTAATTAAATTTAAAATAATACATATAATATTTCCATCATGTTCGTTGAAAAATGGAAACGTTTCTCATGCGTACGTATGACCTTCCATCTCATTTAATATAACATAGTTGAATTTTCAAAACCATATTTGATGGTTATATTTAAAAGTATAATTGATAAATATAAATAATTACTATTTCATGATTATTATTTAATTATTATTATTGTATAATTTATTTAATAATGAACTCATTGATCATGTTAAAACTACAAAATTCATTTTGGATATGTGATCCGAATATCATTAAAACATCCAACATGAACTTAATTTATTAAGTAATTATATACAACATATTAATAAAAAAAGAATAATAATATGAAACTTGGTGCATATGTGGAATAAATTTACCATGATATATGTATGGGGAATGGTTATTTTTTTATAGTGTTTATTTATGATGTTGTGGTCATTAATGTCAGGAGTTGGAGCTTTATCTTCCTATAGAGTCTTAGAGTTAGGAGTGGTCTGACCATGGTGCCTTGATTTTTATTTATTTTTCAACTATTATTTTTACTATTTTTTAGTTTTACTTTTTTAGTTTATTCTAGTTTTTTATCATGAATAATATTGTTTATTTTTATTATGGTTTTCTTATTAGTTTATTTGTTAAAAGTAAAACCATCCACCTAATTTAGTAAAACTATATTAATAATTAATTTCAACTTGGGGATGTCGCCTAAGGTTAGTAGTATTTCTATACTTTCCAAGAAAATAGATCATGTTTGGATATTACTTATCTTGTAATAAATACTTGAAATATTTTTGAAAATGTGGATTCCATGATTTATGATGTGAAACTATGTAGAATACAAGTTTTGTATAGTGGTTACATGTACTATAATCCAGAATGATTCATACCAGTCACATGACATGTAATAAGTATTGGAATTTTTGACTCAGTTTGGTGAGAATTGTACCCCACATCCCATCAAATTTTAGTGAACATAGGTATATTTCATTTAATTTTTAGTTACACATCATTTATTCCTGTCATTTAAATAGAATCTTTAGCACCAAAAAGTAGATTCTTTTGACTCATTATTCATCAATCTTTTTGATATTCTTTGTATGTAAAGAAAAATGGTCACTTAAAATTTACTTTTGAATTAAAAGAAATAATTAATTGATAATAAATACTAAAAAAATCCATTTGAATCAAAAATAAAAAATAATAAAAAATTATTATCTGATCACTCTAATAGAACTTTATAGTTACTTGTTTTATTGGAAGCAACCGGGACTATGCCCAAAAATGGGTTTTCATTATGTTATTTTGATTAATCCATAGAATCTGGTAAAATAGAATCCCTATAATCCATCAGATATGATCATAAAATATAATTTAAAATTAATTTATACAATTTAAGAATTAACATGATTTTTAATTATTTATTTATTGAATATTTTGTAGACTACTTATTGGGGTACAATCCTTGTGGTGAGATGATTCAAGGGTAGAATACCTGTAGTGATGATCCACACATTCTCTATGAGCCTCTGAACATCATTATAGAAATACATGGGTGATGGAATGAAAGACTATAACACCTGAATTATTAATTTTTTATCAATAGAAGAATCACTTTGAATTAAAAGGATTCTTTTGTTTCCTATTGACTTGAGATAATCAAAGAGAAGGGACACTCTCGATTCACAAAAGTGTTCGAGAATATGAGAAATATAGGGAATGAGAATAATTTCTTGAAATTTATTTATGAAGAACCATTAAAATGAAATAAAATCAGAAAATTGAATAACCATGTATTTATAAACCAAGGGTTAGAGAATAAATTATTTTACATGATACCTTTTTATTCAATTAATCCTTGATCAACTCCATGTCTAAATGATAATGATAATAATAATAATAATAATACTACTACTACATAATGGACATGCATTAAATTCATGGATAAAGAAATAATATTTTCCTGAATAAATAGATTAATATTTATTCAAATCAGATTCAAAATATATTTTCTAACTGGATAATTAAAATCAATCATCCAGTCCTCAATATTGATTGGAAAGTTAATAACGAAAACTTATTAGATAATTAATTATAAATAAATTATTCAATAATAAATAAAAAATACAATATTCACTAAAACCTAGAATAAATAGTTATTAAATATTCAAATATTATATATTCTCTCGAACAACTTGTGTGTGGATATTTTTAATGAACCAAACAAGGCTAATTATTAAAACAAGTACAAGAATAATATTTATTAAACATGTAAAATTAATATAGAATTTAAATATTGTTCCAAATGAATATTGGGTGTGACCCTCTTTACCTCTTTCTCAGTGGAATTAGACAATAATACCTAAATTATATGGTTTTCATATGGTAACACTCCAGGGAACCTATGAGGAATGATTTTAAATGTTGTAATGATAGTAACCACATATGAATACACTTTTTTCAATATAATCCCATTATCTCAATATCTCTAATATATAAGGTTCCATAATTGTGTTATACAATTATGCACTTGATGTCTCTTTCACTGAATGTTTTGAAATGAATATACCAAAAAAACCTCCTTGGCCATGAACTTAACCAAGGAGTTTTATTCCCATAAATGGACTAAGATATTAACTTCTATTAAATAAAATAAGGGACATATGCTTCCACGAATTATTCATCAGTACAATATGATCCATGACACACCCAATATACCAAAATTCACTATGAATACATGTTATCATGGTTTAAAATAGTACAATAAAGTACATGACTAATTATATTGATTAATAATAATATTAATGTTGATCTATAATTACACATGTATATTTATAAGAACATATAATGGAAGATATAAATGTATATATCATACAATAAGTTTATGTAATCATAATATATTTACTCTATATTGTAAAGGACGAACTTCATGAGAAGAAGGCTTTATTTATTATAAAAATTATACCCCTGATGTACTATATCATTTGTATCCTATAAAATCATATCATCCTTACATAAGAAATATGTTTTAATAATAATATTAGGGAACATTAAGGTTCTTATTAAAGTGGGGAACTACTATGAAATTTTAGTGTAGTATGTACTCTAGTATCATGAAAAAATTCATTATCATATTGAAGAATGATCAATAGGTGATAATATTTTAACTAATATTCAAAAAAATGAATATTATGGTAATCAAGTATTTGTATTAGTTTGTTATAGTGTTCCAACAACAAGATTGTTGTGAGAGGAATTACATCTTATAAATATCACAACTATTAAAATAAGGAAAAAATCATTACAAGTCATACTATTAATCATAAAACAATATAAAATATGTATTTAAAAATAATAAATCTATAAGAAACCAATGAAAAACTCTAAAAAATATGTTTCACCCTAATGATACAAGTTAAAATAAAATAAAATAGAGCCAAATATGTGTAATAAATAACGTATATGAAAATGAACTCCCATTCCTCTAATCAACAACTGCCCCCAAGTGCCTCCAAAAGCTAATGAGGGTTTGTATGGATATAATTTAAAGAGTAGAAGTGTCTATAGAGGGTTGAGAAATAATACACAGTATATCTACCTTATGTAGTTGAAAAAACCCACAGATAATAAAAAACTCTACATGCAATAGTAATTTTTATTGTGAAAATAAGAAAAAATAACATATAATCACTACTATTCATATGGACTTGATTTATTTCTTAGATATATTCCTATAGCTCATTCAAGAACTCACCAGAAAAATATTTTAAGAATATAAACATGATCTACTATATCCCACTATTGTTTTCCCCTTTCATAAACTACCCTAGATGCACGAAATTGATGCTATAGGAAGTAATCATATCTAGTTATCCTTGTAATGTAGTAGGAAATACCCATTTCTATAAATCTAATGATATATATATATACACTGAAGTAAATAAGGATCTATAGGTATTTGAATAGATATCTATTTTCTATGGAAAATAAATATATCTACAGTTGTATCTATATAAATAAACTCTCAATACTAGTGTAGTAGACGTCTGTTTCATGGGTTCTAAGATATGGTGTTGCCTCTATAGTTTCAAATAAACTATTTATGTTAATTAGTATTGGATTATTGGTTGAGGTAATATTTTATTTTAGAAATCAAATTGGTCAAGAAATCTTCACCACTTCATACGGTGCCTCGTTCTAGAATTCAGCTTCAGACATGCCTGTGATAACCCATGGTTCATTAAATATGTCCCTGATAAAGAGAAGAATTTACATTATTCTAGATTTAAAATGGTTGAGGAACTTAATATTTTAATATTTTTCCCATTTTCAATATATTATTTCAATATTCTCAATTATTATAAGATTATTCATGATGAACATAATATAGATGAAAGGGAAACCCATCAATAGGGAAATTATTTCTAAAAAACTCAAATTCAATGTTTGGTGTACTCATAATCAGACTATCTCCATATAAATCATTGTAAAAAGGATAGGTATTAACCTTTAAACTAAATGGATGTTTTATGTTAATGTCAATACGTAGTTGGTTTTACACTTGTCAATAGATGTGTATTAGGTAAGATACATATAATATAACATTAGGGTATTTATGGGGGTGATGTACAATATTACTTATTTTATCAAATTCTTATTATATTTATCCTCAATAATATGGGTAAATCTATGGACTTTCAGTAACATTTTTTTCTCTTTATAGTAGGTTTTTGTGAGATATGATAGAGGAATAATGATGTCTGTAATCAAGTCTTTATGACTACCATAAAGAAAAGTTCATTTCCCTATTTATTTATCTAATTACACTATATAAGGAAAATATATCTCCATCAGTATCAAGTAAACCAGATTAATTACGCATTTTAATATATAATCATTGAGAATATAGTGAATAAAGGGAATTGAATGTGTTGGAAGGCACCTAGACAAGGCCTAAAATATTACTCATATAGATGTTTTAAGAATGAAATTATTCTAAGATGTGGTATTATTAGAGAAAATTGAGGTTCCATAATTTTTTATTATACTTATTGATTTATTTAATGAATCAATCTTCTCACTATAGACCATGTTTTGTTAATTGTTTTTTTCCATTGAAACTGGAATAACATCAGTATCTCTGTGGTTGAATCAGACACATCCCTAGTGGTCACGTTTTTATTAGGGATAATAACCTATCACTGGAGAACTAAATATGTTAATAGATTATGATTAATAATGTTATATTGAGATATGAAGATACTTCACACATAACATTATAGTTTTAAGGTGGATTCCCTTCTTACCATCAAAGGACACCAGTCATATACTATGATTGTTATTTTGATAATTGGATCTCTTATGTTTTATTGTAAATATATTTTATGTGAGGTTTATAATATTAGAAATTTTTTCTTGAACCAATATTCAATTAATTTCCTATTTTTCCAATGATTCACCATATTTTCAAACCATAGGGCAGATCTCATGAAACCCACTTACCATACAATGTCTTCAAATTATCAATATTAAAAACTAACTATTATAAAATTTTGAAACTAATATAAGTTGGAGGTGGGTTTAAAATATTCATGATATATAAACACTATATATATAAATCAAATGTAAAAACAAATGAATTTATAAAATAAGGGAATTTTCTTGTGAGTTCGTGGTGATTGAAATCATTGATTGAAAAAGGATCTCAATATTTAACTCAATGCGGTGATCAATACCTGTCACACATCACCTTATAATTGAAATGTCATAATCCAATAACGAGACAAATGAATATGGGGAAATGATATTATTTAAGTCTACTAGGATACCTCTTTACCAACCATCACTAGAAATTCCATGATCCACCGTATGGACAAAAAAAATAGTGAAGGGATGTAAAATGTTAAATTAGAAGAATAAATCGGTGGTAGAGAGAATGAGGTGACCACTCATCGTAATCGATTTAACCACCACAAAATTTCTATAATTGAATAAAGATATATTAAAATGAATCCCAAGAAACACAGTAAAAGTACAACTCCCTCCATAAAACAAGCATTGATTTTAGTTCTTCATTATTATTAGAGCTAATAAGGGAAATAATTGGAGAACACATAAAATAATAAAAATAGAAGATGTGAGGTATGAAGAAGAAAAAAATATTAAGAGAGAACTAAAATTATATAATTAAATACACTATAACTATATTGGAAATGTACAAAAATACTACACCAATGATTCCAACCATTTGAAAAAGACAATATATACTCTGTTATAGTGGGAGGGGTAAAAAATGGATCCAATTATGTCCACATAATGAATGATCATGTATCCACTCCTAAATGGTAGAATATTAATTTTTTTTAATAAAAGTTTTTTCATTTTTAATCCTGCATCACTCGAAAAAGTTCAGCTTGATTGGACCACTTATATATGAGTTATGTCTTTTTGAGTTCAATATATTTAATATGGCCAAGTGACTATTCATATTCAAAAACTCTAAAATCCAATGCATTTATTTCCTTGAAAATGATGAAATTACACATGGAAACCTTAATAATAGTTGTTACTTCTAAGTTTTTATATCTTAATTTATAATTTTAGCTTATTTGGACCATTCCACATTGGTATATACACTCATCTTTAAATAATTTCAGATTCATCCCTAGTTTTCAAGGCCCGAATTCTGAGGTGGTTTTGGGCCTCCAATTGATGGATACATATTATGGTACAAAAAAGATAAAATATTTCCCAAGATGAAAGGAATCCTAAAAAAATTAATTTCAAAAATTAATTCATTATAGAAATGTTTATTTCTGAATTACAGAATAAAAATAAAACAGTTAAATCTAAAAATTAGGCAATTTTTTTACATTTATGCTGAAAATTAATCTAAAATAAAAAAATGTGAAATTTTCCATAAAATAAAAATATGCTTGGTTTAATTACATTGAATTAAAGAATAATATATATGAAAATTTTAGCTTCATCATTCCACCACACATAACCATTGCACATACAGGTAATCATCTATTACTGAGGTGAAAAAAACGTCCCACATTATAGATGACAATATATCTCAATTATCACATATTAGGTAATATCATGCCTCCGACATGGATAAAAATTCCCAAAATCAAAAATCATAATAATCCATTAAATTTAATGTTAATCCTCCTGTGCATAACAAACCTATCTCAATGTAAAAATATTTCTCTCTTCATTGATGTATTTTTTTTTCATGTTTTTCTCATTCCCAAGAACATGTGTGATATCTACCCTCTTGATTTATACTTAATATCTCTACTTAATAAATTAAAAAAATTATCAATAATGAGGTATATTACATAGTTTTTATTGAGGTTTAGGATTGATAGATTTTAAATGTCAAAGGATCAGAGGCATAATGAGGATGGTTAGGCTCTAAAGTGAAGTAAATGCATAAAAAATGTTTTTCTCAAGAATGGTGTTCTCCACAATCTGCTAAAAAATTAATCATCTAAAATCACCTCTTACATTATTTATGAAGTTGAAAATGGTAATTACAGCATCAATGACAAATTTATTCTCTATTTTCCTCATTTTAGTTTTGTTTCAGCTTGATTTCAGATATGAATTTCACTCTATAATCAATTTTTTTGAGGAAAAAGGGAGGCATCTTTTGATCTTTAAGAATTAGTGAAATCCCTACCCAATAATCTAAAGATATTTGGGTGACCCATACATCATTAAATTAGTAAAATTTATCCACAAAAGCATCAATAAATAATATCAATGTTTTTTCTTATAAAATGAAATAGATTCTTCAGGATAGTGATATAAAAATCATCTTCTCCCTCCCCCACACTTGTGTTCAACAATAATCCCAATTTTTACTTGTATATCAGGTATAAAATGGATAAATGTCTTATAATGTGGATTTATAAAATGGTATTTCATGGATTTTAGGATCTTAATAAATGTGAAATATAAATGTAGTCCAAATTGATAGTGAAATTAAAAAAAGAGATTTCAAAGTGGTGCCTTAATCATACTCAACACATTCCATGAACTCTTATAGCTTTGAAAAAGAGTAAAAAAATCAATTTCTATATCAAGAAACATGTCTCAAAACTCTCAAGAATGATAGAAATGTAAGAAGATGTCTAACATGTGTAAAAACATTTTTGGTTTGTCAATATTTCCAATTTTGACAGCACTAGTGAACATGAGTTTCACAATCAATCAAACTTCATCAAATGAAAAGATTGGAAATCAAGAAATGAAATATATTCTGACATCATCTAAATAATCAATCATTGAAATCAATCTATGTTTAAAAAAAAAATCCACGAGGGTTTTAATTTTCCAAAGTATTTGATTCATCTCCATAATTCTAAAAGCACAAAAAAAATAAAAATAAAAACATCAAAAAATTAAGAAAAAAATACAAAAAATAAAAATTAAACCACCTAGAAAATACTCAAAATAGATTTACATCCCTTGACACTTCTTCCATTTACTACCACCTTTTTAGTTAAATTTAGATTAATATTTTAATATTGAATTTTAATTTGTAAAAAACTAAATAAATAAAAGGAGAGACACATCTAGATTTATTTTTGATGTGGAAACATTTATTTAATCTCCAAAATACATCCAAATTATAGGTAAAAGAAGTAAATGAAAAAAATATAAAAAATAAAGAAAAAAAAATATAACAAAGAAAGAATGTAGCATCCCAGGTAAATATAGGATATTCCATTTTCATATTTATTAATATTTGTGAATTAAATATTAACATTACTTTAAATGGGATGATATTTTCAATGGAGTACATGACACTCAATAATGGGTTTCTCCGAAATCTGATGTTGCACACAGGGTTGAGTCATACTGAAAAATAATAATATAATACTATTTTAAATAGTAGTTAACCCATAGACATTGTACTAGCCGTAATGAGTAGAACTAACTAAAATTTTATTATACGTGTTTTTTAAATATCTTTACATTTATCCAATTAATTTTAGAGGCTTAAAATAGGAATGGATCCAATTTTAAGCATGAAAAATTCTAATATTTTTTAAAAGGATGATTTACCACCTTTTAAGGACGAACACTTTATAAATCTAGTTTTTGTCACTTTTATATTTTTTATTTTACCAAAATAATCTTTTTTCTTTAGAATAAAGACATAAAAATTTAATTTGGGTAGATTTTTGGTATTTTTATGATAATGTTAATTTTTTATGAATAGTGAAAAATACTGCATTTTTAATTCAAAATTTCATTTTAATATATATTATTTATATAGTTATGTTGTTATTTATATTGGTTTCAAAGTGTAATTGGATTATATTTTCACCATTTAATATAATTTTGGTTATTGTAAGTAATTTGACTTTGAAATTTGATATAAATTAGTGTCTACCTTTTGATAGTTATGATTTCATAAAAACACATTTTTTAGTTTTGAGAACATGAATTAATTTTAAATTAATTCATGAAAATTTTGTGTTTTGAATGTGTAAAAATGGATTACATATTTGGAATCAGGAGATCAAAATTGTGTAAATAGTTAACTTTTATTTTTAGACATTAAGAATAGTAACTCTAGTATATATTTTATTTACCATGGTTAAAGGGTAAATCTGGTAAATAAGGGTAAAAAATAAAATCATAATAATATTAAATTACCCTAACACATGTCCTAACCCAATTATATGGTACATGTATGACCATGAAAAACTTTGGGTATATTTTGGGACCCCATGGTGCCACTTGTATGTGAAAATATCACTATACAAAAATTAATTTGAAGTAGAGGAAAATGTAACATAAACATATATGTTTTAGTAAATAAAATTTATATTGGGTTATATAAGTGATATTTTCAACTATAAAGATTAATTAGAAAATTGAAAGTGTTTCCTACATCATGGTGTTTTATTTATAATTTTTATACATCAGATAAATAAATTGATTTATAACACAATGACGATGTAATGGTTACCTCATTGATGAATGTTTTAAATAAATGAGATTATATATATTAAAATAAATTAATTTTGAAACTTTTTATGACATAAATTTTTTTTATGGATGATTATATGTTGTTATCTTTGAATATATGAAGCTTTTTGGAATTTATAATGTTTTTATGGAGTTTTAAAGAAGTAATGATATGAATAGTATAAAAATTGGCATAAATGTGTTTTAAAAAAAAGGTAATATTTTTTTTAAATGATAAAATAGTCCTAAAAATATAAGATTTGAAAAAATGACATATATAATGTTAAAAATTTAATTAATTATCAAATTTTTGTCTCTTGGAATTTTTTTTAAATATATTAACCATATGGTATGAATATACAAGAAGACATGGTAAAAGTTAAATAAGTTAATAAAGGGCTAAAAAAATATAAGGATTAAAAAATATATAAAACCTATCATGTTATTATTGGAAGATTTTATTTAGAATTATATTACTATTATATTCAAATTTAATTAGTTTTGGACATTTTTAAATCGAAAATCAATTTTATAATAAAATAATACTTTCAAACTTTCCTAAAGAGCCCATCCTCCCTCTTATAAAAGGACACCACCTCTAACCCATTACTCACTCCTCTCTCGCCCCGTGGATCATCCGAAATATAATCCAATAAGCTCTAAAAATACTTATATTTCACCTATAATCCTTAATTTGGGCATAAGGCATTTCAATAAATCATTTTTGTTCAATCCAAAGGGAGTTACCCGATTTGAAGGTAATGCCTTATCTCAAGTTGTTTTCTTTTATTTTCCTTCTCCAACACTCTAAAATCTATTTATTATATTATTTTATAACAAAAAATTTATTATCAATATAAAATTATGTTTTTATGAGGTTTATTCAAAATACATATCCACACACCTCCATTAAATGGAACAAACATTTTGTTTATGTGGACAGCGAACTACTGCCACATGAAATGATGATTATTCAATTTTCTCCTACCGCCTATCATGGTGGCCATTAAAATGGAACTATATTTATATGTGATATGTATTATATTTATATTGTCTAAATGGTTTTTAATCATTTATACCATACCTTTATGGTTTCGATATTGTGTAAATACGCTAATTTCATCCGAGGAAGTGACGACTACCACCCCCTCAATGTGATATGACTCATTCATACCATACGTGGAACATATAAAGGTTGTAATTAATTAAATTATATATGATATTATACTATAATTATAATATACCTATGTATAATTAGGTTTTCATTACATTAAATATTAAATAGAAATGAAAGTAGCGTTCACGAGTACGTACGACTTACCGTCTTAATGAACAGTGCATTTCATTTCTTATCTCCAAATGTTATGTCCTATTATAAATATATATATATATATACTGAAAATATATGATATATATGATATCAAAATCATGAATATCATTATGTAGATAATTTAATTTAGACCATGTCGAAAACTTGTAATTATAAAAAGTTCAATTTTGACTCAAGTACCAAATATCGACAAAATGACCATTATTAACATAAATGATTATTTAATATTTATAACATAGTAATAATTGATATAAAAGGAATAATAAACATTAAAAAGGATTTGAAGAAAGTATAAATTAACTTTAGTTTATTATTCAAGATATTAATGAATGAACAATTCTATTTGAACACGAGGTAAGGGACTTCGTCTCAATCTCCTTTCATTGAGGCGTATTTCGATTTATACACTACATTATTTTATATGATGTATAAAATCCATTGACTTGTATTTTCATTCAAAAGCACTATTTTTCTATGAAGAATTTTACTAAAAGTCAAAAAAAGTATATTTTAAAGTACACGGTGACAACGACCTTTCCGACTCCACGAGAATTATTTTATATTTGGCTTCCTTAACAAGAAGTAATGTTTTTCAAAAGAAAACAAATACCATATACTCTTTTTTATGTATTTTGGTTTTGAAAATTCTTTTCGTAAGGGATTGATTATGTCAATATGTTGAAATTTTATATTTATATTGTAATGTGTAAATGTTTTCTTTCATTTTTGCTCAGTCATGTGTTATGATTATGTTCTGGTTCTTGGGCATTGTTTATACATACGTGGTTCTGTGATAAACTTAGGATGGGTGAGCCCGAGATAGCTCTCCAATGCATTGGGTAACGTGACAAAGGTAAACGTCAAAGGTTCTCCTAAGAGATTTAGGGAATATACTGTGACAAATATTCCAAACATAACTCCCTACATAGCTGTGAAAGCTATAACATAAGTATGTTATGGATGCCACATGTGACCTTTATGATTTATGATTTTATTTTTTATTCATAAATCTAATTATTTCTTGAGGTGTGTTAGAGAGATTTTGTTTTGTATGTATTGATGGACTAATGATTTATTTCTTTATTTTACAACCCTTACTGAACTTTTTTATGATCATCCCATGTTTTTGGATTTTATTTCACAAGGTATAAGGCAGAATAAGGGAAAGTTAAAATTCATGAAGATTTATAACAAGAAAATAATTCTTGTTTTATTTTTATAGTTATTATTTTACGAAAAAATGGATATTGAGTAGAAGTTTCTACTTATTAATATTTGAGATGTCATGTAATAGTTATGGATAAATTTTCTGAAACTCTATACCTAAAAAGATCCTCAATGTGAATTCTTGACTTAACTCATGATTTTTTAATGTTTAAGGCTGAGGCCTTATAGGTGGTATGAAAGGTCTGTTTAGAGACCTTTTGCATTAGTATATTGTAATATTTATATCCATAAATTAATATGTGGTAATATTGAAATGATATATCATTTACATATTACCATGTTTCTTCGCAAAAGATATTTCTATGTTCAGAATGGTTTTCTATAAAGGAAAGAGGGAAGCTATGATGGGACAACATTAATAGGAAAACAACCTTCCAAATTAGAAACCCAAGATAGTCGGAATCATAACTGAGCAGTTTGTTGCAGTGATGACATAATTAACTCAGTATATACATGGTGGTGGTCTCCATTCACAAGATTAGACAGATCATTCATAGAGGAACATGTCAGTAGATGAGCATTTCATGAGGCAACATTCCCTGTAATTCAGACGACCATTTGGCTCGATGATAGATGAAGGATGTATTAAAGCATTGGAGAAGAGTTTTTATGTCATGGGGTGTTCAGAACATCCAAAGGACATTCTTTTTGTTTACTATTTTAATGGTGAAGTCGATCAGTGGTGGTCTACGGTGAAAAATATCAGGGATAGTGAGGAGATTAATGATCTTGACTAGAATGAATTCAAAGGTATGTTTATTGAGAAATATTTCCCTATGGTGGTTAGAATTATGATGGAAAAACAATTATTGTAAATGAGGATGTAGGATGATTTAGTGGCTTCTTAGGAAGAAAAATTCACTCGACTGGCAAGGTATTCTCCAAATTATATATATGGTCTTGATTGCAAAGTCAATCATTTTTACTCAATATTAAATCAAAGTATCTAAGGGAATTAGATTCTCGTGAGTTCAAAAATTATGATATATATTTTTGATGGGCAGAGAAGGTGGAAATTGAGTTTACTGATGATCAGGTGTTCTTTGACAGACAACTGAATAAGAGGTCGAGGTGATAGATGAAAGGGAAGAACTCTTCAAAAAATTCTAATGGTATGAATCTTATGTTTTCAGTTTTTGAAAATTATGGTCGAAATCACACTAGGGAATGTCCTTTGAATTATGGTAAGTTCTACTGATGTTGTAAAATGGGACATAAGGCTCATAATATCCTTAAACGAGATCAGGGTAATGGTAAGAAAAATATAATTTATAATCAGTAAATGTTTTAAGTGCAATAAAATGGGTTATTCTATAAATGAGTATCCAAAGAAGAACTCAACTAAGGGAAAGCATCCGGACTACAAGAAAAAATGGTTGGTGAAATCCTTTTCTACTACCTCAGCAGATGTTGGGTCATCTAATGAAGTAGTATCAGGTACAATGTTTGTTTATTCATATTATGCTAATGTTTTTTTGACTCAAGATCTCCACATTATTTCATTTCTGAGAAATTTTCTAGTAAATTGGGAATTCCATCTCAATATATAAATCTTGAACTTATGGTAAAAACACTTGGAAGAAATGTTGAGACAAAAATAAATTTTAATAAGCTTCCTCTCATTGTGTGTGGAAGGAATCTACCTACAAACCATATTTTTTTCCCTCTAGTAGAGTTTGAAGTTATTTTGGGTATGGATTGGGCTTCCGTTTATCAAGCTAAGATTAACTACAGAGATAAAGAGGTTTTTTTTAGAAATAATTTCAGTTTGTGTACAAGAAGGAAACCTTAATTTTGATAACATGTCGAGAAGGGGAGAAACTAGTAAAAGATGGAAATGAATGTTACCTAGCACATATTCTTGAAAATAATGGAACTCTTCATGTTAATGATGTGCTAATGGTAAATGAGTATCTAAATGTTTTTTTTCTAATGGGTTTCTTCGTATAATACCAAATCATGAATTTGAATTTACGGTTTACTTAGTTCCTAGTGCTATTCCAATTTCAAAACCCCCTTATCGAATAGATCAGATTGAACTTTTAGAGTTCAAGAAGTAATTGCATGTGTTATTAGATAAGGTTCTTATTCGAACTAGAACATCATCATGTTGTTCTCTTATCTTTTTTTGTTAAAAAGAAGGATAATTTAATGATAGTTTGCATTGATTATACACCCTTGGATAACATAAATGTTAAGAACAAGTATCCTTTGCCTCATGTCAATGATTTTTTGATAATCTTTATGGAGCTCAATATTTTTTGATGATTTACTTGAGGTTAGGTTATCATTAGTTGAAAGTAAAAGAAGTAGACAATCTGAAGAACACATTTTGTACTAGGTATAGCCTTTATGAATTTGAAGTTTTTCCTTTTGGGTTAACCAATGCACCTGCTATACTCATGGATTTTATTAATAGAATTTTATGTGAGTTCATGGATATGTTTTTGGTTATGTTTATTGATGATATTCCGGGTTATTCCAAAAGTAAAGAGGAACATGAAAGTCATTTAAGGGTTTTCCTAAAAACCTTAAATGAAAAGAAACTATATGGGAAATTCATCAAGGGTGGGTTTTTTTACAACATGTTTCATTATTTGGTCACATAGTTTCAAAAAATGCATAAATCTTGATCCTGCTAAGAAAAAGTTGTCGACGAATGGCCATGACCCAAAAATATAACTGAGATATGTACTTTTCTTTGTTTAGAAAGTTATTAATAGAGGTTTGTTGAAAATTTTTCATGCTTATCTAGCCTGAAGACTAAATTAACTCAAAAATGTTTTAAGTTCATTTGGAAAAAATAACTTGATGATTGTTTTCAAGAATTGAAAAGGAGATTTGTGAATAATCCAATTTTGGAATTACCTTCGAGAGATGGAGGATTTGTTATCTATAGTTATGCTTCATTAAAAGGACTTGTTTGTGTCCTTATGTAGAATTACCAGGTAATTTCTTATGCTTCACATCATTTGAAACCTTATAAGTTAAATTATGCTACACATGATTTGGAATTAGATGATATTATTTTTTCATTAAAAATTTAGAGGCATAATCTGTATGGAGTAAAATATGAAATATATAATGACCACAAATGTTTGAAGTATATATTCACTCAAAATGAATTGAAAACGAGACATAGGAAATGGATGGAATTAATCAAGTATTATGATTTCACAATTGATTACCATCAAGGAAAGTAAAATAATATGGCTGATGCTTTGACTTGAAAAAGTAATGATACATTAACCATGATACTTTTGGAACAGTATACTTTGATTAATTATTTGATGATGTTTGGCATATATGTTGTTGGTACAGGGAATTACTTTGTTTTTTTTCATGTTTCAGTGCAATATCCCTCTAGTAGACTGAACAAAGAAAGCATAGAAAATGGTAGTGAGTTTCAAAAAAAGGTATAATTGGTTCTGAAGGGCAAGTTACCTGAATTTAACATTGATAAATATATTTTGTTAGGTTTGGTAAGAGATTATGTGTGCCTTCTGATTCATAGCTGAAGAAATAGTTTTTATGTGAAGCTTATAGTTCTACGTTTTCAGTTCGTCCTGAAAGTACTAAGATGTAAAAAGATCTTTGGGAGTATTACAGGTGGGATGGAATGAAAAGAGATATTGTTAACTTTACTGTAAAGTGTTTGACATTTCATAAGGTTAAAGCATAGCGGTAGTTACTGAAAGGTATGGTTCATCCTTTACCTATTCTTGAGTGGAAATAGGAAGATATATCCATTGATTTCATTGTGGGATTGCTAAAGATATCTCAAGGAAACAATACAAAATGGGTTATTGTCGATCAATTTGCTAAATATGATCATTTTCTTCCAATTTGAGATATAATGTCTATAGATCAACTTTATCTGTTGTATGTTAAAGAGATAATCAGGTTTCATGGAGTTTCCCTCTCTATTGTACCTGATCGGGATCCCAGGTTTACTTTCAACTTTTGGAAAGGCCTTCAAAAGATGTTGGGTACTGAAATAAATTTTAGTACATCTTTTCATCCTCAATCAGATGGGTAGTCCAAAAGAACAATTATGACATTTGAAGATATTCTACGTGCTTTCTTAGTGGATTTTTAGGGAATTTGAGATTGACATATTTCTGTGGTTAAATTTTCTTTATAATAAAACGTATCATTCCAGTATACTGGTGGCTCCATTTGAGGCATTATATGGAAAGATGTGTTAAACTATATCTTTTTGGGATGAAGTAGGTGAAAGTAAGTTTATAGGACCAGAATTGTTAGAAGAGATGGTATAAAAAGATCAGTTGAATCAGAAGAAAATGAGAATAGCTAAGAGTAGGCAAAAAAGTTATGCGATAACAAGAGGAAGGATCTTTATTTTGATGAAAGTGATCATGTCTTTATCAAAGTTTCTCCATGGAAAAGTGTGATGCGTTTTGGTAAAAATGGAAAGTTGAGTCCGTCGTTCATTAGACCCTATAAAATCTGGGAGATAGTTAGACCAGTTTCCTATAGAGTGGATTTACCTCCATGTTTATTTCAGTTAAACTACCTTTTTCTTGTTTTAATGTTATGATTGTATATGATAGATCCATATCATGTTTTGTGTCCATAGGTAGTTCAGTTAAAAGATAATCTTTCTTATGAGGAATAATATGAATAGATTCTTGACTGAAGAGAGAAAGTGTTGTAGAATAAGGTAATTCATTAGGAAAATATTTTGTAGAAAAATCATATATTTGAAGAGGAAACACAGGATTATGAGAATACAATGAGGGATAAATATCCCAATTTATTTGATATGTGAATAAAATTGTGAGGACGCAATTTCCAAAAGGGGAAATGATGTAACATCCCAGGTGACTAAAGGATATGAAATTTTCATATATATTAATATCTACGAATTAAATATCAATTTTACTTTAACGGGGATGATATGTTTGATGGCATACACGACACAAAAAAATTGGTTTCTCCAAAATCCCATGTTACACACAAGGATGAGTCACACTAAAAAATAATAATATAATATTATTTTAAATAGTAGTTAATTTCTAGATGTTGCATTGGTGTTAATGAACATAACTAATTAAAATATGATTATACATGTTTATAAAATTTCTTTACATTTATATAATAAATTTTAGAGGATGAAAAAAATTGATCAAATTTTATTCATAAAATACTCTAATATTCTTTAAAAGGATAATTTAAAACCTTTATATGGATAAAACTTCTTAAATCTAGTTTTGGTCACTATTATATGTTCCATTTCAAAAAATACTTTTTTTCTTTAGAAACGGGACATAAAAATTAACTTGGGTAAATTTTTTGTATTTTTCTGATAAAGTTCATTTTTATAAATAGTGAAAAATACTTCATTTTAATTCAAAACTACATTTTAATAAAATTTATTTATATAGATATATTTTTATTTTTATTTGTTTTAATGTGTATTTGGATTATATTTTTACCATTTAATTATAATTTGGTCATTGTATGTAATTTCACTTTGAAATCGGATATAAACAATTGTCAATCTTTTGATAGTTATTATTTCTTAAAAACATGTATTTTGGTTTTGACAATGAGAATTAATTTTAAATTAATTTATGAAGATTATTTGTTTTGAATTTGAAAAATTAGATTCCACATTTGGAATTAGGAGGTCTAAAGTTTTTAAATATTTAACTTTTTATTTTTATATATTATGAATAGTAACTTTAGTAAGTATTTTATTTACCATGGTTAAAGGTAAAATATGGTAAATAAAGATAAAAAATAATATTATAATAATATTAAATTACCCTAACACATGTGATAACTATATTGGATGATAAATATTTAACCATGGGCATCCTTGGGTCAATTTTGAGTCCCCATGAAGCCACTTGTAAGTGAAAATGACATTTTATAAAAATTATTTTAACGTTAAGGAAAATGTAACATAAACATATATCATTTAGTAAAATGAATTTATATGGGGTTATATAAGTGATATTTTTGAAGAAAAATAGTCATTAGAAAGATAATAATATTTTATAGATCATGGAAGATTATTTATAATTTTGAGGCATCATATAAATAAATTTATTTACGACACAATGATGATGTAATGAATACCTCATTAATGAATGTTTTAAATAAATGAGATATAAATGTTATAATAAATTTATTTTTAAACTTTTAATGCCAACAACGAATTTTATGGATGATTATGAATTTTTATATTTTAATTGTTGAAGTTTTTTCGAATTGATCATGTTCTTATGAAGTTTTAAAAATTCATGATATGAATATTATAAAAAATTGACATAAATGAGTTTTTAAATCAATTAATATTTTATTGAATGATAAAATAGTCCTAAAACTAAATTATTTATCCAAATTACATATATAATGATTAAAATTTTATTAATTATCCAATTTGGGTCTCTTTAAATTTTATTGTAAATATATATACCATATAGTATGAATATACAAAAGACATGGTAAAAGTTATATAAGTTAACAAATGGCTAAATAACAACGATAAGGATTTAAAAATATAAAAAACCTATAAAATAATTATTTTATGAACTTATTTTGAATTATAATCATCTTATATTTTAATTTAATGTGTTTTGGACCTTTTGAAACCGAAAATAATTTTTATAATAAATTAATACTTTCAAACATGCCAAAAGAGCCCCTCCCCCCTCTTATAAAAGGACACAACATCTATCCCATTACTGATCACACCTCTCAATCCCATTGGATCATCCAAACTCTACTCTAATAAGCTCCAATAATCCTTATATTCCACCTAGATGCCTTAATTTAGGAATACATTATTTCAATAAATCCTTTTTGTTCAAACCAAAGGGAGTTACCCTATTTAAAGGTAACATCGTCTCTCAAGTTCTTTTCTTTTATTTTCCTTCTCCAAACCCCTAAACTCTTTTTATAAAATTATTTTATAACTAAATAGTTTATTAAATATATTATGATGTTTTTATGATAAGGATTATAACAACACATCCACACACCTTCATATAATGGATACAAACATTTTGGTTCTACAGACGACGAACTACTACCTCATGAAATGACGATTGTTCAATTATCTCCTACCGCCTCTCATTGTGTCCATTGTGATGGAAATTTATTTTCTTTTGATATATATTATATTTATATTGTTTATATGATTTTTTATTTTTCATTTATATCATACCTTTATGGTTTCCATAATTGGTAAATATTATAATTTCATTTGAGGAAGTTCGGACTACCGTCCCCTCAAAGTGATATGACTCATTCATGCCAAATGTGGAATGTATAAAGGTTGGTGTTAATGAAATTATATATGATATTATATAGTAATTATAATATACCTATGTATAATTATGTTTTTTATATCATTAAATATTAAATATAAATAAAAGTATCATTCATGCGTATATACAACTTAATGTCTCCATTAACAGTGCCTTTCATTTCTTATTTCCAAATGTTATATACTATTATAAATACATATACATATACAATATATTTATATGATAAATATTATATATAAATCAGTATTATAATTCTAGAGATAATGAAATTTTGACCACATGGACAACTTGTAATTTTAATAAGTTCATTTTTGACTCGAGTTCCAAATATCGACAAAACAACCGTTATTAATTTAAATGATAATGTAATGTTTAAAATGTGATAATAAGTGATATAAAAAGAATAATAAACATGAAAAAGGTTTTGAAGAAAGTATAAATTACCTTTAGTTTACAATTGATGATATTAAATAATGAACGACTCAAGCCGGACATGAGGTACGATACTTCGTCTCAATCTCCTTTCATTGAGGTGTATGTTGATTTATACACAACTTTCTTTAATATGGTGTATAAACTCATTTGAAATTTATTTTCATTCAAAGGTAATCTTTTTATATGAAGTGTCTTAGTAAATGAAAAAAATTGTTTATTTTTAATGTATGTGGTGACAACGACCTTTTTGTCACCGTGAGCATTATTTTATTTTTGGCTTCCTTAAAAAGATGTAATATTTTTAAAAGGAAAATAAATAATATATATTCATTTTATGTATCTTGTTATTAAAAATGGTTTTGGGAATGAATTGATTATGTCAATATATTAAAATTTTATATTGTGATTTCAATGTGGAAATGTTATCATTACTCTTTTCTTGTTCATCTGTTATGATTGTGTTATGGATCGTAGGAATTTTTTTCACATTCAGGTGGTTTCATGATAAAACATGGGTGGGTGAGCCTAATATAACTGTAACACCCGAGACTTTTATGTTATATAAATCATCAAAGGAATATTTTTCTAAACAACACCTGCTTGGCTTTCTTTACACGAAATCACGACCTTCCCCGATAGCTTGCATCGTACGCAATACCGTGATTCACTAAACAACGATATACTATTAAAATATTATTAAAACTAGCCGTTATGAATAGTAATAACCACTTTTTGAAATTTTATAAATTTTATTTTTTAAAATGGACATCACTTTTGGATTCGTAATATCGAAATTAGCCTAGGGTGAAATTTTGGTATTTTTCTAAAAACATTCAATTTTTGATGAATAGTGAAACCACTAAGTGGTAGTTAAAAAACTGAATTTTTCATAAAACTTAATTTTACCGCTTTTGTGAGTAGAATTCCAAAAATCTAAGAGACACGGTTGATGCCAGTAAGTAAAATGTGGTTCAATCAGATGAAAATAATTTTTGGTGAATAGTAACATTTTACTTTTATTTACCACGGTTAAAAGTATATAGGGTAATTAAGGGTAAAAATGATATTATTATTACCCTAAAACATGTCCTAATTCTATTGGATAAGTTTAATTCGACCAAAAACAAACTTAGGAATAAAATATGACCATTTAGGCCCACTTGGATTAGATTAGGACATTTATTATTAATTTATTTAAAGATGGGTTAAAATAGTTAAAATCAATGTTTAATAACTAAATAATATTTAATATGGGATTATACATAAGATAAATTCGACTATAAATATTCATTAGAAATCTAAAAAGATTTCCTACATAATGGTATTTTGATTGTAATTTTTATAAATTAAATAATTTAATTTATTTATGACACAACGATGATGCAATAATTATCTTATTAATGAAATATTGACATAATTGATTTTATAAATACCCAAATAAATATAATTTCAGACTTTTTATGAATTCCACTAATTTTATAGGTCAATATTACATGTTAGTATTGATTTAATTAACTTTTTTTTAACGTATCATTCTGTTATGATTTTCACAAAAATCAATTACTAAATAGTGTCAAAATTGAAATAAAATAGTTTTTAAAATAAATATTATATAATTAATTGTTATTTTATTCCTAAAAATATAAGGTTTGGCCAAATGACTTAGATAAGGTTATATATATTAATAATAAACAACTTGGGGTTCGTTTGGCTGCTTATAGTAAGTTTATTAACCTTATAGTATTAGAACACAAGAAGACACGATAAAAGTAAAATTATTTAACTTAATGTTAAATCTACATGATAAGGTTAAAATAGGAACCTAAACTTTTCTAAATTCTATTGGATGAGAGTATTTCGACCCATACCCACCTTATCCTCTAAATAAATCAATTTTGAGCTATTTAAAACCGAACTTGACTTTATAAAAAAAATTATATTTTTAGTTATTCCAATGGTGCCCCTCTCCTCCCTTATAAAAGGGCACCTCCTCCCTCTCTTCCTGACACCACTTTGAGCCTTCAAGCTCAGCCAAACCCTTCCACATTCTCCTATACACTTCCCTAGAGACATATTAGAGGTTCTGGTCTTCTTCAAAGACCTATTTTAGTGCCCTAAATGGAGGTCTCAAAGAAGCACTTCAAAGAATAGGTAATGTCCGTTACCGATTCTTTCATCTTTATTTCTTCTTCCACTTCTTCTTATTTAGTTGTTTCATTATGAAGTAATAAAATAAGTATCAATAATATACTGATATGTTGTTATAAGTATTAAACAACCCTATTTCAATATCTATCCATCCTACGGAAAAAGAAATCACCGCGCGTGCGTACGTACGGAATACCGTCTCCACGCCGTGGTGTAATCTATTTTCCACCACCACCTTACATGGATTGGTATAATGGTGTAAATAATGATTAAATATGACTATTATAAAGTGATAATGATTCTTAAATAGTATAAATACACTCCAATACATTTCCACGATCATAGGAATGATATCATCACTCGTGCATACGTACGGAATACCGTCTCCACGATGTGATGCGACTCGTTCTACATGATCTTCATTTCATAATGATTATATAAATGAATTGAATGAATGAATATTATATATATTTCACTAATAACATTCTGGAAATGAGGTATCTATAACCTAAAGAGAAGAATAAGAATTTATTCGACAAAACACGCATAAGAAAAAAAAGTTATAAACACCTGAATAACAAGTAGCAATGAAATATTACTACTAAGAAGCTATGAATATGACCAAATATGATATAATAAAAACAAGTATGATTCTGGAATAAGTCAATAACATTATTTAAATCATTATACATGAGGTTCAAACACATACAAAGCATATCGGACCTAAGGTAATGGAAAATATCACAATCTAATTTTTATCTGAGATTGTTTATACTTTGGCATTTACTGGGGAATATTTTATCATCCACGTCCATGTTTCCTAAATATGTAATATTATTTCCATCCACCTATAATTGTTTAAATCCGATTTTACCCTTCGGTGAGTTTTTAGTAAAGGATATGAAAGGAATCTTTTGTCGTTTTTCGTACGAGGTACTTTTTGACTTTTCCGACAAAAAGTACGAGAAGAATGTTTTTTTAACTTATACGACATGAATGGATTTTTAAAACAATATTTCCAAGAATATTGCTTTACAAGTTTTCAAGTTTATTTTTAATCAAATTATTTTAGTATAAAATTGTATGACATGTTAAGAAAGGAAAAATGTTTTTGAAGTAGAAATGATATTTTCCTCAAGAAGGGAGTTCAAGTGTTTTATCAAAATTATTTTCCATATATGATAATATAGGGTTCTGTTTCTATCCCTATTATTACATGGATTTGATTATGTTGTGATGGAAATATTTTTATGAATTCCTTTATCTTATATTAATTGTTTTATGATGTCATGTTGTTTAAGAATCCCATTTTTACTACATGGGTTATGCAATGATATATGATTTATGATTTTGTGGAACACATAAGAATGGTAACATTATGATATGGGTGGGACCTATATCTCCCTCCAATGCATTGGGTAAAGATTTTATATCTCATGAGATAGACATGGCTGGAACGGTAGGTTATACCGGTTCAGTGAAACAGGACTGAAACGAGGGTGACTCGGTTCAGAAATGGACTTTTCCCACTAAGATAGTCTTGGCAATGAGTCTTGACTAATAAGAAATGATTCTCTATGATTATGTGTGTATGCCACAAGGTTTCATGTTTTAAGTTATTATTATTGGGATTACATTTCAATTCTATGATTTATCCCATGTTATGATATTATGATCTCTTTTGCAGGTTAATATTTCCAAAAGTTATGTTCTTATGTATATGATGTGATTAATATTTCTTTTATTTACCCTTACTGAGAATTTGAGCTCACCCTTTTGTATGTTTTATTTCCCCAGGTCAGGAATAAGGTTTTTAAGTAGAATATGCCAAAAAAGGGACTCTAGATATGATGAAATAAATGGGAGGAAAAGTAGATGCTTTATGAACCAGTTGTTTATGTTTCCCAGTATCTAAAGACACTATACCTATACAATCCTTTATTGGTTTTGTTATATGTTGTAATAAGTGTGCTTCAATTCTGATGTAATAACAATTTATGTAAAGTATGTGTCGTTGTAGTTGGTATTAGAGGAAAGGTATAGTCAAACTTTGGAAACTAGGATGTGAAAGCCTTAGTAAAAACCCTAAGGATAAGTCTAAGCATAGAACACAATCTTAGTGTTTTAGAAATGGCCATGAATAACCTAGGATAAGACCTTAAGTGGGAAATTTTATTCTTGATTATGTGGTTTTCCTATTATAATTAGTGTTTCTCACACTATTCTTCTTGGTTTTAGTCAATGTCTGGAACCCGAAGGAACCGTGTTAATGTGGAATGCGAAGGGCAATGTAATGATTGTCCCCCCTGAGCAACCAAACGTTATGGGAGCTGGAATGAAAAATCTTGTAGCCATGCTCACACAACTTTCTCAAGCTATGAATCATGCAGGACTTCCAAACGAGAAAAGGAAGGAGAAACTTTCTGTTGAATCCTTCATGAGACAGCGTCCACCTTCATTCAGCGGGTCTACTGATCCATTAGTTGCTGAACAATGGATTAGTACTACTGAAAATATATTTTCAGTTCTTCAATGTTCTGAGCATGATAATGTCATCCTAGCAGTGTATCTTTTGGAAGGTGATGCTGATCAATGGTGGAATATTATTAAGAATACGAGGCAAAGGGATGAAATTGAGTCCATGGAATGGGACGATTTCAAGAACTTATTTTTCAATAAGTACTTTCCTCTTATTCTCCGAACAAAGATGGAGAAAGAGTTTCTTGAACTGATGCAAAAGGATGATGAATCTGTTGGTACCTATGAAGCAAATTTTACAAGACTTCCCAGGTACACTTCTGGTATTATTATCCAACCTGAGAGTAAGATCAATCGATTCTTTAGTGGCTTAAAACCAAGTCTTCGAAGGGCCTTAGCCATAAGGGACTTCAATAGCTACGAGGAAATTGTTCGATGTGCTCTCAAAGTTGAGATAGAGATTGGAGTAACCCATCAGTCATATGGGTTTGATAAGAAGAGGAAAATGGAATTCAAAGGAAAATATAAAGAGCACACTGAAAAGAAGATGAGATTTCCCTTATGCTCAAAGTGTAGAAAGAAACATGGAGGGAGTTGTCTTAAAGGGACAAGTAAATGTTTCAAATGTGGAAAGGAAGGTCATCGGGCATTTAAATGCCGCAATGATGGGAAGAAGATGTCTAATGATGAAAAAAAAGGAAGGGATACACAGAATGACCCTACAACACTTCAATGTTTCAAGTTCAAGGAGATGGGACATTATGCCAATAAATGCCCTAATCCAAGGGTTGATGATGATGGTCGACGTCAACAAAATCTTAAGGCTAAAGACAAAGTAAAGTCACATGCAATTTCTATCAGCGATGTGGAGTACGATAATGATATGGTGAAAGGTACACTTACCATCCACTCTAAAGTAGCAAATGTTTTATTTGATTTTGGATCCACCCACTCCTTTATTTCTGAAGAATTTTCTAAGGTTATCACCGTATTACCTCAACTATTAGATGTTGAGTTAGCTGTGACAACACCTAATGGCACAACAGTCGCATCAAATGTTTATAATTCTTCTCCGATTGAAGTTTGTGGGAAAGTGCTTCCTGCAAATCTTGTGATCCTTCCTATAATAAAATTTGATGTGATTCTTGGAATGGATTGGCTTTCTCTACATGGAGCTCATATCAATTTCCAAAGAAGGGAAGTCACATTTCATATTCCAGATCAATCTATGATCGTCTATCGATGCAAGGATGAACATAACCTTCCAATGAAAATTTCTTTCATTTTATGGGTATTGATTCCACTAAATGAAGGTTATTTATCTCAAATGGTTGGTGAGAAACTCACGATTAATAATATTCCCATTTTACAGGAGTTTGATGATGTCTTTCCGGAGGAATTACTGGGTCTTCCACCGAATCGTGAAGTTGAGTTTTCAATAGAACTCGTACTGGGTGCTTTGCCTATTTCAAAGACACCTTATAGAATGGCCCCAATTGAGTTGCAGGAATTGAAGAAGCAACTCCAAGAGAATCTTGATAAGGGGTTCATACGTCCTAGTGCATCACCTTGGGGAGCACCTGTTCTGTTTGTTAAGAAGAAAGATGGATCAATGAGACTCTGCATTGATTATCGAGAACTTAACAAGATCACTATCAAGAACAAATATCCTCTCCCGCGCATTGATGACCTATTTGACCAACTACGCGGAGCTCAATAATTTTCCAAGATTGATCTTCATTCAGGGTATCATTAATTAAGGGTCAAAAGGGAGGATATACCAAAGACGGCTTTCCTTACAAGGTATGGACACTATGAATTTATAGTGATGCCATTTGGTCTTACTAATGACCCGGCTATCTTCATGGATCTAATGAATAGATTCTTTAGATACTATCTTGATCAGTTTGTGGTAGTCTTTATAGACAATATTCTTGTCTATTCAAAGAGCAAGGAATAACATGAAGATCACTTGAGAATTATATTGAAGACCCTGAGAAAGGAGAAGCATTATGCCAAATTTACCAAGTGTGAATTTGGGCTTCAAAAAGTTTCATTTTTGGGTCACATAATCTCAAAAGAGGGGATATCTGTGGATCCAGCAAAAACAGAGGTTATCGAAAGATGGTCGAGACCAACAACAGTAACCGAGATCCGAAGTTTTCTTGGTTTGGCTGGATATTATTGACGTTTTGTGAAAGATTTTTCACGATTATCTAATCCACTCACCAAGTTGACTCAGAAAGGAGTTAAGTTTGTTTGGACAGAAGAATGTGAAGAGAATCTCAAGGAGTTGAAAAGAAGGTTATCCAGTGCACCTATGCTCACACTACCTTGTAGTGGAGAAAGGTTTGTGATCTACAGTGATGCATCCAAGAAGGGATTGGGGTGTGTTCTTATGAAAAATGATATGGTGATAGCTTATGCCTCACGACAGTTGAAAATACATGAGAAAAATTAACCAACTCAGGATTTGGAGTTAGCTGCGGTAATCTTTGCATTAAAGATTTCGAGGCATTATATTTATGGGGAAAGGTGTGACATTTATACTGATCATAAAAGTTTAAAATATATTTTCACACAAAAGGAGATGAATATGCGCCAAAGAAGATGGTTAGAGATGATTAAGGATTACGACTGCTCAATCCATTACCACCCTGGGAAAGCAAACAAGGTGGCAGATGCATTAAGTCGACAAGACCATTCCAGTTTATCCATGATGAGGATCACAAAAGATCCAATATTTATGGATTTACAAAGGATAGATCTTAGAAATATAATGGAAGGGGAAAAATATTATCTTTCTCAAATTAATTTTCAACCATATATACATGTGAAGATTAAAGAGGCACATAAAGAAGATGTCGAGTTACAAAAGAAGGTGAGGAATGTTCCTGAATTCAACCTTGATTGTGATGGGATAATAAAGTTCAGGAATCAGGTTTGTGTTCCTCCCATCCCCAAATTAAAGAAGGAGCTGCTGGATGAGGCTCATAGTTCTTCATTATCTATTCATCCTAGAAGCACGAAGATGTATAGGGACCTGAAAGAGTACTTCTGGTGGGATGGCACGAAAAGAGATGTTGCTGAATATGTCTCTCAATGCTTGGTTTGTCAACAAGTTAAACTTGAGAGACAGAAGTCTAAGGGGATGTTACAACCATTACCCATACCCGAATGGAAATGGGAAAACATCACTATAGACTTTGTCCCAGGACTTCCTAAAACATACAAAGTCAATAATGCTATCTGGGTCATAGTTGATCGTCTTACAAAATATTCACACTTCATTGCTATTAGAGAGGATTTCTCTCTGGATCAGCTTGCCAGGATATATGTAAATGAAGTAGTAAGATTGCATGGAGTACCACTTTCTATTATATCTGATCGGGATCCGAGATTTACCTCGAAGTTCTGGCGAAGTCTTATGCATACTCTAGATACAGAGTTGTGTTTCAACACTGCTTATCATCCTAAAACAGACGATCAGTCTGAGAGAACAATTCAAACTCTAGAAGATATGTTGAGAGCTTGATCTATGGATTTCAAAGGTGGTTGGGATCAGCACCTACCATTGGTGTTTTTTTCTTATAATAATAGCTTTCACTCCAGTATTCAGATGGCTCCTTATGAAGCTCTCTGTAGAAAGAAATGTTGGACTCCAACTTGCTGGGATGAAGTTGGGGAAAGAAAGCTTTTAGGACCCGATCTTGTTGATGAAATGGTAAAAAAGGTCAGATCTATTCATCAACACATAAGAGCATCTCAGAGTCGACAGAAAAGTTATGCCGACAGCCGAAGAAAAGACCTAGAGTTTGAAGTGGGTGGTAAAGTGTTGTTACAAATATCTCCCTGGAAGAGGGTTATGAGATTTGGAAAGAAGGGGAAGTTGAGCCCTAGATATATCGGTCCTTTCGAAATACTGGATCGTGTTGGGAAGGTAGCTTACCGATTGGCACTTCCACCGAATCTCTCTCAAGTTCACGATGTGTTCCATGTATCTCTCTTGAGAAAGTACATACCCGATCCTTCACATGTACTCAGCTCAGAAGTTGTACCGCTGGAGCAAGATCTTTCTTATGAAAAAAAAACTGATAGAGATTCTAGATCGTAGTGAAAAAGTCCTACGAAACAAGACCACTCGATTGGTGAAAGTTTTATGGAGGAACCACCAATTAGAAGAAGCTACATGGGAGCTTGAGGATGTGATGAGGGAGAGGTATCCTCATCTGTTTGTTACAAAGTGACGAATTTCGAGGGCGAAATTCATTTTAAGGGGGGTAGAATGTAACACCGAAGACATTTATGTTATATAAATCATCAAAGGAATCTTTTTCTACACGACACTTGCTTTTCTTTCTTTACACAAAATCGCGACCTTCCCCGATAGCTTGTGTCGTACGCAATACCAAGTTTCACTAAACAACGATATACTATTAAAATATTATTAAAACTAGCCGTTATGAATAGTAATAACCAATTTTTGAAATTTTATAAATTTTATTTTTCAAAATGGACTTCATTTTTGGATTCGTAATATTGAAATTATCCTAGGTTGAAATTTTGGTATTTTTCTGAAAACTTTCAATTTTTGATTAATAGTGAAACCACTAAGTGGTAGTTAAAAAACTGAATTTTTCATAAAACATAATATTACCGCTTCTGTGAGTGGAATTTCAAAAATCCGAGAGACACAATTGATGTCAGTAAGTAAAATGTGGTTCAATGAGATGAAAATAATTTTTGGTGAATAGTAACTTTTTACTTTTATTTACCACGGTTAAAAGTAAATAGGGTAATTAAGGGTAAAAATGATATTATTATTACCCTAACACATGTCTTAATTCTATTGGATAAATTTAATTCGACAAAAAAAACTTAGGAATAAAATATGACCATTTAGGCCCATGTGGATTAGATTAGGACATTTATTATTAATTTATTTAAAGAAGGGTTAAAATAGTAAAAATCAAAGTTTAATAACTAAATGATTTTTAATATGGGGTTATACATAATATAAATTCGACTATAAATATTAATTAAAAAGATAAAAAGATTTCCTACATAATGGTATTTTATTTGTAATTTTTAGAAATTAAATAATTTAATTTATTTATGACACAACGATGATGCAGTAATTATCTTATTAATGAAATATTGACATAATTGTTGTTATAAATACCCAAATAAATATAATTTGAGACTTTTTATGAATTCCACTAATTTTATAGGTTAATATGACATGTTAGTATTGATTTAATTAACTGTTTTCGAACTTATCATTCTGTTATGATTTTCACAAAAATAAATTACTAAATAGTGTCAAAATTGACATAAAATAGTTTTTTAAAAAAATATTATATTATTAATTGTTAATTTATTCATAAAAATCTACGGTTAGGAAAAATGACTTAGATAAGGTTATATATATTAATAATAAACATCTTGGGGTTCGTTTGGCTGCTTATAGTAAGTTTATTAACCTTATAGTATAAGAACACAAGAAGACACGGTAAAAGTAAAATTATTTAACTTAATGTTAAATCTACATGATAAGGTTAGAATAGGAACCTAAACCTGTCTAAATTCTATTAGTTGAGAGGATTTCAACTCATCCCCACCTTAGCCTCGAAATAAATCAATTTGGAGCTATTTAAAACCGAACTTGACTTTATAATAAAATAATATTTTTAGTTATTCCAAAGGTGCCCCTCTCCTCCCTTATAAATGGGAACCTCCTCCCTCTCTTCCTCACACCACTTTGAGCCTTGATGCTCGGAAAAACCCTGCAAATTTCTCCTCTCCACTTCCCTAGAGACATCCTAGAGGTTCTGGTCTTCTTCAAAGACCTATTTTAGTGCCCTAAAAGGAGGTCTCAAAGAAGCACTTCAAAGAAGAGGTAATATCCGTTGCCGATTCTTTCATCTTTATTTCTTCTTCCACTTCTTCTTATTTAGTTGTTTCATTATGAAGTAATAACATCAGTATCACTAATATACTGATATTTTATTATAACTATGAAACAACCCTATTTCACCATCTATCCATCCTACGGAAAAAGAAATCACCGCGCGTGCGTACGTACGGAATACCGTCTCCACGCCATGGTGTAATCTATTTTCCCCCACCACATTACTTGGATGTGTATAATGGTGTAAATAATGAATAAATATGACTATTATAAAGTGATACTGATTCTGAAATAGTATACATACACTCCAATACATTTCCACGATCATAGGAACGATATCATCACTCGTGCGTACGTACGGAATACCGTCTCCACGATGTGATGCGACTCGTTCTACATGATATTCATTTCATAATGATTATATAAATGAATTGAATGAATGAATATGATATATATTTCACTAATACCATTCTGGAAATGAGGTATCTATAACCTAAATAGAAGAATACGAATTTTTTCGGCAAAACACGCATACGAACAAAAAGATATAAACACCCGAATAACAAGTAGCAATGAAATATTAATACTAAGAAGCTAATAATATGACCAAATATGATATCATTAAAATAAGTATGATTCTGGAATAAGTTAATAACATTATTTAAATCATTATACAGGAGGTTCGGACACGTACAAATCATATCAGACCTAATGTAAGGGAAAATATCACAATCTCATTTTTATCCAGGATTGTTTATACTTTGGCATTTACTGGGGTGTATTTTATCATCCACATCCATGTTTCCTCAATATGTAATATTATTTACATCCACCTACAATTTTTTAAATCCAATTTTACCCTTCGGTGAGTTTTTAGTAAAGGATATGAAAGGAATATTTTGTCGTATTTCGTACGAGGTACTTTTTGACTTTTCCGACAAAAGTACGAGAAGAATGTTTTTTTAACTTATACGGCATGAATGGATTTTTAAAACAATATTTCCAAGAATCTTCCTTTAAAAGTTTTCAAGATTATTTTTAATCAACTTCTTTTAGTTTAAAATTGTATGACATGTTAAGAAAGGAAAAATGTTTTTGAAGTAGAAAGGATATTTTCCTCAAGAATGGAGTTCAAGTGTTTTATCAAAATTATTTTCCATCTAAGATAATATAGGGTTCCGTTTCTATCACTATTATTACATGGATTTGATTATTTTGTGATGGAAATATTTTTATGAATTGATTTAACTTATATGAATAGTTTTATGATGTCATGTTGTTTAAGAATCCCATTTTTACTACATGGGTTATGCAATGATGTATGATTTATGATTTTGTGGCACACATAAGAATGGTATCATTATGAGATGGGTGGGACCTATATCTCCCTCCAATGCATTGGGTAAAGATTTTATATCTCATGAGATAGACATGGCTGGAATGGTAGGTTATACCGGTTCAGTGAAACAGGACTGAAACGAGGGTGACTCGGTTCAGAAATAGACTTTGTCCACTAAGATAGTCTTGGAAATGAGTCTTGACTAATAAGAAATGATTCTCTATGATTATGTGTGTATGACACAAAGTTTCATGTTTTATGTAATGATTATTGGGATTACATTTCACTTATATGATTTATCCCATGTTATGATATTATGATCTCTTTTGCAGGTTAAGATTTCCAAAAGTTATGTTCTTATGTATATGATGTGATTGATATTTCTTTTGTTTACCCTTAATGAGAATTTGAGCTCAACCTTTTCTATGTTTTATTTCCCCAGGTCAGGAAGAAGGTTATTAAGTAGAATATGCGAAAAAAGGGACTCTAGATATGAAGAAATAAATGAGAGGCAAAGTAGATGCTTTATGAACCAGTTTTTTATGTTTCCAAGTTTCTAAAGACACTATACCTATACGGACCTTTCTTGGTTTTGTTATATGTTGTAAAAAGTGTGCTTCAATTCTGAAGTAATAACAATGTATGTAAAGCCTGGTTCATTATAATAAATCTCTAATTAATTGGGTAATTTGATGGAGGTAGACATTAATGTTTCTCCTAATAGATTTAGGGAATATACTATGATGAGTATGATAAACATAAGTCCCAACGTTGTAGTGAAAGATAAAAACTAAGTACATTATCGATGCCACATGTTACATTTATGATTTATGATTTCTATGTGTTATTCAAAAATAGTATGATTTCATGAGGGGTGTTAAAAAGATTATGTGTTGTATGTATTTATGGACTAATGATTTCTTTCTTTATTTTATAACACTTACTGATATTTTTATGCTTATCCCATTTTGTTAAAATGTTTTTCATAGGGTATAAGGTAGGGTAAGAGAATGGAACAATTCAAGAATATTTATATCAAGAAAATAAATGAAGTTTTATTTTAAGAGTTTTTATTTTATGAAAATATGTATACTGAGTAGATGTGTCTACTTTTTAATATTTGAGATGTAATGTAAGAGTAATGGCCTAATTATCTAATACTATAAACCCAAATATATCCTCAATGTGAATTATTGACTTAAATAATTTTTTTTAATATTTAATGCCATGTCCTTATAAAGAAAATTGACAATTTTTTGTTTGACCACCGTGTGAGTGCTAGGTTTATACTTCCCCTAGTAAGGTAGTTGAAGTGGTTTAACCACAGTATGTTGGTGGATGAGGTTTCATACTTATAAAATAATGGATATTATTTATCCTAGGGATATTCATATAAAAAAGTAATGAAGGAACCCATGGATAGAGTAAATCAACTCCTCCCTATTATAATGTGGTATAACTTGAATGATAGGGGAAAGAGGAAGAATGTGTCCTCTTTGTTCCCTGCCACTACCTGCGTGGCCTCTTTGAATTCAACATTTAGGGGTTTCTCATGTAATTTTATTTTAAAACAATTAAAAAAAGGGGACATCAAAAAATATTTCCACTTTGATATGATTAAATCATGGAGAATCAATGAATAAAACTTCCCCTTAAATTAGGTCATCCTAAAACACAATCTCTTCCAGTAAGGACACTAGGAAATATTTTTTTTCAGGGACTTCTCCATGTTATTACAAATAAATAGAGAGGTATATAGGTACTTATTATTACTTGAAAAATATGGGAGGATCACATACTTTTTGGTATTTAATAAAATCTAACTACTGATATTTAGAATTATATTGTGTATCAACAATTGTATTACCTGACATGTCTACATCAGAAACCTCATCAAAAAATGTACAAGAAGAATAGATTGGATCTTAAAGTATCCCATAGATTATTCAACACCATATTCTAGTTTAATAAGTCTTACCTCATATTCTTCAACATATTTTTTTTTGTTCTGATAATTGTACATTGGATTCTTAAATGAAGGTATAAAGGTAGTTCAATTTCTTGTTAAACTCCCCCTTATTCTAAGGTTATATTCATCATATTCTTTATAAATTCACCACAGATACCCAAATAATCACTATACCAAGCATATGAAAAATAACGAAATAAATCCATACTGGTCTAAAAAAATAAATACATTCAATGAAGCACTTTTTTTATTTTTTTTATTTTTATTTTTAATTTTGTTTGTTTTTTTGATAAATAATGTGCGTAAGAACTTGGACTCTCTAGAAAAAAATGAAAAATTGATTTAAGTAGTTTACTCATGAACCAATATTCAAATAATTTCTTATTTTCCCTATAATGAATCATATTTTCACATCCTAGTGTTGATTTTAAGGAGGCCTCTTATAATAAACTATCTTCTTATTGTCACTAGTATTAACTGAATAATATAAAATTATAGAACTAATATATATTGGGGGTGTTTTAAAAGATAAATAAAATATAAATATTATATATATAAATGAAATGAAAAATATAATAATGTTATAATAAGAAATGAATTGGTCGTTCCCGACGGTTGAAATCATTGTTCAAAAAAGATCTCAATATTTAAATCAATGAGGAGATCAATACATGTCACACCTCACCTTCTCGTTTGAAATGTCATCACCCCATACCAATAATGACACAAATGGGTTAATTATTTTTGTTATGTAATATAGGATATATCTTCCCCAACCATCACTAGTCATGCCATGCTCCACCGTATGAAAAATATAAATAGTGAAGAGAAGGAAAATGATTAATGAGAAGAAGAACTCAGTGGTAGAGAAAATGGGGTGGCCACTAACTAAAATTGATTTAACAACCATATAAATTACTATAATTGAATAAATAGATACAAAAATGAATAATAAGAATCTTTATCAAATCACTATTACCTTAGTCAAACAAGATCCAATGTCAGTTCACTATTTTTTTCTGGATTTGAGAAGCGAAAACTGTGGGAGAACCCATAAAATAATAAAAATGAAAGAAGGGAGGTATGAAGTAGAAAAAAAATATATTAAAATGGATATGAAATTAATTAATTAAATACACAAAAAATATACAGAAAATGGAAAAAAATATACCCATAAGTTACCAACCAATTAAAAATGAGAATTGAAATTCTTTTATAGGGAGAGGGGGTGAATGTAATGGATCCAATTATATCAACAAAATGAATACATGTGTATTCCATAATAAATGAAGGAATACTAAACTATTTTATTCATTAGAGTTGTACCATTTTTTATCTCGTATCCATCAAAAAACATTCAGCTAAATTGGCTTAATTATGTAGTACTTTTAGCGATTTGAGTCTAGAATATTTAATCTAGCCAAGTGACTCTTCATATTCTAAAACTCACAATTCTAGTGCATTAATGTCCATTAAAATGAATAAATTAAATGTGTATAACTTAATAAAAGTTGTTTCTGTATAGATCTTCTATCTTCATGTATAATTTGAGCTCATTTGAGCCACCCCACAATGGGATATATGCTCATATTTAAATAATTCTCGATCCGTGCATAGTTTTTGAGGACTGGATTGTGAGTTGGTTTTGGGACTATAATTTTTGGATTGAGATTCTTTTCTAGAAAGATGAAATATTTCCCATGATTTAATAAATTCGAAAAAAATTAATTTCACAATTTTATTTAATATATAAATCTTATGGATAAATTACAAAATAAAATAAAATAGAGAAATCCAAAAATTAGGCATTTTTTAAATTTATGCTCAAAATTATTCTAAAACCTAAAAATGTGAAACTTTCTAATAAAATAATAATATGGTTGTTTTAATAACATTCAATTACAGAATAAAATATGTGAAAATTTTAGCTTCATTAGTTTCCATTCGGATCCACAACTTTCAACCCCTTAATCATGTACCATACAATTTTAATTTATCTTAATAATAAAACAATAACTAATTTTCAGATGAGGATATATAGAATGATAAATGGTGAACATATATCCACCTATGTCCTATAAAGATTAACATAGATGATTAGTTCCACTAATATCTATGTGATCATAGGAACTTGAGACAAGTCACTATATATATAACCATAACTTACTCCATCCCAATAAAGTAGGGTAGGAAAGTTTATGGTCTCTGAAATCATCAACCATATATAAATAAATTAAAAGGGAGAGTAATAAGTGGTCAATGATGTTTTACATTACTAGAATACATTAATTAGTTACTTCCACTATACAATAAAGTATCATACAAAAATGGTTACTATATGGAAAAAAATAATTATACACCATAACTCAGGTGGAAAGTATTTCATTGTGTGCAATATATTTCAGAACATTATAAGTTATTCATCTATATTAACCACTTTATTCTGATGTGAAACCTTTTTTTTTTCAAAATTTGAAGGAGAAATTTAATTTGTAAATTATATAATATAAAATATTCATTACTTGATTCTTTTATACATATCGAATTAATTCTAGAAGTTCATCATGGAATTATTGAAGGAAACTAACAAATACACAAAAGTACTAGTTTTATTGAATAAGTGTATCCTCATATATTGGTAGACAAGTGAATTTATTTAATAAAAATTTAATTCTATCTTCTTGGTAATTTCACATATTTAACTTCTTATAATGTCCAGAAGTGTCTAAAAAATATTCCATTAAGCCCAAGGCCTTTATAGGAGTAAAATAAAAGCTTTGGGGATAATAATTGAAATGGAATCCACAACCAAAAACTAGTATTTATTTTGGCTAGAAAAGGGGTACAATGTTGAAGCCCCATATGCCAATTCTAGGGTACTATACTATGATGACAATGTGATTTCACACAGTAAAATCAATCATTGATTAGATGACCTTATATATATAGATAATATTGAGTTGAGCTGGTTCCCATATTATTGATATGGCCATGAAAGATGTAGTTCAATCAAAATAATGGGATGAATTTGATATTATAGTATGTCAGGGGTGGGGTTGGTTGATATGGCCTTATAAGATTCCAATAAATCATTTCGATCGTGTAGTTTATAATATCCCACTTCTAAGTAATTTTACTACCATGGTATAGATGGTATGAAAATTTCTACATTATCTAGCCTTTTTTTGGACATCCACCCATGTCCCCACCCCAATGTATGGTTCGAGTGCACATACATCATGATTAGAGAAGATGTATCAAAATCCTAGTCATCTAAAGATTAATTTTATAATGAAATTCCACTACCACCATTTCTAATCCCACCACTCTCTACTTCCTACTGTGGAGGATTTCTAGAGAAATAAAGTTACCATTTTTCTTATAAATTTATATAGTATATTAACCTCATCTCAATGATTTTAAAAACATAAAATCATCATTTATATAAAATTTTATGGTCAAAAAACTTTCGATAAAAGGTGAAAATGTTTTAAAACATTCTCTAACATAACTTTTAAACCTTTTTTCACTTTAATATATAATATGTCCCATTTGATTATTCTTAAAAATATATCTTCAATGTTATATAACTAAAATGCTAATTATTCTTATATTTTAGTAAATATTTTAATCCTAAAAATTGGGTTTAAATATTCACACTATGATATATATGAAAAAATAACCATTTTAAGACATTATTCTATCTAATTAATTAAGAGCATTAGATTAACATATGTGAATATTATATTGCTACTAATGGTCTTGGACTTCAAAAATCTAGAGGGTGTTTTTGGGAATTCATTCATTTCTCTGTATTTACTGAGAAAATATTCTTCAGAATTTGGAAAACCAAATTTTATTAATCATATTTTGATTATTAAAATAATATTCTAAATTTTAACAAATAAAATCTTTTAATAATATCCTGAATGTTAGGATAGAGGTTTTGAGGCCTAAAATAGAAATAATGGCATCAAAATCCAATGAACCATAACTCTTATGCATATATTTCTTGATTCTCTATTATAAATCCTGAAGATTCTCTCACCCCTATAAGAAAAAATAGAAATTAGGATTTTTGTGAAGTATAATTGAAAATGGAAAATATATATGAGTTGTTAAGAGATAATATGGTGATTTAATGAATATTAGTAATATTAATCTTCAACATCATTAAGCTATCTATAATTTCTATCTTCTAATAAAAATTCTAAAATATCCACTAAAATATAAACTCTAATTCAAAAATACAATTTAAAAGTTTCATAAAATTTCTAACATACTTATAATGTGTGAAATTACTAATTAATTATAAAAAATAAAAAGTGAACTAGAATTTTAACTCTTCTATACGAGGCCAAATACTTCTTCTACACAAGAACTAGGACATTGAATCCTCCCCACCTTAAGAATTTACATCCTCAAAAATAAATATTAAAAGTATATAGCACATTTAGATGTATATATCTTAAAAAGAGGTGTTTTTATTGATCTCTCTTCATCTCCTTATATTTTTACATACTCTTATTTACTCATCCATACCTGTAAAACCCATAACATGAAAGATCTATTAATCACATGACACCGATTATTTATTATCAAATATCTCCATTGGGTTCTCCAAAAATATATCCTCATTATCTAAGTAAAGGTTTACAAAACCTAAAATATTGGATAGATCATAGAGATACCTTTGAATCTTAGATATATGGAAAACAATATTAACTATCTCAAGGTTAGATACTGGGAAAATAGATAAGATGACTCTTATACTTACTTCAAAATTATAAAAGTCCCCATGAACCTTAGTGATATATATCTCATCATCCAAAACTTTTACATTCCTCTATATAGAGAAAAAATTAGAATACATGTCCACCCACCTATAATTCCAAGGGTCTCCTCCTACAACACACATATTTCTTCTTGATTAATTTAGGTGGACCTAATATGTCCTTGAATAAATTGAATAATATTTTTCATACTTTTAAAAAAATTAGGTATGAACATAGATTCCACTTTAACCTCATTCTATCATACAAATAATCTATATGGTCTCTCATACATGTCCTTAAATAGTTATATGCCAATATAATACTAATAACTATTGTTATATGTGAACACCACGAGGGGAAAGTAATCCAGCCATGTACTTATAAAATAAAAGACACTTTACCTCAAATCGTCTTCTAATGTTTGAATAATTATTTCTATATGAACATTAGTATGAGAATGGAATGTGTTATAGGGAATAAGTGGGTACCAAATTTCAGTTGTGTCCTCGTTATTGTCTCAAAGTAAAAAAATAATCCTAATCAAAGATAGAGGCACTCTATAACGATTTACAATATCTTATACGTAAAAGTTTTCAATATTATCAATTGGTGTATCCTCCCTAATAGTAACAAAGTGACCACACTTCATGTTTATATCCATGGTAACCCAAATGTTTTTAAACCCTCTAGTTTTCTATGTTAGAACTATCCAAAAGTTTAAGGAGATTATTTTCTACTTAAATTTTGGGAAAATATGTTCCTATGGAAACCTAGATATATCATGGTTCTCCACATTAATTTATTTTAAGGAAATACATAGAACCATGAAATCTACCAGTTTTGGTTTCATCTTTATCCAACAAAACGACATTCTAAGGTTCTAATACATCTATCACACACCAAGGAAGATCACCAAAGGTGAATTATTTTACTATGATTATATACCCTTTATCTATTATTAAATTCAAAATATATTCCTCTAGAAATGAATATGGTTCTCCCCAGATTCATTTAAACCCTATTGTGGCTCACTAAGAATGAGGAAATATCACTACATCTCACAGTAGTGTTTGCAAAAATTAGTATAATAAATTTGTTGCACCAGAGTTGAAGTCACTATAAAATAAAATAAACATAATTAACCATCAATATTAATAATATCAAGGTGAAAATTAACTAAACACTATATAACCCCCTCATCATACCCCTTGAATGAAATATTGATTGGAATTTTTGATCAAATAATTTACTTCTATATTTCCTCAATATAGAGTATAAAATTTCTTGAAATCATATTACTGAAAGAACTATACACATATCCACTTTAGTAGATTAAATTCACACTAAGTGAAAATGCATCTTAGGCTCTTTTTTTAGTGAAAAACATGAATTTATGTCCATAAAGCTAGAACCATTATAATTTCAAAGTGGAAACTAAAACGGCTAACTCTGATCCAATTATAACATACATTAACTTATAGGCTCATAAATTCATTGATCCATAACCATTAACTGCATGTTGTTTCATTATAAAAAACCCAAGTCCTAAATGAGAATTATCAAAATACACCTCATAAGTTATCCCATTTATTACATGTTTAGGAACTAGTATACCACTGAATGTTTTTTATGGTCATTAGTTTTCTAAAACTACTTCTTCAAAATGAAATATTTCACCTTTTTCCTTCATAAAATCAATGGTAGAGCTATGATTGTGAGTTTTTAGATAAATATATTATATTATCTAGAGAAAATCTATATTTTACTGACAGAAAATGCACTCTAAGGGGATTTCCAAGTGAGAACTACCTTCAAATTCATAGTAAATACCACATGTCCTTAATATAATATAAGGTGAAATAATAATTGAACCGGATAGATACAAAATTGAAAATTTGATACATTTATGTATATATTACTCTACTCAAAGTTGGTTATAATTTTTGGTAGGTGGTTTACATGATTATCCTCATCACCAAAGTAAACAAAAATATGATGAATGAACACTACAATGAATTTGTCTATATAGGATTGGAACACTTGGTTAATAAAACACATGAACACAGCCTGGGAGATCATTAAAAAAAATGGAATAATTTAGTTCTCATAAATTTTTTACATTTATTGAAATTTTTTCTTATTTATATTCACTTCATGAACTCAAATATAATGATATCAAGATCTATAATTGATTTTATTGAAATATTTATATCCCTTTAGTTGATTAAACAAGTACTCAATATGAGGATGATGATTTTTTTCCTTAATGTTTTTCATGATTATCCTCTAATAATAAATACAAATCCAAAAACATCCAGAAAACTTATTTTTTAAGAGTATTGGAGTATCCAATGGTCAAAAACTATTCTGTATAAATCCTCTATGTTTTAATTAACCAAACCACTTCATCAATGCATGGAGATTGGATGGCTCTATTATTTAGGGATCTAGAGATATTTTCATTTATAATGGTACAATATCAATTTCAAACTCTACCTCTTATCTAGGGGTAAAATAACCACCTCCGTAGTGAACATGTCAACATACTCTCTCCCTACCATTAGATGGTCATGATAATAAAAAAATATAACACATAAGTAAATGATTTCTCAGAGTGGTGATATTTTTACTCCCCTAAATCCCTAAATAAAAAAGAAGGTATCTTTCCCTAGTATAAACAAGCCATGATCCATTGGGACTAGTATAGATATCTCTTTGAGGGATATAGTCAACACCATATTAAACATACACTGACCAATCAATGCCAAGGATGAAATTTTATGACTATATCTCTATGATTTTAAGGATCAATTTCATCCTATCATAAATAAAAATAATAAAAAAACCTAGGTTTAATTATATTAAGATATGAATCTCACCAACTAGGTACAATAAGGTCAAAGGCCTATATATACTAGATATTATGTGGTTGAGTTATCTTAATATATTCAAGTCAATAAAAGAACAAGTATCCATTGTTATTATTAAAATAATGTATAAATTAGAAAATATTGTGATGTTACCTCTAAACACCTAAAATAATACCAAATTCCCAATATGAAATAATATTACAATATAATAATACCCTTGATACACTAGACCCCTAGCCTACCTAACTCACTAATCACCTCCCTGACCATTGGATAAACATGCACTGTACTAGTGTCCACCTAGAAGAAGTAATGGATGAGGAGCCTCAAAAGGTGTCACTAATACTCATATATATTGGTCCTAGAAATTTGTTACTACTCATTTTTATACTATAGAATGATAAGGTATAAATTATTGGTCCATATATGGGGTCTATAGCACATAACAACCCATATCTTCTATAATACACTATTAGATAATCACCCTTTCGTTGAACCCTTCCACCACATGAAAAATATATGATGTGAATCCTTATTTTCTCCCATGGGTGATGACTAAAACTTATTTATAATTCCAATTATAGAGTGGTAAAGGGTTAATAGAATGACTATAAACTCTATTATCCCTTATTCTAGGGGGTTCCGAATGGGAATAGACTAATTTTTGTACGATATATTATAGGACAACACCCACCTAAAACATATCTCCTACCACTAATATGAATTGCCTAAGACTTTTAAAACATATATTCATTTAGGAAAACACTCTATATAAACATATAATCATTATTAAATAATAGAATTATAATTTATAATTTAATATATATTCAATAAACTACCATGAAATTCCTATAATTTATAGTCACATTCACCAACATGTCAAACAAATATTAATCCAAGAACCTGAATTGAAAACAAAATTTTGATGAAAGGAATATTATGGGGTTTTCAAGATCATCCAATTATTATTTAAATTGAATACACCCATTATTTTTTCTAATATATCACCATTAAATAAAAATATGATGAATAATATAAATATAAATAGGTGTAATTTAAGTTCATAGAGATCCATTGCTCTCAATCATGATAGATTTTTCATGATATGGTTCATCGAGTGAGAGCCTAAGGACACTCACACTTATGGGGATAAATATACCCACTAGAATCCTCTTATACTATTATAGTACCTCTTTAAATCTAATGTTGTTTTATAACCCACTCTATGAATATTAATAGAGTCTATAGAGTAAGAGAGATAATCATCAATTTATATAAAATGTCTCACATAAACACACATACACTCAATAGGAGAATCAATTATCATTTATAAAGGCTCACTTTATTCAATAATAGAAGTCAAATACTAGTTTCTAATGTTTAGAAGATGATAAAATTTACCCACAATACATATCTATTATGATATGATAATATTTAAACATTTAACTATTTATATTAGGTTTAATTACTCTAAAAATGAATCAAACCATTGATTCATAACTAAAAGAATCTATAAAGAATAAGTAGTTGTATCCATGCACTCATATTTTTTATTTTTTATATGAATAACATGCATATCATAAGAAATGAATTAGGGGAAACAGTGAAATATGGGATTATTTTTTTAGTTCACATCCGACAATATCCCACTTACATTAAAATCCAATATTCATTACAACTCTTTGTGGATAAATCCAAATTCTCTTATATATGATTTATCAAAATATATTAATTTTAGAACAATAACTATCTTTATAATTTAGTCATCATTACAAGGATTATATATGTAACCCTTCAAGTCACTATATCATTGAGATAAATAAGAAATATCAATTTCTTAGATGTAATAAAAGTGTGACCTCTAGAAAAACATTAGTGATAATCAAGCTATAAAGGGGTCTAGTGTAGTCTCGATGAGAAAAATACTTATATATCGATCAGAAGATTACCACCATAAGTTGTATCATATATATTGTATATACCCCTATATAGTCAATTTGACAATGAAATAATGTGAAACTAGATCTATATCACGTCAATAATGTATAATCCATCTCATACATCAATTATTATTTTTTAAAATACACATATGGAATTGAATGATATATATAACACGTAACTCATCCAAGTACACGAGCCCATCACTTCCCACTCTGCCAACAATGGACATGAATTTACTCAATATTATTAAATCAAGGGTGTGAAATTATTTTATCAATATATGATCGGAAAAATACCATCATGGTTAGAATCTAATAGATAAAATGATCAATAACATACCCATATACCCCCTAAATGGATAAGCCTTATGGATTTCATATGAATGGTATCAATGTATGAAGGTTCTGATGCTATGTATATCTATTAACATAGGTAATGGTGACCCATAATAATCTCACGCCCATAATTATATCAATGAATGTTTGACCTTATATATGATATACCTTAACAGACTAGAAGATCTAGTAAATCTTGACATATAACCTTATGAGACTTTTATTTATATAATACGTAAATCTATTTCTATCAATTATAAGATTCAACACATTCTAGTATTATTATATTATTGAAACCCATAATACTCCATGATGATTATCATTATTGGACAAATCAATCTCATAATTTTAGGTGGTATTAACGTTATACTGATAATGTAATTTAAATATAACACCCATGAATGAATGATAGATGGATATCTTTTTTAATTAAAACCATTATACAATTTAAAAACATTAAATACAATATACTATATATTTAATACATATAGATTCAATATGAATGATATTTTTTTCTACACTAATGGTTGTGTTAACAGATTTTCTATATTTTGGTATGTATCCACCAAATAAATCATCACATCACTCCCTTCCATGGTCTCTCGAATGACATGGTACCTGATAATTTTGTGTTCCGTCCTTTAGTGGGATCAAGGTTCCTTTTCTTGAGAAATGAATCCATTATTTTTTAATGAATCCCAATTTATACCTCAATTTTAGGACCCACCCAAATATTATAAATAAACTTTTGGATTCACAAAACTTCCTTCACAACATTTGATGTAGAGATGTAATCAACCTTTGTTTAAGAAAAAAACTTATTGAGAGCTCATAGCATTAATTTTGAGATTTGAAACTATTATCATTGCTACCTATTATAATGAGATAGTTTTCTCCTCTAATGACCTAGAGAGTATTATTACTTATTTTTAACTACATTAGACTATTATTTATATCCTTCAAGTGACTCTCTAAAATATTTTATTGTAAACTTTTCATTATATTGAAATCATTGTGATATAGAGTTGATTATAAAAAATTTCATTCATGATATATCTTATGGAAGTTGAATAAGAAATATTATCAATACATTAAAGAAAATTAATTATATTTGAGTAATCCTATAATTAGTGTTGTAGAACACTAGTAAAGACTCCTTATTGGTATCCTTCATGCTAAAAAATGATAAAACATCACTATTATATGCGTTTTGATGTAGTATAAGAAACCTATTTGCAAAATATCTATAGTTTTTCATACATAGAATTTATACTTCTTCAACTATATCATTCATTTTGTACCATTTCCCTAATAAATCTTTATAGAATTTAGTTTTGGGATATAATTTACTAATAATAAGTATTTTAGAGACATAAAATATGAGAAATACCACAAAAATCCCTTCAATTTACTTGTATACACAAGAATTATCACCAAAACTCATGAAACCAAAATATTTTATTCCATCAAAATACCAAATATGCCAACACCAAGAAGATTTATTCAATTCATTAATGGAATATTCTAATAAAAAACATTAGTATACTTATTTAAATCTTTAAATCAATTGGTGTACACCATATACAAATTTCAAATTAAATTTACATTATATAATATGGTTTTGGAATCCATTTTATATATCTCATAATCATAATGAGCTATTATTAATCGAATTATCCAAATATAATTTATCATTTTAATTGGAAATTTTTTTATAATCAACAATATTAATTTTCTTTATACCCATTTATCACTAGGAATTATTTATAAGTAGACAATCTTCCATCCATTTATACTTTCTTATAGAAAACCCACATTATCCCAATGGGCCCCAAATCATCCGGTGTATCCACCAAGTAATAAACATGGTCAGTGTACATGGATTCTATATACTATTCAATGTAATATAACCATTTATTGGAATCAAAATACTCACGAATCGATTTGTAGGTAATAGATTAATCATTAATGAATATTACTTCATCATTATTTGATACTATAAATCTATACCTCTTGATAATCTGACAAATCCCACCATACCAATAAGGTTCTTGTGTGAAATGATTCAATTATTCTTTTATAAATTTATTTTGAACCAAATAAACTTCAATAAATATAATATTTAATATTTATTAGTATTTAACTTCTCCTAGTTCAACATTACTGTAAATGTATCTTTGATTGATATATTACTTCTCATGGAATATATAAAATTAATCCAAAAGAAAATTGAACTCAATTGAACTATATAAATAATATCCCTTTATTTGTATAGGATAAGTGACAAATAAGCTCTTATCATACTTAACATCATGTTTTTTAGAATTTAAATGTCATATATATGATTCACATCCCTATATATTTATGAAATATATATTGGCATGTTTCCAAGTCTATATGTCATATGGTGTTATTATGAGATGTTTTTATGGAATTCAGTTTAGTATTAAACAATTGTTTTTGTAAGATATGCTAAAAAAATATGATGGAAACACTGACTCACCATCAATAGAACAATGTAAACTAGGATTTGTTTCCCCCTATTAGGCACACCTTTCAATTTATAATCACTTCCATAATCTGTAAGATGATTAATTAATTCCTAGGTTAAGTATTCACCTCCAGGTATGATCAAATAATCTTAATACTTTTTCCCAATTTATTCTATACATATTTCAAAAATTATTTAATAATTTTAAAAAATTTAAGTATGATTATCATCAGAAGCACATAAACATACTCAGAAAAGTCATCGACAAAATTTATGAAGAACCTATAAAAACCAATTTTTAAAGTACTCACTATTCCTTATACATTACTATGTATATCGTCCAATATTCCACTAAAAATTTCCCATTTTCAATAAAAATGTGAATTGGTTATTTTTTCTAATAAAATTTACTCAAAGTTTACAGTGATTTAAAATTCTATGATTCAAATAATCCATCTCTATGGTAAAGAGTTTTTAATATATATATATCCAAGGTGAAAATTCTAAAGGTATGTGAGATTATAGTCATATGTGAACTTATTGTTTATAATTTTGTGGATAGAGTTATCCATATCAATAATTTATAAACCATTTAACATATTACCTGTGACATAAAACATTTCATTCCTCAATATAAAATAACTCATGTTCTTTACAACGAATATAAATCTCGTATTGTTCAAATAATATATAGATTTGTATTTCTATTTATATTAGGAACATGATTATAGTTTAATAATTCTAGATATAATAAATTAAGTAAAATTAGATCATATTTGTCAACCTACAATGAAACCACTATTTCCACATTTACAACATGTAGATATAAATTACATTTTTTAATTATCTTTTATCACTGATTATATTTATATATGAAAAATTTATAATTTAGGCCCAATATCTAAAAATAATGAGTAATATTTAGAAAAAATTATTTCTATAAAATTCACATTCATATACTTATAATTCTTCCATTTGAGAACACTTATAATCCTTAGAAACCAATCTTGAATAGTTTTATGGTTTATATCTACAGGATAATTGAAACTGATAATCATGATGTGTGAGATAATCTACAACAAAGATATATATGGGTGAGTATCAGGTTTTATATAATTTCATAATTTTTTTTCTGAAATTACTGCCATTATAATGATGAACCTATACAACATTACCTTTAGTGTGCCAAGATCCATATTTCACTAAGTAATGAGTCTTCTAAATATTTCATCTCATCACTTAGTTTTTTATATAATAAATCATACCAATCATATCACGTATAACTCTTGTATTGTCTAATGTATAACACATTACCAAAATCCTATATATGGATATAAACATAAATATATTCCTACAACATCTAAATTATTTTGGTTTCCCTACTAAGTGTCACCCAAAGGTCACAATATGATTTTATAAATAAAATCATAGTTCTCTATTTCCACCGATACTTATATAAGATAACCCATGGCTACCCTTCTTTGGAACAACTTTCTTATTCCAATGATCGAGATTTTTACATTTCCTTTATTTGGAAGGAATATAACATTTTTTATTTGATGGATTTTCATATAAAGTCTCGCCGATTTAATATACATATTATGTATACTAAATACATAACTATTTCATCTAATGAAATATTTTTTATCACATATTATTTTATTTTATGTATGCAATATTTTAAAAATATAGTTTTGGAATATCCATTTCATCCACTAAATTAGTTTTTTCAAACCTTATTAACATATGACACATTATACAACCCAAAGATTGTGTCACTCACTCAAAAAAGAATCCAAAATTATTTTAACATATCTAAATTTATTATATGTATAAGGTATACGAAATTTTAATTTAAATGTTTAAAATTACATGAAATTAAAAATTCTTAAATATGTTATCTTGGAGTAATGAATAGTCAACCTAAAACAGTCTATAAGAAGGAATAGGACTCTAGGAAAATCGAAAGTCTGACCCAAAGGCCCTATACCTAGTTATACCCTAATAAATAGATATTATTATTCCATTTGAAATTTAGTACTTCATATATATAAACCATATATTTAAAAAACAAGTTTATTTTAATAGTATTAATTATAAAAAGGAGTAATGGTAGGTGAAAACTATATCATATGATGTCTTATAAAGCTTGTAACTCTTGGAATAATAATTTTATAGCATACATTTTCTTATATAAACTCAAGATTATATAATAATTAAACTTAATACATAATTGTAAAGTGTAAATATTTTAAAAATAATAAATAAAAAAATTATTTATTTAATCAAAATGGGATATTAATATAAAAATTTCATATTTTTCTACATACAAAAATATTCTATTTAAAATGACTAACACTTATCATTTTTTTAAAATTTATAAATTGTAAGTATTTTTTCATTAATTTAGTTCCTCTTATCTTTGCTTGAATGTTATGATACAATTGGTTGTAGTTATATAAATCATTATTCATCAAATTTAATACTAGATATATTATATATAATTAATATGTAGGAACAATTATTGTTATCCTATATAAGAACTAACATTCCTCACATAGGTATAATAACTATAGGATGCTTATTATGTTTATCCCTATCGTAATCCATGATATTGTTAGTGATAAATTTTATTGATACATACGTAGGTCAAGTTAGTTTTATTCTTGGGTGTTGAGGAATCATGTGGTTTCTTCTGTAACTCCCAATTTTACGTTGCAATTGACTACATGATTCTTGTTTAATCTTATGTGGTTCACTTTATGTTCCTTATCTGAGAGAAAAATTAAAACCAACTATTGGGTAGGTGATAATAGTACACAACTATTACCCCTTATATAGATGGATTTTATGACTCAAACATTGCTTCCAGTAATAATTAGTGATATATAATATATTTCAATTATTATTTTATGCTATATTTACACAAAAAACTAAGATTCAATGATATCTTAAATATAAACTATAATATATCTTATGATATTGAATTAGACCATGTGTCTTCATCGTATCATAACATACTATATATATCACATATAACATAGTTTATGATATAGAAGTAAACAATGCATTTTTATTGTATCTTACCTTACAATACGAACCAGCCATTCCTTATTAAAAAATAGAACAATGCAATCAATCCAATCATTGATATTCATCCATGTCGTATTATATATAATGATATGAACCAAAAAACCTTATGAAAACCATTTAATTAATAAAAATATTATAAAAACATATTGATACAAATATGATCATGGATATGATACCATTAATGAATTTTATAGGACCATCTCATGATCATTGTAATAAAAGAAACTAATTTTGGTTCCCAATCTACCGTAAAAAAAAATAGCTAGAGAGGAATATAAATACAAATATTCATAACTCTAGTGAAATGAGGTCTATTTATTTTGATCATGGTTGATATTTTACAATAGGGATCACTACGTGACAACCTTAGGACACTTACCTCCATAGGGATGACACCAACCACGAGAATCCTCATATGTTAAAAGATGATACCTTAAACTACAATGGTGTAAAAAACATATTCTCCATGAATATGAATATATTATATAGAATAATATTGATACTTTGTAATGTACTGAAAATTTTATACATAAACACATAAACCTTATTTTAGGATGAATTATCCTTTATATAGGATCCCTTCATTTAATGAAGGGAGTCAAACATTGACTAATAATGCTTGGAAATCAATTTAGGTTACCCAAAATGCATGTACAAGGGGGTATGATAATTATTTAACAATTCAATGATTATATCACATTTAATTATTTCATAAATGAATAAACCTAGTGATTGATAACTAAAATAAACCATGTAGGAGGGGTTTCAGTTGATGTGAAATCATATTTTTTATATGTGATATACATCAGATTCATATTATAGGATATAACTAATGGGATATCATATAATACTATATCCCCATTTAAATCATATCCTATAGAATATCTATATAGGGCCCCAAAAATCTCCAAATTACACTTGGTATCTCACATCGTTGTCAATAAATGCCTCTAAGAGAGGGAATATAACTCATCCCATGTTTAAGTGGTTTAATCAAAATCTTTATATTTGAAGATACACCATTAGATATAATTATCTTGGGGTAATCTATTTTCCATGATCACTTATAACTATGGTGGGGAATGAAGTAGTTATAAGTCAATCCATAACTCTTGTAGAAAAATTTCAATAACCCGATTGGAGTTCTTGATTAGAAACCTATATAAATTCTTCTTTTAGAAACAATTGTTTTCTAGGGAGATGGATGACCATTGTCAGGAATTAAAACTATCCTTATATAGTCTTACTAAAAATATTTGGTTCCCTAACACCCCTCCTACCCTATGGCCTTAGGTGACTATGTTGTGTAAAACCCCTCTTGAATAGCTACTACTAAAGTACAATATAAAAAATCATACTTCTCATAATTAACCCTCAACAATAAAGGTGTCATTATAAAAAATCAAAAGTATATGAATTAATAAATTTTTCACTTAACTGAGTAAAGAATCACTATATATGATGAATAGTGTTAGACTCATATCCATAACTAGAATACTAAGGAAAAAACTATAATCATATATGATACATATATCCTCCTATTTATATACACCATGGATTTTAATAGATAAAGGTTATTTATTATTTTTCACAAGTAATAGATACTATAATGTTTATATTGGTCACTACTTCCAATTCAATATTTCTTAATCTGATTATAAAATTTGATGTTGTTATAGTTAAATTCATTTCAGTAATGGGATAATATTATCACAATGTTCCAACACTATTCTCCATCCTATGCTATGATTCCAATTTATCATATCTGAACATATTAGCTTGTGAATCCCTCAAAATCATATTCATTAAATTTAGGTCTAGTGAAAAGAACTCATGTATCCAAATTGATATGAGAGGGAAATATCCAATAAACATTATAAATCTTACTATATAAAAATAATTGAAAATTTTATAACATGAAATTTCATACTATATTAAATATTATCCAAAAACCAAATAGTCCATAAGAAACTCAGGAAAACCCCTGACAAGAAATCCAATCCTAATGATATGATGTAAAATAAAATAAAATACATGTTTTCAAAAATGAAAAAATCTTAAAAGTAAATCCTAATCCTCTAACCTATTGCTACTCTCAAAAACATCTAAATTTACCTTGAGGATCTCTATGGGAATAAAAAACATCACAAGTTCACATGCATGGGTGAACCAAAATACATAGTAATGTTATCCCAATAAATTATCCAAAATCCTAAATAATGAATAACTATGTAAGAAGAAATAATTTTAAATGTGTAAATAAGAATTAAAATAACATTTTATCTCAAACATTCATAATTCAATTATTGGGATTCATAAAACTACCCTTGGATATCTTTTAGACACTCCCTAAATAAATTATGATGAATAAAAACATGATATTTCATATACCATTGATGTTTTTAGTCATCCGTGAATAATCCTAGATAAACCAAACTAGATTCTAGTGGAAATACTAAACTCTTAATATTAATAAAACTCCACATGAAATACCCATCATTATAGCTACGATGATATATCTAGACATAAGAAGAAATACACATCTTTTGGGTTGGAATTACATATCCGAACACCAGAGGAAATACATATATCCTAATTTATAAATATATAACAAAAAACGTGATCTTTGTGCTATGGCTAAGAGAGAACGCGAACTAATGAATCATAGTCCCCCACAATCCCCTGGAGTTTAAATTTTTGGTAATGGGTCACTAATCTCAAAGTTTTCATAAGTATTCAATATTAATATCTAGAAATATAATAATTTCTAATTACACACCAGAGTAGTGGGTGGGAAAACGTATAATCTCATATATCATTAATTGTATATATATCATCCAAATGATGAGTGTTCAATGATTGGAGATGATTGTATCCACTTTCAATTGTTAGCTAACTATATCCACCATAAAATAATGTATCATGCATAATGAGTTTTCACATAGAGAACCATAATTATACATCATAATGGAATAATAAAAATTTCATAATGTTTAAAATCAATCATCATTTAAAAAGTTATTCATTGACTAGAACCATTGTATTCTAATGTGAAAATATTTCCTCAAAGCTACATCGTATTATGTTTACAAGGCAAAAAAATTATAACTTAATTCTTTTATCGATAAAAAATGAATTATAGAAATTCATCATGATAATATATTTTTTAGCAATGAATACTATACCATTATCAGCTTCATCAAATAAGTATCCCCTTAATGATGGGTATACAAGTGAATTCACTTTGTCCATAAAAAATTCTTATTTTTTAGATATTTATAAAATTCATCATTTTATAATGTTTAACTGTGTCCAAACTATATACGATTTTATTTGATGTGTCGATATGATTGAAACAGTGTTTTCAAGGCTATAAAATTCTCTATAATACATTCACACAATCCTATTGTTGTTTTGACTTATATAAGTGTCCCACATGACACCATATGAAACCCTGAACTGGTGCTCCTAGATTAATTCCATGAAAATGTTGTGTATTTTTTTTATAAAAGACAACTAAAAAACATACAGAGTGTTTTACATACCATTCCATTTTTTAGTCATGGTTTTGGATAATTAGACTTATATATTAAAAATTAACAGTATTTTACAATAAAAAATAATCAAATATATTCACATGCACAACCTCCTTATGTAAAGAAAACATCAGAATATATTATACTAAACCTATGAGAAATAATTTAAATCATAGGCTGAGAATTAATTTTCCAAGTAAGGAGTTTTAAAATTATTTAGAAATACATTTCTTGAAAAATATAAATCTATTTAGAAATATTTATCATTTGATGAAATTGATACTTAGAAAGGGTTTTTCACACATTGAAATATTTTCTAAATCTCATTAAATGGTGTATGTTACTTTGAAAAGCATAAATTTAAAAATATAATTGTTTTGAAATACATATTTGGATTTCCCCTCATTGGATATAATATATTTTTTGGATTATTTTTGATACATAGTAGACCATAATAGAAAACCATGAGGCTACTTAGTCATATCACCTATTGGAAAACGACATCTCAAGGTCATGGGTTCACTCCCCATACCAAAACATCCCATTTGATAATATAATTCCTATTTAAAGAAACAAAATTAATGGAACCAAATTTATCATTGATAACCTAAAAGAATTTCAAAATAAAAATAAATCATTTTTAAAAATAATATTATTTTTTCAAATTTTTAAAAATAACCAGGAGAAATCCATACTCATAATGAATTGATCTTATTTAAAATACATAAATATAAATTCTTAATAAAATAAATTAATTCCTAAATTAAAGTGCATGAAATGTTAATAATTTATTAGATGATAACCATATCTAATTTTATGAATGACATTCGTGAACATGTAAAAAAATCCACACATTAAATGATAATTTTTATTTAAAAATATTTGATGTAATAAATAAACAATAAATAAAATGATTACTTTTATTAACATAAAATAAAAACAATTAAATTTAAATTTTATGAAAATAAAACACGTTTTTGTGTTTTTAAGATATATAATTATTATTATTATTTATTTTTTTATATATGAATTTTTTTTGAATATATAATCACATATATAAGACTATTGAATGGTTTTATAAAGCTTATTTTATTTAAAGTTATTATGATAACTGAGAATATATATATAATATATATATATATATATATATTTTAAAAAACAACTTCACCCTTTACCTAAGTAATAATGTAAAACCACTTTGAGGTTCTCCATCCTGAATGATAACTTATTGAGACCTCATTTCCCTCTTCTCTACCTCTCTATCTTTAACTAGAGTAATTACAACATATTTTTGAATCATTCAAACCATGAGGTGATATATATATATATATAATGGTGTCCAAATGGATTATCCAAAAATCCATTTAGTGACAGGATCATGAATTTCTTATTTTATTTTCATATAATAATTAAGCTCTAAATTTTTCATATATTTATTTATGATTCCTTCCCCCAGGGAATTACATTTCTTATTAAAATACTTATATTTTTTCTAGTCAAATAATTTTACCACTCTCATTGAATTTATATGAATTTTATCTTGCTTCTCAAGCAAGTGTTTTATTTCCACCACACTTGTTCATTTATTTATTTTCCCTGTTTTAAATTTTTAGTCAAATCAATGACAATAATATTTTATTTGTAAATATTAGTATTATTCAAAAATTATAGGCTTGAATACTTCAGTAAAGTGGGGTTCCCACATTAATTTTTAGGTGAGTCACCATTTCTATTTTTTATCTTTTATTTTCTTAGCATTTTTATTAATTCACATTCTCTCCCTTTTTATTTTGTTTTTTATTTATTTTAACATTTTAAAAAAAATTCACATCTCATTATTTTATAGTAAAAATTATCATAATTTATTTATCCTTAATTTTAAAATTTAGAAAACAATTGAGAATTTTTAAATTACAATAATACACATATCCTAAAAAAATATATTTATAAAACTTTTTTTAAATAAATAATTTATTTTAATGATCAAAATGTTTTTATTTATAATATTATATTATCCTAAATTATTATTTTAATTTTCTATAATATCTTTATAATTAATATTTATTTTTATTAAAAAAATTACGATTATAAGAAAATATAAGGAACATTAATTGTTTTAGATAATGATAAAAGTTTAATTTATATCCTAATTTTTTTAACTAAATTTAAAAATATAATTTATCTAGTATTTATTTAATATTATATTATTTTACTTTTCAAATTAATTTTTTTGTTCATATCTTTAATTTTAAAAAATAGTCATGTAAATAAATTAATACCACATTTATAAAAATATTATTTGTTTACAATTTTAAATATAACCGTTTTCTAGAAAAAAATAATATATTCAGAAAATTCGATATTAAAAAAAATTAAATATAGACTTTATTTTAGATTATTTTAAGAATAATACATTTATTTAAAGAAAATACTATTTCTTGAAAAGATATTTTATAATTTGAATGAAATCGTATTTTTATTATAGAAAATATCATAGTTTTTTAATTTTTTATTAAAACTTTTATTAATTCATTTTAAATTATAAACAAACTATTAAATAGATACTTAATGAAAATAATATTACTATTTAAATTTCATTGGATGTTATATTTCTCCCTTAAAAGAATTGTACTCTCACAATTCATTCTGACTCAGTAAAAATTGGGAATTTCTTCATTATAATTAGGGAAAACTAGAATTACTAAACTCTTATACTCTACCGCAAAGATTTCTCTCAAATGAAAACACCTTATCACCAAATCTATCGAGACCATTGTTATGATACAAATTGTAAATCCTCAAACCCATGCTTCTAGATTTAGTCAAAAAATGATGTGTACTTTTTTTTTATAAAAAAAACTGAAAAATAAACATATCATTTTACATAATAGGACCTTTTTTGGTCTAGGTATTGGAGAATTACACATATACAATACATATTAACAATGCTATAAAAAACCAATTTCTTCGCATGCACTACCTTCTAATGTGAATCAAACCCCAAAATACATTCCACTAAACCTATGAAAAATAATTTAATACTTGTGGTGGGCATTAATTTTTTTAGTAATGAATTTTAAAATCATTTAGAAATAATTTTCATGAAAACTATAAATCTATTTGGAAACATAATTCATTTGATAAAATCAATACTTATAAAAGTGTTTTCAAACAATGAACCAATTTTTAAATATCATTAAATAATGTTTATTACTTTGATAACCATATATTTTAAAAATAAAATTCTTTTAAAATATATATTTGGATTTATCCACATGAAAAATAATAAATTTTTTGGATTATTAATGAAACTTAGAAGACTATAAGAAAAAACCATGAGTCCACTTAGCCGTATCACATGCTGGAAAACCTCCTACATAGGTCATGGGTTCACTCCATATTCTATAACATATAATTTGATACTCGAGTTATAATTTCATGAAAACATTTTAATTGTTATTAGATTCACACACACATCATAAAAACATTGAAAAACCATACAGAAATTATTTTTTTAGAAAAAATAATGTTATGCATTTATTTAGTTGGAAGAATATTATTTTTAAAAATTTATAAAAATAACGTGAAGAAATCCATACTCATAAAGAATTTCTATTATTTAAAATATATAAATATTACTAGTTAATTGAGTATTTGAATTATTTAATTAAAGTTCCTAAAATTTCAACATCATTTTAGATTATGGGCATATCTAATGTTATGAATGACATTCATGTACATGTAAAAACAATTTAGATATAAAATGATAATTTTTATTTAATACTATTGAAAATAAAAAACCAAACATAAAATGATAACATATATTTCCATTAAATAATATCTTTAACATTGAAATTTTACTAAAGTAAAATACAATTTTATATTTTTAAGTTTGACAATAAAAAAACAAGCTTTTATTATGGATTTTAATTATAGATGAAATAAATTTTGAAAATATAATTGCCTATATAATACAATAGAATGATTGTATACACATAATAAAATTAAAAGGGATTTAGATAAATCATAATATATATATATATATATATTGTAAAAAAAACTTCATCCCTTTACATAAATATGAAGTAGAACCACTTTGAGGTTCTCCTTCATTAATGAAAACTAATTGGGACCCGATTTCCCTGTTCTCTACCACTCTCTCTAACCATCATAGGTGAACCATTTTTTTGAATTCTGAAAACCATGAGGTGTTATATATATATAATTTCTTCCAAATGGATTGTCCAACAATCCATTTGTAATAGGAATGTGAAATTTTTTATTTATTTAAATTTAATAATTTACCTAGAACATTTTCATATCTTAGTTTGTGATTGATTCCCCCAAAAGAATTTTATTTCTTATTCATATATATAATAATTTTTTGTCTGGTATAATAATTTTGTTACACTTATTTAGTTTATTTTAATTTTATCTTGCTTCTCATGAAAGTGTTTCAGTTATGCTGCACATGATTATTTCATTCTACTCCTAGTTTTCCTTTTTTATTCAATTAATTAAGATGAATATTTCCTCTATATATATTATTATTATTCCAACATTATAAGTTGGAAGACTTAAATAAGGTTTGGTTTTCACTTTTTTTAATGCGAGATTACATTTACATTTTTTATCTTTTTTTTTCGTTTTAATGTTTTTCATATTTCACGTTTTCTATCTTTATTATATTTTTTCATTTTTTTAATATAAATATCTAATTTTTTTATAATTATAATTATAATAATTTATTTTATAATAATTTTATAATTTATAAAACAAATTATAATGCTAATTAATAAATAATTATAATACATATATCATAATATAATATATTTATAAAAATGTATAAGTTTTATAAAAGTTAAAATTTCATTTATTGTTCAAAATTTTATTAATTTATAATATTATATTACCTTTAATTATTAATATCTTTTATATAATTACTTTAATATTTATAATTAATTTTAATAAAACAAATTATGATTATAAGAAAATATGTTGAATTTTATTTGTTTCAAATAATGATAAAAGTTTAATTAGTATCCTTAATTTTTAATTATATGAATAAATATAATTTATCTTAATTTTATTTAATTTCTTATTATTTTAGTTTTCAAATAAGATTATTTTTTATTCAAATCCTGAATTTTGTAAAAATAATCAAGTAAATAAAATAATGACATATTTATAAAAATGTATTTGTCTGTAATTTTAAATCAAAATACTTTTCTAGGGAATAAATAAATATTCAAATCATTCAATATTAAAACATAATTTTGAATAAATAATATATTTTAAATTATTTTAATAAAATTATGTTTATTTATAGAAAATAATATTTCTTGGAAATACATATTTTATAATTTTAATCAAATATTATTTTGATTATACAAATTAACTTAGTTTTATAAAAGTTTTTTTGTTAAAACTATTCTTCATTGGTTTTAAATTAAAAACATACTATTAAATAAATACATAATTTAAATAAAATTACAATTTAAATTTCCTGGGTTTTTATATACACCCACAACTCCTCTAGTGGATTCTATAGTAACATATAGTTCAATCTGTTCTATTATGTGTTGACCAATTCATTATAAATAATATAACTTTTGATACAAGGATTATCTTAATCCATGAAAACTCTATTGTGACCGATATAGTCATTTATAAAGCAATTCAATATAAATTATTTAATTGATTTTATCCATAAGGGTATCTCATGTAGCTGACATGGATAAAAGAGATTCTAGGTGAATTTATTGATTAGATGAATAAAAGTTCCCTACATTAACATTGAATTTCATACATAGTATGAATAATATGGCTAAGCTCACAACATCTCACCATTTGATCAGATATCCACACATAGGTTCAAAACTATTTACAAAATTAGATTATACCCCTCATGTATAGGGATGATATGATTAGATCCCTTTCTTTTGAAGACTATTTGGATCACTGAAATTCTAATAACACTATCCATCAATATTACCACCATTTTTCATTTCCTATCATAAATTTCTATAGAAATATAGTTTAAATTTTCCACATAAATTCCAAAATTTATTTATTTCATCTTGAGGTGAATAGAATGAAATATCATGTAAATATTGTTTTAAGGGCCTATAGAGAAAATTGTAAAATGAAAAAAATGTTTAACTAATATATATTAAAATTTGTTAATTTGATTTAGCTCAAATTAGGTAACATTATTTTTTATTATAATATATATATATATATATATATATATAATGGGGTATGGATTTAATTATAATTATAAATAAATTATAATTATGTTTGAAAATATTAAAAATTAAACTTAATATCCACTATAAATCATATCTAAAAATAAAATTCCAAATTTAACTAAATTTAGGTCATTTGGTTATTCAAGAGATATAAATTTATATATGTGAAGCAAGAATTTAGAATCATTGTTCTATGACTCTAAAATCTAGAGAGAACTTTTGAGAATTCAAATTTCAAACTAATTTTACTCAAAAAAAATTCATTGGAATTTGAGAAACCCAATTTCAATAAACTTATTTCGATTACAAGAACAAAATACTGAAATTATATAATGACATTATATGAATACGATCATGAATGATTAGATATAGGGGAATAAAATTGAATAAATGTCATCAAAATCTAAAGAACCATACCTCTTACACACTAATCTCTTGATCACTCATCATAATTATAATTTTTTCAATCTACCTCTATTGGGAAATAATAAATTTTGGATTATGCATTAAAATTTCTATACGGTAAAATATATAAGAGTACTTATGTGATAATAAAAATATATAAAATTTAATTAAAATAATATTATTCAGCTTCATTAAATTTAATGTAAATTTTCCCATAAATTAAAACTTCTTAAACTTCTTGTAAAATACAAACTCCATGGTCTAAAATGATATTAAAATTCTAATTATTTTTATATAATCATCAAGATTTTTAAAATTGAAAATTTTCCTTATTGACTAATTATGAAACCAAAAAAATTGATTCAATTTTAACTCATACACAAGATGAAAATTTCCCCTTCTTAGTGAAATGTATGATATAAAAAAATTCATTTTAATCAACTAAGCTTAGGATTTAGTTCCTAGCAGTATACCCTCTCTATTTGACTTTGATTATGATACATGCAACACATTTTTTGGGAATTACCCAATTTTGTTGTTAATATATATTGAGATTCATTTTATCCTCATTTTCATAAATATAAGTCATGTGTCATCCTCCATTAATCAGCGTTTGGAAGATATTTATTTTCTTATCATGTATCAAGTTTTCTATTTATTCCTTTCATTCACTTATAAAATTACAAAGAAATTAAAGGGATATTTTTTTTTTGTAATTTCGTGATGGTTATAGTATATTTTAATGAAATTATTTTATTTTTATTATATAAATATATTATAAATAGGATAATGATTGATTATAGTTCAAATAACCCTTAATCCTTACTTTTTAGTGGATATCATTACCCATGATGTGAGTTTCTTCAATATAACTGGTAATGATATGCCTCTATAAAAAAATTTTTTATCACACTTGGTGATGAAATGTGAATATCATAATTGAGGAAAAGAAATCCCCATCTATTAAAAACATAGAAACAATCATACCATATTTATTAAGGGATGCACGTGAGGAACCCCATACATGCAATTTTGGGATGGTGCTACAAAAACTATCGTTAAATAATTTCATAGACATATAGTGAGATTAATTAAGATAAGAGTACATATATTCCAAAAACATTTCATAACTAAAATATTTTATCTCGTAATAATCTCACAATCCCATCGTTGGTAGGTTTAATGTCTATGAATACTATCTACATATAAAATTTATTTTTCAGTAATTGTTAACATTTCTCCGTAATTGTACACCTATAGACTTCTTATAGGTTACATTCATCTCCATGACCTATCAAATATTAACATAATAAAAGGTTTATACCAAATAATTAATAAAATAAAAATTATCATCATGTTATCATTTATTAGATAATAATAACTTTTTAAATAATGAAAATGGGAGAAATTCCGTGTTAAAAAGAATAAGAAAAAAAATATTTTTCTATAAGTTATGATAGCAGAACACATAATATCAAATGAATAACCATGTACCATGTAATAAGAGTATTATATAATCATGGAAAAATAGAATAAGAAAATTAAATCAAAAGATCATGGGAACATAAATATTTTGAAACAATATAAAACATTACATCATAAACATCAGCTATGTATCACTATCAAGAAAACATAAGTTATTGTGCTAGGCTAACTGTAAATGCAATACATGACATCCCATGAGATGAAAAAACTACCCAATGCATTATTGGACTTTATAATTATCAGAACACCAGTCACAATATAATATATAAAATAATTTTCACATAACATTAGAAAAAGAAAACATATATAAATAATAAGAATGATTAAACCCATGAGATGATAGTGGGTTTGATAAACACCTCTCAAAGCACAATTGATGGATATTTTTTTAGGATTCCCAAAATATCATGAAATGATATCATTTTGGACTTTCATATTTTAATAATGTAGAGAATTTATTAAACATGGAGTTCCAATATTGAAAAATAAATGGGAAGGATGATAAAATCCATAATAAAAACAAATAAGTTGTGTGATTCTTTATCAAATGTTTAATGTCCCAATATTTCACAATATAATGTTTCTTTTAAATTAAAATAACATTCAATAAATTTTTCTATATACAACATTGAACTATGGAGTCATTAACTAATAGATAAATACTATTATGAAAAATAAATAAACCATTATAGGGATTTCACATGCTAAGGTTCAATGGATTCTAGTACTGGTTTAGGTGATTCTTTAAGTCTTCTCACTAAGATGGATAGTGTTTCTCATCTATTGTTTGAATTTGTGATGGTACTCTCACCCTAAAATGTGGGAAATTATAGAAATTGTATCCTCATTGGTAATGGTAATGGATACTGCAAATAAAAGGTTGTATTTAGTGATGAGGAACTTGTGGTAGATGATTAAACCAACCTTGTCCTGTGAATAATTTAAGAAAGTTTGCTTTTCCTTAACAAGATTCATCAATTATTTTTAATTTGGGTCATCAATATCTGGGAGGATCGTGAAAAATGGATGACAAGATTTTTTTTGTAGAAAATCAATCACCTATATGACAAAGGGCTTCTGAGTGAAATCCCTTGATCATCACTGAGCTAATGTCCTAGAATGGGACCAATTTGTGGAAGCTCTAGGAACAATGTATGTCATGACACACCTTCACCTAGAGGAGGGAAGGGTCAACAGACTGCCAGGCCCATCCTTCTTTAAGTTGAAGGAGAGATAATGACCCCCAAAACCTGCCTTCAATAGGTCCCGGAGTGGAGAATAGCACCAATGGTATAGAATCACACACTAAATGGAAGGCATTACCCTTTTTCTATTTTACAGGACCAGGAGATAAGAAGATGGAACCCAAAAACTCCAAAACTAAAAGAAAAGTAAAGCCAAAAGTAAACCATTCCCACATGTATGTTTGAAAAGTAAAATCCACAAAGTACAAAAGGTGACTACAAAGGTATGTACGGAAGAAAAAAAAATAGCAACTACAACTGCCCCAAAGGTCCAAGCTAGTATGGTCATGTGCGATTGCCGAAGACCTCCTGGAAACCTGAAAGCAGTTTTATATATGTAGGGTGAGCATACAAGTACACTCAGTAGGGAAAACCAAAGACTCTCGTGCACAAGTGGGGGAATGTACTAAAGTCCCATGAGAAAAAGAGTAAGCCAAACACCTATCAAGGTAAACAATCCACCCAAGCCTCACCAAGGCACACTTTCCAAATAACAGAAGTCAAGTAATATATATAATAAGAGCACATCAATGTTTGGGTACCCCGCGCCACTTTCCCACTGGTTATTGAGACATCCCATGCATCGAACCAATCTTGCCATTCTCACCGCCGTCCCACTGCCACACCCTCCCACACACACCTGGGCCACAACCGCATGCAGTCCCACTGCCGAATCCCGCCTGCAAACACCTGGGCCATAGTCACATGTAACCACTCCTACAAACACCTAGGCCAAAACAGCCACCACTACGCCCGAAGACACCTCGGCTAGAAGATTCACTGCCATGCCCGAAGACACCTGGGCCTCATCCCGAAAACACTTGGGAAAACAACCACCGCACACAACTGGCCAACCCCCACACTACCCCACTCGATGGTTCTTGGGCTAATAATGGACCTCAGGCCATCACAGCCTACCCAAAGATACTTGGGCTATCTGGGAAAGGGAAAAAAAAGAGCTAATAACCAGCCACTAATAATAGTGTTGGGAAAACACCCTCCCCCATGAAATGGGGGGTGTTCGGCACTAAGTTCTCAACTTGGGTGGGGTGAGAATAAGAATCACAAAACTAAAAATATAGATATAGGTAACAAGCACTCACCCAAAGTTTAGGTTTTTTCTTCAGCCCTCCTAAAGAGAAAAAACATAATTTAGTTCAAGTCACGACTCTTGCCAACAAAACCCATTTGTCCCATTCTTGTTTCATGTTCGGTGATAATATTTAAATATGTTTAAGCACTACTCGGCAACTAGTAAGCATAGGAACAAGTCCACGAAAGTAAAGAGTCAAGCATCAACCATAACACCCACACTTGGTTCTCAACAATAGAGGATCACACCCCAATTCGTGATTTAAACAAAGTAACCAACCGGTCTTAAAACTCGCAAATACTGAATCGATAACAATAGGGGATACCATCCCCGATTCCACAACAATCGAGAGTATAAAAACAGGGGATATCCTCCCCTCCCACATCTCCAGCAATCAGCCCATAAAAAAGGAACAACCAAACCACTACCACCGACACAAAGCAGGGCCATGCCTGCATTTTTAGATTTAAAAGATTTTACACGCTCCATGATTTCAATTCTCGTGTGCTTTACTGGGGGTTATCACAGAAGGGTTGATCCTAGTGATTTCAATTTATTCAGCTGGGTATACGTGATTAACCATTTTACTTTTCACAGTAGGAGTTTACGATTACAAAACAAGCCATTTAAAACACTACGAGGGGTTCATTATTGCACAGAGAAAGACCACCAACGACCCTGATTTTCAGTAGGCGTAAGCCTGAACAATTCAAAAATAAGATCATAATATAAATAAGAATTAACGATCACAACCCTCCTTTATTTATAAAATCAGTTCATTATCTTAATTTAGGTCTGGTTTATCAAATTCTACAGAATTAAAAGCACGCCCACCCCGCATGATGCACAAAAGAGAGAGAGGCGAAGGAGAAGTTCCCTACTTGTTGATAGATGATTGACGCTTAGGCCAGGTGTGGAAATTTACTGATAATGATGCAGCTCGCCCGATGCACTAAATGCTGTTCGTGAAAAGCGATGATCGAGAAGAAGAAACCACACCTAACCCTTTAGTTTATAAGGGCCGTAGATGATTGAGATAAGAACGCGAAACCACATGAGGCGCGGGGTCGTGGGTTAGTCACGCGGCCCACACGTCATTAAAGGGTCGGGTGGTTTAAATCGACGCATTAATTCATTAATTAATTAATTAAAACATTCAAGCACGTTACCAGGGTTTAAAACACGCTTAAAGGAGTGAAAAAATTGGGTTTAAAACCCTAATTGCGCAAGAAGGAATACGACTAGAAAGAACCAGCATAGTAGGCTAGAGCCACCGGTGGCTGAGGGCTACCGGTGGGTGGCGGCGACCGGTAGTCGAGCTACCGGTAGGCTGCAATGACAGGTAGGCCGAGCGACCAGTAGGCTGCAGCTACCGGTAGGCCGAGCTACCTGTAGGCTCCAGCTACCGGTAGGCTGAGCTACCGGTAGGCTACAGCTACCGGTAGGTTGTAGCTACCGGTAGGCCGAGCTACCGATAGGCTGCAGCTACCGGTAGACTGAGCTACCGGTAGGCCACAGCTACCGGTAGGCGGAGATACCGATAGGCTGCAGCTACCAGTACACCGTGCTACCAGTAGACAGAGCCACCAGTAGCTGCAGATACCGGTATGCCGAGGTACTGGTATACAGAGCTACCGGTAGGCTGCGGCTACCGGTAGACTGAGCTACCGGTAGGCCTGCTACTGGTAGGCTAAGGCTACCCGTAGGTCTACACCACCGTGATTCCCAGACCAGAAAACCCAACATGAGATTTTCACAAAGTAATGGACCCCAAAACCCGGGCCATTACAATGTAGTTTTCTTCAAATATTTTTTTTGGATTTGGTGGAAGGGTGATTTCATCAATCTTTAAGGTGTTTTATAAAAATATTTTTCCCTCTTCTGATTTGAAACTACGAGCTTTGGGAATTTGGTTTTTCCCTCACAAACATGTAGTTATAGAATTTTAATATTTGGATTCCAGTTTCAATGAAGTAAATATTTTAAATTCGACCACATAGGTGTGGATTCAATTCATTTCTTCATCTGTTACCTATGTCATCTTAAAATTTTATAGGAAACCTCCTCTTATTTTGGGGTCCCAATCATAAATGAAAACAAAACTAAAAACTCAAGTCTTAATTAGTTTACTCAAATTCTCATTAAGATTGATAGAGTATTACTCTCACTCATAAATTTATTATAGTGGATGTATTGATTCAACCTACATATTTATATTGAAAAATTACCTTATTTTGGTTAAAAATGTTTCAGTTTTAGGCACTATGTAGACAATTCTCCTAATGGATTTCACTATTTCAACTATAAGAAATTTTAATATGTGGTGGAGGACTAAAAATTCAAGCTTCCAGATGTAGGTACTATGATTGAGGGATCTAATCCATATACTATACATAGGAAGCTTGGAATTGGATTGATCAAGGTATCCAAGCATGTTGAAGGCACTAAAAAGTTAATTGAATTTGAGGAGGGGCCTCTCCAAGTCTCTACATCTAATATCATGCAGTCAACATAGGCTATGGGGCATGATGATCAATACTTCTCGGATGATATGGATTTTTTTAATTTACGAGACAAGCATGATGGAATTTTCATGAAATTAAGAAATATCAATGGAAAGAAAGTATATAATTGATCTGATCTTGACCATATAAAAGAGAAGAGTGGATCCACAAGACAGAAGCAGGGGGTATGTGATACTTCTTCCAGAAAACATAGAATTTCAAAATTTGTAGGCTCTGTTTTCTTTCCCATATTTAAAGGTATTTCTAGTGATGAGCTATACCATGATAAATACGTTAACCCATGGCTTCTTATGTTTTTTACAAATAGAAAAGAGTCTATTGATAAGATTGTTGGCCTTTTTATTAAGGAATGTGATTCTATGGATTATTTGGATAATCCTAGGGATTCACTTAGAGATTTTAAACATTTTGTAATGTTTTATATATGTGGAAATGTGGTATGTATGAGGTATTTGGATACCTCATATGTTAATGGAAATGAAATTTCACATACCAATGGGTTTTCCTTAACGTAGGTCCAAAAGAAGGTAGGGGGATTTTATCCCCTAAGGAAAATATTATCCTTCTTGACATTATGAATATATCTCAATGAAATGAGGTTTTATTTTAAGAATTTATTTGTATACATTGAATTGATTTAAAATTTTCCAAAAATCTAAAAATATTATTAGAGGCTTCATGTATGGTTGAAGAATAGGATCCTCACCTAATTGAGGATCCCATCCATCAAGTTGAAAGTATTGATCTTCATGATGCTGATAGTTAGACATGGAAAAATCCCAAAATCTAGGAGGAGGGGCCATCATCCAAGAGGTATGGGTGATGGATGTATCTCAAATAGATGAATTAGTTTCTCTGTTTTTTCTGTGGAGTTGTTTGATTTGTGCTCTGTGGATGTGGTCTATCACTATATACCATGCACCTTTTCCCTTTTACACTATTTAAATTATTTTTAATTAAATTCTTAGGGCCTTGGGCTATAATCCATGGTTCACCATGTTTTTGTAAATAATAATTTGTTATTCAATTAGATTTGATTTCATTTAGAGGATAAATAAAAAATATTATTTTTCATTCTTGAATAATTTTTAAGATATCGTATAGATTAACCTAGAAAATTTTAAATTATAATTTATAATATTTCAATTCATTAACAAATTTTTACTATTATCTAAAATCAAAATTTCTATAAAATAACACCAAGAACAACTAATTTATAGAATGTCAATAAAAAATAGTTTATTTATTGTTTGTATTTTATTTTAAAAAATCATAAAATTTTAGAATTTTAATCTAATAAAATAAAATTGATTTTCTAAAACCTCACTATAAAATTGACTTATTATGAAATTTAGTTAATTTTATAAGATAATTTATTTTTAGATGAATAGTGAAATATAGAGTTTGTTTCAAAACAATTAAAGTAATTACTTTATCGTTATATAAGAAAGACCTATAATTTTGAAAATACATTTTGTTTGTTAAATGAACAAATTTATTCATTTTAAATATTTTATTTTAAATTTATAAATCCCTTGTTTAACATTATAAAACATATGTAATATTTTTAATTTTAATAAAAATTATTATTTGTGTTTTTATATAGTTAATCATTATTTTAGTAGTATTTGGGTTTTTATTGATATTAAGATATATAAAATTTATTTTTTATAATTAAAAAATTTATATTTTTAAATTAAAAAAATTTACAATTATATGTCACACATAAATTTTTATCTTAAAAAAATTTTCCTAAAAAAATATTTTTACATGTTATGAATGTTTATTTTAATATTAACATTTCACACTGATAGAAATTTTATTTGACAATATTATTTTAAAATAGTAATTTTTTATTTTAGAAATTGGTAAATAATTTAATTTTAATTTTGTTCATAAATATCAATTACTATGTAAAAAAACTAATTACCACAAGAAATTAGAAAGTTGTAAAAATTGATATATTAAGATCAGATGACCCAAAACATGTTTTAAAATGGATTTTTGATGATTGAATAAAAAAACATTCCCACCCAACCTATTTTTACCTTTCTATTCTATTTACCATTGTATAACAACTTTACATTTTTTAAAATATAATGTGTGCTACCAAAATTGCTCTCCTCTTCACTTATAAAATAGAAACCTTGCACCAATACATGTCAGAAATTTCCCTTCAAATTTCATTACATGTTTTTTCCATTTCATTCATAATAGAACCATATAAAACTTTTTTAAACATATGGTCACCATTGTTAATCTTAAGGCCTCTATTTCTGAGGAAATTTATAAGACAAAACTGAAGCTCTCTTTCTAAGTATTACCACTTCTTTAATCATTTTTTCTTAGTCGTCCTAGTTAAAAAACATTTAAAAACCCCTTATTATAATGAAATAAGTATAGTTAATATATAAATTTGATATTATATTAAATAAATTGCCCTTATTTATTCATTTCCATCCACTAATGAAAATAATGAAATGTCCATTGTGTGTACGTACAGACTACCAACTACACAAATATACAACTTAGAGTTTTTGTTAATACATATCATGGATGGTTATACTTATATGATTAATGAATAAATATGATATATAGAATATATTTTTTTTTAAATTTAAAATTAATATTTTCCATCAATTCAATTGTTTTTTAAAATAAAAACATTATCTTGAATACATGCGGATTACCGCTAGCATGAGTGGCCTGTCTTATTTTTCATAACCATATAACATGGATGTTCCTAAAAATATAATTAATTTCGTAATATTATATTGAAAATATTATTAAGGTTCATAAATTATAATATATTTCTTAACTTCCTCTTTTTCTATTAAAAAAATGAAAATATCATAAATGAGTACCTCCAGACTACCGCCTCCATGATTATGATATATTTACTTTTTCATATAGTATTTAGTTATTCATAAACATATTTTAAAATATGATTCAACACTTTATTATGATATAAATAAATTCTTTACACTTTTTTAATAATGTAATTATAACTAAATCACACAAAAATCATACTTCCATTAATTATAGAATACACATGTTTTGGTTGGTTTAACCACATATGTGAATGATAATATAAATTTATATAATGAGTTACTATAGAAACATTATTAATGGTGGAATTGTATAATAATAAAGAATTAATTATTTTTAATGTTATTAAAATATAATATTGGTCATTTTATAAGTGATATTAGCAATAAACTATCATAATACGTTTATCATCCAAAAAATGAACATTTCAAGTTACCTTTCATACTTGGAGTCCATTTTTGAATCTTGTATAAATATATGAATTTTTTGAAAAAGAAATAATAAAGGAAATAAATATATATTTATATATATTCAATAAATAAATTTGACATCACATTTTACCATTTTTAATATAAATAAAGGGATACAAAACAAATTTACCAAAAAACCCTGAGTAACCAAAATAAGTGAAAAATATATAATAAATAAATAAAATTTGAAAAAAATAAACCCCAAAATACGAATTATAGATTAATATTTTCTTTAATAATATTTTTAACAAACTTAATTTAAATACCCATGAAGTTAAAAAAATAGAAAGAATTTGGAGCAAGGTTACAGATTTTGTTTGAAAATTTGATTTATGGGAAAATATTTTTTATTATGAAGATTAAAATATTTAATATAGTGTGATTAATTACTAATGAATTTTTTTGGAAAAATTCATATAATCTTTTTTTTATAGATCCATATATTTTTATTTATTTAAAAGACCTTTTTCAAACGATATAAAGGTTATAAGGGTTTCTATGAATAAATTTTCTTCCATGGAGTTATATGATTTCTTATTGATCTATTTTATTCCAAGTTGAATTTATTATAACAAATTAATATATTATGATTAATCTTATCCTTATTTTATATTGCCTTAAACTTATTCCTTATGAACTCATTATCAAATTAAACTTACCTAATAAATTATTATTCTCGTATGGGTTTATTGGTCTCAATTCCCAATTCTTGGGACATGACTCTTATTATGAACAAATTAACATTTATATAGTCTATATATTTACTATTTTTTATATTATATCAGTAAATATATTTTATTCATGGTATTTTAATTGCAATTTAAAAATCTTTCTCTTTCAAGGGGTTTGATTTAAATATCACTCAAACTATAAGAGTTTTGTGTCCAATATTATTTTCAAATCAAGATTGTTTTTTAAAGGTAACCTATCTGGCGAATTTTTATTTTTTTAAACTCATTATTATATTATTTGGTTATTAATGGGGTCTTATAAATTCCCCCAAAATTTTATTTCCCCTTAAGCCATGTTTTACTGAGAGTGTTTCATGTAATTTAAACCAACTATGTCTCTACTTCTCAGTCTGAAACCTCCCTTTTTTCTGTGTTCGTATTCATTGCATGATTTTGAAAATTCCTTATTCATGCCCCAATAATTTTTGAATGTCCATTTATAATATTGAAATTATTTAAATTGTTTAAATTGTGATTTTAACAATTTCTATATGGTTTATTTTCATCAAAGTGTAAAATGAATAACTTTTTAAATTTTTCATGTGAACATATCTTTCCACTATCTTTTCAATTTTATATATAACTTCCTTTCAAAGTTTTTTTGGGGTTTTAAAATAAAACATTAATATCCTTAATTTTAGAATTATTTTTATCAAAAATATTTTTTCCCACAAAGGACATGGGTGTTTCAATTTTTTTCTGATGCAAATTTCATTAATGTTGGGTGCATATCATAACATAAATCAATTGATATAGTGTTTTAATATATGAAAACTATATATCTCCTTCCTCTGATTGAATGGTGCTCACCTAGATACCACAAAGCAATTGATTTGGTAAATTATTAACTTAAATGTATATTATTTACCTATATTTTGTAATTACCAAATGATTTATTACATTTGTTGAAAGTTATTTACCTAGAAAATAAGAGATGTTATTATATAAACATTTTTTTCCATGGGTATATCATGTTATTAGTGTTAATGTAACTGTGAATTTTTTCTTTATGTAATTACATATGAAATTTTTATGAAACACATTTTCATTCAAGGGGTCTTTTTGATGCAATGAATGAAAACCATTTTATTTCTATGGGTTCATTTTGAAATTATGAATGATTTATTTTATGTGGAATATATAATTATGGATGAATTATTGGATGTTTCATATGTATCCCTCTATGGATTGATTGAAATTTTATATCTACGGAGATAAGTACTCATGGTTACATTTTTATTTCTCATAAAAATAATCACTGATTGTGTGTCTCATGATAATAATGTAACCTGTACTAATTTTTGGAACATTTTTTTAATGATTTCAATGTTTTATGCATATTATAATGTATATATTATTTTATAATGTATCATTTTTATTGAATCATGTTTCAACACTCTTTTGATTCATATATTATGTTATTCGGATCCATATTACAAGATTTATGATCTATTCACTTTTGGCATAAAGTTCTTATATATCCTGATTATACCCATTTTATAATCTTATAAACAACCTAACACACTTTTCATATATAGATATTACATCTTAATAAATGTATATTAATTAAATAAAATCATGATCCACACTTGAATCATATAGGTATAGTGCCTTTAAAACATATATATACAAAAAACTGGTTCATAATTGGGCTATATAATCACTCACTAAGTTCTTAAAAACATTTACCCATCTTAGACATATCATACATAATACCTTTCTTCATAACATAGGGAAATTAAACATAATAAAGGGTGGGATCATATTCTTAGTATGGGTAAAAAGGAATATTATAGTGATCACACAATCTTTACATGATCATAAGTGTATGAGAACATGAGAATAACTATTGAAAACCACACCCCATATATCATGGATCATAAACATGAGTCATTGTATAAATCATGGAATTTTATGATAAATTATTCATAATGGAATCAAATAACATGATCCACGAGAACATAAAAGTGGAATATGACATTGATTTGTGAAATACACATAATCCTCGAAAATATTATGTCAATGATACTGACCAAGGCATTCATAACATGTTAGTCAATGGATTACTGACCATGTACTAGCTTAGGGATTGGGATAACAACATATGTACCCTATATTAGATTGGGATAACCTCATGTTTAACCTCTTTTGGTAATGGTATAACTTAATATGTAACATTTAATCTCATGTAAAATTTATTATTACCCAATTCATTGGAGGTCTATATAATTAAATTTCCATATAAAAAATAATTAAAATAAAACAAATGTGTGCCACGAAAGAATAAAACAATCATCATATCATAACCAATGAAAATGAAATAGGTTTCATAAAAACAAATTCATAATAATCATAATACATACATTGAAACAATAAGGATGTATAATTGGATCATTTCCCATGAAAAAAAAAGGAAACATCAAATGATTTCATCAGAGATAGAAAATTATTTTAAAATATTAAATTGAAAATTTCTTGATGAAAACAACCTTCTTAATTTTAAATAACTTATATAAAATATAAAAATTTATTAAATATTAAATAATTTTTTTTATTTGAAAAAAATTATGTAAAATTTTAAAAATGTAATTAAATAATACAGTACAATGACATTAGAAAATAGGATTCATGTCATGTATGATAAAATAAATTTTTATTTAACATTTTGGATAAAAAACAATGTGTCCATTGTTCGAAAAACAAAAATATGTTTAAATTTTAATTTTTTTAAACAATATAGCATGTTTAAAAATTTATTTAAATAATAATTTGATAATAGTAATAAATTTCTTTAAATGTTTTTTTACAAAACATGGACTTGGAAGAAAAATGATTTATGACTAGAGAAGAAAAAAAGTCAAAGTTTATTAAAAAGATTACTAAAGTATCATTAATTCTTAAAAAGAGTGAAATTGAAGGAGAACATTTATTATTGATAAAAGTAAAAATTATAATAACATTCATGATTTTCTTGAGAGTTATATCATAAGAATTCATCATCAGAATCATCATCACAAACCATCATGATAAACAATGAGATCATAACATAATACAATTACCACTTTGTAAATGCTTGAATGATAATAAGAATTAAATAAATAAAATTATATGGATATTTATATCTCATAATTTTTTATGATAAGAATCATAATAAAAAATCATTGGAAGTTAGTACACACCACATAAAGAATAAGTGGTGAATATGGAACATGTCCCATAAAAATAAAATTTAGATGAAAATCCCTTACCTCAAGTATCAAATTTCATTACACAATTTTTAAACTAATTTATAATAAATATAAATTTATTATATATCTATGATAAAACTATAATCATATATATAATACCACCTATGATTTACTTACACCCTTTTATCACCAATGTTTTTTCAAATCATTATTAAAAATCATTTTCTAAGTAATAACTATTTTATTGGTCATGTATGTTTTTGTATGGTATTTTTGTTCATTTTATTTTGATCATGGTGAAATAATATAAAATATATTAAATTTTTTATAAATATGATATATATTCACTATATATTTATTTTTAGTAATCTATTAAAGTTAGAGATAGAAAAATAATTACATCATGCATGGCGACGACATGTTGTTCATATGCATGAATGCTCTTTGTATTTTCTCAATGGATGGAATGAAAAGAAAAGTAAAAAATATATCAATTATTTGGAATTATTTTTACTCCCATTATATAATGTATATTCATTAAATATGTACATATTACTCTCCATGTACAAATAAAATAAATAATGAATCACATCTATTTGTGGAGGCGGTAGTCCACACGTACGGAGGATCGATATTACAATTTTAAAATGGATTTGAACATAAGAAGGAATATGTGATATAATAAATAATATAGTATAAATATTTTCTAAATATCATATATAAACATTAAATCCATCATTATCCCAATTTATGGGAGCCAGTGATGTAAAATTAATTACATCTATTCACGAGTCAGTAGTCCGCCGTACTCATAATCGACGACTTCCTTTTACATTTCTAGATGAGATGATGGATATAGGTTAATAAATTAAAATAATGACATATAATTATATGTAAGATATTTATTTTATTATATTATATTATCTGATTAAAATTTAATGCAGTTGGAACATGAAATAAACAAAAACACACGGTTAAGAATGATACATTTTTTTTTTCAGGAAACCGTCTCATGTTTTCACCAAAATTATTACTAAGAGGGTTTAATAACAAAATAAGTCATCTTGAAATTGTATTATTAATTAAGGAATGGATTTTGGTTGGGATTGGATGATCCAAATGCATTTGGAAGTGTGAAGAGGAGAGGTTAGTTGGTTCCCTTTTATAAGTGGGGGAGAGGACACACTTGGATTTTTTGAAAATAAAAACATACACCCATGTTTTACACATTCCACTAGGTTCTAAATTGTATCACTACTAAAAAAAATTTATGATAAAATATCAAAATATATCCATAGAATATTATTTTTAATAGTTTTTATGTAATTTTAACCGTTATCACTTTATGTTAATCTCTTAGTAAACTTGTCTTAACCTTAACCACAATGATTATTTTTTACTCCCTTTATAATTCAATATTACCACAAATTATGTTGATAATATTATGTAATATTAATTATTCTGAATAAAAATATTTAAACAATTTTTATAAATTTAATTTTATGAATTTTTTAGAATTTAATTTAAAATTAAACCCGCAGATGAGATGAAGAAAAAGTTTTTTTATAGAAAATGTTTTCATATGTGTAAAAAGTTTTTTTCAGTCATCATCCCGAATTTGATAGAAATGAAATATATTAGAATAATAAAAATATAATTGAACCAATTTTACTTGTAAACTAGTTTAAAACAATATATATCTTTTTATATTATTTAAATGAAATGACAGTTTTCCATAAAAATATGTATTTTTCACTATTCATCCCAAAATTAATTTATTTTCTAGAAAATTCTAAAAATTTCACTATAAGGTAGTTTTGAAATTTTTATTTACAATATGTATTTAATTTTTTCATATCAATTTATAAAATTGGAAAAATTACTTTTATTAATTTCTGAACAAAATCTATAAAAAACTTTTTTTGAGAGAAAATATTTTTGACGCATTTAAAGACTATACTAAATAATTTAGTTCTTTTTATTGACATGATTTATTTATATAAAATCATTATAATTAATTTTAGAAATTTTATTCCTATTAATAAACCCAAATTTAATGGATAGGTTATAATGGTCACATTTAAATAATAATATTGATAATATGTTGTTGTTCTTTGTTAAAACTTGATGCTTTACATAATGCAATCTATCAGAGAAATTAAATATTTTTTTAATAAAATTCATAAAATATCATGATCTTTAATTATACAAAACATATATTGGATTTCTTCATATATATTTTATCAATTTAATACATACAATATAGGATACATTTGCCTCATTATATCCTAAGGTTCCCTATAGCTTCTTCAAGTTGGTGGCATCACCTCAAAACATTAACCATGTGAGAAGTCTTGTTTCATTACACTTTCTCTCTATGATCCAATATCTCTATTGGTTGTTCTTAATAACTATGATCATTATATATTGGTATGACCTCTAATTTGGGAACATGATAAAGATAATGTATATATTTCTCCAAGAGAGATACAAAGAATACATCAAGGACTTGGGAGAGTTTTGGTAGATGTTTCAAATGATAATAAACCATCCATACTCGATAAAGAATATCAAAATGGATGATATACCTATGTCGAAGTATTAATTTCTTCTTCAACATCACAACATTATTCCATGATGAAAATAAATTAAACCCTTTTTGCAAACATAAAACATCAGTCCAGGAAAAGGATTGTTTGTATATCTTTTCATTCAACTCTAAGATGTCTTGATGTGTTGTTGAATGACTCTGAATTTCTATACAAATTCATCAACTATATCAAGTCCTAATGGATTTATTTCTCCAACTCCACCCCAAAAATTTATGTTTATACACTTATTTCCAAATATGGATATATATTAAATATCTGAATGTTTGAATTAAAGATATTATTGTATGAAAAATTGACTATTTGAAGGCTTTGATCTCAACCCCATTAAGTCCATTTAAAATCATCTAAAAGTATCCTATATGGATTTAATGGTTCTTTCAGATTTAACATCCATCTGAGGATGATAGAAACTTCTACAACTCAGTTCCAAATCAAGATCTTAATATAGACTTCACCAGAACATCAATGTAATCCTATGATCCTAGTTAGACACAATAGATTGTGGTTCTCTATAAAATATTACCACATATTTTATGTATATCCTAGAGATCCGATCTAGAGATAAATCTTCTCGGATATAAATTTAGTGTACTGAATTTTTGTTGTTATTAAATACAAAACCATATAACAGTGTGACCTTTAAATTTTTTGGGAAGTTTGATGACGGAATCCATGGTGATGTTTTACCATTTCTATTTTAGAATGGGTAATAGTTATAACATCCCGTTAGACTTTTTCACATCCTTAACATTATTAAATACCAATCATCAAAATAAAAACTCTGCAATATCTCTCTATACATTTTATTACATCAGGAATATATAGTAAAAGATGAATTATGAGGATTCCCTAAGAGTCCGTTCTTGAAATATGGTATAAATGGAACACATAAATTGTTCTTAAACTATATTATTCCATAAAAAATAAAAGTTAAAATCATGAAAATTTCTCACCATCTTTTACAGATCAATATTTTTCTTTTTGAACCCTTAAATATTCACTTGGATATATTAATTAAAAATAATTTTTGAAAGATAATATTTCCACCATCCTTTATGATTTCCATATCTATCCTTTGAAAATGAAAAAATATTTTATATTTTTTTATTCTCATCATAGATAATATATTATGGGCCTCTTTAATTAAAGAGTCAAAAACCTTGTTATTTTTCCAATGGTGGTAATGCATTGAGCTGTTATAATCATTAATCTAATCCAATCATCTTATTTAGTTAAGGTTTAACTATCTCTCTGTGAATATATAATTTAGAATATTATGATCAGTATATATATTATAACCCATTCATTTTACACATACCATTACATTATTTTTACTAAAAACATTTATTAATTACCTCCGAATGATAATGAGGCCTAATGTCATAAAAAGACATCGTCATAATACATTAATGGAAAAAACATGGAATCCATATATTTTTTTATTCTATAGTGAAATCCAAAATCAATTTGAGCTCGTAAAATTACACATCATAAACTGGGTAATACATAGATGAATGTGGTGAGTTAGAACTCCCATTAAGGGAATAAATATGAAATGGAATCTTAACATGTTATTCAATGATATAATACAATGTCATAAAAGAGAAGGCATATGAGTAATCACGTAGAAGCATAAAATAATTAACATGGTTCCATAAGATCATGGTAGAATTGGAAATGTGTAAGAAACATATAATATGATATAAACATTAGTCAAAGATCACTACTTAGAAAATATCAAATGGGAGAGAAAGTCCTGTAATGGATTAGGTCTTCTCCCAAATCCTATAAATGATGTATCATTATACTATAACATTACACAATGTATTTCTCTGCAACATGGGCACACCCATCATAACATGTTCATGATACTTGTGTTTTATATAGAAGAATTATATGATGAGGAATAACCTAATAACTACCCATGGAAACAAAATAGGCTAAATAATCTGGCTTCATATCATAATAAAAGGAATTTTCATAATAAAAGAGTTTGATAATTGATCATAAGGAATGTATTAACCCATCAAAGGATGTGATATTAATCTTGGTTTATATGTGAGATACATATGTACATAATTTTGAATCAATCAATATAATCAATTGTTTTTATATTTTTGGAATATTAATAGAAAAAAAATATATATTTACAAAAACATTGTTGTTGAAAATGACCTTTTCCCTTTGAAAATCACTTTAATAAAAAATAAAATTCCCATAATATTTGGAAAATAATTTTAGAAATAATCTTTTAAACTTGTAAAGGAATATTAAAATAAGTTAGTGTCCATGACTGTAGAAGATTATTTTCATGTTAAGTATATTTTAATAAAATATTCCTCTCAAATTTTTGTATAAAAAGTAAAAAAAACTTTTTTGGAAAATTAATGAAATAATAATTGTTTTAAATAAGTATAAAAATGGGTAAAAATGACTTCAAATAATCATAATAAAAATTTATTGAGAACATTTTTAGAAGACATGGGTTTTGATCGAAGTGTGAAATAAAGTATGATTTTCTTAAATTTTGTTTGTATAATCATTTTATGTATTGAATAGAGGTAAATGATATTATTACTTGAAAATTATATGAATAACTAGAGTATAAGAAAATTAGATTATTTTACTAGATAGTGATGAAATAATTCCTTCAATGTAAATTCAATCATAAGAAATCTCAATTAAAATGATATTGAAACATAAACCCTTACCACTTTGGTAACTTTTGAATAATAACTTCCACAAAAGAAGTAAATGAATAGTGAATTAAAATATCATGAATTATGAATAATTCTTGATATAATATGAAAAGGGGAAATATGTATGAAATTTATAATTAATTCGCTGCATAAAAGTTATTGTATCTCAAAGAAGGGTTTTATGGGAAATAAACCCTTACCTCAAGCCCAAATCATCAAATGTGTTCTTTATATTCCAGAATAATAAACTTGTTATAAATACTTTCTTTATTTAGAAAAATTTTAATTAATATTATTTCTTTAAATTTAATTATTACCATTTGATATTCAATTACATATCCAATTAATTTCATGTCATATGTTTTATCAATAAATAGATCATATATAAATAATATCTTAATTATGTTGACTAAGGTTAAAGATATTTTTATTTAATCATTAAAAATAATGGTAATCTATAAATTATAATAAATTATACTTTTAAAAATATAAATTAATCATCTTTATTAAATATTAATTAAATTAAAATCATTGATATGGTAGGCCGTATGAATGCATGTGAAACGTTTCAATTTTTCAACGATCATGATGGAAAGAAGGTAAATGTTATTTTATATTTACAAAATGATCATTATATCATAAAAATAATATAATTTCTTTATATACCCTAATACATACCACTAGTTTTATGTAGTAATAAAAATTAATAACATCTCTTTGTGAGGCCGTAGTCCACCGTACACATGAACGACATTATCAATTATTCAATGGATGAAATGTTAATTAAAATAATTACATCGGTTTGCGAGGCAGTAGTTCGCCGTACACACAATAAATGATTTCTTATCCCATTTGAGGGAGAATTAGATGATTCTTGGTAATTCAAAACATATATTAAAATATAATAATATTTAATATACTATAATTATTATATAATAAAATTTTAATAAAATTTTAAGGTATTTAAGAAATAAATAAAATAAAATGATCGGTTCTGGATGTTACCACTTCATCAGAAAAATTCTTTTGGTTCGCACAATAATTCATCCTAGTTTGTATGTTTGACCAAAAAAATGATTCTAGGATGTTTTGTAGGTATTGAGTATGGGATTTGGGTAGGTATTGGATGAAAAAAGTGATTTTGGAAGTGTAGAAAGGATAGGATAGGGGGTGGCCTTTAATAAGTGGGGGAGATGAAACACTTTGAATTTCTGAAAAGAATAAAGTATAACCACATTTATTACATGTGTAAAGGATAAAAAATGGGAAATTATAGAATATTATAGGTTATAAGGTATAAATATTGCAATAAAATTTGGGTTAAAATGTATTTAGGTCATGTTACACATTATCTTTTTTGTATTAATCCCCCAATAAACCCATTTTAACCATAACTGTGGTAATTAATTTTTGTTGTTTTTCCTATTAAATTTGGTCAAAAATTAACTTCAACTCATTATATAATATTTATTTTAATTATTTAAAATATCTAATCCCTTTTATAAAAATTCCATTTATATAAGTTGTAAAATCTAATTTAAAATTTAACCCACATGCATGACGAAAGAACGAATTTACAAAGAGAAAATATTTAAACGTTTAAAAGTGTTTTATATGGGAATTCAATATAAAATTGATTAAAATAAGATAAATTGGATTAATAAATATAAATTAAAACTTATTTTTCTTTTAAAATCATATTAAATTTTTGTTTTAAAATTCTATAAAGGAAAGTACAATTCTTAATAAAAACCAGTATTTATCACTATTGAAAGAATATTTTATATTTTGATAAATTATCTAAAAATTCACAATAATATAATTTTGAAATTATTATTTCAAAAATGAATTTATTTTTTAAAATTAAATTTTCTATAAGTGTTAATAATTAATTTTTTAATATTTTTTCAAAGCATGACAAAACAACTTTTTAAGAAAAATACAGTTTTTTCAGAAAACATTTCTTTTTCTATCAAATGATTTTTATTTTATTTATAATAAATATATGATAATAGAATTTATTTTAAACATGTATAAACTATATAATTTTTTTAATTCAGTTACTCTTATTCATACCACCACTCTAATGACTAGATTAAAATTGTATACTATATTACGATTCATTTAGATTCAAGGTTATGTGTTCCACATGTTATCAAAGATATTGAGTTTATTTAGAAATAAATATTTTAAAAATTATGGGGGTTATAAATTAACTTATAATCTTGGTGTTTCATGTCATTCAATTTGTTAAACGTGATTTTACTTTCTTAAATTCTATATATGTTACATTCAACCACCTTTAATAAATACTGCCCCTACCATTTAATTTTGATCTGAATAATCATGGGTTTGATATCTTAAAACACCATTGTTTTAATCCCCAAACAAAAAGGGTTAATTATGACATTGTATTAAAAATAGATAAAGGGAAGTATGAAGGTCATCCATAAGAACACATTACTAAAAAATGGGCATTGAAGAGAAGACTAACACCAATGGATTAATAGATTCTGTAATAGATAATTGATCACGATGAAGAGAATTATTAATATAATGTTAATGACCCCAAAACATAAATCTTTGTTGAGTTAAAATACCAATTTATTCCTCAAATATGTAGGTACTTAGATGAAATATATGTTTTAAGATTCTTTTCTAAGACATGATGAATTACATTACTATTTAGAATGAGAACATAAGAAAATATAGTGACATGACATATTTCTATTTCATAGTAACAATTTCATCCTGTGAATGAGATTAGATCAATTCACACTTCATCTCTTACTCAAAAAATTATTATCCAATTGTAATTTTTATACCTAAAGACTGAAATTAACGTTTTAAAAAATCCTTAGATAAATAAATGAATGAAAAGTCATTCCTTATGAATCTATATAGTTTTCCAGACCAAAATGGTTAGAACAATTTATATAATTACGTTAACATTAGATTCACCAAACAATATAATGTAGAAAATAATGACACAAACCAAACATTCTAATACCAATTATCACCTTAAATCCTTAAGAAAAACACCCAAGCTTCAATAAATTAATTTTTTTCTTATTCATTAAATTAAACAAAAAATTATTAAATATATTCCTAAACTTAAAAAAATATGGAAACTCCATCAATGATAACATAAACCAATTTTTTATCAAATAATTATTTAGTTCCAAGGTCATAAATAACAGATGAATTACATTAACCATATCAATCCCATCTATATCAAATATAAACACCATTATATCAATATTAGGAGCATATTAAAGGGCATCTTTCCATTAATCATGTGTTTTCCAAAAAGTATCACCCAACCATTAAATCCCTTTTCTATGTCATTAGTATCATTTAACATATTCATGGAAATACTTACTAATAAAATTCTATAGTTTACTATTAATATATATTTCATGCTTCACATAACATAATTCTTGAATTTATATATATTAACACTTCATCATTCCACCTTATTCTTAAAAAACTAACTACACTTAATCATCATATTCCTTAATACCTCATTCATTTCATATAAAATTTGTAGTCTCTTCATCATTAGTAGAATAAACATTACTTACAGAACCTTTCTAATTATCTTCAATAGATTTTCCCATAGTAAATCAATATTAATAATGACTACACATTCCACATTTAAAACATTAAACCATCGATGATACCGTACGGATACCATTATTCTCATCTATTACATTAAAACTAATTAAAATTTTATTTAGTAATTAATTTATTTGTGTCCTCATTTTCCCAACCCAAAACATCTTCTCATTCTTATAAGACATTTACTTTGTCATTTCATTCCACATTAGTGACATATATCAAAAGAAATATTCTTCCATATATGTTTTCCAATACCCAATCTCTCAAAATAGTCTATACTTATCATTTTTGGAAAGTCGAAGAGTTGGTTATTTTGGATGTTTTTAATCATATATCATGATAACTAATTAAGAATAATCACATTATAATTCACTCTATGCATAATCCCATTTGGTTTTTCATCAATACATTGTATATCACTTCAAATTTTAACCTAGTTTCTTTTGGTTTCCGCCTTTGAATAAAAACATAAATCATAGTGTGAACATCAATATTCATAGTGGGAAACAACATAATCCTGAAAATTATTTTGGAGATGTCTAAATAATGATACCTTCATTTAAATCTAGTAATCCCTAGGATTAAACTACTTCATTGATGATCATTATCTATTAAATTACTTCATGATAGTTTGTGTAGAGTTTTTTTAACTTACAATGAATTAACCTTTATAGAGAAAAACTTGGTGTGAAGTAAGGCTCATTTTCATTTACCAGGTAAAGATCGATTCAATCTGGAGAAGACTTTATTATATTTATTACACTTACGTCTATCTATGAACAATCCATGTTCACTTGTAGTATCTAGGATGGGATGTAATTTCTCAGACACCACTCACTCTATACTTTCCCAAGATTCTAGGAAATCTTGTTCTACTTAGTATTTTCTTCAAACTTATAACTAGGGTTCTCACTAATGTTTTATCATCCATGTTTCCAAAGGTTAAGTGAACATTTTTTCTGAAACCAACTATGGAGGCTTATTACTTGTACACATATCATTCCATGATTTTTAACACAAGAATATATTAATTTCAACCAAAATATCATTAGCCCTAATGTATTTAAAAGATTGGGATCATAATACATAAAAATAAACTGAAACATGAAATCCTTAATTATTTTTATTTTGAATTCAGAGCTCTTAAATATACTTTACAACCTAATACTATACATCATAACTCATAGAATATATATACGAAATGGTTGAGATGGAAATCCCAGTAAGAGAATAAACAAGATAAGGAAATTGAACATGTGAGTTAAATATATAACCTAATATTATAAAATAAGAGGCACATGTGTAATCACATAGAAGAATAAAAAAATTAACATAGTATCTTAAGATCATATTAGGATTGGAATGGTGGAATAAATATATGACATGAAAAAACATGATTGAAGGATAACTACCTAGACAATATCACATGGTAGAAAATATCCCTTAATAGATTAGGTTTACTACCAAATCCCATACATGACATCTCACAAGACTATAAAATTACCCAATGCATTGGAGAACTATCTATGATAACCCATCAATAAATGGTCATGTTTTACATGTTCACAAAAAGAAAATCAACCAAAAAGCATAATATAACAACTACCCATGGAAATAAAATTGGTTGTACAATATTTCATATTATCACAATCAATGGAAATTTCATATTGAAGGAATTTGATAAATGATAATATGGAATGTATTACCCCATTAATGGAAATGAAAATAATCTTGGAATATATGTGAAAAACCTATATATGTAAATTATAATCAATCCATAACATTAATGGTTATTATTATTGATGAACTAAAATACTATAATAAGATATTTTAAAAACATTTTTGAGGAAAATAATCTTTCCACTTAAAATAACCATTTTAAAATTAAAATATTACATATTATTATGATTTTTAAAAAAAATAAAATTATAAAATTATAAATTAATATTTTAAAATATTAGTTGTTCATGATGGTGGAAAAGTCCATTCATGATGAATATGTCAAAAAAAAGATTCTTGTAACAATTTTTAAGAAAAGTTGAAAAGTAAATAGTTTGGAAAAGAAATAAACATTCTGTTTAAATTTTGTTTCAAAAATATTATTATGAGTAAAAAATAATTTTAAATATCATAGTAATTCTTTTTGAAATCATTTTTTGAAAATATAGAAATTTAAAATAATTTCAGTGGAATCATGAAGAGGTCTGAGATTGGTAAATGAAATTAAAAATGCACAGAATAAATCACAACTATAAGTAAAGTGCTTACTTTAGAAGTGAAATGGAATTGAAACTAAATGTGGTGTTGGAAATTTAAAGAGTTAAAGAAAAATACTATAAGGATGTTAAGTTAATGAAAAATGTAAAAACACTAATAAATTTATAGTTTTATGGGAAATAGGGTGGGGTAACTCACATGGAGTCAAAAGGAGAGAAAGATAGCATCCTGAAGATGTTTAAAATGCTCTGCCACTCCACTGCTTATATGGAAATATTTCATCACAATGTGTACAAGAGGTATATGATAGGTAACTTTGATCTGTTCCAATTTCTATGGATTTTGGGATCTTCAGTGTGTTGTGCATATCTCTTGAGGATTTATAATGTTTGACTAGGTACATGTCGTGTACTGAGTGTTCATGACATATATCTCGCATCCAACTATCTTTTCACATGGATTTCTCTTGTCTTTCTCGCTATCTATTTTGAAAAGAATCTCATCGGTACTTGGGTGTACATGATGTGTAGTGTATTTTTCATAACTCTCTTTATGTCGTGGTCATATCTTGGCTTCACGACTAGGGGAAGGCGATGAACTTCTCATACACAACATTTACTGACACATCACAACATGTACTAGGCCAGTTTTTTCACTTTATCTACCTATCTTCCTTGTAATATTGTAATGATTGTATACTTACAAAATTAGATGCATACCACATTAATTATCATTTAAATTGATGAAAAAATATAAAAGGATGAATAATATATATATATATACAAATTTTTTTTATCAAATCCCCCCACACTTGAACAATAACATGTCCTTAAGAAAAAACATCTCAAAAAGAATTTCAATAAAGTGTAATAAATTTTCAAAATAAGAAACATTTATTATGTCCATTTAATTAATAATAGTTTTAAGATGAAAAAATGGTCATCTTTTAGAATTATCCCTACATAGAACGTTTTTCAAGCATCCTATTCCAACATTTCAAAACAAATTCTAGTCTTTTAACAAAAATATCTTAGCTATTCTTTAAGCATATACCCAATTATATTTTACCTCACCGTGATTTTCTTTCATAACTTAGGTTAAAAATTTCCGTAGAGTTATACTCATACCCTGAGTACATATTCTTAACCATAGTCTTAAATTGGTTCTACCATCTCTACTGTGCAAAGGAAAATACAAAATTTAATCACAAGGGATTTATTAATATGGTTATGATGACTCTGAGGCTGTGGGTAGGTAGTAAAAAGTGAAAATAATGTTCAAAATGAGGTTAAGATTTGAATTATAATGAATAAGTGTATGAATAGTGTAATAAAGTTCCTCTTTTGGATAAGTCGAATCCATACTTCATCATCTCGGGTTGGATCCATATGTGTAGCAAGTATTTGTACAAAGATAATTCTCTTCCTTTTAGTTTTATAATTTATTTTTTGAAAGTTATGCCTATAATAGATCTCACATCCATCTCCTAACCACGTACGATGCTTCGATGGATTCATTGGTCTGGAAAATAGTGATTTATGACCTTCCTAGTACACAACCCATATTATTTTTTCTGTTCTATTTTTGTTTTTCAAAGTAATAGAATAATAATGAAAAGAAAAAATGTATACAGATTACAACCAAGTAGTCTGGTGACCAATCCGTATATATCTGAAAGTTAAAGCATCCTATTCTATCTGAATGCTTCCCACATGCTAGTTAAAAGGTATCCTTAGGCATTATACAAGGAGTTGGGTATGAAATGAAATGGAATTGGAATAGCTTCGTCCTACAATATATTTTATGGAAACTATGGGTTAAATGAAGGATATATATAAGGCGTGTCTTAGGAAAAGTGACTATCAAATAGTTCCTTAATCATTTTAAATTTATACATGTTCAGTCATTACTTCAATAAGATCTCATTGCAAGTTCTGGTAGGTTTACATGCCCCACATATCTCTCTATAAATTTACTCAGTCAAGAATACGAATTTGAAGGCTTAGAGTCCTCTCGGGTAATTGGAATAAAAATCTAGAAATTTCAAAGGGAATAAATCTTATATAATGGGTCAATTAATAATAATATAATATATTTTATATTTGAATTAATTTTCTAAACTCTATAATCATTATTGAAACTTATTAATTGGAATGGAACGATTGCATTAGAAATTTTCCCCCTTAACATTTTCTTTAATTACAAGGGTGTAATTTTTTTTATTTTAAATCATTCTAATCAATTTGAAAAATGTATCCTAGAAAAGTGAGAATAAATAAAAATTCAATTATATCACAGGTGAAATCGTGAGAACCCCCCCCCCCCCACACACACCAACCTAGAAAGAGACAGTGTCCCCACTGTCCATAAAATGAGCGTGGGAGTGGTGGAGCATTAAATTGAATTAGCATTATTGAGATAATTGAAATAAGAGGGAATTGAAGGATCCATGAATAAATTGGTTTTCCATGGGGGTTTTGAGCTGTCATAATGATAATTCCAATGTACCTCCAACATGGGTTAGAGAAGAAATCATGAACTATATAAAAAATATTATTCCATAGTTATAATTATTGGAATTTCCAAGGAAACAAGAAAGTGCACAATGTGAAAATTAGATATACTTATTTTACTGAATGCATTAACATTTATAAAATATAGTTCCATGAGAGACACAAAATTGAAGAATGAAAAAGATGCAACAAATATGAATAAAACAAAACACAGATCAACTGTGGGTTTCCCCCATAAAGCACTAATGAAACGATGTGATCTAGATGGGTGGTACAAAAGTTTCATTAGTGGGTCCATCAGCTCAGTTTGTTCTTCATCACTTATAGCTACTAGATTCTCTATCATCAAGATCCCACTGTCGCTTTTCTGGGTTAATAATCTATGGTCAGCTGCATGAGCATGAATGAGTTGAGGTAAAACAAAAATCATGGGACACAATGGAAACTAATGTTGATCAATCTATAGAAAAATTTGATGATATTTTTGGATAATATCAATGACTTGTTGGAGCTCTAGTTGTTCTAAAACAGTTTGGGGAACTAGACCGTCAATAATTGAAGATGATTATACGGATTTAAACATTTCTATGAACAAAAAAAAATATTCCAATAGAAACACAAGTGTCATAAAAACCCAAATCTCATGTATATAGATATCAAATGTAAGTACAAGGATGGGAAAACAAAATGGTAGAACAAAACAACCAACAATAGAACATAAAATAAATCCCCAAAAGTCCAATAAATGGCATAAAACAGTGAATCAGGGATCCAAGAAAAAAATTTCCTCTAGTGTCAGTTCACTGTTTGGCATCAAGTTTAATGTTCCTATCAAATCAACATCAAAAACATTAACGGTAGTGAATGGAGGGGTGAATTATACTAAAATTGGGGTGTTGGTGATATGTATCTTGGTTGGGATGGTAGGTGAGGAGGTACCAATTCATATAGAGGTCATGTGTCATGCAGCTGGATCAACAAGTGGCACCTTATGGTTGGGCTCAGTGGCGACCTCCATGCCCTTCAGGGCCTGCTCTACGATGAATTACTACTTAGAAGAAGGGTTAGTGTGGTATATGGGAAGGTCATAATGGATTGAAGGGGGTGTAGGAATGGTGAAATATTGTGGGTCGGCTGGGGTGGGTGGTGGTGGGGTAAAATCTGTGGGCTCTAGGAAGGGGAGGTGGAGATGAGTGACTAACTAGTGAAAGTTTGCGAGGATGCAATGATGATTCATCCAGGTATCAGAAAGGGTGGGATGGGAGGATTTAGGGATGGTATATGGGGTGGTGGATGAGGTGGTGGTAGGAAAAGATTGAGTAGTTGTTATGGTGGCATGTTGCTAGATTGGGGAGTTCGGCTATTACTGCTGCTCCTAGCTCCTGTGGTGCAGCCTCTAGGACTCTTAGAGCCCAAAATATGTGGTATCCTCCTTCACCAACATCTTCATATTGTGAAGAATCACAAGATCTATCAGTTCGGTTGGTCTTAAGGATGTAAGGGGATACGAGGAAAGAAATACACCAAGGTGTCTATCCAGTTGTGTGATAAACGAGCCGCCATCAAGGTGCCTCAATGTTACTATGTCTGGACCATGAAGTACATAGCAAACTGGGCATCCATGTTGATGAGTGGACCACCCATGGTAGCCACAAGAATTAAAACATCAATATGACTGACTCTAGAGTGTATCTTGCCCCATAAAAACCATCCGTGCACCATGGCTCTATTCAAGATACGCAATATTGGACCTCACAGCTGAGTTGACTTTATGAGGTGTGGGTCATGATGCCCTACCACAAAACGGGGCAAGGGAAGCACCTTATTTTATTAGCGCTAAGTAGAAAGCACTGTTAAATGGGTGAACATTATCAGAGCTAGCTATAAATGCTTATAAATTTAACCATTATCAACCATAAGAAAATAATTGATAAAGGTGTAACTTTTTCAATGCTTTTCTTAGTGCGGATAAAGGGGTCATTTATCAGCGCTATTTTTAGAATTGATAAATGTTTTTAATAATTAATATTATTAATATATATAAAATTATTATATTTATATTAAAAAATAACGTTTATTTGTATACTTTAAATAAAAATGCATGTTTATAATATATATATAAATATATATTAATAATTAAAAATGGTATATATAATGTTTTAATAAAAAGTATTTCTCTGATTATAATTAAATATAAATATTTAAATAATTACAATATTTTAATAAATTTCCTTAAATAATAATTATATTTATAAGATTTATTTTAGATTTATTAGTTTTTTATTTATCAGATTCATTAGATTTATCATTATTAGATTAATTAAATTTTTTATTTGATTTGTTATAATTGGTGGATTTATTAGATTTATTAGATTCATTAGTTTTTTTATATTTTTTATATTTAATATATTTATTTTATTTCTAATTAATATATATAAATAGTTTTTAAATATATATATATTTATAATTATAATTATTAAATATATATATTTGTTTCCAATAAATTTGGTCAATATATATAATGATCAAGCCCACATATATGTTATGTGTTAACATGAATGTTCATTTATACATTACACCCTTCTTATTATTCATGTTGTCCATATATGTGATGAATCGTTTTTTATTATGTATGTATATGAGTAATTCTTGTTACACATATGACTATTATGTTCTAAAAAAATCTTATAAAATTACATTAAATATATTTAAATAATATATATATTTAATACATTTATAATCATTAAATTTTAATTTTGTAAAACTAATTTTTAAATATATTTATTTTTAATTATAATTATAACTATATATATATAAATAATTATAAAATTACAATAAATACATATTTTATAATTTTATAAATATAAATATATTTATATTAATATATTTATAATTATACACAAATATTTATAAATATATTTATTTATAGTTAATTATAACTATAAATAAATAAAAATATTTAAAAAAATATATTTATTATACTACTTATAAAGTTATAAATATATAATTAAATAAATATATTAATAAATATATACAAATATTTATAAATAAATAAAAACTATTAAAACTAAAATTCCTAGATAGATATATAGATATATTTAAATAATTAAAAAATTATAAAAAACATTATAATTATATATATTTATATACAAATATCTATAAATAAATACAATTAGTTATAATTATAATATAAATAAATGTCGATATATTTAAATTATTAAAATATTATAATAAATATATTAATTAAATATATTTATAAAATTGTAAATATACTTGTTATAATTTTATAATTATTTAAATAAATAAATAAAAAAAATATATACATATATATTTATAATTACAACTCTAAATAAATATTTTTTCATTATAATTTTAATTACCAATAAATAAATCAATATTTATTAGTTATAAATATTAATAAATAAATATTTATTTATTAGATATAAATATAAATATAAATATATTTATTTAAATAATTATTAATTTTAAAAAATAATTATTATTTTTATATATAATGTTATATATAATTAAATAAATATAATTATAAATTTATACAAATATTGATAAATAAATGAAAATATTTGTATTTATAGTTATAAATATATGAAAATATATATTTATAATAAATATTAGAAATCTATGTGATTACTATTATAATAAATATATTTGTTATAAATTTATAATATAAATAAATATATAGGTACAAACCAATATATATTTATTTAAAGTTATTATAAATAAATAATTAAATATATATATATATTTATTTCTTATACATGTAATTTTAGAAATATATATAAAAATATAAATAATTTATTATCATTATAGTTTTATCAGCGCTTTTTTTTGAACTAACAAAGAGAGGCCTTTTTCACCGCTGAAAAAGCACGGATAAAAGGTGTATTTATAAGCACTAATATTTTAGCACTAATAAAGACACCTTTTATCAATGCTTTTTGAGCACTGATAAAAGTATGTTTTATCAGTGCTTTCTAATTTATCACATATAAAACATACATTTATCCATTCTTTTTAGTTAGCGCTCATAAATGCTTCCACCGGTTTTATAAATGAACTAGAACAGTCTCCTCCTTCCTTTACACCACTCAAGCCCTCACGAAAGCCTAACCCTATCGCTGCCTCCTCTTCTTCCTCCTCCTCATCTGCCTCCTCCTCTACCACTGCCGCCATGAAGTCATCCTCCAACACCGAAAAGTTCTCCTCTGCCACCTCTACCACATCCCCACCCTCCTTGGCTACCGACTCCTCCTCCTGCTCCACCACCATCATGAAACCCTCCTTTTCCACCATGAACCCCCCTCTTCCTCCGCTTCCACCCAATCCTACCATCGTGCATCCCTCCACAGGTATGCATTGTAACTCAATTCTTTATTCGCATAAAAATAAATATAGTACATAGATCATTTGGGTTTTGATTCAATTTTGATCCTTTGTGTATGATGGTATCATTTATGATATTTCAATCCTTGATTTTTGGAACTTTAGGGCCTGTAATGAAGGCTTTTTTTCATATTTAGTTGGTCTCTATTGAAGGCATCACGTCTGAGGTTTGTTTATTCTTCCTTTAAGTATATTTATCAATTTTGTTGTTTAATTTTGTATTTAAAAGTGTTATTGTTCTTTCTATATACGTTTTTTATGAAATTATGAATTTATTTGATATTTATGTGATGATTTAAACTATTTGGTTGTGTTTTGATATTGGAAGAAATGGGTTCTCTTTTAAATTTCATTTTTACATGTTTTAAAGGGATTATTTTCATGCATTACCCCATGCGATAAATTCTTTAATGGATTCTTTAAAATGTTTTTTTATGTAAATGGATTGATTTTTTCCTTATTTATGATTTTAATGCATGGGACCCATGTTTTATGGGTAGTTTCAAAATATGTTTTAAAATTTATGAGATTCTCATATATAAGGTCCACATACTTCATGTTTGAATACACTACTACATATTTCTTGGAGCCCATCACATATAGGCCTTCACATATTCTTGATTTGGGATAATATTCACTATATTATATTTGGATATTGATGGTTATATAAAGTGGGTTGATTTTCGTTTGTAATGTGTTATACATGGGTATAAAGGGGTTGTTTCTGTGAAGGGTGTTTAGAGGTAAGATGAATAGTTTTTTATGTCATTCCGATTTTATGTGATTGACTTCATGATTGATTTTGATCTCCTCAATTTCATTTATCATGAGAACCCTAGTTACTTAAGTGAGACCTAGGACATGAACTTGCCAAAAATTGATCCTCTATATCTTGTAAGGGATTACATCCCCACACTTACTAGTAATTAATATTCTCTCCCTTGATATGGATCAAAACGCATCAATTTCTAGGAATTGATACATTCTCATCGAGAACTACTGTTGCACCAAAACCTCGACCAATAATACTCCTTGATCCCTCCCTCTACTACACATCCACCATTAATTCTCAACATCATTGAGGCATTTTATTCTTCTCTCTTGGATCAAGATTCTCTTGGACACACCATTTAATTTTTTTAATTCTTTTATCTCATGGTTTCGCATTCTACTGGACACCTCACTTCTGACTAATTCAAAATCAATGTAACTTTTGAACTCTCCAAGAGTAGGAAGGCCATTTTACCCTAAAGATTTAATCCTGCACCATTGAATATCAATCCAAACCTCACCCATTTCAATGGAACCACCAAATTGTTCCTAGTGAATATCCACTAAAGCTTAGAAAACCACTTCATTAAAGGAAACCCAATATTCTTGAAACCATGGATTTCTATTGAGTCTTGATAATATAATCACCAAATGTAATGTAAACAATATTTATTAATGCTTCTTGGTAATTAATTATATAATAAGAAAAAGAGATGATCCCACTAGTTTGATTTGGTACAAATCAAAAATCCTAATGTTAAACCCTGAAAATATAAATTAAACCCCTAAAACATGTAGATAACAAAATAATTTTCATAAGATACATGAATTGAAACAAATCCCCAAACCCGATATACTATAACAAATAAGTAAAGCTACAGCTAAGTCACTACATCATGTCGCTACGTTCTAGTTCCAATAACCCCATGGTTTTGAAAATACCTCCCCTACAGGAAAATGAGAAATAAAGGATAAATGCATTGACATGAATGGAATAAGTACACCACATGAAATTTATGTTGTTTGGATGAAAATACTACTTCATAGTGGAGTACATTGATATTTTTATAAAGGGGATAATTTATTTACAATGGAAACTTATCTTTTATTAGACCTGCCTACCCAAAGCTATATGAGACACTTTCTGAACACTGTAGTCAAATAACCATAACAACCCATGTAATGAATCCTTCCACTGGCAAGAAGTTTTAAGTGAATCCACTCAATGTAAAAAATGATATAATTCAATTTATTATAAAATCATATTTTCTTTTCAGTATAATGTTATATATAAATATATAAATTATTATTTTATTAAAACATTAACAAATTATATGAGTGAATTATTAACTATTGATATTCAATGTTATGTAGTGTTCGAGACATTTAGGTTGATGCATCCATCAAAGGTACCAAATCTAGATTTTCATTATGAAATTTTAATTTAAAAAATCTAGACTATTTTTGGACTTGATTTTTTCAGCCTCATGATTGAGTTTTGGAGAGTTAAGAATTCTCTTGAGACTTATTGTGATACTCTCATCACTTTGATTCTAGAGGTTACTGATATGAGTTCAGTTAATAATTTTAGAATGACTAGTCTCTATAATGTCTTTTATAAATAATTTTTGAATATTTTAGAAAATAGAATATGGAAAATCATACCATATATTTGTTTAAATAACATAGTTATTTTCTTATTTTGAAACGAGACATGAAGTACTTAAAAGGATCAGAAAACCAACATAGTTTCTTCTAGGGATGAGTGGTATATGGAAATTCTATGTGTAAAAGGAATGAAAATTGATAATTTTTTGAATATGTAATGGGTTCATGCTAACAGATTTTCAGAGGTGTATTTATAAATGAAAGAACCTAGAATAATTCATGTGAGTGACATATAAATTGATCCTGGGGTGTAAAACCAGTTGATTTCGTCTGAGACAAGGATAATTATAATAATGTTGTGTTTTTAGTAAACTAGAAGACAAGTGTTTCATGGTTGCGAGCATGTTCACTGACTATGGAACATATCCATTGGGACTCTCGTGTTTTGGTGAAGGGTAAATGATATAACTGGACAATGGGAGAATGGATAATGGATATTCAATAGTAGGGATCACAATATCAAATGCTTATGGAAATTATTATTATTACAACTACCATTGGAAAAATGTGATGGAAACATACAACTCCAATTGACTTGGGATGAATCAAGGTATTTTCAATGTATATTTTATAAAGTGTCTCTATTGGGTTCTATTTCTTTGTGAAAATTCCTAAGTGGATATCTTAAAATAGTTCATGTGTTTCTAAATAATTCTTATAGGTATGTCACACATTTTAAATGATTAACATTTCTGGGTCATGATGTTGTATTGAATGATTTAAAAAAAGGAATTGTGATTTTTTAAAAGAGTGTTTCGAACTAGTTTATTTATTTTAAAAAGTGATTGTTATTTTAAAGAGGAATTAGATTAAATGGTTGGTTTTTTATTGGGATTTCATGTTTGATTTTTTAAATAGTTTTCAAAGGACATTTGGACTTTAGTTTATTCATAATATTTTATGTCTATATTTTTATAGAATTAGGAAAACAATTACATTATATTAATATTTTTTGTATTTATTTTGTTAAATACTAATATAACTGAATCCAATTGGATTAATATGAATTAATAATAGATGGATGCTAATCGTTTGATAAGAGAGTATGAACATTGAGTGAAAGAGTTCATCATGTTTTCAAAATATCATGCATATAACCCTTATGAAATACTCCTTCTATGTTTACACTGTTTCTATTCAAGAAACATTATTCCAGAGGAGTTGGAAGAAAACTTGATCAGTCACGGAATAGATTGAAGTTATATATTTTGGAATAAACATGAGGAAAAAGTGAATATAGCTAATGGATGGGATAATAGTGCATTTTATGTATCATATGATATGATTACAAGTGTGGACAATGAAGAAGACCATATCGAGGACATTATTATAGATGTAAATGATGATAATGGTCTTATTGAGGAAATGATAAGGAAAAATGAAGATGAAATTTGTGATTTTCCAAATTTTTTTGAGAAGATAAGATTTGTGAAAAGATTCCTTTGTATGGTGGTTGCACTAAATATACAGAATTTTCATTCATACCGAATCTATATAATTTGAAATAAGGCGACCGATAGAGTGACAACATCTTTATAACATTACATTCTCTATTGAATGACATGCTCCCAGAAGAGAATGAGCTCTTGAACTAAACATAAGACACCAAATGAAGTCTATGTTCAATGGGTATGATCTCTAAATGAAAAAATGTGCCTTAATGACAATATAATTTTCTGAAACGACCATAAATCACTTAGAGAATGCCCAAATATAGGTGATTCTTGATACCAGAAAGATGAATTTGGTCCTATGAAATTTTTATAGTACTGTCCAATAATTCCAAGGCTTAAGAACCTATATGGAAGTGAAGAGACCTTATGAAAATTGACATGTCATGCAGAAAGAAGAAGTAAATATGGGAAACTACATCACTTGGAAGACTCTTCACAATAGAAGATTATCATTCATGAGTATCCTAATTTTGTAAATTATCCATGAAACCTTCTTCTCACATTATCTATAGATGGAGTGAATCCTTTTGGTTTTCAAATCATCACTCATAGTACATGGCTGTTTAGGTTGGAAAATTATAACTTTCCACTGTGGTTAGGCATTAATAAAAAACACATCATTCTATCTATGATTATATCACAACCAAAACAACTAGGTAATGATATTGATGATTATTTGGAACCATTGATTGAGGATTTGAAATTAGTGTTGTATTCATGTGTTACATTTAATGATTCTTATAGAAATGAATATTTCTCATTGAGATCCATTTTGTATGGTATGATAAATGAAATTCCTAATTATAGAAATTTTTCAATATATAACATTAAAGGAAGTTAGGGTTATCTTGTCTGAGAACACGGTACACAATCAATTAGGTTTAAAAATTCATAAAAAATAGTGTTTTTGGGACATCACATATTTGTACCCCGATAACATAAGTACTGATCTTGGAAAACATCATTCAATGGAAGTTTAGAATAATTTACAACACCGTATCCACTAATAGGTGATCAACTGTTTGAGAAAGTTAATGATACGGACACTGCTTTTAGTAAACCATTTTTGAAAAACCTAACAAAAACTAGTTTTATGAAGAGATCTGTTTTATTTGAATTTCCATACATGAATTGTTTGTATGTCAGACACTTTCTTGATGTTATGCAAGTTGGAAAAAATGTATGTGATAGTGTCATTAGTGAGTTGATAAATGCACATGGAAGAAAAAGGATGGAATTAAGGATTGGTTGGACAACGTTTAACTAGAAATATAATTAGATTTGCCACCATTGAAGGGTCAGAAATAAACTTTTATTCCTCCAACTACTTAAAATATTTCCAGGGAGGAGATATATCCATTTTTCACTTCTTGAATGATGTAATGGTTCTAGAGGGGTATTCCTCGAATATCAAGAACATCGTGTCAATCACCATTTTAATGTTAAAGGGTTTAAAATCACATGAATTCCACATTTTGATGCAATATTTATTTCCAATATTTTTACGTTTCATTTTTCCGAATAATTTTCATTACACAATAATAAAGATCTATTTATTATTTAAAGCTATGTGCAAAAAATTTATAGACATGACAAAATTGCCGAGTATGGAAAGTGAAATTTTTATCATATTATGTGAATTTGAAATATTCTTCCCACCAATATTATTTTATATTGTTGTTCATTTGATGGTTTACATGGTAAGAGAGATTTGACTATGTGGTCCTATACACTATACAAGGATGTACCCCATCGAACGGTATGTGTAGATTTTGAAAGGGTATGTCAAAAATTGAAGTCGGCCATAGGGTTGTATTGAAGACCTATATATTGTTGATGAAGACATTGAATTATATACCGAATACCAGTTTTGTGTGAAAATAATTGGTCTACCAAAATCACATCACATTGTGAATCTTGCGGTTGAAGGAATTTATGGAAGAGAGGTTGTCATAATCAATATTACAGAATTGAAGATGTCCACCCTTTACATTTTTCATAAAATTATGGAGGTTGACCCATATGTGGAAACCCAAAAAGAAATTATTAGGCATTTGAATCCATCAAGGTATGAAAAATAGATATCAAATAGGCACATTCAATAGTCTATAGGATGGTTTTGGGACCATATATTTAATGTGTCAAATGAAAATCTATAATCAATTTCATAACAAATTCGATGTCTAGTTGATGGACCAAGTGGTTATTTATTATCTTATAATTCGTAGGTAATTAATGGTTATATATTATATAATAATGAACATGATAAAGATTGTACCCTGTAGAATAGTGGAGTTACACATGTGGCCGGAGCGTTGCTTGTTTCTAGTGATATGGACATAAATCTAACTTATGTGAAAATGTCATATGTTAGCATCATCAAATAAATATGGCAGTTGTATTATACATAATTTTAGGTTCTGATTTCTCAATTAATGTGGGTTGATAACAGAAGTTCTATTAATATAGATGAGTTTTGAATTGTGAAAGTTGATTGCAGTAAATAAGGGTACAAAGAAAAACTATTTATAATGGAATCACAGGATGTACAAGTATTTTATGTTACAGATCCCAAAAAATGAAATAGGTCAATTGTTCTGTTATCGACCGAAAATATTGAAGGGTCAGAAAAAAATTCAATGGAGGATGACCCTTTCATTGGGATGTCACAATAATTTCATAATTCTCCTAATGTAGATGAAATTTTTTATGTTAGAGGAGAACACAATGAAGGGATTTGGATGTCCTATTGAGGGGTCAAATCCCCTCATCCTTAAAAAGGATAGTTCAATAATTAGGTTATATTTTTTTGTAATATAAATCATGTTACATTATGTTATTATCTGTTATATACTAGTTTTATTTAATCTATATTAACTATAAAACCACTTTTTTAGATTATTAATTATGCAAATGAGGATTCTCTCAATCATAAGGCACAATATGTCTCTCATCCTACTTCTGCTCGTAGTGCAGAGGAACAACATGTCTCTCAACCTGATGTTGCTTGTAGTGTAGAGGACCAACATGTTTCTCAACCTATTTATTCTACTTCTCCCACTATAGATGAAAACCACCATCTTCACATGCTAATTGTAGCGCTATGGAAGAATATATTGATGATGTTGAAACTGAGGAAATGGTAGGCAATGAAACAATGGGGGCATAGAAAAAATAGAAGCATCATAGTATGATGTTGTTAGCAGTAATCCTTAAGGAAACCAAAAAATACCTCAATTATGCAGTCATATGGAATAAGTGGGGCCAACATGTTAACCTAAACATGTCCAGGTTCAGTAGTTTTATTAGAATCATCACACGGGATCATGCGCCAATTGATGCACAATCATGGAAATATATTGTGACCGGGCATAAGTCACCTATGTGGGGAGATATTATGGTAACATTATGATATCATTTATTTAATTTACTAAAAAATAAAATAATGAAACATTGAATTACTCTTCATCATCCCTTGTAGAGTTCATTTATAGTGGATGAATCACACAAGGACTACATTTTGGGGTTTCTTGAAGGATTCACAGAGGACTTCTCACATTGTTAATGATATGTTATCTAAATGATACTGAAGAGACAATAAACCCTCACACACCTCATATTTATGCACACATGATAACCTAAAGAGCATGGGACGTGTTTACTAGCCGTCATGCGGAGCGGCCTTTTTAGGTACATTGCGTTTGGTAATACATTGTTTGACAATACGTGCAATAGTCACTTTGATTGATTATTTTTTTGTGAAACCACAAATGATTTTGAAAATAAGGAACGAGTAGCAAAACTATTGTACCCCTACAATAATGAAAAAATGGGTATACCTCACTTGAAAAAAATTGGTATGTATTTTAAATCTACCATAACACTTTTATGTGATATAAAACAACACATGAAATATATTCCTCTATTTATATGAAGATTGATGAATCCAAATCCAAATTAACATTCATCCCACACCATGTTCTATGGAAGGATGCCTGAGTAAATAAATACGAGATACTAATAGATGAAAACACTCAGAATGTGTGGTAAACATGTGTATGTATGACATAATAAATATTTATTTTTATTTAAATTGATATTACATTAAAACAATTATTTATATTCTTATATTTTCTATTTTACATAGTCACAAGAATCAGTAAGTGGATTTGAAGTAGGAATAAATTTATGGTTGTGCCAAAGGTGCATGTTTTGGGGTGACACCCCAGACATTTTTTGAGAGAAAAAATCAAGAGGAGAATCAATGTGAATAAATAAAAATTATGAGAGAAATAATAGCTATCCTTGATGAAAATATGAATGCGCAGAGAGTTCATGTAAAATTTTATGGTGGGTGGGGGGGTGGTGAGGAAAAAACTCAAGAACAACCAACACGTGAATATCCCACCCCGCCCCATCTTCTTTGAGGTAAGAAATTCCCCTTAAAAACATTTCTTATTTCAGGTAATAAATTTTATAATAATTGTTTCATTGATTTATGAATAGGATAGACACTGATACCATTCCTATTCTGATAATGTACATGGTGAAAATGACTATGATTTATATCTATCAACACCCACCCATCACCTTGTAGTGGGGGATATGGTGTTCAATATCTATAATTCCATGCTACACAATAGGCCACTTCCAATATATCATTTCAAAGGGTTGATTAATGTATCCCATGATCTAAGCACCAAGATACCCATTTCAAGCGATGATGAAGATATTAATAAGTTCAAAAAAGTTCATGGAACATTAATCTCATGGCTTCTAAAACATTTAATAAAACATATTGACAAAGAGTTATTCATTTACAATTTATTTTTCCAGATAAAACTCTAAAATTTAAGGAAAAAATGTGTAAAACGAATATTTTTATTACCAACAGACATAGGGAATGGGGTGGAAAAAAATAACTACTCAAAACCGTCTCAAGGATCAACCAACTAATCAAAAATGATCTACCGAAAGAACCATAAACCTGTGCATTTTATATCTGCATTTATTATCATTACAAGGTCATGTGAATATGAAGTTGAAAGACAGTGGTACTCATAAAATTATTTTTGATGAAAATATGTAAAAAAGAGAAGATCCAAATTTCATTATTGTTGAAAATTTAAGTAATATCCTAGAGTATAATTGGCTAGGTATCTCTACTATAAATGTATACATGAGGTAAGTTTTGGTGATTTTATTTTTCAAAAGCCGATATACTATGATAACTATGGAGAAATACATTTCATATTTTTCACAATAGTATATATGAAAAACAATTGAAGGGATTTCCCACGATCTATTTTGGTCTCATTAGTCCTCACTTCACCCGTACAGAACAATCAAAAATAGAATCTGAGAAAGAGGCTGAAATAGTGGAAAGCATGCTCAAATCGTTTAACCAAAAAATTACAGATGATAGACTTTTGTTAACACCAATGATTCTAGGGTAAATCTACATATTGTAATCATATCAAATTTTTTTTAATTTCTTTCATTAATAATTCTATTTTTCTTCTTTAGTAGTAATGGATGCACAGCCAATTTGGATACTCCAAAGATGTATTTACTAGATTCACTGCATGGATATCCAACAAAACGACCACACATGATGGCATTTGTCAATTTTTAATACACTACATCAAACATTTTAGAACTAAACATCTAGTTATATAATTTATACTATCTTTTAATGAGGATTATTTTATGACAGGGTAGTGCATGAATATCAACTACATTATGGATTGAGGATATGGGAATAGGACAAAAAACATCACAAGTACTACGAATGGATAGAAATCTGGGTATATGTAATAATATTTCACTATACAAACACTTAAAAAAATTAATTATTTCTATTAATGTTTCTGTAGGGTGTAAAATAAACAAACAATAAAGGATATGTTTAATATGTTTGTAAATTAATAAATGGGAATGTATTTCAGCAACAAACTAGCATCCCTGAATATGTATTTTTGAAGATAATTACTATTTAATTTGAATTATTTATTAATCCTATGTGTATTTATATTTTTTGAGTACTACAATGATTTTCGGAAAGAATAATTTTCACAACATAATATAGATTATTTTAGAAATGAATGGGTTGAATACCCGATGGAAGAATGTACAAAAATATCATGAATATGTGACCGGTATGACTCGTAGTGTCTTTTTTTAAATTGACCCCATTTTTAGTAAAAAAACACGTGTCATACTGAAATTTGATAAAACACATTAGGATTGATTAGATAGATTAGAAAACTTATCCGTAAGTCATTTGTGACATGTAGGGATTAACCAAACCTAAACCCTACACATGGTGTGAACATTATGAATTTAAGTGTGTATTTTTATATTAAATTAACAACAAATTTATAAATAATCACAATTGACATAATGAAAAATGAGAAAATGCATTTTTATTTTTTAAATACTATAACCAAAAAATTAATCAGTCATTTTTTATGTGTACGAATCAACCACACCTCAATATGATGAATGGTGTAAAAAATATGACTAAAAGTGTTTGTTATTAGTTTAAAATTGACATTATAGTTCAAAATATTTTACTCCCTGAAAACAAAAAAGACTCACTATGATTGACTTCATAATTTTTTAAAATGATTTATAAGTTATTTGTGATGTGTATGAACTAGTCTCATGACAAACTGACGCACGATTATACCAATATTACTCAAAATACAGGATTCCAGTTTGGAATGATATTTTAGAAAAAAACACAAATTACATACACAAAACTAAGTAAATGCATTAAGATTGTTTTGATACTTTATAAAAATGATCTGTATGTCATTTTTGACGTGTAACAATCACCCTCACCTCAATCCGATGCACGGTGTGACCAATATGACTGAATGTTTCTCTTTTATTTAAAATTGACATTAAATTTACTAAAAAAACACAACTTGCATACTGAAAACTGAGAAAATGCATTAGGATTGTTTTGATAATTAGGAAAATGATCCATGAGTCATTTTTGATGTTTAGGAATCAACCCCACCATAATACAATGCACTACATTACTATTATAAATCCAAATGTGTCTTTTTATTTAAAATTGACATTAATTTAAGTAAAAAGTACAACTGACATAGAAAAAAGTGATAAAATAAATACATTTTTGGATATATTAGGACAAAATTCCTTGAGTTATTTGTGATTTTTAGGAATCAATCACATCACAACCTGATGCACAGTGTGACCAGTATAACTAAAAGTGGCTATTTTCAGTTTAAAAATTACATTTTAGTTCAAATAATTTCGATCACTAAAAACCAAGAATAAAAACTCTGATTTTATACATAATTTGAAATAATGATTCATAAGTCCTTTTAGACATTTATGAAGTTGTATAACATAAAATATATGGATGATGTGACTGGTATTACTCAAAAAGTGTGGTTTTCATTTGAAATGATATTTGAGTAAAAAACATAACGGGCATACTAAAAACTGAGAAAATGCATTTGGATTTTTTTGATACCTTAGAACAATAATCCATGATTTATTTATGACGTGTATGAATCATCCACACCTTTATCCAACAAATTAGGTGATCAGTATAAATCCAAATGAGTTTTTATTTAGAATTCAAATTAATTGAAGTAATAAAAAGAAAAGTACCGTATTGAAAACAAACAAAATGAATTCATATTGTTTTAATTCATTAAGAAAATGATTCATGTGTGATTATTGATGTGTAGGAATCATTTTAACCTTAATATGATGGGTTGTGTGACTAGTATGACTAAATGTATCCATTATTAGTTCAAAATTGATATTTTAGTTCAAAACGTTTCACTCACGGTAAACCAAGAAAACACCATTTGACTATATTCATAATTTAATAGAGTGATTCATATGTCATTTGTGATGTGTATGAAGGAGTCTCACCTCAAAACGATGCACGATGTGACCAATATGACTCAATTGGGTGTTTTAGGATTGAAATGATATTTTATTAAAAAAACACAACTATCATACTGAAAACTAGGAAAACCCATTCAGATTGTTTTGATATATTAGAAAAATTATCCATGAGTCATTTGTGTCATTTTAGAATCAACTACACCTTAATCCGATGAATGATGTGACCGGTATAAATCCAAGTATTTTATTAAAATTCGATTCTAATTGTGGTAAAAAAAATAAAGGACATACTCAAATACATGAAAACCCATTATAATTGTTTTGATATTTTAAGAAAACGATCCATAACTCATTTGTGATGTGTAGAAATAAACCCCACCTCAATACAACACATAGTGTGACCTGTGTAACTCAAAATATTTCTGTTTTGTTAAAAATTGACATTTTCTTAATGGATTATTTCATATTAATGTTACATTTATTTTCTTATAGTTTTAGTAATATAATATTTGTTTTCTTATATAGGTAGAACCTTTTTCTTGAGTTGGGATGATTTTTTCAGCACCTAATACCTTGTTTGGACATTTTTGAGAGGGGATCACAGATGTCAAAGAATGAAACAATAATATTTTTAACTATTTGTTGGATAATTATAAATGTAATTCTATAAATTTTTTTTGACAAGTATATAGAATTTTTTTCTAAACCCTTGTCTGTGTTGCATTATTTTTGTGTGCGCTGTGCAAGTAGTGTGTGTGTTTGTAGTGCAGGTGCTCGTGGGTGATCTATTATATAAACAACACATCACATGCATCTAGGATTTTATTAGTGCTATTTCATGCCTCATGAAGAACCTCTTTATCATTAATATTTAGAGCACTAATAAATTCAAACTCTATCAATGTTATTTCATGCGCTAATAAGGGCCCCCTTTATCATTTCTAATTAAAGCGTTGATAAAGTTGTCCTTTAATAGTTCTGGAAAAAACCGTTCTTTATTCACAGGGCATTTATGACGGATTTTTTTAGCATGGATAAAGGACAAAATTTATTAGTGCTTTTTTAGCACTGATAAAGTGGACAACCTTTATATTCGATGAAAATAACAATGATTTTATAGCATAGTTAAAATTGTTTTCTAACACTCTTAAAATCACTATCTTTAGTAGTGATGTGACTGGTGGTCACAAAAAATTAGGGACCATAAATATTTTTCATTCTTTCATGATGGATGAAACTATAGTGGGAGACAAATATCAGAAATAATAAACTCCACTGTATAGATGCTGAACCCAACCCCGAATTTGGAGAAATCAAGATCATCAGTTCTGCCACCCAGTCTGAAGCACATGTAGTCAATGGAAATATCAAAGGAGGCCAAGAAATCTAAAAATAATTCTCATAAGGTCTCATCCAAGACATCGATAATACTATTTATATGAAACATATTTAGAAAGTCCATGTCTAATTCAATGATGTTCATATTAGAGATAAAATTCATATTGAGTATCTAATTGGTCTTCATATGTATGACAGACATCTTGAGAAGGTATACCTGATTCTATGTGTTGACAAAGCAAAGCACTGGGTGTAGGTGAAAGTTTTCATCATTGGACGTGGATGTGGTCTCTTCTTGAGAGGTAGGTGTAGTGTAGTGTAACATAGCATCTAGCTGGTTCTCGAAAGCTGAGGATGAGGATTGTGAGGAGGAGGAGATCTGTTTGCGTTTCTTTCATGCCATGGAGGTAGGGGTGGTGTCCAGGGTGCAGTAAGAATGTATGTGGAAGGAATGGGAAGGGTCCAGCCAAGGTGGAGGGAGAGGGGAGGATAAGGGATGGGGGAACTCATGTAAGAGAATGGGTATGGGATCTCATTGGGTTAGCGGGAGGAGTAAGAGAGGACGGGAGAGGAAGTTTCGAGGGGGGGGGGGGTGCGGTGGGTCTTCACTTGTATTTTTAAAAATAGATCCACCCCTGTAGATGACATGTACCTTTTGGTCACAATGTGTATAGGCAAAAAATAGAGAATTTGGAAAAATGATACATGTCACGACCCAAGGGTACACAATTTCTACAGATATGATTTTTCTCCTTTCTAATGCTTCTTCCTTGCCTCATGCTTATGTAAAATTGAGACTCTTCTATAATGATCCTAATCTAACTTAACTAAATATCTCCTACCCTAGGATTCCTCTCAATCAACACATCCTTTATAGTCTAGGGGCATTATTCTATTAAAGCTTAGGTGAATTTGAGGCTGATGACATAGCCTTCAAGAAATGGTTTCTGAAAAATGTTTATCCTTTGACCATTGAATTTAAAGGGTGGTTGTCCTTCTCTTTGAATTTTTATTTTTCCATATGGAAAGACTTGAACAACCTCGAATAGGCCTGACCATCATGATTTAATCTTACCCGGGGAAAATTTAAATCTTGAATTAAATAGTAGGAATTTATTCCCATGGATGAAGATACGCCTTGAAATGCATTGGTTTTACCATTTCTTTATATTTTCTTTTATAAATTCTTTCATTTTCATATACATATCTCCTTATATTTTCCAATTCAGTTAACTAGAATAAACTTGCTTCTACATCCTTTTCTGAATCCAGGTTCATCTTCTTGATCGCCCATAATGAATAATTCTCTGTCTCTTCCGAAAGATGACATGTTTTTCCACAAACCAATCAAAATGGGGTGGTGCCTATGGGTGTCTTAGAAGTAGTACCATATTCCCATAGTGCATCATCTATATTTAGGTTCCAATCATTCATATATGTGTTTACAATTTTTTCTAAAACTTTCTTCACCTCCCTATTTGACAACATGACCTTCCTACTCAAATTGTGGGTGGAAGGGCGTTCCAATGTTGTACTGAATACTATATCATTCTAGAATTTTCTACACAGGGTGGTTGGTTATGTGTGTTCCATGATCACTAATGTGTGACTTTGGAAGTTCAAAGCTTGAGAACACATTTTTTCTAAGAAAATTCATGACTACCTTTGTTGTGTAAGGATTTTTAGATTCAGATTCGACCCACATTGAGACATAATCTACTGCAACAAGAATGTAATTTCTTCAATATGATGTAGGTAATGGTCCAATGAAGTTTATTCCCTTGACATAAAAAACATCAACTTCTATAATTGGGTGATTTGAAATATTTTTTCTTTAACTGATATTCCCAATTCTTTGACATCGGTCGCATTATTGGAAGAATACACTTGCATCTTGATGTAAATTGGATAAAAAAACGTGATTTTTAAGATATTGGATGTTGTATGCTTGATTCCATAGTGTCCGCCAGTTGAAGATGTGCAACAAATTTCAATTACACTATTCATTTATTCTTTTGGAATACAGTGTCTCCAAAAACCATCAGCACAATTCTTAAAAAGTAGAGGCTCATCCCAATAGTAGTGCATGGAATCTGATAGGAATTTCTTTCATTGTTTATACGATAGGTCTTGATGTAGAAATACTATTTCCAGATAATTGTCTATATCTGAAAACCATGCCTGGGAATAATGGTGTACAAGGTCTCATCAAGAAAATCCACTTCAATATTAGCATCTTCATCTTCTTTGATGATGCAAAGAATTAATCTAGATAGATGACCTCCAATTACATTTTATATTCCCTTAATTACATTGATCATGAAAAAAACTCTGATAGGAGAAGAATCTAACATGTCAACCTTGGTTTGGAATCATTATTATTCATCAGCTACTAAAGGGATATGTGATCATTATGAACAATGAATTTTGACAGAACTAGAAAATAACAAAACTCTTAAAATGCATATATGTTGGCTAATATTTCCATTTCCATAGTCGTGTAATTGATGTCAGCTTCATTTAGTAGATGAATTGCATAATAAATTAGACATAAGGTGTTTTCAATGTGTTTTCCTTACACAACCCCCATAGAAATGTTGTTGGCATCACACATATGTTCTAATTATTTCCCCTACTTTAGAGAAATGATCACTAGTTATGCAGTCAGACTATTTCTTTAGTACCTAAAAGTCTTGATCACAATCTTTTGTGAATTAAAATGGAATATCTTTTAAAAATAGGTTTGTCAATGGGGGTGAAACTTTCTATAATTCATGTATGAATCCTTTATATAATATAGTAATCCCAAGTAATATGCTAACCCCTTTAAAAATTGATGTTTCATGTAGGTCTTTGATTACATTGATTTTGGCTAGATCAACTTCAATGTCTTCCTTTGAGATGTTAAGACCAATGAATATTCCTCCTTTTACCATAATGTTGAATTTATCCCAATTTAGTACCATGCATTTCTCCTCACAACTTTGGAGAACTAACTCGAAATTGACAATAAAAACATCAAATAATCTTCCATAGACTGAGAAATAATCCATGAATATTTTGAGGAATTGTTTAGCCATACCATGAACGTTTTGCATCATGAATCATTGAATTTTTTTTAGATCATTAAACATTTTAAACGACATATGTGTGTATGAAAATGTATCAAATATGCATGTAAAGGTGGTTTTCATCCAATCATTGGGGTCAACTACTATTTAATTGTATAGTAAATATCCATCTAGGAAATAATGGATATCAAGTCCCAATAGTCTCTATAGAATATAATCCATAAAAGCTAAGGAAAAATTCTCTTTTCTTATTACCAAGTTCAAGTATCTGTAGTCCACTCAAACTCTCTATCCAGTGATGGTGCAAGTTGAAATCCATTTGTTGTCATTTTTCCTCTCTAATGTGAGTCTGACCTTATTTTGAACAACTTGTAGGGGGATCACCCACTCACTATATGAGATCATAAAAATTATTCCATCATAAATGATCTTTAATACCTCGTCCTAGACTACCTCTTTCATAGGTAGCGTAAGCCTCCTCTAAGGTTGTCTTTTTGCCTTCACATCCTCTTAATGTAAAATTATATGGGTCACTCTATAGGATTTATTTTTTATGTATCCCACTACCTAGGAAATTTATTTCATGTGTATTTTTAGAACATCAAAAAACATTTATTTCTATGTCTGGGAGATATCTGAGTTAATAATGATGGGAAGAGAGGATGACTCTCCTAAATATGATTGTCTTCATGTAATTGTCATAGGTTTCAATTTCAACTTGGGTTGGTGAATTAAAAATTTAATTATGGGTGGAATGGTGTCTCTAGTGAGTGGTTTGATAAATATTACTTCTTTGTAATCATAGTTTAATTACTTCTCTGAAAATGAATCATCACCATCTTCCAGAATCGCCATGTAATTTTATTCTTTCGGAGCTATAATGATGAAATTACAATCCACAATATCATCAGAGTGTTGGGAATATGTGATTAGGTTGAAAACTACCTTATCTTCTATGAATATGAATATTAAATATCCTTGATTGGCAACAATCAATGCCTTTACTATGGCTAGGAATGGTATTCCAATAATGATAGGTACATCTTCTTCTTCTTTGTTATCTAACACAAGAATTTCTATTGGAAAAATAAACTTCACAACCGTGACCAAAACAACTTCATGAATACCTTGGGGTACATTACTGAATGGTAATCTGGCTACAATGCTACTCTTGTTTCCTTGAGTTCGTAGAGTTCAATTATATGAAAAAAATCATCAACATCAAGTTAATGCCTGCTCCAAGATCACATAATGATCTTCCAAATTTTCACTCCCCTATCATACATGGAATTGAGAAACTTATAGGATCTCTCATATTCAGTGGAATTTTCTATTGCAGAATAAGAAAAAACTCTTAATTCAATGAGATAACTCATAGATCTTATACTTTACTCTTCTTTTATAGCAGGACATTGAGGAATTTGGCATAAATATTCATATGAGTGATAGCTTCAACAAAAAGAATATTGATGTAAATTTTTTTGAACATTTCCATGAACTTCTTGTATTGAACATCATACCTACCTTATCTCTCTCTATTTGTAAAGGTAAGAGGAGGTTTGTATGGCGGTGTTCAAACATAAACGAGTTTATCTTGTTTTTCTGGGGTCTAATCCTTCTAAATTGGTGATTCCTATTAAGGTAAGGTAGGACCATCTTCATTAACGTATTCCCCTTTTACTGACTGCTTCTTGGCTATTCTAAATTTTTCACTTCCTTTGGATTATAATAGTCTAAAACATTCCCACATCATAGTAAACTACCATAGCTTCCTGCATTGGCTATGTCTTAGTGTTACCAGGTAGAGTACCTAATAATCTATTAGATAAGGCCTTTGAGATTTCACCCATTTGAATTTCCACATTTCTCAAAGAAGATTTTTTATTTTTTATTTATGTCTCATGGGTCATCATGATTTGATCTGAATTTTGGAGAAAAGTAGCCAATAGATTTTTTAGGTCACTTGGAGGTGGTTGCTGAGTAGGCCTTGGATGGGAAGGTTAAAATTTATATAATTGTGGTATTGGTTTTGAAGGTTTTTACTACATTGGATGCTGAATTTTTTGTTGCAGTCATGGTATAGGGTTTATAGGTGGATACTCTGGCATTCCTTGGTTGCAAAAATGGGCCTGACTATTGTACGGTTGAAAATATGCTTGATTGTTTTGAAGTTTTTACTAAGTAGGCCTCTGCTGATATTATTTCTGTTGCTGAAGTGGATGGTTTTATTGATTTTAATTGAGATAATTATAATCTGGTTAATATTTTTATCTTTCCTTGAAATCCTGATTCAAGTGTGGGCCACCACACATGTCACATGACTGAAATTCCATGAGGGGGGCATGAGGGGGTTTTGTGACTGATACCTGAAAAGAATCAAGTTTCTTTATAAGTGCCTCAACTTTTGCTTCCAGTTGGGTGTTCTCATGAACATGGTGGATACCATATCATAGTGTTCCACAATCACTCTTACACATACTGTCACTGTGAGAGACTTTGTCTAAAATTTAACTTCTTATATTAGGGTTCTTGATCATCATTCCTTTGTCAGTAGTTGCTTCGAAAAATGTTCGTGACCCTGGATGGAGTCCTTGATAAAAAATTAGCAACTAAATCCAGGTGTTGAGTCCATGATGTGGAAACTTCCTCATAAGCTCCTAAAATATATTTGAAGATTCCCATTTAGATCCTCCATCTGCTTAAGAATAGTTTTCGATATCATTCCGGAGCTTCTAGGTTCAGATTGGTGGGAAATATTTATCTAAAAAAATGTTTCGAAGTTCATCTCAAGTTGTGTTCAAATCAATTTCCTGGATTTTGAGCCAATCCTTTTCTCTATATATTAATGAAAAAGTAAATACACATAGTCTTGTTGCGCCAAAAGAAACTCTTTGGTTGTGAAAGGTATCAAAAATTTCTAGGAAATTGGAAATATGTTTATGAGGGCCTTTCCACTGAGTACCATTGAATTGTCTCATGTTCTAGATCATATAGATGACTAGATGCTTGATTTCAAATGAATTATCTGGTGTCAATGGGAAAAAGATTATTTGTATTTCCCCATGGATCAATGGAATGCCATATTCTATGATGGTATTTTCAGGGTGCATCAGGTTTTCTCCTGAGATAATTTGATGGTTTGGAAGGTTGGGTCCTTTATGGTTATGATTCTCGGTCACTGCTGACTGAAGAAGTAAAAATAGATGCCTTTCAATCTCAAGATCTAAGGAACACATATTTTTTGCTTAAAGTTTCCTTGAACAAGTTAAGGGACCTTGGTACATGCACTAGAAATGAGGATGAAGACTCAAAGGATTTGGAAATGAATGAAAGAAAAAGGTAAAGGCAAAGGTAATATTAAGTCATAAAAACTAGAGTTGTTCTATGAAATGGTGTTACCTCACTAGAAATTGCTTTAGAATTTGATAGTGTCCTCGAAAGTGTTGTTAATTACTCCATGCGTGAGTCCAATTATAATTTTAATTTCCCAAACCTCACTAACTATAATGGTGTATTATAGTGGGAGTGCGTGGTCGAACCCACGAACAGAACATTTTTTGATAGGAAAAAACAAATTTTAAGATCCATAGCTTAATCCTTCCAAGTGCTATTTTTTTATAGTAGAATTAATTTCTACCTTATAAGTGACTTCAAATATTAAATGTGGGTTCAAGATCAAGTTTGTGTATCAAGGTATATAATGTCCTTTATTTTAATCTCAGGAAGGTCTTTTTCCTTAGTCTGTGAAGCAAATAGATTTTTCAAGTTAACTTTGGTTTATCCACTTAGTTCTACCTAGGAAGTAACAATTACTTTATTGGGAGAGAGTAACAACCTAGATGCATTACCTTTGGCTTCTAGGGTAGATAGTGTCCTAGGATAGTGATTTTACCCTAGTGTACTCTATTCAGGATAAGGTCATTTGCTTGAATGTCAAGTGGTCATTGATGTTCGAAAAAATGGTATAACCTATTGAGTTCTATCCTGATTACTAATCCTATTAGTTTTTCTATGTTATGAAATAAAGGTTTATTTAAGTATGCAGATACATTGAACCTGATCCCTACCCCTAATAGATTTAGGTACTCATGGTGCGGTAGGATGTAATTAAATAAATAAAATACTACATGCTCGACTTGTTGATTGCAATTAATTGAACAAGAATAATACATAGGTTCAATAATGGTAAATGAAATAAAACATGGACATAATAAATCACAGCTATAAGTAAAGTAATTACTTGAGAATGTAAATAGAGTTGAATCTTAATGTGGTGACATAAATAGAAAGCATTTAAGAACAAAGGCTCAAGAGATCTTGAGATAATTAGAAGTAATAAAAAACTATGAAATTTAGAGTTTGGAAGGGAAAGAGGGGGGGGGGACTCACAGGGAGTCGAAAGGATATAAAGAGATCATATGGATTTTTTATGTAATTCTTAGAAGTTCCTCTACTTATATAGGCATATTTCGTCATGATTTGCACCAGAGGTACATGATGTGTACCTTCGATCCATGTAAGTTTCCCTTGATTTTAGGATTTCGAGTGTGGTAAACATATCTCTCATCGATTTATGATGTTTTACCAGGTACAAAAGGTTTATTGGGTCTTCATGACAAGTACCTCTCATCTAGATGTCTTTTCACAAAGATTCCTTGCGAATTTATCACCATCTGTTTTGACCGGCACCACGTTGGGACTAGGTTGTGTCTGACATGTGGTGGCTCTTTCCTTTCTTGATTCGTTTCATGGTCATGGATTAGCTTCAATAATTGGGACATGATTTGAACTTCTCATACACGATGTGTACGGTTGCATCATGATCTGTATTGGGCTATTTTTAGACTTTTTCTTTCTATCTTCCTTGTAATCCTATGAATATTTTTTTACTGAAACATTGGAAAAATACCACATTAATTGTCAAGTAAATTAATGAAAAACATTATGAAATTAATGTTTATATACAAATTTGTTTTATCTGAAGTGTATTCCCCATTAAAAATAATGTAGGTTCATAAAAGAACTTGTGTCTTATAGAAGGAAATTGTGAGATGGAAATCCTTACCTCGACCCCAAACCATCACGTGCGATACATATCTTCTTAAAAAATAAACATCAATTAACTATTTAATTGATTGATAAACATTTTTAATGTTTTTTATTCTTTTAATTTTTTTCCCATGTCATATATACCTACTTGACCAATTTATTTTACGTTAGATGTTTTAATGATAAATGGCTCAAATGTCCAGAATAACATTAGTTATTTAACTAAGGTTAAAGAGATTATTATTTAATAGTATCTATAATGAGAATAATGAAATAATTATAATTTTCAATCTTAAATTATACATTTGAAAATATACATGAATTTTGGTTATGAAAAATAAATTACGTTACAATCATGGAGATTTTTGGCTATTGGGACACACATGTAATGTTTCAATTTTTCAATGATCATTATGGAAAGAATGTAAGTGGAATTTTACCTTTATATAATGATAACTATATCATAAATATCATATTATTTATTTCAATATCCATATACATATCATTAACGTGATCCAATAAAAAAACAAATGACATTTCTTTGTGACAAGGTAATCCACCATACCCACAGATGACATTATCATTTATTCAATGGATGATAAGGTAGTATATTATATGATATATTTATTTTATATAATAATTATGTTTTATTTAATATCATATGTATAAAATTAAATTAATTCTTATTACCTTTAATTTAAATCATAAGTGAATAACAAATCACATCACTTTGTGAGGCGTTAATCTGCCTTACACAAAATCTCTGTTATTGTATTCTCTATGAAATAGAATATAAGAATGTATATATGATATTATAATTATAGAACTATAATTATATCATAAAGATTTTATATAAATATTATATATATAATTATATCTAATCATGATAATTCATGATATAAAATGAATTATGTCAGTTTGCGAGGTTATAGTCTGTTGTACGCATGATCAACTGTTTCATTTTCCTTTTAAGGGAGGAGGATTTGGTTTTAAGACATAAACTTAACATAAAAAAATCTAAATATTTTTAAGATACATATGTTATTATTTCATCATGGTTTAATAATATTTTATTGAGGTGGATAAATAAATTATATAAAAATGCTCCATTAAGGACATTACCTCTTCTTCAGACTACTTCTTTTGGTCTGCCCCAAAAGCCATCCATGGTTGTATTTTTCAATAAATGGATTCTATAATTATGGTAGAAAATTAAGGAAGTTATTTGGGCTAGTATTTTCCCAACTAATGGGTTTTATATTTGTGGAAAGGGGAGAAGAGTGGTGATAATTTATAATTTGAGGGATAGGGCACACTTAGAATTTTTGAAAACAATAAAGTGTTCCCCAGCTTCCCACATGAAAAATGATAAACAAATGGGTCATTCATGAAATCTATTGGTTGAAAGATTGGAATATGGCCATAAAATTGGTTGTTGAAATTTTTCTAGTACATATTACACCTTATATTTTTAGTTTAAACAATAGTAAACCTATTTTTACCTTTACTGTGGTATTTATTTTTTACTTTTTTTATGATTAATTTTGTCAAAAAATTAATATTACGACATTCTATAATATTAATTATGATTCTACTAATCATGTAATCCATTTTTATAAATTTAATTTATATAAGTGAAATATTTTAATTTTAAAATAAACCCATAGAGGCGACAAAAAAGGGTTTTTACAAAAAGAGAATCTTCAATATTTTAAAATGTTTTTGTATAAAAAATTAATATGAAATTGATTAAAATGAAATAAAATGGAATAATAAATACATAATTTAATAACTTTTAATTTTAAAAAAGTTTTATAACATTTTTTATTTTTTTAAATTCTTTAATTGAAAATGAAATTTTAAATATAAACCTGTCTTTTTCACTATTCACTAAAAATATTTCTTTTCATACAATTATTAAAAAATTAACTCTAAGATAATTTTTAAATTGTTATATAAAAATTATTTTCAATTTATAAAATAAATTCCCTAAAAGTGGTCAAAATTAATTTTAAAATATGTGGAGAATGCATGATGAAATCTTTTTTTAGAAAAATACAACTTTTCGAAAAACATTTTCTTTTTTATCAAATGATTATTATTTTATTTTAAATCAACATATAATAATTGAATTAAGTTTATAAATGTGAAAAAAATATAATTTTAATAATTTAGGTAGTCCTATTCATACTCACCAATTTAATGTAGAGGTTATAACAATATACTATTTTACATTTTATTTTGATTTGGGTTTGTGTGTTCAACAAGCTATCTAACGGATTAAATTTATTTTAAAATACATATATCATAAAGTATCGAGGTTTATAATTATCATAAATTTTTTTTTCATGTCATATATGATACATAAAATTATTTTAATTTTTAAATATATGAGTATTTTATAATATATATCACAACTTTCTCCACAAATATAATACATTTATATATTTACTAAAAAACCACTCCAGCTAACTCTAAACCATGAGTTGGGTAATTATACTCAGGAACCTGTTATTTTGGTGAGTCATAATCTATCAAAATATCATTCTTCAAGTTAAATCATTCGAATTAATTGATTTATTCATCTGTATTGATTTGAAATGATTCTCTATTACAGGGTATTGCAAGCATAGGTGTACATATTAACCTTCATTGTAGTTCTTTAAAATTTTCCCCATAGTCAAATATCTAAATGAAATTGGTCCCATTTATGTTAACTTGGTATGTGGATTGGAAAACTCTTATGAAGTCTTGAAATACAATTAATAATATCATACCTAGCCAAAAATACTTTAGATCTTAATCACAATGGTTGGTCTAAGACAATTCTTTGTAGCCTCTATATTTGATTGATCCACTGATATACCCCCATTTGAGATTATATTCACAAAAAATGTGAATTTTTTAGATAAAATGCGCAGTTATAAATTTTTTCATATAGGTTATCCTTCCATAAGGTCTTCAGCATAATCTAAAATTATCTTTATTATCATTATTTATCATTGAATATATAACACATATTTTTATAAAGACTTCCCAAAACTAATCAAGGAAATCTATAAAGACACTATTCATTAAATCCTTAAATATAGAGAGGAAATTAGTAAGACCCAATGACATCACAATATATTCATAGTGTTCATATATTAATTTAAATGTTGCCTTTGGTATATCAGCCATATTGATGCTCAATTTATGATATAACGAAAGAAGGTTAATCTTGGAGATTTGTTGAGCTCTACATTGTTGGGGAAATAAGTAATCAATATGGAATACATGATAAATTTTGTTAATTTTGATCGTGTTCAGTTACTGATTATAAATGATGAGTAACATCGATCCTCTTCGTAATTAAATAAAAAAGTCCACCCCTTATTAATACACCAGGATAAATTAATCCCATTTCAATATTATCCTAGCATCTCTTCATCAATTTCAATAACTCAATCAGGGCCTTTATATATAGAGTTTACAAAATTAGAGTAGCTTTAGGAATGATTTCTTTTTAAACTCACAATCACAATTCAGTGTAATACAAGGAAACTCTACTGGAAAGACTGCAACAAACTCCCATATAATAAGTACATTATTGATGTCAAGTTTCTCCCCAACCATATAAGATAATCATTAATTTTGAATAGAAATCAAGAACCATACACCCATTGAGATTTTTATCATTAGTTTATATTTACCATCAAACATATATACCATCATTGGTTAGTTTGGAATTTCAAATGTAACACACCTTCCTTGGAAATTTATATGATACTTTTATAGATAAATCTAATATAGGCTTAAGATAACATCAAATTTAACAAGAGGGAGAATAATATTATTTAAATGATGTATATTATCACAAAATCAAGCTGGGTAAGAATTATATACTTGAGATGTGATTATTATACTATTATGTATTTTCACTTATAATTCAATATATAATAGTTGGGGTAGAATTTTCATACCAATGGTAAACTATTTATATGATAAAGGGTTGGTAAATCTTGAATAAGATAATAAATTTATAGTTTTAGAGTGGATAATAAGTGTACCATTGAAAATGTCTTTATCGTACCCCTCATTAAAAATAGTGATCACTTGAAATTTCCCTTTTTCCATAATCTTAAATATTTGCTGACATTGATCAACATCATTTACCTTTGTATTTGAGGAATTTTGAGAAAAATTCCAAAACTCTATGCATTAGAAATATTGGAGTACGGGAGGTGAATTATATATAACATTATCTTTATTTATATTTTTATCTAACTTCATCCCCTCCCATCAATATTCATTTTCTTGATGACCTTCCTTTGCACACATAAAACATTTACTGTCCCTGATAAGAAAATTTATTCTATCTTTCCTTCCACACATTGATCATGATGGAAATATAATCCTCTTTTCCCCATGGTTTTATAGTTTTCATTTAATTTCATAATTATTTTGTTTTCAAAACTGTCATGTTGATGGGTAAATTTAATCTCCATTTCCACCTTGTAGCACATAAAACAATTTATTTTTATCTAATGATGTCCCTTAGGATGAAAGCCTTCAATGAATAGGTTTTAAGGAAATGAATATTCAATCAACCTTACTTTATGGTTGGATGATAATACTATATATATACCTCACAAGTATTGTTAAATTCTCCTCATAGATTTTAATGGAATCATAATCCTTCCTCTTTAACTCTGGTAATTACTCTTCCATCACATTCATAATTAACATGATACCTACAAGTAACATCCACTGAATAAAATAAAAAATCATACTGGGAGAAACAATAATCATAGCGGGGAACTATATAATCATGAAAAAACATTTATAAGTGTTTAAATCATGACACATTTTTTCAATACATGACACTTTTTTCTTAACCTATTCCATTCATGATCATTAAAAAATCCTTAATTATGGTTAATAAATCATATATCAATTTATAAAAACATATCCCCTAGGAGTGTCAAACTTAGTTCAAAACAAGTCACATTTTCCAACACTAGCTGATGATTGATTCAAATCCCAATAGGATATTTTTAGAGTTATTACACCTATATATAATTATTCCATATCCACATCCACATATAGTATCCATATAAGGATATAATTTCTCAGAAACCACTTGAACTATCCTTTACCAATATTCTAGGATATTATTTAATACATAGATTTATCCAAATGGTTCTGAATAAGGTTTTCTCATCCAAGTTTCTAAAGGTTATTTAAATTGGGCTATGATAGAATCTATATTGACCAATACTTTTCATATATTGATATTACATCTTAATATATGAATACATACTACATAAAATAATGATACTTTACAAAATCATATAATTCTATTGAATTTATAATCTTGGATATGTAAAAAATTGGTTTAGAAGTGAGCCACATCATCTCTCAATCAATTCTTCATACAAAATAGTTTGGGGAAATCCCCTTTATTAAAAAAGAGAAAAAATTGAAATCTCTATTAAACTAGGTTAAGGTAGAACCCCAAAAAAACTAGAAGTCATGAGGTACATATCCATAAATTCTTGTGTCTTGAGAGACCAATGGTACAAAACACAATAAAAAATCATGTCTCGGAGTTCCAGAAATTTTTTATGTAAAAAAACATGACCTGAAGGCCCAATAGACCATGTCAAACAACAGAAATCCAAAATCCCTAGCAACACCTTAAACTGCTCAAATCATCTATGATCTAGATTTCTTCCATCATCGAACCTCACCACCACAACTACTGTTATAACCACAAGCATAAAAACAAGAATATTTATTAAAGTACACACCATAAATGCTCAAAAATCCATCATGAAAACTAACTATTAACCCCGACTTGACACACAATCGACGCACTGTCATCCAAAGAACCGAATCAACACCTACCTTATAAAAAGAAAATATTATTTCAATAATAACCACAAAGAACTTTTTAACATGTCAGGGTTGGGCTAACCACTCATGTTCCTGCTTCAATATTGGGATAATATCTCATGAACCCTCTCTTAGGCTTTGGTTAACCTCCCATGTACCCTATTTTGGGATTGGGATAAAATATAGTATTCCATTTGAGATGGTAGAATATTAATCATTACCCAATTTATTAGAGGAATTTATAATTATGGTCCCACCAATCATATACTTAAAATCATACTTATGTGTTCCACAAGATCATAAAAGATTCAGCATATCATAAACTATGAAACGAAAACATGTTGCATAAAAATATATTCAACATAACCAAAATCAATCTAGAAAAATTACAGTGATGGTATCATTAGATCATACCCCCTGTAAAAATTAGGGAGCATCAATGGATTTGATCTAAGATGCAAAATTATTTTAAAATATAATTTTGAAAATTTCTTGATAAATATATCCTTTCTATTTTGTATTGATAATGTGGGGAAATTATTTTCTAGTCACTAACATTTTGAAAAATATTTATTTCACATTTTTCAGTAAAATTTCAAAAGAACCATGTTATGAAAATTTCAAGAAGATTCATTTTGAATCATTTATTAAAATATCAAAAATTTGTAATAATATAATTAAAACAGGATTGGAAAATAATAAAAACATTCTTAAAAACTTATTTATAAATCATGGACATGGAAGGAAAATAATTTTCAAATGAAGCGGTAAATAAATTCTATTTTTCTGCAAAAATTTATTTTGGTCTCTTTAATCCTTAAATAGATGAAAATGAACGGCAAACATTAATTTTATATAAATAAATATTGTAAAAGTGTAACTGTCATGACCCCCTCCCCACAAAGTGTACCCCTCTTGGGCCGGCAATGTGAGAAGGGAGATAATGACCCCCGAGTCCCGCCTCCAGTAGGCCCCAGGTTGGCGACTAGCACCGAGGGTATAATACACACACAAATGGGAGGCATTACCCTCTAAGAGAACACATGGAGAAGAGAGAGATACAATAAACTCCAATCAACTCCAACTTTGTACTGAGACATAAAAGGAAACCAAGTACATATATGAAATGTCATGCAAAAGTGCTACAACTGAAAGGGGAAACTAAAAGTACCCAAAAGAAAGTAAAACGACAGCGACCACAAGCCCGAACAGCTCCTCCTCCAACCGCAAGCTAGTAGTAACCAACTTGATCTCCAACCTGCTCCAAGTGACCTGAAAAAATAGTTTATATGTACATAGGGTGAGTATAACAGTATACTCAGTAGGATCCTCCTCAAGCCTCTCGTGCAAAAGTAAAGAAATCATGCTAAAGCCCAGTGAACAACAAGTGAAACTAACCCGTTACCTAAACAGGTATACTAAGTTCCCAACCTCACCATGGATACCCTCACCAAGTAACACATACAAGAATATAGCATATAGTAAAGAATATCAAGGGTACCCCGCTACTACTTCCCCACTGGTTTTCCGCTTTTCCCCAACGACATACGTCCTGTGCATCTCTCTCCAGAGGCTTGCCCGCAGACACCTGGGCTAAGCTCCACAATCTGCACCTCGTGCACCACATAGGCTTGCCCGCAGACACCTGGGCGATGCACCACACCGTCCTCACAACCAAAGCTAACCAGGTAGTTTCTGGGAGCCACCACAGCTCACATAACATGTATCATACGTCGGGTATAATACCTCAATCCATTACAGCCCATACTCCGAGTAAGGATCCTCAAGACATCACAGCCTATACACGTTACACCTATAGTAGTCCATAGGATACTATATTCGGAATATATGAGTGTGAATAACCACAAGCCATTACAGCCCTCTACACACATATATGGGGTAACTAACCGCTTGCATCATGGCACAAGTATCTACCAAGAGAAGAGAGTGGGGCCAAAGGGGGTAGTCAGCCATTCAACCTCCCATCAGAATGTTGGGGAAAATACCCCCCAGGGCTCAGAATCCAGGGGTGTCAGTTTCCCTTACCGACAGGGTGGAGTAGCGTATAGAAACACAAAAAGTACAGAATATATATAACTCACAACCACACTATGGGCATTACCTAGTCATAGGCACAACTGCAGCTAACGTCTCTCAGACTCCAGGCTGCTACTTCTAAGACTAGGTATCCTATAAGCACACAACCATTTGAAGAGCTTTATTAGATTACTCCATTCTCATTTTATCAGTTCCACTGTACGTTAATTAATTCTTTAAACATTAATTAACCATGAACAATTTACCACATTAAACTAAATTGGCATCACATTCAAAAACTGCTCCTTTTTAGGATTCACATCACTATTAAATTCCAGTTTCTCCATCCCCGTGGATTATCACCATTTAAACAAACATTCATTATGGAATTACCTTCCCCATATTCCCAGGAGTTCTAGAAAAGAATCCTATGCTACTAAACACAAAGGGCTCAACACGGTGAGTAGATATACTACCCGTCGAGTCTTTTCCGCCTATAGCAAGAGCATAGACCCATCCTCCATCGAGAGGCTAAACACGGAAAGCACGTGGCATACCCCACGTGTCTTCGCCTCCTTCGGAAAGAGGGTAAGAAAAACCAGCTGCCTTGAGCAGTGGGGAAAAGTAAAGCAGATAAACAACCAAACCGAACCACCAACATCAAACCATCACATTAATCTCATACCATCATCCTTGGTGTCCTCCCCGACACCCACATGCATAAACCGATGCATCTCGCCACACTAGGCGTCATCTGCTGCCACAACCACAAGTCCCCATGCCTCCACATATCACAACAGCCATCCAGGCTAACATCAATTCACAAGCAGCATGAAATCAAATATCACAAAATGGGCTCTCGGCCCTTTAACAAGGCATTCAACCTTCATACAAGATGAGCACTCAGAGCTCCAAACCACAAGGCATTCAGCCTTACAAGCAAGTAGGTAACTCAGAACCCTTTTGAAAGTATCGAACTAATAGTTCTTTAGTCCATCTTGAATTAACAGATTCATTAACATGCCTCTTTATCTTTAGCCAATTATTTAACAAATAATTCCGGCTTTACATTCTTTATCAATTTCCATCATGAACGAGCAACAAATTAAAGAAAATCATAGATATTACTCTATCTAGGAAAAACATGAGGCAAACCGTTATCACGGTACAAAGCAACAACATGCGATCAACCAATTCCTTTAATTCGGTTCAAGTATTCAATTAGGTCAATTTCATTGTTATCCAAAGGACTAAATCATGCTAATTCTACGATTGCACATACACAATTAGAGAAGCCATTAATCCCCTACCTCGAAGAGTTCTTGACGTCCTTTATCCACACAACGGGTCACAGTCCTCTTCTCCTCACGACAGCTGCATCCACCGGAGGATGCCACGGTATGACAGTACAAACCAACCCCAAGAAAACCCATTAGAACCATAGAGATTACATGCTAATATGGAAGGAAGAAAAAGATAAGGTTATCCCCGAAGGAACGATGATAAAACATACCTTATATGGAAGAACGATCGACACAACTTGGTTGCATCAAACAGAGCGGAACTGATCCGAGTAACGTTTGATGGTGAAACTACTACGTGAATGATTGCAAGGTTCTAGAGTCTCGTAGATGAGAACTAGGAGGAAGAACAATGAAAATATGATATCTCGTTCCTTTAAAAAAATAAATTAGAGAGGCGACGGTTTAAGATCCGATTTATTCTCCATTAAAAACGGATCGCATTAACCCACGCGGTTTGACCAAGTAAAAACATCCCGGCCTTAGGAATAATTAATATAGGATTTATGGCCTTTGAATCGGTCTTAAAGTCCTTAAAATAAGGTTTTAAAAGTATTTTACGTCAAAAAAGACGTCAAATTTACGAACCTGGAAACACTGTTCACATACTCAAAATTTGGAAAAGTATGGAATCGGTAGCTCTCATGAAGTCTGGAAACACTGTTCATTCGTGAAATTTGGAAAAGTATGGAATCTGTAGCTCTTAGGATTCTGGAAACACTGTTCAAGTCTACCGATAGAACCTCACCGATAGAAACACTGTTCAAGTCTACCGATAGAAGTCCACCGATAGAACCTCACCGATAGAAAACACTGTTCAAGTCTACCGATAGAAGTCCACCGATAGAACCTCACCGATAGAAACACTGTTCGAGTATACCGATAGAAGTCCACCGATAGAACCTCACCGATAGAACCTCACCGATAGAAAACACTATTCAAGTCTACCGATAGAAGTCCACCGATAGAACCTCACCGATAGAAACACTGTTCACCTACCGATACTGTTCATAAAACTGGAAACACTGTTCCCAGAACTAGAAATTTGGCAAAGTGTTAGCCGAGATACTACTAGACAGCGGCTACCATTATACCCAGCTACTGGTAGGATGCGGCTACCGGTAGACCGAGCTACTGGTAAGCGGCGGCAACCGGTAGGCAGCAGCTACCGGTAACCGGTAGGCATCAGCTACCGGTAACCGGTAGGCATCAGCTACCGGTAACCAGTAGGCAGCCGGTACCGGTAGATCAAGCTACTAGTAGGCAGAAGCTACCGGTAGACCAAGCTACCGGTAGGCAGCAGCTACCGGTAACCGGTAGGCAGCCGCTACCGGTAGATCGAGCTACTGGTAAGCAGAAGCTGGGGGATAAGTCATCTTGACCTCCCGGAACACCTCCAACACCACATTTTCACAAAGTAATGGACCAGGGAGGTCCGGGCCATTACAGTAACACCATGAAATTATTAAATAAAAAATTATATTTGATACCATATTATATATGAAACAATTATCTTAAACAACTCAAAAAATATATTTATTTAAATTTAATCATTTCAATAGCTTGTGGAACATAAATCCCTGAGTCTAAATGAACCGTAATATAGTATACCATTATAACCTAGCTGTTAATTTTTGAGTATTATTAGTAAAAAAATTAATTCATAAAATTATATTTTTTACATAAGAAAAATCAAATTCATTGGTTATTTATTTATTAGTGGTAAAATAATAATATTTTAAAAGAAAAAGAAATGTCTTTTTAAAAACTATATTTTTTAAAGACAGTTTAGTCTTTATATTCCCACATAATTTAAAATTATTTTTTAACATTTTAGAAAATTTAATTGATAAAATTAACTTCTTTTTTAAAATTAACATATCAAAATTAGATTATGGTGTCGTTTTGATATTTTTATAAAAAGATAAATTTTTCAATGATTAATGAATAAAACAGATTTTCCTTGAAGAAATATTTTTAGTTTAAATAAGTTACAAGTTTAAATTATAATTTATATTAGTTTGAAAATTAATATACATAAATTATATTACTTTTTAAATAATTTATATTATTTTAATCAAATTCATATATATTTTTGATGTTAAAACATTCTAAAATTATGAGAATTTTCTCTTTGAAGATCTGTTTTTTATAGAATCTATAGGATTTGATTTAAATTTAATTTTCTGACTTGTATGAGTTTAATTTAGTAAAATTTATAAAATATTTAGATTCATAATTATTTATATACTATATTATGTTAGACTTAATTATTCAACAATATGAACAGTGAAAATAGTAAAAATTAGTTACCACGATTAATGTAATAATGGGTTTACCCTGGGTTTAAACTGAAAATATAAGAGTTGAAGTGAACTAAAAATTTGTCTAAAATATATTTTATTTCAATATTTATAAATTATAATGTTTTTGTCACTATATTAATCCATTTCTAACATTTTTTCAAATGGCAAAAATTGATAAATAACTTTCCTTTCAAAAGTTACAATTATACCACTCACCTCACTTATAAATGGCCACACCTTCTTATCTTTTATTCACACAATTATATCCATTTTGATTCGTAAAATACCCATAAAAATCACATCCAAACTACTTTAAATCATCCTAAAATCATTTTTTTCATAAATTAATCCTAATAATACTTTCAGTATAATCCTAGTGTGGTTTTCTGAGAAGAGGTAAAATTATTAACTATATGTTTTTGTTTTATTTCTTCATCTAAGTCCTTGAAATATTATTCAATTATGATTATATAATAATAAAATTATCTTAGATATAATTAAATATTATTATGTTAGGTTAATGGCCTATATCCATCTTCTATTCCCTCAAATGATAAAAAATATCATCACTCGTTTGTATGATGGACTACCACCACACGAAAGGATGTGACATATTTTATATCAACACCTATCACGTTTGGTTAGGATGATGGATATAAATTATATTTATTATATTTATTAAATTATTATACATATTAAGTAATTATTTCAAGTATATATTTTTTTTATTTTCATTCTATTTGGGATACAACAATGTCGCTCATGTGTACAATGGACTACCACCTCATGAAGTGATGTGATTCATTTTTCACTAATGCTTTATATAGAAGGAAATAAGGATAAATTTAATGATATATGTGATATAAATGATATAATTTTATATAAATTATATATTTAAAACTCTGAAAAGATAATATATCAATGTATTTTGTTCATGTATGTGTGGACTACCACCTTCAAGAAGCTATGTGACTCCCTTTTCATTTACACAACACATGTATGATATATATAAGTCGATTTATAGAAATAATAATGTAATTATGATATTATTATCATTATCTGATGTTAAAATATTACTTACCTCTTTTATATAATGATTATTGAAAAATAGAAATGTTACTCATGCATATATACATCCTACCGTCTCCCTGAACGTAATATACTTAATTTTCCAAAAAAAATCATTCCTTATTGACCTAAAAAGTATAAATTATGTATAAATTTGATAAATATTCAATGATTATTATACTGTATATGTGGAAATAATGAACTCTTAGACCGACAATCAAACTTCAAAGTCCCTTTTGACACATAAGTCAAATATCATCGAAACACCCAATGTAAACAATATTGACTATAAAATACTATATTAAAATGTAATAAGTGAAATAAAATGAATATAAAACTTGAAAAAGGTTATTAAGAAATTAATTAATTAACATATTTCTATTATTCATGAATTTAAATAACAAACATGACGAGACTTACTCAAGGTAAGATACTTCATATAAATTTCCCTTCATTATGGGATATTATAATATTATACACAAAATTGTTTTTATATGGTGTTTTTTGTTCCCCTTTAACATGTAATATAATTATTAATATATAATTCATTGTTTTTTATGTTTCAATTTGAATTATTTCATAAAATTGGTTTTCAATAAAGAATTATTAATTGGTAAGGAATTTCGAAACACTATTTCTTATAATTAGGTTATATTACTGCTTTACTGTGTTTGATATTCTAATATTATGAGTGTTATGAAATTTGAATATTCATGGTTGAATTTAAAATTTCTTTCTATGGATTTACATTTGATACACATAATCAATTAATTTAATAATTGTCTCTTTAACTTTATGATCCTTATATGGGTTTATTTAGAAATCTCATTTTAGTCAGGAATGCTTATTATTAAATTCCAATTAAAGGAAATTGTTTTATAATTGGATAATAAGCTCATTAATTTTCTTATGTTCTAGTTAATCATGATTTCTTCAATTAATTTTACCATTTTCTACTCTTTTTCAATTAGGTTTTATGAGAAAATATGTTTAATAAAATAATACAACAATTCTCTATTTAGTAGAAAATTATTTTTCTTTTAAAACAAGGATTTCTAATTTTATTTTCAAAAATGTTTTTAACATTATTAAAAGTGAAAATTTTAAGAAAAATCCATGTTTTAAATTTTTTATTTTTAAATTAATCTTCATGTCATTTTCCGAACAATGCCCATTTAGATTTTTCTCAAAAAGTAAAATGAATATTTTCCTAATGTATACAAGATGTACTAAATTTCTAGAGGTCATTATCACTCAACTGTTTTAAATCATATAATATAAGTATTACTGGTTATTTTAAATAATATTTATTTTCAAATTTTTTTATTATTTTTAAAGGGTGATTTTGAAAGTAGAATGGTTATTTTCCAAAATATATTTTTAAAGGATATTTTCCTGGAATTTATATGTATCAATGAAAAAACCATTATTCTACTTATGATGCACAAGGGATATATTGTTTTGATACCACCCTTATTCATTTTTTTTATGGATATTGATCATTTTTACTGAGGAATGTATTGACCATCATTTTCTTGATTCATTTTTATAGTCATTAATTTTATTAAATATTCACATTTAAATGATAAATGGACATTAAAATTCACCTAAATATCCATCTAATTCAACATGGATATTTTTATTTGTTGATATGTATATCATTTTTAGAAAAAAAACTAAATTGAACTTATTTTTTATTTTGGAAAATATTGATAAATTAATATTCTTAATCAATGTGGGTATTTGATGACATGTCATATAGTTCACGAATTAAATAAAATTTTCGATATGTTAGGAATTAATTCATAATGAATATATAGGTGGTGAATGATTATAGATACCCCTCAATACATCCGTAGTATCATGAGATGAATTAGTTTTCTAGCATTAGATAATGGGTTTTTGGTGTATAACTACCCATCAGTTTTAATCTATCTAAGAAAGGTATTGATATTAGATGTATCACATTTCTGAGAATATGAAATCCAATAACTAAGAACTTCCGTCATCGATAATTTAGTTATTATTATCATTGATATTTTCTATATGATTTTATCTCTAGAATAATTTGAATCATATTTTATTTATTAAACGGGTTTTTATTTAATATATTTACCTTAACATATTGATTTTGAATTATCATAGTCATGATAGAAATGATATTTTATAAAATGAGTATTATTTTAGTTATTTACATTTATATATGGATTATTATAATAAAATTATTTAAACTGAATGTGTGTTTAGTTATTTAACTTTCTACATTCATTATTATTACTGATTCATGATAGGTTATGTTGTACCTGACCTGTACATATCATTTTATCTCACCCTTATTTATCCCCTTTCCCAAGAATCTAGTAAGAGTATTACAATTGATATGAAAGGTTATCCCAAAGGGAATAACATTTTTCTCCAAAACAATTGTGTTGTAATATATTTTTTTAAATGTAAAATTGGAATCAGCTATCCATCTAGTTTACCAAGACTACTAAACTATTAATTACATCAAGATAAAATTACTTATATATTATGATAATGTTATAAATTAAGACACCAAATTTGGGTTACTTGGATAAGGGTATATATAGTTGGTATTAGAGTAATTTTATTAAAAAAATGAAAATTAAATTTAAGAATACATAGATTAGGGAACATAACCCTATGACAGAATTAAAAATATATGATCATCCTGAAGTTTTATTAAATAATGGATTATGTGGTTGTTTATTGTAATATATCTACTTGTAGATAATATATGTTGACATGGTTCTGGTATAGATTTAACAAGGTGTAATAACTGAGAAAATGGAATTTTGGGCATTACCCGATCATCACCTTGTGAATGAAAATGAGACATACTATGAACCTAGATTTATGCACCTAGGGGATATGATTTGGATAATTCATATTTTATTTACATACCATTATAAATAATTTAAATACATTATGAAAATTAAAGAAATAGGTTAAACATAATGTGTTATATATTGATAACAATCTATCGTGATTTAGACATCCTATAAATAGTTATATGGTTTCAAACAATGATTATTATTTCTCACACTATTTTTTTTGGTTTTAGTGAATGGATTAAACCTGAAGGATTTGTGATATCATTGAACATGAAGAAAAATGTGGTGACTATGAGAAACCAAATGAGATTATAACAAGAGTGAAATATATCCTGATTATTCTCAAACAGTAATCCATAAATAAAATTAGCAACTGATTCCTTAACTAACTATCAGGCTCACCAAACAAGTGAAGGGATTATTTTTATAATAGATCAAGCGGTAGTGATCATGGATAAAATAAGGATTGATTTTCATCATGTTAGAAATGTGGAATGAAACTCCTAGGAATATGCCTCACATGAACATGAAAATGATTTTTTTGTTGAAAATAATGAAATAAAACAAATAATTTCTGATGAAAATTATAGAGTACAATCAAAGTACATAAATATATTCCTAGGGATACATTTGTAGTTTTTCATCTTAAATGTGGAAATTTTAGGAATATTCTGAGTAAATTACATCTTTTAATGGTTAACCTCTAGAAAAAGAAAGAACCTATGTTGAAATTAATTGGATGAATTATTTTTGTATTTTGATTAACGAATCAAATTGTAGAAGTTTTTTTACCAATTTTTTTTGGTATATAAAGTAGGAATCATCTATTGATTGGGTAAAATTTTATATTAATATATGTATTTATTAATATAAGAGTTACAGATACCATAAGGGGTATTGGTTTCAAGGATTATCATAAGTTGAAGTTCATAAAAAACCCTTTTAGGTTTTATGTGATGGGAGTTTTTAAATTTTAAGGATATTTATTTTGGAAAGCATTTTTGAGAATACTAACTATTGGTTTAGTTCAAGAATGATTTATTTGATAAAGAATACCTTAAATTTTTTGGACATAAATTCGTGGTATTTGATTCCATTAAGATTTGTCTTATCTTTTATGTTGTAGTAATTAGGGGTCATTAATATTTGATAATTTTAAAGGTAATATATTAATATTGTTTTATAAAAAGTAAAACTCATATGTTGGGGGAAAAACTGTTGCATCTGGTGAAGTCCATAGGGCTCGAACCCAAAAATAAAGGAAGAAAAGATATTAGAACCTACCACTGGCCAATGTGATGTTATGGTTAATATGTCATTGTTTTAATTAAATTATTTGATGAATAAATATTAATTATGAACTAGCCGTGTTACTATTGATGTTTTAAGATTAATGTATTATATTATATAATTTGTTTTTGTAATATTGGGTTTGTAAAATAGTTGAAGATAGAAGAAATGAATTTTCACCCTTTAATGGATATTAAAACCCATTAAAAGTGAATTTTATTCCTTTATCCCAAAAAAATAATTTTTGGATATTCATTTTTGGACTAAGATATGAATTAGAAATTGCTCGATGAAAACAAATGATGAAAATATTCTTATGAAAAATAAGTGTATCAATTAAGTATATTTAATTTTATTATTAGATAGATAAATAATTTATAAGCATTATAAATATGATATTGAAACAAAAATATGGTCATATTACCTTTATATTTGAACAATCCAATGGTCTATTAAATCATTAATAGTTTATGGTTTTGAGGTCCTTAAATTTCCATTGATCATTCACTTTCTGGAAAATCAATGACTTCTATAATTCTTTATAGTTATTTTTTTCTTCCATGTCCATATATTTACATTCAACTAATGATATCCAAAATAGAAACATTGTTATGTATTATTCCATATGAAATGCATAATTCAACTTCTGTCTTATTATGAGAATTTTTTAATTAAATCTATTTTTGATGTGGGTTTTTAACTATTGAATTTTCAAATACAAAACCAATATTTTCTAACTGTGACATCTAATTGTGAGGATGAAATTTATTTAAGGTTAAGGGAATGAAACCCCTAAAATATATAAAATAATAAAATTTTATTTCATAGAGTATGTGATATAAGATATCATTCCTTAAGAACCCACAAAATATATTTCTTTAAATTTATTCTCTTTGATAGCTTACAGAACACGCAACCCCAAGTCAAACTGGACTGTAATATTGTATACCATTATATACTAGACATTAAATTGGAGGGTATAAATTCTACTAAAAATAATTATGTAAAGTATATGGTTTATTCCTGTAAAAAATTCTATTGGTTATATATTGCTCAGATATAAAATAATAATCAATTTAAAAAAGGAAATGTTTTCTTAAAAAATATTATGTTTTAGAATGCTATTTGAATCTCCCTTTGCAAACATAATTGAAAATAAATTTCACCGATTATCGTAATTTATTTGAAAAATTTAACCAATTTTTAAAATAAAAATATAAAAATAATATTAGTGTGAATTTTTGGGATTTTTCAGGAAAATTTAATTTTTTTGATGAATAGTGAAAATAATAAATATTGTTGAAAACTGCCTTTTCATATAAATAAGTTACAATGTTAAATTATATTTAAAATGGCTTTACTGTAAAATTGTATAAATTATATTAAAATATTACTATTTGGGTCATTGGAATCAATTTCATATTGAATTATGAAATTAAAACCTTCTATACTTTTGGGATTTTTCTCTTTGAAAACCAACTTTTTCATCAAGTCTACAAGTTTTGTCTTAAATTCAATTTACTCAACTATGAAAATTTAATTTGGTAAATTTTTTTCATATATGAAATTACAATAATTTATATTTTATAATAATTTAACCTATTTTTACAATAATTAATAGTGAAATAAGAAAAAATTAATTACCACGATTAAGGTAAAAATTAGGTTACTAAGCTTTAAAATAATATAAGGGTTACAATGACATAAAAACATTACAAAATTATATTTTATGGACATATTTAGACTTTATAAGTTCTTTTTTTAGAATTATCTATTTTATAGGCTTTTGGAATGTTAAAAACATGGGTACACCTTTTGCTTTTGAGAAATTACAAGTATTCCTATCACCTCACTTATAAAAGGCCACACACTATCCTCTCAATTAACACCATAAAAACAATTTGGGATAGAAAATACCTATAAATTTAACATCCCAAATTCCATACCCAAATCCTATAATCCTTGGTTTCATCATAAATTCATTCAGAGAATACTTCTAGTATAATTCTACAGTTGTGGTACAAGAAGAGGTAAAATTCATAACTATATGTTTTTGTTTTATTAATTATACCACCTATTTTAAATACTTATAAATAATTATTATATAATAAAAATAGTATCTTATATATAATTATATATTATTATCATAATTTAAGGACTTATATCCATAAGTTATTTCCTTAAATGATAAATGATAATGTCGCTCGTGTGTTTGAAGAACTACCGTGTCGCGAACCAATATTACTGGGTTTATATAAACACATCTAACAATAGGGTAAGATGATAGATATAAATTATAAAAGTGAAAAAATAAAAAATTGTTATCCCTATTGATTTAGTATATCATGTATAACTTTTTTTACTTTCCCTTCTGAAGGGGATATGATAACGTCACTCGTGTGTATAAAGGACTACCACATAATGAATCGATGTGATTGGGTTTTCTCTAACGCTTTATATGGAGGATAATATGGATAATTTTAATAAATATAAGTGAAATAAATGTCATTATTATTATATTAATGTAATAGTTATCATTATTAAAGTATAATATATAATTTTATTTCTTACCCTTTGTAATGGCCCGAACCTCCCTAATACATTCCTTTATGAAAATCCTATGTTGGAGGTGTTTTGGGATGTCATAGTGACTCACACCGATGACTTGCATTGGTGACTCATGATTGTGGGTCGCAACGGTAGGTTTCCAGTAGTGACATGTGATGATGAATCATTCAACGGTGGTTCATCCAATGCTGAGTTTCCCAATAGTGACTTTTCCACCAGTAGGTCACTAAACGGTGACTCATCCACTGGTATCTCATGCACTGGTGACTCGTGACGATGAGTTTTCCAGTGGTAGATCACATAGTGGTGACTCACCAAATGGTAGATCACTAAAAGGTGAATCACAGAATGGTTTCTCACCGAATAGTGACTCATTAAATGGTAGGTCACCAAATACTGACTCACTTAACTATGTCTCACAGAAAAGTAGCTCCCCGAACATTTACTCACTGAATGGTAGCTCACTTAATGGTGTATCAAAAAATGGTAGGTCACCGAATGGTGAATAACCTAATGGTGAATAACTAAACAATGAATCAACAGTGGTATCTCACACCAGTGACTCACCCAACCGTGAGTCAATTCTGATAGTTTGTCAAAATCTTTGTTTTTCCATGTTTTTTCAGATTCACCCCTTTAAATTGTATTTGATATAAAATGATTTTAACACAATATTTAAGTAATTTTTATGTTATTTCAAATTATATAAGTTATATATTTAAATTAATAATTCTTGAGAGGTTTTTTATAGTCAATATGAGTTTTCATGATAGTGATCATACTTTAATGGATTTTGAATCTATTTTTTCTGTTGATATAAGATCTATTATTTCAAATGATGAGAAATATTTATCCTTGTACGTTTTTATTTACCCATGTTACTGAGAATCTCCATAACCTTTCTTCCTCAATTGATCGTGCGTTGTGATGTGGCCTTCAGATCATGTTTCCCTATAGGGTTTTTCTTGTTGCAAGCATACCCATATTTTGGGGGTAAAGGGGAATTTATAATTGTCTATCCATTGATATAGAGATCCCTTTGTCCCTCATTTAATTGTGTATCAAGAAAGGTGGGTTTACGATGTCCTATTGTGAATATAACATAATTCCAATTAAGTAAATTTAATTGAATCAATTTAAATATTAACATGGGGGCTGGAAAAAAAGTGACTTGTGTTTTTCATTATTGTATGTGGATACTATGATATATATAGGCTATATGTATAATAAAAATCAAGGTCACTAGGGGAATTTGAGTGTGAACTTATGATGAATTTGGAATGATTGTTTCTAGTCTTTTATTAAACAACTGTATATTTGAAATCAATTAACCACATATATTCGATTAAATAAATGGATTCCTCAGGATCGAACTTGTTTTGTGATCAACCCTATATTTAAAAAGTGTAATTATATAATGGGAGACTCATTAAATCTGAAATTTGTGCCACGTACGTTTGTGTGGTGCTTCTATTGAGGGTACGACTATGTGTGGGGTGGTTCTGGTGGTGTCATGGAATCTCAGGTTGAGAGATTTATTGATTGTGTAATGGATGAGAGGTATCATGCAGTGATACTGCAACCGGGTTATGTTTTGTTTGTATTTCTGGATGTGTTGTGTGTATATAGTGGGGGTTTCAATGGTTGTGATGATATGTGTTGATTGGTGAATATATGAGAAGTATTTTTCATATTTTGGAGGATGGTTTGGGTATGATTACATTGTCAGAATGATAGTGGAAGTGGTTTTATGGGTGTTAAACAAAGTGAAAATATGAATCGAGTTTCTTTAATCTAGTTATTTTTCATATGTGTGGTTTATATTGTGTGTCTTGTTTGATTCTATGGTTGGTAGCTTCCTGGGTAGGGATGGAATGAATAATTTTTTTCTTAATTAAGAAACATAATTGATTAAATGAGTTGTCTAGGGTTATGAATCAAATTACAACTTATTGTGTAGTAGTGCATTTAGAGGTAGTAGAGAAGAAAATTTTGTGTGATGGTTGTTGTTTGAAAAAACCCATATTTTGGGATGAGTGTTTGATACATATTTATATAGTTGTACTTTTTTGTGATTTCTATATGCATTCACCCTAGTTTAGAACTATGTTAAAAACACACCCATTGTCATGAGGGAGGGTGTAGTTTCCCAATAGCGTTGTGGGAGGATGGATGAATGGTTATTGTCTCATCCCCGCTCCCTCTTATAGGAATTGGTAACCTATGATTATTTCGGTAGGTTGTGAAGCCCATGTGTCTACGGGTGAGGTGTTCTTTCCTAGGCGTCTTGAGATGGGATGTGGTGTGATCTCCTAGGTGTCTTCAATATGAGTTGGGGTTATGGCCTAGGTGCCTACGAGTGGGATGTGGTGAGCTTAATTTTAATAGGTCATGGGACTAGCTCTGAGGCCCATGTGTGTGTGTGCGGGTTGTGACATGGGACTTGTGGAAGAGTTGGAAGTGAAAAGACTTTTCTTATTAGGGTATTTGCAATTACCAAGTGGGAAGTGGGGTTTGGTACCCAAATCATAAATTTTTTGACTATATTACTTTACTTTACTTTCATTATTTAGTGATCATTCCTTAGTGAGGTTGGGATGGCTAGTATTTCTTGTTAGGTGCTGTTGATTTCTAATATTTTCTCATAGGGGGAATTAGTATGCTTCTCCCAATTAAGAACAAGAAACTTTGGTTTTCCCTACTGAGTTTACTCATACGATTACAGTACGTATATAATTTTTTTTTCTAGTTTCTTAGAGGACTATATTGACTATGCTGGGCATTACTAGCTCAGAATTTGGGGAATTTACAATGTTTCTTCTTATCTTTGTCCTTTTTGGTACATACATAAGAGTTTTATTATATTTATAGTTCTATTATTGGAAAAAATTCACATGGGATGGATTTTGGTTTCAATTTATATATAGTGCATAGAGTTTTTTTGGGATGGACCACCTTATCTCCTAATCTTATTTCCGATAAAAGGGTTATGGCTTCCATTTTGTGAGAATCTATACACTTGGTGCTAGTTGCTACCTCATGGCCTACTGGAGGAAGGATTATGGTTCATTATCTCTCATCCTTCATTTCCATATCTGGAATGGAATCATTGAAGGGATGGTGTCTTGATATAATATTATTAGAGGCTAGTGTTTGAGGGATTTGATGGAGTTTTGAGTTAGGAACAGTGAGGATTGCATGGGTCAGTCGGGTTGCAGTGTGAGGAGATCTTGGAGAATGACATTGTATATGGATGTCTGTCTAAGACATGATATTTTAGGTCCCTCATGTTCCAATGTAAGGACTCTGATCCAACAAAAAACCAAGTGATGATTCACCGTTTGTAGGGTAGAGACCCTAGGAATGGAACATGTATCATGATGATTTTGATCTTATTTGAATTGGGTGTCTTTGATAATTTAAAATAAATAATAAGTTAAAATGAGTTAAGGTGAATCATAAATAAAATTCCATACTTCTTGGGTATAGGAGTTCCTTGTTTAACTTTTAATATTGGGAATCTAGTCATTGTATGCAAACAATACAAAAATTGGAGGCTCAAAAAGATGAATTGGTCAAATGATGAAGGGTTGATCATGAAGAGTTGGATGATCAGTGGTAGAATATGTCACATAGTTTCTAGGGATAGAATCTAGGAATATACTAGGGAAAAATTTCTAACATGAAGATAGAGAGTTATGTTGTGGAGTTTGTATTGAACTTCAACTTAATCTGGGCTATGATGGTGTACTGTGTTCCTTTGGAAGTGATTCAGATGCAGGGAGCCACATGTCTGTAGTTGTCGTTGTACATAAGGGAGAGGAAGAAGGATGATGTTCTATGGGATGATTTTTAGAGGGAGTTATGAGCATAATTCCTTTCTTAGACCATGAAGGTTGAGAAGAGGTAGGAGTTACTCTCCCTCTAGCAGGGGAGAATGTCAAAACCATATTTGGGGATCATGTTCAAGGATCTATTTTGTTTTTCTATTTATCACTTTCAATATGAGGAGTCTCGTGCAAGAGTTATAGAGGAGTCACTTCATCCTTCTCACTAGTATGTGGTTACTTCATTCACCATGATGAAAAACTCGGAGATCTAGAAGTAGGTGGAGGTTGTTGAGTGGATGTACACACAAGGAGGTCTAATGTGAGAGGGGAACCAGCAAAGTTCATTGAAAGGAAATTCTACCAGTAGCAGGTCTTAGGTTCCAAGGTGTTCAAGGTTTTACCCAGTAGGGAGTCGACCTCAGTAGTTCCCATTTAGGCCTTTTGGTCCTTATGCTTTTCCTGTGAACTTGGGAATGAGGTTTTTTGATTGTGGAGCCAATGGGCATTATCATATTTAGAAATCAGCAGCCTTTCAAGCTCAGTATGGTGGAAATGGCCCTGTTCAACCGCCACCTCAATAGAAGTTTACTATTATGCTGCTTCAGCAACAGGGACACTAGGCTCCTGCTCAACTAAGGCGAGACTAAGTAGGTGGAGCCCCATCCAAGGCAGTTCCTCAGGGACCTCGACCCAAGCATCAACAAGGTGGCAGTCATCTGTAGAGGCGCATATGATCATGGTGTGGTTAGCATCAGGCTGTAGAGGTAGTAGTTTCAGGATGTCAAGAGATCATTCAAGGTATGAGTAGTTTTTTAGTACCCTTTCTTGCAAATTATTTGATTTAGGACCTTCGCATTCCGTTGTTGCATCCGATCTATCCAATGATCTGAGACTAGAAATTGAGATGCTTCCCATGCCCTTGATGTTGAGTTTGCTAGTAGGAGGTCAGACTAGATTTTTTGATGTATGTCAGTGATGTAGACTGATGATGGGACCACATCAGTCACATGTGGATATTTTCTTGCAACAGATGCATGTACATGATATCATCATAGGAATCGACTGGTTGTATTTTGTACATGTTGTTACTAAATTATTCTGGAGGAGAGTCGTGTTTCCAAATATGGATGGCCGGTGCGTTTCTTTAGTTGGTGAGAAGTGTTATGAGATGGGTAGTCATTTTTTGGAGCCTCTTCATTCCATTTTTTCCAAGCTATGAGTGGGATCAGTGGATTCTGAGATGTTGGGGGTTCCCAAATTTTTTGGGGAGTTCTTGGATGTGTTCCTAGAAGATGTTGTGACTCCACCACTCAACGTGACATTGAGTTTGTGATTGATTTATAGCCTGATGATTTTATGATTTTGATTGATTTTTATCAGAAGTTATTTTTTTAGATGTGGGATCTATGGATTTAGATTGATGACTTCATAGAGAAGGGATTTCTCAGGCCCATTGTGTCTCCATGGGGTGATCTTGTATTTTTTATAAAGATGTCAAATAGTGGTCTGAGGTTGATTATAGAATACCGGTGGTTAAATGGGTTGATAGTCAAGAATATTTACCATATCCCAAGGCTAGAAGATATTTTCGACTAGATAAGAGAGAAATTTGGTTTTTTAACATCGATATATGGTATAGATATCACCAGTTGAGGGTGAAGGGGGGAGGTATCCTGAAGAATCCAGTCAGGTGTAAGAATGGGCACTAAGAGTTTTTTTCATGTTTTTTAGTGTTATGAATGCACCAGCCATGTTCATAGGGATTATGAACTCCATCTTTCATGAGTTCCTTGACCTGTTCAACATTGTATTCATTAAAGACATCCTGATATAATCAAATTCATTGTAGGATCATACCAATTACCTTAGAACTGTCTTCGAGGTTCTTTGTTGCCACCAAATCTACGAAAATTTGACTAAGTGAATGTTTTGTACATTAGAGTTACACATGCTTGAAAATGTGGTTTCTTAGTATGGTATAGAATTGGACCCATAAAAGTTTGAGACAGTTGTTTCTTTGAAAACAAACAATAATTTAACATAGGTTCATAGTTTTCTCGGTCTTGCGGGCTATTTCTAGACATTTCTACTCAATTTTTCTTGATTTGTATCTCCATTGATAGCTATGACCAGAAAAACCCGAATTATGTGCGGGGTGGGCATTGTGAGTCACCCTTCGTCTATCTGAAGTGGTAGTTTGTTAGTGCTCTAGTGCATCGATTTCTAGAGGAAGGGGTGATGTTCGAAGTGTTTTGTGATGATTCTCCAATGAGATTAGAATGCGTGTTGATGAAACAACAGGAAGGGATCTCTTATGGGTCATGGAAGTTACATACCCATGAACGTAACTATGCCACCCATGATCTAGAGTTAGTAATGATCATGTTCTCAAAGATTTTGTATGGACCTTACTTCATTGGGGAGTTATTTATGGTCTTTACAGATAACAAGAGAATGAGGTATATCTTTTCCCAATGATATCTAATTTTTTTACAATAGTGGTGGATAGGGTTAATCAAGGATTATGACTTTGATATCTCCCACACCTCAAGAAAGGGAAACTTCACAACCAATGCCTTGAGAAAGAATTCATAGAGGGAGTTATTTTTGGAATCAGTGGATTCTTGGAATGAGATGAATGAGTTGACTACCTTAAAACTAGATGTAGGAATGGATGGTGACAGAGGTTGTCTGTTTAAGATGACAGTACAGTCATATCTGATGCGATTTGTGAAGGAGTCTCAGTGGGGAGACCCAGAGGCAGAGGTGATGCATGATCCTATTGACCAGGGCAATGCTCTAGAGGGATGTTTGGAGGATGGTTTGGATTAGATACAGTTATATGGGAGGCTATTTTTCCAATGGAGATGTGCGAGGATGTCCCCCATGAGTTTTATATCTCACCCTCAATGGTACAACCAGAAATTTCAAAGACGTACCACAGATTGAGGATGTATTTTTTGTGGCCCATGATAAAATGGGAAGTAACAGAGTTTTTGGTCAGCTTCTTAGTGTTCCAGAAAAATAAGGATAAGTGTCATGATACTAGTATTTTTTTGCATCCCATATATTTAACAAAGTGGTAGTGGGATAAAATCTCAACAGATTTCGTCATAAGGTTAGCCATGGCTTAGGGATGATATATCCCAATCTGGGTACTGGTGGATCTTCGAAAAAGATCAGCTCATTTTTTAGAAATTAAGTACTCGGTTGAAATGGATACCTTAGACAAGTGGTATATGGATGACGTGGTGTGACTACATGGAATTCTGAGGTCTATTGTCTTAGACGAGGATACAAGTTTTACCTCACATATCTCTAGGGGATTGTATCATGATTTTGTATCTCAGTTATGCCTTAACACTACTTTCCACCTACTCATATATGGGTAGATAGATAATACCATCACGAAATTGGAGGACATGTTGCGGTCATGAATCTTGGACTTTGGAAAATCATAGCTGTGAAACTTTACATTGGAAGTGTTTTCTTACAATAATATCTATCACTCTTTTGTTGGCATAAATCTGTTTGAATCCATACACAAAATACTATGTCATTCAACCTTGTGCTCGATAGAGGATGGGGAGATAACTGTTCTTGGCCCCGAGGTAGTGAAAATCACAACAAAGAAGTTTCATCTTGTCCATGATAGAATGAATGTAGCACATGATCGGCATAAGTTGTATGCTAATCATAGGAGGAGGCCCTTGGATGATCGAGGTTGGGGACCACATGTTATTGAAGGTTTCCCCTCGAATTGAGCAGTGGAGGTTCGATATATTGAGTAAGATTCCTCACATGTTCGTCAGACCATTTGAGGTGTTGATGTGTGTTAGTGAGATGGAATACTAGTTGGTGCTACCACTACTGTTGGAGAATGTCCTAGACATCTTTCAAGTCTTTAAACATTGTTAGTATATTCACAATGAATCACAATTCATTAAATGGGGAGAATGGGATGTCGAAGATGATGCAACGTTCATGGAGAGGCCAGTAGAGATCGACGATCGTCAGGAGAAGGTGTTGCATAGATGGACCATTCCCTTGGTTCACGTGTTGTGGATGCATGGTGGCCTGAAAAATAGTACTTGGAAGCGGGAAATGTATATGCATTCCGAGTACCCAAAGTGGTTTTTAGTTTTTCCTTGTTATGTTTTCTCTTGTAATGTAATGTTTGAACATTTGTTTCATATGAGATGAGTTGTATCCTTTTTCCGTGATGTGCGATAAAGCCCTAAAAAGTTAAAATGGGAGGACCTAATTTTTAATCGAGACAAATTAATTACGATGTGGTTAAAACTATGCGGGTGATTCAGTACTGCCCAGATCAGATAATATCATGATATGGAGGACATCATTCTATGATTTTTGTGTTTATAAAATATAGTTGTTGATCTTTTGTAGTGTTTAATTTGGTCGATTGGGTTTGTAGATGTCAGAGGAGGCGTTCTTGGATCTTGATGTTTCACTCCAGATTTTGAACAACAGAGAGTGGTTTATTATCGAACTTTGATGTTGGTAGAGGCATTTCATGTGTAGCAAGATCTTTGAGAGGTATCTTGCGGGGTGGTTGTACACACCCATCTTTTCCTTCTAGGTTTGGTTTTGAATTCCTGAGGGAGAGAATAGTTTGAGAGGCATCTGATGTGATGACCCAGGCCTCTCTAATACATTCCTTTTTGGGAATCCAGTGTTTTAGGTTTTATAATAGGTCACAAAGGAACTCACTGGTGACTCGTAATGGTGACTCATGGAGTTGGGTCACAATTGAAGGTTTCCAATGGTGGCTCATGTCAATGACTCATCCAATGGTGAGTCTCCCAATGGTGACTCATCCAACGGTGGATCACTGAATGGTGACTCAACCATCAATAGATCGCCCACCTGTGACTCGCAATAGTGAGTCATCCAGCATTAGCTCACCGAGTGGTGACTCATCGAACGGTAGCTCACCGAACAGTGACTCCCCGAATGATAGCTCACAAAATGATAACCTACCGAACGATATCTCATAGAATGGGGACTCACCAAATGGTTTCTCACCAAATGATGACTCAACCAATTGTAGGTCACCAAATGGTTACTCAACTAATAGTTAATCACCAGTGGTAGCTCACACCGGTGACCTACCAAATTAGGATTCAATTCCGACAATTGTCAAAATCCCAGTTTTTCTTAGTTATTCCAGTTTCTACCGATTAATATTTTATTTAACATATAATGAGTTTAAAACTATAGTTATTTTATTTTTAATCCATTAAAAAGGATATAAATTATATCTTTAAATTATTAACACTTTAGAGGATTTTAGATAGTCAAAACACATGGTCCTGATCATAATTCGACTTTAATGTGTTTTGAAACTGTTTCTTCTATGGATATATGATCTTTCCGTTTTAATCCAAGTCCATTTATTCCTTCTATGTTTCAATTTACCCTTAATATTGAGTATACCAAGATAATTTCTTCCCTGATTGATAGTGAATTTTAATGTGACCTTCATATTGCATTTCCCTAGAGGCTTTTTCCTACAACATGTGAACCCCCTAGTTTCATTGAAAAGATGAATTTCTGATCATAAATTCTTTTAGGTAGGGATCCCTTTGTCCCTATTTTAATTTTGTATCATATGTGGTGGGTGTATGAATGTCCTCTTTTGATGAAAGAATAATTATAATTAATTAAATGTAATTTCATCGGATTAAACATTAACCTGCGAGGTTGGGGAAAAAGTGACTTATGTTGTCCTTTGTTTTTTTGTGAATATTGTAATCTATATGGGTTATATGCCTACTAAAAATCATGGGTGTTTTTGGCCTTTGATTGTGGACCCATGATGATTTTTCCATTCCAATTACAGGTCTTTTGTTGAACAAATATATATATGCAATTGATTAACCATTCATATATGGTTAAATAAGTAGATTTCATAGGATATAACTTGTTTTGTGATCACCCATGAATTGGAAAAGTGGAATTAAAGAATTGGAGACTTATTGAATCTAGAATTTGTGCCTCGTATTGTTGGGTGTTTTGGCTATTGAGGGAAGGACTAGGTGTGGCGTGGTTTGGCTAGTATAATGAAATTATAGGTTAAAAGATTGACAGATTGTGGAATAGATTATTAGTGTCATCTAGTGGGACTGAAATCAGCATGTTTTTTGTTTGTGTTGGTGGGTGTGGTGTGTTTATGCAGCTAGGATACTAATGGTTGCGATGAGAGGTGTTGATGGGTGAATCTTTGAGATGGTAGTTTTATTTTGTTTTGGAGGATGGTTTGGGCATGATTACTTTGTCAAAATGAAAATGGTAGTGGTTGGTATAGATGTTAAATGGAGTAGAAATATAAAGTGTTTTTCTTTACTGTGGTTGTTTTTTCCTTTATGTGGTTTATGATGTGTGGCTTGTTGTATGATGTTTTTGGTATATTCCTAGGTAGGGATTGAATGAATAAATGGTTCCCTTAATAAATAAATATGATTTGTTAAATGAGTTGGTTGAGGTTTGTAATAAAATTTCATCTTGTTGTGTAGTTGTTCATTTAGTGGTAGTAGTGAATGTTTTTTGTGTGTTTGTTTTTGTTTGAAAAAACCCATAGGTTGGGCTAGGAGTTTGATACCTACATATATAGTTTTACATTATTGTGATTTCTTTTCAAACCCCACCCTAGATGAGACATTTGTTCTAAACCCCCTAATTTTCATGGGAATGGTTGTCCTTTCCCAATATCCTGATTGGAGGATGGATGGATGGTTATTGAATATTCCCTGCTCCCTCTTATTGGAATTGGCATCCCAAGACTCTTTGGGCAAGTTCTAGTTCGGTTGTGAGGCTCAACTGTTTGTGGGTGAGGTGTTCTTTCCTAGGTGTCTACAAGATGAGATGTGTTGTGCTCTCCTGAGTGTCTTTATGAAGAGTTGTGGTTGTGGACCAGGTGAAAGTGGGTGGGATGTTGTGAGTTTAATATTCCCTAGTTGTATGACTAGCTATGAGGCCCATGTTTGTGTCGACATGTTGTGACATGGGGCTTGTGGAAGAGTGTGGAAGAATCGAAATGTTTTCCATTAGTGTATGACCCTTTAACTAGTGGGAATTTGTGCAGGGTACCCTAATAATTTATTTTCATATTATATTACTTTACTTAACTTGCGTTATTTAGTGATCATGCCTTGGAGAGATTGGGATAGGTAGTATCCCTTGTTAGGTTCTATTGGTTTCTACTGTTTTCTCACATGGGAATTAATATGATTCTACCACTTGTGTAGGAGAGAATTTGGGTTTTCTCTACAGAGTATACACATAGGCTCAACATACATATATAAAAGTATTTTTAGGTTTCTAGGAGGACTACATGAAATGTGCTGGGAATTACTAGCTCATGCATTAGGGACAATTGTTGTTCTACTGCATAGATTTTTCCTTTTTGGTGCATACTTTGGAGTTTTATTGTATTTATAGGTGTTTTATTGGAAGAAGTGCATGTGGGATGGATTTTTATTTTACTTTATATATAGTACTTGGATTTTTATTTGTATGGACCATCTTATCTCCTGATCTTATTTTCTATAAAAAGGATAATGCCTTCCATTTGGTCAAATTATATAAACTTGGTGTTGGTAACCACCCCAGGTCCTATTGGTGGAGGGACATAGGGGTCATTATATATCTTCCTTCATTACTAGATCAGGAGGGGAATATTTTAAGCGAGGGGGTCATAACACCTTTTCACTCACAAAAAGATGATAACATCATTCTTGTATATATGATCTACCACAACCACGAAGTGATGTGACTCTCTTATAACCACCACAACACATAGATTATATATATACAAATATTTAATTAAATAGTATTGTTTTTATGATATTATTATCCTTATGAGAATATAATATATTTCTTTCTTCATTTTCATAATGATTATTGAAAAATGGAAACATTACTCATTCATACACACGACCTACCACCCCCAATGATCATAACATACTTCATTTATCAAAACCATCATTCATGATTGGTCTTAAAAGTATAATATATATACAAATATGATAGATATGTCCCCATTATTATTTAATATATTCTTAAATAATGAACTCTTAGACTAGTAGGCGACCCACTGAGTCATTTTTTAGACATTGGTCAAATATCAACAAAACACCATACATAGACTTAATTGATTAAGGAATTGTATATAACATGATAGTAAGTGAAATAAAAAGAATAACATACATGAAAAAGGTTCTCATAAAAATAAATAATAATATTTTTGCTTTTATTTAGGAAGGTAAATAACGTACATGAAGAGTGTGAGTCAAGGTAAGGGACATTATCTTAATTTCCCATCATTGAGACATATGGTAATGTATGAACCTAATTTACTTTATATGCTTTAAATACTACCCATTTGATATTATATATTATAAAAATTTAATAATAAATTGAATTTTATGTTTCAATTTTAATTATTTCATCCAAGATTACATTTAATTTAAAATTACAATGTGATAAATAATTTTATTACATGATCTCTTTTCATTGGGTTATAGTACTCTTTCGTTGTCATCGATATTATAAAGTTATGTATTAAATTATTTTTGAATATATCTTTTTTTATTTCTACATGTTTTATTTGAATTGACATATGGTACACAAAGTTTATTCATTAGTTAATTTTCACTTCAATGTTATGATAGTTGTAATGGTTCATTTTAGAATATGATTTTAATGTTTTTTAATTATGAATTAATTTATTTTATTGTAAATTTTTTAATCACCGACTTAAAAATAAATTAAATTTTACTAACCTTTTCTTATTCATGAATTCTTCAAGTAATTATATTATTTTCTAACACTTTGGTATTTAAAATTATGGAGACACTTTTTTTAATATATTAAATTTTATTTATTTCTTATGTAAAAAGTTATTTTTCATTAGAAAAAAATTTTACCTAAAAATTATTGCAAAAATAATTTTAAAATTATTAAAAATTATTTTTTAAAGAAAATTTTACCCTTGTTTTAGTTTTTTTAGAATCATTTTAAAGGAAAATTCATATAGTTTTCCAAAAAGTGCATGTTTGGATGTTACCAAAAAAGTGAAAAGAATATAAGTTTAAGCCTGTATGACATGTATATAATTTCCAAAAATCATGTCCATTCATATATTTTAAATATTATTTTAAAAGAAAAAAAACAACACAATGTTTTTTCAAAATTTGGTTTTAAACGGTGATTTTTGAAGTTCAAAGGCTTTTTTCGTCAAAAATGTTTTAGATAATATTTTCTTGGAATTAATATTTATCAACAAAAACCAATATTATTCTTATAATTCACTAGGTATATGTTATATTGATACTATAATTATTCATTGTAAGGATGGTTTATAATAATTTTGGCCAAGGAATGTTTTTACATTCACTTTATTGATTTAATTTCGTCATCATTAACTTTCCATTGAAATATTCGATTTTATATGATCATTGAATGTTATATTTACCCTAAATGTAAATATTAATTTTCATGGATATGTTTAATTATTAAAATATATATCATTTTTATATATTGTGTTTTACATTTATAGTTATCTATTTATCTTTGGATATAGTAAAAAATAGTTATTATTTACTCAAAACTGATATTTTATGATAAGGAATATTATTCTTGAATTAATTTTTTTTTCAGTATATGAGTAATGATTTTACAACAAATATGTGATTGGGTATTATTTATAGATAGACCCTTAGTGTATTGATAGTATCATGCGACAAATTAGTTCGATAGTATTAGTTAAACGGAATTTTTGGGTATATCTACCCATTCGTTTCAAAATTTATATTCAAATGTCTTGATGGAAGAGGTATCATGTGCCTATGAACATGATATAAAATAAATAAGAATTTAGTTCATAAATAATTCTGTTATTATTATATATGGTATTTTCAAAATGATATAATCTCTAGATTCATTTAATATTTAGTTTATTGATTAAATGTAATATTTCTTAAGATATTTAGCTTTCTATGTTGAATTTATTTTATCTATTTATGATAGTAATGACATTAATTAAATAGAAAATGATTTTATTTAATTATTTTTCCATATTTATTATTATATTCTTGTTATTTAAATGGAATTTTTGTTCAGTTATTTACCATTCTATGTTTATTTTTCTTATTGATTCATGATATCTTCAACTATTCTTAACCCGTACTAAGAATTTTAGCTAAACCTTATTTTTTTCATCTCTAGGAATCCATGAAGTGTAATATAACTGATTTTCAAAGAAATATTTGATATAATAACATTGTTCTAGACAAAAATTATTTTGTAATTTGTGTTTTCAAAAGGAATTCGTGAATCATGTCTGTTTCTATTTTACCAAGACCACTAAACCATTCAGTCCTTTGATATGAGATTCCATGTTTATTATGATAATGTAATAAATTAATACAATGGATCTAGGTAATTAGGTTTTTTAATTATAATAATAATATTCATTATTTTATTAAGCGATATATCTTATGATTTTATCTTCGAATCATTATCATAAAAAATCCTGATAAATAATAGGTTTGTAACTTAAAATCATTACAACATTGGAAATATATTAATCATAATCCCCATTAAAAAAATAAAATAATATGGATATTTATATCTCATATTTTTAATTATAGTAATCATAATTTATATTAATGGGAAGTATAGTCACCTTAAATAGAAAACAAGTGGTGGACATGGAATGTGTCCCACAAAAATGAAAGTGAGACAAAAATCCCTTACCTGAAGTCACAAAATTGTTCTTACTTGTTTGAAAATCCTATATAATAAATAAAGGTTTATTAAAAATCTATTCTAAAACCATAATAAAATATATCATACCATAATTATTTTTAGTTTCAAATTATTTTCACCCTTTTGTAAAAAATTCATTGTGAAAAATCAAATTTTAGCTTATAACAGCTTTGTTTTTCTTGAATGTTTTAGTTTGATATTATCAATGATTTTAATTTTATCAATGTTCCATAATATCAAGAATAGTAACCATTATATGAATATAATTTTTATTGATTATATTTTTATTTCGAGTAATGAATTAATGTTAGAGGTAGAAAATTAATTACACCATTCTTGGAGATGGTATGTCGTACATATGATGAATGGTGTTACCAATTTCTCGATAGATGAAAGGAATGAAAGGTAAAAATTATATCACTTTATCAGAATAATTTTAATTCCATATGTATCATTTATATTAGTTAAATTTATCCTTATTTCTATAATTGAGAAAATAAAATGTAAATTAATTACATCGCATCATGGAGGCGGTATTCCACACATACACATAAGCGACACTACTGTTTTCCAAAAAATTATAAGGCTAGAATTTAGATATGAAATTTTAATTAAAGTGGTATAAATATTTCATAAATATAAAATAAAAATACTAAATCCATCAATATCTTTATTCGTGAGAGATTATGGTGGAGAACGAATTACATTAGCCCGTTAAAAGGTAGTGTGTAGTACAGACGATCAACAGTTTCATTTCCCATTGGAAGAAGGAGGAGATGGATATAAGTTTTTAAATTTACATAATAAAATTAAATTATATGTTATATATTTATGTTAATATATTATAATATTTTAATAATATTTTAATGAGGTGTAAGAATAAATTAAACACAAATTAATAGTTAAGAACAATACCTATTTTCTATAAAACCTCCTTAGGTTTTCACTAAAAGACCTATTAAGAGGGTTTAATAATAAAAACGTGGACTCTAGGACATGAGAAGGAAAGTGAGGAAATTAATTGTGTAGGTATATTCAGAACTAAAATTCTTTGAATGTGTGAATAGTTTGGGATATGGGGTTCCCTTTTATAAGTGGGGGAGAGGAAACACATTGAATTTTTGAAGACAATTTTTTTACCCACATTATATACACAAAAAGGGTAAAAAATATATCATTATTGAGAATTTTTTGATTTTTGTTATATATATGTATCCAAATAAGTCTTTTATATATTTTTAATTCATTTTAGCCCTTATCTTTTTAATTAAACCCTCAATAAACCCGTTTTAACATTATTTACGGTAAATAATTATTTCTATTATAACTATTCAATATAACCAATAATTGAGTTGATATTATTATATGATATTAATTATTTTAATTTAAAACATATAATCCAATTTAATATATTCAATTCATCGAATTGGTAAAATTTAATTTAAAATTAATCACGCAGATTGAATGAAAAAATTGTTTTCCAAAGTAAATGTTTTCATAAGTATATAAAGTTTTTATATAAAAATTAAACATTAATTTAATTTCAATGATATAAATTAAATCATTAAAATTATAATTGAACTAATTTTACTTTTAAACCATTTTTATAAAATACTTATCTTTTTAAATTCTTTAAATGAGAAGGTAGTTTTCAATAAAAAATAGAATTTATTAATATTTATAAAAAAATTAATAATTTTAAAAAATTATCAAACATTCACCATAAGATAATATTTAAATGTTGATTTAAAAAACGAATATAATTTCTTAAATTGTATTTTGAAATTGGAAAAATTACATCTATTATTTGGTCATAAAAAATCAATAAATTTTATTTTGGGAAAAAATATTTTCAAAGCATATAAGGACCTTAGTATGATATTAAGTACTTTTCATAAATAAAATTTCAATATATAAATCCTTTACTCTAAATTTTAAAACACTTTTTTCCTATTTATACCAAAAAATTTAATAGTCATGTAAAAATTTTATGTTTAAATAATATCATTAATTGTGTATTGCGGTTTGTTAAACTCGGTGTTGCGTGTAACAAAATCTATCAAAGAAATTAAATTTATTTTGAAAACGTATTTCATGAAATCTTTGTGTGTTACATTTTAAACACAGGATATTGAATTTATAACATAATATTACACCATATTGATATAAAAATCAAAGGATACTTCTGCCTCATTATATCCTCATGGTTCCATGTATCATCTTCAAATTGGTGGTTTAACCAAAAAGCATTGACCACGTGAGTGATCTTATTTTCTAGAAAATTCACTGAATGATCTAGAATCCTCATATTTTTCTCATAATATTAAATATCTTGTTCTGGTGTTATTATCTCTATGTTTATTACATGTGAAGGATCAAGTTTATACTTCCTCAGGAGAGATAGATGGAAGACATCATGTACGTGATAGATGTTTAGTGGAAGTTCAAAGTGATAAGAAACCATCCCTACTTGATCAATAACCCAAAAGGATCCAATCTCATCTTTCCAATATTCTCAAACCTCATCACCTTCATCCATGGAGAAAATTATAGGAAAAACTTCTCACCAATTTCATACTTCTTCTGATGTCGGTGATTTTCAACATAAATTTTATATTAACTTTGAGCCATCTTGAGGGGTTTTTAAATGAATATAAATTAATTTTGCATTTCCTTATCTTGCTCTCGACACCATAGATTTAATTCCCCAACATTATCCGAACATATTTTACTTATAAACTTTTTTTCTATTGAGGGATTAATATAGTGCCATTTGGATTCTTGAATGTAATATATTATTGTATGAAAATTCAACTAGATGATGGTGTTGTTCCCAAAAACATTTGAAATAAAATAGAAAAAGATCTCAATTATTCTCTAAGGATTGAATGGTTCTATTAGACTGATTATATGTTTTAGGATGACACACATTTCTAAAGAAAATTTCGTATTAATAGCTTGTTGAATACTTCAACAAAACTTCGAGGAAAATGTCAGATCCACGTTAGAAATAATAAAAGGTGGTACTCCATTCAACATTTCCACTTATTTAATTTATATTAAGGAATGCTGATCAAGATTGAAATAATATATGATATAAATGATGAGTGGTGACTTTGAATGGTGATCTTCTACTACCCATATAGCATTGTGACATTTAAATATTATGGGGAGTCTAATAAAAAACCCATAGTCATGTTTTCTCATTTCCATTATGGTATGTAAAATGGTTTTAACATCTCCTTATATTGTTGTCTATGGGCCTTGATTTTTTGACATATCAATTAATGGGATACAAAATGTTTAATATCTATCTTTACTCCACTACAATAGAAATATTATTAAAAATATCAATACATCATTGATTTTAAATATTAACTGAGAATGAAGAAGTCTAAGCCTCCTCTAATAGATTCTTCTTTAAATATGGTGTGGATAGAAAGGATACAGAATTTCTAAACCATATAATTCCATTAGAATCAATGTTAAGCTCAGGAACATTTATCTTATTATTTTTCTACTCTATAACTTTATTTAATGCCTATATAATCTTCAATTAGATAGATGGTTGAAAATATATTTGGGAAAGATAATATTTTAACCATTTTTTAGGATTTCTAGATCTATCATTTGAAAATATATTAATATCAGATCTTCTGTGATTCTTACCATTGAAAAGCTTGCGTGATAATTTTAACTTAATGCATCGACCAACTTGTTCTCCTTTCTAGGGTGGTAATGTATTGGGTCGTTATAATCATTAGTAAGATCCAAACTTTTTGTCTATAACATGTTAAACTATTTATTTGTGAATATATACTTCAAACTCTTATGATTAATTTATATATATAATATATTTTCCAACAAATATTATACCTCTATATAATTAATGAACAAAATACCACATCTAACTATAAATTATGAGTTGGGTAATTTTTATCATGAAGCATTAATCATTTTGAGGAATAATTTATAACCATATAATTATTTACGATAACAAAGATGAATCTAAAATTTGATGCATCAGTATAGATAAGAAACCCTTCTATAGTATAGGGAAATGTAAGAGCAAGTGAACTTTATAAACTTCTCATTAGTTCCTTGAAATTTTAATTACATTAATCTATAAAATTGAACTTGGACCCCTTCCATGATAACTTGTTATGTGTTTTGGATATAACGGATAAATATTCTACAAACCATTGATAATTTACATCCAAAACAATAAAATTTCAAATCTCAGTCATAATGGTTTGTTTGATCAAATTCTCAATATCCTCCATCTATGATGGATGAACCATTATACACTCACTATGATTATTTGACATACAAAATGAGACTTTTTTAATCCAAAATTTAGATAGAATAAATATTTCACACAACTTATCCTTCCTCAAGATCTTTAGAAAAATCCTCAAATGATCTTCATGGACTTATTTTCACTTTGAATATATATGAATATCATATATAAATACGAAAAAATTGGTCAATGTAATCTCTAAAGAACCTATTCATTAAATCTATTAAATTAACAAGATAATTTTTTGAATGATTATAATCACTATATATTCAAAGAGTCCATACCTTATTCAATGTTTTTTCTTGGGTATATTCTCCTTTGACACCTTCAATTGATGATATCTGGAATGGAGGTCAATCTTGGAAATATATGGAGCTCTATACAATTGATCAAAAAAGTCATCAATATAGAGTGTATGATATTTTCTTATAATTATGCTCTTTTATAGTTATTTATAGTAAATGTAGAGTCGTATGGATCAAGAATTATTTAAAAAAACTAATGCTTCCCACAATTATACACATGGCCAAATTAATCCCTTTTGGATATTATCCTTCAGTTACTTCTATAATTCCTATAACTCATTCAATAGCATTCTATAAGGAGTATTTGAAATAAGTCAATCTCTTTGAATGAATTATATTGAAATATAAACTTCAAAAGTTATCTGAATATTATGAAAATATTATAGGAATACATCAACAAACTCCCACATAATAATTATATTATCGATGTTTAGTTTCTATCCAACCATCTAAGATTAACAAAAAAAATTTAGTACGAGTCAAAACCCATACAATAGATGTGATTTCCCTCAAAAGTTCTTATTTATTATCATAATGATATACCATCATAGTTTGGTTTAGAATATCAAACACGAAATCCATTTCTAAACAACTTATGTGAGCTTTATGTAGAGAAATACAATATATTCCTACGATAAAAAAAATAAACAAGGGAGAGAAGATATATATTTATAGGAAGAACATTCCAGCAAAATTCAACAAGAGAATAATCATAGTCTTGAGATACAATCCTTACACCATTAGGGGTTTCTCTGATAATTCAACATCTAATAATTTGGTTGGTATTTTTACACCATTACCAAATTATTTGGATATAGAAGAGTTGGAATATCAATAATCAAATAATACATTAATAGTTTTAGGTTAGATGGTAAAAATACCTTTCACTACATATTTATCATACCGCTCTTCATAAATAGTGATTACATTAGATATCCCTTTGTCACTCAGCTAGAAAGGTTGCTGACATCGATCATTATCATTAACCTTTGTATTTTAAAACTTTTTATAGGAATTCCTAAACTCCTTAAATTTGAAACACTAAACTATGGCTAGTTCATTCTATATATAATTATATTTATTCATATTATTTGATATCCTCTTCATTTTACTTTGACTTTCACCCGATCAATTACCCTTATTTCCACACTTAAATCGTTTAATAGAACCCTTAATAAAATTTCCTCTGTGTTTCCTTCCACAATTAAATCTTGATGTAAAGATCATATTATTCTCTCCATGGTTTTTAGGATTTCCTTGAAAATTAAAATTTCTTTTGACATCATAACCATGAAATTTATGGTTAAATCCGATCTCAATTTCATCCTTGATTGCAAATTGAATGATTTATTCACATCCAATGATGTCCCTTAGGGTTAATTCAATTTGGAGGATTGGTTTTATGACACTGAGGAATTGATAACCCTTATTTTTAGGTTTGATGATAATACAAAATGAATAACCCAAAAGAATTATAAAATTTTCTTCATAAGAACCATCAGATTTATCATCCTTCTTCATTACCCAAAGTAATTTCTTATTTATTTTCATTAAAAAAATATATGGAAAGTACTTATTAAATTATAATATCTTAATCTCACACCAACACATAGAATTTATTTCTCCCACCGACTTGTAATATTTATAAGAGTATTCTATTGATCCTCTTAACCTTAAAAATAATAGAATACCAAAATATCTTTTTCATGAATCAAACACATGATAATGAATTATATCTTTTCCACGGTATTGATTTCATTATAAAAAACAAGTGGATTAGTTGAACTAGTAAAATAAGGTGGATGGTGGCCATGAAGTATTCAATAAAACATTTTTATCCCCCTTTCTCATTTGGATGTTTAGTGAGATTCATATAATGGGAATGTTGTGTGATCATAGTAATGATATTTTAAATTCTATCTCCAATAACATTTGGTATCTTAGGAGGTAAATCGTTACATTTTCAATCACAATTAGCATTAACATGATTCATTCAGGTTCCAGTCATTCACTAAAACTAAAATACATAGTCTGATAAACCATAATCATAATGGGAAACCATATAATAATGAAAAATCACTAATAATATGTCTAAATCATGACACATTATTTTCAATCTATGAAACATTAGGATTTACCTAAGTCATTCATTACCATAATTCAAATCCTTCATGACATTTCATAAATATTTGTTGAATTTTCAAATCTTATCTCATGAGAGTGTTTAACCATGACTGAATAAAGGCCTGTTGTCTTCTACCAAGTCACGATCCACTCAAATCCTAATATTCCTTTTTAAGAGTTATTACTAATATGTAAAACTATAAAAGAGCTACATTCATTTATAGTATCTAGGTAGGGATGTAATTTCCTGGAAACCACTCACTATATACTGTTACCAAAATTACAGGATGCATATATATACATAGTCTTATCCTTCTAGATCTTGATAAAGTTTTCTCATCATAGTTTCCAATGTATTACTAAACCTTTCCCATATACCAACTATAATGACCCAAACTTTTCATATATTGATATTTCATATTAATAAATGAATATTAATTTCATAACATAAAGATCCAAAAATATCTTATAGGTCTATTGTCTTTGGAAACTTTGAAACATAGAATATTGGTTCATAAGTGAGGTATATAATCTCTAACTAAGTTCTTCATAACTAACACCCTTATTAGACATGTCATGTGTGACATATTTCTTTATATCCTAGGGAAAAGAAACATAAGAATGGGTGAGATATGATGCTCAGTAAGGGTAAACAAGGGAGTTCTGAGTGATCAAATAAGTATAACCTGAGAATAATGGTATAATAACATGATAATAACATTCTATATACATACCCTACATATAATTAATCATAAAACTGATTAATAACATAAATCATGGTAGTTAATATGACATGAATCATAATGGAATCAAAGAACATGATCTATGAGAACATAACATTGGTAATAGACATAGATTTTTGGAAAACATAACAGAACAGAAAATCATATGTTAATTCCACCCACGAAGATGCTAATAACATGTTAGGCTTGTTCTATAAAACCCGTGTACATGATCCATCTTTTTATAGCCTCTAATTTACTCTATTTTGGGCTCGATATAACCTCCTGTGAACCCTCTTTTTGTATTTGGGATGAAATCTCTTTTAAACATTGATCTCAAAGAACATTAATTATTAAAAAAATTAATTAGAGGGATTTAAAATTTCTCTCCCACCCATCAGACAATTAAAATAAAACATATGTGTGTTATAAGATTATAAATATCCATCATATTATAAATGAAATGGGTTTCATAAACATACATCCATAATTATCATAAACCATATAGAGACATGATATAGATGGTATCATTGATTCATATACCATTTAAAAATTAGGAAACAATAAAGGATTTCATCTTAGATAAAAGATGATTTTAATAGAAAATGTGGAATATCTAATAGGTAAAATATATTTTCCACTATGAAATAAATTATCTAAAATAATTTTATTATTAAATATTAATGAAAAAATTTCATTAAAAATAAATGATAAAAATTTTAATGAAATATTTAAATCCTTGATTGGTCATGATGCGTGAAAATTCTATTAAATCCTTTTATAGTAAAACAAATATTCATTTCACATTTTTTGTTAAAAAGAAAAAGCATCCTATTCATAGAAAGAAAATAGTTTTCATTTTAAAAAAATTTAAAGTAAAATAAAAAATTGGTATATATGTTTTAAAAAAATATTAATAGTAATAAGTTTCTTTTAAACATTTTTATAAAAAATTGAAATGGGATAAAAAGGATTTTCAATTGAAGAGGTAAATAAGGTCGATTTTTCATCAAAAAATAATTTTCAACTCATTAATACATAAAGAGAGTAAAATGAAAGGAAAAATATGTATTATACTAAATTAACAATAAAAGAATAATATTAATGATTCTATTGAGATATATATCATAATAATTCATCATAAAAAGTATAATCATAAACAACCCTGATAAACAATGAGACTATAATGTAAAACCATTACCACTTTAGTAATGTTTGAATCATAAGACCCACATATGAAAGAATCTTATATGGATATGTATATAAAATATTTTTTAATAATAACCATAATTTAAATTTAAGTTTATTATATATAGAACAAAAAATAAACAAGTAATTAATATATCATGGTTCTCGAAGAAAAAAAAAGTTTGATGAAAATACCTTATCTTAGGTCGTGGATTTATACTAACACATTGATATATTCTTTATAATAAATATTGGTTTTTTAAAAATCTATTCTATAACAATAATAATATATACCACACAATATATGATTTAAAAACAACATTTATCTTCTTTTTTAACCATTATTTATTAAAAAATGCATTTTTGGTAATAACTGCTTCATTTTTCATTTAGGTTTTGGTCTGGTATTTTTAATCCCTTTAATTTGGTCATGGTTTTATAATATTTATATTATTAAACATGATCTAAATAAAATATATATTCATTATATATTCATTATATATTTATTTTCATATATACATTAATTTTAGAGATATATTATGAATCACACTGTTCATGGAGATTGTAGGCCTTACGTGTGATTGAACATTGTATCAATTTTCTCAGTGGGTGGAAGGAAAGAAATGTAAATAATTAATCAAATTTAAAGAATTTTTTTTTTTTCATATATATCATTTATATTAAATAAATATATCCTTATTATCATTCACTTTAAAATAAAATTAAAAAAAAATCACATCACTTCGTGGAGGCGGTAGTCCACACGTACACATGAGTGACATTATCATTTTCCAAAATACTAGAGCATAATAAAGTATATTTGATATTATAATTATAAGAGTGTAAATAAATCATAAATATCATATATAATAGATAAATGTGTCATTATATTCCACATTCATAGGAGGTGATGGAACACAAAATACATTGGTTCGCGATGCAGTAGTCCACCAAACACAATATCGATAGATTATTTTCCCATTTGATAGAGGATATGGATAATGGTCATGAAATTAAAATAATAAAATATAATTATATTTTAGATAATATGTTGTTTTATTATTTTAATTTAATAATAATTTAATTATGTGGAAGAAGAAAAAAATAAGAATGCTCGGTTAAGAATGCTACCTCTTTTCGGTCAACCTTCTAAGGTTTTCACGAAAATGCTTCTTAAGACAGTTTCATAATCCGACTAAGGCCTCTAAGATGTGGTGATGGTATTAAGTAATGGATTTTTCAGGTAATGGCCGAACCAAAAGGCTATTTATGTGTGAATAAGAGGAGATAGGGTGTTCTTATTTATAAGTGTGGGAGAGGACACACATGGAATTTATGAAAATTTAAAGTTATAACCTCATATTACACTTTCAAAAGTCTCTAAAATGACTAATTGTAGAAACATAAGTGATATAAAGTCATAATATGTCTATAAAATGGTATTTGGACAAGTTTTTAAGTCATTTAACCCTTATGTTTTATGTTTAATCCACAGTAAATCTGTTTTAACCACAAGAATGGTAAGTAACATTTGATTTGTTTACTATTCATTATGCCAAATAATTAAGGTTAACTTATTATAAAATATTATTTATGATGATTATATAAATTTAATTTATTTTTTTAAACTATATTCATAGTTGTGATAGAATGTAATTTAAAATTAGACCTGTATATGTGATGAGAAAATGGTTTTCCAAAAAAAACTTTCATAATTATAAAACAAATTTTAAAATAATGAAAACATGAACTTGATTTTAATTGTCTAAATTTATTTAATAATAAAATAATTTATCTATTTTAACTTTTAAATAATTTTTAAATAATATATAACTATGTATATACTTTAAATGAATAGTTGTTTTCAATAAATAATATTATTTTAAACTATTAACAAGAAAATCTTTCATTTGAGAAAAATTTGAAATATGATATATAATAAAATTTTAAAATTTATTTTTATGAAATTAATTTAATTTTGTAAATATATTTTATAAAATTAATAAACATTATTTTATTAGTTTTTCACAAAAAATAATAAAATGTTTTTTTATGAAAAAAAATATTTTCGACATATATAAAGTCTTTACTAAGAAGTTATGTACTCATAAAGATTAGGTTTTGTTTATATAAATCCATTATAATTAGTTTTAGAAATGTGTTTATTCGTATTTATAACCACAAATTTACTTGCTAAGATATAATACTCATGTTTATATAATAATATTAATAGTATATCACAGTTTGTTAAAGATCTTTGTTGCATGTAACACACACTATATAAGAAAAAAAATATATTTTCAAAAATATTTCATAAAATATTTGGGTGTTTCACTATACTCACTTGTGATCTCTGATTAATATCACTTATATTTACTCATACCAGGCATATGGTATCAACACTTACTTATATTTCAATTTTTCTAGGTTATGAAGTAAAGTAATATGTAATAAGTGCATAAATGTGTTTCTTTTTTAGAAACATTTTGGGATATATTGAGGAATAATTTTGGATTATGTTTTTTTATTATATATTGGGAAAAAATTCCTTAAAATGAAAAGACCATGGGTTGTTTAAGTTAAATAATTTTCCCAATTCTAAAAAAACTCTTAACCTAAAAAAACTCATTTGATTTTAAATATTATATGATCATTTAAAAATTTATATGTATAAAAACTAGTGTGTACAGGTTATATGTTTTCAGTACAAGATATAACATTGTATCCCATTGAACACCTTAGTTGAATCAAATGTTAGGTAAGATATCTTTAGAGGATATGGTGATATTGATTGAAGATAGATTAATAATATGAATGGTCATTAGGAATTAATAGGTTAAGGTTGATCATTTTTTAAAGGGTATAGTTAAAATTTTAATTATATTATACTAAATAGTTTATTTAATTTTTTGATTAGGATAATACATTTTTAGAGAAAACACAATGAATATGTATAAGTATAGTTTAACAAAATAATGTTTTGGTAATGTAGATATTGTTTGGTTCTCTATGAAATAACATCCGTCTATAGATAGTAAAAGTGGATAGAGGATATAACATTGATAAAATAATGGTTAGTAATACTGAAAAGGGTATGTTGGGTATTAACTCAATTATCACACGGTTCTGGAAAAGTGTCTTAAGTTCGCAATAATTTTGACACTCATTGGGTATATAATATGTATAATTGAAATTCTATTTGAAATTTTTTTTGATGTATTTGAAAATATTTTTCTTAGAAAACTAAATAGGGAATGCATATAGATAATGTAGAATAAAACATAAAATTCAAAACATAGGGTATATATTAATTTCTATGTTATTTTAAGTATAAAGGGTAAGTTTAAAATTGATAGCATAGCTTTCCATTATTTTTGGGTTTAGAATATTGTATGAATGTTCATGATTGTTTTGGGATAATTATTTTTGGGATTATGGAAAGAAGTATAATATAAAATATATTAAATCGGGGTATATTTAAATTGAAGTATCAAATAATTAAAATATGGTTTAATTATAGAACACACCATATGATTGGGTTTTTTACATTCATTTGATCATTTACTATGAATTTATTGATAACCATTTTGGGTTCTTGTATTTCGTTAAATCAGGATCATTGAAATGAAGAAAATAAACGTATGTATTTTTGAAACAACTGTAAATTATAACTGATTAAGGGGGAATACTAAAATGGCTTGGAATCATTGTATTCATGTTATTATAGAAAATTTGATTTTTTGTCTTTCTTAAGGTATTGAGATTAATGGCATAATATAAATTTAATCATGAAACACTTAGTGCATCCTATTAGTGATAGATACTAATTAATTACACCTTGGTATATTATAAAAGTTATGAGTATTATTTGAGTCATATATTGATTATTCTTTAGTAATTTCTATTTTATTGTTTTGAAACATATATTAAATGGTATCAATAAACATGAAAATTTATTTTATGACAAGGTAATATTTTTGGGGATAACTATTGAAGAACACATGATTAATTCATGCATAACTATTGGGTTTAATATAATCTTGATCTGGAGATAATAAAATATTGATTTATTTTGAGTAAATTGAGTTTGATAGTATTAACATCTTTTAATTTATTACTGATTAAATGAAAATGTGATACTTTTTGGGAAGTTTATCTCATATTTTTGGATTATTATATATATTGAGAAGTTTGGTTAATTCATTTAGGGTTTAAAGAGATAGTTAATTTATCGAAAAATACATAATTTCATCACGTTTTAATGTATTGTAAATTCAAATTGTTTTGGGAAAGGTATTTTAGGGAGAACATATGATGGGGGTGTATAAATTGGTACATGATGTTATAAATGATTAATGTTTCTTGAGGAAAGATTAGTAACAAGATATAACCTAAGTGTATATGGTGATTTTCATAATTATAATTAAGAAATGTTAATAATATCCACACATAGTATCATTAATTATTAATAAATAAAATTGTGAGGACATAATTTATTTAGAGGGGGATATTGTAATGACAAAAAATTTCACTATATAATTTAGCATGTAAATTAAAATTATATTTGATAACATATTTTATATACACCACCGAACTAAAATGAGCCTAGGATTAGAATATCATTACTACAAAAAATAAATAATAATAATAATAGTCATAGTAAATAAGAATATATTCTTCAACTAAAAATCTTACATTTAGTGGTCAAAAATAAATAAGATTGATCTCTATCAAGTAATTTTTAAACAAATCATAAAAATTATATAAATTTATTTTAAATAATAATATATATTATTAAAATATATAACTAATATATTATCATTATACACACTATTAACTGGTATTTAATATTACTATGGACACAGAATGTGTAAAAGTCCATTTTCAATAAAATCTATTTTACTTATAAAATGTTTTTTTAGAAAATAAATTGAAATTTTTTAAAAATTTAATTTGGAAAAATTTAAATTCATTCTTTTATTACACATATGAAAATTGACTTAGTATTATTTTTATTTGTTTTTGAGATAAGTTATTTTTAGATAAGTAGTGAAAAATACAATTTTTTCCAAAACATGGAATTTTTTCACATTATATTTAAATAAAAAAGACATATAATGTTGAAAATATTTTAATTGATTAAATGAATAAATTTATTCATTTATATATATATATTTTTAATTTTATGAAGCCTATATTATACCTTATAATACAGAAATTATTATTTAAAATTTTAATAAAAATGATTATTGGTGTTTTCAATTAAATAATCATTATTTTAGTAAAATAATGTTTTTGATAGGTTTAAAACCCATATTAAAATTTATTTTTTATAATGAAACAATCCAGGTATGGAAAAATAAAAGGTGATAATTTTATCCTACACATAAATTTAAATCATAAAGACACACTTTTCCTTTAAATACGTTTTAGTGCGTTATGTGTGTTTATTTTAAAATTAATGTTTCACATTAATAGAAATTTTATTTGATGAAATTATTTTCAAATTTTAAATATTATGTTTCAATATATGAAAATTTTCAAATATAATTTGTGTTATTAAAATTAATTATAATGGCTACAAATTAATTACCCTATTAAAAGTAAAAATGGTAAAATTTTGTCAACTAAGAGTAAATAAACCATAAATTATTAAAAAAATGTTTAGAATGGATTTTTAGGTGTGTATTGATGAAACCTCACATACCCTTTTTTCCCCTTTTGAGCATTTTACCATTTAATACTAATTTACACTATTAAAAATGTATTGTGTACTTCTAAAATTTTAATCCTCTTCAGTTATAATAGTGGATCCTCCCACCCCTTCATGTTACACCTCAAACAGATAATTTCATCCTAAAACTATAAAATTTTATTCCTCCTAGAACCCTATCCAACTTCATCAATCATCTATATAACATTAGTTATCTTATTTTTAAAATTTCTACGAATTTTTCAAATATAAAACTAATGCCCCCAACATATGTATTTCCACCTTAATAATATATTATTAATATTACTCTTACAACCCTTTTCTAACAATATTTATATAATTAAATCAGTATAAAATAGATCCCAATATTTTATTATATTAAATTATCAACCATTATTTATTCACATATGTCCACTATTAGAAGTAAAGGAACACTAATAGTGCATACATGCTAACTATTACCCCTACGAATCGATGAATTCCTATTTTCATAACCGTATATATTGGATGGTTATAAGGATATAATTTATAAATAAATATGTTGTATAAAATTTAATTGTGATTTTTAATTAATAAATTAATATTTAAATCCAATCCATCAAATTAATTTAAATGTAAAAATAATATCATACATACATGCAGACTACCACCTTCATAACGGGTGCGTATTATTATTCTTAACCACCAAACATTGATAGTTATAAAAGTATAATTAGTGATATAATATAATATTTATAACATTATTAATATTTTTTATATTATTATTCATTCCTTTACTTCTTCTCATTCTACAAAAAATGATAACATCATATGTGAGTATGTACGAACAACCATCTCCCTGAAAGTGATGTATTTATTTTATTCATTTAGTATTTTATTATTTTAAAAATATTGTAAAATTTTATTCTCAAATAACAATAATATATAAAATATTTCATTATAATGGTTTAATAATGATATTATAACTAAATCACCCCATAATCATACGTATCCAGTAATTATACCATGCTTATGTTTTTGTTGGTTTAGTGGCCAACATGAACTATGCCAAAAATTTATATCACTAGTCACTATGGAAACATAATTATTGGTGATATTGGATAAAAATAAAAAAAATAATTATTTTTTATCAATTTTAAATACAATAATGGACATTTAATAACTAATATTAATAATAAATTGTTATAGTAAATTTAACTACTAAAAATGAATATTTCAAGTTTTATGTTACACTTGGAGTTGAATTTGGAAATCAATAGAACTATTTAATTTTTTTAATAATGTAATAATAAAGGAAATAAAACTATATATATATTTATAAGAAATTTTTTTATAATTTTTTGCTATTTTCATTATATAGAATTAGTTATGGGAAATTGACTGAACACCCCCAATAAATGAACATAATAAGAAACTATATAATTAATAAATAACATATGATAAATGATAAACAATATAAAATTCATTATAGATTAACATGGTTTTTATGATATTTTTTAACTAAATTTATTTTATTATCTAGAATTCGAAGATCATGAAAAAAATGATTTAGGACTAAAGTAATGGGTTCTTTCCTGAAAAATAACTTCTTGAGACATATTTCCTATTGTGTTACATGGAATCAATAATATAATGTGATTACTACCTAATGATTTTATTTTACCACATTAATAAATTTATTGGTTTTTGAAGATACTTATCTTGTTATTTATTTAAATTAACTTCGATTTAAAGGATACTAAGGTTATAAGGGTTTTTATAACTAAATTTACATCCATCGAGTTACATGGTTTCTTATTGAACTCTATTATTTTAAGATTGATTTATTATATCTAATTAAAATATTATAATTTATTTACTTCTTATTTTCTCATGTTTATAATTCTTCTAGATGACCAATTTTTCAAATTACTCTTACCATAAATATTATGCTTCTTGTAATCGTTTGTTGGTCTCAATTACTTATTGTTGATACATGCATCTTTTTATGCACTGATTTACTTTTATTTGGTTAATATATTTGCTTATTTGTTATATTAATTCATCCATGATATTTTACTCATATTTTTTGAAGTTAAATTTCAATCAATATATCCTTCCTGGGGTTTTATTTAAATTCTACTCAAACTATTAGGGGTTCATTTATGATTTTATTTTTAAATTAATATTGTTTTTGAATGATAAATTATTTGGGGAATTTGGATTTATATTAAAACCATCATCATTTTTTATTTATTCATTATATTTTACTTGTTCCCTCAGAATATAATTTTCCCTTGACTCATATTGCAACTGATGTGCTTTTTATAGGTTAAGTTGACCTCATATCTTGTTCTCACTTGGGAACATCTATATTCTACTTTTTATTCATTGGATTCCAATGAAAATTTTCTAATCAATGCATGAATAATTTTTTAATGTTATTTTCTTATCCTTTTAATTTTTGAAGATGGTTTTAAATAAAATATAATTCATTCTATTTGGTTCATTTTCATAAAATATAAAAATTATCAATTTTTTACATTTCCTGGTTGACCATGTATTTACCCCATATTTATCACTTTTTATTAAACATAAATTCTATGATTTAATGGACTTCAAAAAGAAAATCATATACTCATTTATTTATAAAATATTACTCTAAAAAACTAGGACATATATTGTGGTACCTTGATATCCGAGTGTATCTTTACATGGCCTAGAGGGCATTCTGATAGCACTAGACATCATGCAAGAATACAGAGGGAACTATTTTTACACAAAATAATAGAATATAGTGATATAATTTGGTATAGTCAACATTTCTCAATTATAATGTACTGAATGAAATCCAGTCAACAAAACCCAAAATAGTACGTCATCAATGTACTCAACATCTATAAATATAAACTTTCAGAAAACCCATGTAATTAGTGGATACCATTCCATTGGTAAATTCTATGACTCTAGTTCCCAAATATCAAGAGTATCCTTCACATAAAAGTGTTTCATTCCATTTTCTCAGATCTATCATAATTTAATCTAGAAAAAAAAAGATGTCTAAGGTAGGTTGTGAGAAAAATATCCAATTAGGGTACCACCAAGTGTTCTATAAAAAATATCATATCAATATTAAAATTATGATGCTAATTCTAATAAATACAGACATATAAAATCATTTACATATTTATAATAAACCATGATTTCAAATCAAATGATGTAAAACATATCAAGACTCTCTTAAATGAATATTTTATATTAAATTTATTTATATAAATCAGTTGGAATGAATAAAATAGTTCTATAATCAATGGCATGCACAATCATGTTGATTAAAGAAAATAACCATGCTAAAAAGCCATGTGATACGTTAGTTTCTAGTAATATGATCCATACACTTTTCATTTATAAACATAAACTTATAAATGTGTGAACAAGAAAATCCAAAAACCATTAGGGGGGGCATTTATGGAATTAATCTATACCCCATTAAGGGATACACTAAGAGAAATTTAGTTGATCATGGTTTATTTAAGGTAGTCCACATAAATCCATTTTATTGGAGTTGGATTCCTCATTTTATAGGCCCATTTACAGACTGGATACTTATGATTACATGTGCTAAAAAATTTATTCAATCATTCTCTAGAATATCAAATCACTATCTCACAATGGAAAAAATTCATGGAAATCATATATTTTAAAACAATAAATCATTTGAAATTAAATTGCTCAAGAATCGGTTTTCCATATGCCCTTTTCAGTTCAAAAAAATCACAGATTTTCATCCATTCGTCCACTTTTATAATAATATTTACATTTAAACCATTTTAAAATAACTAATTTTTTTTCATCAAATCAATTTCCAAATCAGGCCGTAATTTTCTAAAATCCAAAACAATTTTAATTTCCTTTAAATTGTGGATTTTCAAAAACTTCTGTTCTAGTATAAAAATAATAAAACATTAGATAGATCAAATATTGATTTTTAAAACATATAAAAACACATTTGTATTTAATCATGCAAATCATGGTTATATATTTAGGGTAAAGATTTATAGAACCACCTAACACTAATCATAGAAACAAAACATAACCCACAATGGGAAGGCCAACAAGAAAGGTAGAGAAGGAGATAAAAAATCACAACCTAGAATTAATTTACATAAAAAAGAGTTTAGATTCATAAATAGCCGAAGGATATATCAAAATATGAGGAATAAATAAGAGGTGATTAGAAGAATAAAAAATAAAGATGATCCACTTACCTGAATAAGATCAAATGAAATTTGTCGTTCATTTTTCCACCAATAGTATATGATTGAGCATGCTAAACTACTTCTCGAGATCCTTATAGACCATGAATATTGATTATGGTTGAGAAAGGTTCAATTAGGGGTGACAATGAGAGTCCCATAATATTGAAATAAATTTCATCAAATTTATAACATACGTTCACTTTTTGTTTCATAGATCAAAAGGTTAGTAGAAACCGTGTGGCCTAACCATTATCCCTCTCTAGGATTCTGTTTTGGGATCATGGGGTTGGTCACAAATTAAATTTAACTATTCTATAACCTTATTAAACTAGTTGTTTGATGCCACATGGGTTGAGGGAGAGGTTTCACAGTTCAGGAAAATATTGTGCCCCTTCCTGTAGCTCCAACATGGATGCACTGTTTCCTAGGCCAAACCACATAGTTATCCATAACCACGAGTGAACCATACAATACCCCTTAAGGATATAACATTATCTACAATTTTACCTAATACAACATAAAATTAATTCCACTCAAAGTTAAACCAATGAATGAGTCAAGAGTGCCTCTAAGAAGGTAATAGGATGTTACATCCTCCAACCATAAACACATTCTATCCCTAGAAATATTATCATGAAGATTCCATATCAATGAGATGATTAAACTATTCTCTCACTAGTTAGTCAAACTCCAATGTTTGATTTGAATTAAAACAATCATTCTATAGAACACATACCAAAGGTATTGTCCTTCTATGAAGTACATTAGACTTAGAATCCAGAATCCTAACAAGACGATCATTCATGGAGAAATCAAGCTCCACGTCAAGATTATAACAGTTCAGAACATGAGAAAGGCCAGAAAGATACTTTTGATGTTTTGAAACATAAAACACATTGTCAATTGAAGTCAATTTTCATGGAAGTGATGAAAAGTAATCCACATTCCACACACACTCAAAAATATAAAAAGGAATCCCAAACCATGGTGAAATATTTCCCTATTTCCCAAGATATTAGTGACCCAACCAATGTGAAACTCAATAGAACACCTAGTCACAATCTAAAAACTCCAATGACCATTGATGATGATCAACATAGTATTTATACTAGGTCTTCTCTATTAAAAATATTTGATGAATCTACTAAATCTTCTCCGAATTATTTTGTAACAAATCGGGCCATCCAAGAAAGCTTCACCGATATCTTTCTAGTAGAACATAGACTTACATGATCAGATATACAGGGCCTCCAAAATATCCATACGAATTTCGGACTGGTAACTATTAGAAATATAGTCTAAAATGGACATCCAATTCTTCTCCAATGTAATGAATTCAAGCACGCAACATATCTTGAAGGATTTATATAGTTTTCTCTATCTGACCTTGTGTCTTCAAATGGTAATCCGTACTCAAAAAAAACTAATATTCAAGTGATTTCTAGATTCCTTGTTAAAATAAATCTGTAAAATACATATACCTATAATATTATATTGTAGAAGAAACCTAATGAAGTTTGAAAATATATTTCACATAGATAGGTCCCTTTTTCACAAAATTAGTTATATATTGAATGGGTATAATGTTATTCGATTTTGATAGTCAATAAATCACAACATATATCAAATTGATTCTCTGATTTGTATGTGGAAACACAACCACAAAGTCCATGGAGATTTTATCTAACTTCCCTGATGGCACTAGAAGTCGCTGAAGTAGAACTGAAGGTCTTTGGTTCTCAGCGTTTTCAAGATAAAAGATGTAATAAGGAGAAATAAATTTAATGATGCCTCATCTCATACCCAACCACTAAAAATTTTGGTGCATATTACAGAACATATTTGTGGTACCCAGGTGCACCATCCACCGGTAAATATTTCAATCCACCATCACAACCTTTCTCCCATGAAAAATAACACAAAAAATTTCTAATAAAATTGGTTTCCATTCGGGAAGAGATTAAATTTTTTATGGTATCCCCACTATAAAAAGAGTCCCTAATTCAAAAAAAGTCACCCTCAAGCTGTTGGTCCTGAATAATCATCTCATGAAGAGCAGAGTTCAAAAAAACACATTCTAGGACAACCTCTGCCTCTTCCTCCTAGAATCCTAAATGATATTGTGATAAATGATCCATAAAGATCCACTATTCCAATGATTGATTCATGGCCTGGGTTGGATGTTTCCAACTAAAAGTGACATCAATATAATATCCATTCCCTGGGGTATAAGACATGATAAAAATAGAAATTTTGTAGGTTATCCATGCAATGATTCCATTGGAGGATACAATATATTTGAGAGAAGATAGAACTAATTATTTTGTGATAGGAATATATGGTAATACCTTATACTAAAATGTAATGTGACCAACTCTTAATGGCATGTCCCACAACTATGATCTCAAGATCACAGATCTGAAAATTAATCTTGGTTATCCTAAAATATCTTGATCCTTATGATACCACATGATCACCTTTCATTATAATATACCCCAAACCAAAATATGATGATTCATAGAAGACCACATAGATTTACATTGCCTCTAGAAGTGTCAAAAATGGCGTAGAAGAAAAATTATTTTTTAACTCATCAAAAGAACTCTGAAATTTTTCATTCCCTATGAATTTCACTCCCATCCAGGTGAGAATGATAACTAGAGAATTCATATTTGAAAAATCCTTAAAAATCCTAGGGTAATACACTGATAATACCAATAATCTCTATATCTAAAAAATATTACAGAATTACTCTCATGTAATAAAATCCTTCAAATTTTCAGGATCGACTAAAACCCCAAAACCTTAGACCATGTGCACCAAGAACTTCACTTATCAAATCCATAAAATACATTTCAATATCATGGAATAAATTCAGTAATTTCTCAAGATTTCTAGAACTTCCCTTGAATGAAAAAGATGGTCCTCCTCGGTATGAGAGTAAACTATGATGCTATCCATAAATTCCACCATGAATAAACTTAGGTAATTATGAAAAACTCTATTCATCAGATCTATAAATTCAATAATCATTGGTGAAACCAAATGGCATAAAAATATATTCAAAATGAAGATATCTTAAAGTTTTTCTTCTAAATGTCAGATTATTTTATTCTCAATTGTTGATAACCAGATCAATGATCACTCTTCAAAGAGAACTTATCTCATTTGAGATAGTAAAACTGATCATCAATTTATTAAGAAAAATAATTTATCATCACTGCATGTCAATTGAGTATTAGTTAGTTAACACATAAGAAAAGTGTCACATCTACTTTCTTAACAAATAGAAAAATATCTTTCTATGGTGACTCACTCAAGAATATATATCCTTACTCAACAAAGGCATCAAACCTAGTCATTATGAATTTTAACTTTGATGGGTCAATATAGTAAGAATGAATTTACACTGGTTTAGTATCAGGTATTGAGTAAAAAATCTATATTTCTTTCCCATGGAAGACTGGGTAAATTGTAAAGAAACACATATCGAAACTGAATAAGAAGTGGAGTGAGATCATCACTAAAAGATTCAGACTCAAATTAAAAAAACACTACTTTTACCTCTCCCAATAATGGAAAATATGGTCTGAATCTTCTTGACACCAGGCCTCATTCTCTCTTAAACACCTAGAACACCCCATCTGGTGTAGTAAAGAAGACCCATAAAATATAAAAAACAATTTGGGACTTATTTTTCATGATCAAATTCATACCAAGAATGAAATCATGATAATTTTATTTTGATAAATAGAAATTATAAAGTAAGATTAATATCTTATAAAGGGAATATGTAACAATAATATCAAAGACCCTTCGATCTATTCATTATTAGCGGTGTTTTAATATCTTTCTCAAAAGATAAAACCATAAATGGAATATTTAGAAAGTTCAAAATATGAGTCAATATAAATGAGTGAGACTCACCAGTATAAAACAATGTAGTAAGTAATGATGAAGAGATAGTGGTGTCACTTATCATGGTTGATGGACCCATATTCTCTTCCTCTGCTGACACTTCCACTATTTGGAGACGCTTTGTTGTAGATTCTTGTGTATGGAACCCTTATGACCACGAAGCATCTAATTTTCCCAAAGTATGTTTAGGGGTTGATGATATAATTCTATTATCCATATTAGAAAATAAATGGCATAACTTATTTATGTTTTCTAAGATACAATATGAACTACAAATCCTAGGTTCCCCAGTGAAAACCCACTTCGAATACCCAACATTTTAAACAAAATAATGTAAAATGAATCTCTTATGTACTTTTGGAGGTCTTGAAGATATAAACTATCTATTTCCACCATGTAGCTCATCTATCTTTCTATTTACATTAAATGAACTCACTGAACAACCATTATGAGAGAAGTGAACTCCCATCAACCCCGACATACATGACTGATCAAAATCATCCATTAGTTCTATATCAATTACAATGGTATAAGAAGATATATTCAAAATGAAGACTTGATATTAGATATCATCCTGAAGATAGATATTAAATCTCTAATTCTTCAGTTTCTCATTATTCAAATCATAAGTAGAAAACAATATAATCTTAAAAAATTGGGTCATGTAGTAAATAACGGTCTTGTAACCCTTAAGTAGTTTAAGAAACTCCATATAATTTTCCAAGACCATATACACCGGATTGAAATATTCTATTAATAGAGCTATAATTTCCTTCCAATATAATCCCTCATGGTTATTTTCTATCCCCATGAAATACCACTATCTCTTGTTGGGCCCTTCAATCGTGAAATTTTTACACTTGACCTTAATCAAATAAGAAAATTACATGATCTCAACAAGAGTCCCTATATTTTCCAAATATCCCACAACCTCTTTAGGATTATTAGATCCTCATAAAGAAGTTTTCTGATAGAGATGAAATTGATGAGCATGATTATGAGATTCATCCCTTTGAGGTTCTACAACCGAAGCTTGAACATGAATTTGTGTTGGTTCTTATCCCATTAGTTAGATAAAATTCACATATATCTCAACATGATTTTGGTTAATTAGAGGATATTCTAAATATGGTTCACCTAGATCCCCCTTAGGACATATCCAAATACATTTTTAGAGGCATGATACTATACAACATTCGTAGAAAACACTTAAAGCCTCATAAATGATACACTGATCAAGAATACAAAGATCAAGGATACATGAATATCAATTTCATCAATATAATTTATATTGCGATTTAAAAAAACTGAAGACAAAGGTTTTTAAAAGAAAAAAATCAGATTAAAACATTCCTCAAAGATACTTTTAACAAAAACCGATGGTGACTTAAGGATCATTACGATAACATCTGGCCATAGAATCCCCCAAAACAACCTCCCATGTTCAAAAATCCTAACTCATATCTACCAAGACATCCGAAACAACGCACTGAAATCAAGGAAAGATACACATGCTAAAAAACTCCCTGATACCAATTTTTCACAAACTACCATAGATACCTCAATACACAGATACTTTTCTGGATCTGACATGGCCTGAAGGGAGTTCCTAATCACCATTGGTTGGTGAATCGCAACTGAAATCATACTAGAATAAAGAGGGAATAATTTTCGTCAAAAAACAAGAGAATTTAAAAACATTTCTTATTATGATCAAAACTCCGCAGGGTGAAATTAGTAGAAGAAAAAAAGTAAATAAAACCCAAAAAAATTAATCTTTAATGATCTCATAGTCTATTAAGATAAAAGCTTTTATATCTCCTAAAATTAGTTGATAAAATCTACACAACCACCTTTTTGAATTCAGATCCCCAAAAATAATAACAGTGAGAACCTCTAATTGGACCATTCCCATTGCCCGAATGTAATGTCCCAAATCTAGATTCCACTAAACTGGTGCCTCATGTTGGGTCACCACATGAAATTTGGTACTCCTCTTCATATGCCAAAGGTTTCTGATAAGTAACAATGGTATAATAGATAATGTGGGAAGACTATATGCTCTTTATCAAAGTATGAAAGAATAGATGAATAATTGAATAAAGGAAGTGTATATAAACACCAAAAAAACTTTCATTACTAAAAAATTCACAAAACTATGTATAAGAACCCAACCAAATTATAATTATGTCATGTCATGTCACACATTTCTATGTTTATGGAAAACCCAAAATTAAGATAACAGAAGAATCCCCAAAATGGGTCGCGACTCCATGTCCTTATCCCTCATTCATGAACATCCCATGCCCAAATAAACTTTTAAGCATAAGGCCTTTTCCCTTTTCCTAATATGGAACCATGAAATCTTTTATATTACCCAATATCAGTCTGGGAAGGGTTTGAGTACAAATCAGTTGGCCACCACCAATGCTATATTAATAATATCCAGTCTAAATAGATAGTGTATACATGCCTAAAAAATATTTAACATTGTAAACAAGAGACAAGTCAAGTGTCGTTAGTTAATAACAATCAATTAAACCATTTTAGTCATTCTCTCTATGATCTATTAATTTTCATAGACTAAAATAAAACATATTCCAACCATCTAATATAAATAAGGGAATAATTCATGTTCCCTATCACAATAGAGATCAAATTTCACAAAAAATTACATCCCACTACTTTAGAACCTCAATCCAGCTAGTCTCAACTAATGTAACCATTACTGGAATAGTGCCTCAGTTTGACTACCTAACCCATGCATTCTAGTGGTGGGATTTATATCCTAAATCTTACCATACCCATGGTAATAGAACCTCAAGTCAATACCCCAAATATCACCAAGCTATGTGAAGATGATTCTTTAACCACAATACAATTCCAACATAAAACATAACCATTTAATACATTCATTATTTACAAAAAAATCATTCGAAACAAAATTCATCATTATTATGTATCCTATTTACACATTCTCAATTACACACCTTATTCCAATTAACCGATTTATCATTCATTATTCTTATCCAATTTATAAAATTACCCTTTTCAATCCATCACTATTTTAACCCATTAACATTATAAAAAAACAATTTTTCCATGTTAACAATAAAAAAATACCATTAGAATCAGTCCATAACCCTAACTAACAAGTAAAAACATTTATTACAGTCTCTTTTTCCATAATAATTCAATTATATACTTCAAATTTTAATTTTCATGTTCAATAAACAACACACCCCATGGGTGGCCCTTAACCTGGACAATTCCACCTCAATGCATCCCATACGAATCATGAGGGGTTTAATTTAACATTTACCTGATCAATTTATCATTTTTACCATGGAAAACCAAGTGGAAAAAATTACAACACCATATAAAATACACATACACAGAAATAAAAAACAATACTATGGTGTATAAATTGTAGAACGTGTTCCTCAATAATGAAGGAAAAATACTTTCTTAAACCTTTCCTTTGTTTTAGATTCCAACACCCTTTAATTCCAAAACCTATGATATCATAGAAAAATATAGATTTTTGGTTTGAAAGAAGAGAAATATCTATAGAAGACCTAATCTAAAAAAGAGGCGGAATAGTAGTGCTAGACTCACCCAGATCTCTGATTCACGAACAACAATGAACTATGAAACATAGTAATGTTGTAGATCGATCCTTGGATTTTATTGGCGATTTGGTTTTTCCCTAGGGATGCTAGAGGAATACTAGATAAGAATCTATGGATAGAAAACGTAAGGCCAAAAAATAAAAATGGTAAAATGACACTTTTTATGGGGCACATATAGTCAGTGCATGTTTGGAAAAACTGTGCACCAATCATGTGCCTCTGTCTAAATGGGGTCCAGGCTACACAGTTTCTTAGGGGTCCCAAATAGTTAGAAAAAATATCCGATGACCATTTTATATGGATCTATCTAAGCCTACATAGTTTTTCCTTCCCTACATAGATGGTTTGTTCGATCTGTTCTCCTTTCTTATAGGAAATCATGATTAGGGTGCATAGTTACTAGTTACTGTGTTCCAACTGGGAACATGAATTAGATGGCTCTGTTATCACTTCTTTCATGTCCCAATTATCAAGAACATCCAAGATATTCCACAGGGACTCTGAAAACACATCATTAACCATATTAGAGGTATTCAAACCATAATTTTGTAAAAGAACATACCCTAAATAAGCCTAGGATGTTACAACCTCCCCACATAAGAATGTATCATACCTGAGATGCACTTTTAACCATAGCTGAGTTTACAAGGTTAATATATTATGCCACTAGTCCTGCATATCCATATACCTCACCCTATTTCTATTCTTTACATTACCGTGCTACCATACAACCCAAACCAAAGGCAGGGCCTTTCTTCACAAGGATTTGTCCCTACGATCCATTATATGAACCAGATGCTCCTCAAAGGATGCTTCAGCCTTGTGTTCTACATCATCAACATCAATCACATGAGATGGTTTGGGGTGATACTTCCAATTTTGATACACTTTAAAAACATCATTCATTTCAATTTAAAACTGTGTTGGAGCCAATCGGTAAACTAATAGTCTGATCCTCTACACAATCTCAAATGGTCCCACATACCTGGGTGCCAATTTTCCATATTTCTGAATTTGATGGTTAACCAACATTAGCGACACTCAAAGAAACACCCAATCACGCACTAGAAACTCAATAGGTCGTCAATGATGATATTCATATGAATTAATCCTACATTAACATATATCTATATGTTTCCAAATCAACTAAACTCGTTCTGACGTCTCATACTTGAGAGTTGGCCCCAAAAACCTAGATTCTATATCATCCATCCAACATAATGATGATATACACAACCTCCCACAATGAACCTCAAATGGTTCAATTTGAATCGCATCTTGGAAACTATTGTTATAGGGAGAATCAAGAAGCTCCAGGTTCTTATATTATGATTCCCGAAAATCTAGGACACATTCCCTCAACATGTCATCAAACACCTAAGTGGTATTCTCCAATTTCTCAAAATTTTGTGGGTGTAAAGACATAATAAAAAAATGGGTACAAAGAAACTTTTTTATCGCTTTATATAAGTTCTAATTACAACATGATTCATGGTTCCAAATCATATTCAATGACACCCCATGTAATTACACTATCTTTTGATCAAAAAAATCACTTAACTGGTCAATAGTGAAGGTTTATTGAATAGGTAATAAATTTTTCACCTAACTAAACCCATCCAAAACAACCAAGACTGAATTATTATTTTGAGGAATCCAAAGAAGACCCACCACAAAATACATAGACCATTTATCCCATTCCCATTATAAAATGGGAAAATGTAATAAAAAACCACCATTTCGCTGAGGGTTGACCTTCACCTACTGACCGGTATAGCATTGGGTCATGAAGACAAAAACCACATTCTTTATCCATTACAACAATGCTATAAATAAATATCACAATTAATTTTGGTTAAAATAGAATTCACATCACTGTTCATGGAACAAATCTTACACATAAACTATTCTATCAAACAACCAGGCACAATAACATGACCACAAAAACAAATGATCCCATTATAACGAATAGTCCAAACGAATGGTGAATCCCCATCTTCAGGAAATTCCAACAATGAAAAACACTTAGGATAATTGTAATTCCTCTACCTGATCGAGGTCATAAGGGTGGAATCAACTACCAAGGATGAAAATTTCATCTACCCTTTTGCATCTTGACCTACTAGGTTTATCTCAAAAAAAACTTCCATCATCCTACACTTGTAACATGATTCATGAACTTCATGGTTTTGATTCTTCTGGCTCAAAGTATTTGAAAAACTATTTCCCTTAACCATAGTGTGTACTAGTTCAAAATAAATGGATTGTATTTACTCATCCCATATTGATAGTTGAAGATTTAAATTACATTGGGAGATGATATACATAATTATTTTATGATCGGTATTAAAAGTAAACCATCCTACCAACAAATAATGTTTCCAAAAAATTAAGGAATAAACCACCCCAACCAAGTTGGGATCATGAATATGGTATTTTTGTTTTTGAGGCCTCAACATTCAAGACACATTTTCCCCATCCAAATGAATATGCATCAACACCACCCCAATTCCAACACCAGATGCATAAAAATATAAGGGATAATCCATACCTGCCTCGGGTAGGAGAAAAATTGGTTTAATTGTCAGGCTCTTCTTCAACTCATTGAAACCATTCTCAAATACCCCAAAACATTCAAAACTAATTTCCATATTGGTTAAACATGAAATCTATACCGTGAAATGGGAGAAGTCTTCAATGAACCTTTTGTAATAGCCCACTAATCTCCGAAAAAATCAATCATAAAAAACCTTATTTAGTTTTGACCAAGATAAAACATCTTATACTTTCTCTGGGTCCACAGGCACACCTTCCTTATAGATCATGTGATCCATGAAATGTATCTTATTGATGAAGAAATTGCATTTAGATAACTTCTAATATAGCATATTCCTTATTAGTATACTTTGGAAGATGTCAAGATGTTTGGGATGATCATCATGAGTATTAGTTTAAACCAAGATGTCATCTACAATAAAAACTACAAACTTTTCTAGGCATGAGTGAAATATTCAGTTCATAAAGACCATAAATACTACTAATTCATTGGTTAATTAAAACAACATCAAAACAAACATATATATACTATATTCTCTCTAGAAATCATTCAAATTTATGTCAGAAGGACTCACCCTAAAGTAATGATACAATGATATCCAATAAATATTATAGAGACTAAAACATCTCTCAACTAGTCAAAAAGATCATAAATTAATGGAAGAGGTTACCATTTCTTAACCGTCACTAGGTTTAACCTCTAAAAATCGATTCACAACCACACTGATCCATTAGAATTCATAGAAAATAGAACTGTATATCCCCACGGCGATGTACCTCGATGAATGAACCTTTTGTTATCAAATTAATTCCAATTATTTTTAATTTCGTGGAGTTCTTTTGGTTCCATTTTATAGTGTGGAATATAGTCTGATTCTCCTCCTGACAAAAACTCTATCGTAAAGTCAACATTTCTATTGGCTGGGAGTGGTGATAAGTCCTCTAGAAACACATCTTGACACTAACCCACCATGTGAGGAATGAATATTTTCTCTAATACCCCATCATAAATCATTAAACAAGCCACTTGGGAAATGAATTCACCCAACTGCTAACCGATTATCCCTTTGAGGGTTGGTCAGATATCCTATTCTCAATGATGAACATTGGTATTCCCATCGAGGGACATGAAGGTTACCGTATGCTGGTAAAAATTCATATAGTCCAAGTACAACAATAACCGATTTATTCCAAATGTCTGGGAAAATCCTAACATATAGATAACAAAATAGATCCACAAGAAATGGTACCCACTGAACTCAATGGTACACTACTTACATTGCTAGATATTTTATGACCATACTCCTAAATGTGTATCAATCAGTAGAACCCCACACATGTATTTCATTTATAGGCCAAAAACACTCACAAAATGTGAAGAAATAAAACATACAAGCCACCAGTATAAAAAAATATGATGAATTGAAGCTACAAGAATCATACTTGAAACTATCAATGAGTCAACCTGACCACCTCCTAATGTTGGGTGAACTTGATAAAGATGACTGGTCTCTCTACCTTGGGCTCCAATCTATGTTCCTAGTTCTACACTACCCTGTAGATAAGGATTCCCTTGCTTTGGTTCTCCATGTCCACTACATCAATTGGTATGAATGATAGAGCTATAATTTCCTTACTAATGTGGCGTAACCAGACCATTTCCTGCACTCTACACTATCCTATGACCTCAATCATCTCCCATATGTTGAGGTTTCATAGAAAACCTCTACACATTCCCTATTTGACCAAATTATCGACACTCAATTGGTGGTTTGGGACACTAAACTCACATGTGTACCAACCCACCACACTTATAGTAGAAAGTTGACCACTACCCTAAGAGAATGGGTCTCTTTTCTGCATACCCTATCAACTACCACCCATGTGAATACTCTCAACATGGGGCTTCCTATAATCGTAATCCACTCAATTAGATCACCCAACTAGAATAACATGTCCATCACTAGGATCCTCTTTGAGGGTTTATTATGAAATATGGGACTAATTTATCACTTTAGAAAAACTCTATATGAGGAAGATATTCAATTGGGACTTGATCTCAAATGTAATTCCATCCCAAAAATGTCTCAGAGTAGCTACCTCATTCCCTTCCAATGTTGGAATAAAGCACTGCTGGTCCGTGAAGCAGCCATCATAATCCATCATTGTCATAGTCCCCAATGTAAAATCATAATCTTGTTAGCTTTATACTTACTTAGGTCCACCCTCTACAGTAAAATTAGGTGGGTGTTACAGTTGAAACTCCCCAGTTAGCTCAAAAATACTCAGCACAACCCTTCATGAGTCCCTTTCCATTATCTTCATAAAATGGGAAAAGTTCTCCCATAATTGGTCCTCTCCTATATTACACTAGATCACTGGGGTTTCTTGCCCAAATTTTAGAGGAGCATTCTCGGCTATATCCTCTTATCACCCAACTAGAAAATGTATTCATGGTGGAAGTTCAATATAATTCCAAAATAAAACATAGATAAAAAAACATAAAATATCCATAGTTTTCACAAAAGTACAATCTGCATTGGCCATACCAACCCATTCATCACACACTATCCCGAACAGACATTGTCACATCTCTAACACTACCCTTACCCATCTCCACCATGTTTAATAGTCAACATGGGGTAAAATAACTCACACAACCTCGAGACTCTTAATTAAGCGCCCATTTTACTGTTTTCACATCGACATCAAAAATATTTCTAATTTAGAAATATTTCCATATTTAAAAATTATCTCAACCAAAAGTTTAACCCATTTATAAACATTAATTTGGAACTATTCAGTAACTGTTATTTATTATCCCTCCCATCTACCCATTTCCATAATATTATTAAACACTATTTCTTTATGATTTTCAAATAAGGTGGAATTAATAATATCTCTCACATCCCACATATCCTCTTTGTGTGTGCCTATAATGATTTATGCCACCTATATCACTGGGTGACTAAAATGACGCATGAAAGCCCAAAATCATTCCACTCCCTTGTAGAGAGCTATGTCCATGAAATCTTCTCAGGAACACAATGGAAGCCTGAGTTGGGTGTAAGTAAAACTCAGTAGGCCCTCGCCAATAGTGTATACAAAATATCAAATTTAAATATATATTGTATACATGTACTAAAAATGATTAACATGGTAAATAAGAGATAAATCTGTTCTCGTTAGTTAACAATATTCACATAATCCATTTTTATCATTTTCAACATGAGTTAGGAATTTTCAAAAAATACACTACATCCTATTCTAGTAACTATGAATAAGGGAATAATTCATGTTTCCTATCTCACTAGGGTAAAAAGTTCACAAACAATTACATCACAACACCTTAGAGCCTTAGTCTAAGTAGTCTCAACCAATGAATCCATTAGGGGAATAGATCATCAGTCTGACTCCTTAACCCATGCATTGTATGGGTGTGGTTTAGAGCCTCATTCCAACCCTACCCATTGGTATAAAACTATAAGTCAATATCCCACATACGACCAAGCATGAACAAATTCATATTTAACCATAAGAAATTTCCAACATAAACCACAAACATTTAATACAATCATCATTTACAACAAAAGTTCATTCAATGCATAATGCATCAATATTCCCAAGCATGCTTACACATTCTCATTTATATGAAGTATCCCAATTAACCCATATATCATTCACAAGTCTTAGATAATCAACAAAAACACCCTTTATAATCCATTACTCATTTTACCCATTGATATTATATCACACGGAAACCGATGCTAATTTAGAAACACAAAACAATTATTATTAAATTAATTCTATATCCCAAAATAACTTGTTTACACATTTAATATGATCTATTATTCATAAAAATTCAAATCTATACTTAGTAGTTCAATTTACATGTTCATGAAGTGAGATCCCCCATATATGTCTGTTAACCTGGAAAACTTCACCCCAATGCATATCTTATTGATCATGAGGGGTTAAATTAAACATTCAACTGATTAATTTATTATTTATACCAAGGAAAACCAAATGGGAAACAAAACCACACAAAATAAAGTTCAAATACTCATAAATAACCAATAATAATATGGGATATAACTTGTATACCACCTACGTCAATTTTGAGGATTATCAATCACATAAACCTCACATTTGATTAAGATTACAAGACACTTCAAATACTCAACCTATGATATTATTGAAAAAGAGGGTTTTTTGGATTTAGAATAATAGGAACATCCAAACAAGAGTTAATCTAAGAAATATTAGGAAAAATAGTTTTAGACTAACATGTAGCTTGAATTCACAACCAATAATTCATAAAACATCGTATAAATTAGGGAGGTGGATCCTTGGGAGGTCTTGGGAAATTTGGTTTGTCCCTAGGAATGCATGAGGAATAATGGTGGATAATCACTTGTAATAAGACTTATGGTATGAGAGCGAAAATATTAAAAAACTAGTTTCAAATGGGCACATGGTTTGTCTTCACAATTGGCCAAAAATTGTGCCAACCATGAACCTCCATATATTAAATAGGGGGCTAAGCATCACGGTTACCTGGGGATCTGACATGGTTTCAAAAACTATGAAATGACCATGTGGGATTGCAATATCCAAGTCTCCATGATTTATCCATCCCCTTTCATGAATTCTTCAAACCGTACACCCTTTCTCCAGGAAACCATAGTTAGGTCTCATAGTTACTATTAACCATGAACCAACCATGAAACATGAACTGGATGAACCCATTTTCCCTTCTTTCATGAACTGAACCCCAAAAACACCATTTATCTTTAACAAAAACTGATAAAAAGTTTCATTAACTATATTAAATGAATTAAAACGATAATTTTAAATAAAAATATACAACAAATGAGTCCAATATATTACAATATACAATCATAAGGAAATATAAAAACACCGAAAATAAAATTTAGGTTATGATACAAAAAACCCAGTAGGGTGACAAAAAGTTTTCCTGAAAAAATACCATATCAATAATCTAATTATTTCATCATTTTAAATGAATTAAGGTATAGAAAATAAATTACATATTTCAAAAAAACATGATTTCAACTAAAATAATAAAAAATATATAAAAATTATCATAAATGAAAATTATATATATATATATATATATTTACATAAATCAGTTGGAATGAATCAAAATAGTTCTATAATCAACAACATTCCCATTAAAGAAACATTAAGAAAAACTCTATGATAATTGGAAATGTGGTTCATTAGTTTTCTGATAATAGGATTCTCAGACGTCTCATTAATAAAAACGAATCATGAATTAGTACACACTTAAATTAACACTAAATTAGGGAAGACATTACGTGCAATTAGTATTCACCCCATTAGGGGAGCCACTACATGCAACTTTTCCAAACATGGTTTATTTAGTATTGTCATCGTAAATTCATTTTCAAGGAGTTTGAGTCCTATAATGATTGTTCAAATTAGATACTAACAACCGAGGAATACATGTTCTCTAATAAATAATCTATCATTTGAGGGATAGTCAAATCCCCACCCCATGAGGGGAACCATTATGAAAAAACATATCCTTCAATATAATTTATCCTTCAAAATTTAATTTCTAAAAAATATTCTATCAACATGATATTTTCAATTCAAAACCTAATCCAAGGATCTCATTAAATAATTCTATATTCAAATAATATTTTAATTTAATAAATTTTCCAGGAATAAATATAAAAACATTTCATCAAATCAATTTCCATATAAATCCATAAATTTCTCAAATCCACCCCATAATTCTGATTCAATTAAAATTATTTCTTTCTATAAATATCCATGTTAATATAAAACTAAAACATTAATCATATAAAATAAAGGGATTAATTTCATTTAAAAACTCATTTCAATTTATTTCAGAAAATAATGGTTTCAATTTTAGAGTAATGCTTTATGGAACCACATACCATTAATCATGAAAATAAAACAACACCCGCAATGGGAATTCCAACGAGAATATAGGTGAAGGAGATGAAGAATAAAAACCTAGAATTAACATCCATAGTAATGTATTTTAGATTCATCAATAACATTATGATATATCAAACTATAATGAAGAGTGAATATATGACAATAAGAGTCCACATCAGAGAATATCTACTTACTCTAAGGAGATCAAATGAGATCAACCATGTTTCAATCCACCAAATATGAGGTTTGAGGAGCCAAAACCACTTGTTAAGAGCCATCAAGACAAGGGAAATTGATTAGGGTGTAGTGGGGGTCTATTATGGGTTAAAATGGGTTTCTGAGAATTTTAATATAAAATTTTGGCGAATTAAAATCCCAGGAACATGTTTTTTTAGACAAGCTATATAGTTATGAGTAACCATTTTCCATGACCATGTGCCCCCCCGGGATTCTATTTGGGACACATATTTTGAGCAATGGGACATAAAATTTTGAAAAATTATTGACCCTATTCTAGTGTCTTTTACATGACTATAATGTTTCATGGGCCAAACATCATAGTATTCTTTAACCATTCATCAATCGTATAAAGCCACTTAATGCTCTGAAATTCTCAAAATCTTACCTGAACATTCCTGAATCAAATCCCAACCATGGTACATCCAAATTAAGGGTCTAAAGTTCTTATAATAAGATAATGAGATGGTATTATTTCTATCTAAGTAATTGTTTTCAAAAAGGTCTTGGTTTTTTCAAATTTTCGAAGAAAATTTCCCTAATGCTCCTAAAAAATATTCAATATATATCAACATCCTTTGACATACCTTATTATTAATTGAGGATATTATCTAAATGTTAAAATCCAAATTTTTTTGGATGTATTATGTAATATTCTTCTCTTTTAGAGTATTTATCTATATCTTCCTTTATATTTCTAATCATCTTTAGTGTATTTTCATATTTCTTCTTCCAATATTTTCATTTACTAACACTATATATTTCATACCTCTAATCGATGAGTGTTCACATTGATTCCATAAATTTATTGATATATTGAAATTATTGAAATAAAATTAAACTCTTTATATACATTTTACAAATACAATAAGCTGTATTATTATGATTGAATTGTATTTACATATAATATCACTTTATGGAATTGGATACCCATTTATTTAATACGGGTTTATCATGCTATGATTATTTATGGAATTATAAATTATTTTTTTATAATTACATTATACAATGACTGGAAAACTATTTTATTTCCATTATTATTTCAGATGTGTTGAATTAAAAAAATAACTTCCAAGTGTTATTTATGAAATGTTGAATGATTAATTTCATGTGAACACATAAGTATAGATAAATAATGCGTGGAATCCTCTACCTCTTTTCAATTCATTAGCTAAAAGTTTATATCTCATGAGATAAGTATTAAAGTGTACCTTTCAATTAATCATAATCATGGCCACTAATATTGTGACACATTAACATTATGATACCTATACTATCTTCTTTTCCATATTAGAAAGATTTCACTATTTTATGCTTATTATATTTACTAAATTATCATCCCATGGAATATTTTTATTAAATCATGGTTCCACACTATTTTGATTCAAGTATTATTTTATGAAAAGTTTAAGGTTGTGACATTTTTTCTATGATTGTTTTTGTATATATCGTATATGTATCCTAATTACACACACATGCTTATCTTATTCTCAATTATGATATTTTGTTGTTATCTCTTCTGTTTACTATTACAGATTATCTAAGGTTACATATTTATTCTATTTCCAATTTTTTTGGTTATGAATATATATAATATATAAGATGTTTTTATAAGTGTATCTTATCTGGATGATTTGTGATAGATGGTTAAGAATCGTTTTTGATTATGTTATTTATTATATTTGAAAAAAACTTCATTTTGATACAAATAATATCATTTGAACAAAATGGGGAAATGATGTTTTTAAAAAGTAATTGGCATATTATATTATTTCAGATAGAAACTAAATCTCTCAAATTTTTATATAGTATTTATGGTTTGAAAAATCTATTAATTGTTAAAAAACATTATGTGGGAGGTCTGTTATGTGAAACAATATATTTGGAAGTTACATTAAATATTATTTACTTAAAAAAGGGAATTACAGAGGTAACATAAAGCACAAGTTATCCCAAAAAAATTAAATTCATAGTTAACTTGGATTATATTTAAGGAAAATGTATACAAAATATTTAATAAATAAATGATGAATAAGTTAGATTGAAATAAAGAAGAAATAAAGATAATTCAGAACCCAAACACAATGAGTTTGGTTCAGAAGATCCTTTTTTATGTTCTTAATATCTTTTTGAAACCCATATTGAGAAAAGGAAAAAAAAGTATTTTGAAAATGATAAAGGAAAAATATGAGGAAAAAAATAGCTAAAAATATATTTTTGATCCAAAATAGAAAAGTATAACATTGGTGGGAAAGGAAATATGTATATGGAAAATAAAAATATTTTTTTAAATAATGGGTATTAATCCTAACAATGTCATATGTTCTAAGAATGAATAAACCAGTAATTTTTTTTAAAATAATCACATAAAAATTTAGAAAAATAGGAGTTACTATATACAATATTGAATTTTTTTAATAATGGGACGCATAAAATAGTAATCATGAATGGTTTCTGAAGACCCTAATGGAAATAAAATGGAGTCAATAATCTCTTTATGAATCACTTATCATTCAATTTAAAAACCCATAATAGAATTACATGATAGGAGTTTAAAAAAAATTATATTTAAATATTATTATGATAAAATTAAATCTAGGGCATATATTTGCTGATTTTTTTTGAATTAGTAGAAAATAAAAATCATATCTCAATGAATGAAAATTGAGATGCATAAACCATTACTGAAGATCCAAATTCACTTTATGTGTGTGCTCAAATTATTGAATCATAAAATCAAGGATATTAAAAAAATTATTAGGAAACCTTTGTATATATTTATTATTCTATAAGGTCTATTTAATTTCCTAATTTATTAATTGATTAAATATCGTTCTCTTATGTCGATAACTTGAGGAAATTTTGTCAATTTCTCTAAATATTTCTTGGTATATCGACCATATTCAAATGTGTCATAAAATAACATCATAATATCCATAATTTTATATGTTTATGTCATTTAATATTCCATTATACCAAAAATTATATATTTATATATGTTTCAAAAAATTGAATAAATTTTATAAAGGTTCCATGATTTGTTTACTTAATATGGTTAAGTTCAGCTTGAACATTTATTCTAAATATCACTTATAGAATTTAGAATATTATATTTATAAAATAATATAATTTAATTACAAATATAATTTATCTTTTAAATCAATTTTTAATAACATAAATATTTGGAAGTAACAGAGAATGGAATACATAGTTCCGTGGATGTGGTAGTTCGTACCTACATAGGTATGACAATATTATTTTTCACAAAAGAGAATATAGGTAGAAAATAAATTATTTTATCATCTCAAGATCTTAATAATGTTTTAAATGTATTATTTTTTCATTAAATAAATTTTTTGAACCTACAATGTATGGATATTTTGTAAAAATATATCACACTATTCACGAAGGCTGTTGTCCGCAAGTACACAAGATAATATCTTCTTTTTCAAATGGGTTTGAAGGGAAGTATAAAAGTAATAGTACGGTATTAAAACAGACTATAAAAATATTAATAATTATTATTTTATCATAATATCAAGGATATTAAATATTTTTTAGGTTACAATAACAAGATAATTCAAAGATATTGGTATAGAGAATTACCTATCCCTTTGGATGTTCTCCCTTGGGTGACACGTTACAGATCCATAGGTTTTTATTTTGGAAAGACCAAGGATTATATGATGTGGGGAGAGAGTCTAGAGCATACCAGGGAAGATTTTCGGTCAAACTCATCCAATATAATTAGTATATAAATGTTTTATAGGTGAGATCCTTTTATAGGTATAGGGAATGAAATTTTTGTAAGTATAAAATTTTAATTTAAAGAGAGCACAAATTTCACATGGAGTGTGGATAAAAATCAGAAATTAATTAAATCGAGATAATTATTGTTCAATAAACAAATCAAAAACTAATTTAAATATATGTTTTATGTCTTTTAAAGTTGGTTAAACACTTTTCATACTAATTTACATTTATTGTGGTAACTATATTTTCAAAGTCAATAAAACAATTTTGTGAAGAAAAATGAAAAGAACCTTATTACCTAATTTCTAAATTATTATTTAAAAAATGAAAATATATTTATTAATTTAAATTTAGAATATATATGGAAATTAATATTAATATTATCATAAATAATGTGAAAAAATATTTTTGGAAAATGTTATTTTTAAGTTTAAGAGTATAATATATGAAATATTTTCAATTTTTTTTGATTTCTAGGAAATTAATTGATGTATTATTAATTTTTTTGAGTTATTTGGATTTAAAATCAATATAATATAGAATTTAACATTGTTAAAAAAAATTAAAATATTATATGAAAATAGGTCATTTAGTAGAATAGAAAATTAATTTTGATTCTAAATGTTAAAAATGGGTTCTCTTAATTGAAAATAGTTTAAAAAAAATTTATTTTGATAAAAATAAATCATGATAATAAAAAATGTTTTATAATAGTTTCATTTCATGATTAGATAATGATAAATTTAGAAAAAATATTATTAATAAAAATATTATTTTTTTACTACTAAGAGAAAAATAATGTATTTTAGAAAAATATAAAAAATTCAACATAATGTTATTTTATCATGTTAAATTAAAATATAAAGTTATTAAAAAAATTAATATAATAGAATTTAAATTATTAAAAATAAAATAAAAATTTTTTTCATATGAAAATAACTTTTAGTTTAAAAATATAATCTATTCTTTCTCTAATTTTAAATCAATTACTAGTTAGATTTGTGTCATATTATCTGTAAATAGTATATAAAATATTTTTTCATCATTAAATAATGTTCATAAAATGTTGATTTTATAAAAAATAGTATATTAGTAAAATTATATCGCTATTTTAATCAATGTGTTAGAAATGTTCATTTTCATTAAAAGTAATCATGAAAAATATATAATATAAATTTGAAAATTAATTATTTCATTTATAGTTACATGTTTATATGATCATAATTTTGAGTTACATATCCCCTCAAAATCTTAATATAAAATTTAAGCGAACCATAATCTCTGGTGGTAGTAATGGGTGGTGATTTATCTTGCATGGATCTTATAGTAATTTCCTCGAGCTTGAACTTCTCTCAATTAAAGTTTGTCTATTAGAATATGTTTTTTTACTTTACCATGTGCTTGATATTGAGAAGTCCCCAATGATGCTCCCACCATTATAGGCTTGAATAAATAATCCTCATAAAGTGATACTTCCACTACTCTATCATATTTATCTCTATTTTGTATATAGATTTTATAAAATAGTCACTTCCTTTTATACCCAAAAATTCATGACTATTTTATAATAGTCCAATTTAATAAATTTATTTTCAATTTTCCAAATTTTATTTTAGTTATTTGTTTCATATTAAACTAGATATTTGATGAATTAGGTTTTAAATGAAAAACTATAGTAAAATATTGGGGTGTTATATTCTCCCCATTTAAATAAATTATGTCTTGGAAGTTTTATTTGTCACTAAATAGGGAAAATATATGTGTATATAAATTATAGAGACAACTCAAGCTAATATATCTAATGAGATATATAACATAAACTATCATAGGTATGTTAATGAAAATATATTTCCAAAATATACTTCTTTAGGATTTTATAGAGACATAACTTTCACATCATTATTTTCATGATCCATTTTACCATCAAAGAAATAATAAAAAATTGTTTTTTTGATATTATGCAATAAAATATTATTAAACTATCTTATGGATGTGAAAAGATGATACCATGATTCCTCATTCAATTAAAACATAATCTAAACATTTGATACCTTCATTACAACTATAAATAATTGGATCACCACATATATATATATATATATTATTGTAACCTAGGTTGTCTATGGTAATATTCCAATTTGGTTCCACAACAAAAATATACTAAAATTCCTCCTAATTAATCATAAATACAATTCCATTTAACCAAATCATTTCCCCTAGGAGTTTATCCCCATAAGCGAATTATTATGAAAATCATCATTCACTAAGTGAAAATCAAGATAATACTCAACTATCCTTTTTTAGGGTGATAACCGCAAGGTAAATCTATTCCATATACCCATCCACTTTCCTGTATCTATACAGAGATGTAATCTCTAGGTAAACCATATACACTAAACATTACCATAATTTCAAGATTATATCCTAAATTTAGACTTATACCTATGAATTATTTATTTGGTTTTCACTATCTATCTTCTTTCATAATCCCAAAAAATGAGTAAATTAATCATAAAAAATAACTAAAATATGATATTATGCTATTTAAGACCCCCCAAACTCACACAACCATGCCTGGTGAAATTAAACATTCTTTAAACACAATATTTTATACAAAGTGTGATGTAACAAGATATATATATCTATATAACACATAAATTTCGTAATATAAAAATTATTTCACAAAATAGTCTCATAATCCCAATATGGGAAGGTTTTGTGACTGTTTAGATTAGCTATATATGCAATTTATTTTACAATACTTTGGAGAATTTCTCTGTAATAAAACCCATATATAATTCTCATCGGTGATATTCATATTCATGACCTGGGGAATAGAAACATAAGAAAGGGTAAATCTCAATTTTTTAATAAAGGAAAACATATCATCATTTAAATATGGTGTTAAACCATAATAATATGAGATAACATGATAATATTAGAAACATTTCACTCCAAGGAATTTGTAATAATAAAAGTTCTTCATAATTCAATATAGTAGAACTTGTAATATAATACAAAAAAACATGTACCATGGAACAAGAGGGTGATATAAGAATGTAAAAATGACATATGGGAATTATATTATAATATAATGCAATCATATATTTCTATAAACAACATAAAAAAGGAAATCCTAAGCATAATTTAAGGCTCACTTCCAATACAACAAAACATAGTGTACTAGGTTAACAGCCCATGCACTATACATGGTATCTCATTATGTGAAAGCATTAGCCAATGTATTATAAATATATATAATTATATATGATCCCATCATATAATAATATTAATATACATAAATGTGCCACATGAATAAAATAAACCATACATAAAGAATAAAAATGACTAAACCCATGAGAAGAAATCCCCTTTCATAATAACCACTCAAAGAAAAAATAAAATATATATCACAAAAATTCCAAACAGATTGTGGAATTAAATAATTTTGGATGTTTATATTTGAATAAAGAATAATATTTCTTGATTATTGTGTTTAAATGTAAAAAACATATTTAGAAGGATTGGAAAAGAAAGAATAAAATCAAACGAATTAGGTGATGCTTTATGAGATGGGAAAATAATCATTTAAATAAGGAAGAATATATTTAATTTACATTAGAAATTGTAACACCCCAAGCTTCCCCGGTACGTTTCCCTTTGAATAATGCAATAGCTTGTACTGTACGCAACATCGATATTCTAACACACCACGACCAATCAAAGTAGCTATTATGAATAGTAATATCCAATTTTTAAAATTTCATGAATTTTATCATTGAAAATGGACTTAATTATTGGATTTGGAGTATCTAAATTAGCTTAGGGTGAATTTTTGAAAATATTCAGTTTTTGATGAATAGTGAAAATTACTAAATTTTAATAAAAAACAACTTTTTAAATAGAAATAATTAATAGTGATAGATTATGAATTTGAATGGTTTGGAAGTATAATTATAATATATTTTTATCATATAATACAATGAAGTTCATTATAAGTAATTTTACATTTAAATTTGACATAAACAGGTGTCAATCTTTTGATAGTTATTATTTCAAAAAAACACGATATTTGTTTTGACAATGAGAATTAATTTTAAATTAATTTATTCCACTTCTGTGTTTTGAAATTAGAAAAAATTGATTCCATATTTGGAATCAGGAGGTCCAAATTGTGAAAATAGGTATCTTTTATTTTTATACATTTTGAATAATTACTTCGATAAATATTTTTTTACCATGGTTAAAGGATAAATCCTTTAAATAAGGGTAAGAAAATAACATTATAATAATATTAATTTGCACTAAAATATGTCCTAACCCCATTTTTTGATACATGTCCGACCCTGGGCATATTGGGGTCGATTTTGGGACCCCATGGAGCCACTTGTAAGTGATAGTGACACATTAGATTAATTAAGTTAAAGTAAATACAAAAATGACCTAAGCATATATCTTTTAGAAAACCAATTTTTACATAGGGTATATATGTTATATTTTTTAATATAAATAATAATTAAAAATATAAAAAAAATTCCTAAATAATGGGATTTTATTTATAATTTTTATATATTGAATAATTAAATTTATTTATGACACAATAATGATGAAGTATTTTCTTTGTTAATGAAAGAATCAAATAATTGGTATTATAACCATTAAAATAAAGATAATATGAAAGTTTTGATAACATCCACAAATTTAATTGGTTAATATGACATGTTAGTATTACTTAAATGGATTTTTATCAAATTAATAAAGTTGTTAAGACTTTATCAAAAATCCATTATTAAATAGTGTCAAAATTGACATAACAGAGTTTTTAAAAACAAATATTATATTATTAATTGATATTATATTCCTAAAAATCTAAGGATCAGCCAAAGGACTTATATTATTATATGTGTATCATTAATGGACCACATGGGTGTCTCTTGGAAGTATATAGTAAGTTTATTAAATATATAATATAAAAATACAAAGTGACATGTTAAATGTCAAACTATTTAACTAAGAGTTAAATCAAAAGGATAAAGTTAATATAGTTACCCAAACCTATCTAAAACCTATTGGTTGAGTGGTTTTAGATCTATCCCCACCTTAAAATTTAAATAATCCACTTTTGAGACATTATAAACCGAAAATGAATTTATTATAAAATAATATTTCTAGCTTTTCCTCAAGTGCCCCTCACCCCTCATATAAAAGGGCACTCCAATTTCTCCCAATTTCACACCTTCAAAGCCTTTTGGATCATCCAAACCCTACCAAAATATCCACTAATCTTCCCTAAATTTATCCTAGAGGCCTTAGTTTGATCATAAATCCAACCTATGGAGCCCTTTTGATCAAATAAAAAAGAAATAACCTAAAGAAGAGGTAATGTTATCCCCAACCTCTTTCATGTTCCTTTCTTCTTCCACTTCTTCTTTCTTTGTTATTTCAATTCTAAAATAATAACTTCTATATATTATATATAATGTGATGTTATTATAAATATGTTACAACCATATTCAGTATTTTATCCATCCCTTGGATGACATGTCAGCATACGTGCGTACGTATGGCTTAACATCTCCACGTCCTGGTGTAATTGTTATTCAATACATTATTATTTGGATGGATATAATAATGATATGTAATTCATGTAAATAAGAAATATAACAGGATAATTATTCTTTATATATGATACAATATCCAATTATATATTATTTTAATATCAAAAGAATGATATTTTCACTCGTGTGTACGTACGGACTACCGTCTCCACGAACACGATGAGATTCATTCCCCCATCGAATCCATTCAAGATTAATTTTCATTTGATGATTAACAATAATGTTTAAGGACTTGATATCATTCTGGATATGAATAAGATACAACCTATGGTTAACAATCACACCTTATGTAACAAAACATATAAAAGAAAATGATTAAGTGAACACCCGAAATGAGGATAATACTAAAATATTATTAAAAAAGCAATATTAAAAGACCATATATGATATCATATATATGTATATTATTCTTGAATTATTTAATAAAATTTATTTAACTATTATAAAGGAGGTTAACCTACCCTCCACCAAGGAAAAGTACAAGGTAAGAGTTTATTTCACAACCTCTTCATTATCTGAGGTTGTTTATACATAATTATATATTGGGACCTCTTTATCAACCACATCCATGATTCTTAAAAATGTATTTCAAATATTTTTTAATATTATAAATACTGTGGGTTAAATTCATTTATAACATTTTTTACTTTTTATAAGATTTTTATAAAGGAATATTTCCATCATTTTCCAAACAAGTTCCTTTTTAACCTTTTCGACAGAATTAATGTAAGAATGTCATTTTTTAACTTATATGGCGGGTGCGGCTATTTTCGACCATTATAAAATCATCGAATCTTCCTTTACATTCTTATAAGAATATTTTCAACATAAATGTTTTAATTATATGGCTTTTAAATGATTTCAAAAATAGATATATTTTTCTCAAATAGTTTTGATTTCATATTTGTCAACATCCTTTGATGAATTTTATGCTTATTAGAAGTTCATTTAATATGATACAAAACTTCCATATATTATTGAAGGTTTTGTGATATGTTTTACTATGGATGTGTTATTTTTATACCATTCATGGTTTATGGGGAATGTATTGACATTTCTTATGCTATTTTTAATATGAATGTTTATGTTATGTTTAAACCTATTCATATGTAGAATGCATTGGACTTAATATGTGAAGTGTGGAGCCCGCTATAGCTCCTTGATGCATTGGTAGGTATCATGAGACAAACTACTTTCTTGGCACAAGGCCTAAAAAAAATCTTATTTTTAGTCTTGGCACAAGGCCTTGACTATATGGTTATGATAGTCTGGCATTATGCATTCCATCATTATTAAAGTTGTTATTAATATTGCATGTGATTATTCGATTAGTAGAATATCCATGTGAATAAGTAAATGTAATTATTTCATTTTATTTCTGCCATATTATGTTGAATGTCATCTATAAAAGTATTTTGTTTTGGTTATACATTGCCTTCAATGTTTATGCTTATTTATGAAAGTTTCCGCTATATTGTTATCCTTATTGGGAATCTGGCCTCACCCCTTTCTATGTTTTATTTTTCCCACAATATGAAGAAGTATTTTATGAATGACCTGTAGGGATAGTATGACGGGATATGAATTTGGTCTATGGGGACAAGTTGTTTTTTTAGTTTTTCACTTTATGATGTAATGTAAACTTTATGAATGTATCTAGTGATTCTAAGGCTACTAAATTAATAGGTATTATGAGATTTGATATATTGTGAACATGAAAATGTTATGTAATGATGCATCACTTCTAGGTAGTTGGGGTAAGGGTGTTACAGTTGGTATTAGAGGATGTTTAGTACAAACCTTGGAAACTAGATTTAGATAAAATCTGATTAGAGAACATAGCCCTAAGATAGACTTTGAGGATTAGTATAGAAGAAATTACATGAATTTTGGTATTGTAGAGATTTTTTGATTTCTATGATCAATAAATCCATGTATGGATACAAGTAGGTAGAGGTGGATCTGGCACAGATATACCTAGGTGTAAAACCCGAAAACACCGCTTTGATCTTGACTCGAACGGGAACTGGTGCACGATAATGGTCCATGTTGCACTCTTGGTTACGACACTCCCAGGGGATATTCTTAAGATAATTCTCATTTTATTTACAAACAATTATGAAGGTTTTATGAGTATATAATTCTTCAAAGAAAACATTTTTTTATGATTATGGATTATATCCATAAATTTTTCAATTTATGTTGATTGTTTTACATATTTGGATTTATGTATTGAGATTCATAAACTAATCTAGTGTATGCTATTGTTTTGAAATTTTGCCTACTGGAAGAAATGGAAACTGTATCAATGCACACACTCCATTTAGGGATTTCCATCCTGCTCAAGATAATTATAGTGGAGGTGGTGATGCAACTAGTGTTGATCAGCTAATCACCCTACTGGGACAACTCACTCATGTTATGAATAATAACCTTACACGTATGGAGAACCCAGATCCATAGCGTGGGGGATCAATGTTAGATCGCTTCATGAGGAAACAACCACCAACATTCAATGGAAGTAAAAATCCATTATTAGCTGAGTAGTGGATAAATTCCTTAGGGAAATTATTCTATGCCTTGGGGAGTACTAAAAGGGAAAAAGTTATCATGACAGTTTACCGCCTCACTGGAAATGCTGACCAATAGTAGTCATTGATTCAAATCATGAAGGAAGATGATGAAGTATCAAATATGGAATGGAGGCAGTTTAAAGATTTTTTCTTAGAAAAATACTTTCTTCATGACCATCGAGCAGATATGGAAAGACAATTTCTGAGTCTGAAGAAAAAAGGGGGATGAGAATATTACAATGTATGAGTCTAACATTACAAGGTTAGCAAGGCATGTTGCAGATTATATACATAACCCATGAAGTAAGATTGATCATTTCTTTGATGGGTTAAAACCATTTCTCCATCAAGCATTATTCTCACAATCCTTCTCATCGTATGAAGATATTGTCCCATGTGCTATCAAGACAGAAAATGAATTCTCTAAGTATTACGACATTAAAGCAAAGGAAGAGAAGAAGAGATCTGATGATCACTCTAGAAATAGAAATAAGGGGAAGAAGGGAAAAGCTGAATATCCATCCTGCAATAATATGGGAAGAAGCACCCTGGTACATGCTAGAAGGGAATCAGAGCCTGTTATAGGTGTGGTGAAAAAGGCCACCAAGCTCGTGATTGCAAGGGGGTGAAAGAAGCTACTGATGTTCAATGATACAATTTTACAGAGATAGAACATTATGAAAATGAATTTACTAAGTGTCAGGGGAGCATACCTCAGAAAATGCCAAGGGATAAATTCCAAGCTTATGCTATCACTACTGCTGAGGTAGAAGCTTTGAAAGACGTGGTGGCAGGTAATTTAATGGTTTACTCAAGTTTAGTAAATGACTTATTTGATTCTGGATCATTGAATTGTTTCATAGCTTCCTAGTTTTCTAAGAATATTAGATATTTCCAACTTGATTTAACAATGGTGTTTTCAGTCAAAATAACTAAGGGAAGTATCATTGTAACAATGTTTTGTGAATCAGTCCCCATTAGAGCACATAAATGTTCTTTATCTGCTGATCTCATCGCCATACCCATGATTGAATTTGATATAATCTTCGGTATGTATTATCCTTCAGACCATGATGAGAAGAATTATTTTAAATAGAAGAAGGTTACAATTTTTTATGATGATGATAAAGAACACCTTATCTTTAGAACAGAATCGTCACCACTTGATTCTTATCTAGATCCGCCCGCAGTAGCTCAACTAAATTCAATTATCAGGGAGGAAGATAATAAAACAACTATGGGTGAGGAATGGAATGTTCAAATAGAATATGTACCTATTGTGAAAAAATATGTAGATGTTTTTTTGGATGATTTACCTGGACATCCTCTAGAACGAGAAATTGAGTTTTCTATTGATTTAATTCATGGTTCAAGGCCTATATCAAAGAACTGTTATAGAACAGCCACTATGGAATTATTTTAACTAAAGAAACAACTAGAGGAATTGAGTAATAAGGGATTTATTCGGCCTAGTGTTTCTCTATGTGGAGCCCCAATACTTTTTTGTTAAGAATAATGATGGATCTATGAGTTTATGTATCGACTACAGGGAAATCAATGCTATAACAATAAAAAAAAAGTATCCCCTACCTCGTATTGATGATTTATTTGACTAAATGCATGGTGATAAATAATTTTCAAAGATTTACCTTCAATATGGATACCAACTGTTGTGTGTGAAGAAGGAAGTCATTCCGAAGACATCATTTCTAACTAGGTACAAGCATTACGAGTTCACATTAATGCCTCTTGGGATAACTAATGCACCCTCTGTTCTCATGGATCTAATGAATAGAGTTTTCAAGGAATATATTGATAACTTTGTAGTGGTATTTATTGATATATCTTGGTATACTATAAAATCTATGAAGATCATGGAAATCACTTGCACATTATCCTAAAGACTCTGAGAAGACATGAATTATATGGGAAGTTTATCAAGTGTGAATTCTGGCTTCAGGAGATTTATTTTCTTGGCCATATTGTCTTTATGGATGGAATCTATGTGGATCCTTCTAAGACCAAGGCAATCGAAGAATGGCCAGCACCAATGAGTATAACTGAGGTACACCATTTGATTAGTTTAACAGGTTATGATCAATGTTTCATCCATAATTTTTCCTGATTGGATAACCCATTAATGAAGCTCACACGTAAAGGGGTTAAATTTTTTTGGACAAAAGAGTGTGAAGAATGTTTTGAAGAACTAAAAAGAATATTAGTAAATGATCCTATATTGACTATGCCATCGGGGAATGATGGGTTTGTTATTTATAGTGGTGCTTCAAATAAAGGACTTGGTTGTTTCCTTATGAAGAATGATAGGGTTATTGGCTATGCATCACGCTAGCTAAATATTCATGAGAAAAACTATCCTACCTATGATCTTGAGTTAGCTGCTGTAATATTTTCATTGAAGATATGGGGCAGTTATCTCTACAGTGAAAAATGTGAGATATATACCGATCACAAGATTTTGAAGTACATTTTCTCACAGAAGGAACTCAACATGAGGTAAAGGAGATAACATTAACTACTCAAGGATTATGATTGCATGATACAATACCACCCTGGGAAGGTAATTAAGGTTACATATTCTTTGAGTAGAAAATATCATGGATTTTTTAACAAGATGATAGTTGAGAGGGATCCTATTTTCATGGATCCAGTAAAGATGGATATGGTAATCACCATGGAAGGTAAAACATCAATAATTTTTCAAATGGTTGCCAAACCATATTTACTAGAAAGGATAAAGAGTTCTCAGACTGATGATGAAGAGTTTCAAAAGAAGATTAAAGCTATAAATGATGAGAGAATGAGTGAATTTGTATATAAATATGGAATTTTAAAATTTGGGAAGATATTTTGTGTTCCTGACATACCTAATATAAAAAGGGAATTGTTAGATGATGCTCATAGTTCCAATTTCACTATACACCCTGGGAGCACCAAAATGTATGGAGATTTGAAGGAACATTTTTGGTGGCAAAAAATGTAGAGGAAGATTGCAGATTTTGTGTCAAGAAGTATGGGTTTTCAACAAGTGAATGATGGTAGGCAACAACCTAGAGGAGTCATGCAACCTCTTCCTATACCATAGTGGAAATTGGATAATATTATGATGGACTTTGTCATGGGACAACCAAGGACTCCTGGAAGGACCGATACAATATGGGTCATTGTTGATCATCTTACCAAGTCAGCACATTTTCTTGATATAAGAGAAGATTTACAACTTGAACGTCTAACAAGACTGTATATTAATGATGTTTTAAGACTTCATGGATTACCCTATCAATTGTTTCTGATCATGATCCACGTTTTACTAAAAGATTCTGGAAAAGTCTTCAGAAATCCCTAGATAATAAAATTCGTTTAAGCACTGCTTACCACCCCCAAATAGATGGAGAATCAGAACGGAATATTCAAACCTTATAAGACATGTTGAGATCATGCTCACTTGACTTTCAGTGTATGTGGGATTAATATTTAACTTTGGTAGAATTTTACTATAATAATAGCTTCCATTCAAGTATTCGGATGGAACCATATGAAGTGTTATATGGAAAGAGATGTCGCACACCAACCTGTTCGGATGATGTTGGTGAAAGAAAACTTGTAGGCCTAGATCTGGATGAGGATACAATGAAAAAGGTGAAGTTAATCCAAAACCACATAAAAGGAGCTTAAAGTAGGCATAAGAGCTATGCCGAGAACTGAAGGAAGGATTTGGAATTTCTGTTAAGAGATCATGATTTCATGAAGGTATCTCCATGGAAGGGAGTTATACATTTAGGTAAGAAATTTAAATTGAGTCCCGGGTACATCGAACCTTTCAAAATTCTAGAATGAATTGGGGCTATAGGTTTCCGTTTGGAAACGCCGCCAAATCTCTCTAAAGATCACGATGTGTTCCATGTATCACTGTTGAGAAAATACACGCCTAACCCAATGCATGTACTCACCTATGAGGAATTAGAATTGGAACCTGATATATCATATTGTGAAGAGAATTTCAAGTTTCTTTATACAAGAGAACAAGTGCTGAGAAACCAGACGACTCGTCTGGTAAAAGATTTATGGAGAAACCATAAGATGGAAGAGGCAAAGTGGGAACCCAGGGAACATATAATGAAGAACCTCCTGAGTCCTATTATGCAGTAATATTCTAGAAATTTCAAGGGAAATATTATTTGAAGTAGGGGATATTGTAACACCCCAATCATCCATGGTACATTTCCCTTTGAATAATGCAATAACTTGGATTGTACGCAACTTCGAGATTCTAACACACCGAGACTAATCAATGTAGCCGTTATGAATAGTAATACCCACATTTTAAATTTTCTTTTAATTTTATCATTCAAAATGGACTTCATTTTGGGATTAAGAGTATTGAAATTTTCTTAGGGTGAATTTTTGAAAACATTCAGTTTATGATGAATAATAAAAATTACTAAATTTTAATTAAAAACAAATTTTTTAATAAAAATAATTAAAAGTGATAAATTATGTATTAGAATGTTTTGGAAGTATAATTAGATAATATTTTCATCATATAATACAATTTAGGTCATTATAATTAATTTCAAATTTAAATTTGACATAAACAAGTGTCAATCTTTTGATAGTTATTATTTCATAAAAACACGCTTTTTATTTTGACAACATGAATTAATTTTAAATTAATATCTGCAACTTCTGTGTTTTGAATTTAGAGATATGGATTCCATTTTTGTAATCAGGAGGTCCAAATTGTGTAAATAGGTAACTTTTATTTTTATACATTTTGAATAATTACTTCGGTAAATTTTTTTCTTACTATGGTTAAAGGGTAAATATGGTAAATAAGGGTAAGAAAATAATATTATAATAATATTAAATGACTCTAAATCATGTTCTAACTCTATTAGTTGATACATTTCCGACCATGGGAATATTTGGGTTGACTTTGGGACCCCATAGTGCCACTTATAAGTGATAAATACACTTTATATTAATTAAGTTAATGTAAATACAAAAATGGCATAAGCATATATCTTTAGAAAAACAATTTTTACATAGGGTTATATATGTTATATTTTTGACTATAAATATTCATTAATAAGATAAAACTATTTCCTACATAATGGGAATTTATTTATAATTTTTAGTCATTGAATAAATAAATTTATTTATGATAAAATAATGATGTAGTATTTTCCTAATTAATGAAAGAATCAAATAATTGGTATTATAAATGCTTATATAAATATAATTTAAATGTTTTGATAACACACAAAAATTTTATTGGTTAATATGACATTTTAGGATTTCTTAAATGAATTTTTTTCGAATTAATAATGTTTTTATGACTTTAACAAAAATAAATTATTAAATAGTGTCAAAATTGACCTAAAAGAGTTTTTAAAACAAATATTATATTATTAATTGATAATCTATTCCTAAAAAACTAAGGTTCGGCCAAAGGACTTATATGATGATAGGTGTATCATTAATGGACCACTTGGGGGTCTCTTGGAAGTATATAGTAACTTTATTAACTATATAATATAAAAATAAAAAGAGACATGGTAAATGTAAAACTATTTAACTAAGAGTTAACTCAAAATGATAAAGTTAATATATTGACCAAAACCTATCTAAAACCTATTTTTTGAGTTGTTTTAGACCTATGGACATCTTATCCTTTAAAAAATACACTTTGGAGCCATTATGAAGTTAAAATGAACTAACGAGTTCTTCTTTATAGTAATTGATGTCACCCCACCTAAAAACCAACACACCATGTTTGGGATGCTCTCTGATTTTTTTGAGTAATATGAATGATAATTTATTTTAGGATTTTTATTTAAATATTTGTGTATTCCAGATTTTAATCCTCACGGTAAACCATACCTAGAAATTTTTCTAGGCGTGGGATCAAACCTAGACTGGGTACCAATGAAATCAACACTAGATAAATGTACCTTATTCATGGATCCATCACATGTATAATGAGGATCCCAGGATGTGGCATGTCCATGTAGAAGGAGGAGGATCTTGGTCGGTGTGGTGTCCACATCCAAATCATGCTCGAACCACTTCGAAATCGTGTTGGAGCCACCTTGGAGATGGAGGGTCGCATGTAGGTGGGGTGGTTGCATCAGAGACGTTTGAAGAGTAGGAGGATTGCAGGGCGGTCAGCATTACCATGCCAGAGCCAGGTAAGAGAAGGAGGGTCACAGGGTGGTGGGGTGGCTGCGTTAGAGACATTGGGAGAGGATAATGATTGCAGGAAGGAGATAGATTGTAGGGGCAGTTGATATGGGAATCTCATGAGGGGAAAGGGGTCGTGTGGGGGGATAGGGTCACAGATTGTAGAATAGGCATAGGTATAAGTGACCTATAGACATTTTTTATTGTTGGTGCCTAGAGATCCATGACTATAAGTACAATTTCTAGTAGTGCTACACCATAATTACAGGAGCTCAAGAGTCAGTTATAGGAGTTGTAGGAAAAGTGTTTCATCCGACCCAGTACTTCTCCTTGGGGTTTGCCTGTACTTTTCTTGAAGAAGGTGGATGTAACCTTCAAACATTTCATGGATTATTAAAATTTGAACCAGTTGTAAGTAAAGAACTGATATCCATAACATAGGATGTATGATCTCTTTAATAAGCTTCAAGGAGCCCAAGAGTTCTTGAAGATTGACTTGAGAACCAGTTATCAATAGTTGTGTGTTAGACAAACTGCATATCTCTTACAACCTTTAAATGAAGTTATGGTCTTTATGAGTATTTGGTTATTCCATTTGGTCTGACGAACTCGCAGGTAGTTTTCATGGCAGTGATGAACCGAGTGTTCCATCCTTAATTGGATTCTTTTGTGGTAGTCTTCATAGACTATTTATTGGTGTACTCTCACACTCGACACCACCATTCCACCAAACTTGAGATCATATTGATTACACTGGGAGAACATACATTATATTATATTATATCAAATTAAACTTTTCGATTGACCAGATTCACATATTGGGTCATGTCATCAAAGAGATATGAGTCTCAGTAGACTCATAGAATGTGAGAGTTGTAGTTTCCTAGGTGCATCTGAAGAACGTCTTTGAGGTACAATGTTTTATGGGGATGTATGGTTAATAAAAAAAATTATAAAAGAATTTTTACACATAGTGGCGCCACTGATGGGCCTGAATAAGAAGGGATGGATAAAGTGGTGGATAGATTACTATGATTCAGAATTCGAAGAGATGAAAGGAAGATTGACTTCAGCACCAATACTAATTTATTTAGACCTGGGAAAGATTTACACCATTTACTATGATGCATCAAGTATAGGACTGGGAGCAGTGCTTATGCAAAGGGAAGGAGTCATTGATTATGTGTCTCAGCAGTTGAGGCCACATGAGAGGAATTACCTGACGCACGATCTTGAGCTACTTGTTGTTGTGCATGCTTTATGTTGTTGGAGACATTAGCTTTTTGTAGAGAATTTTGTGGTAAACAATGACAAAAAAAGTCTCAAGTAAATTTTTACTCAAAGTGATCTGAATTTGAGATAGTGATGGTGGGTTGAGTACCTTCATTCTTTTGACATTAATATTTCTTACATGCCTAGGAAAGGCAACATAGTGGTAGATTCATTGAGAAGGAGGAATCAAATACAGGCAGTTCCGGAGGCCAACAATGAGTGGATACTTATGAATCTATTCTATGAAATGCATTTGGAGATACACGATAGATTGGGTCAGACCATTCTTTCATTTATTACTATTACCTATACTATACTAGATTGAGTTCGAATGGGGAATCTATAAGATTCCAATGGCCTAGTCTTACGGGAGAGTGTGTCGGTTGAGGACCGCAATCCTGGATGAACCATAGATGACAATGAGGTATTGAGTTTTCAAGGGCGTGTATGGGTGTTAGTAGAAATACGTGAGGAGTTGATGAAAGATTTTCATGCCTTAGTATGGGAAGTTCATCCTGGTGTCACTAAGATGTATCAAGATATACATCGTCAGTATTGGTTCCAATCATGAATAGGGATGTTACTGGATTTGTTAAGAGATGTTCCACATGTCAATAGGTTAACATGAAGCATCAATGACCAATAGTTCTATTACTACAATTACCCATTCTTGAGTATAAGTGGAATGATGTTGTGATGGATTTCAGGATAGGCCTACCAAGGTCACCTAGAGGGAATAATGTTGTTTGGGTTGTCATTGAGAGGCTCATGAAGGATTCACACTCCCTTCCAATTGAAGAAAACATCATTTTTTATGAGCTTGGAAGGTTGTTCATCTGAGATATTGTATGTTTGTATGTGATTCATCACTATATTGTTTCAGACATGGATTCCAGGTTCACTTATTGTGTCTGGACGAGACTATAGAGGGCTATGGGTACATAGGCACTTCTAAGTACAAATTACCATCCCAAAGTAGATGGCCAGTCCGATCACATGATTTAGGATTTGCAGGACGTGCTTCGAGAATGCACCATGTATTTTAGCGGTTCTTGGTGGACACACATATCCCGAGTGGAGTTTTCCAAAAATAATATTTTTCATGAAACAATTCAGATGACACCTTATGAGGCTTTGTACGGTAGGCTATAACACCCTGAGATTTTATGAGATTGATTCTTTTAATTAATTTTATGTCTTATATTGTACGATACACCATGATTATCTTGTGCAATACGCAAAATCGTATTAGATTTCATTATACACAATAATATTATTATCTTGTGATGCACACAATTTCATGTTCTTCTGATAGAATTAATTTCACACAAAATTGAGTATATATTTTACTCAATGTATAAATGAACTAAGTTAGGATTGTGTTATAAAAAACACCAAAGGAATATTTCAGTACACATAACACTAACTTATCTTTCGTTACACACAAGAGCGACCTTCCTCGATAGCTTTCGTTCTACGTGATACCGAGTTTCACTAAACAACGATATATTATTCAAATATTATTATTTAATAGGATATAATCTAGCCATTATCAATAGTATTAACCAATGTTTTAATTTTATATAACATTATAATTAATATTACAGATTTTCTAGAACATGATAAGTAAACCAAATCAATTTTTTTCGGATAAAAGATGTTTAAAAAAAATACAATTTTACCATCTTTTGATGGGGAACCCATTTTAAATATAGTTTTTGACACTTTTATAAGTTAAATTTGAAAAAATAAACGACTTATTTGGAATAAGGACATAAAAATTTACTTTTTTTGAATTTTTAGTATTTTTTCCTAAAATACAAATTTTAATGAATAGTGAAAAATTCTGCATTTTTTTAATTCAAAACTACCTTTTCTATTAATTTATTTATATAGTTATATTTTCTTTTTAATTTGTTTTAAAGAGTAATTATATTATCTTTTTATCATTTTATACAATTGTGGTCATTGGAAATAATTTTACTTCATGATTGGATATAAACACATTTTAATCTATTGATAGTTATTACTTCTTAAAAATATCAATTTTTGGTTTTGACAAAGAGAAATTTATTTTAAATTAATTACTGGAAATTATATGTTTTGAATATGGAAAATAATATTCTATATTTGTAATCATAAGGCCCAAAGTTTGTTAATAGGTACCTTTTATTTTTGGACATTATGAATAGTAACTTCAGTAATTATTTTTATTTACCATGGTAAATGGGTAAATTTGGTAAATAAGGGTAAAAAATTAATTTAATTGTATAAAACTAGCCTAAAATGTGTAGAAAGCCTATTGGATGTGATATTTTTGACCTTGGTCATCCTTCAGTCTATTTTTCTACCCCATAGATTCACTTGGATGTGAAAATGACATTTTATAAGAATCACTTTAATGTAAAGATTATTATAGCATAAACATATATTTTTTACTAAGTTGATTTAAATAAAGGGTTATATAACTGATCATTATATCCATAAATAGTCATTGTAAATCTATAAAAATTTCCTACATAATTGTATTTTTGTAATAATTCTTAGACTTTAGATATATATATTTATTTATGACACAATTTTGATGTAGTGATTACATCATTAATGAATGATTCAAATAAATGAATTTATAAATAACAAAATAAATTTAATTTGAAAATTTTGATTCCATAACTGAATTTTATAAATTAAATTGACATATTAAAGATGAGTTAATGCATTTTTTTCTAACGAATCAGGTTGTTATGAATTTTAAAAAAATTCAAGTATGAATAGTGTCCAAAATTGACATAATTCATAACGTAAAACATAAAATAGTGTATTAAATGATATAAAATTTTTAAAAATATAATATTTGTCTAAATTGTTAATATAAGTCCAAATATGTCATATATAACTTTTTTGGTTCATTTTACATGACATGGTAAATACATTAATCCATAATGTGTAAATAACTTGATATCACGATAAGATTAAAAAGGGTAAAATAGGGGTTAAATCAAAAATATAAGGATAAAAAAAATATTCAAAAACTTGTATATAAATTATTTAATAATTATTATTTGAACAAAAATTATCTTATATTAAAATTAAATATCTTTTATACAATTTTTAATCAAAATTGAATTTATAATAAATTAATATTTTGAGAGTTTCCTAAAGTGCTCGTCTCCTCTCTCATAAAAGAGCACCTCCTCCCACTACTATTCAATCCATTTGAGCCTTCATGCTTGGACAACCCCTGACCATTTCACTTCTAAACTTCCCTAAGTACATTCTAGAGGTTTTTGTCTTCTTAAAAGACCAACAAAAGTGCCCTAAGAGGAAATTTAAAGGATTCACGTTGAGGAATAGGTAATCTCTTCTACTGATTATTTTAAATTTATGAATTCTTCGACTTAAAATTAATTATTTTTTTCATTTCAATGTAAAAACATCAGTGTCCCTCATATACCTATATGTTATTATAAATATTAAGAAACCCTATTTCACCTTTTATCCACCCTATGAAAAACTAAATCACCGCATGTGCCTACATCCGGCTTACCTTCTCCTCCCAATGGTGTAATTAGTTTTTCACCACCACCTTACTTGGATGGGTATAATGGTGGAAATAGTAAATATATATGATTAAAATAACATGATACTAATTCTGAAATATTATACACCACCCAATTCAACACCATTAAACAATTATGGGAATGAAATCGTCACTCGTGTGTACGTACGACTTATGATCTCCACGACGAGATGAGATTCATTCTCCACGTTGACCATTCAAGAATGATTATAAAGTATATATAATAAATAATAAATAAATATATGAAATAATAATTCTCCCATATTTATGTATATATATTTTTCATTTAATTTTTTCTAATCAATTAAATAAGTAAACGAAAACAGCATTCATGCGTACATACGTCCTACCATATCCATGAATGGTTTATTGCATTTCATTTATCTATCTTTTATATATATATTTATATAGTGAATATATATTATATATAAATCATTTTTTACATTTTTAAGTAATTAAATAATTATCTATGTAATAATATCACGAATAAAAAGTCCAAACATGTACGAAAAAGAAAACTAGTATTACACAAAACTTTGCGTTAACATGGAATTGACAGCTGAATGGGTAATATAAAGTCATATGTAAAATATATGTTATATAATAAATATTATTATGGTTATTTTAAAAATTAATAATATTGTTAAACCCAATATATATGAGTGTTCGATACATATAGAAGAAATTGAACCTAAGGTAATGGATAACTTTTCCAATCTCGTTTTTATCTGAGATTGTTTATTTGAAAGTATTTTCTAGGGATATATTTATCATCCATGTCCATGTTTTATAAAAATATTTTAATAAAATGTTTAATATTATTATATGTATATTTATATTCATTTCCCCCCTTTTTACTTTTACTATGTGGGATGGTAGGAATATTTTTTTCTTGTTTACCATATGAGGTACTTTTTGACTATTATAGAAAAGGTATGAGGAGAATATTTTTTAACTTATACATCAAGAATAGATTTTTATGGTTTCATGATGCCTATTTTATATGAATATTTGTCTACACTAATTCATGTTTATTTTCAAAAAATTTATTTTCTTTTAAAATTTCTTGGATTTTTTAGAAGAAAAAACATTTTTGAAAAAGAAATTATATTTTCCTCGGGAATTAAGTTCAAGTGTTTTATCGAAATCATTTTTCATCTAAGATTAAATAGGGTTGTGTTTCTATCCATATTTTTAAATATATTTTATTGTGTTTATGATGTAATTATTCTTATGAAGTCCATTTATCTTATATGTATTACGTTATGATGACATGATGTTTAAGAATCCCATTTTATTTCATGGGTTATACTACGATGAATGATTTAATATTTTGTTAAACATGTAAGAATGATTTCATTATGATATGGGTGGGACCTATATCCCTCTCCAATTAATTGGGTAAAGATATATATTTCATGAGATAGACATGACTGGAATGGAAGGTAAATATGGTTGAGTAATGCGTGGCTGTAATGGCAAGTAAACCCGGTTTAGTAATGAACATTGTCCTCTAAGATGGTCATTGAAGCAATGTCTTAGATACTATGTAAATAATATTATGTTCTTTATTTCTTTCCACAATTATATGTTTTCTTCTAAATTTATTTTATCATGGATAATGTTCATTTATGATCTATGCCTTACATACTGTCATGATTTATTTCAAGACTCAATATTTTGATATTTAAAATTTATGTTCACATTATTACGTTCATATATTTATGATTTGTTTTATGTTCTCCATGTTTATCCTTACTGATCATTTGAGATCACCCCTTTTATGTTTTCTTTTCCCCAGGATATATTGAAAATTTTAGGTAGCAAAACAATGTGGAAGACTATTATGGGAGATGTTGAATATATTTCACCAAGATTGAAGATTATATTCCATGTTTCCAAAGACACTAAACTAATACAGTATTTGGAAATCTGTTTGTGTCAAGTATTAAGTATTTTAAAATATTAATATAATATTTATGTACATCAAACTTGTGTCGTTGCAGTTGGTATCATAGAGAAGGTTTAGTTAACCATTGGAAACTATGATGGGAAAACATTAGTGATATCCCTAGAAATATTTATAAGGTATCTCTAGGTTTTTCCCTATGGTTAATAATATGTATATGTTACGGTCCAATAATTATGATAATTATCATGAATAACCTAGGATTGGGCCTAATATGTTTGAGAATTAATGTACTCCCCATTGATTATATTATATCCCTGGTATAATTTTTGCCTCTCACACTATTCATTTTGTTTTTTAGAAAATGGCTAGAACTCAAAAGAACCAAGTTAATTTTGGATATAATGGAAAATACAATGATTGTACACTATAAAAACCAAATTTATTGGATATCGAATAAAGAATATTGTTTTTAATAACACAAATCGTACTAGTCTCCAAATGTCTCAAGGTGGGAATACCATTCTCTTAAATCATTCTTAAAGAAACATCAACCTTATTTTAATGGAATTACCAATCCAATAGTTTTAGAGAAATGAATTTTTACAGTTGAAAAGTTATTTTTCATTATTCGTCGTTCCGAATGTGAAATGGATAATTGGGGAACTTATTTCTTATAAGGTAAAGAGAATCTATGGTTGTAATTTATCTAGAATATTAAGAATAAATATAAACTTGAATCCATGGATTGGGATGAGTTTAAGAACTAATTTTTCAGTATGTACCTTCCTCGTATTCTTAAAAAAAAAGGGAGATAAAAGTTTCTCATATATCACATGGTTGTGTTAAGAAAAGAAAGATGGAATTCAATGGAAACTATAAAAATTACAGAGAAAATAATATTATATTTTTTTGATTCTCAAAGTGTGGAAGAACACATAGAGGAAATTGTCTTAAGGGGATTGATAAAAATTTAAATTGGGGGAAAGAAGGTCATTAATAATTTTACTTCCAAGTTAATAGGAATAAAAAATATTTTCTAAAGAGTAAACCTCCCACAAATCCGGGTTACAAGTGAAAGGAAATATGGCATTATGCTAACCAATTCTCTAATCTAAGGGTTATGTATGATTATTAATTACAAAAACCTTTTAAGGCCAAAGACAATGTAAAATCACATGCGATCACTATTGGTGATATTGAGTATTCCAACAAAGTGGTGGAATGATTAAGTGTTTGTGTAATGGGATTCCAAAAATAATGTTATTGAATATTTTTTATAGTATTATGGAATATTGGAATTTCTATCTATTAGTCCATTGTAGATTTCCAAAAGTATATGGTACTAGTAACCATGAAAAGTGATTGAAATATTTTTGAAAGAACGTGATATGTGCATAATGAAGGGATCAGGGTATAATGATATTTTTGATATTATTGATGACCTAATGACTAATACAAGGACAATGTGATATCATAGTGGGAGTATATATAATTTTTTGTAATTTTTAGTGTGTGGAAAGAGTTTATTTTTAAAGAAGCCATGTTTTCACTAAGCTTCTATAGTAATTCATGTTATGATTCAACATAACACAAGATTAAGGAATTCAAATGTCTGTAATATTACAACAAATAACTGCCTTTTGAGATATAGGAGCTAAATGTAAAGTCAATTTAGTGCACCTCTTTTAAAAGTTGCAAATTTACAGTTTTTGGAAGGATTGCAATGTTATCCATTTATGGATAGTATAAAATATATTCTGATTTATGTATTTTAAGTTAATGTATTGTCTTACAATATGTGGACTAATGGATATTTGATAACATGTTCTAACCATTTTGTTGATATATATGGAATGACTGGTCATTCTAGAACATGATCTTATTACACTTCTAGAATGAAAAATTCAAAATCATTTCCTTAAAAAAGAGATTAAGCGGAAATTGTCTAGGGAAAGATCAATTATACTAAAATCAATTAATTATTTATTCTCACGAAAAAAATTCTTCAACATGAGGGAAAAAATATTTAAAATCAAAAATGATATCCTAGTACCTTATTATCGGATGAATCAGATGGTCCCTTAAATAATCATTTATTTATTGCTTTCTGGTAGTTAACTTTCTCCAAACATTGTTATTTATCACTATCAATCAGAACCTGATGATTAGATTTGTCTTTTATATCCATGTTTTCACTTCCCACTTTTGTTCTCCTATGTGGAATCCCAGTGATGAGTTACTTTGGGTTACTATTATGTTTCTTATTTTTCATTTTAAAATGAAGTTCTTGTATTCCTTTTACAATGTATGTTTCCATTAATGAAACATTCAAGGAGAAAACCATTAATAACCCCAATGAATTTCAATGGAAAAATTCATTTTAAGGGGGGTAGAATGAAACAAACTGAGATTTTATGAGATAGTTTCTTTTAATTTATTTTATGTCTTGTGTTTTATGCTACACCAAGATTATCTTGCACTATACACAACATCGTATTATCTTTCAACACACGAAACAATATTCAAGGCTTTGTTGCACACGATTTTATGTTCTATAGATGGAATTAATTCCACACAACACTGAGTATAGTTTTTTTTTCAATGTATAAACGAACTATGTATGGATTATATTATATGAAAAACCAAATGATACTTTCACTACATGAAACAATGACTTGGCTTGCGTTACATGAAAGTGCCACCTTCCTTGATATCTTGTGTTGTACGCGGAACCAAATTTAACGAAAATTATATATTATTAAAATATTAGTATATAATGGGATATAATCTATCCTTTATGAGAATTATTAAAATAAAATTAATTTTATATAACATTATGATTAATATTAATCATTTTTTACAACATTATATAAGAATAAAATCAATTTTTCAGATAAAATAAGTATTTTTATAAAAATATAGTTTTACCTCCTTTTGATCAAACACCAATTTCAAATCTAGTTTTTAAACTTTTATATGTTAAATTTGAAAAAAAATAAACTTCCTATTTTTAATAAGGACATAGAAATTTACTTTTGCTGAAATTTTCATATTTTTCTGATAAAATTCGAATTTTAATGAATAGTGAACAATACTGCATTTTAATTGAAAACTATATTTTCATCTAATTTATTTATATAGTTAGAATAATTTTTTTGTTTTAAAAATTAATTATATTATATTTTTATCATTAAATCCATTTTTGGTCATTGGAAGTAATTTCACTTTTAAATTAGACAAAGACACATGTCGATCTTTTGATAGTAATTACTTCATAAAAACACACTTTTTAGTTTTGACAATGGGAATTAATTTTAAAATATTTATTGAAACTTATATGTTATTAACTTTAAAATATAGATTCCATATATTGAATCATAAGTTCCAAATTGTGTGATTAGGCACCTTATATTTTTGGACATTATGAATAGTAACTTTGGTAATTATTATTATTTACCATGGTTAAATTGTAAATCCATTAAATAAGGGTAAATAAATAATACATTAATAGTATAAAAATACCCTAAAATGAGTCATAATCTTATTTGATAAGATATTTCTGACTTTGGGAATCCTTGGGTCTATTTTGGGACCCCATGGATTCACATGGATGTGAAAATGACATTTTATAAGAATTAATTTAATGTAATGATAATTATAACATAAACATACTTCTTTTACTAAATCACTTTGAATAGAGGAATATATAGGTTATCTCTATATCCATAAATCGTAATTAAAAATATAAAAATATTTCCTAAATCTTGGAATTTTATTTATAATTTTTAGACATTAGAATGATATATTTAATTATTACACAATTAGGATGTAGTGATTGCCTCATTAATGAAAGATTCAAATAAATGAATTTATAAATAATAAAATAAAGTTAGTCTTAACATTTTTATGACATCCACGAACCTTTTATAGGACATTGATATATTATTAATGATTTAATTCTTTTTGATCCGAGGAATCATGTATTTATGAATTTTTTTAAAAAAATTAAGTATGAATAGTGTCCTAAATTGACATAATGCATAACTTAAAACATAAATTAGTTTATTAAATTATATAAAATTCCAAAAAATCTAATATTTTCCCAAATGATTAATAGAAGTCCAAATATGTCATAAATGTCTTTTTCTGGGTCATTTTACACGATATGGTAATTACATTAACCCATAATGTGTAAATAACATGATATCATGGTAAGATTAAAAAAGGTAAAATAACGGTTAATCCAAAAAGATAAGGATAAAAAATATTAAAAACTTGTCCAAAAATTATTTCCATATGAGTATTCAAAAAAATTAATTTTATATTCTAATTAAATATTTTTTGGACCATTTTAAATCAAAATTTATTTTATATTAAATTAATATTTTGAGAGTTTCTTAAAGTACATCTCTCCTCTCTTATAAAAGGGCACCACCTCCATCTCCTCTTCACTCCATTTTGAGGCTTCAAGGTCAGGAAATCCCTTACCATTTCCATTCTCAACATCCCTAATTATCTTATAGTGGTTCTTTTATTCTTGAAAGACCATCTCTAGTGCCCTAATATGAAGTTTAAAAGAGGCATGTCGAAAAAGAGGTAATCTCTTCTACCGATTCATTCAAATTTCATTCTTCTTATACTTCCTCTTAATTAGTTACTTCATTATAAAGTAATATCATAACTATAAATAACATACTAATATATTATTATAAATATTAAACAACCATATTTCACCTTCTATTCACCGTAAAAAAACAAAATCACTACGCGTGCGTACATACGACTTACCGTCTCCACGTCGTGGTGTAATCTGTTTTTCACCACCACCATACTTGCATGGGTATAATAGTGGAAATAATAAATATATATTATTATTATATCATGATAATAATTATGATATATGATACACCATCTACTTCAATACCATTCAACAACGATGGGAATGATATCGTCGTTTGTGCGTATATAAGATATAACGTCTCCCCGCCACAATGAAATTCATTTTCCACATTAATCATTCCAGAATTATTATAAAGTATATAAAATAAATAATAAATAAATATATTAAAAAATAACTCTACTAGATTTATGTATATATATGGGTCATTTACTCACTTCCATTCAATTCAATGAGTAAATTAAAAAAGCGTTGACGTGTACGTATGACCTATTGTCTCCATGAATAGTGTATTCCATTTAATTTATATATCTATTATATATATATATATATTTATATAGTAAGTATATATGATATATAAATAATGTTTTACATTCTATAAGTATGTACATCATGATCTATGTAATAATATAAAGAATAAAAAGTCTAAAAACATACGATAAATAAAACGATTATGACCCAAAACGTTGCTTTAACATGGAATTGACAAATGAAAGAGTAATTTAAAGTTATAATTAAAACATATATTATAACATAAATATTATTATTCTTATGTTACAGGTTAATAATATGTTTAATCCCACTATACATTAGTTTTAGACACATATGGAAGAAATTGAACCTATGGTAAGGGATAACTTTTCCAAGCTCATTTTTATCTAAGATTGTTTATTTGAATGTATTTACTAGGTATACATTTATCATCTATGTCCATGTTTTCTAAAAATGTTTTCATAAAATATTTAATATTATTCTATGTATATTTAATGTAATTTTTACCCCTTACCGTCTCCATGACGCGATGAGATTCATTCACCACATTAACGGTTCAAGAATAATTTTAAAGTATATATAATAAATAATAATGAAATATGGTACATGATAATTCTACTTTATTTATTTATATATATGTTTCATTTAATTTTTTTTCCATTCAATCCAATAAGGAAATGAGAACATCGTTCATGTGTTCGTACGTCCTACCGTCTCCATGAACGGTGTATTCCATTTCATTTATCTATCTATTATATATATATATATTTATATTTATATTTATATACTAACTATATATGATATATAAATCATGATTTATATTTTGGAACAAATAAATAATTATCTATGTAATAATATCAAGAATAACAAGTCCAAACATGTACGATAAATAAAATGATTATTACACAAAACGTTGTGTTAACATGGTATTGACAAATGAACGGGTAATATAAAGTCATATTTAAAACATATATGATATCATAAATATTATTATGGTTTTGTTAAAAATTAATAATATGTTTAAACTCACTATATAGGATTTTTGGGCACATATATATGAAATCAAACCTAAGGTAATGGATAACTTTTCCAATTTCATTTTTATCTGAGATTGTTTATTCATAAGAATTTACTGGGGATATATTTATCATCCATGTCCATATTTTTTAAAATTTCTATAATAAAAAGTTTAATATTATTCTATGTTTATTTAATGTCATTTTTACCCCCTTTTGACTTTTACTACGTGGGTTGGTAGGAATCTTGTTTTTGTTTACCATATGAGGTACTTATTGACTTTTCTAGAAAAAGTATGAGGAGAAAGGTTTTTTAACTTATATGGAATAAATTAATTTTTTTTGGTTTAATTATGTCTATTTTCCATGAAGATTTATCTATCCTATTTCATGAATATTTTCACAAAATTTATTTTCTTTAAAAATTTCATTTAATTTTGAGAAGAGAAAACATTTTTTACAAATAAAGGATATCTCCCTCTGAAAATAAGTTCAATTGTTTTATCAAAATCATTTTCATCTAATATTACATAGGGTTTTGTTTTTATTCATATTATTACATTTATATTATCGTGTTTATGATGGAATTATTTTTATGAAGTCTATTTATCTTATATTTATTATGTTATGATGACATAATGTTTATGAATCCCATTTTATTTCATGGTTCATGCTACGATGTATGATTTATATTTTTGTGGCACATGTATACATGATTTCATTATAAGATGGGTGGGACCTATACCTTAATCCAATTAATCGATTAAAGATTGATATCTCAGGAGATAGACATGATAGTAATGGAAGGTAAATACGACTCAGTAATACATTACTGGAATGACAAGTAAACCCGATTTAGTAATGGACTTTGTCCACTATAATGGTCATGGAAGCAATGTCTTTACTACTTTGTAAATCATATAATGTGCTTAATTTCTTTCCACAATTATATATTTTATTCCAATTCTGTTTTATCAGGGATAATATTCCTTTATAATATAAGCCTTACGTACTGTCATAATTTATTTCATTACTCAATATTTTGATTTTTAAACTTTATGTTACGTTTTTACGTTGATATATTTATGGATCTTTTATGTTCTCCATGTTTACCCTTACTGAGCACCAGAGGTCACCCCTTTTATGTTTTCTTTTCCCTAAGATATATTGAATAAATTTAGGTAGGAAAACAAAGTAGAAGATCATTATGGGATATGTTGAAGATCATTCACCATGTTAGAAGATTATGTTCCAAGTTTTCAAAGACACTAAACTAATATATTCTTTGGGCGTCTGTTTGTGTCATGTATTACGTATTCTGAAAAAGTAATGTAATATCCAAGTATGTCAAGATTGAGTTGTTATATAGGCCATGTCGATCACCCCTATGTTGGTTAGAGGTAAGAGAGGTAGCTATGATGGGACCTTGTCTTGTCCAGGAGACCACTGAGCAGGTGGAGTTGATTCAGAAGAGTATGACTAATACACAATCTCACTAGAAATCTAATGTTGATCAGTAAAGGAAACCATTAGAGTTCTATGTGGGAGATCATTTTTTCTAACAGGTCACACCGAGGTTGGGACACCAGAGTATTAAGAGACATGGTAAACTTTCATATAGATAGGTCGGGCTGTTTGAGGTTTGGGAGAGTGTTGGGCTGCTTGCCTATTGGTTGCAGTTACCTCAAAGGTACCGAGATATGCATGACATCATTCATGTTTCTCAGCTACCACACTACTTTTAAGACCCGTCTATTGTTTCTCAATGTGAGGTGGTTAGTATAGATGTGGATGCATAATTCGAGGAGAACCTTATTTGGATTGTGGATCGTAGCACAAATGTTCTCTATGGATGGTATGTTTCTCTAGTATGAGTTCTATGGAATCACAGACGAGTATATGATAAGACTTTGGAGAGGGTGGCTGACATTCATTCATAATGGCTAGAGTTGTTTAAAGATTCTTCTTCACCACCCTTGGAAGGGTAATTCTGGGATAAATTTCATTGAGGGGGAATGTTTGTAAATACCTAGATCTTTATTTCATGTATGGATCTTTATTTCTGGTTTTTTTAGGAAAAACGAAGGAATTATAATTTTATAAGTACACACTATGAACATATGAGTACACGCCATGCACCAGGGTACCATATACTGTTATGTACTATCCATGTAACGACCGAGTAAATGGTCGTGTGATGACCTGGCTATCCCGCTTATGTTGGGGGCCGATTGAGGATAATACATAGAATGTAAATTTAATGAACATGCCATGTAATTTTATTTTTATTTGATATATCGGATCTGGGTTGCGTCTTATATCAGTAAAGGTCCTCTTATCCCCTTGGTTCATAATAGAGAGTGACAGAACGACTAAGGACTTCAAAACCCTCCCAATTTTCCATCTAACCTCCAATAGAGACACCACCGGGTGCATTGGAATCCCCCTGATGTGTTCTCAATTTCTCTAGAGCCTTTCTTCCTGATTCCTCCTCCCTCATGAGTTATTCAAGTTTGAATGTTTTTCACCTTTTTGTAGATCAATGTCATTATTGGATGATTCAAGGGCCGAAGTTCAAGTGTATTGATCGTACAATATAAAGGTAGGTGGTTTTTTCCTTTTGTTGATTGTATTTGGATTATATATGCAAAAAGTGTAGTATTCCCACATTTGGGGTATTGCATGTTTGTAATATAACCCTATATAATACATTTTATGGTTTGGTTGATTGATAAAGGGGTAATTAATTATGAATAACGTTGTAAAACATGATTATTTCACACCATTGGTGTGTTTTTCTAATTGACTATTTTCTGACCATTTGGTTTATGATACCTATTAGGATTTCCTTTTCTCTATACCTTGTTTGTTAGGATGGAGTTACGATTATATGAGATGCATGTGATACCCATTGGGAAAGTTTTACCAAGGGGAATTTGACTTTGAGAGGTTCCCAAGGTAGGTTCATTTATGTATGTTTTACTGTTATGTGACCTGATATTATTGACTGTGAGAGCTACCAGGTGGTCATTGACCCAGTGTTTTAGACTGTGAGATATAGCCCAAGAGGTTGTTTATAAATTTTTGATAGATTTGAGATAAAGGGTTTTATACTATGATCACTTTCCGTGGTGGTAATTGTAAATAATTACTGTTATGTTAGACCGAAGGGGTTAGACCCTGAGAGATACCCAGAGGGTCATTATTAAATGAATTGTTGTTATGTTAAAAATGGGAGATTAGACTGTGAGAACATTCTAAATGGGTCGTTATTGAATAATTGAATGATTTTGAGGAGTCTGTCAATCCAAAGGAATAGCTTGGAATCGTTCATACTTGATTTTTTAGATGGAATTTTGAGACATCTATTTTGGTACAATTACATATGGGATATAGTGCTTTGCCTAGATCCCATGGATTATATGATTCAGTAGTTTAATAATGAATTATAAATAAATGTAATTGAAACTGTAAGATGGATTATTTTTCAGTACTTCCAGGTTTATTGCTACATTTCTGCGTAATACTTTCTATATATATTCACTAATAATTAGGAACAGATCTTTTGGTGGTTGCATACTAGGATTAATCTCACACCCTACTTGGGCCAGTTTTTTGAACCCAAACAGATTACATAGTTGTATGTACAGATAAGGGCACACACACTTCTTCAACAGGTACATAATTACTGTTTGAGATGGAGAGATTTGGACCAAGCTGAGGCTTCATATGTTGTCATTGTTTACTGATTTTCTGTAATTTGGTTTCAGTATTGTTTTTACATCATTGTGACTTGTTTGGATGCTTCCCTAGACACACTTGACATACATCATTTTTATATGCTTTAGTTTATATATTACTATCAGACTTCCATAGATTACTTTTATTGTATTGTATTAATACTTCAACTATTTTTTACTAATTTCTTTTTGCTATAAATACTCTTCCAATGAGGGAATAGTTTACCTATTATCACAATGTGGCCCTCACAAATAGTTCGTGACCTCTAGCATTTGGTTAAAAGAACTTGAGGTAATGTTACCAAGCACCTCGGGGCGTGGATCATTATTTTGGGTTGTTTTTGTGGAAAAATGAAGGAATAAAAACTTTATAAGTACACACCATGTACTTATGAGTACATGTCGTGTACCTGGGTACCACGTACAACCATGTACTGGCTGAGTACATAGTCGTGTCATGACTTGTCTGACCTACTTATGTTGGGGGCCGACTGAGGATAATACATGACATGCACATTTAATGAACATGCTTTGTACTTTTATTTTTATTTGATATATCATAGTAGACTCACATATTACATATGTAATGTTATTCTTATCCCATTGGTTCATATATGAGAGATACAAAACACCTACAATCATTGAACACCTCCAGATTCTCTGTTTACCTCTGATTCATACATCGTCCTGTGCATTGGAATCCCATTAGTGAGTTCTCAATTCCTAAAGAGCATTTCTTCCCAATTCCTCCACTCTCATTATTTATTCAAGGAATAATGTTTTTAATGTTTTTTATATCAACAACATTCTAGGCCGATTCAAGGGGTAGAATTAAAGAGTATTGATCCTATGACATCAAGGTAGGAGGTTTTTTCCTTTTGTTGATTGCAATTTTATTATATATGATAATAGTTTCATATACCAACATTTGGGGTATTACATGTTTGGAATTTAACCCTGTCTAATACCTCTTATGGTTTGATTGATTGATAATGGGTAATTACTTATGCATAATGTTTTATACCTTGATTATGGGACACCATGAGTGTGTTTTCCTTATGAACTGTTTTTAACAATTTGTTTTAGGATTCCTAATAGGATTTCCTTATTTTTCATACGTTGTTTGTTAGGAAGGAGTTACTGATTATATTATATTCATGTTATACACATTTTGAATGTTTGACCAATGGGAAGTTGACTATGTTATATTCTCTAGGTAGTGTCAGTTTTGTATGTTTTAAAATTATGTGACCTATGGTTATTGACTGTGAGAGATTTCAGGTGGTCATTGACCTAGTGGTTTAGATTGTGGGAGTTAGCCTAGGTGGTGGTTCATAATTGTTTGATAGATTTTAGACTAAGGGGTATAGACGATGAGAGATTACCAAGGTGGTTGTTGTAAATTATTAGTGATATGTTAGACCAAAGGGGTTAGATCGTTAAAGCTACCTAGAGGGTCGTTATGAAATGGATTTTTGTTATGTTAGACTAGGGGATTAGGTTGTGAGAACATTCCCAAAGGGCCGTTATTTAATAATGGAATTATTATGAAGAGTATTCCAAGCCAAAGCACATGCTTGAACTTGGTATTACTTGATTATTTAGATGGTATTCCAAGACATCTATTTTTTTAGTACTACAAATGGGATACATATCTTAAGCTAGATCCCAAGGATTACATGATTCAATAGTTGAATAATTAATATTAAACGGATGTAATTGAAACTGTAGGACTATTTAATTTTGAGTACATAATTGTTTATTTCTTCATTTCTGAATAATACCTACTATATATATATTCACTGACAGTTATGGACAGATCTTTTGGTGGTTACCTACTAGGATTCATCTAACACCCTACTTGGGTCACGTTTGGGACCCAAACAGATTATATAGTTGAAGATATAGATAATGGATAACACCATTATTTATCATGTAATTGATTTATGTTGGAGATAGAGAGCATGTGACCAAGATGAGGCTTCTGATGATATTGGGGATTTATTATTTTCTTTAATTTGGATTCAGTATTTTATTTCTAGAATTTTTACATGTTTTTCTTATTTCCTAGACACATGTGACATATATCATTTATATATTCTGTATTTTTTATATTACTATTAGTCTTATGGTGTTTACTTTTTTTATGGTATTATTACTTCCTTCATTGTTTACTAATTTCTTTCAGATAGGTATACTTTGCCAATGAAGGCATAGTTTCTCCATTATACATTATATCCCTCACTACAGGTCAACAACCTCTGGAGTTTGGGTAAATGCGCTTGAGATCATTTGACCAACTGGGTTCGGGGCACCTTTGGGAGGCACCTAGAACAAAGACCTTACAATAAAAAAGTTATAAATTTGAGAAATACGTATAAATAATATACAATTAAAATTTGATAATATGATAGAAAAAAGGAGAAAATAAATAGGAAAGGTAACAAAAATTTAATGGGGCTGGTTTAGAAGATCCTTTTTATATGATAAAACACTTTGGATAAAACACAAACTATTAAAATGATAATAAAACCTTATTTTAAAAGTGGGAAACAATAAATATTATAATAGTAAAAGATAAAATATTTTTGGGTTCCCAAATATAAAATGATGACATTGGTAGGAATGGAAAATTTGAACATAGAGATGAAAAATACATTATAAATGATGAATATTAATATTAAAAATGTCATTATTTTAGGAATAAATAAACCAACAAATATTTTTCTTAAAATAGGAAATTATCCAATATAAAACAGTGAATTTATGTTGTAAAATAGAGAAACATAAAAAATATGTGAACCTCGAAAGGAATAGTTATGAAAGATATCTCAAGAAGCTAATGGAATGAAAATCGTGTCAACACACAACTTCTGACTCCATTATATTTGATATATAAAATCTATAAAGGAATAGAATGATTTGGATTTCATATCCATTTTATGTCAATTAAAATTTCATTAAAAAACAACTAATGATAATTTTTACATCAAAAAGGTAACAAGTGGTGAATATAAATCATATCTTAATGAATAAAAATATATATGGGAAAACCCTTACCTTGTGTCCATATTGTCTCTTCACATACACTTAACTACCCAAAAAATTAAATCATGTTTATTAAAAACAATTTGAATAACCTTTTTCACAAATATGTTATTTTCTAATTTCTATTTATTACCATGAGTTATTAATTTATTAAATAGTTTTCTCTTACGTCGATTACTTGATGTGGTTTGATAAATTTCTCTAAAAATTCATCAATATATTGACTATAGACACATGTGTTTTAAAATTGATTCTTAACATCTATAATTTTACATTTGTATTTATTTTTATATTCCTTTATCAAAAAAATTATATAGTTTCTTATGTTTTTGAAAATAGATCCAAACTAAGAATGGTTCCTTGATATGTTCATTTATGGTTATTAAGATTACTATGAATTCTTGTTATAAATATCACTTATATAATATACAATATTATCATTCTAGGATATTAATAGATTCATAAATATCATTTTTTTATATTAAATATAATTTTTAAATTTATCCATATTTTTTTTGTAATGTGAAATGAAATACATCATTCCATGGAGGTGGTAGTCTGCATGTACATAGAAAAAATGTTCACATTTTTTGAGAATGATAGGAAGGTAGAAATATCATTTAAAAATATAAATAAGTCTATAAATATTATATTTTCACATTAATTATCTCTTTTAGATCAGCCATGTAACAAGGCTATGAGTACACTATTCCTGGAGGAGGTAGTCTGGACATATACATGGCGACGTATTAATTTTCTAAATAGTTATAGGGGAAGGTAATAAAGTAATATTTTATTTGTATAATATAATTTAAGCATATTAATAATACTAATTTTATCATATTTTCATTGATATAATGGATTTTCAAGGGAAATAGAAAAAAATTATTAAGAGATCATGGTTGAGAACACTACCTCTTCTTTGGGATGTTCTGCCCTTGGTAACACCTTAAGGATAATTAGCTTGGTGTTTTTGAAAGGAAATGGATTATAGGACATATGTAGAGTTTATGATTGAATAGGGTAGTGTTTTGTGGGATTAATTCTTTCAATTGAGTGTAGAAATGGTGTGGAAGTAAGGTCCTTTTATAGGTGTTGGGAATGAAGTTTTGGTAAATATAAAATTTTAATATAAAGGGAGAAAACATTTCATATTGAATGTAGATTCAAATAAGAAAATAATGCAGTGAAGATAATATTTGGTTTATCCAAACTGAAAATAATAATTTTACGATATGTTTTTAAAAATTGTTTCTGTCTTTAAAACATGGTTAAACTCATTTTACCTTTATTTATATTTATCGTGGTGACTATATATTTAACCTGAGTAACCAATTTTTATGAAAAAAATTAAAATAAAGTTATTACGTAATTTGGAAATTATTTTTAAAAAATATGAAATGTGTTCTATCAAATAAAATTCCTAATAGTGAAATAAGTTAATTACAATTTCATCATATATTATGAGTATATACTATTTTTAGAAAAAGTGTATTTTATGAAACAAAATAATTTATAGGATAAAATATAATCGTTTTTTACTTATATGGAATTAATTGATTCATTATTACAAAAATAAGAGTACTTCGGCTTTGAAATGTAGTGAAAAATGAATTCTACATTGTATAATAATTTTTAAAATAAAACAATAAAAATATTTTTTATTAAAATAAAATACTACACATGATTCTAAAATTTAAACATGAGTTCTCAAAATTCGATATAGTATTTCTAAATCATTTTCCTCCATAAAAAAGATTTCATTTAATTAAAATTGGTTGAGATGAGTTTTAATTAATGATAAAATCGTTAAAATGTAAAAATTGAAATGTTATTAATTTAAATTATATTTTTTACTATTCACTCAAAAATAAACTATTTCAGAAAAATTCAAAAAATTCTCTGTATAAAAATTCTGAAATTTATAATTAAACAATTATATCGATTTCATCATATTCACGTTCTAAAATTTATCTAAATAAAAATATAATGAAATATTTTTTCATTGGAAAACAATTTTTTTAATTTAAATCATTCTCTATATTATTTCCTTTTAGTAACAAAATAGATTAATTTTATACAACCTGAGTAATAAAATATATATAATATATTTTTTTTGTAAAAATAATGTACAAAAGAATCAATTTTACAATAAAAATTATGAAACAAATGTCATCATTAATTTTATCAAAGCATTAGTAAATAAAAATTCATTATCAATAAAATTAAAAATGAGAAACATGTAAAATACTTAGGATAAATAAATTATTTTATTAATAGTTACATGTTTATATTATTATAATTTACATTTACATATCCCTAGAATTTATCCATGTAATATCAAAGTATAAGGTAATCATTAGTGGAAGTCAATGGTGGTGATTCCTCTATCACTAATGTCACGAAAAGTTCCATGAGATCCTATCACATATGTTTTCAATCATACTATAATTTTTCAATTTTGGATTGAGATTATTCTAGGAAAAACCCAAGTGAATCATCCACATTTTCTAGCTCATATAAATGATCATTATAATGGTTACATCGGAAACTAGATTCCATTTCTCTTTTTTTGTTTGAGGATTTCAAAATATTATAACTTCCATTTATACCTTCTAATTTAAAAGATATATTATATTGGTAAAATTTAGTTATTTTATTTGAATGTATCATCATTTCAATTTATTTTTACATTTTTGTGTGAAACAATCTATTTAACACATTAGATTTTAAAGGAAAAAACATAGTTAAATATTGGGGTCTAGTAATCATAGACTCCAATATAACTTCTCCCATAATTGTATAAATAAGTTATCATAAATAATAGAGTATGATTCCTTACATGACCATATTTCAAAAACACCTCTAAAATAGATCATTATTGTGGGGTAGTGAAATTCAATAATCATTGTTCCCAATTAAATTATTATCACTAAATAGTGAAATTATAGATAATGATATGATATTATCTATTGTTTTCTTCTATAGTAACCTATATATATCAATGATTAAAAAATGAAAAGTTTAAACAACTAATATGATGTCAACAGATTATCTAAACTGAAATATCGATTCTATCATATATAGGATTTTTTAAATCTTCATATAATCAATCCCCTTATTTACATTCATATTTATTTAAATATAACACACATACAATTTCAATAACCTAATATCTATTTAGTATCCTTAAACATGGATTTGTTTTTAATTCATCTAGAATCATCAAAACATCAGAATTATGGCTTAATGTTTTATTTAAACCTGAATTTATAATTATGAATCTAAAATAATGATTTAATCTAATGTCATAACTAATTTATAACCCTCATAAAATATAAACTATATGTAAGTAACTTATCAAAGGTAAAATAGTGGGAATTATTTCCACTAAATATCAAATAAAAATTTATCATATTGGTGTTTTATCACTCCTAATATTTTGAAATTATAGTACTAGTAAATATATATCAAATAATTCAAGAGTGTTTATGATTATAAACATAGATATACATGCTTTAATAAGGGAAGTGATTAACTATCTGAGTAATAAAAAATCAAACATCCTTTTTTGTTTCCAATTTACAAGATCTCTCATCCCATCTACTTATATTTATCAACCTAATGTAATTATTCATTCCAATTAATGATCCATATGCCAAAAATATTTATCTCATCAGTAATGTGTCGTGACTCGTCCTCTAGTGCCCATGATGTGACTATCCCAAGCCCACCTTCCATAGGCCAGTGGCTAGTGACTAGCACCAGAAAGGAATATCCCAAATATGGGAATGCATTTCCATTTTACCATACATGAACACATTTCAAGAACACAAAAAAACAACTACATAGACTAGAACACAACTAGATATAACCACAAAGTAAACTGCTATAATAAAAAGAATGAATAATGTAAAGGGGCCGGAATACAAGGCCAACTGAAAAAGTACAAGTACAACTAAAAAGTAAAAATTCAACTAAAAGGTACTAAACAGCTCATGGATCGTCCACCACAAATCCTACCAGAAGGGTAGGTACAGATCTTCTCTATAGTACTCCACGTCCAATTGTCTCCTTCACGTCACATCACACCGAATGTCCACCACTGAGCACCGTCTAGTCATGTATCCCTCAGCCTCAATCAATGTTATACGTCATCTACACAAGAAACAAAAAGGTGCAGGAGAAGTACATGTAGGGGTGAGTATAACGATACTCAGTAGAGATCCCGAGACCCTATAGGACATCTAAAGCTCCACAAAGTAAAACCACAAATCAAGACATCAACTCTACTTAGGTATATGCCTATACATACACCCATGTTATCAAGATATACACATCTCATACATGAGGGAAGAATACAACACAGTTAACCCCACGAAGGTAACACCACGAAAGTCAAGGTACTACACCTGTATCACCAGGAAGATAGTACCACGAAGGTAAAAGCACCACACAAGTATCATGACGAAGATAGTACCACGAAGGTAAAATTACGACACAGGTATCACCACAAAGGTAGTGCCGCAAAGGTAAAAGTACCACACATGTATCACCAGGACAATAGTAACATGAAGGTAAATTCCTTAGTTCAAACAGAGTCTCATATAAAACTATGTATTAGTGATGTATAGAAGTACAGATGATTATCCATGAAGCTAGATCATCTTTTTCTGTCAAGAGGAACTGCAGCGGACCATAAGAAATCTGACCCACACGGGATTGATAGGTACTAACCCCCGCAATGGACCACATAGGATCCAACAATCCTGGAGTCAATAGGTACTAACCTATGTTAACCCACATAGGATCGAAACCACAGAGTATCAGAATGCACTGAACCACGTAGGATCACTGAGCACTGACCCACCCAGGATCTGACCCACACAGGATCGTTATACGCTGACCCACACAGAATCGTTGAGCACTGACCCACACAAGATCGGTATATTCTGACCCACAAAGGATCACTGAGCGCTGACCCACACAGGATCGATTGGTACTAACCCTTGAAATGACCCAAACAGGATCCGACCTACCTAGATTTGATAGGCAAACATCCTCTGTATGATCCGTCTCCAAACTCCACCTCACTTCCAGCCACTGGATTCCTCACCCCTGGTGCGCTCGTGTTCTGTAAAATCTATCCCTTGAGGTATTGGACATACCTCTACCTCTATGATGTCCCACGTAGAAGTACCCCAAAGGTATGTCATGTCAAAAGGGACCAAATGCAATAGACAACACGTCATTCAGATGATCTGTCTATAATTTTTTTTTGTTTCCTCTATGAGGGCCTGGTTGGATTCAGGGATCGATCCAACCCTGATGTACTCCATCATTATCCCAATCTCATGTGGAGTATAATAAAGGACCATCTCGATCCAAGGATTCTATTTCCATATATGGTTTGTCAAACGGATGCCCAGTTCTCAAGATTTGGACACAGAGGCCAAACATGGTCCATATAGTCCTGGGTCTAGTCTGACACGACCTGGTCCGGGTCCCGCCTAGTTGTCCTAGGACTCAGCGGGCTCGGACTGCAGGGCCACGGTCAGGACCGACCCATGAAGGGGAAGGCCCGGCCTGCTGGGCATAACCCGGCCCACGGTGCGACCCACGGTGGGTAGGCGGTCTGCACGAGCTAGCACCGAAGGGGAGTGACCCATTCCACTCAGAAGACAAAACGACATTGCTATTAGGTGCTTCTAAGTCACGGTGGGACCAGAGCGGGTCCCACCATTCCTCTTTCATCGGCCATCTCTTCGGCCTCCGTCACGGCCTGGTGGCCATGGCCTCCTGCTCCACTGGCGGAGCGGACGCGTGTCGCTGCTCTGCCATGCTGCCGGTCGGACGCCAGATGCTGCCCTACTCCGTCGCGGCCGACGGACTGCGAACTCCTACTAATCTGACGGCGCGGACGCGCTCCACCCTACCTTCCTCACGACTGGCCGGGTGCCAACCTCCACCTTCATCCTTGATCCATTGCAGCTTCATTCCAAGCCCGAAATTTTTTTCATTCACATATTCACGATCCTCGAGTCGAGGGCACCACGTCCATATTTCGCGCTTGGAAAAACATTGTGTTTCCAGGGTCAGTAATTATTTGGCATCGAGGAATGCATGAAGAACGCACGATGAATGATGGAAAATGGGGAAAGGAATGTGTGGGAAAATGTCCATGTTAGTTTGGCCATCATCATTTTGAATTCAGAATATGAATAATTATCAAATATTTTCAATAATAATTCAAAATAAAACCCCTATATAAATCGTCCATTGGAGATGTCGTGGGAAAGAAGATGACATCGTTGAAGGGGATGCCGACGTTCGTCACTCCCGCAACACATTTCTGATCCGGGCTCGTGCATCATCCTCATTCTTCATTGGGTGTGGTTCTTTGTTGGAGGATTCTCCAGCCCAGTACTCCTCTCCCTTTCGCCAATGGGAATACAACCCATAAGAAGAGTTAATAAAATAACTCTTCAATAACAAGTGGGGTTATTAATTCAAGATTAATGTATCCTATTAATTAAAGAGAAAATTGGTTACACATTTTGTGTAACTGAGCATTTAATTTCCATCATTAAATGCCCGACCACCCTCATGTGGTCCCCACCATTATGATTTAAATGGGAGGTTTTAAAAAATAAAATAAAAGTTAATTATTTTATTTTATTATTTGACCAACCCTCCCACAAAATTCCAAAAAACTTAATCCTACCCTCAGCCTACCATGGTCAAGGTAATGTTCTGCTTAAGTGAATATCGACACTACGAGTTCAACATTGTCCTTGGATTTCAATTCCGAGCACCGGTTCAAACGTTACAAAACGCAACTCCTACGTTTAGTGAACACACCTAAAAAAGGTTTGAAAAACTATTTATAGTCACCCTTGACCTGTTCCGATCAATATTAGGATCTTACTAAGTGAAACATGCCCCAAAGAACCCAAAATTACTCTCGGATTTCAATACGAGTTACTGTTTAAAAGTTATGGATTCTAAAATAAAATAATTTTCACTTTATTATTTTATTTAAGCCCAAAACTAACTTTCACTAGTGGCCTACGCCGGCCAATGTTAATTTTTTCCTAAAGAAAGCATACCCTCTCATGTTCAGTAGTGGTCTCAGATTTAAAATCCCAGTTACCATTTGTGAGTTATATGCATTTGAAAAATAAAATAACTTTATTTAATTTTTTTATTTACGGTTATTCCATTTTTGGGTTTTATCATAGGGGGGCCCGCGCTGACTAAACTTAAGTAACTCCTATGGTAAACAAGACATCATGAGCCCAATGGTTCCCTTATATTTCTAATCTGAGTAACCGTTTAATATTTATTTAACATTTTCAGTAAAACAACTTACTCGCGTTAATTGAAGCTTAAAAAAAGCATCGATGGTTCATTCCAGGCACTCTGGGCCTCGGAATCGTGCGTCGCCATATTTTCCTATCTCAAAATAATTCAGTATAATTAAATAAATTATAAAAAATTTATGGGATGTAACATTCTTACCACCATAGGGATTTATGTCCCCAAAAGTCACAATATACACTACTGGGAAGCTGGGTTTTCCCAACGCTTGTATGCCAATGGTTCAACAGAACCGTTGGTATAGGGGTATAAAACAAGTATTTCCCAATAGTTTGAAGAAACCGTTCAGAAATCTAAAAGTTTTTCTCCCTTTCCCAACAGTTTGTAGAAACTGTTGGTAAAGGCCATGGCTTAGGAAGGCTTTCCCAACGGTTTGTGTAAACTGTTGGTATAGCTCACCATTCACAATGGTTGTTTAAAACAGTTGGGAAAATTTTCCCCTAAAATTCCAGCAAACCCGATATCCCATCCACACGAACGAACTGCTAATGTTGAGACCTTAGATCTCTCTTTCTTGGAAAATCATTCCACCAGATCCATATTCAATCAAAAAGTTGTTTTGTTCTAAACTTTAAATCTGTAAGTAGTACGTTATGTTTAATGTTTTTCATCTAATTTTTTTTCTGTTTTGATTTGGCTTAAACCTAAGGTTCGTACAGTATGGTATACCCAACAATTTCAATTGGATTTGTTATTTGTTTTCTGTTTTTGTTTTTGTGTCATGTGTGAATCAATTTTTTGTTCTGTTTTTGTTTTCGGTTTTTGTTCTGGTGGGAGGTGCTAGGGGTACTGTAGGTGGGGGGAGGGGGTGTGCTGGTGGGGTGTTTAGGTGGGGGGAGGGAGTGTGCTGGTGGGGTGTTGAGGTGGGGGGTTGTACAGGTGGTGGTGGGGGTGGGTTGTGTAGGTGGGGGTGGGGGAGGGTTGGGTTGTGCAGGTGGGGGTGCAAGTGGAGGGGGGTTGTTGTTCAAGTGGGTGGGGTGGAGGGGAGTGTGCAGGTTGGGGGTGGGGGGGGGGGGGTGGGCTGGGCAGGTCAGAGTCTGTTGGGGGGGGTGAGGTGGGGGTTGTACAGGTGGGGGGTGGGGGTGGGTTGGGCAGGTGGGGTGGGGGAGGTGGGGATGTTCAAGTGGGGGGGGGGGGGATGGGCAGGTGGGAGTCTATTGGGAGTTAGGTGGGGGGTAAGGTGTACAGGTGGTGGTGGGGGGAGGGGGCTATGCAGGTGGGGGTGGGGGGAGGGGGGTTGTGTAAGTGGTGGGGGGGGTAGGTGGGGGGTGGCTGTGAAAGTGGGTGGGGGGAGGGTAGTGTTTAGGTTGGGGGTGGGCTGGGCAGGTCGGAGTATGTTGGTGGTGAGGTGGTGGGTGTACAGGTGGGGGTGGGGGTGGGGTGGGGGGAGGGGGGTTGTGCAGGTGGGGGTGGGGTTGTGCAATGGGTGGATGGGAGGGGGTTGTGCAGGTGGGGGTGGGGAGGGGGGGGTTGTATAAGTGGGGTGCATGTTTGGGGGGGGGTTATGCAGTCGGTGGATGGTAGGGGGGTTGTTCAAGGGGAGTCTGTTGGGGGTGAGGTGGGGAGGGGGTGTGTGCAGGTGGGAAGTCATCACTTCCATAGTTCACTAATAAGCACGGGAAATTCATCACTTCTAGAGATTTGGATAGTTTTGAGGCCTCTTTGGTTTTCATTCTTGTCTAGTCATCTTGATGAGTAAGGAATCACATGATCTAAAAGTAACATCAACTATACTATAAAGGATGAATTCCTTCTCCCACAACACATTTTTCTGGAAATAATATATCCTTGGAAGTTTGTGGGAGCCTTTTAGAATCCAATGCCCCAACATTTTCCCAATTGAAAACATATTACCATCATGTTATCATGTCACTAATCCTACCAAATTGGATTTTCACTTAAAAATAATATTATAATCCTTAACACCCATATTTTTATTTTCATAACATGAATGACAACCCAATTAAATATCATAGCTCTCAGTCACACCCCTGTGGACAGCACACCCACCCCCTGGACACCCCCAACCCCCTGGACAGCCCTGTCACCCTCGTGGACAGTCCGCCCACCCCCCTGGACCCCTTGTACCCCCCTGGACAACCCCGCCACCCCCGTGGAAACCCTGCCCACCCCCTGGAAACCCCCTACTCCCTGGACAGACCCCCAACCCCGTGGACAGCCCGCCCACCCCGTGGACACTCCCCCCACCCCCCGGACACCCCTACCCCTGGACACCTTGTACCCCTGGAAGGCCCCCCCACCCCCACCCCCGTGGATAGTCCGCCCACCCCCCTAGACACCCCCTCCCCCTAGACAGCCCCACCACCCTCGTGGACAGCCCGCCCACACCCTGGACACCCCGTACCCCGGGACAACCCCGCCACCCCCCGTGGACAGCCCGCCCCCGATTACACAGAAGCAAATAACTCTGCATTTCCCCCGATTTCCAGAAGCCCCCGTACAGGTGAACCCTATCCTAAGATCTTCCATCTGATCGGCTAAAACTTCCCCATCCGGGTTAGAATCCTTCAACCTCTGCCCAAATACAGACATAGAATCCCTCATTGTGGTAATTGACATGGTTGAGGTAGTGGGGTAGGTGGTTATCCTGTTTTTAGTGGGGTGATATGGTACTTTCTGTGGACTTTAGTTTGGGTGTTATGACATGTACTAAATTTTTACAATATTTCCATTTTTTAGAATCAATAACTTATTTAAAAAACTATCTTTACACATTTTGAATCTTTCATGAAAATCCTCCACTTTGTAATATCTTGAACAATGATTCATCAGGTCTATGGTGTCTTCTTGGTATGTGATAAATGAAAAAATTACAAAACACATCTCACCTCAAATATAGGCACACATAACTGAATTAATTAGTATATCTTTACATTGTTTTAATAGTTCACTACATCAACTAGAAACTCCTTCTTTTATCGTTTACTTAAATTTATTTTCTATTAAAGTTCAATCCTATTGAATTTTTTATGACAAAATTACTTATATAAATTCTTTTTACAGATTGGACAGAAGTTGGATGTATGAAACCGATTAGATCTCAAGCGATTGTCAAAACAATTTGGAGAGTTTTATAGATTTTCCATTTCACAATGCTTCAGATAGTGGTCGCATACACTGCCCATGTTCCAATTGTGTTGGTAAACCTTTGTTGAGCTGTGAAGAACTCAGCTACCACATAACCAAAAATGGTTTTCAAGAAAACTACTTTGTGTGGTATCACAATGGAGATAAAATGAAATCTCAAATTGGTGATGATCGAAATGAAAGGACTGGAATGGAGAATTTGTTATTTGATTGGTTTCCATTTATTCGTCATCATGAAAAAGAAAGGATTTCAACTCAAGAAGACTTCGGTATGAGGACAACTGAGGCATCTAGTTAAAATGATGATACTTATAGGGTGAAAAAATTGAAAGATGCTTCCACGACTCCAGTATATTGAAAATGAGATAAAATGAAAAAGATGGAATTTTTAATCTGATTGTTTCATGGGAAAACTATGTATTTGATTTCTAATACATAAATCGATTACATTCTTACCCTCTTGAAGTATTTGATGCAGATATTCCCTCAAACAACTATATGGAATGGAAGTTAGTTGAGGAACTTGGATTCTCAAGAAACAAAATTCATTCTTTCCCGAAAGATTTCAGTTTATTCTGAGAGGAAACCACTAAACGAAATGATTGTATAAAATGTGGCACATCCCGCTGGAAGTCAAAATCTGATGGAACACCATCCTGCATTCCACAAAAAGTAATTTGGCACATTCCATCGATCCCCAAACTCCATAATCTTTTTATACCTGATGACCTATCAATAAAAATGAGATGGCATGATACCAAGAGAAGGAAGTCTAATGATGAGTTGGTTCATCCTGCAGATGGATTTGCATGGAAGATATTTGATGCTCGACAACTTGATTTTGCAGCTGACGTGCGTAAAGTGAGGATGGGTCTTTCATGCGACGGTTTTAATCTGTTTGGGAAGATGCTTACTTCGCACAACACATGGACAGTTTTTATACACATGTATAATCATCCCCCATGGTTGTGTATGAAAAAACCTTTCACTTTCATGAGTATACTCATATCTGGTACTTCTGATCCCGGCATTGATATTGATGTCTACATTCAAACTTTAATAAAATAGTTGAAACTTCTTTGGGATGTGGGTGTGTGCACATACGATGCATCTTCGAAAGACATATTACATATGTGTGCTGCACTTATGTGGACGATCAATGATTTTCCGGCTTATGCAATGATGTCTGGATGGAGCACAAAGGGAAAATTGTCATGTCAAGATTGTATGAAGAATACACGATCCAGAAGACTGAAACATCGCTGTAGTTCCAGTTTTATGGGACATCGAAGATTCTTTCCAAAGGATCATCCATATAGAATGAATCGCCGAATATTTGATAATACCATAGATACCAATGATCCACCTCAGCATATGTTTGGAACTGACGTGCTTAATGAATTGAAAGATTTTAGTTTTTCGTTTGGGAAGGGTCAAATGAAGTCTGGAAAGAGAAATAATGTTTCCACTGAAACCTGTTACAATTGGAGGAAGAGGAGTATCTTTTTTGATTTCCCTTCTTGATCAACCAATTTGTTACGTCATTGCTTAGACGTAATGCATATTGAATGGAATATATGATAAATGTTGCTTTTGGCTCTTCTAAATGTCAAGGGGAAGTCAAAAGATGATTTATGATCTCGGCGTGACTTGGTGGATTGCGGCATCAGACGAGAATTACATTTTGTGCGTATCAGTGAAAATAAATGGCAAATTCCATGTGATTATTATGTGATGAAACCTTTGGAAAAAACAAGTTTTTTATGTACTAGAGACAATTAGAGTTCTTGATGGCTATTCAAGCAACATATCTAAACGGGTCAACAGGAGAGAGTTGAACCTAAAATTTTTGAAGACTCATGATTATCACGTTCTACTGCATGAGTTGATTCAAATAGAAATCCGTCATCTTTTATCCAATAATGTAAGGGTGGTAGTTATTCGGTTTTTCCATTTTTTAGAGATCTTTGAGCTAAGAATTTGTCCAAGCCTTTCTTGCAAAAAATTTTGACAGATGCCCCATTAATTTTGTGTAAGTTGGAGAAAATATTTCCTCCATCATTTTTCACATGCATGCTGCATCTGGATGTCTATATTCCCACTGAAATACTTCTCAGAGGACCTATTTCTTTTCATTGTATGTATCCAACTGAAAGAAATATGTTCACATTAAAGTCTTATGTCCGAAACACAAATCATCCCGAAGGTTCTATCATGAACGGTTACTTGGCTCAAGAATGTATGTATTTCTGGTTGATGTATTTTTCTGATCTTACTACAAGATTGAACAGACCAATGAGAAATGAATAAGAATAGTATGAGAAAATTGAACCTAGTTTTCCATCACTTCCTCAAACAAGAGGAATTCCTAGATCATATACATTGAAGGCATTAAGCCATGAAGAGCGGGAGATGGCACATCGCACAGTTTTGTTCAACCGTGATTTGTTCGATGACTATATCAGGTAACTAAATTGATTATGTATATCTTAAATATATATCTGTTAAACTATTCATATTTTTTATCTACATGGAACATAAAACAGTGATAAATAGGAAGCATAGTTCTTTATCTTTGATAAGGAGAGATAATTTGGATAGAAATAAGTATTTTTATTGGTTAAAATTGAAGGTATAAAAAATTAATGTTTAAAATAATTATATCAATGTTTAATTAAGTTTAATAGTGATTTATATTGCAGGTATTGAGTTTGTCAGCTGACTCTGTCTTTGAGGAAATAAGAGCTTTGGATTTTGGTCCTAATACCGTGGTTCATGACTATAAATCAATTGTTATCAATGGGTACAAATTTATTGTCACTGAATGATCAAAGAACAGGAGAACACAACCTGATGGTGTTATGGTTACTTCCACAACAGATTGTTATGCCAGTGCATCAGATAGCTAAATTACCAATGAATCTCCCTATTCCCTCATATATTTAGTTTTTTGGGTTACACATTAGTTTTCTTTTTCTAATTAATTACATATTTGTTTTCAAAAGCAGTAAATGAATCCAATTGATGAGAGACGAAGGAAAAAAATGATGGAGAACAATCGTCAAATGATGAAGTTGGGAATTCCATCATTATTTCCTGTAGTGAGTACTTTATTTCAAATTGATATATATAAAGAATATATAATGTCATGTGATTATTCTTTTTGTAAATTTTTTTATAGGATCCAGCTATACGTCGATATTTTTTCGACGAAGAGCCTAGTACTGGTCCTAGTACTCAGGCTGGTGGTATGAGGAGGGTTTTCACCAGTGGTGGACGAGCAGCTACACGTACCTGACTAGACCCTGCCCCTCCCACTGACATGTCATCCTTCCCACATTCTGATCCCGATGTGTCGTTTGGGACACACGAAATATTTAGGTCTCCCATTTTTTCGCTACCTTCTGCATCTTCTGGCCCATCATTTTCACATCCTATGATGATTCCCACTCCCCAGTCAGCATCTGGTCAGACAGTAGTCCCATCTAATTTTCCTTCTACTTCTATCTCTTTGAGCTTCTATATTCCATCGTCTTCGACTCCTGTTCCACCATAGGGTTTTCCATCAGTTTCTGTGGATCCAGCAGCGCTCAGGGATCAGACCGGCCCAAGTATATTTATATAAACCTAACAATTTTTTATAGCAATATTTATTTTCATTATAACATGTTTGGATAAAATATTTTTTTTTCTTTCATGACATATACATCTACTGACAGGAGGCATGGTTGAGGTCATACACATAGGCGTTCGGTGTGGAACCGCCACACACAGGTTATGGTGGATTATAACGAAGACAACCAAATGGTTGAGAAAATAGGGGAGCAATGTCGGAGTTTTTTGGCGACGCTTGCCAAATACCCCGACATTATTCCCGTCAGCCCGCTATCGTGGAGAAATTTTCCACATGAGGTGAAGGATAGAGCATGGGTAGAGATATGGGTAAAAAAATATGTTATATTTAATGCCATGAATTATTTTTTTTATTTATATGAATTAATATTTTGATTTTAGCTTTGATTTAATTTTCCCTATGGTGAGGGTGCACGACCGGAACGTCTAAAGGATTTAGGTGAGCTTTGGAGACACTACAAGAATGAGTTTTATATTGGCTGTGTTTCTAGAGGTGGCACTGAGTTAGAGGCGGCACTAGTGGTGGATGATTGTCATACAGAGCAGTATCGTCAGATGACTACTCATTGGACGAGTACCCAGTTTAAGGTATAAATAACATTTGAATTATTTAAAAAATAAATTTCATGTTTTGCATTAATAATATCTGTTTCAATCTTTAATTTTATTTAGGAATCATCTAAAAAAATAAAAATAACATTGATGCAAAAAAATACCTCAACACACTGGGATGCACTACGATGCCTGATAATGAGAGGAAGCAGGTATGAAAATTGTTTATAAGTTTTATTTACGACTTACACATCCTTTGGTTTCCTAAACTATTTTATAGTTTGATAAAGTTTTCATATAACTTTAGTTTTTAATGTCATTATAGAGGAAAATACAAAATATTGAAGGATGTGTGCCTTGAGAAAAACTGTTTTGCTCAAGTAGATGGAAAACGGATGGAAGTGTTGTCAACAAAGCGACTCAGCAGCAGATTGTATGTTTTAATCTATTGAATTTATATTTTAAAATTTATTTTTTAACTTAATGATATATTTATATTTGTAATAGGATACTTTAGAGGCCCTTGATTCCCAAGAACTAGAAAATTTTGGGCCAACAGATCACTTACATCAGGTGTTGGGAGAGGAGCATTCTGGCAGAGTACTCTACCGACCTAGGAAAGCCCCGATGAGGTATTGGCCCTCCTCAGGTACGAGCTGTAGTGCCACCGAGCTACGCAAAGTTAGGGAATAGGCAGAACAGGCTGAGAAAAGGGCCACAGAGATGGCAGAACAATCTACTAGAGAAAACAACGCGTTTATGAAATTTTTTGAAGTTCTACATCCTACACTTCTAGCAGAGTCCATCCCAGCTTTTGATGAGCATATTTCCTCGATACGTACTATATACGGTGCACCAGGTGGCAGTTATAGTGGTGGTCTGGACGATGTACAGATTAACGATGATGATGGCAAGGAGTCTGATGGGGAAGAGGAGGGAGAGGAGGAGGGCGAGGCGGGTGGTGAGGGTGAGGAGGAGGGTGAGGACAAGGAGGAGGACGAGGGCGAGGAGGGCGAGGATGATGATGGGGATGAGGAAGAGCGTGACGATGATGGTGATGGTGATGTGGGACAAGTTGATCCGTTACATTTTTGATTGATATTACTGAGATTTGATATTTAATCTATTCTAGTTGTTGGTTTTATCTGGATTCGTAGTATAGTATTGGAGTTGACTTATTTTTATATATTATCTGTTTTTATGGATGTTGTTGTCTTTTAGTGGTTGTGTGTTTGGGAACCCCCCTCCTTCCTAGACCCTGGACAACCCCCCACCCTCCTCCCTGGACCCCAGACAGCCTCGCCGAACAGCCCCCCGGACAGCCCCCCCCCCCCCCCCACCCTCTTCCTTGGACCACAGACAACCCCCCGAACAACCCCGGACAGCCCCCGAACATCCCCCCAGACAGCCCCCCCCCCCACCCTCCTCCCAAGACCCCGTACATCCCCCCAGACTACCCCCCAGACAGACCCCCGGACTACCCTCCAGACAGCCCCCTAGACAGCCCCCCACACTCTTCCTTAGACCCCAGAAACCCCCCTAAAACCCCCGGACAACCCCCAGACAGCCCGCCGAACAGCCCCCCGGACAGCCCCCCCCCCCCCCCACCATCCTCCCGGGACCCCGGACAACCCCCCAAACAGCCCCCTAGACAGTCCCCCCGGACAGCCCCACCCTCTTCCATGGACCCCAGACAACCCCCCGAACATCCCCGGACATCCCCCAGACAGCCCCTCCCCCCCCCCCCCCGAACAGCACCCCAGACAGCCACCCCACCCTCCTTCTTGGACCCCGGACACCCCCCCAAACACCCCCCGGACAGCTCGCCGCACAACCCCCCCACCCTCCTCCCTGGACTTCGGACAGCCCCCCGGACATCCCTCTTGGACATCCACCCAGACAGCCCCCACCCTCTTCCTTGGACCTCGGACAACCCCCCACACAGCCCCCCCCCCCCCCACCATCCTCCTTGGTCCCCAGACAGCCCCCCGGACACCCACCGGATAGCCCCCGGACAACCCCACCGGACAACCCCCACCCTCCTTGATTTCATTTAATACTAGAAAATCTATAATATTTATTTTATTTATTTTCATCATGATAATAAATGTAAATTACATCTACACATATAATCAATATCATAGATACTTCGTATGTTATAAAAGAGATGTATTCATTGGGCATGACATTGTTAGCTCTGAAATGTTTCATAGCATTATAAACTAAAATCTAATCCATACTAAGAATGATATAAAAATATTTTATATAAATATCCACAAAATTTTAAGTAAATACCATTCCACTAGTAGACAGATGAGGATTCCCATAAAATGGAAAACATTTCAAGTACATATGGAAAACCAACCAAAAGAATTTGGTTTCCGTTGAAACATTAGGAGAACGATCCATGGGTCATATTTTTTGTGTACGAATCAACCACGCCTTAATCTGAGGCGTGGTGTGGCCACAGCCACTCAAAGTGTCTGTATTTTGTTTCAAAAGGACGTCATTTTAATTGAAAAACATCAACTGGCATATGGAAAACTGACCTAATGCATTCGGATTGTGTCGATACATTATCACAACGATCCATGGGTCATATGTGACATGTACGAGTCAACCTTGCCTCAATCGGAGGTGTCGTGTGGCCACCACCACTCAATGTATCCGTCTTTTGTTTCAAAAGGACATCATTTTAAGTGAAAAAATCAACTAACATACGTAAAAACGACCAAATGCATTCGGATTGTGTCGATACATTATCAAAACGATCCACGGGTCATATGTGACATGTACGAGTCAACCCCACCTTAATCTGAGGCATGGTGTGGCCGGAATCACTCTAAGTGGATCTCTTTTTCTTAAAATGGACAACATTTTAAGTACATATGGAAAACCGAAAAAATGCATTAGGTTTCCGTTGAAACTTTAGGAGAACGATTCATGGGTCATATGTGACATGTACGAATCAACCCTGCCTCAATCTGAGGCGCGGTGTGGCTGGCACCACTTAAAGTGTCAATCTTCTGTTTCAAAAGGACATAATTTTAATTGAAAAACATCAACTAGCATACAGAAAACTGACCAAACACATTCGGATTGTGTCGATACATTAGCACAACAATCCATTGGTCATATGTGACGTGTACGAGTCAACCTCGCCTAAATTAGAGGCGCGGTTTGGCCGCCTCCACTCAAAGTGTCTGCCTTTTGTTTTAAAAGGGCGTCATTTTAATTGAAAAACATCAACTGGCATACGGAAATCTGACAAACGCATTCGGATTGTGTTGATAATTTAGAACAATGATCCATGGGTCATATGTGACTTGTATGAGTCAACCCCGCCTTAATCCGAGGGGCGGTGTGGCCGGCACCACTCAAAGTGTCTATCTTTTGTTTCAAAAGGACGTCATTTTCAGTGAAAAATATCAACTGGCATACGGAAAAGCAACAAAACGCATTCAGATTGTGTCAATACTTTAGCACAATGATACATGTGTCATATGAGACGTTTTAAAGTCAACCCCGCCTTAATCTAAGGCATGGTGTGGTCGAAATCACTCTAAGTGTCTCTATTTTGTTTAAAATGGAAAACATTTTATGTAAATACGGAAAAACGACCAAACGCATTTGGTTTCCATTGAAACTTTAGGAGAATGGTACATGGGTCATATGTGATCTGTGCGAGTCAACCCCTCCTCAATCTGAGAAATGGTGTGGCCATAACCACTCAATGTGTCTGCCTTTTTTTCAAAAGGACGTCATTTTAATTGAAAAACATCAACTAGAATACGGAAAACTGACCAAACACATTCAGATTGTGTCGATATTTTAGCACAACGATCCATGGGTCATATGTGATGTGTTCGAGTCAACCTTTCCTCAATCCGAGGTGTGTTGTGGCCGCCACCACTCAAAGTGTCTACCTTTTGTTTCAAAAGGACATAATTTTAATTTGAAAAACATCAACTGGCATACGGAAAACTAACCAAACACATACAGATTGTGTCGATACTTTAGAACAACGATCAATGGGTCATATGTGACGTGTACGAGTCAACCCCACATCAATCCAAGGTGTGGTGTAGCCGACACCACTCAAAGTTTCTGTCTTTTGTTTCAAAAGAACGTCATTTAAGTGAAAAATATCAACTGACATACAGAAAAGTGACCAAACACATTTGTATTGTGTCTATACATTAGAACAATGATCCATGGGTCATATGTGACGAGTACGAGTCAACCCAACCTTAATCTGAGCCACGGTGTGGTCGGAATCACTCTAAGTGGATCTCTTTTGTTTAAAATGGACAACATTTTAAGTACATACAGAAAACCGACCAAACCCATTCGGTTTCCATTGAAACTTTTGGAGAACGATCCATGGGTCATATGTGACGTGTATGTGTCAACCCCACCTCAATACGAGGTGCAGTGTGGCCACCACCACTCAAATTATCTTCCTTTTGTTTCAAAAGGATGCCATTTTAATTGAAAAACATCAACTGGAATAAAGAAACCCGAAAAACGCATTCTGATGGTGTCAATACATTAGCACAACGATCCATGGGTCATATGTGACGTGTACGAATAAACCCCGTGTCAATCCAAGGAATGGTGTGGCCTCCACCACTCAATGTTTCTGTCTTTTGATTCAAAAGGACGTCATTTTAAGTGAACAATATCAACTGGCATACATAAAAGCGAGTAAATGCATTCGGATTGTGTCTATACTTTAGAACAATGATCCATGGGTCATATGTGACATGTACAAGTCAACCCTGCCTTAATCGAAGGCACGGTGTGGATGGAATCACTCTAAGTGGCTCTCTTTTGTTAAAATGGACAAAATTTTATGTACATATGAAAAACCGACCAAACGCATTCGGTTTCTGTTGAAACATTAGTAGAACGATCCATGGGTCATATGTTATGTGTACGAGTCAACCCCGCCTTAATCTGAGGCATGGTGTGGCCGACACCACTCAAAGTGTCTATCTTCTGTTTCAAAAGAACGCCATTTTAATTGAAAAACATCAACTGACATACGGAAAACCGACCAAACACATTCAGATTGTGTCAATAATTTAGCACAATGATTAATGGGTCATATGTGACATGTATGAGTCAACCCTTCCTCAATCCGAGCGGTGGTGTGGCTTCCACCACTCAAAGTGTCTGCCTTTTGTTTCAAAAGGACATCATTTTAATTCAAAAACTTTAACTGGCATACGCAAATGCGACCAAACGCATTCGGATTGTGTCCATACTTTAGAACAACGATCCATGGGTCATATGTGATGTGTACGAGTCAAACCCGTCTCAATCTGAGGTGCGGTGTGGCCGCTACCACTCAAAGTGTCTGTCTTTTGTCTCAAAAGGATGTCATTTAAAGTGAAAAACATCAACTGGCATACGGAAAACCGACCAAACACATTCCGATTGTGTTTATACTTTAGAACAATGATCCACGGGTTATATGTGATGTTTACGAGTCAACCCCACCTCAATTCAAGGCGCAATGTGGCCGCCACCACTCAAAGTGTCTGTCTTTTGTTTCAAAAGAACATCATTTTAGGTGAAAAATACCAACTGGCATACGGAAAAGAGACCAAATGCATTCGGATTATGTCAAAACATTAGCACAAATATCCATGGGTCATATGTGATGTGGAAGAGTCAACCATGCCTTAATCTGAGGCACGGTGTGGCCGGAATCACTCTAAGTGGAACTCTTTTTTTTAAAATGGACAACATTTTAAGTACATATGGAAAACTGACCAAATGCATTTAGTTTCTGTTGAAACATTTGGAGAACAATTCATGGGTCATATGTGACGTGTACGAATCAACCCCGCCTCAATCTGAGACACGGTGTGGCCGGAACCAGTCAAAGTGTCTGCCTTTTGTTTCAAAAGGACGTCATTTTAATTGAAAAACATCAAATGCCATACGGAAAATTGACCAAACGCATTCAGATTGTGTAGATACATTAGCACAACGATCCATGGGTCATATGTGATGTTTACGAGTCAACCCATCCTAAATCCAAGGAGTGTTGTGGTCGCCACCACTCAAAGTGTCTGCCTTTTGTTTCAAAAGGATGACATTTTAAGTGAAAAACATCAACTGGCATACATAAAGACAACCAAACGCATTCGGATTGTGTCGATACTTTTGAACAACAATCCATGGGTCATATGTGACGTGAACAAGTCAACCTTACCTTAATCGGAAGAATGGTGTGGCCGGAATCACTCTAAGTGGATTTCTTTTGTTTAAAATGGACAACATTTTAAGTACATACAGAAAACTGACCAAACGCATTCGGTTTTTGTTGAAAATTTTGGAGAACGATTCATGGTTCATATTTGATGTGTACGAATCAACCCCAGCTCAATCTGACACACGGTGTGGCCAGAACCACTCAATGTGTCTGCCTTTAGTTTCAAAAGGGCGTCATTTTAATTGAAAAACATCAACTGGCATACGGAAAACTGACCAAATGAATTCAGATTGTGTCGATACTTTAGCCCAATGATTCATAGGTAATATTTGACGTGTAAGAGTCAACCCTGCCTCAATCTATGGCATGGTGTGGCCACCACCACTCAATGTGTCGGTCTATTGTTTCAAAAGGATGTCATTTTAAGTGAAAAACATCAACTGACATATGGAAAACCGACCAAACGCATCTGGATTGTGTCAATACATTAGAAAAACGATCCATTGGTCATATGTGGCGTGTACGAGTCAACCCCACAATAATCAGAGGCATGGTGTGACCGGAATCACTCTAAGTGACTCTCTTTTGTTTAAAATGGACAACATTTTAAGTACATATGGGAAACCGACCAAACGCATTCAGTTTCCATTGATACATTAGGAGAACGATCCATGTGTCAAATGTGACGTGTAAAAATCAACCTCGCCTCAATCTGAGATGCGGTGTGGCTGGCACCACTCAAAGTGTCTGCCTTTTATTTCAAAAAGACGTCATTTTAATTGAAAAATATCATCTGGCATACGGAAAACCAACCAAACTCGTTCGGATTGTGTCGATACTTTAGAACAACGATCCATGGGTCATATGTGATGCGTACGAATCAACCCCGCCTCAATGCGAGATGCGGTGTGGCCGGTAGCACTCTAGGTGTATGTATTTTGTTTAAAATGGACATCATTTCAGGTAAAAATATATGGTATACAAAAAACCGATCAAATTATGAATTAACTTCTGTATTCCACCTATAATTGTCATCTACATTTTAAATTGAATTATAAATGAATTATGTATGTTTATAATTACGTTATGAATTATAATTTAATTATGGATGTTTATAGTTCCAGCCTTATATGTTAAATGTGTATGAATTTGGTCTCTATATTTAAGTGTTAGTTGGTAATTACAGGTACAATAATTGTATATGTATGTGTTATTTTATTGCAGGTGAAATAATTGGATTTAAAATGAGTGGGAACCCACAAAATGGGACCTGGTGGCCAAATTGCATACCTGTTAGGCAAATTGCAGAGCTGCTATGCTATTTTCCTAGTAAAGGCTATGCCAACAGTATGAAACTGTTGTCATAGCATGTATGGGTTTTGTTTTACCAATGGTTCATAGAACCATTGGGAAAGAGGAGAACTTGGGTTTTTCCAACGGTTTGGCCCAACCATTTGGAAAAACATGGTAATTTTATCCACTCTATCCCAACGGTTGTAAACCATTGTGAAAAAGCATTCCCAATGGTTTGATAGAACTGTTGGGATAGGGTATTGTTTCTCCACCCTATCCCAACGGTTCACGGTAAACCGTTGGGAAATGCCTTTCCCAATGGCTTACTTCCCTACGGTTTGCAGAACCATTGGTATAACATATACCAACGGTTTGCAGCCTTTTCCAACAGTTCTAAACCTTTGGGAAATCCTGTATTTGCAGTAGTGATAGACTAAGGAAACAAAGGGGGTAATGAGCAAGGATATGAGCCTCCTGCTCTACCATTCTTTCTTGTAGGTTCTCGTGCGGCTAGCGAATGCGCACAAGAGGTATCGACCGCCCACAAAGGACATGCTCCTGTTGATCCCCAATCTCTACTGGAATCCCCGTAAACATTGCCCCATCGTCTAAGTCTAGCCCACCATGGTCAATAACATGAGAAGGGTCATGCACGTATCTCTTCAGCTGGGATATGTGGAAGACATCGTGAAACCACTCCAACTGTAGTGGTAGTGGCAAGTGGTATGCCACCTCAGTAATCCTTCACAGTTTTAGAAATGGTCCGATAAACCTTGGTGAAAACATGCCACCTTGGACAAATCTCTGTAGTCCCTGTTGATAGGATACTAAAAATAAAACTTGGTCCACCATTCTAAAACTCAGAAGGTCTCCGTCTCTTGTTGGCATACGACTTCTGCAAGCTCTATGTAGTCTTCACTTACTGACAAGTGAGACATCGTGATACAAAATCTGCAACTAATTTCTTCATCTTTGGCCATCGGTACTGATGTAGAAGGTCTTGGTGAATCTTCGCCACTCCAGGATGTACCGCTAGAGGAGTCATATGGAACTCCCTCAAAAATTCCTCCCATAGCACCTCAGGTACCATATTTCGTCCTCTGAAAAGGTTGAAATGCTCCCCACCTTTAGAAAATCCATCAGGTGTTTGTCCTATGGATATATGAGCAAGTCGAGCCTCGCAGACAGTGTCCCCAAGATGCACCTTCCTGAGTTGCTAAAGGAGTGGGGGAGTGACTGCCAGAGACTGAAGATAAGCTACATCTTCCTGATCCATATAGGATATCCACAAAGCGACCATCTTCTCTGTTGCGTCACTCAGCAACTGTACACCAGATCTCTTTCTCAGTGCATCTGCTACTATGTTCCCCTTCACGGGGTATAGATTATCTCAAAGTTATAGTCCTAGAGGAACTATAGCCACTCATGTTGGGAACTGAAAACTCGAAACTCCAGCATCCACGAGGGTAGGGATGGCAGAGTCAAGTGCGATCAGCTTCACTGTTTTTTGCATGAGTTTGTCCTGTGCTGCCTGGGTTTCATTTTTCACCAACCAAGGAAAATATTATTCCAACATTGTACATAAACAAGAACCTTTTTACCTAATATATTCAATCTGTATACAAACAGTGGATGTTCAGTCCATACCCAAACTAACATCGTAAGGCCTCGACGATACCACCAAGAGGTTCCAACCGAAACTATTGCCTCATGGGGCAGATCACACTATCAGTGTATGTGTGATTAGAAAGTCTCCTCCCAAAGGTATCTCTCGATGTGAGGGTCAAGTCAATGGCTTAACCAAAAACTATAGGTCTTGGACAAGATTTGTGGAAGGAAGGAGTGATTGGTAATTATGATTATTAATATGACAGCTAGTAGTAGAGACATACACTTCATTGAATAATTCCTAGAGACCATGGGTCGCACTCCATGATTGTTTGCAGCTACTCCCTTCCCTTGTCCTCTAGCTCTCTGAGGCTGTTGGGGACCACCACAGGGGGGTTGTAACATGTCAAAATGCACACCACCTCATACTGCTCTCTTAGCTCTGATTACTCATCTACATCCTTGCAGATTCATCTTTCCCTAACACTTATTCTTCCCAAAAAATTATTATATGCCCAATTATCTGAGACCGGTGCCAATTTCTGACATTCGCACTAATATTATTCACTAGTTGTATCCACTCAGCCGAAGAAAATTCAACCAAAAAGGTTCTCTCTAGCACCCCAACATAGGTAGGTCTGCATATAGGAATAGTGATAGCTCAGACATCCTTAAACACATTGCTCTCAGAAGTTTGATCCCTAAAGCACTGATTGTATCATATTCATTGAGTGACAGGAATGATCGGTATGCCTTGATGAATATTCAGCTTCTGACATGTCATTCAGCCAAAGCTGTAGAAGCAATAGAGAACTCTCATCCACCTCCTCAATTAAGTCTCTAGCCGCCTGTGAGTCGGGCTGTCCACAGAACCTGAAGGGTATATGATGCTGAAACTCGTGTAAGTCACAAAGCCAAAATGTGTCCTCTACCAGTACTGCCAGTTGTAACTGCTACCCAACAGGTAGTGATATAAGTGACACACTACTCGAAGGTACTATATTGGGCAACGGTCCATGTATCAATGCCTTATCACTATGCAGACCATCCTCATGGTCACTCACTGGAAAAGACTAGAAGCTAAGATAACCATATGATATACTGGTGTCTCTACTACGTAGAAAACCCTAGCCATAGCCTTCAGCAATTCCTCACCTTCATGGGAATCTCTCTAACCTCAAAACCTCAGAGGCCTATACTGCTGGGACTCGTGCAGTGCGCTTAGTCAGCGTGCACCCTCTGCTGGTGGGGTTGGTGGAAACGTCTATGTAATGGGCAATGGTGCTGCTGGTGCACCACCCAAAAGTGCTTGTGTCGTAAGGGGTCCCTGCACCGAGGAATCTTTGCTAGATGGGCCGTCATAATGTATTTTCTCTGGAATCCTAACATGTTGTCTATGCGGTGACATCCTGATAAGGAACAGGTGTGCCATGGGCATTAAGTTATACCTAGAGAGGTGACTCCAGAGATAAAAAAACTTTTCAAAACACATGAAATTAGTGTTTTTGTGTGCTGAGTCGTAAATTGGAATTCAGGGTCCTGATGTATGGATACGCCGGCCGCCGCACCAGTACTGGACTCCCCAAACTGAAAACCACACTCATAACACTTAACACTATTGCCTCACAGAAAATATCATAGTCCTATTTCTTCAGAAGAACCGAACTCCTTTAATACCACTTTTTCATGACCCATACCCTAGGGCCTATGTTGTGACTACCCAAAGCCTTCCTTCCATAGGCCAGGGGCTGACGACTAGCACTGAAAAGGAATATCCATAATATGGGAAGGCATTTTCTTTTTAACGTATAGACACAAAGTTTAAGAAAACAACAAGAAGAAACTACATAGACTAGAACACAACTAGATATAACCACAATGTAAAATGTTTTAGTAAAAAGAATACTGAAAGAAAAGGGGTCAGAATACAATCAAACTGAAAAAATTTACAACTACAACTGAAAAGTACAAATACAACTAAAATGTACAAAAGATCTCCTAGATTGCCCACCGCAGATCCTACCTGAATGGTAGGCATAGATCGCCAGCACAATACTCCATGTCCGCATGTCTCCTCCAAGTCACGTCACGCCAAATTTCCAACTCCGAGCACCATCCAGTCCTGGCTCTCTCATCCTCGGTTAATGTTGTACGTCATTTGCACAAGACACAACAATGTGTGGGTGAAGCCCGTGCATGGGTGAGTATAACGATACTAAGTAGGGACCCCGATACCCCATAGGTCTCCTAAAGTTCCACAAAGGAAAACTACAAAGAAAGAAATCAAATCTACATAGGAATATGCCCATAAATACATCTAAGTTATCAAGATATACTCATCTCATACATGAGACAATAATACCATAAAGGTAACACCATGAAGGTAATAATAGAAAGATAATCGTACCACACAAGTATCACTATGAAGATTGTACCATGAAAAAAAAATCACCACACATGTATCACCCAGAAGATAGTACGATGAAGGTAAAAGTACCACACAAGTATCACCAAGAAAATAGTACCACAACGGTAAAATCACCACACAAGTATCACCACGAAGATATCACCACGAAGGAAAATTTGTTAGTTCAAATTGAGTCTCAGCTAAAACAAGGTATTAGTGAAGTATAAAAGTACAAGTGATTAGTCGTGAAGCTATATCATTTTATTCTGTCAAGAGGCACCATTTCTAACCATATGAAGTTTGTCCCACACAAGATCGATAGGTACTAACCCCTGTAATGACCCACATAGGATCTGACCCGCCCAGAGACGATAGGTACTAACCTATGCTAACCCACACATGATCTGTCCAATAGAGGATCGGTATGCGATAACCCACATAATATCATTGAGAACTGACCCACACAAGACTTAAACCACACATGATCGGTATGCGCTAACCCACACATGATCACTGAGCGTTGACCCACACATGATCTGACCCACATGAGAACAGTATTCTCTGAACCACATAGGAACGCTGAGCGCTGACCCACATAGGATCAATAGGTATAAACCCCCGTAATGACTCACACAGGATCCCACCCACCCAGAGTTGATAGGTTATTAACATTCGTATGATCCGTCTCCAACCTCCACCTCAGTGCCAACCACTGGATTCCTCGCACCCGGTGAGCATGAAATATGTAGAATCTGTCCCTCGAGATATCGGTCATACCTAGACCACCACAAAGTCCCAGGGAGAAGTATCCCAAAGGTACATTATTTCATAAGGGAGACAATACAATATATGGTGCGTCAATTGGACTCCTGGACTGTAAATTATTATCATTTCCGCTCTGAGGGCCCAGTTGGATACAGGGTTCGATCCAACCCATCCATACACCATCTTTATCTAAAACTCATGTGGACTATAAAAAAAGGACCATCGCGATCCAAGGATTCTGGTTCCATAGGCGGTTCATCAAATGAATGGTCATTTCTCAAGATATGGCCATAAAAGAGAAACTGGGTTTAGATGGGCCTGAGTCTGGTCCCACTCGGTCGGATCGACCTGACCCGACTCGGCCTGGGCTGAGCCAAAGTAGTTCGGTTAGACCCGACTCGGTTTGGGTCTGGCCCAACCCGTGAAGGGGATGACCCGGCCTGGCCCTCTTGGTGGCCTGTGGAGTGGCCCGAGGTGGGCAGGCGGTCTGCCTGAGAGAGCTCCAAAGGGGAGCGGCCCACTTCTCCTTGGACGAAAAAACGACAGTTCCATTAGAAGCTGCCAAGTCAATGAAGGACCTGATCCAGTCTCGCCTTTACTCTATGAATGATCGGAGGTAGACAATAACTAGCTCTACTATGGACAATGAGTTGCGGCCTCCTGCTCATCCAGTGGCACGGACGTGAACCACCCTACCTTTCTCAAGGTCGGCCAGGTGCCGGCGGCCGCCTTCTTCCGTGGGCCATCGCATCTTGATTCCAAGGCCAAAAATTATGTCGTTCACATATTCACGATCCTCGAGTCAAGGGCTCCACATCCATGGGTCACACTTGGCATGACATTTTGTTTCCAACGTCATTAATTCTTTGGCATTGAAGAATGCATGATGAGCGCGTGATGAATGAAGGAAAAAGGGACAAGGTATGTGCAGGATGATGGACATGTTAGTTTGTCCATCATCTTTGTGAATCCAGAATATGAATAATTATCTAATAATTTCAATCATAATTCAAAATTAAACCCCTACCTCAATCGTCCGTTGGAGATGTCACAATAAGGAAGATAGGTCGTTAAAGGGGACGCTGATGTTCGTTGCTCCCACAACACATTTCCGATCATGGCTCGTGTGTCATCCTCATTCATCGTTGGGGGGTGGTTCTTCATTGGAGGATTCTCCTGCCCAGGCCTCCTATCCCTTTCGCCAATGGGAATATGAACCACAAGAAGAGTTAATAAAATATTTCTTCATTCACAAGCGGGGTTATTAATTCAAGATTAATGCATCCTATTAATTAAAGAGAAACGTGGTCACACATTTTGTGTAACCAGGCATTTAATACCGAGCATTAAATGCTCGACCAACCACATGTGGTCCCCACCTTTGTGATTCAAATGGGAGTTTAAAAAAAATAAAATATAAGATAATTATTTTATTTTATTATTTGTCCAACCCTCCCATAAACATCCAAAAAACTAAATCCTACCTACAAACTACTGTGGTCGAGGTGAAGCTCCCCTTAAGAGAATATCAGTGCAATGAGTTCAACAGTGTCCTTGGATTTCAATTCCAAGCACTAGTACAAAAGTTACAAAACAACTCATTTGCGTTTACTTAATTTACCTGAAAAAAAGTATGGAAAATTATTAACAGTCACCCTCGACCCACGCCGGTCATGGTTTGGCTCTACTGATGTGAAACATGCCCCAAAGAACCCAACAGTACTATCGGATTTCCAATCCCAGTTTCCATTTAAAAGTTATAAATTTTATAATAACATAATTTTCACTTTATTATTTTATTTACTTCCAAAAAATAACTTTTACTAGTGGCCCGCGCTGGCCAATGTTAGTATCTTCCTAAATAAAGAATACCCTCACAAGTTCAGTGGTGGTCTCAGATTTTTAATCTGAGTTACCGTTTTTGAGTTATAATCAATTGAAAAATAAAATAACTTTTTATAATTATTTTATTTACGGTTATTCCATTTTCCAGTTTCTCACAGGAGGCCCGCAACGACTAATCGTAAGTTGCCCCTAGGGTAAACCTACCATCATGAGCACAACAGTGCCCTTATATTTCTTATCCAACTACTTGTTTAAGAGTTATTCCACATTTTCAAGAAAACTGCTTACGCACGCTAATTGAAGCTTAACAAAACATTGACGGTTCATTCCGAGCACTCTGGGCCTCGGAATCGCGCGCCGTCAGATTTCCCGATCTCAAAATAATTCTGTATAATTAAAAATAAATATATTTAATTTTTGAGAAATTAAATAACGGATCTATTATATGGGGTTTCCCCACTCCTTGAATACTTGTATTCATACATAGGCTTGCCATGATCTTATGTTCTCTATTAATGTAATTGGTTAGAATTAATCATGATAGGTTTAAGAATGGTTACTCTAGGGTTATGGGTATGCGATATATGATATTTAAAATATAAATGTTGGATGAATAATTTTTTATCTTTTTAATATAGTGTATGATATATAATTCAAAAATATTAAATACACCTCACTAATTATATTAAAAATGGATCTCCTTACTCATCCTTTCCATTATTTTTGGTGGTTTACAAGTCAAATAGTGTCTAAAAAATATCAATCCTCTTAATCTATATATTTTTTTACTAATAAATTTTTTTTTCGAAAATTACATATTATATTTTGAGAATATGATGGAAAATAATTTAAACAAAGAATCACTTTTTAAACCACTTCCAAAAACTAGTTATAATCCTTTTAATACTCTTCCAATTAAAATGTACTTCTTATAAAATCACTCATAAAACCTATAATCCTCTATTAATATATGAAAATATATCATATAAATCAATAGGTAATTTGTAAGAATGGATTTATTAGATATTAATTTAGCTAACCTAAAAAAACATTCGTGTAATATATGCCTTATAATAGGGGAAAGAGAAACAGTATCCTATATTGATTTTATAAGGATAATGAAAAACATTATCCTCTATCATATAATTTCCATTGAATAATATAGTTTTCATTAAAAGATATGTAATGTTTTATTTTATTACATTTTACAACATTGTCAGGAATTACAATGTTAAAAAAAAGTAAAATCATATTATAATATATCCCAAGAATGAGAATTAATCAATAGAAAATCCTATCCTGAAATGAAAAAATAACCAGTCGATTAATACAAGGTTTAATGAATTAAAAAAGTAAAAATTAATACATATTAATAATTCTCCAACTCAAATAATTTTAAAATATCATAAATCCTCATAAAAATCCATTTTATTCTTATATAATTTGGTATATTTGATGCTCATATTTTTTTAAATGTTTTAAATTTTGAAAAACATATGAAATATGAAGACATTCAACAGGTTATTTACCTCACCCAAGTATAGATATTACTAATAGTTAATGAGATTTAATATATAAAATATAATATAAAAAAGTGAAATGGATAAATAAAAGTGGATTTTATTAAACTGGACAACATTAAAAAGTTTCATCCTAATTCTTTACATGACCCACAAACGAAAAAAATATTAATCAAACCAATAAAAATAATAAAAATAACTATACCATAAATTTAATTTAAATACCCCATCCATAATCATTTTATTTCTACTATTTATTGAAAATAATAGTATGTGTCATCTTAAATTAGGCATGTGGTTTTTTTTATAGGAACTGACACGACTATTTAACTATTGTGATTTAGACGCACTAGTCCTTGATTTCTAGTTCCAAATGATCATAAAAATAATTTTCCATAGCATGTATAGTGATATACATGTTATTTAGTGGTTTTTTAGTATATAGGGATCTTGTATATATTCCTTCAAGGTGTATTTATATTCTAGTGAGTGTTTCATGTAAATATAACAAAGTGAATCATATTATTTTTTCCAAATATATTTATTTTCTAGTATACAATATATCTTTAATACCTTCTTGGATAGCTACAATTATAGGGAAACAGTTGGTCCAAATGAACCAACCCATGTCTTCCATCTTTATTCCAAGACTTATTTAGTTTTTTTTAAAACACTTTTAAATAGTTCATTCTGAGTTTTTCAGTTTTTTATTCCTTGGATTGAAATCTGACTCTTGTATGACTTTTTTCATACCACTAAATATTTCTTCCATTATTACATAATTTTTTTAAATCTCAATAAATTCTATTTATCTAAGAGAGAGTGATACCATCCATTTTCCACTCATGTTGTAAAAATCATGAATCTACTAATACATTATTTATTCTTATCTTCTTTATAAGTCAAAATGACTAAAATAAATATATTTGTGTTCGGTGTGTATTAGTTTAAATGTTAATCATACTTTTTTAAATGATATCATCTTTCATGGATATTTTATTTTTTAACTTCTTATCTATAGATTTTGTTTTTTTTATTTTATACACAATTAGTGTATAATAAACACTACTTTTTTTCCTTCATCGTTAGTTTCTTTTATTCTAGGATGATATTATTCAATGTAACTATTTTAATTCATTTTTATCACCTCCCATTGTAAGTTGGGATCATGGATCTCTTCATGAAGCTATCAATTTTTTCTTAGTAAAAGAATGAAAATACACTTGAAGAGGGGGGGTGAATTGAAGTCTAAAATTGACCTCAAATTTTCACCAACATCATGAATAAGGTTTTATAGATTTATAAAATACTAATAAAATTAGATTATCTAATAAAAATTGTAAGCATGAAATTTTAATTTTTGATTTAAAATATCTGAAACTAAAAATCATAAAAATATGTTTTAAACATAATAGAATATAAAAAGAAAAAAATATGAAATAAAAGATGTACTGAGTATAAAATAGAATAAACCAATATGATATTATTACCAATCTACTTCTAATTCATAGGGAACCATAATTTTTTCAAATGTAGTAAAAGGATTTGTATAAATGATCTTATATATCCCAATTTCAATCCTAGAATATCATTGACTATAAAATAATTTATATTAAATCCTTAATTGTATCCATAAAATCCCTCATTCATACTTATTTAATTTAGGTAGCTCTAAAATAGAAGAACATATTCAATACCATAATTATTATAAATACTTCAAGAAGAATTCTTCAATTAGAATTTTGTATGATATAACATCACATGTGAGACATCCATGGTATAGAAGGATCAAAAAAAAACTTCCCGAACTGATATAATCTCCTTGATAAAGAGTGACTGAACAAAAAGATATTAAAAAATATATATAATATATTTAAAATGAAAACATAATTAGTCTATATCACATAAAATACATGTAAAAATATTACAAAATTAGGAAGTTTAAGGAAACATGATGTTTAAAAAGTTTTATTTTCCATTAAATTTTCATCACATGAAATTTATATTCATCCATTATGTAATGTCTTTTATTATTTTATATAATTATTCTATAAAAAATCAAATGGATGGATTACAAGTTCATTGGGTTTGGTTACAATAACAATTGATATAATACTCCATCATCCAATGGATTTTTCCCTATTTCTATCATCTGATCCGCATAACTCAACAAAATATCCCAATGTACCAATGTCTAATGAAAATTCTTCTTTTCCACTTCTATAATTAGTGAAACATAGCTAACTCTAATTGGTTTCTTGAATATTAAAGTAAAAAATGGTAATCCAAGGCAATAAAAACATTAAAAAACCTCAAGTTAAATCAAAATCTTAATAAAGTGTTTTTTTATTTTCAAAAGGAGACTATAAAACTGGTATTTAAACAACAAATTTCTCCATTTTTTTAATAATAAAACATAAAATGAGAAGATATGTTTGGATAAAATATTTAAAGTCAAAATCACTATAATTTTTAATGAAAATTCTATAATTTTTTCAACTAGAAAATTAAATTTATTCATGATTTAAAAGGTCTAATAAATTACTAAATAGATTAATTATTTAACATTTATTTAACAATTATCAAAAATATAAAATAACATTTTTAATAAAAAATAATTCTTCCCAAATTTCTCCACTTTTTGATTTTCAAAAAAAGACCCAAAGTAAAGAAATTCAAAAATACCTTTTTGATTTTCAATACCAGCATAGATGAATGTTTTCATATCTATAATGACTGGATTTAATAATATTATGTAATTTCCACCAAAATCAATCATCCAACAAAAAAATAACACCCGAGAAAAAGTGAATAATTTTAAAATAATTAAACCAATGATATGGTTAGTTGATAATAAATAACATAAATATTAATAATATTAGTTGAAAAAAATTTATTTATGAAAAAATTTATGGGAATAAAAAATGAAAATATGAGTATACTATTTTCAATGATATTTGACTTTGACTTTCTATAACCTTTTCAATCTCTTCATAAACTCATAAGAAAACCCCATTACCTATTAATTTTTTTTCTCCTTTATCAAACTCTTTTCTTACAAAATTTCTTGATCTTTGTCTTACAACATCCATTGATTTTATGATGACTTATAATATTTATATTTCAACATCCAACCCTATTATTTCAATTTCAATTCACAGAGATAGTTTGAATGAGGTCTTGGTAATTATTTTATTCCCAAAAATAGTTTTAAATAATATAATTTATAAATTTATATATCTCTAACATTTCATACTTACCAATTTTTTTGGTAAATTTAATTCATATTTTTCCACAAAATTCATTATTTTTGGTTTTATCTTACACAATGCTTAAAGAATTTTATTTATCTTATAATATAGTTGGGAATCATCTAACATATATTCAGGATGATTTAACCTAAAATACATCTATATTTGAACTATTTGATGATAGATATTAGGAAAAACTTTTCAACTATTTGAAATTATTGTTTCTCCATTATTCCACTCTTTAAACAATCCTTAGAAGAAATTTCTTATAAATATATTTTATCTGAAGTCTAGTCCCTTTAGGTCTGGGGGTTCTATCTCATAGTTCTTTATCTCTTAATGAAACATCAAAAATATCACAATGATAAAGATATTATCATTTATAACAATTGTAATCATTTATCTCATCACAACTTTAATCTACAAGAGTTTCAGTTTTTATCATCTTCTAGAGAAACCATTATCTGTTCATATATGAGGGCATCATCTTTGTAATTTTTTAAATATATTAGTACCACAAGAAGTGTATGGTTTAGTATTTTAGGATCCATATTTTAATGACAATAACAAATTTGGTGACTTTAAATGTTAGTGTTAAAATTTTTGGCCTCGATAACTATTTTCTTCAGGAGGTGTTAGGGGGCGAGATGATAAAATATTTACCACAACTTCTTCTGAAGTATTGAATGGATCTTTGGTAGGTGATGGGGGTGATTAATTTTTTTAACAGAAATCATCCCTCATATCATTTAAAATCTTCTTCTCCTTAATAAATTTTTCTCTAAATAATTTCATCCACCTATTAGGCATCTGTTTTGCCTCCCTAATAGGATATATCGTGGTTATTAAAGGATGTCAGACATAAGAAATCTTAATATTCAATGAATATCTTTTTTCATATGATATAAACCATAATATGGATTTATAAACTTATTTTAAATCTTTATTCAGTGCTATTAATATTTAATTTAAAAATATATTCAAAATATCTAAATAAAACGTCAAAAAATTCATCTAAAATTGTCCTATTATTTTAGAAAAATGATTTACCTACCATAAAAATAGTTATTTCATTCCTACTTTAAATTATCTACTTAATCATATCCTTTAATAATTCCACCATCTCATGCTTCTCCTATATAATCTAGAAATCATCCAATGGGATAATTCCAATTACTTTTTCAAAGAACACCTTGCCCATTCAGGTGATAACCCTACCTTATCTGGGATATCTTTCCACCATTCAAATGAGAGTGAGTCCAAATTTTAGAAAATAAAAATTACTCGATTATATGATTCTACAAAGCCTTTATTAGAATCTTTTAAGACATTTTAGTGTATGAAATCATATTCAACTTCACTACCTCAATGTAAAACACTTTAATATACATCCAATTAAATTTTAGGATACATAATTCTGTTATTCTACTGTGAAAGAAAAAATGAATAAAGATCATGGATCTCTACAAAATATCTATCACTATTTCATGGTAGTAAAATAATTGAAAACATTAAAATAAAATACTATATCTAAAATATAAATTTATTATAATATGTGAAACACAACAAAATTATAAATTATGAACATCATATTTGATAAAGTGTATGGAACAGAACACCATGCTTAGAAGAGAAAATAACTTCCCAATACATTATGAAATATTTATTTTAAAATAATTTAAATATCTTAAATATATTTAACTATATGAAACACTAAGTCTAGAATACATTTCATGCAAAATGTATTTTATATTGCATTAAACATAACACTAAATTTTGTTTTTATTTCACACAACACCGAGTTAAAATGACATGTAATGTAATATCTCAGGTAAATAAAGAATAATACCATTTCATATTTATTAATATTTATGAATTAGATAGTAATATTACCACAATGGGATTCTATTTTTGATAACATACTTGACACACAACAATAGGTTTCTATGAAATCATATGTTGCACGCAAGACTGATTTGTACCAAAATAATAGTATATTATAACATTATTATTTTAGGTGGCAGTAATCACTTAGCTATTAGAATAGCAAGAATTAAAAATGTTAACTAAATTATTAAAATATTGTTTACATGTGTTCATATGATGATTCACTGGTTACCAAATTAACAATAAATGAACCTAAAAATCAATTGAATATAAAGGATATATTTCTATAAAAAGATATTTAATTTTGAATAATTCCATTTTTAAAAAAATCATATCAATATTGGTGGAATAAATTAATGAAATATTAATTTAATATAATTTATAAAATTCATATTTTGTTTTTTCAAGGCATTATATAAGAGTAAATTCCATTTAACAGATAAAAGAAATATTTTTTTCTAAAAACTCGATTTTGTCACCTTTTAATGACACACCTATTTTAAATCAAGTTTCTAACACTTTTATAAGATATATTTTATAAAATAAACTTTTTCCTTGAAATAGAGATATAAAATTTCACTTAGGATATATTTTTGGTATTTTTTTGATAATATTCATTTATTAATGAATAATAAAAAATATTACATTTTAATTCAAAATAGATTTTTCATCTAAATTATTTATATTGTTTGATTTTAAAATTAATTGGTTTTAATGTATTATTAAATAATGTTTTTATCATTAAATACAATTTTTGTAATTGGTGTAATTTCTATATTTAAATTAGATATAAAAACTTGTTCGAATTGTTGAACGTCTCTTTTACCCGCCTACTCACCACATATGTGTGATTAATTTTAAACATAATTTTTGCAATTTTGGAAATTAAATTTTAAAAAATTGACATACATGGTTTTGATCAATATAAAAAATGTGATCCAACATAATTAGCTGGATTTTTGTGAATAGTAACATTTTTTATTGTATTTACCAAGGATTATGGTAAATCAGGTAATTAAAGGTAAAAATAATATTATAATATTATAAAATTATCCTAACACTTATCCAAATTTCATTGAATGAGTTTATTTCTACTGAAATAATCCTTAGTATGAAATTATTATTTTTTTATGAAACTTTCTTACGAATATGCCATTAATTAAATTTATTTAAAGATATGTTAAAAATGTCATAATCATATTTTTTAATAAGAAAATCATTTTTAATATAGGTCTATATAGAGAATAAATTAGAATATAAATATTAATATTTATGATAATATTTTTTATCTAAATCATGAAGATTTTTTATAATTTTTTGACATTAAGTAATTAAATTTAATTGTGACCCAAAGATGGTGCAGTAATTTCTTTATTAATGAATGAATCAAATAAATGTTATTAATAATATTAAAATAAATATAATTTTTAATATTCTATTCCATACACTAATTTTATGGTTGGATTTCATATGTAATAGATTAGTTAAAGTAGTTTGTTATAAGGAATAAAGCTTTTATGATTTTTTTAAAATTTCAAAATAATGAATAGTGTCAAAATTGACATTATTTATATTTTAAAACATAAATTATTTGATTAAATGAAATAAAATTTATAAAAATATAATATCATGCCAAAAAGTTGTTAAAAGTATAAAAATTTAATTATTGACTCAGTAATTGGTGGTTTTTCTTCTTATGGTAGTTATTTTGACACTCAAGTTTAAAATACGTAAAAAATAGTAACAGTTAAAAGAGATTAAAATAGAAATACAAGGTTACAAATAAAATATATACATTTCTATAAAATATTGGCTGATAGTATTTAGAACCATACTCATATTATCATATAACTTACATAATTTTGATTCATTTGGAGTTAAAAATTAATTTATATTAATTTAATATTTTAAAGGTATCCCTGGATGCGGCTCCCTTCCCCTATAAAAGGGACTCGTTCCTCTATATTACACCCACATATAAAATAATTTGTTACAGCCAATATCTTACAAAAAAACCATTCCTTTAATACCTCTCTACACTCTTGAACCATTATCTTATGAATAACACCCCCCTTAGATGTGTTGACGGGTTAATAAATGTGATCATATAAAGGAAAGGTAATGTTTTTACTTAAGTGTTTCTATTTTTCCCTCTTCATCGTCCTTGAAATATCCTTCAACCATGAAGAAATAATGAATCATGTGTCCTCAATACAATTACATGTTCTTATGTTAATATAATCACCAAAAATCTATCTCCACTTCAATTAAATAGGAATAGAATTATTCATTCATGAGTACGTGTGGACTATCACCTCCACGAACCAATATTATTTTTTCCCATAACTGTCTCCCATGAATGGTTATAATGAAGGAATTAATTTTAATTTATGATATTAGTGACATATTTATCATTATAAGATAATATTATATCAATTACATTCTTACTTTCCATGCACATAAAAATGATAACAATGTACATATGTACATATGAATTATTACCTCCACAAAGCGATGCGATTCATTTTTAATCACCACATCACTTGAATAATATATATCAGTATATTTAAAAGTAAGAAATGATATTAATTGTATTATTATAATTCCGTATAGTAATATAATATTTATCTTCTTTCAATAATGATCATTGAAAAATGAAACTGTTACACATGTGTTGGTATGGCTTACCTTCTCTATGATTGTAACATTGTTAATTTTTCACATCTATATTAAATGAATAGATTTAATGGTATAATTGATATATAAAAGTGATTATTTTGTCACTAATTTTATTTAGGAGATGAAACACTTTTGACCGCATGGCCTATTGACATCATACCAAGTTCATTTTCGATTAAAGTACCGAATGAGGAAAAATTTTCTGATATGAACTTAAATAAATATGTAATTGTTATAACATAAAAAAAATTGATATAAAGAGAATAATAAACTAGAAAAATTTTATCACAATTTTATAAATTCACCGAAGTTTATTATTCAAGAAGATAGATAATGTATGTGACAAGTGAGACCCAAGGTAAGGGAATTCATCTCAATCTCTATTCACTAAAGCATATTTTGATGTTATATGTAACTCGCCTACCCCAGTTACCCAGATTCGGTGCATTATTACATAATATTGGCATGATCACAAGGGATAAAATCCCAAAAGACCGATCAGTTTAGTATCCTTGGAAACACAAGATATATTCATAAGTCATAAATTACATCATAATTTTTAAAAAAACTACAACAAAATATTTTCTTCATATCCCCTCATATTATCCCTTCAGGTCATTCATAAAATACTTCTTCACATCATGGGAAAAATTAAACATATAAAGGGGTGAGCTCAGATGCCCAGTAAGGATAACAATATTGAAGAAACTTTCATAAATAAGCATAAACATTTAAGGAAATGTATAATTAAAACAAAAACCTTTTAAACTTGAACTTCGGCATAATATGGAAAAGATAAAATGAAATAATTCCATTTACTTATTCACATGGATATTCCACTAATCAAATAATCACATTCAATATGAATAACCTCTTTCATAATTATGGAATGAAAAATGCCAGACTATCATAACCACAAAGTCAAGGACTCATGCCAAGACTACAAATAAAGTTTTGTCAAGGCCTCTGTCCAAGACACTTGTTTGTCTCATTAGACCTACAGATGCATCGAGGAGCTATAGTGGGGTCCACACGTCACTTATAGAGTCCAATGCATTACTCATATGAACAGGTTTAAACCTAACATAAACATTTGTATTAAAACTAGAATACAAAATGTCAATACTTTTTCTCCAGAAACCATGAATGGTATAAAATAACACATCCACAGTCAAACATATCACAAAAAATTAAATACAATATTGATGTTTTTATCATAATAAATCAACATCAAATAATCTTAAAATGCATCAAAGGATGTTTATATGGATGAAATCAAAACGATTTGAGAGAACTATCTATTTTTTTAAATAATTTAAAGGACACATAATTATAAAATCAAACATTTACTTTGAAAATATCCTTATAATCTTGTAAGGTAAGCTTCTATGATTTTATAACGGTAGAATTTAGTTGCACCCACCATATAAGTTAAAAAAAACATTTTTACCTTAATTCCGTCGAAAAGGTTAAAAAGGACCTGGTTAGGAAAATAACATAAAGATTCATTTATAAACCTCTTAGAAAAAGTCAAAAAAGGGTTTAAATGACTTTAACCAATATTATATAAAATAGAAATAATTTTTTGAAATACATTTTTAAGAAACATGGATGTGGATGAAAAAGAGGTCCCAATAGATAATTACGTATAAACAACCACGGATAATGAAGAGATTGTGAAATAAACCCTTAACTTGTACTTTTCCTTAGTAGACGGTATGTTAACCTCCTGTATAATAGTTAAAACATTGTTATTAAATTATACAAGAACCATATACATAATTATGGTATCATATATGATCTTCTAATAATTCTTTGTTAATAATATTTTAGTATTATCATCATTTCAGGTGTTAACTTACTCGCTTTCCTTTATATTCTTTGTTACGTAAGCCGTGTTTGTTATGGATAGGTTGTATCTTATTCATATAAATAATTATATAAAGTCCTTAAAACATTATTTTTAATCATTAAATGATAATTAGACTCCAATGGATATGATGGGGAATGAATCTCATCGCGTTCGTGGAGACGGTAGTCTGTAAGTACGCACAAGCGACAATATCATTCTTTTGATATTAAAATAATATATAGTTGGATTTTATATAATATATAAATAATAATTATCATGTTATATTTATTATTTACATGGATTATAAGTCATTATTATAACAATCTAAATAATAATATATTAAATAACAATTACACCACAACGTGGAGACGGTAGGCCGTACGTATGTACATATGGTGACATGTCATTAAAAGGATGGATAGAATAATGAATTTGTTTGTTAAATATTTATAATAACATCATGGTATATATAAGATACTTAAGTTATTATTTTAGAATATAAATAACAATGAAAGAAGAAGTTGAAGAAGAAAGGAATTTGAAAGAGGGTGGTGAAAACATTACCTCTTTTTCGGGTTCTTCCTTTTAATTTGATCAAAAGGGCTCCTTAGGATGACTTTATGATCAAACTATGGCCTCTAGGTTGTATTTAGAGATGTTGGGAGGATATTTGGGCAGATTTTGGCCGATCCAAAAGTCTTTTAAGGTATGAAAAATTAGTTAGAAGTGGTGTCCTTTTATAAGGAGGAGGAGAGGCTCTTTAGAAAAAACATAAAGTATTATTTTATAATAAATTCATATTCGGTTTCTAATGGATAAAAAGTGGATTATTAAAATCCTAAGTTAGGGATGGATCAAAATAATTTCAACCAAAAGATTTTAGAGAGTTTTGGGTCATTATATTAACCTTATCTTTTAGTTTTAACTTTTGGTTAATCAGTTTGACAATTACAATGTCACTTTGTATTTTTATATTATATAGTTAATAAAAATACTATATATCTCAAAGAGACCACCAAGTTGTCCATTAATGATACACCTATCATAATTAAAGTACTGTGGCCGATCTATATATTTTTAGAAATTTAATATCAATTAATAATATAATATTTGTTTTAAAAACTATTTTATGTCAATTTTGACAATATTTGGTATTTGATTTTTGCAAAATTTATAATAGCATGATTACTTTGAAAAAAGTTAAATAAATCAATCCTAACAAGTCATATTAACCTCTAAAATTCTATAAATTCATTAAAAGTCTCAAATTATATTTATTTGGGTATTTATAATATCAATTATTTTAATATTTCACTAATAAGGTAACTACTGCATCATCATTATGCCATAAATAAATAAAATTATTTAATGTCTAAAAATTATAAATAAAATACAATTATTTAGGAAATAATTTTTTTCATTCTAATGAATATTTATAGATGAAAATATAACTTATATAGCCTTATGTAAAAATTGTTGGGCTAAAAGATATAGGCTTCTGTCATTTTTGTATTTACTTTAACTTAATTAATATAAAGTGTCATTATCACTTACAAGTGGATCCATGTGGTCCCAAAATAGACCCAATGATTCCAATGGTCGGACATGTATCAAAAAATAGGGTTAAGACACGTTTTATGGTAATTTATTATTATTATAATATTATTTTTTTACCTTTATTTACCAGATTTACCCTTTAACTATGGTAAATAAAATATTTACCGAATTATTCAAAATGCCTCAAAATAAAATTTACCTATTTACACAATTTGTACATCCTGATTCCAGATATTGAGTCCATTTTTTCAAATTCAAAACATATAAGTGGCAGAAATTAATTTAAAATTAATTCCCGCCATCAAAACAAAAATCGTGTTTTTAAGAGATAATAACTATCAAAAGATTGACACTTGTTTATGTCCGGTTTAAATGTGAAATTATGTCCAATTACCAACATTGTATTAAATCGTAAAAATATATTATAAATATAATTTAAAACCATCCATATTCATAACTTATCACTATTAATTATTTTTAGTAAAAAAGTTGTTTTTAATTAAAATTTAGTAATTTTCACTATTCATCAAAATATGAAAGTTATCAGAAAAGTACCAAAATTTCACCCTAAACTAATTTTGATATTTCTAATCCAAAAATTAAGTCTATTTTACAAAATTAAAAAAATAAAAGTTTCATTTATTAATTTAAAATTAATTCCTGCTATTAAAACCAAAAGGCGTAATTTTAATAACTATTAAAAGTTTGACACTTGTTTATGTCAAATTTCAATGTGAAATTACTTACAATGACCCTCATTGGATTAAATAGTAAAAATATAATTTATTTATACTTCCATACCATTAAAATTTATAATTTAACATTATAAATTATTTTGATTAAAAAAGTTATTTTCAGTTAAAATATAGTATTTTTCACTATTCACCAAAATATGAAACTTATCAGAAAAACACCAAAACATTATTGAAACTAAATCATTATGTCCCTATTCTAAAGAAGAAGTTTATTTTGTTAAATTTAATATATAAAAGTTTCAAATATTGGATTTAAAATGTCTTTTCCATTAAAAGCCGGTAAAATTGCATTTTTTGAAAAATACTTATTTTAACTAAAAAAATGTATTTTTTCTTAAATTATGTCTAAGAAACTCATAATATCAATTCTAAAATTATATGGATTATATAAAGTATATAATTCAGTTAATACTATTCATAACCGCAATTGAACGAATTGTTTGGTAAGTCATGGTGCGCTAGAACTCAGTGTTGCGTGTAGTGAATGTTATTGAATTACTTTGAAGAAATAACGTACTATGAAATCTTGGGGTGTTACATTCTTCCCTCCTTCAATAAATTTCTTCTGTTAAATTTGAAATTATTTTTCAAAAATAAAAGGTTGAAAATAGAAAATACCTTTGGGAAAACCCATATCAGAAATTGGGTTAGTAAAATTTAGTCTTGATATGAGTTAAAGGGAAATGAAAGGGTCACCACCAAATTATGATCTCAATTAAGAGAACATTGGGGAAATTAGAGGCATATAATTGGAGAAAAAACGTAAATATTTATAGGTAGTGATTGAGGTCATCAATCAAAAACAATTGTAAAATTGAGGGCCTTAAATTCATCAATCTATGATGATGTAAAATACGTACCATCGGTTCAACAAAACATATGGTACTAGGATAACACATTTTCTTAAGATCCCATTGACTAAAGTATAATAATTAATTTCTTCATTGAATAAGTGGATAAGAAAAATATATACTTGAAAAGTAGAGTCTCATCCTTTAACTAAGTTCTACCACAAACTCATCTTTCACACTAAAAGATAATAGAACTTATAAATAATATTCTATTTATCCTATTCGTATAGGGTTAAAAAATTGAATTTATAATTCATCTAGTAGAACCATTGAAAAAACTACATTATTCAATCCAGGACATCATGTGGGTCAGTGGTAGGTGATACACACTTGTTGCCCTTTGGTTGTAGTTTCAAGTCTTGCGGCCTAGACGGACGCGACGGGTTGCCGCCTGACCTCTGGGTTGTCATTTTTATTGAAATCCAACAAAAAAACTCAAACTAAACTTATCCAAAATACTTCTGTCCAAACTCATAGTCCAAAATTAATAAGGTAGGTAAACACAATAAAGATCATTTTTATCACGTAATAGCATGTGAACACTTAATCATGTATTCTTTTAAGACACTGCAACATCATGAAATACCATAAAACCTTATTGATTACATTCATGATCCCTTATTAGTTATAGAATACTGGATATACTCTTTATATCCAAAAATATTGTAAACTCCAACAGTGATGAAATATACAATTCATTAATTAGTTTCAAGGTAATCAAGAATACCCCATATAATTTATCCAAATCAACTATCTCTTATTCCAAAATTACTACCTCAGTATGAAGACCATATTACGGATTTCCTTTCCTTAAACCATGTTTTTTCAAAAAAAATAATGTTTAACTTTTTGTTTAGTCACTTTTCATAGTACCATATAATCTCAAATCCTCAATGAAGTAGTACTGTACTACAATCCTTATTTATCACCATACTTCATATAACCAGTACATCGTTGATACAAAACCCAAATGGAACAATTCTTTAATAACAACATTTGAACACTAGTTATTCCTATTCATCTGTTGTAGTATCATAACATTATTTTTATCCAATAGCATCATTTGGGGCATACTCTGATGATTTGAACATTGATTCGCGTAGTGTCCCCACTCCTTGCAGATGAAGCATTGTACATTTGAAAACTTTTTCTTACCCTCGCAATCACGAATGTGGTGTCCTTTTTATCCACACTTATAACATACTCCCATTCCCTTCAACCATTTTCCAAGGTGATTCTTTCCACAGTTGTCACATATGGTAACATCCTTTATTACCTTCTTCCATTTATTTGCCTTTCTCCCTACCATCCTTTTCTTCTCTGGCTTCCTTTCAAATCCATAGTACTCTGAGAACTCTTTAATTATCTTATTAACACATGATACTATTTCTTCATATGTTGAGAATACAAGAGAGACTATTTCCCTTCTAAAAATTGGATTAATACTGTGGAAGATATGATCCTTCATAATCTATGGATCATATGTATTTCTGGAGTTCACATTCCTTCTACTGGGATCCATTTATATACAATGGAATACACTAGGTCAGTTTATTAATTGCAATGAATAATTCCAAACTTGAAAAATACCTAACATAAATTGAACAGTTTATGGATATAATCCATAATCATAAAAATGTTTTCTTTGTGTAAGTATATACTCATAAACCCTCTATAACAGTTTGTAAAGAAAATGAGAATTATCCTAAGAATATCCCTCGGGAGTGTCGTAACCAAGAGTGAAGCAAGGCCTATTTTCGTACACCAGTTTTCGTTCAAGTCTAGCTCAAAGCGGTATTTTTGGGTTTTACCTATAGGTACATCTGTGCCAGAGCCGCCTCTACCTACTCGTATCCAGACAGGGACGTATTGATTGGAAAACTAACAAAATCTCTACAATACCAATATTCTAGGATGTTATCCTATTCTATTCATCAAAGTCTATATTAGGGCTATATGCTCTAATCAAGGTTTATTTAAATTTAGTTTCCAAGGTTTTTACTAAACTTCATCTGATAACAACTATAATTCCCCGAACCCAGTTACCCAGAGTCGGTGCATTATTAAATAATATTGGAATGATCACAAGGGATCAAATCCTGAAAGATCGATCCGTTTCGTATTCTTGGAAACAGTAGATATATTCATAAGTCATACATTACATCATAAATTAAAAATAAAACTACAAAAAAATATTTTCTTCATATCCCTTCATACTATTCCTACAGGTCATTAATAAAATAGTTTTTTACATCCTGGGAAAAATAAAACATAGAAAGTGGTGAGCTCAGATGCCCAGTTAGGATAACAATATAGCGGAAACTTTCATAAATAAGAATAAACATTTAAGGCAATGTATTAAAAAACAAAAGCCTTTTAAACTTGAACTTTATCATAATATTGCAAAGATAAAATTAAATAATTCCATTTACTTAATCACATGGATATTCCACTAATTGAATAATCAAATACAATATCAATAACCACTTTCATAATGATGGAATGCATAATTCCAGACTATCATAACCACATTGTCAAGGCCTCATGCCAAGACAAAAAATAAGATTTCTTCAAGGCCTCGTTCCAACACACTAGTTTGTCTCATGAGACCTGCCGATGCATCGAGGAGCTATAGCGGGCTCCACCCATCACTTATTAAGTCCAATGCATTCCTCATATGAACAAGTATAAACATAACATAAGCATTCGTATTAAAACTAGCATACAAAATGTCAATACTTTCTCTATAAACCATGAATTGTATAAAAATAACACATCCACAGTCAAACATATCACAAAACCTTCAATACAATATCTAAGTTTTTTATTATAATAAATCAACATCAAATAATCTTAAAATCTATCAAAGGATGTTGACATAGATGAAATCAAAACTATTTGAGGGAAATATCTATTTTTTTTAAATCATTTAAAAGTCACATAATTATAAAATAAAACATTTACTTTGAAAATATCCTTATAATCTTGTCAGGTAAGCTTCTAAGATTTTATAACGGTGGAAAATAGCTACACCCGCCGTATAAGTTAAAAGTTTTTTACCTTGATTCTGTTGAAAAGGTTAAAAATGGCCTTGTTTGGAAAAAAATAAAATGATTCAATTATAAACCTCTTATAAAAAGTCAAAAAAGGGTATAATTGAATTTAAACCATATTCTGTAAAATATAAAGAATGTTTTGAAATAAATTTTTAAGAAACAAGGATGTTGATGATAAAGAGGTCCCAGTAGATAATTACATATAAACAACCTCAGATAATGAAGAGATTGTGAAATAAACACTTACCTTGTACTTTTCCTTAGTCCATGGTATGTTAACATCCTGTATAATAGTTAAAATATTGTTATTAAATTATAAATAACCATAAACATAATTACTATATCATATATGATCTTCTAATAATCCTTTGTTAATAAAATTTTAGTATTATCGTCATTTCGGGTGCTAACTTACTCGTTTTCCATTATATTGTCTGTCACGTAAGATGTGTTTGTTATAGATAGGTTGTATCTTATTAATATATATAATGATATAAATTATTTTAAACATTATTTTTTATCATTAAATGAGAATTAGACTCAAATGGATATGATGGCGAATGAATCTCATCACATTCGTGGAGACGGTAGTCCGTACGTACGCACGAGCGACAATATCATTATTTTGATATCAAAATAATATATAATTGGATGGTATATAAAATATATAGAATCATAATCATGTTATATTTATTATTTACATGAATTATACATCATTATTATATCGATCTAAATAATAATATATTAAATAACAATTACACCACAACGTGGAGACGGTAGGCCGTACGTACGCACGTATGGTGACATGTCATTCAAGGGATGGATAAAATAATGAATTTTTTTGTTCCATATTTATAATAACATCAAAGTATATATAAGATATTGGAGTTATTATTTTATAATAGAAATAACAAATAATGAAGAAGTTGAAAAAGAAAGTAACTTGGAAGAGTGTGGTGAAAACATTACCTCTTCTTCGGGTTCTTCCTTTTGATTTGATCAAAAGGGCCCCTTAGGTTGGATTTATGATCAAAATAAGGACTCTAGGTTTTAGTGAGTGAAGTTGGGAGGGTATTTGGGTAGAGTTTTGCCGAGCCAAAATGCATTGATGGTATGAAGAATTGGTTAGAAGTGGTGTCCTTTTATAAGGGGGAGGATGAGCTCTTTAGAAAAAACTTAAAGTATTATTTTATAATAAATTCATATTAGATTTATAATGTCTCCAAAGAAGATTATTAAAATACTAAGGTGGGTATGGGTCTAAATCCTTTCAACCAATATATTTTAGACATGTTTGGGTCATTATAGTAACCTTATCGTTTAGTTTTAACTCTTGGTTAATTAGTTTGACACTTAACATGTCACATTGTATGTTTATATTATATTGTTAATAAACATACTATATAACTTAAAGAGTACCCCAGTGGTCTATTAATGATAAAACTATCATGATACAAGTATTTTTTTAGTAACATTATATTTTTAGGACTTTAATATCAATTAATAATATAATATTTTTTTTAAAAACTCTTTTATGTCAATTTTGACACTATTTGGTACATGAGTTTTGTGAAAATCATAACTTCATGATTATTTCAAAAAAAATTAATAATTAAATCAATAATAACATGTCATATTAACCTATAAAATTATTGGAATTCATTAAAAGTCTCAAATTATATTTATTTGGGTATTTATAATATCAATTTTTTTAATATTTCCCTAATAAGGTAATCACTACATCATCATTGTGTCATAAATAAATTACATTATTTAATGTCTAAAAATTATAAATAAAATACAATTATGTAGTAAATATTTTTGGATTTCTAATGAATATTTATAGTCAAAAATATAACATATATTACCCTAAGTAAAAATTTTATTTCTAAAAGATATAGGCTTATGTCATTTTTGTATTTACTTTAACTTAATTACTATAAAGTGTCATTATCACAAACAAGTGGATCCATGGGGTTCCAAAATCGACCCAGAGATGCCCATGGTCGGACATGTATCAACCAATAGGGTTAAGACACATTTTAGTGTAATTTAGTATTATTATAATATTATTTTATTACTCTTATTTACCGGATTTACCCTTTAACCATGGTAAATAAAATATTTACCGAAGTAATTATTCATAATGTCGAAAAATAAAAGTTACCTATTTACACAACTTGGAAATCCTAATTCAAAATATGGAGTCCATTTTTCCCAATTCAAAATACAGAAGTAGAAGAAATTAATTTAAAATTAATTCCCGCTGTCAAAACAAAAAGCGTGTTTTTAAGAGATAATAACTATCAAAAGATTGACACCTCTTTATGTCCAGTTTAAATGTGAAATTATGTCCAATGACCAAAATTGTATTAAATGGTTAAAATATATTCTAAATATACTTTAAAACCACTCAGATTCAAAAATTATTACTATTAATTATTTTGATTAAAAAAGTTGTTTTTAATTAAAATTTACTAATTTTCACTATTCATCAAAATATGAAAGTTATCAGAAAAGTACCAAAATTTTACCCTTAGATAATTTCGATATTCCGAATCCAAAAATTAAGTCTTTTTTACCAAATTAAAAACATAAAAGTTTCAATTATTAATTTAAAATTAATTCCCGCTATTAAAACAAAAAGGCGTGTTTTTAATAACTATCAAAAGTTTGACACTTGTTTATGTCCAATTTCAAAGTGAAATTACATAAAATGACCATAATTGGATTAAATGGTAAAAATATAATCTATTTATACTTAAATACCATTAAAATTTATAATTTAACATTATTAATTATTTTGATTAAAAAAAGTTGTTTTCAGTTAAAATATAGAATTTTTCACTATTCACCCAAATATGAAAGTTATCAGAAAAACACCAAAATTTTGTTGAAAATATATTCTTATATCCCGATTCTAAAGAAGATGTTTATTTTGCCAAATTGAATATATTAAAGTTTCAAATATTGGATTTAAAAAAGGCTTCGCTATAAAAAGGCGGTAAAATTGCTTTTTTTGAAAAATACTTCTTTTATCTCAAAAAAATTCATTTGTTCTTAAATTATGTCTAAGAAACTCATAATATAGATTATAGAATTATAAGGGTTATGTAATGTTCAAAATTTAGTAACTTCTATTCATAACCGCTTTTGAACGGCTTGTTTGGTAAGTCATGGTGCGCTAGCACTCGGTGTTGCGTGTAGTGAAAGTTATTGAATTACTTTGAAAAATAACGTACTATGAAATCTGGGGGTGTTACATTATACACCAAATTCATTTTATATAGTGTATAATTAAGACCATTGACATTTAATTTCAATCAAATATTATAAAAATGAATCTTTTTATATGAATCATTTTACTAAATACCAAAATAATTTTTTTAAAATATACTGCAACAATGAATTTTCTACCGCTATGACCATTGTTTGATATTTGGATTCCTCTAAAAGATGTATTATTTTTAAATGAATGAAAAATAAATACCTTATTAATTATTAATATATTTCAGTATTGAAAATGGTTTTGAGAATGAATTTATTATATAAATTTTTTTAAATGATATATTTTAATGAAATGTGGAGATCTTATTTCTCTTTTATGCATGATTGATGTGTTGTGATTTTTTTACTTCATGTGAATCTGTTATGTATAGGATTGGTTAAGTGATGAAACGACGGTGGGTGAGACAACGATAGACTTGAAATGAATTGGTTAATTAGGTGGAGTTAAGTGATAATGTTTATCCAAATATATTTATGGAATATAATTTGATGGGTATTTCAGACGTAACCATGGATGATACTCCCTATATATCCAAGAAAGATACAATGTAAGATTGATATTGAAACCAAATGTTACCTTTATGATTTTAGATATCTATGAGTTTTATATTAATATTATAATTTCACGAGGTAAGCTAAAGGGTTTATGTTTTAGGGGTGAAAATTATAATTTAGTGAAAATGATTTCATGAGTTTAAATCATTCATGGAAAAATGGTTTCAATAATTATTTTATATCCCTTATAGAGAATTTTTATACTCATCACAAGAATTTAGAAATATTTTTCAAAGGGATTAAAGATTTTTAATATAAAGGAATAAGTAAATATGAATTTATTTAGATTTTTATAAAGGGAAAAAATAATGGTTAATTTTAAATGATTTAGATTATGAAAAAATGGATAGTGATATGACTATTATACCATTTAAAATTTGATATTTTTTAATAGTTATGGCCTAATTCTCTAAAATTTTATACCAAATAAGATCCTAAATAAAAATGAATGTAAATTATTAAATTAACACATATATTATGTAAAATTAAAGGTATAGGCCATATAGTTGGTATCAAATGTCGTTTTATATAACATTATAGGTTATAGATTTTTTTAAGAATAAGTTACAAGTTTTATATAACCACAATATTTATCCCAATAGGAAGAGTTATAGATATCTTAAATTAATTGAATGAGTTTTAGATAACATGAATAAGGATATCTTATTTTTTACCTTCTTTATATGATGTTATTTTTTTTTTTTATTCATTTAATCGCACTAATGTTTTCAGTTTTGGTAAATGGATGGATCTAGGAGGCACCAATGTGACAATGGATGTGATTAAAAATGTGCTGGTTACCTAAATAAGAATCCAAATAAAATGGGATTTTTAATGAGAACTCTTATAGTTATTCTAAACGAAATATCAAATCTAATGATTAACAACTTGAACCTTGTTAATTTTTCTAATCCATCATATATGAGATAAACGAATCCCTATGGAAGTTCAAGTAATGATGATCATAAAGGTTAGTATATTCACTGATATTTGTGTCAAGGATGTGGAAATAAACCCCTAGAAATATGTCTTAATGGGACTGGAAGATGTTGTCAATGTGTTAATGAAGGCCATAAAGTAATAAACATCCAAGGAAAACGAAAGATTTTAGTTGAATCAAGGGAAGGTAAATAGGTTCTTCCTGAGTTGTAAATTATATATTATAATTTTAAGGTGTATAGTAATTAAGAAAATCAATTTTTTATGAATAAGGTTCAGGAATAGGATCATCAAAACCATAACAATATATGTTTAGAAAAATTATGGCCATTATATTTTAATATGACTAAACTGAAAATGAATTATGATTGCTATGGATTATTTCTTAACTAATGTTTGGACATTATTTAATATTAGTACACGATTCATGTTTGTGTTTATAGGAAAGAGTTATTGAGGAATAAGATGGAAAATTATGGTTGAGGGAACATGGAGAGCGATAGATGATTAAGATAACTAAATTTTGGTAATTTGAGAGTTATGTTGATCTATGGATGATCAAATGTTTAACAGTATTAATTCTATTTTGATGATGTGATTACATTTGAAGAAATTTTTTTAGTATATGTAAGCCTGATGATTTTTATATGAATTTTTTTAAGGTGAATAATCTATTATAGTGTGGACATAATTATAAAGTTATAAATAACCATTAGTGTTTATATGATCCTCGAATTTGAGTTAATTATGGGATATTTAAATTTGGAATAATAAATGTTAGGAATTAGATAAACATTGAGGTTAAAATGTTTTATTGTTATTTTTTAGGACTTTATCTCATTTTAGGAATGTTATAAGAATTATATAGTTTTAGAAAAAGGAAAACCCACTTGAAGAGTAACAAACCCATTGCGTTGGACAAGGATGCATGAATCAAATCCAAAATTGAAGTTTGAAATGGATTTGTCACCTACCATTAAACTATGTGAAGTCATTGGATAGAATTAATTTTTCCTTTTTTGTTAAAAGTATTTGTGGAATTTGAATAATTTTATTTTGGTAACGTATGTTTTATCAAACCGATATCCATGGAATTGGAAAATTATTGGGGATTAAGTGATAAATGATATTTTTGAATACGTTCACTATTTTTGGGAATCCTATATAATATTGGTATATTGAATGCTATTTAATATTATTTGAGAAGTTAAGGTTCTGTTATATTTTGGAATAATTGATTATTATATTGTGGAGTTATGGTGATTCAAGTTATTTATGGAAATGATTAACCTAACTTATATAATATGTGATTAGGGTAATTAATTTGTAGCATGATACTTCAGGAGTTCTTGATATTTTATGGAGATAAATGTTAAAATTAACCATGGAGGACTAATTAATCCAATTATCATGAGTTTTGGGTTTAAAACATAGTTTATGTTGTTTTGGTGGATTTTAATGAAATTTATTTATTGAATGGTCTATGTTTATCTTTTTGTATTAGAGATGAATTTTAAATATTAAAATTAGATTTTCCTCGTCCAATGGTTTAATCATTATGGATAATTTTTTTTCTTATCCTAACCATATCAGTATTTGTTAATTTTTTAAGATATGAGAAATAAATAGTTAATATTTTTTAGATCATGTGATTCTATAGTAGTTGATTATCTTGTTTTATGAATGAATAACTCAACTATAATGCTCATCGTTTAGAGAAGCAGATGATATTTTTTTGGTGAAATTTGATTAAAGAATGAAATTATACTTTTCAAGTAAGTATAATTCCTTATATTATTAGTCTATGAATTAAATTAATTACCCTACCATATGAAATTTTTCTTAAAAAAATTTCTATTTATTTTTTTACAATGAAGTGAATGACTGTTTGACCCATCACAAATTTATGGTTTTGTGATTGTTAACATTCAACTAGAAATGATTTCTATCACTCTCTATCAGAACGTGATGGTTGTTTTCTCTTCCATATACATGTTTTCCTATATGGAAACCTCACATTTGTTATCTCAGGAAACCATTGTATTTCAGTTTCTTTCTTTTAATGTGGATGTTTTATTGTCTTTTTTTTCCAATGTTGAATTCCAATGAAGTAATTCTTAAAAGTGAAACCTTAGTTACCATGCCCAAAGTTGAAATTTCTAGGACACAATTTCCAAAATGGGAGAAGGATGTAACATTCCAGGTAACTATTGATTAATAATTTTTCATATTTATTAATATTTATAAAGTGTATATAAATTTTATATTAAAGGGGTGCCATATTTGATAGTGTACTAGACATGAAACAATGAGTTTGTCTGAAATCTTACATTGAATGAAAAACTGAGTTACATAAAAAAAAATATGTTGTAATATTATAATTCTAAGTGGTAGTTTTCATATAGCCATTAAAATGGTAGGAAGGAAAAATACTAACTAAATTATTAAAATAATTTTGACACATGTTTATATACCGATTCATTTGTTACCAAATTAACTAGAATAGAAACTAACAACCAATTAAATATAAAATATGTATTTATATGAAAGGCTATTTAATTGTGAATAATTAAATTTATATAATAAAAGAAATCAGTATTCAGTGGATTAAATTAATGAAATATAAATTCAACATAATTTCTAAAATTCAACTTATTTGTTTTCTGGAAATTATATACAAATAATTTAAATTTTATAGATAAAAGAAGTATTTTTTCTAAAAATTATATTTTATAACCTTTTTAAGGTGAAATTATTTTAAATATAGTTTTAGAGACTTTTATAAGTTATATTTGATAAAATCAATTCCATACGTGAAATAGGGATATGAAATTTCTCTTTGGTTAAATTTTTGGTAATTTTCTGGTAAAATTTGTTTTTAATGAAATGTGAAAAAATACATTTTAATACATAACTATTTTTTTATATAAACTATTTAAATAGTTAGATCATACTTTTAATTGGTTTTAATGTATAATTTAATTATTATTTATCAATAAATAAAATGTAGGTAATTAGAGTAATTTTAATATTGATATTAGATATAAAACCTTATTGGGATTTTTGAACATCTCTTTTACCTACCTTCTCACCACATCAGTGGGATTAGTGTTAAACATAATTTAAGAACTTTTGTGAATTAAATTTTAAAAAACTAATATACATGTTTCTAATATTTATTACAAATGTGATCTAATATGATTAACTTACATTATAGTTAATAGTGAATCTTATATTTTATTTGACACGGTTAAGGGTAAATCATGTAATTAAAGGTAAAAATAATATTATAATATAATTAAATTTCCCTAACACTTCTCCTAATTTCATATAAAGAGTGTTTTTTGACCAAAATGAACCATAATCTTAAATTATAACCTTTTATTCCACATGGGTAATAATATTCCATATATTATATTTAATTTCAAGATAAGTTAAAAATGTCAAACTCAATTGTTTTAATAAGTAAAGAATTTTAATTATATGGATATATAGAAGATAAATTAGACTAAAAATAGTCATTTTAATGACAAAGTAATTTTATACATCATGAATATTTATTTAGTATTAATAGACATTAAATATTTATTTTTGATTGAGACACAAAGATGATGTCGTAATGTCTTCATTAATGAATTAATCAATTAACTGATATCAATAATATTTAAATAAATATAATATGAAATATTTCATGCCATACACATATTCTATGGATTAATTTAACATTTAATGGATTTGTTAAAGTAGTTTTTTCAATGGAATAATGATTTTTTTATTTTTTTAAAAAGTCAAATATTCAATAGTGTAAAAATTGACATAATTCATATCATAAAATATAAAATATTTAATTAAATGATATAAAATTTCTAAAAATATTAGATTCATGAAAAATATTGAGATAATTATACAACTATCATTAATGACTCATTCATTGGTCGTTTGGTATGTTCTGGTAATTATTTGACCCCCTAAATTGCAAATTACTTTATAAAACGGAAAGAGGTAGAAGGGGTTAAAACAAAAATATAAGTTTTAAAATAAAATCAATGCATTTCTAAAAAATATATTATGAGAATATTTGTAACCATCCTCATCATATGTTAGAACTAATTTAATTTGGATTCATTTAGAGTTAAAAATTAATTTATGTTAATTTTATATTTTAAAGGTTTCAAAGGGTGCCCCTCCCCTCTCTTATTAAAAGGAACCCATTCTTCTATATCAATCACACTTGAAAAAAAAATTGGTTCAGACTCGATCTATGCAAAGAACTAAATAGAATACCTATACACATTATTTAATCCTTTTTATTGTTAGAACACCCTCCTTATAGGTGTTGAGGTATTTAGAGAGGTGATCATTTGAAGGAAATGTATTGTTTTTTATGTGTTTCTATTTTATTTGTTCTTTAAATTCCTTTCAATATACTTTAAAAATGATGAAATAATAAATATAGTATCCCTAGTATAATGAGATGTTATTATGATAATGTAATCACCTGAAACCATCTCAAAATTAATTAAATGGAAAAATAATTAATCATTCATGTCCACGTGTGAACTATCACCTCCACGAACCGATATAATTTGTTTTCCATAATTGTCTCTGAAGAATGATTGTAATGATGGAATTAATTATATTATGTGATATAAATTAAATATTTATCATTATAAGATAATGATATATAAATTACATTCTTATTTATCATGAACATAAAAATGATATAATCAATCGTGCATTCGTGTGAACTATCACCTCCACAATGCGATGAGATTTGTTTTTAATCGAAAAATCACTTAGATAATATATATAAGTATATTTAAATGATTAATATTTTATTAATGGTATTATTTATATTATTTAAATATGAATTAATATTTATCTTATTTCTAAAATGATGATTGAAAAATGAAACTGTCACTCATTTGTACATACAGCTGACCATCTCTATGATTGTAGTGTTTTTCATTTCTTAGATCTGTATTTAATAAATGGATTTAAAAATATTATTGATATAAAAAGTGATTATTATGTCATGAATTTTATTCTAGAGATTATATACTTACATCAACATGGACTATTGATATCATACCAAGTTCATTTTCTACTCAAGTATAGAATATCGACAAAACATCTAATATTAACTTAAATAATTATGTAAATATTATAATATGGAAATAAGTGATATAAAGTAAATAATTGTAACACCCCGTGGTTTTAAAAAAAATTAATTTAATGCATGATACACTGATTCTCTAAATAACAACACTTTTTTAAGGTGATAGTTATAAACTATCCATTAAATATAAATTTAACACTTATGTGAATTGAATTTAAAAGATGGATATCCACAGTTGTGATCAGTAAGTTATTTGGATTCTGATAGGACCAACATAATTTTTAGTGAATAGTAACATATCATTATTAATAATAACATATCCTTTTGAAGGTTAATATAAAATTTATGAATATTAATTTGAAAAAATGTATAGTAACAACACCCATGAATCTATAAATAAAATTAAGGTATCATATTATTAACAACATGACCATAGTATAAGTACTGGTGTTTTTGTAAATAATAAATAATAAATACTTAATTATAATTTTATGATTAATTTAATAATTTAAATGAAAATTTATTTTCAAGAAATGTAATCATAAATTATTACCTTATGATTATAAGATAATTTTATGATATTGAAATTAATTTTTCAATGTTTTATAAAATTTGTTATAGTTTCTAAAATTGTTATTTTTGAAGTAAATTATGATTTTAATTAAAAATAAAATTTATCATAGTTAGAAAATTATATTGATAAAATTGAGTTCATTTTTTAATTCTACATGTAGAAAAATGGTTGGGATTAATTTTTGGGATTTTTTTAAAATACTTAAATTTTTGGTGAATAGTGAAATTCGATAATTTATGAAATATGCTAAATAAATTACACTCTACCTCATTCTTGAGTCATGGATGATGTAAATGGAAATTGGTTAGAACTCACAAGTAATTATTACTATATTTGGTCACAATAATCAAGACTATTCATAGACCAGAGAAAAAATATTAAACTAATGATTAAAATAATGGGAAACCCCTCCTCTCGTCCACTATAAATACCACCCTCACCCCCCGCTTCATCACACACAACCCAATATTTTAGAATTGTCTAAATTCTGTCCAATATTTTTCCCAAGAATCTTCCCCACGTCCAATAACCACTATTCTCACCAAAAGGCCAATACCAAAGGCCTTAAGGAGGATCTCAAGGAGAAGAGATCAAGAGGTAAAGACCCTATTTCATTTTTGTTTATTTTCTTTTGAATTCATTTTATTTTCTTATACTATCATCCTATAAAATTATCCAAGATCCCTTAAATATCCATTATTATATATATACTGGAATTTTATCATGTCTATTATAATTTATCAACTTACATATTCTCCTCTCCCTCTTATTTTAAAAATAAAAACATCATCTGTAATGTATCAATTTACCAACATCGTGCATGATCTGTCTTCAATTTCCATTAATTACATGAAATTTGGACATAAAACTATTAATATTGATGAATAATATTCTATTATACATATTATATGATATATTATGTTCTTTAACTAGTGTTTATGTTTAATATTAATTAATAAAACAAAAGTGGGTTGAAATGATAAAAATTCACCATAATAAACTAACGATAATCACTAATGATTTATCTAAAGATTAATCCTCCTATCATAAAACACAAATAATTTATGTAATCATTTAATATTCAGGAAAATTTTAAAAAATATTTCTTTTCACTTTTAGTTTTCTCTTCCATTCAAACAGGAAATCCTTTCTGAACAGACCATGGAAATCATGTGAAGAACTGTAATTCCCTGACCCCAGTTACCCAGAGTTGGTGCATTATTACCTAACTTTGGCGTGATAATAGGAAATATGAAGCCTAAAAAGACCGATTAGTTTATTATCCTTGGAATAACTAGATACATTCATAATGTTTACATTACATCATAAAGTGAAAACTACAACAACAATATCGTGTCTTTATATCCCCTCATTCTATCCCTACAGGTCATTCATAAATTACTTTTTCACATCCTGGGAAAATAAAACATTGAAAGGGGTGAGCTCAGATGCTCAGTAAGGATAACAATATAGCCGAAACTTTCATAAATAACCATAAACATTTAGGGCAATGTATTACTAAAACAAAATCCTTTTAAAAATGTACTTAAACATAATATGTCAAAGATAAAATGAAATAATGCAATTTACATATTCACATGGATATTCCACTAATCAAATAATCACATGCAATATCAATAACCACTTTCATAATGATGGAATGCATTATGCCAGACTATCATAACCACATTGTCAAGGCCTCATGCCAAGACTACAAATAATACGTTGTCAAGGCCTCATGCCAAGACAGTAGTTTGTCTCATGAGACCTACCGATGCATCGAAGAGCTACAGCGGGCTCCACCCATCACTTACTATGTCCAATGCATTCCCATATGAAAAGGTTTAAACATAACATAAACATTCATATTAAAACTAGCATACTAAATGTCAATACTTTCTCCATAAACCATGAATGGTATAAAAATAACACATCCACAGTAAAACATATCACAAAACCTTCAATACAATATTGAATATTTGTATCCTAATAAATAATCTTCAAACAACTTTAATATCCATCAGAAGATGTTGACATAGATGAGAATGCTTTGTAAAACTCTTTGAGAGAAATATCCATTTGTATTGAAAACATTTAAAGTCACACAATTTATAAAGGAATACATTTAAAGATTTTTTTGAATCAAAGTGTCCCATACCACTTTGAAACTTTTGAAAAGAATTAACATTTTAAAAACATTCATGTACATATAAATTAATCCTTAAAAACAATTTTGAATACAAGGAAATTAATGAGAAATATTTAGAAGAATACATATTTAAAAAATTTGAAATGATGGTTTAATAAAAATTCACTTAAAACAATCCCTTTGAAAACTCATTCATAAATCATGGACATGGATAATAAATATTTCCCAGTAGATACTTTCGTAAAAACAACCTTGGATAATAAAGAGATTGTGAAATTAACCCTGAAAAATTTGGTAACTTACAAAACATACACCCCATGAAAGAGGTATCATAAAATGAATATGTAAATACACATAAATTAATGTGTATTACACAAAGACTACAATTATGGTCAGTACATACACCACACAAAAGGTAATAGTGGCAATATGGCATGAATCTCACGAGAATAAGGAGTTAGATGAAACCCATTACCTTGTACTTTTCCTTGGTCAAGGGTTGGTTAAAATAATTTATAATGGTGAAATTATTGTTATTAAATTATACAAGAATCATATACATTAATATTATATCATATATGATCTTTTAATATTTCTTTGTTAATAATATTTTAGTATTATCATCATTTCAGGTGTTAACTTACTCGTTTTCCTTTATATTCTTTATTACGTAAGCCGTGTTTGTTATGGATAGATTGTGTCTTATTAATATACAGAATGATATCAAGTCCTTATACATTATTTTCAATTATCAAATTAGAATTATAATTTCATGGATACAATGGGGAATGAATCTAATCGCGTTCGTGGAGACGGTAGTCTGTACGTACGCACGAGCGACAATATCATTCTTTTGATATTAAAAATATATATAATTGGATTTTATATAATATATACAGAATAATTATCATGTTATATTTATTATTTACAATATTTATACATCATTATTATTCCCATCTATATAATAATATATTGAATAACAATTACACCACAACGTGGAGACGGTAGGCCGTACGTACGCACGTATGGTGACAGGTCATTCAAGGGATGGATAAGATAATGAATTTGTTTGTTCCATATTTATAATAACATCACAGTATATATAAGATACTATAGTAATTATTTTAGAATATAAATAACAAAGAAAGAAGAAGTTGAAGAAGAAAGGAACTTGAAAGAGGGTGGTGAAAACATTACCTCTTTTTCGGTTTCTTCCTTTTGATTTGATCAAAAGGGATTCTTAAGATGGTTTTATGATCCAAATAAGGCCTCTAGGTTGTATTGTGGGATGTTGGGAAGATATTTGGGCAGATTTTGGCCGATCCAAAATTCTTTGAAGGTATGAAAAATTGGTTAGAAGTGGTGTCCTTTTATAAGGGGGAGGAGGGGCTCTTTTGGAAAAACTTAAAGTATTATTTTATAATAAATTCATATTAGGTTTCTAATGTCTCAAAAGTGTATTATTAAAATCCCAAGATGGGGATGGGTCAATATACTTTCAACCAATAGATTTTAGACAGGTTTGGGTCATTATATTAACCTTATATTTTAGTTTTAACTCATGGTTAATTAGTTTGACACTTACCATGTAACTTTGTATTTTTATATTATATAGTTAATAATCATACTATATACCTCCAAGCGACCCAAAAGTGGTCCATTAATGATACACCTATAATTATGCATGTCCTTTGGCCAAGCCTTGTATTTTTAGGAATTTAATATCAATTAATAATATAATAATTTTTTTAAAAACACTTTTATGTCAATTTTGACACTATTTTGTATTTGATTTTTGTGAAAATAATAAAATTATGATTACTTAAAAAAAGGTTAATTAAATCAATAATAACATGTCATATTAACATATAAAATTATTGGAATTCATTAAAAGTCTAGAATTATATTTATTTGGGTATTTATACTATCAATTATTTTAATATTTCACTAATAAGGTAATTACTGCATCATCATTGTGTCATAAATAAATTAAATTATTTAATGTCTAAAAATTATAAATAATATATGATTATATATGAAATTTTTTTATATATATAATGAATATTTATAGTCTAAAATATAACATAAATAACCCTATGTGAAAATTGTTTTGCTAAAAGTTATAGGCTTATGTCATTTTTGTATTTACTTTTACTTAATTAATATAAGGTGTCATTATCACTTACTTGTGGATCCATGGGGTCCCAAAATCGACCCAAAGATGGCCATGTTCGGACATGTATCAAAAAATAGGGTTAAGACCAGTTTTACGGTAATTTATTATTATTTCAATGTTATTGTTTTACCCTTAGTTACCCGATTTACCCTTTAACCATAGTAAATAAAATATTTACCGAAGTAATTATTCAAAATGTCTATAAATAAAAGTTACCTCTTTAAACAATTTGAATATCCTAATTCCAAATATTGAGTCTATTTTTTCCAAATTCAAAACACAGAAGTGGCAGAAATTAATTTAAATTTAATTCCCGTTGTCAAAACAAAAAGTGTGTTTTTAAGAGATAATAACTATCAAAGGATTGACACTTGTTTATGTCCGGTTTAAATGTGATATTATGTCCAATGACAATCACTGTATTATATGGTAAAAATATATTCTAAATATACTTTAAAACCACTCAAATTCATAATTTATCACTATTAATTATTTGGATTAAAAAAGAGGTTTTTAATAAAAATTTATTAATTTTCACTATTCATCAAAATATTAAAGTTATCCGAAAAGTACCAAAATTTCATCGTTGGATAATTTTGATATTTCGAATCAAAAAATGAAGTAAATTTTGAAATATAAAATGTATAATATTTCCAAAAGTGGGTATTACTATTCATAAGGGCTAGTTTGATTGGTTATGGTGTGTGTTAGAACTCGAAGTTACGTATAACACATGCTACTGTATTATTCAAAGAGAAGCGTACTGAGGAAGCTTGGGGTGTTACATTGTAAAATATTGATGTCCCCATTCTAAAGAATAAATTTATTTAGTCAAATTGAATATATAATGGTTTTAAAATATTGGATTTAAAAAGGGTTCGCCATTAAAAGTCGGTAAAAGTGAATTTTAAAAAAAAACTTCTTTTATCTGAAAAAATGAATGTGTTCTTATATTATGTATAAGAAACTCATAATATGGATTCTAAAATTATAAGGATTATATAATGTTCAAAATTAATTTAATACTATTCATAACCTCTTCTGAACGGCTAGTTTGTTAAGTCATGGTGCGCTTGAACTCAGTGTTGTGTGTAGTGCAAGTTATTGAATTATTTTGAAGAAATAACGCACTATGAAATCTTGGGGTGTTACAATAACTCACCCAAAACAATGGAAAGAACAAAATATTTAAATTAATGGGTGGAATTTTGTTTTAAAATTATCATAAAGGGTTTTATAAAAATTATTATTATTTAATGTATTAACAACCCCATTTAATCCATTATAAACAATGTTTAACAATGTTTTATGTAAAATGAACCTGAGGTAAGGGAATTCCTAACCCAATTTCCATTCATGGGGTTAACCTCCTACATTATTCATTATGTGGTAATAAGATTATTTTTCAAATGATTTTTTATATATTATGTATTATTATTTGTATTTATTGTGTATACACATATGAATTCTATTCTATTAATTATCACACTAATTATATTTGTAAGGTACATTCCTGTTAATTTTTTTTTAAAATTCTCTTTAATGGAATTCAAAAAAGTTGTTTTTTATATATATGGCCAGAGAGGTTTCCCCTTATTTCATGATAATTGATTACTATGATTTGTTTTTTAGACATATTTATATTGGGATGATTCCATTATATCTCATGATATGTCTGTTTGATCCCATTATAGCACAAGATATGTTGGTTTGAGCCCATTATAGTGCAAGATATGATGGGTGAGCCCCATTATATCTCTCCCATGCATTGGGTACTCCAAATATGGAAGTTGACCAAATGATAATTCCATTAGTAAGGGTCATTTTAATAGTGATATGTTAAATATGTCCCATGTCACTACATTATTTTTCTATGCATACTAATTAGTTTTTTAATGAGTTTTATTAGGTTTTTATGTTATCACATGACTACCGATTTATTTCTGTATATCCCTTACTATGATTTTTGTGATCATTCCATGTTTTTTAAAAGTGTTTCACTAGTTTTAAGGATGTTTAAGAGAAAGAAGAATGTAATGTTAATTTTTAAGAATATTTTTTTTAATGAAATCATATTTTATTTTAAAAGTTTTATATTTTAGAAGAAAAAAATATTGTTTTAGTGGTATACTCATGTATGATTCTGGGATGTTATTTATATTTTATTTTGTAATTATGTAGAAATATAATCCTTATAGGATACTCAATCTAAAATAAAGTATGTTCTTGTCTAAAACTCATGATTATGTAATGTTTTAAGGTTGGGTACTTGTAGTTATATTAGATGGAGGTTTAGATAAGTATTAGGGTTAAGATGATGTTAATTGAATACCAAAAATGATTTTTTCTTTATGACTGATTTGAAATGATATATAATTTAAATATTACAATGTTTCTCAGTCAAATATTTGTATATTCATAATGTTTTTTCATAGAATAATTGGAGAAGATGAAGTAGGAAGGAACCAAGTGGCTGATATGTGTTGGAATATACATCCTGGAATGGTGGAAATCAGAACTGAGCAATTTGTGAAAACAATGTATCAGGTTACTCAGGTGATAAATGATGTTGGTATCCATGCTATAGAGGAACCTAACCTATGATGAAGAAATATGTATTTTTTGGAGCATTTTATAGGGATACATCCTCTTGAATTCAGCGAAACCACAAATCCAATGATAGCTGAAGAATGGATCAATGTTATAGAAAAGATTTTTGAGGTCATGGGATTTTTGGAACATCAATGGACAATACTATCAATTTAAAAATTTCAAGGTGAACCTGATCAATGATGGACTTTGGTTAATAACATGAGAGAATGACATGATCTTGACCATCTGGAATGAGATTAATTTAAGATTTTTTTCTGGAAAAATATTTTCCTAAAACTATTCAACTCAGAACGGAGAAAAAATATTAGAACAGAATTAGAAGGATGCTGATTCAGTGGAAGCATTTGAAGCCAACATTAAATGGCTTTCTAGGTACGTACCCAATTTTACACTATATTTTGATAGTAAAATTAATATATTTTTCTCTCGTTTGAAACCATTTTTCCAATGATATTTGGATTCATGAGGGTTTAAAAGATGTGATAAACTTTTTTTTGTGCTGAAAAAGTTGATATGTTTTTTTCTGACACATATATACCTCGTGATGACCAGAAAAAGAAGCGGTCTTGTTGGTAGGTATTGGGGATGAATTATTTAATGAAATACAGTGGTAAGAAAATCAATTTCTCTTCTTATGAAGAGTGTGGTAAAAATAATCTAGGTGAATGTATTGTAAATTATGGGAAATAATACTAATGTGGAATATTTGGGAACATGTCTCATGACTAAAACAGAAATTATTTGAAAATTAAAGATAATATTATGGTGAAACGTTATTACTTTAACAAATTGGGTCATTTTGCTAATGTGTGTCTGAACCTAGTCACTCTGGCATGAAATGAGAAAGATTGTAAGAAGAAGTTTGTGGAAAAATACTTTGTAACCACCTACCATAAAATGAGGTTGTATAAGGTACATTGCTTATTTTTACGGATTTCTCAAATGTGTTGTCTGAATTTGGGTCTACAGATTCCTTCATTTCAATGAAATTTACTAAAAAATTGGAAATTCCACCTAAATAAATGAAACCAAAAGGAATGGTAAAAACAACTGAAGGAAATATTTGGGAAAAAGGAAATTATTAAAATATATCTATATTTTTCTATGGAAATATTTTTCCTATAAACTTTTCATTATTTCCTCTATTAAAGTATATATTTATTTTGGGTACAGGGTTGGATTTGTTTTCTATTATACTAAGATAAATTGTAGAGAAAAATAAATTGGTTTTTAGAAAGAGTTTTATTTTATGTAAAAGAATAAATCCATACCATTGATAACATACCAAGAAGTAGAGAAACTCATAAAAGAAGGAGAAAAAGTTATTTTGCCCATATTTTTGAATATATGGGAACTATCTAGATTAATGAGGTGCTAGTGGTAAATCAATACATGAATGTTTTTTCATGATGATTTTCTTGATTTTATTCATATTCAATAGTTTAACTTTACAATTGACATAGTTCTCGATGCAAAGATAATTTCTAAACCACCTATCGAATGGTTCAACGAGAACTTTTAGAGTTGAAAATGAATCTATTGAAATTATTAGATGATGGCATTGACTGACCCATCACTTTAGCATGGGGTTCTCCTGTGTTGTTTGTTGAAAATAATGATGGTTCAATAAAAAATTTCATTGATTGTAGTGTCTTGAATAATATCACTATTAGAAACTATTATCCTTTTCCTCATATCAATTATTTGTTTGATCAGCTCCACGGAGCATAGTATTTTTCGAATGCTGACCTGAGGTCTGGGTACCACCAGCTGAAAGTAATTAATGCATACATCCCAAAAACTATGTTCTATTATAGATTTGTCCTTTATAAATGTTCATTTATTGTATTTGGGTTTACTAATGAACTTGTTGTATTCATGGATCTTATGAATAGAATATTTAAATAGTTCTTGGACAAGTTTGTGGTTGTGTTTATTGATGAATTTATGATATATTCTAAAAGTAAATAGGAGAATGAAAAACATCTAATTGATGTTCTGAAAAACAGAAAAGAAATAAAAATGTATGGAAAATTTAGCATGGGTGAATTTTGGTTGCATCAAATTCATTTCCTATGTGACATTGTTTTTAATGATAGTATAATAGTTAATCCTACCAAAACAAAAGTTGTTGATGAATGGAAAATTCCCACAAATATTACCTAGATTCATTGTTTTCTTGGTTTGTAAGGCTATTACTATAGGTTTTTTGAAAACATTTCATGGTTATATTGTTCACTAAATTAGTTAACTCGAATAGGAGTTAAATTCATCAAGACAAAATAATGTGATGATTGTTTTCTAGAATTGAATATAAGAATGGTGAATCCTCTAGTTTCAACCATACCATAAAAAAGGTGGATTTTTCATATATTGTGATGCTTCTTTGAAGGGAAATGGTTGTGTTCTGATGCAGAATGATCAGGTAATTTCTTATGCCTAATTTTAGTTGAAACATCATTAGTAAATTTACACTAAACATGATTTGGAAGTATATTATATTGTGTTTGAACATAAAATTTGGTGGGATCTTCTATAGATACTAAAATGTGAAATATAATCAGACCATAAATGTTTGGAGTATAAATTTACTCATTTGGAATTAAAAATTAGACCAAAAAGATACCTATAACTAATCAAGTATTATTATTTCTCAATTAATTACCATCTTGGAAAAGAAAACATCGTGGCCAATGCATTGATTTTAAAATGTAATGATACATTAACCATGATTTGTTTATAAAGTGAACCTTTGGTTAATGATTTGATAAAATTTATCTTGGATGTTTTTCATATATAAAATTAATATTTTTTATTCAGGTTTTAGTCTAGCCATCATTTTCAAACAAAATTATGCAAGCCTGGAAACAAGACGACGAGTTACATAAAAAGGTAGAATTGGTTAAAATGGTTAATTTTATGGAATTTAACCATGAAAAACATTGAGTTTTGAAGGTTGGAAATAGATTATATGTTATTTTTGATTCTCAGTTGAAGAAATAAATATTATGTGAAGCTCATAGCTCTCCATTTTCACCTCATCCTGGAAGCATCAAGATACATAGAGATATTTGAGAGTATTACTTGTGGGATGGAATGAAAATAAATATTACAGATATTACTGCTAAATGTTTGAGATTTCAACAAGTTAAATCAAATTGGAATTTACAAAAGAGGATTATTCCACATTTACTAGTGCCATAGTTGAAATAAGAAGATATATCCAAGCTATTATTTGTGGGACTACTGGAGAAATTTCAAGGTAACAATTGATTTTGGGTTATTATTGATCGTCTGAATAAATTTTCAAATTTCCTTCTTATTTGAGTTATTATGTCATTGGATCAGCTTTCTCAACTACACCACAAAGATATTTTCAGGATTAATGGAGTTAATGTTTCCATTATTATGACTCTGATCCTAGCTTCAGTTCTAAATTTTGTAAAGACATTTAAAAGTCCTTGGGAACAAAAATAAATTTCATAATAGCTTTTCATCATTAATCTGATGGATTGACTAAGATAACAATTCATACACTGGAGGATATGCTTCTAGCATGTTTCGTTGAATACTAGGGATGTTGGCATCAACAACATGATTTAGTTGAGTATTCTTATAATAATGGTTTTCATTACATTATATAGATGTAACCTTTTGAGGCATTATATGGAAAGTGGTATCAAACTCATTCATTTTGACATGATGTCGGGTAAAGGAAGTTGATTGCACCATTATTATAAATGTAAGTGAAAAAAAAGTTTAGATGATTCAGTGACACTTGGGGGCAGCAACGAGAAGACCAAAAAGTTATGTAGATAAAAGGAGGGAAGGCATTTCATTTGAGGAGGGTGATTATGTTTCCCTTAAAATCTATCCTTGGAAAATTGTTATGCATTTTGGTAAAAAAGGAAATCTATGTCTTTGGTTCATTAGACCTTATAAAATCCTAGATATAGTTGAACCAATCTCTTAGCAAGTATCTTTTCCTATGAGTATATCTCAAGTACACAATGTTTTTCATGTTTCAATGTCGAGAAAGTATGTTACAGATTGAAATCATGTTTTGATCCTAGAAGTAGTTTATCTGGAAGAGAACCTTTTTTTGATGAGAGACATATTTATATTCTAGATCATTGAGAAAAATTATTGTGGAAAAATTTAATCCAATAGGTAAATGATGTATAGAGAAACTAAATGTTTGATGAAGCAACATGGGTCTCCGAAAACGCAATGAGGGAAAGGTACCCTCACTTGTTTAATAAGTAAATTGAAATTATGAGGATTAATATGAATTTAATTTAATGCATAAAACACTGATTCTTTTCATAATGACACTTTATATTAAGGATATAGTTATAAACTAGTCATTAAACATAATTTTCATATTTCTGTGATTAGAATTTCAAAAAATAGACATACATGGCTGTGATCAGTAAGTTATTTGGAGTCTGATAAGACCAACATAATATTTATTGAGGAGTAACATACCATAATGAATTGTAACATATCCTTATGAATATTAATATAATCCTTATGAAAAGTAAATATACCAAATATATAGTAATATCACCCATGAATGAAAAAATGAAATTTAAGTATCTTATAAGTGACAATATGATAATAATATATGTATTGGTATTTTGAAAATAATAAATATTTAGTGGTTATTTTATGATTAATTACATAATTTAAATGAAAATTTATTTTCATAAAATGTAATCATAAATTATTTTCATATGGTTATAAGATAATTTGATGAGACATAAATTTTTTTTCAATGTGTTTTATAATATGTTATAGTTTTTAAAGTTTTTATTTTTTAAAGAAATTATTATATTAAATAAAAATTTAATTTCACTTATTTATAAAATTTAATTCAAACTCACATGGACTTATTACTGTTTTTAGTTACAGGAATCAAGACTATTCATTATCTAGAGAAAAAATATTAAACTAATGATTAAAATAATGGAAAACCCATCCTCTCCATCTCTATAAATTCCTCCCACACCCCCTCTAACTCACACAAATATCATACTTTGAAAATTGTCTATATTCTTCCAAATATTATTTTTAAGGCTCGTTCACACTTCCAATACCTTATGGTCTCACCAAAAGGCCAATACCTAAGGCCTTAAGGGGGATCTCAAGGAGAAGTGACCAGGAGGTAAAAATACTCTTTCAATTTCTTTTTTATTCATTTTAATTAATTTTTTTATTCCTTATTCACCTAACACTATTAAAGAGGCATAAAATCAGAATTATCATACACATAATGTAATTTTATCTTTTTTATGTAAAATTAAACAAATTAATTCTTCACCTCTCACTCTTATTCTCAAAATAAAAACACCATCTTTAACATGTCGATTTACCAACATCATGGATGATGTGTCTTAAATTTCCTTTACTTCCATAAAATATGTTCATAAAATAATAAATATGGTTTAATAAAATTTTATTATAAATAATATTTGATATATTATGTTCTGGAACTACTGTTTATGTTTACTAATAATTAATTAATCAAAGTGGTTCTAAATGAAAAAAATTCAGCAAAATAAACTAACGATTATGACTAATGATTTATCTAATGATTCATCCTCATAAAATTTAACCAAAATAATTTTTGAAAAAATTCAATATTATTGGAAACATGTTAATGAAATCTCATTTCACTTTTGGATTCTCTCTTCCATTAAATAGGGAAATACTTTATGAACTGACCATGGAAATCATTTGAAGAACACCACCCGAAAAAAAGAACAAAATATTATAAATTAATGGGTTGAATGATGTTATAAAATGATCATATAAGGAGTTACAAAAACATTTATTCCTATTTAATGTATTAATAGAACTATTTTAACCATTATATAAGAGGTTTAGTCTTGTTTTATGTAAGATGGACCTGAGGTAATAGAATTCTTAATCTAATTTCCATTCACTGGGTTAACCTTCAACATTATTCTTTATATGGTAATAACATTATTTGGAATATGATTTTTTGTTTATATTATATTTTATTATTTTATTAATATTTTATACCCATATCCATTCTTTTATGCTAATTCTCACTATAATTATATTAGTAAGGGGCTTTCCTTTTAAAATATTTTTAAAAGTATTTTTAATGAATTTCCAAAAGATTTTTTTATGTAAATATATGAAATGAGTGGTTTCTCCTAATTTCATGATGATTTATTACTATAATATGTTCCTTATTAAAATTTATGTTGGTTTGATCCCATTATAGATCAATATTTTTTGGGTTGATCCCATTATAGATCATGATATGTTGGGTTGATCCCATTAGAGCTCAAGATATGATAAGTGATCCCCATTATATATCTCCAATTCATTGTGTACTCCATAGATGGATGTTGGCTGAATTGGTAATCTATATGCAATGGTGAATGTAAGAGTGATATAGTAAATAGGATCCAAGGAAATTACTTGATGTTTCCATGCATGCTAACAAATGCTTAAATGAGTTTTATTAGGTTTTTATGTTATCACTTGACTAATAATTACTTTCTATATATCCATTACTAATATTTTTATGATCATCTCATGTTTTTAAATGTGTTTTATAGGTTATAAGGATGTGTGTTAGAAAGAAGAAAGTCAAGTTAACTGTTATAATGATTTGTAAAAGAAATCATTTTTTATTTTTTTAGATTTTGGAATAAATGGATACTATTTTAGTGGTATCCTCATGTGTGATTCATGGATGTTATATATGTTTCATGTATTAAATTTATAAAGCTATAAACTGGAAAAGATATTAATTGAGAAATAAATTAATTTATTATCAAAAAGTCAATATTATGTAATGTTTTAACGCGGGTTCTATATAATAAAAAATTGAAAAAGTTCTCATGCAAGGTGAAATTGGCCAACATTTATTATTCCAGAAGATAAATAACATACGAAAAAATTCTGACTCACGGTAAGGGGCATAATCTAAGTATCATTTAATTTAAGAATATTTTTATGTTATACACCACTATAATTTTATATGGTTTATCAACCCCTTTTTATTTTAATTTAATTCAAATTTTTTCAAAAGGAAACATATTATACAAAGCATTTTACTAAAAAACAGAAAATGTTTTTCAACATATAGGTCGATAATGACATTTACTCCACCATGACCATTATTTGATATTTGGATTCCTCTACAAGAAATAATTTTTAGAACTATAAATAAAAAATACCAAATTCCATTTTCAGGTATTTTTGTTTTTAAAATGGTATTCAGATTGAATTGATTTATCAATACCTTGGAAGTATATCTTTCAAATGAAGTGTGGAAATGTTATTTTAACTTTATGAATGAATGATGTGTTGTGATTATGTTTTGGTACAAGGGAATAGCATATGTATATGGGTGGTTCCATGAGAAATGGAGAGTGTGTGATCTCATGATAGATCTTCAATACATTTTGTAATGAGACGGAATTAAAAGATAAGATTTATCCTTAGATATTTAGGGAATATACTATGATGGGTATTCCAAACATAACCATCGATGTTACTCCATTTTTACCCTTGAAGAATAATATTTATTAATGATATGGACTCAACATGTTAAAATTATGATTTATTATTTCTATTAGTTTTATAGGAATGATATGATTTCATGAGGTAAGATAAAGGTTTTATTTTTTATGGGTAAAAAGTATGATTTTGTGAAAAAAATTTCATGAGTTTAAAATATTCATCGACTAGTGGTTTCATTGCATATTATAAATCACTTAATGATCATTTTTTATATATACCATGTTTTTAGATGATCTATATAGGGTATAATTATGGGTAAGAGGAACGAAGAAGTGAAGATGAATGTTATGAATATTTTTTTCAAGAAAATTAAATCATATATTAATTGAAATGTTTTAGATTATGAAAAAAATTATAGTGAGTAAAAATAAATAATATGTAATATTTGAGATGTTATGTAATATTTGTGGATTAATTCTTAAAAATAATAAACTTGAAAAGATCCCCTATAAGAATGAATGTATGTTCCTGACGTAACTCAAGATTTTGTTACGTTTAAGGCCGGGACCTTACATGTAATATATTTTTAAATTATTATTATTTAATATGATAGTTAAAACAAAGATATTAAATTTTATATAATTAATAATTCTAAAAAAGTTATGAAAATTATTATTATTTATTGATAATAAATAAATCAATAATCATTGAAATGTAGATGGAATTTTTTCTAAAAAAAATAATTTATGAAAAGAAAATATAATCACTCTTTGGAAACATAATTTAAAATTAAATTGTATTACTTTTCAAGTTAGTTAAAAAATAAAATTCATTTTTATAATCAGAATAAAAAAATATATCAGGGTGAATTTTTTTTATTTTTAGAAAAGTTTTATTTTTTTTGATGAATAGTAAAAAAATTCTAAATTGTAACTGAAAAATGACTTTTAATTTTAAATTTTGTGTAATGTGACATAATTTATCATATTAGTTTTAATTTAAATTTTTTTCTAATATATATCCATTAATCCAATTTTGATTATTTTTACCAATTTCATATTGATTTTGTATATAAGAACATTGTAAAGTTTTGAATATTTTTCTTTAAAAACCCACATTATCACTTTGTCTATGAGATGAGTTTTTAAATAAAATTTCCAATTACGTAAATTAAATTTTAATAAAAGTGTTAAATTTATATTGTTAGAATAATTTATAAATTTTAATAAGGTAAAGTAAATTTTTGATGAAAATGAATCATGAAAACAATACAAATTAATTACCATAGATAAGCAAAAAATAGATTTTCTCAGGAGTAAAACTAAGAATATAAGGGTTAAAAATGACCTAAAAACTTATAAAAACCCATTTGATGAATATATTAACACATTATATATTTTATTAAAGATTATTTAAAAATTTGGTATCCTATTTCATTATAAAAATTTGTTTATGATTGAATAGTTTCAAAACATTTTGAGTGTACAACTCACCTAACTTACAAATAACTACCCACTATCATCTATCCTTCAGACATTATAACCTATTTGGATTGGAAAAATTTTAAAATAATCACTTAAAAACATTTCTAATATCATTATAGAATCCTTAGTTTAGGAATAAATATACCCTAATAAGGATTTAATGAAAACCTGAGGAGGAAACATGAAGAATTGGTAATGTTATTCAATGACCATCATTATTTTATTTTATTCTCCACCTTATTGAATTATTATTAAAACGAGATGAAATAATTAAATAGGTGTCCCCAATATAATTGGTTGCTATTATAATATGATGAAGACCGAAAACTATCTACACTTCCATTAATGGTTTATGAAATCATTATTCATGTGTATGGATTACTACTACCTCATGAACTAATGTGATTCATTATTCTATTACCACCTTTAAGTATTGGGAATGATGATGTTTATAAAGTATATATATGATATTTATAACATAATAATATCAATATAATCATTATATAATTTGATTTTATTTACTTTTTATGTCGTAGGTGATACGATAATGTTACTCGTGTTTGCGGAGGACTACCGCTTCGATATGTGATGTGATTAACCTTTCACTACTGCTTTACATGGATGGGGATAAGGTTATATTTAATCATTATTTTTGATATTAATGACATAAATATGATATTAATGACATATTTATCATCCATTTTGGGTAATTTATAATTTTATTTCCAATATTTTCACCAACATAAAGATGATAACATCATTCTTGTACGTGTGTACAACCGGCTTCACAAAGCGATGTTACACTCTTTTCATCACCACACCACATGGTTGATATATAGAAGTATATAATATGGTATATATTATATTATGATAATTATAGATATATATTTTATTACTTACATTCTTTCCATAATTATTATTAGAAAATGAAAATGCTACTCATGCGTACATACGACCTACCATCTCAATGATCGTAACAAAATTCATTTATCATAACCAAGTTTCATGATTTGGTTTGAAAATAAAATTAATGTAAAAGTATTATAATTTTGAAATTATTATTATTCGTTTTATAATAAATATGTGTAATATGTGAAAGAACCCGATCTTTAATATAAAAACACACATACAAAAATGAGGCCATTTACACCTGAAACAATGAAAATAATGATATATTATTAACGAAAGTTTGATATGATGTTATAAAAAGATCATTTATTATATTATAAATATTAATATTATTCTGTTTTTAGTTAATAACATGTTTAAAACCACTATAAATGTGCTTAAATAACATTAAATCCAAAGTAAGCGTGATGTAAGGAGTTTCTTAAATCAATTTCGATTCATTAGGTAAAAAATATACTTAAATAATTATGTCAAAATAATTTTAAGGGTTTAAATCCCTTTTATTATATTATTATTTATTTAAAATTGTTTTATGTGGATTTATAGTTGATAATCATAACTAATTAATATATTAATTCGCACATCAACAATATGATAATTTAAAGGATTTATTGCACAATATCATTCTAATCAAGATTGTTTATTCTCAGATTAAAATTAATTGAAAAAATTTCACCATTTCTAAATAAAACCATTTATTTTTCTTCTACATTTTTAATTAATTATTATTTCATGTAATAATACCATTTTCTCACTCTTTGTATCTGAAAACATTTTAGAAAATCATTTTGAGAAAACCATAATTTATTTATCTCTTTGGTAAGATAACTATTTTCTTCCAAAAACATGTTTTTTGAAGATTTTTAAAGAAGGATTTTAACCTTTCTAAAATGAAACACTAATGAAATTTTTTAGCCACAATTTTTTACAATATTTTTAAAATTAATATTGTTATATTTTTCCAGAAAATGATCTTTTCTAATAGTGTATAGTTGAAATTGAATTTTATTTTTAACATGTATGATATGTATACAATTACCCACCGACACGACTATGATTTGTTTCAAACTTATTTTTATGTTTAAAAGGTAAATTTTAATAAAAATAGATGTCATATGTCTCGGTAAATTCATATTAGTAAAAGTGATTTTCAAATAAATTTATTTTTAAAATGTTTTCTGTTTTAAAAGTGATTTTCAAATTGAAAAAGAAACATTCCAATAGAATGTTTCTAAATATATATTTATGGGATTTAAATTAAACAATAAAAAACATTTAATATTACTCTAATTTGTATATGTTTTATTGATACTCCCCTTACTAATTCAATAGATATTTTATAAACATTTAAGTTATATAATGTATTTAATATATCTTTTTGATTTATTTACTATACATTAAATTTCCCTTGAAATATAATCTTTCCATCAATCATTGGAATTTTAATTTCCCTTAAAAATCCTTATTATTTATCATGGATATTTTTATTTCTTAAATTGTAAATAATTTATATATATGGTGTTTTAAATTAGATGTTATTTATTTATTTAGGGAAATTTTGATAAATACAAATTATTTACTCAAAAGAGATTTTTTTTATAAGGCACATGGTTCATGAAATTAATAGATTATCTAAAATATTGGGAATTATTTAGAGATTCATGAAATGGGTGGGGAAAATTAATAGAAATCCACTTGAAGCAATATAGGTCTCATATGTCAAAATTATTTGGCCAACCCATATGAGTTTTCACCCAGTAGTTTTAAAATGTCTTGTGAAAGGTCCTGACAGTTGAGAAATAGTCGACTAAAATGTATTGGTTTATATCTAGTAGTTTAAAATCAACATGTGTAATGTCATGATGGTATAAGTAACATGATTCCTAATATCATGAAATATAACAATAAATTATTTTCTTCATAAATAATATATTTATTACTATCCCTGGGATTTTGACAATGATATTTTCTTGGAATGCATTTTATTTTAAGTTTATTGATTATATAGAATATGTTTTTAGTTATTTAACATACCATATTAATTAATATTTAACTGTTTATTTAAATGGAATTTCTATTTAGTTATTTAAATTTCCATATTGATTATTCCGTGTCTAGTTACATAAATGGATTATGTGTTTTGTTATTTATATTCCCATATTGATTTTCCTTAAAGAGATATTTAAATGGAATGTGTGCTCCATTATTTTCGTTGACATTTAGATTGTTCTTATTGATTCATGATAAATTCTATTGTATATTACCCTTAATGATACTTTAATCTGACCCATATTTTTTTCATTTCCATGAAATCCATGACATGTATAATGAAATACATTCAACAATATTCTAGAGGGAAAAATGATATTCTTAAAAAAGTTATATTATAATTTGGGTATTCAAGTTTAATATGTGAATCATGTATATATATAGTTTAACAAGACTAAAAAACTATTAGGTTTATTGGTATGATATTTATAATATCTTATTCTATTGTAATAAAGTAGACACCTACTTTGGGCTCTTGGGGTCGGGGTCCTTACAATTGGTATGAGAAGATATTTAGTAAAAACCATGGAAACATTAACTAAGAAAACATATACTAGAGAAAAAATCATAAGATATACTTTGAGGAAAAATATGGAAGAAAATACTAATGTTTTGGTAAGTTAGTGATTATATTGATTTTATTTTCAAAACATACTTTTCTATATACTATAAGTGAACATGGTTCTAGAACATATGTACCAAGAGGTAATATCTCAAAAATCGTTTCTTTAGGATGAACTTGACCATTAAAATGTAAATTAAAATGATAATTACTTCAGAAATAGTATTATAATCCATAGGGAAATACATTAGATAATTGAAATGTGATTTACAAACCATTATGATGTATATAAAATAGAAATACTACCATTGAAGCCATGTTTATGATTATGAGATTAGCTATGCCTAAATCTTACAATTTATGTTAAATATTTCACCACCCTTTTTATATTATATTTTGTTTCATAATGTTATGTTGTAATGTAGTGTATTTTTTCATTTAGAAATCGATCCTAGAATAAGGAATGGGAACCACATAAATGTACGTAATATGTAGAGTAATAGTTATCATTTATTTGATGTTTTTAATCCATCTATATAATAGAAATATCCTACCAAACATTCACAACATATGAGGAAATAATATCACTTGATAAAAATATAGAGAAATAATTAAATTATGGATTCAAAGGGAAGAATGAGGAGAACAGGAAAATAGGGAAAAATACTGATAAAGAAAATAATGGAGAAAATTATTTTTCCACATGTGATAATTTGTAATGAAACAATTTGGTACTTGGTTAAAATAAATGGTATTTTTATAAATGTGTGTAGAGAAATGCCACATTTCATGTGATTGCAAGGGTAATTTTTTTCCAATTTAAAATACATCAACAGTAAGGAGGTGGGAGACTATGTAAATAAATCCCTCAAGTATTAAAGGAATACCACTCAAGAGAAGATAATGGATCATGGTCACCCATATGCCATTACCAATGCCTAAGAGGAATGATTAATGTGCTTGTGTTTAGATTCATGAAATAAATAATTTGAGTATTTTATCAATGATATCATAGTTATAGGAATTATGATATGTATAATGATTAAACTAACAGAATTTTTCATTAAGGATTTGAATCCATATGTCGATCAATACCAATGAACGAGAGAAGTGATTATGTGGAAATTTGAACTTATTGGAAAACAAATAATTGAGGGAAATATGACCATTAATATGATCATGATGTTGAGATGAATATGTTGGGCTAAAAGATGAATAATATGGATGATGTAAATTGGATACTATTAACTACCTTGTAACTAATCAATGATTTTATGACATAGTTGTTTATACCATCATTAATAGAGTTTTAACCTTTTTTGATATAAGGTATATATCTAATAATATGTTTTTTAATTAAAGAATTTTTAAGTATATATTTATTTCAATATTTTTTATTGTAATTCAGGTAATTAACCTATTTCAATAGAATACATGATAAAGGTATACACATGTTTGGTCTATAAAGATTAAGAGACACTTCATTTTGTTTTATGGATTAAGGGTAAGTCCATTTTCACAATCTGGTGACATTTTTTCTATTGCTTTAGATCTAGGTCTTTTGGTGGGTACATAAGGTTAACCATTTATGTAATGGTTTAGGTTTTACATTGAAATATATTTTAGAGATTAAAGTATTAATTCACCATATAATGAATTATGCATATGGGATAACTTATAATAAACGTATTAAATTTAGAAATTATTTTGAAATAGATGGAAATACTTATCTCTATTATGGAACTTATTATCCATTTAATGTGAGTTTTAGTGATTGTTGTTTAAAAATTAATTATTGGATATTCAATTTTAGGAGTAAGCAATGAATTAGAAATTTATCGAAGAACAACTAAATGAGGAAACTATGCTTACGAAATAGAAATTTATCAAGTAAGTATATCTCCTAATATTCCAATATGTTTAATGTATTAATAATCTTTTGGAAAAGTTTTTGGAATAAAAAAAATATTAAGATCCTATATTTCTATTTGATGAATTAGAAGATCTTTAAATCATTATAGATTTACAGTTTTGAGGCCCAAAACATTGTATTTATAATTAACTTACTTGAGATTAGTGAACTCAATAACTATATATAATTTTGTATGATTTTATTCCATATTTATTTCTCCAATTTAAAAAAAATGTTCTCCTACATAGAAACCTAGTTATGGGTTATTCAATTTCATATTTGTACTTACATTTTACTCTTATCGTAAGTATATTTTATTAACTCTTTTATGATGTGAGGTTTACATTAAATGATTTTCAAATATAAAACCATTTATTTCAAAGATAATTTTTAAATTTTTAGGATGCAATTTATTTAAGGAGGGGATAATGTAGAAAAAAAATGTTAAAATATGAACATCATATTTGATTGTGGTTATGACATGCCACACCAAGTGTATAAGGGAATATAACATCACAAGACATTACAATGTATATATTTTTAAATAAACTAAATGTCTTCAATTAATTTCATTACACACAACATAATATTTTTATAACATTACATATAATAATGAATTTATCTTACATTACATGAAACATAGAGTTCAACTTACATTACAAATGACACTTAGCTTAAACCAAAGGAAACATATTATTAATTTATTAATTTATAAAATGATAGTTATAACCTACTTATTAAATTGGATGGTATGAATAGTCCTAATTAAATTATGATATTGTTTAATTTATTTATAAAAATAAAATAATAATCATTTAAAAAAATAAATGTTTTTTGAAAAACCGTTTTTTCTAACAGAGGGTTTAATTTCACTTTTCACACATAATATAAAATTGTTTTTTTATCAATTTTAGAAACTTTATTTGAAAAAATATTTTTTTTTTAAATATAAATAACAAAACAATCTTAGGGAGAATTTTTTGAGATCATTATGAAAGGATTTCTTTTTTTATTAATAGTGAAAATACCAAATTTTAACTTAAAACTACCTTTCCATATAAAATTTTTTATTCTAAAAAAATATTTTCAATTGATTTAAAAAAAATATTCAAAAATATTCTGATTATTCCAATTTAGTTCACTGAAATTTCATTCATAGTGATTTTTTTAAATAAAAACTTTTTGACATTTTGAATGTTTCTCTTTAAAAACATAATTTCTTATCACATTTGGGTGATTAATTTTAAATTAAAATTCACCACATAAATTAATTTAACTTGATAATATGGATTTAATATTTTAAATGTGAATAATTTATATTTTAAAAAAAGTAAATGTAATTTTTGACAAAAATGAATTATGAAAATAGTAAAAATTAATTACTACTATAAAGGTAAAAATGGATTTACTTGAGGTTTAACTTAGAAAATTAGGGTTAATAATGGCCTATAAACATTTAAAACACACATTAGATGGCCATTTTTACACCTTATCAATTATATGTCAGACAATGTTCTAATTATGAATCATTTCATCAGAAGAAACATTGTCATGATTGAATATTTTAAAAAAAATTATAAGTATGCCCCTCCCCTCACTTATAAAATGCCACCTCCTTTCTTATATTATTCACAAATTAAAAACTATTTGGTTCATCCAATTAATTTATAAATCACTTACCAAATTACATCATTTCATTATAGAATAATTATTTTTTGAATAAATACAACCTAGAAAATCTTTAGTGAAAACCTAACGAGGATACCAGATGAAGAGGTAATGTTATTCAATGCCCGTATGTATATTAATTTTTTCTCAACCAACATAATTTTTTATTAAAAAATAATGAAATAATAACCTATGTATAATATATATATTGGAATTTTTTTTACAATATGGTCATTTCCTATAATCATCTTTACTTTCATCAAATGTTTTATGAAATCATCGTTCATTTATACGGTAGACTATTAGCTCGTGAACAAATGTCATTTATTCTTCCATCACCATCTTTCATGGTTGGGTATGATGATAGATGAAAAATATATATATTATATTTATAACATAATTATACATGAAGATTAATTATATCATATATAAAATTCTACTTTCTGTTCCTTAGGATATATGATAATGTCTCTCTGGTGTATGACAGACTACATCCCCATGAAGCCATGTGATTCACATTGCACTAATACTTCACTTGTGAGGCGATAAGGATAAATTCAATGATTTTAATTGATATAAATGAAATAATAATTAAAATTATGAAAAAATTATCATTATTTAATAATAATATATCATTTTATTTCATACCTTTTCACTCACATAAATTTGTTAAGTTCATTCTTGTGCGTGTGGACTACCACCTTCATGAAGTTATGTAACTCTTTTTTCATAACTACTCCACATTAATGATATATATTAGTATATAATATGGAATATATTATATTATTATAATTCTAGAAATTTAATTTAGTACTTTCCTTATTTCCATAATGATAATTGGAAAATGGAAATGTTACTGATGTGTACATATGGCCAATCGTCTCCATGATGGAAACATCCATATTTTTTCATAACAATTTTTTATTATTGGATTTTGAAAATTAAATTGATGTAAAAATCTGGTAATTAGAAAAATATCATTATTTTTAGATGAAAAAGCATTATAATATGTGAAACAAACTAACCTTTAATGAAAAAACATGGATAAGAAAACAATGAAATTAATGTCCAAAACAATCAAAATAATGAAATTGTGTTAATGAACAGGGGATAAGATGTTATAAAAAGATATTAAAAGATATTATAGATATTTATATGTTTATATTTCAAGTTAATAACATGTTTTAAACCACTGTATAGTAGGCTTAAAAACATTTAATTAAAAGTAATGATTGGGTTAGGGATTTCTTAACTCAAACTTCTATATCATTGATTATGTAATGCTATAATTTTGGGAGTAATGACCTTGACTATATTTTTTGGATTTACAACTATTTTCCATTTATTATTAGTTGATAAAAATTATTTATCCAATTATTAATTCTCAAATCAACACTATGATTATTATAAGGTTTTATTCCACAATCTCATTCTAATCCATAATGATTATTTTTAAATTTCAATTGAAAGATATAATTTTAAAATTTTATAAGAATCCCAATTAATTAATGTCTCCAACATTAATTCTTGTTATTTAAATTAAATATAATCATTTTACCACTATTAGGTACTAAAAATGTTTTAGAATTTTTTTTTGTGAAAAAATGACACTATTTCTCTCTTAATTTGTAAATTTCTTCTCTTCAAAAAAGTAATTTATAGTTATTTTTTTCTAGAATGTTTTTAAAAATTTCAAAATAATTTATTAATGAAACTTTTACACATTTTTACTTTTTACAAAAAATATCTAAATAGAATCTTCTCTTTTTTAAAAAAGGAAGTCCTAAAGTCTTTTATAGTGAAAAAGGAATTTTCTTTTTAACATTTCTCACATGCACAGAATTAACCACCGAAAACATCATAATTTATTTTAAAGTTAATTTTAATGTTTATGATGATATATTTTATGAAAATTTATTCCCTAATATTTTTATATTCTTATTTTTAAAAGTGATTTTCAAATAAAATTATTTTCAATATAATTTATTTTTTAAAATGTGATTTTCAAAAAAAAAAGTATATTATTCTCAATAATGTTTTAAATATAATTTAAAGGTATTAATTTTAAATAATTAAAACAACACTTTATTATTTATCCAATGGGTAGTTTTTGGATTGATACCATCCTTACTAAATCTATTGATGGTTTATGATCATTTTGACCAAGGAAGCTATTGAAATTCACTTTACTGATCCATCATTTATACATTAAATTTTTCATAAAATATTAACTTTACTATTAATATTTGACTTTAAATATCCTATAAAATATCCAAATTATTTAACATGGAGATTCATATTTCATAAAACATATTTCATTTTTATATATGGTGTTATTCATTGGAAGTTATTTGTTTTTCTAGGAAATATATATATATATAAATATGTATTCATTACTAAATATGTTTTTTTGATAAGGAACATTTTTTTAAAATTAAATACATTTTTTGATATATGAGAAATTATTTTGGCATATAATAAATGGTAGTGGAATATTTATTGATATCACCTCAATGAATCGGTAGGTATCATATAAAATAAATAAATTATCCATACCCAATGAGTTTGTACCTAATAATTTTAAATTATCCTCTCAATACTATTAACAATAGAGGTATAATTGACCAAACTGTAATGGTCTATACCCAGTAGTTTTGAACTGTCTTGAAAAAGGTATTTATGATAGAGGTAACATGATTCCAGATATAATAGTTTCCAATAATTTAGAATATTCTTCATTAAGAATTTAGATATTATTATTCGCCATATTTTAATAATGATATTATATCTTGAAGCATTTCATTGTCAGTTTATTTATAAAATGGAATATATTATCAGTTATTTACTTATGCATGTTAATTATTCAATAACCAGCTATTTAAATGAAATTCTTGTTTTGTTATTTAAATTTCAATATCGATTATTCCTTAACAATTATTTTAAATGGAATGTGTGTTTAGTTATTTATCTTTCCATACATATTTTTACTTATCCAGTTCTTTAAATGGAATGTGTGTTTAGTTATTTACAGTACCATGTTCATTATTCTTATCGATTCATGATAGCTTATATTTTACTCAAATCTTTAGAATAATTTTATCTCACCCATATTTTTTATCCTTTAATAGGAATCCATGAAGTATACTACAATAGATAAGTAAGAATATTCTAGAGGGAATAATGATATTACAGAAAAAAATATTTTCTAATACGTGTATTCAAATATAATATCCGAATAATATATGTATCTAGTTAATAAATACCGATAAAATTTTTATTCCTTGGTGATTTGATTCCATTTATCCTGTGCCAATATAAAAAAGAAAACACCAGTTCTGGGATACTGGGTTCTGAGTCATTACAATTGGTATAAGGGATAGTTTAGTAAAAACCTTCCAAACAAGATTTATGAAAATATATATTAGGGAACATAAACCTATGATAAACATTGGGGATATGTATAGAATAAAATAAAAAGTTTTTTAGGTAGATATTATGTTGTTTCCTTTGAAATATTTACATATATAGATAATACAAGTGGTAATGGTTCTACAACAGATGTTTTAAAACACATGGATTCATGTCAATAACCATTTATTTAAATATTTATGCATTTAAAGTGTTTCAGATATTTTTATAAGGGTTTGGATGAATTTTGGAATTTTTTGGGGGCTTTTTTATTGATTCACAATTTGATCAGGGTTATTAGAGACCATGAAACCCCTATAAGAAACTATACATAGTGATTCATGTGATAATGGGAAGGTGAATAGTTTAGGTGCATGTCTTGGAAAACCATGATGCCACCCAAGAGAAAATGTAAAATTTGGGATATAGGTATTTTTCATAGGTGGTATATGGTTTGTATAACCTTGTTGGCCAACCGTGAAATTTTTTCTTGAGGTAGGTGCATGCACAGATTTAGTACATGAGTTTCCTAACTATATGACTAAGCATGCATGGTTTAAATGTGAGATCCGAAAAAGTGTTTCTTTATTTTTTTCAACTACAATCCTCCTATTTTTCATCCATTTAACCCCTTACTCTAGTTTATTCCTCCTAATGTTTGTGGATCTTTTACCCATTGATCTGGGAGCAATTTGAATGATTCTCTTTGTTCTTTGAATCTCGATTCCCATGGTAATTCTTAATTTATTGTATTTTCTCAATTTTTTTGACATATACTTTATTTAACTCAGTCAGATTCTTATATATATTTTTCAATTTATAGATATATTTATTTTACAATAATGATGATATAAGGCTATTTTTATGTTAGGGTATGAGATATAAGGTAGGTTTTTGTATGTTCCACTTTGTTTTTTAAAGAATTTTTTTTATTCATTTTAATCATAATTACCATGGTAGGTGGATTCACTCTCTAGTCCTCTTAATATATAACAAAGGATTGATTTCAAATTGATTTTTTTTCATGGAATCGATTATCAATATGTTGTGAAATGATTTATTAAAACCCTCTTTAGTGATGGTTTATGAAATTTTATAATTTGGGTGTTTGGGTGGAAAGTGAATTTGGTAACAAGATTTTAAAACAATGGTTTTAAAATGGAAGTTTCGTTTTTAGGCATAGAAAATTGTTTTAGATAGAAAGTTGGTTTTTTTGGAATGCTTTTCAAAAAAATAAAAAAATTATTAAAATTATTGAAATGGTTGATTAGACAAGTTTTTTTTCATAAATGGTTGGTGTGTATTCATGAGAATTGGGAAAGACAAGGTTATGAGGATTCCAACATCATTCCTTGGAAGGAGAAGAGTATGACCATAACATTTTCAAAACAAGATAGATAAGTGTATGATGCTTCCACCATCATTATGGGATGGATAAGGGCGTAAACATTCCCTCCATAAAAATGGTTCACCAAGTGATTCCTTGGTGAAAGGATGACTCACCACTCACATGTATAATGGGGTCAATTATTGCATACATGGATGGATGTGTTGATATGAGGAATGTAATGGTTTATACCAAAATGGTTTTTTTGACAAATGGGTTTAATGAGATGGTTTGGATGATTTCATTTGAAATTATTTTTTGGATATTATTTTGATATGGAATATTTTTTACTTTCAAATGGTTTGGATTTTGATAAAAACTATTTTAATGAGTTTTATAAAAATTATTTCATATAAATTTGAAAATATTAATTATAATTGTGGTGTGAGTAGGGAATTCATTTAGTAAAAATCTATTTAGTTTCATTAATCACCAATACATTGGAACATTGGTTATTTTTGAATATGCTTTTATTAAGGCTTAGGTAATGGTAAATCATATCACATATTTAGTGGTGATTAGAGGAAATGGGAATTGAATTAGGGTTGGATATTAGATTTATGTCTTAGGAGTCTTCTAGGTTCCTATTTATTTTGTTTTCCATTATGTACGTGATGTTAGTTGTGTCCACTATGGTACTCTTTTGTAGTTTTGTTTTCTTATAAACGAAATTACTTTGAGTTATTTTACATATTGATCATGAATCATGTAGTAGTTTTGGTTGTGGAATGTTTGGTTGGGTTGTTTATTTTTCAAATGGAATATAAACCCCAAATTCTGAGGAATCCCTTGGAATTTACTACATTCCATTACCACCTAATGAATGTTTATTAAGGATAAATAGTAATTTTTCTTCAACTCACGTAATTGAGGTGGGGTAGGATGTTACAATTTATATCAGTCATAAATAGTTTTTATTTGATTTTGACAAGTGGTGTAAGCTTGTTCTCTCCTCTACATACAAGTATTATCTCATTGTTCGATACTTGGTTATCATTTGTATCTGTCATGGTGTTGAGAATTCATTCTATTTAGTCACTCGGTTAGGATTGTAGAAAGGAGTTGGAATTAGGAGAATTTAAATATAGGTCATAAAAGGACATAGATAACCTTTTTATAAGAAATGGAAATTTATCTAGGAGTTGGGTAACTATGTTTTTGGATACACATATAGGATTTGTAATCTCACTTTCATAGGTTTAAATAGTAAGAATATCATGGCCTGAATTACAGAAATGGCTTCCTACTAGGAGTGCATATTTCATTTTAAGTAATTATTTATGATTTTGTATGGAAATTTTGTTTTTTTAAAGGTAATAAAAAATGTTTTCAAATGAGATATTTTGAATGCAGCATGAATATGGTATTTTGAAAATGGTTTGATTTTTAAAAGAATGGTGGAATTTTAAACATTAGTTAAATGTATAAACTATTGAATTTTGGGAAAAAATGTTATGATTGTTGTGATGGGGTATAATTTGAAATGGTTAAGATATAATTTTCTAGAGAGTGAGAATTATGATGTTTATTGTGTTTTAGAAAACTGACCCTAGTAGAAGTCATAGAAACCAATAGGAAGAAGCTGCTAAGAATGTAGATGCACCTAGCCCACATGTGAACCAATAGCTAGTTCATAGAATATTCCAATATTTTAAAGATATGGATAGAGGGAATAAAGGGATGAAACAAGTAAATTGGATCATTTTATTATTACAAGAAGAAGAATCCAACCATATTTCAGGGTGATTTTGAACTAGAGAAGGTAGAAGTGTGGATGAATAAGATAAACTAAATATTTAATTTCATTGGAACAAAAAAAGATCTAAAATTCAAGTTGGAAACAGATATGCTGGTGAATCTTATATTCGAGTGTTAATATTTAGTGGTTTAGGATAAATTAGACAAAGTCCTTTCATGGGAGGATTTTGAAGAATTTTTTTGACAATATATTCTACCCTCATTCGTTTAGAATCATAAGAATGATAGAATTGTTCATCGTGAAGGAAGAAACCCTCTTAGTGACATAGTATGTGGATAAATTTATGAATGTAATATGCTTTTCATCTAATGTTGATGTAAGTGAATCCTTGAAGTCTTATTTTTTTTAATTGGGGATGAGGACGGATATTCAATTGAATATTTCTATGCTCTATATAACCAATTATACATAGATGGCCAATAGAGTGATGGTGGATGAAAGGGACATATCGAGATATCTGAGTTGTGGGAGAATGTTGATAAATATAGGAAATTGAGGGAACTATAATGTTGGGAACAAGCAGAAGAGAGGAATCAATTTCCATGGTGGGAGTATGGATCAGAATATGAATGTTGGATAAGTAAATCTTCCTCTGTGGAAAAATAGAAAATTTAGATGTTTTAGAGCAGATCATTTGATCACATGATGCGAGTGTGTATGATAGCATCACTAGTATTCTTCAATTGAAACTAGATTGGGATATCTTCTGTTATAATGTCTTAGTGCTCCTAGGTTGGGTGTTTGGGACAACTCTTATATTACATAGACATCATATGCTTCAATGGGACAAGAGATGAAGAATACGCCTTGTTAATCGAATAGAGTTATCCTTTGTCATTCTAGGAATTCTATGACTCCTCATGTAGGAAAATATCAAAATGAAATAAAGAAAAAAGTACAGTGATTATGCAATTATACATAATAGAGTGTGTTATGATGGATTATAAATATAGACCACAATGATTCGACATATGATTTTATCGAATTATACCTTCATACAAGAGTTTTTTTGATACATTTTCATCTCATTCCTTTATTTCTTATCATGATGTTTATTTTCTAGGATTAAATCTTGTGATTATTACTTATGTATTGAAGCATCATACTACTCTAGGTCAAAGGTAATAAAGAACCTTTATGTGTAGATCATGTTCTATAACGACTGATAGAGTTGAGTTTATATGGTAATTCTCAATGTTTGAGATGGATCTCCATGACATAATCCCATGTATTGATTGGTTGATAATGCTCAAGTATCACATCATTTTTTATACATGATGGGTTTTTTATGAAATATGATGGCATTGGGAATCTCTTTAGTGGATACCCAAATGTAAAGGAAGGTGAAATATCTTGTAGGTACCAGATGTTAGAACGATGTCAAACCAGTTGATAGTGTAGATTTAGGAATCAATGGAATTGATTTAGAATAGAAATTTTCCAATGATTTTGGATCAATTTCATGATTTTTTCCAATAAATTTCTCAATGATGCCACCCACAAAGAGAAAAGGAGTTTAGGATTGATTTCATTGTAGGGACCAATTATATGTCTTTTCTATTTTACTAGTTGTCAACAAATTAATTAAGGGAACTGAAATTATAGTTTCAATATCTATAATGAAATGCGTTTATTCCTCCTAGCACGTCTCCATGGGTAGTGAATGTCTTTTTATAAAGAACATAGATGGAACTCTTTGAATTTTTGTCGACTATTATAATCATAACTAAGTTATGATAAAGAATCAATTTCCACTTCCGCACATTGATGATATGTTTGATCAATTGTGGGGAGCACAATGGTTCTCCAAAATGGACTTGTGGTGTTTGTGGAATACATATAGGTGTATTTAAGGACAATGGATGAGAATGATAAACACTTGGTGACAATGTTGGGAATCTTAAGGGATTATATTTTGTATTACAAATTATCAAAGAGTGATTTTCAGATACATGAAGTAAGTTTCATTTTCCTTGAAATATTTTAATGAGGTGTTTATATGGATCTATAAAAGTTAGAAGATATTGTCTCTTAGAAACCACCAAATAATGTCTTTTAGGTACACAATTTATTTTGATTGTCTAGTTAACATAGACGATTTGTTCATAAATTTTCATGATTTGATTCACTAATGACACATTTAATAAGTAATATTGTTATATTCCAATGGAATGGGAAATTTCAGATGTATTTTCAAGAGATCAATGTTTTTATTACATCAGAACCAATCAATATTTTTCGAGAATCGGAATAAGGGTACGTAGTGTATTTTGTTTCTTAGGGATTAGTATTAGAATGTGTTCTCATGTAGGGAGAACATGTGTTTTCTTTTGGATGAAGAAAATTATATTTGTATTTGAAGAAATTCCCAACACAATGATTGGAGTTAGTTTTCATGGTTCATGATTTGAATACATGGCTTCATTACCCCTTCGGTGGGAAATTTATAGTGTCTATGGATCATATGTTTTTGAAACATATTTTCTCACAAAGGGATTTGAATTTTAGATAAAGAATATGGTTGAAGTATCTCCAAATGTTTGACATTGTCTTGATGTATACACCAGGTAAATGAGATTTGGTTGATGATTCATTATGTAGAAAGTTATAAGCTTAGTTTGAAAAAGAGGCATGATATTAGTGTCAGTTGAAGTCAATAATAAAAAGAATGAACATGGAACTTGAAGACTGAGGTGGTGTTATAGTTTTCTTTCCAGTTTCATTACTTCTTGATTTGGTTATACCAGTTAAAGAGGCATAGTTTTCTTATTCAGAATGTGTGGATTTATAGTCAAAACTCAATGTCAGGGAGACCATTTAGGGATAGAAGATGGATGGGAGTTTAGTTTTTTGGTTTCGAAATTGTATGTTTGTACCTATGGCTTGTTCAGAACAACATCTTCATGCATAGCACCATTCATGATGGTATTTTCATCCTTGCATAAAAAGGACATATAATGTGTTGAAATCATAGTTTAGGTGGGTGGAAAAGAAAAAAAACGTTTAGTTTAATTAGAGATGCATAAATTTTCAGTATATCAAGGTAGAGAATCATCAACTAGTATGTGTTTCGCTATGTTTACTAATTCCCGTTAATATATGGGAGAATATAGCCTTAGATTCTTTGACAGGTATCCCAATAATGGTTTGGAGTCATGGTTCTCAATGGGTGATAGTTCAATGACTAACAAAGTCGACCCATTTCATACCTACTCATGAATCTTCTACGTTGGAGTACTTTTCCAAAATCTATATTTGAGAAGTTGTAAAGAGGCATGGCATACCTCTTTCAAAATTAGTAGACACATATCCAAGGTTTATGTCTTTTTTTAAATCCTTAAAATATTCCATTATGACTCAATTGACTATGGGTATATCGTATCATCTTCAATTGGATGGAAAATCTGAAAGGATGATACAAACATTGGAAGACATGTTGTGGGATTTTTTAATGGATTCTAATGGCTGATGGGATGAGAACATATAGCTAGTGGAGTTATCATATAATTTCATTATCAAGACGTGATTCATTTGGTTCCCTTTGATGAACTTTAGGAGTTTTCTTGTTGGCATGCACTTTTATTGGTTGAAATAGGTGACACGTCACTAGTGGGACCAAGCATTTTCTAAGAGACAATAAAAAATATTCAGATGATCCGAAAATGAATTGATATTGCTCCAAGTCCTCAAAAGTGGTATGAAAATCATCGTTGATGGTTGTTATCATTCATGGTGAGTGATCATGTGTTTTTCATGATGTCACAAAGGCTTGGGAATCATTGAATGTTATGTCCTCTATAAAAATCCACTTTTTAGAAACATAAATAGTTTGGTGAGGTGGAATATCGGTTTGTATTGATACCATGGTTCAATGAAATAAATAGTCTATTTTATGTGTCTTATTTGAAAATTTATCATCCTGATACTAACCATGTGATTTTATGGGATCACATTAACCAATAGATGGATGATTCATCAGTTCATATCCTCATACAAATTGTGGATATGAAAGATAAAGTTATGGTTTGGAAAAGAATCAGTCTAGTGTGGGGTTTGTGGAAATGTGGTTAGATCTATAAAGAAACATAAGAATAAGAGAAATAAATTGTTGAGAAATGGACAAAACTCTTTTTGGAAAAGAGAGGTTTTCATTTTTTAGGTGACAAAAGATCCAATGGTTGGAAGAATTCACCACCCACATTTTCAAGTATGTAACCCATTATTTATAATATTTTAGTAGGAAAAGTGTTTAGGTAATTTTTTGGAGGTTTTGGATGAATTTTGGATTGTTTTTTAGATTTTTATAATGGTTCATAGTTTGAGCACAATTAGTGTGAATCCTATAACTCTTATAAGAAACCCTATGGAGTGAGACATGTGTTAATGGGAAACTACGGTGCATGGTTAAGAAGAACATGTTTTTCCAAACCGTGAAACCACTTTAGAGAAAATACACAATGTATACAAAGATATTTTTCATGGTTGGTGCATAGTTTGTCTAACCATGTGGCCCAACCATGAAATGTTCTTCATTAGTTAGGGCTTGTGGAATAGTTAGTGCATATGATTCTTAACCATGTGACTAACCATGCACTATTTAAAAGTGGGGTCCTAAAAAATATAATTTTACTTGTTTTAACATCCATGCCTTGCGTTTTTCCTCTATTTTAGCCATAACATGATATTTCTACCATCCAAAGGCTGTGGAGGATCTCCCCATTGTTCTAGGTGTGATATGAACTATTTGGTTGGTGATTTGAAGCATGATTCCCTTGATAAGTCTTTTTTTACAGTAGTTTTTCATAATTTTCATGGATCTATATTCTATCCCTCTTTCAAATATCTAAATCTAGTCCATTGTGGATAGATCTATGAGTTTTGTACAATAATCATGATATATGCTTTTATTGATGTTATTAAACATAGTTTTGTGGAAGAATTCATGAAATTTATTGTTTTTATCATAATTCTTGAGTTAGGTGGCATATCTATAGGCTCCTTTTATTAATACATGAAGGATTGATTTCAAATGGATGGTTTTATTAAAATTGATTGTGATTTTTTTAATTTTTTGATGGAAATACTCTAAATGCCGGTTTATGAAATTGTTGAATTTGGTTGTTTTATAGAAATTTAATTTGGTAACATGATTTTAAAATGATGGTTTTAATATGGATGTTTGATCTTATTTCATGTAAAAGTTTGTTCAATAAAGGGTTCATTTTATTGAAATGTATTGTTGTAAAGGTATTCCACAAAATAACGATTTTGTTGAAATGGTTGATTTAAAATTGTTTTTAGTATAAATTATTAGTGTGTGTTCATGTGAACAGGGACATATAAGGTAATAAAGTTTCCATAATCATTTCTGGGATGGATGATGGTAATAAATTTACTCCATAAAAATAGAATAGGTAATGTGTTGAAATGTTGGTTCTTTTGCAGATATTGTTTATCGAGACATAGTTAAAGGTAAAGAATCATAATTAGTTAGTGGTGATTAATGATACTTGGGAATGGATTTGGAATTATATCTTGGAGTTATTTCTTATTTTTCTTATGGGTTTTGGTTGATTTAGTTTTCAACTGTGTACTTGATGTTAGTTGTCTTCTGCTATTTTACCCCTTTTTGATTAGTTTTTTATATCAAAATAATTACATTGATTTATTTCACATTGTTATATTGCAACAGATGGTGGTTTTGGATATGGTGTGTTTTGATGGGTTGTCTATTTCATAATGGGATAATCGTCCCACAATTGTATTGAATCCATTTGAATTTATTTTCATCCTTCGGCACCATGGGGGTGTGTCTTAAGTCCAAGATAAAATTTTAACTCCACTCAAGCCAATGAGGATGGTAATGATATTATAGATATACCTAGGAGTAATAATTAATAAAAGGTTTCTTTAGGAATGACTTGAATATCATATGGTGCATGATAATGAGATTTTTTGGCCCACCTTGATTTATACTCTTATAGGATATTCTTTAAATAATTCATATTTTATTTATAACCCATTTTGAATGATTTGAAATAGTTATATTCCCAAAGAATCCATGATTATTATTATTATATTAGAGATGCATAATTAATTCAATTTATGTTATATATCTCTAGTTTTGAGATTATAAGCTCTGTTTCGCAATGATATGGTCAAATATAGTGTATTACATCATTTATAAATGGATCATAAAAGAAGGAATAGAAATATAATCAATGAAAGGAATCAAAATAGTAAGAATTATCATTTCTCTAATATGTTTTAGCTAATAGTTTTATGGGAATTATTCTCCTAAAAATTCTCATAAAATGTGGACATAGTGTCATGTTCTAATAAGAAATAAATATTTATCTATGTATTATGGATTCAATAGCAAGAAAGAGTAATATAGGTGAATAAAGAAAATGATGGATATAGTAATAAAGGTATAGAAGTATTTCACCATATGTGATAATTGTTTAAAGAAACAACCTAGTACTTTCCTTCAAGGAAATTTGATTTTTTACATATTCGGAGAGAAAGGCCACCATACTTGTGATTAAAAGGGTATGGAAAAATTTTCCAATGTACAATGCTTCAACTATAGAGAGATTGGACACTACACAAATCAATATCATAAGTATAAATGTAATATACCTCAAGATAAGCTAATTGATTATGATTAATATTAAGACATTACTAAAATTGAAGACTGATGATTAATGTTATTTTGTTTAGAATCAATAATAACATCATTTTATTGCTTTATTACTGATATATTGGTTATAATAATTAGAAATTATTTAAGGATTTTAATGTAGTAATTTTTGACTAAGGATCTGAAAGCGTATGTTGAATGGTACCGCTGACCAAGAAAAGCGATTCAATAGAAAGACGAACTTCTTGGAAGTCACATGATTGGGGGAACTATAACCCTTAATATGTTGTTGATGTTGAGATAATGATGTTTGGATAATATGTGATTGATATAGAGAATGTAAATTGGATAGTACTTACTACCATAGAATTGGTTGATGATTTTTTTCAGTGTTTTTTATGATATAATTTATGAATTTTATATCAATTTTGAATTTAAATAATATATCCAAAAATAATTTTATTACTAAAATAATAAGGAAGTATAAATTTTTTCAATAAAGATTCATTGTAATTCAAGTCATTACCAAGTCATAAGAGAATACAGTATAACGATGTTCACATGTTTTGTATGTGACGATTAAGAGATTCTTCATGTTGTTTAGGGAATTAATGGTATGTTCATTTTGGAAATTATGTAACCTTACTTATAATGTTTTAGATGTAGATCATTTGAAGGGTCATAAGGATAAACATTTGTAAAGAGTTTTATGATTAAAATTGGATGAGGATTCATATATTAATTTATTACCTCACCATTTGAATATTTAAACATATTTGATAACATGTTCTAACCATAATTTATTTGGAAAATCGATTTAGATATTTGGAAATACTTGTCATCATTTTATGGATCTTATGACAAGCTAAAAGTGATTTTTTTTTATTTGGGCATAAAAATGATTATTGTATATTCATTTCTTGGAGTATGTGATGAATTAAAAATTTATCAAAGAAAAAAGGATAATATTGTTATTATGAAATAAAAATGTAATAATTAACTATATTTTCTTATATTCTTGGGCAATAAATTAATTCTTCAAATATTAGAAAATGATCTTGAATTTTTTTATCCTCTTGCATTCTTATCCGATAAATCAGTTGATCTTTTAAATCATCCATGATTTATAGTTTGGAGGCCCTTACCTTTCCATTAAATTTTAGAAATGGAATCCCTTTGTTTGGAATTTTAAAACACTCCACATAAGAGAACCCATGTCTCCACTAAGAGGTAACTACAGAGAGAGCCCCAACTGGGAAGGAATCGTTTCCAGCTGAGATGTCAGAGTGCCCCGATGCGTGAAATCACAATTGGTGATGGTTTTACATAGAGACAAAATTTTATAAGTGGGTTGTGACTCACTTTTCCCACCCATTAATGGACCAAGTGATCCATAATTATGGTCAGATACAGGGGAAGGAGAAATTCTCCAAGGGGGTCCTAGGAATCGAACCGAGAACCTCACAAAAGAAGCATTTTTTCTACCACCTCCTTCAATATTCTGCCACTACCGAAGTGAAAAACCTTAAATTTCCATTAATCATTTAATTTATTATCATTAATAACATCAATAACTCTATATAATTATTTATTAATTTCTTCCAATCCATATCATAAATTTCCACCAATGTTCTCATAAATAGAAACCTAGCTACATATTATTCCATATAATATTTGTACTTCAATTTCTCTTTTATTAAGAGGATATGTTATAAAATATATTTATTAAGAGGGTTTTAATAATTTTTAAATATGAATACCTTGATCACTGAGATCAAATTTTCATTTTGAGAAAGTGTTTTTTATGGTGCGAAGAATGGAACACCCCAAAATTTTAAAATATGAACATCATATTCAAAAGCATGTATAAAACACCAAGGGCATGAGGGAATATAAAATCCCAAGACATTAAAATATATCTATATTTAAATAGGATAAATATCATTAGTAGCTTGAATTACACTCATAAATGAGTTTATCTAGTGTTGTACGTAAAAATAATTTTAGCTTTCATTTTATGCAACACTGAGTTTATCCTGCATTACACACAACACCATGTTTAAAGGATACATAAAAATTTATTAAGTTATTATTATTTAATATGATAGTTTTAAACTTCCAATTAAATTTATGGTTATAAATATTACTAACTAAATTATGAAAATCATTTTTATTTATTGATTATAAATAAAATATGTTTCCTATAATAGAAAAAAATGTTTTCTGAAAAACTGCATTTTTCCAAAAGATAATTCAATTAGGCCTCACACACCTAATTTAAACTTAATTGTTATCAATTTTACAAAATATATCTGAAAATTTAAAATTCATTTTTGAATTATGAATATGAAAATTAGGTTAAGGTGAATTTTTTGTTTTTTACAAATAATTTCAGTTTTTGATGAATAGTAAAAAATACTAAATTTTAAATGATATCTTTTATTTCATTGAAATTATTTATAATGTTAAATTATAATTTTTAATTTGTTTTAAAGTAAAATTAAAAATATTTTATATCAATTAATCTAATTTATTCTATTTTATTTCCATTTATATTTAATTTTAATATAAAAACATTATAAACTATTGATTATTTCTCTTTAAAATCATTCCTTCTCATCATGTCTACAAGATTAATTTTAAATTAAAATTTTTCACTTATGTGAATTTAATATGAAAAAATATATTATATATTTGGAGTAATAATAATTTATAATTTCTAAAAAGGTCAACATAATTTTTTTCCTAAATGAATAGTTAAAATAATAAAAATTAATTATCTTGGATATTGTAAAAATGGATTTATATAGGGGATAAAATATGAAATTAATGTTTAAAAATAGCTTGAAAACTTTTCTATAAAAACATTTATTGATATACTTCCACCTTATATCATATTGTTTTGATAATTTACCAATTTGGATGCTTTTGGTATGATAGAAACATGGATATGATTGATTATTCACTAAACATTACAACTGTGGCCCTCACCTCACTTATAAAAGGCCACCCTATCCTATTTATTTCACACATCAAAGCCATTTTTTCACCAAATATGTTGCATCCTTAACCTCAAAAGCCACCCAAACAGTTCTAACGGGTCAGGTTACACTGGCCTTAGGCGTACTGCCCTAAATTCCAAAGTCTGCCGACGAACAGTGAGGGTGTAAACATATATAGTGGGGAGGCTATACCCTTTGTGAATAAATAATACACTATTTTGAGTATAATAGTAACATATGCATCAGAAATAGACGATTCAATATACTTTAACTAGACCCACAATGTGGAATCACATCCAATATAAATAAACATCATAAGTGATAAATAAATAGAAACAACAATTAAAAATAAATGGATCAACATGTCAAACACCAATTGTAAACACTACTAAAACAAACAAGGAAAGCATCCATATCAGGTCATACATGTCAATATACAATGGGATCTTATGGCTAACCAATGTAACAATATAAAAATTAACCATTCTAATACATGAGTTAAATCTAAAAAAATGAAAACTACAGCTAGGAATGATATCAAGGACTCTTCCAATCTCCATTACAAATAGTACTATGATCAAGCTCGTAAAGCTACTCTATTACATGTACGTAAATTTATAAAGTCTACATGCATCCCAAAGGACCATTATATGGTTTGAGTCAAATCTCAATAGGATACCACACAATGGTGTATAGATAGTATATGTGTTTAAGTAGACACAAATATCTAAGAAAATTATACAGTATGATGAAATAAATAAACACAGCCTCCACTGGTGCTCATCAGCCACTAGGGAGTTTCACCTGCTTAGGAAAATGATGGAATATCTGAAGCAAAGAGAATCATTGTCCCATGTCCCTAGGTACTCCTGTAGTCACAATGTTTTATTGAACCCTTAGGTTCCACCTCAATAATATAGGCCGACACCGTGTGCCTCCTGAAACCTCGTTTATCAAAGTACCAACGTCCCAAGGGGACACCCAAACAATAGTATCCTAGTCCCACATACCCCTTCTTGAAATTTCATATCGTCCCATGGAATGTAAATTAGAGGAACATCCATGTCTATCCTCAAATAAATATCCAGGCCCATGGCCTCAATCACAGCGAGCCTCAGACCCCAACCTGATAGCCTCATTGCTATCAACCAAAGGCTCCTCAACTTCCACATCGATTTCTACGACAAGCACCCCAAAACACAAAAATACATAATCTGCAACTATCGAGGGATTCTACCCACATGAGTGGTTAAAACTACCTCAACATAGAGTCAACAGAAGTGAAAATGACTTAATCAAAACATTGGCCATCATAGGTGAGTGGAAATCACCATATATGAACCTAATCCACACAATTTCTGGAAACTCATTCCCCTATAATAATTTCTTTCAAATCCAAAGGACTTTTCAATAGATTCATCTTGGCCCTTTCCTAACTCATTAGTCACACTCCCTCAAACTGATGTCCACAATTCCTAATCTTGTGGTCAAAACCACTCATGAAAATCAAGGCCAAGCCCAACAAGTGATCAATATCACTCAATCCTAATGGCCCTACCATCCCAACCTTGTGCCAAGCCCATCACAACCCTGTGGGTCTCAACATAAATAATCTCAATCATTACATGTATAATAATAAAAATTTTAACACTGTAATCAATAATTCAATTTAAACATATTTAATTTCACAAGATATCAACTCTAACAAATTATCATCGAGGTCTTTAATGTCTCAAATTAGATTAATTAAGATTTAAAAAATTATACATACCACTTTAAATTTAAATATTTCAATTAAATCCATTCCGGCATCCCCGACCAAAATATCCAATGGATTAATGGCCTCTCTCCTGCCCCCACCCTAGTGTAACATGTATATGGAATTCCCATGACATCCCTCACGGTCTAATAGTAGAGTTAATATTATATATCATGGTTCTACTCAATACCCACAATTTCACTAAAAATCCACAACCCCCAAAAAATTTTGAAAACAAAAAAATGGTCTGAAATACCTACATTAGACTCATAGGTGTAGGAGCTTCCAATATCTGCCTCTAATTCAATTCAATAGATATAGATCCGACTCTCCATATTTAACCATAAAAATTGTTTTGATGGAAATAGTGGTCTATAAGATGAAGGGTTAAAGAATAATAGCTATGTTTGATGTTAGCATTATCAATATTATCCTGCAGCTTTTGACGGATTAGGGAATGGACGACCAACGAAGAAACATGGAAAAACCCGGTAGAAGAAGGGAGGGGAATATCCCTACTATGCATGTGACCAATAAGGAGAGGAAAAAAGGTATAAAGTGAATAAATATAAAATAAGAGAAAATGGTAATTTTCCTTATTTACTAGGCCATGCAGTTTTCCCACACAGTTTTCCAAACCATGAACCAACCTTCCGAAAGCCAAAACCTAAGATTCCAGGATCGCTCAACCACCTCGTATGGCTTTCCATACCATAAAAAAACTATGATGTAAACCTATTAAATTCTATAGATGCATCCACACGTTCGTGCTCCATGAATCGCATGGTTTCCCCAAACCGTGCACCTACACCTACTACCCAAAAAAGAAGGACTTCGGGCCTCCGATGATGCCGATACCCTTTCTAACACTCGATGTACTCTCCTGGACATAAGGATATCCTAATATACCATTCAATGCCTAATTTGTTTTTGTTATTGAGTGATAATCAATGAAAAAAATTCATAGTCACTAATTAAAAAATTGAAACAAGTTTGGGAGTTTGACCTGTTCGAAAACCACATTTCGTTACAATATCCACACCTAAATATAGCTTGACTCCAAGATATAAAACAAATCATGAAGATGGTACCAAACATACCCATCTCATACCAGAAACCTAGACTACCTTGATGTGATTGGTATTTTCCATATTCCCCAAAGGGGCACCCCAACTTAGGAATTTCCTATCCCGTTCAGTCTTGGACCAAATCTCAAATCACACAAAGGTCTAAAGACTTAATTACAGACCCACTGTCCTCCAATTGAAAATCATCACCCTTTAACTATTCAGGTGCTCTTATTCCACTCCTAAAACCCAATCACATCCCATAATACATCAATTCCCACCTCTATCCCTTGAAAAAAATGGCACAATGAGGTCCCTCATCTCTTGGATGCTCAAAACAACCCGATGCCTCAAACCTCAATCACAAAATTCATCCTCAATGACCCAATTCCAAAGGTACCTCATGTAACCCGCATCCCTTGGGTTCCCTGATGCCTAATCACCTCAAAACCCACATCCAAGGACACTCCTAATTACAAGAACCACATTACATGAATCCAATGATGATCTAGATTCCAAGCACCTCATATATATATATATATATATATATATTGCACTTGATATGGTTCCAACCCACTATCCAACATCTAGTTATTCCATATACATCAAGTGCACCATGTGGAATTAAAATGGTCATGCATCAATTGTCCATGTGAAAATAAAACAAAACAATCAAGACAACACATGCCACACACCTCTTATGGAATGCCACCTTTTTATTATATAACTTTTCATTAAATTTTGAAAACTGATGATCTTTAAAGACTAGTGTCTTCGAAATCATGATCTTAATACATGAAAACATAAAATATTCTTCTATTACACTTTTAAGGCTTCATAAATGGTTTATACTTTGCAAAATTACTGCATCTCATATCCTGGAGACATACATCAAAGGAAAAGGTCATGAGAAGGCCTAATAAGATAAGACAATGAAACATTTTACATGTTAACTTGAGCAATATCGATAAGAAAATGTAGAATAAAATGTTTATAATAATTATAATAACTTGAATATAAACTTTAAAATGTGTCTAAAACATTTAATTTATACATTCATGAACATATCACCAAGGTCCATCCCCAAGGTGTTATAAAAATTTCCAATGTTATTCACCAAGGTATCGTAAAAGTTTTCATCTCTAGAGATTAAATTATTCAACCAATGAATCGGAGCGCTATTAGGGTTCAACCTAAATATGTATTTATTTTCATGTGATCCACATATATCATAATCATACATTTAAGAAATAACCCAAAGATATTAAAAGAACTGAGTTTTATATCAAAATCACGACGTTTTAAAATTTCTTATGAATAAGATCAATATGTCATTTATAACACATGGAAAGGGAGTGAGGGTAATTTGTATATCAATTATAGAATAAAATATATAAATTTTATGTCTTGATGAATACCACTAGAAATGAAATGCTTTTGAGTATTCACTTAAACAAAATAAGATAATTTCTTCTGAAAAAGAGAGAGATCTTGAGACGAAAATTCTACAGCATAATGACTATACCAAATGGTTTTAAAAAACATTTAAAAGGGAGAGGATATTATAAAAAATTAATAAATAACTCATAATACAATATAGATATACAATAAAAGTTTAATAAGATCATGTTATTGATTATTCAATGACATTACACATGAAAAGTAAACTTAAAAGAAAAGAGAAGATGCAATTTCTTTTACAAAAATTCAGAAGCCTAACGGCGTCACATAAAAATTCATAAAATAATTTGATGAGAGATAAAACGGTATCTCATCATTTGGACATAAATTTATATTATTGAGGATATAAAATAACATACCCCCAAATAATTAAATGAAAACTAGAAGTCATAACATAACTGAAATCATGACTATAATTGGAGGGTGAAAGGTTCCCTTACCTTGAAGAGTAACATAAAAAATTAGATGTTTGGGACCATGATGGGATTTTGGGAACCTTGGGAGGACTTATTGGGTGGTAAAACGTCCAGATATATGTTGAGGATGAATTTTTAATTAACCGAATGAAGGAATGGGTTGTTATTTAAAGAAAATGTGAGGGAATAGATTATTAATATCTAAAGGACACCTCATTAGTGGTATTTGAAAAACCATGGGATTCCCACAATATTTTTCCATGTCATTTGCCACTTGGTACACCTAATAAAATATCATACTATGAACAAGTCGATCATAATTTTTACATCAATATTACATCATTAATGATGTCATTAAACACACTCAAACACAAAATTGAATTTCTCTATTCACTGAAAAACAAAAAAATTTATAAAAATCACATAAATTCACCCTAACCTAATATCGAAGATATGAATTCAAAAAATGAACTCTTTTTTATGAAAATATTTTTCTAATTATGAGATATTTAATTTTTATGTAGAAACACATCTTAACCAAAAAATACTAATACCTAACTAATAATTTCTAAAATAGGTATTTACTTATACTATTATATCACTTCGCCATTCACAACACCTAAATTATAGTTTTACATTATTATGTGAGGTTACTGTTCCATTGGTTACATTACTATTCATAAAGGAATTATTACTATTCATAATTTACTATTCACTAATAAAATAATTTGATCTTATTAGTCTCTAAATTTCTTACAGATCAAAATTGTACAAGACCATTTTTTTGAAAATAATTAACATTTCTAATTATTTAAAGTATAAAAAAATATTTTAAAATACCCTTATTCCAAAATTCACCAATAATATGGAACTTCTAAAAATTCATCCTATATTTATTTTAACATTTGAAACTGACCAATTCTACCATAATAATAAAAAAAATTATTTATACAAAAGGATTACACAAAGTAACTAAGGCCTTGTTAGATATCCCCTCATAACACCTACATAGTACCTAAGAGTAAGGTGTGCTATGGTAATAGAATATTGGGGTGGATCAAACAACATTTCACGAGTGGTGATTTCTATCATCTTGAACTTCTCTCGAAAGTGATTCTGTTCATGATTAACATGTTGTAGTTCGGCTTGTTCTTGGTTCAAATCAAATCCCAATGATGTTATCTCCTTCCAATGCTCTGGAAGATGGGTTTCGTATGGCCCAAGTCTACTGGATGAGGGCATTAACTCTTCTTTCTATATTAATTAACCATGATAATTTTTTTATAAACAATAATCATAACATTAAGAGTATAGTTTCCAATGGTCATATTGACCAACAGTCATATAAAAGTCAAAACCCAACATTCTAATTTTAATTTATAATCACTTCATTAATCAAAATTATTTATTAATGTTGAGTACAAAATAACACACAAATTTTGGAAACAAATATTATTCAAAAGTTTAGGTCATTCTAACTCTGACCGTCTTTGGATCACTAGCTTGCTCAGCCCTTGGTAGCTCTACGACATGCAACTAGTCTGACACAAACTTGCCTAAAGCCTGGCATCCATGCAGTTCTTCACCAGTCCCCGAACAATGACCCCATGGCTGGGTCCCATTTTCTCTGCCACATCATTAGTGTGTAGTTAAACATCATCTACCCTCTCCTACTACCGATCCTGAATGGATCTCTGAAGCCTACGCCTGTCTTGATCTCTATCTGTAGGCTATTTAACAATGATTCCTATAGAACCTCTATATGTGACAGAACTTCCCAAATGTCTGACACTCTTTTAGAGTCCTATCACACTGAGTTCGGACATGCCCTAGTTTCCCATTCCAAAATCAAACCACGAGTAAGATAAAATGAGGTGGTCTAGTTGGGTACTTGTCTTGACCAATCTACTGGAACTCATCCCGACCTCATTTCCTGCCATGTGAACCATCATCGGAAGCTTCCACCTAGTGAAAACGGGACCCATTCATCTGGCTACTAAAATAGCACTGTCGTGGGTGCCCTCAAATGATTAAGGCATTTTTGGGGTACTTAGGTGTAGCAGAGTGGCTGACCAAGGTCGTCTCTCAAAGGAAGAAGTAGATTTAAAACAAATTTTTAAAGGTATTCTAAAAATAAAATAAAAGAGAATAAAAAATCTACTTGAAAGGATGGGGGTTGGTTATAGTTTATGAATCTAGAAGAAGCTATCTGGAAGAAGATTGTATTTTTTTTGTTTTTAGTTTTGAAATGAAGTTCGATTAAAATGACACAACAAAAAGATGTTTTTTTAGACTATATTTAAAAGGCATAATCGATCTAACTCTACCTCTTCAATAATTTATTAATCACTATCATTTAAATTAATATTCACTTAATTATGATCCATTAATTTTTTAAATCTCAAACCCTATGAGAATTAACTTTACCACGAAGATGAAGTGAATTTAACCTTAGGCTAACTTCGGAACATGCAATTGCAACACCCTACTTTGAGTGATGTTCTAAGATTAGCTTATGGTCAGTGTTAATTTAAGGCACATAACCACTATAAAAATGAGGATTAATTGAGTTTAGGGATTTTATTTGAACTCTACAAACTGATCCCGTGTGGTTTTGAATTACCAGTTAAGGATGCGCTCTCACAGTTCACACAATTCCCGACCTCGCGTGTTTTGTGTTAACTATTAAATTGCATGATTAGTTTCATTTAAATTGAAAACTCAATTAATATATCATAATATTTTAATTACAGTATCTCATTGATTCAAAATAAATTAATGAATAAGGATAGAGGTCGATCGATTACTAAAAAGAACTACTCTTCCATGGGTGGCGTAATCATCGTAGAAGCGTTTTTCATGTGCAAAGGTTTATAATGGGTATAAACCAATAAATCTTCTACTCAATAATTCCAGCCCAAATAGGAAGATTAAGAGAAGAATAAATTTAAAAAAAACAGAAGAAAAGATAAGAAATAAAAGAAGAACAAAGAAGTTTATTACACAAACAAAATCTTTACAACGTGAAGGAGAAGAAGAAGGCTTCGATGAGGGGATCCTTATTTCAAGAGCTACCCCTCATACAATGGTTGGATAATTTGGGTTAAACAAATTATAATCTGCCTCCAATATCCTAATGCACGTCCCAACCCTTAAAAATGATAAAAAATCTAATTTATAGAGGGGAGGGGAGGATAGTTTACAAGTGGTTTCAAGTGTGAATGTGGAAATTCGGACAAATATTTTAATCAAAATTGAACTTCCATGTTGGCCACCAAAACTCATGACCTGGCCGGCCATCTAGAAGGATCATATTTGCGTATATGGGTCCTTTATCTCCTCTAGACATTTGGGTTCAATCCAAGCCCAGATGAAGGAGTTATGGCCCAAATACAGAATCTTCTCAACTCTGGTGATTTCATCCCAACTTTGCTTTCATGGACCATTTTCAACATACTAATGCATGCTTTAGCTCTAGTGTCCTGAATAAAAGTTGTGGATAATTAAGTTCGGAACTCTGTTACAAAATTTCAAATTCAATAAATAAATATAAAAAGATATATCTTCTAAATACTACAGTGAACTATAAAGGGTAAAACTGGAATTTTCATCAAATATTTAGAAGAATGATCTAATCCAAAATACTTTCTAATTAAACATATTTAATACAATGTGAGGAAATTATATCATTTATTATCAATAAAATATTCAATAAAATAGTGTTTTATCAACTCCCCATACTTTCCCTTTTGCACTCCTGAGAAAAATCTCATATCAAGTAAACATCAACATCAAATCAAAACCAATTTTAAAACACAAATCTTTGAGATCAAAAAATTACACACCAAAAAACAAAAGATATCAAGCCTCAGAAAAAACTATTATTTCAAGTAGGGTTGTTCTGTGCATTCGGTTGGTAGGATTTAGATGTGAAAAATTATGAGGCTGAATGAGGAGGACTTGATTCTTTTTGAAGCAAAATTGCATTCATCTATTTTTCACTGAAATATGGTCTTCTACTCAATCCCCATAGTATCAATTCAGCTCCATCACCATGAAAAGTCATGAAAGGTTTACACCATTCATCATTTCATCATCAAAAGTTTCAATCTTCTCAAACATGATTTTCTTGAAAGCTCCAGATAGGCACAACTTTCCACCTCAATTAGAAGCTCTAGAAAAGGCACAACTTCACTTGTCATGAAAGCTCCAGAAAAGGCACAACTTTCAATATAATGAATTTCTTTAGCAGCAAACACATCTCTTCAGAATTTAATTTTTTACCCAAAGTATCACAGAATGTGGTGGCACAACACAAGATAGATTCCCCCACACTTAAGCTCAACTACATTATGAAATTTCACTTCAAGAGTTGGTTGGATAGGAAAAATTGGCTTGTAATGTGGTTAACCTAATAGGCTGTGAATGGATTCTAAGGGATACAAGAATTAAATATTAAAGGTAGTCCATTATAAAAAAGGATTCATTAAAATGGGGGCTTTAATACCAAACAAATGCCTCAATCATTTAAACATAAGTACCTCAAACCCTCAAGTTTTGACAGGAATAGATCAAATTCTGGTTAAATCAAGCATGGTTTGGTTCTCTCATGAAGTGAGGTGAATGTAAAGAATATGAAAATAATGGTTCAGAAGCCTCACAGGAAAGTGATTTCAAATATAAAGACAGTGAGATGTGGCATGGGATTCAAAATCCAGTGTACTTTTCATGAAATTACTAAATACTTGAACTTGAATCAAAGTCATTTCAGCATTCATTTAAGCTTAGTTTCAAGGGGTACATTGATTCACTTATTGATATGGATTTAAAAATGGTGATGAGAATCATTTCAGCTCAAAATTTTCAAAAACACACAGAAAATTGTAAAATAAACACACAAAATTTGAAAAACACACAATGTTTTTGAAAAACACACAATTTTTTTGGGTTTTCTTAAACATGAAAATAATTGAAATTACTAAATTAAAGGTTCCCTCCCCCACACATAAAATATTGCATTGTCCTCAATGTGAACCCATGAGATGATATATGCACATGAAATTCAAAATTTTTAAATAGGACAAATAATATAAAAGTGAAAGGGTTAGGAACAACTTGATGTACTCAAGTGATGATGGTGTCATGCAGTGTAATGAAATCCACTGCATCGGTAGGAATTCCCTCAATGTATCTCTTAAAACGTTTCCCATTGACTGTAAATCTCCTTCCAGTGTCCTCTGGTGTGATCTCCACTGCACCATAAGGAAAAAAATTAGTCACTACTTAAGGACCTAACCATCTGGAACGCAACCTACCAGGAATCAGCTTTAGTCATGAACTATAGAGAAGGACTTTCTCTCCAATATGAAACTTCCTTTGTTGGATCATTTTGTCATGATCTGATTTTGATCATTCCTTGTAGAGCCTTGAGTTCTCATATGATGACAGTCGAATCTCCTCAAGCTCTTGAATTTTCAACTTCCTTTGGATTCTATCTTGGGCCAAATCCATGTTGCATTTCTTTATAGCCCAATATGCTCGATGCTCAAATTCCACTAGGACATGACATGCTTTCCCAAAAACAATCCGAAATGGGGACATACCAATGCAGGTCTTGTATTCTATCCTATAAGCCCACAATGCATAATCCAAGAACTTGCTCCAATCATTCCTATTTGGCTGCACGGTTTTCTCCAAGATTTGTTTCAACTCATGATTTGAAACCTCAGCCTGGCCATTTGTTTGGGGGTGGTATGGTGTTGATGTTTTGTGTGTCACTGCATACCTTCAAAGGAGGTAAGAAAAATTCCTATTCCAAAAGTGTTTCCCTTGGTCACTGATGATAGCCTTTGGTACTCCAAACCTGCAGAAAATTTGATCCTTGACAAAATCCACTAAAACATGAGAATAGGCAGTCCTGGTGGCCTTGGCCTCCACCCATTTACTCACATAATCAACAGAAAACAAAATATACAAAAATCCAATTGAACTAAGAAAAGGACCCATAAAATCAATGCCCCATACATAAAAAATATCACAGAATAATATGGGTTCTTGGGGCATCTCATGTCTCTTAGAAATGTTCCCAGTGTGTTGACAATGAGAGAATGACTTACAAAACACACAGGAATCATGGAATAAGCTAGGCCAATATAATCTAGAGTTCAAAATCTTCCTAGTTGTCCATTGGGGTCCAAATTATCCACCACAAGAAAGTGTATGATATAAATGCAAAACAGACGCAAACTCATGATCCGGAACACACCTCCTAATGATGTGGTCACTACACATGCGCAAGAGGTAGGAATCATCCCACACATAAAACCTAGACTCACATTTTAATTTTTGGATTTGATGTTTCTTTAAATTTTCAGGGATTTCAGAGGCAACAATGTAGTTCACTAAATCAGTATACCAAGGATGCGTACCTGAGATGGAATAAAGATGTTCATCGGGAAAAGTTTCCTGAAGTGGTACATGTTCCAAGGTGTCATCCTCTAGTGTGTGAGTAAGCCTACATATGTGGCCTACCACCAAGTTTTCTGACCCCTTTTTTTCCTTTATCTCAATATCAAATTCCTGAAGAAGGAGCATCCATCAGATAAGCCTGGGATTTGCATTTGGCTTCTTCAAGAGGTACCTCAGAGCTGTATGGTCAGAAAAAACAACTAGTTTAGAGCCCAATAAATATGAACAGAATTTATATAAAGAAAATATGATAGCAAGAAACTCCTTTTCCATGGTTGTGTAGTTTAATTGGGCTGAATCCAGTGCCCTTAATGCATAGGCGATCACATGTGAACGTCCTTCCACCCTCTGAGATAAGACAACTCCAACCGCGAAGTTGGAGGCGTCACACATAATCTCAAATGGAAGGTCCCACCGCGGGGACTGTATGATTGGTGGCATGGTTAGACACTTCTTCAGCTCATCAAATGATACCCGGCATGAATCATCAAAATTGAAGTCAATATCTTTTTGAAGCAATCGAGATAAGGGTAGAGCGATCTTACTAAAATCTCTGATGAAGCATCGATAAAATCCAGGATGTCCAAGGATGATCGAACATCACGCACACATTTAGGATATGTGAGGGATGAAATAATGTCTACCTTAGATTTATCAACTTCAATGCCATGTTGTTGGACTATATAACCTAAGCCAATTCCCTTTTCGACCATGAAATGACATTTTTCAAAATTTATGACCAGATTCTTCTCAATACAATGATGCAACACATAACCCAAACTAGAGAGATATTTATCAAATAAGGACCCATAAACTGTAAAATCATCCATAAATACCTCCATGCAGGTCTCAATGAAATCTAAAAAAATACTCACCATGCATCTCTGGAAGGTACATGGGGCATTGCAAAGTCCAAATGGCATCCTTCGATAAGAAAAGGAACTGAATGGGCTGGTGAATGTCGTCATCTCCTGGACCTCTGCTGCAATGGGAACCTAAAAATAGCCAGAAAATCCATCCATGAAATAATAGTTTGTCTTCCCACCTAGTCTCTCAAGCATCTGATCAATAAATGGGAGGGGGAAATGGTCTTTGCAAGTGGAATGATTTAGTTTCCTATAATCAATACACAGACGCCAACTGTTTTGTACCCTTATTGGAACTAATTCATCTTTCTCATTTTTAACAACAGTAACACCAGTTTTCTTAGGTACAACCTGGACAGGGCTAACCCATTGTGAGTCAGAAATAGGGTAAATTATACCTACCTCGAGCAATTTTTCAACATCTTTTTTAACAACCTCCAGAAGGCTTGGATTGAGTCTCCTTAGTGGTTTCCTCACCGGTTTAGCCCCATACTCCAAGAGAATCTCATGCATGCAAATGGATGGGCTAATAACTGACATGTCTCCCAATGTACAACCAATTGCTCTAATTTTATCTCTCAAAAGATTCAAATGTTTTTCTTCATGTTCAAAAGAGAGTTTTTTAGCAATGATAACAGGTAATCAATCACAACTCAGCAGGTATGCATATTTAAGATTTGGGGGCAATGGCTTGAGTTCCAATGTAGGGGGGTGATGTATAGATGGAGAAATTGATGCAATGGACACATCTCCACAATGAACATCAGTATCAGAATAAAAATCATCACAATTAGAAAATAATGCATCAAATCCGTCAGCATACTCAATAGCCATGTCATAATTAGAGTTCACATGATCAAAATTATAATATGATTCCATTTCAAAATCAAATCTTAGAGAGTCTTATTCCTTAGAAACGGGTGTGGAAGTAATCTTAAACATCAAACTAGAACCAATACTTATAATCTACCTAAGGATATGACAATCCAATTCCATGGTTTTTTTACTTGGTGGTTCAAAATGGGAGATAACAAAAGCAGAATGGTCCTCTGAGGGGTACTTCATGGATTCCATGACATTAAATACCACAACTTCATCTCCAAATTCCATGGAAAGTTTACCTCATTGACATTTATAATAGTTTTTGGAGTTTTGAGGAAGGGCCTACCTAAGATAATGGGGTCATGAGAAAATACCAGATCATCCTCCATGTTAAGCATGTAGAAATCTGCTGGAAAGATCATGTCTCTTACCTGGACAAGTACATCCTCAAGAACTCCCAATAGATATGTTGTAGCTCTCTTTGCGAACTGCACCACTACTCTTATTGTCTTCAACTCACCAACCTTCAAGGAAGAGAATACAGAGTGAGGCATCACATTTATTGAAGCTCCTAAATCACAAAGAGAATCAGAGAAGTGCAACTCCCCTATGGTACATGGGATGGTGAATGTCCTTGGATCCTTGAACTTTGTCGGCATTGCTAGAGTTGGTGTAATGAGTGTTGACACATTCCTTCCAAGATGGATCCTCTCATTTCCCTTGATCCCTCTTCGATTGGTTCAGAGTTCTTTTAAGAATTTCTCATACCTTGGGATTTGTTTTATGGCTTCAAGTAGAGGAATGTTGATCTCCACACGCTTGAAGGTGTCCAAAACCTCCTTTTTCATTTTTTAATCAGCCATATTCTTAGTTTGAACAACCCTGTTGGGAAAAGGAAGTGTCTTAGGAGGAACATCATCAATCTTTTTCTTACCTTTATCTTTCTCCTTGGATTTCTCATCAGTTGGTTGGGAATGCAGCTTCATCGGAGTTGAGGTGAATCCTGGTGGAATGGTAGGTACAGATGTATGGTTCATTTTCTTCCCACTTCTCAATGTGATGGCATTGACATTACCCTTTGGATTTGGAGTGGGTTGGGAAGGTATATTTCCAGAATTATTACTCACAAGTTCATGGAGGGCAGTGAAAATCTGGCTCATTTGAGTCTTCAACTCCCTCAGCTCCGAACTTTGACTCTGTAGCTCATTCTTTTGATTAAGAACAATTTACTTCAAAAGATCATCAGTGTTAGAGTCTACCTTGTGTTAGAAATTCCCTTGTTGCTTACTTGTTGATGTTTGAGCTTCAAATCTTCTTTGGGGTTGTTGGAAACCCTGTTGATAAGGTGGAGGCTGCTGGAAGTTTTTTTGAAAGGGTGGCCTTTGTTGTCGTCCAGAGCCATACCTTGTCCAGTTGATCTTTCAACCCCTGGTTTTATGTTGGAGCAAATGAATCAAACTTCTTTTGGGGATATGGTTGTTCTTTCTACTGAAATGGTCTCCCTGGGAATACTGCTGAACAATCCTCTGTCTCTTGTAGTTATGGGCAACAGTCAGTTGGGTGGATTGTCTCAGTGCAAATGCCACAAGGCCTTGAAGGAGGGGGTAGAGATGTCTTTTGTGCCAAAGAAATTTTCCTCACCATAGTTATCAATTCTTCTAACATTGTATCAATCAAATGACTCTCAAGAGAAGTAGGACTTACCTGATGTACTCCCCTGATATGTGGTGTACCTCGATCACCAAATTGTTGGGATTTTTGGGGCATCTTGTCGATCAAAGCATGTGCGGCTGCTGGTGTCTAGTCCACCAATTCTCCTCCAGCTGCAACATCCACCATGCTCATATCCATGGGTGTGAGTCCTTCGTAGAAGTATTGGATGAGGAGTTTCTCACTAATTTGGTGATACGGATAGCTTGCGCACAACTTCTTGAATCGCTCCCAGTACTCATACATTGACTCCCCTGGGGCTTGCTTGATCTCTAATATCTCCTATCGAATGGATGTGGTCCTTGATGCTGGAAGAAATCTTTGCAAGAAAAGATGTTTCAAATCATTCCAACATGTTACATATTCAAGTTGCAAATAATACATCCAATCTTTTGCAGCTCCATCATGTGAGAATGGGAATGATCTTAATTTAATTTGATCTTTAGAAACATTTCTTGGTTTTAAAGTTGAGAAAACCACCTTAAATTCCTTAAGGTGTTTGTTAGGATCCTCACCAGATAATCCATGAAACATTGGAAGAAGGTGAAATAATCCGGATTTCAATTCAATATCTGATTCAAGATTTGGGTATGCAATACAATTTGGTTGATAGTTAATATCTGGTGCAACCAATTCTCGAATGGTTCTATTAAGTTCATTTCCATTATTTCCATCCATTGGTTCCTATTTTATGTTTGAATTTGAATTTCTTCCAATTTGAATGTTTCCAGAATAGAGGAATTCACCAACTGGTTGAATATTGAAACATCCCGTAGACTGAGAATGTCTGATTCGAGCCCTAAGGCTACGTTCAATATCAGGGTCAAGATCTAAGAGATCTTTGGGATTAGTTTGTGTCATCAATCACTGAAATATGAAAATATGGAAAGTGGACCATAGTAAAATAAAAATTAGTAGTTTGAGTTGATGGTCCAAAAAGTAGTAGAAGGAAATAAAAGAAGAAGGGAAAAATCAGATTGGGTAAAGACGAAAGAAAGAAGAGAGGAAGAGAATTAAAATGTAAAATAAAATAAATACCTCTAATAGGTTTAAATAATTACCTACCTCCCCGGCAATGGAGACAATTTAAAAGAACGCTGTCGTGGGTTCCCTCAAATGATTAATGCGATTTTGGGGTACTTAGGTGCAGCAGAGTGGCTGACCAAGGTCGTCTCTCAAAGGAGGAAGTAGATTTAAAACAACTTTTTAAATGTATTATAAAAATAAAATAAAAGAGAATAAAAACACTACTTGAAAGGATGGGGGTTGGTTATAGTTTATGAATCTAGAATAAGTTTGCTGGAAGAAGATTGTATTTTTTAGTTTTTAGTTTTGAAATGATGTTCGATTAAAATGACACAACAAAAATATGTTTTTTAGACAATATTTAAAAGGAATAATCGATCTAACCCTACCTCTTCAATAATTTATTAATCATTATCATTTAAATTAATATTAACTTAATTATTATCCCTTAATTTTTTAAATCACCAACCCTACAAGAATTAACTTTACCACGAAGATGAAGTGAATTTAACCTTAGGCTAACTTCGGAACATGCAATCGCAACACCCTGCTTTGATTGATGTTCTAAGATTAGCTTATGGTCAGCGGTAAATTAAGGGACATAAACACTCTAGAAATGAGGATTAATTGAGTTTAGGTATTTTATTTTAACTCTACAAATTGATCCCGTGTGGTTTTGAATTACCGGTTAAGGTTGCACTCTCACAGTCCACACAATTCCCGACCTCATGTGTTTTGTGTTAACTATTAAACAGCTTTCTTAGTTTCATTTAAATTATAAACTCAATAAATAGATCATAATATGTGAATTACAGTAGCTCATTTATTCAAAATAAATGAATGAATAAGGATAGAGGTCGATCGATTACTAAAAACAACTACTCTTCCTTGGGTGGCGTAATCATCGTAGAAGCGTTTTTCATATGCAAAGGTTTATAATGGGTATAACCCAATAATGATTCTGCTCAAGAATTCCTACCCAAAGAGGAAGATTAAGAGAAGAATAAATTGAAACAAAATATAAGAAAAGATAAGAAATAAAAGAAGAAAAATAAGTTTATTACACAACCAAAATCATTACAACATGAAGGAGAAGAAGAAGGCTTCGATGAAGGGATCATTGCTTCAAGAGCTACCCCTCTTACAATGGTTGGATAATTTGGGTGAAACAAATTCTCATCTTCCTCCAATATACTAATGCACGTCCCAACCCTTAAAAATGGTAAAAACTCTAATTTATAGAGGGTAGGGTAGGATAGTTTACAAGTTGTTTCAAGTGTGAATGTGGAAATTAGGCCAAATATTTTAATCCAACTTGCAACGCAATGTTGAACACCAAAACACGTGAATTGGCCGGACTTCCAGAAGGATCATATGTGCGGACATGGGTCTTCTATCTCCTCTAGAACATTGTGTTCAATCCAAGCCTAGATGAAGGTGTTATGACCCAAATACAGAAGCTTATCAATTATGGAGAGTCCATCCCAAATTTGATTTCATGACCCATTTTCAACAACCGAATGCACTCTTTAGCTCCAGTGTCATGAATAAAAGTTGAAGATAATTAAGTTAGGAACACTGTTACAAAATTTAAAATTCAAAATATAAATATAAAAATATTTATCTTCGAAATACTACAATAAACTATAAAGGGTAAAACTGGAATTTTCATCAAATATTCAAATGAATGATCTAATCCCAAATAATTTCTAATTAAACATATTTAATATAATGTGAGGAAATTATATAATTTATTATCAATAAAATATTCAATAAAATAGTGTTTTATTCGCTGCCCTTTATTATGAGCTCTTCATTCACCTCTTTTGATAATGAGGCCAACCTAAAGATGTTTACTTATACCCTTATGGCCAGTCGTGAGCCATCTTCAATGTGCCACAACCTCGAGGTGTCATAATTTACCATAAGTGGTAAAAAACGAGTCGGCTCACTAAAAGTAGCTACAGAGTCCATGACAGACATTTCTCCCGGTTGAAGGCTAAACAACTCCCAAGATCTCTCCTCCATCAATGTCTCTGGGAAAAAATGTTAGAGAAACCTGTCCTCATGGTCCTTCCAGCCTAGACCATCTTGTTTGTGCGTTTGAACCTACTCATCCCACCAATACATAGCTTTCCATATGGTCATATATATCTCCATCTCAACCCTCCACCTTGGAGGCATATCTAGATTCTTGTAGATCATTTACATTCTCTCTATCCAATACTCCGCCGCCAACAGACCACACTCACCCTGAAAAAGAAATGCATGTTGTGACTGGAAATCCTGAGTAATATAGGCTATAAGAGGGTCCATTCCCAGATAAACTATGGCAATCCCCTACAAAACTCTTACAAAACTAGATTGGAGATTTTCATCGAGCCATGTTCCGAACACTGTATTGTTGGGAAGCTATCCAACCTACACTAGATCATTAATAAGATCCTTCCCCTAATTATGTACATGCAGCTCATGCTCCACCAATCCATCATGTGTCTGAACCTAATCATACTCATATGGCATCGTAACATCACCCACCTAATGATACATCAATACATATATGAGGAATCCACTAAATAACAAAAAAATGTATGATATGCCACACACATATATATATATATATATAAATATATAACACAAATGGGGAAATTAGTAAAAATGTATCTTATAACAATAACCCATACTCTACCCCATCACTACCATGAACCATGACATCCCATTATCACGACCTCCTTACCCTCCCACAATTTATCCATGTATCAAAAAATCTCTGAGCCATTTTCTTCTTCACAGCAACTATGCCTCAAATTGACCACCGAGTCACCCAATCCGGGTGACCAAAATCACCTCACCCAGAAAGCCTTCCTACTCCTATAAGAGCCTTGCCCAATCCTCATGCCTCGTGAAATATCACACATATATATAAAGCATGACACATAATAGTTTACATTTCAAAAGAATTTAAAGGATGTAATTTCATATCTCCACATGGAATTTGATATTATTCTAATGGTATTATCACTTCACAATGCATATGTGTATATATGTAATTGAAATACACTAAAACTGTGCCTATCAAAATCCAAAAAATTAGGTCTTTCATTAATGGTCCAAGTTCCAATTCTACCTTACCAAACATGTTATAGGGTCACATATCACAACCAATAATAATCACAAACCATGTGAGCCACCAAGGAGGAAATCATATAATACGTAATATGAGAAAAATAAAAACAACATAACCCACCCAAGGTAACTCGATCCATCCCTCATACATGGGGATGCATTCACCCAAGAAAGAGTTCAAAATATTGTTATGACAACAACCTATCTCTAGTCTATCATAACCAAAAATAAAAATACAAATACAAATGGTAAAGGAAACTCCTCTGATACCATTTGTACCATCTTCGACTTAAAAATCCACCTGAATAATGCGTAGGGGTAGGGTTTCAATGGCCTTAGGTGCACCTCCCCGAATGACAATGGCTGCCAACTAGTAGTGAAGGTGTAAACATGTATATTGGAGAGTATATAGCCTATGAGAATAAATAATATACTAGTCTGAGTAAAATAGTAACACATGCAGCAGAAATAAATGATTCACCAGACTCAAACCAGACCCGCAAATTAGAAGCACATCCAATATCAATAAATAGTGGAATTGATAGATAAATAGAAACAACAGCAGAATGTAAAGATATCAACATGACAACCACCACTTGTAAACACTTCTAAAACAAAAAAAATGAATTCATAAAAGGTCATACATGTTAATATACAAAGAGCTCCCATAGATAATTGTTGTAGCTACCTAAATAATAAACATGATAATATAGGAGTGAATTCTAAAAAAATGAAAACTCTAGATAGGCATGACCTCAAGGACCATGGAAATATCCATGTCAAACAATACTATGATCCAACTTCTAATGATAATCCATTACCTATACATAAATCCATAAAGTCTAAACACTTCTTGAAGGGCCAGTGTTGGGTGTGAGACAAATCTCAGCAGGATACCACCCAATGGTGTGTACTTAGTATATGTGTTTAACTAGACATGAATCTCTATGAAAAGTGAAAAATATGATGCCATAAATAGATGCAACCTCCACTAGTGGTCGGTATACACTAGGAAGTGTCACATGCTTCAGTCAATAATAGAAGCTATGATTTAAAGAGAGTCCTTGTCCCATGTACACAGGTACCTCTATAGTCAAAAATTCTTGGTGAACCCTCAAGTTCCACATCAATCATATATCCCAATTCTATGTGCTACCTGAAACCTCATGTCACAAAGTACCGATGTTCCAAGGGAACACCCAAACAATAGTATCTTGGTCTCACAGACTTCTAATCGAAATCATATGTCTTTCCATGGAATGACAGCCATAGGAACATTGATTTCTATCCTCAAATGAGTATCTAGTCCCACGACCTCAATCACAACAAGCCTCATCCCATAACCGAATTTCCTAATTTCTATCAACCGAAGGCTCCACGCATTCCACATGGATTTATACAGCAAGCAACCCCAAATAATAAATACCGAAGACTCAACTATCAAGCATCCATACCCACATGAGTGGTCAAAACCACCACATCACAGAGTATTACTGTGTGTACATGACTCAATCTGCACATTGGACATCATGGGTGAGCGATAATAACCAAATAAGAACCTAAGCCACACCATATTTGGAACCTCTTTCCCTTATGACCGTGTCCCTAAAATCTGATCGAATTTCTATCCATGTATCTTGAAAAATGCCCAACCTGAGAGTCACACTAACTCAAACCGATTTGCATGATGCCTAATTGATTAGTAAATACCACTCAAGAATGTCTAGGCCAATCCCAAACAATGATAATCACCACTCAATCCTGATGGCCCTTCCATCAAAACATTGGACTGATTCTATCATAACCCTGTGGGTATCTATTTTTGTAACCACAGGAATTATATACACAGTAGTCACATTTTAAATATTTTAATCAACAATTAAATTTAAATAGATTTAATTTCACAAGGTGAAAGCACTAAAAAATAGATAGAGGTATTTAATTCTTCAAATTAGCTTCATTAGGAGTTAATAAATTAAACATACTAGTTAAAATTAAAATATATCAATTAAAACCATTTTGGAACCCTGACCAAAATATCCCAAGGAGTAATGGTCTTTTTCCAATCATCAATCAAGATTAATAGTTATAGGGAATTCCCATGACATCTCTCATGGTTTAATAGTATAGTTAAAATGTTATAACACTGTTCCACTCAAAACCAGCCATTGCACTAAAAAGATGCAAGCCCCAGAAGTCTGCAAAAACTCAAAACACAGTATGAACCACCCACCATAGAATCATAGGAATAGGAAAATCTTATATCGATATATAATTCGAAGGATATATATGCAGATATTATTTTCCATATTTAAACCTTAAATTGGTTCGGATGAAAATAATGGTCCGTAAGATGAACGATCAAAGAAGGTGAGGTTTTCACGAGGTTATCCATACCGATACGATCCTACATCTTCCTATATATCAAAGAATATACGACAGATAGAGAAATGAGAAAAAATAGGTGGAACATGGGATGGACGACTCCATTCTCTCCATGCAACCAAGAAAGGGATGAAAATAGGAAAAAAGGGAAGAAATTGAAAATAATGAAAAATTGTAATTTTCCTCATTTACTTGCACACATTGTTTTCCAAACCATGTGAAAAACATGAGGAAGCCACTAACTAAGAAAATAGGTCCACACAACCACCCCACATGATTTTCCATATTGTACACAAAACATTGTTTAACCCTATTCTATTCTACAGACACATCGACATGTACGTGTGATATGATTTGCACCGTTTTCATGAACTATGATCCTGCACATGCATCAAAAAAAACTAGGCCTTTATGCTTCCAATGATCCCAAATCCTTCCCAAACACTTGAAGAACTCCTCTATCCTCCAAAGTAACATAATAGAAAAAATTTCATGCCAATAGAACTCATGGAATTGAGTTCCGGTCAACTAAACAAAAAGTAGCATAGAAACTAATTGAAAAATTCAAACTGGGTGGGGATTTTGACCCATTCTAAAATTCCAGGTCATTACAAAATAACTGATGAAATATCTTCCCAATGAAATTCCTATCATCATAGAGGTCTTATTTTTTTATGAAATCTATCATAGTATAGCCTTAGTGAATACTTAATGAGGATACCTGAATAAGATGTAATGTTCTTCAATGACATTCTTTATTATATTTATTTCTACATATCCTTCCAATTATTATTAAAAAATGACGAAATAACATCCTCAATATCTTAATTATACTATTTTTTGCCATAAAATATTACTACCTACATCCATCTCTGCATTCATAAAAAAGTTTAGGAAATCATTATTTATGTGTACTACAGACTACCACCTCACGAACCAATACCATTCATTCTTCCCCTACCACATTTCATTGTAGGGTATGATGACATATATAAATTATAAACATGCTATATGTAAAATAATTATACCACTATAATAATTATATCATATATAAAAAAATTTTCTTTCCATTTCATAGGGGACATGATAACCTCTCTCCTACGTATGATGGACTACCTCCTTACAAAGCGATGTGATTATCTTTTCACTAGTGCTTCACATGCAAGGCGATAAAGATAAAATTAAGGATAATATATGATATATACGAAATAATTATGATATTAATGACATAAATAATTATTTATGGACAATACATAATTTTATATCTTCACTTTTAACTCACTTAAAAATGATAACATCATTCATGTTTGTCTGGATTACCACCATAGTGGAGTTATGTGACTCAATTTTCATCACAATGACGCATGGATGAATTATATAAGTATATAATATGGTATATATATATATATGATATTATTATAATTTCATTGATTATAATTTGTTAATTACTCTATTTCCATAATGATTATTGGAAAATGGGAATGTTACTCTTGCATATGTATGACCTACCATCTTTATGATCATAATGTATTTCACTTTTAATAAATAGATATAATGTTTTGTTTTAAAAAATATGATTGTTTAAAGCATATGAAAATTATTTCATGATTTTTACTCTTGGGATTATAAATTGTTTAATATGTTCATAAACTGGATATTTAATGACAAAACACGCAGATGAAAATAAGACAATTAACTCTGAAATTAATGAAAATAAGGAAATTTTATTAATTAATGGGTGATAATAAATAATAAAAAGATATTAAAAGATATTTTAAATACTAATATGATAATTATTTAAGTTAATTACATGATTATGATAACTATACTGGAGGTTAAAGAGTGTTCAATCAAAATGATATATGAGGTAAGAGATTTCTTTACACAATTACGAATATTTAGGTTAAACATATAATTTATTGATTATGTCTTGCTAATATTTTGTGTTTAATGACATATTAATATATTATGATGTATTTACACTTTTTTATATTTATGTATTGTTGATACAAAAAATCTATACACTGATTAATTCTCACATCAAACTTATGATTACAATAATTGTTTATTTCGCATTATCATTCTAATTGAGATGGTTTAATCATGAATTTTAGTTGAAGGAAATAATTTTTCCATCTCATAATAAACCCAATTCATTTTAATCTCATTTGGTTATAAATTATATTTTATGTTATATTACCAATTTTCCCCTCACTAGAACATAAAATGTCTAAGAAAATGTTTTTTTTAAATATGACTTCATTTAGATATTCACTTAGAAATATATTTTCTTCCAAAAACATATTTTTTAAAAATGTTTTCAATTAATTATAATTTTTTTGAAATTATTTAATAATGAAAATTTTAAAAATTATTTTTTAATTATTTTATTTTTTAAAGGAATCTTCTGGTTGTTTTTTGAACAAGTCACTTTTTAACTTATTACTGTGTAAAAAACCATGTTCTTTTTAACATGTATGGTATATATGGAATTACGTACCGATATGGCCATAATTTATTTGAAAAATAATTTTATTGTTTTAAATGTTATTTTTAATTAAAATATTTTCCATCAAATGAAAGAAATATTTAGTATTAAATGTGATTTCACAAGATAAGTATTTTCAAAATGTATTATGTAATAAAAAGTGATTTCAAAATGAAAATTTTAATTTCCTCAAGAATTTTTTTAAATATATATTTATGGTATTACTATTCATTGATGAAAACAAAACTTATTCTTACTCTAATGGGTATACTTCATATTGACACTATCCTTACTCATTATATGAATGGTGTATGACCATTCTGATAGAGGAATGTTTTGAGATTCCCTTTCTTGATTCATTTTTATACAATAACTTTTCTTCAAAATATTTACATTCCAATGAAAATTAGACTTTAAATTTCCATTAATAATATATATTATTTATCGTGGATATTTTAATTTATAAAACCGTATATCATTTTTACTTATGGTGTTCTCCATTGTATTTTTTTATCTGGGAAAATATTGATAAATATATATTCATTACTCAATAAGGATATTGTTCTTGATAAAGAAAAATTTGGCATGAATTAAATAAATTAGTTGATATATGAGGATTACTTTTTATATGTAATATATTAGTGGGGAAAATTAATATAAATCCCTTTAATTTTCAATAGTTTCCTTGAGACAATATTTGTTGGACAAACCCTTTGAGTGTGTACCAATAGTTTTAAACTGTCCTATGAAAGGTCATGATAGTAGATATATAATTATACAAATCGTATTGGTTTGTACCGCATATTTTTAAGCCGTATTATAAATGGTTTTGATGGTAGAGGTATCGTGATTCTTGTGATCGTGTCATCTAATAATTATGTATTTATTTCATTAATAATTAAGTTATTATTATACATGGAATATTCACAGTGATAATGTGTTTTTTAGTTATTAACCATTATATATTGATTATTCCTTATCATGTTATTTAAATAGAATGTGTTTTTAGTTATTTAAATTTCTATATTTATTATTCTTTATCTAGTTATTTAAATATCAAGGGTGTTCAACTATTTATATTTACATATTTACTATTACTTATCTAGATATAAAAATGGAATTTTTGTTCAGTTATATACTTTTTCATGTTGGTTATGTTAATTGATTGAAGATATCTTCCCCTTTACTTAAACTTTATTATGAATTTCTTCTCACGCTTATTGTTTTCCCTTTTCTAGGAATCCATTATGTGTACTATGAAATATATACATTAATATTATAGAAAGAAGAAAGATATTCTTGAAAGAAATTATGTTGTAATTTGTGCAATCAAATATAAAATTTGAATCATCTACGTATGTTGTTTTCCAAGACAAATAAATTATTCACTATATATGGATATAATTACATGTATCTTATGCTAATGTTAAAATGGAGACACCATATCTAGGCTACCAAGTTTGGGATCACTGCATTATGAGTATTTTCATTTACATGGAATAATTCCTTATCATATATAATTCTATTAAATGTACCATATTGATTTAAAATAATATGTTAAAAAGACAAGGTATATACTACAGGTGGAATCCTAATAGTTTCCATGAAATACATAATAGATATAAAAATATCATTCTCTCGGACATAGAATTTCATTTTATTTAAACCATTACAATTTTCAAAGAAAAAAATGGAACTAAAATGTAGGATAATGTCTGGTGGAATTACAATGAATAGTCTAAATTTATAATTAAATACTTCCAATCATGGAATATAATATATTTCATTAATAGACATTCATTTATGTGAGAGGCCACTATGGGTCTTACATATAAAATCTATAAATCCTAGAATGCAATATAGATGGAATGACCTAAATAATTTTTATGGATTCCAGAGAAATTTATCTACTTTTCTCAATAACTTATGTTATATTTTTAATTATTATTTTTTTAACATATAACAAATGAAAATTCATGTTTTTATTTATATAGGAATGGAAATTAATAATTTAGAATGAAATTCAAGAAAGGGATGCACTATTTTAGTTAACATAGTGGTACTTAATTATATCATAAATATGAATTTAAAATTAATTATCTGTGTGTTATTCCCAGCTACGCACAACCTCACTGTATTATTGTTTTTTCCATAATCACACACATGATGAATCCCATAAGTTATCAGATCATCCCAATAAAAAATGGTTCAAAATATTAATCACAACCACTGCCAATACTACTACTCCCCTATATAAAAAATAAATCCAAACAATGGGAAAGGAAATGATGTCTACTAGTTTGAAAGGAAAGGGTAAGGAATGATACGTGATGCAAGATTGTTTCTTTGGCCTCTCAATTTCTCAAGATCCTCTAAAAAGAATAGAAAAATTATGTAAGGTTCATGTGTTCTGGTTCAACAATTTCCAAATAGTAGGTGACACTTGTGTGATACCTGTATCATGTATAGAATCTTGAGAGATCATAGTAACAACATAATGTAAACACATTAAGAGAGGGATGTGAGTGGAAGTAAAAGGCTAAATAACCCTATCATGAAATTAAAATGAATTATAAAAATTAAAATTAACCTAATTAAATGTTAAGGATTTGGGTACTCTAAAATATTTTAGGGTAAACTGATTTATATCCACAATAACATCTTCTTCTTCAATTTCCCTCATATTTAGTGTTGGGAGGTGAACTTTCCATTTTAAAATAATCTCTATGTTTTATGGTGAAGGGTTTAGATGGATTTAGTCGAGAGAATATAAAATCAAATAAACATGAGTCTAGGGTTTGATCTATGACATTGAAAATTTCATATTCAGGTATTTGTACATATTTTGGTAACATAATAAGAAATTTTGAAATGATTGGAAAATAACGATTTTGAAATCATTCATCTACCAATTATATATCATCATGAGTAAAGACCATATAAACTAATTTATTTTCTTTTTATTGTATCCTTTTCTCTACATGTTCATAGAGAGTGGTGAATACCATAGATTTTTTCTTCATTACTTATATTTATTATTGTTTTTCCTTTAATCGTTGTTCTTTTAGAAAAGAACTATTTATATATGCTTGAATTTCATCCATTATTGGATAATATTCGCTCAGATAGTACATGGGTTCATAAAAAGCATAATAAACATTTTATATTTTATATTTTGAACTAAAAACCATAAGTTATTTAAAATGTGAATGATAAATAAGAAAATCTGACCTAACTCCCCATCTATGAATATAGGGATATGAGAGGCTCTTAAGGGCCCCACATATAAAATTTATAAAACCAACAATACATCATCATGGTACTGACGGGAGTCATTCTATAGGTGTTATGGTTTATTTATTCACATAACTTAGTTACTTATTTAATTTTTTTCATTCTTATGTTTTTTAATTAGATGGGATAATAATTGAGGTTTGGTTATTTCTAGAGGAAAAGAAAATGATATTTTAGAATACAATGAATTAAAGGGATACACCCATGGATTTAACTTTGTGATCATTCCTTGAAACATAAAAATGACTTCCAATTTAATTCTCAGTGTGTTGAAACCAATTAAACATAATCTCAATAAATAAAATGTGTTAATTATCATCATACTCAAGAAGAATCCACTATGTGAGTGGTTCATCGGTATCTCAAATCAGTCACAATCTTGAAACCATTAATTTCCAAGATCACTGATCCCTATAACACAATAAAAATACAAAAAATGGTAGAGGAAAGGATATTTAGTTTTGAAAAAGGAAATGTAAAAGAAATTTTAATTATTCATATTTGTTGCATCAGCCACTAAATTTCATGACATCCAAAAAAAATCAACCAAGGTTCAAGAACTCTAGTTTAATAGTTTTCAACTAGTAGGTGAATGTAAGGTTATATTTCAATCATGGATGGAACCTTGAGAGATTATAGTTACAACATAGGTGGATTATCACAATATTAGGGGAGATATTTGAACAAAAAATATGAAAAATGTAATGGAATTAACATTAGTTAACAAAACTATAGTAAACCTTATTTAAATTATTAGAATCCAAACACTTTATACCAAAGATAAGGATACCTATTTGTATCCATCACAACATATTCTTATTTTATTCACATAAACTTTTCTTTTGATATATGGACTTATCTTCTTTTATACCATCTATATATTTCATGAGCAATGGTGATGATGGATTCCATTGGGAGCATCTTAATTCATATATCTTAATCATAAATCTCACATGATCAAGCTTTGTAGTAATTTTAGGAGAATCATATTAGATATGTATTAGTGTATTACATTAATAGTGAAAATATGAAAATTTTGTTGAGGGAGGGAGATATTGTAAATGATGGGTGGAGTGGATTTTTAAATCTTATGATTTAATGAAATATAATTTGGAAAATGTTGGTGGGATTTAAAATTAAGCTGGACCATTATAGTGTGAATTTTCCTGGATGGTAAGATTCCACAAAATATTGAATATTCATGAAACCATAAGTTGTCTATAAAATTCATACGAGGGATAGAAATATTTTTTAATTTTCCAAAAAAAACCTTATGCTTGAGGTTGAAGTTTTATGATCAAATCTAGAGGCTTATAATGAGTCTAATAAATCCTTATAATGGTGTTCCATAGAAAATTAAATGATTCCTAAAGTATTGTGATGTTGGTAAAATAATTATGATTAGATACTGAGTCATAAATACATCATGTAAAAGTATTTTGTTTATCTTTGAGAATATTTATGTTCATCCCAAAAAAGATATACATTACATTATTTATCATTTTTTATGATATCATAAAATTGATATGTCTTAATTTACACCTTATCAGATTTAGAAAGGAATGATTAAAAGAATAAATCTCATATTTAAATGCATACAAAGAAATAAATTCCATAATAAATCAATGTATGCATTTTCAATAAAATACTAAGGGATAAAAAATTGATTATAAACCAAAATATTAGACAATTAAAAAATTAATTCTGGAGTTCACAATAAAATAAAATATTTATGATTTATGAAAGATAATAACTAATTAGGGGAATAATTTTCAATGAAAGATAGAAAAATATTATGGAAATTTTAGGGCTCCTCACTCCCCTACAAATTAACTAATTCACAAATAATAAATACAGTAAATAACTTCTATTAAAATAAGTATCTTTATATGAATTAAGTACTCAAGACAAAGAAGAAAAAAACCACACATTCATCTATTGGTTGGTCAACTTACATAATTTATAGCTTTCATTCAATATATAAATTTAATTCCTAAAAGGGTTCCATGTATATAAGTAGAATTGGTATATTTAAGAGGAATACGAATTTTAATAAGAATAACTTCTATTCATTACTTTCTTCTATGTTTCATAAAATTATGTTCTAATTTTAAAATGATATAACTCAAAGGATGTTTTTATAATTCAGTTTCCCTATATTCATCTAGGTTCAATATTCTTCTCACTTAAATGAATTAATATTTGATAATTAGGAACTAATTTGATTCTTATTGGCCTTTAATATCTCCATGAACTATTAAAAGAACTTATTAAATATAAAAAATAGAATTTACTCACACAACCAATGAATACTATCTTACAGATTCATTATAGGATTCATATTAACCATTTTATTTTAGTTAAAAAGGTCATAAATCAATTTATTTTAATTTTTATCCCTATGGTGTAATTTTAAATAAAGAACAATTTATATCAAATTATGTTCAAAATTATAGTGACCTCATGTTATAATTTCAATTCCATAAATATGATTTTACTTATACTCTTATTCCATGATTAACAACCACTTCTATGAAATTAGTAAGAAAACTCAATTAACAATTAGTTAAATCAAACAATTCCAAAATGAATGAAATCATTTAACCTATCATGGAAAATATTCATTGTAAGGAAATCAATAGGGATAATTTATTCTAATCATAAAACACATGAAAAAGTATAAAATCACACAAGAAAAAGTACTTGACGACCCTAAATGTTGTTTTGTAACACTACAATTTAATTTATTATAATATAAAAACCCTATATACAAAATAATATTGATAAATTCATTTACATCCTAAAAAACGTTTTCCTCTCCCTCACACTAAAACTATGATATTCCCTAAATGAAATTCCTAAATTATTATGTGATTATCATGTAGAAAATATATGATAATATGAAAAATTTGTATGGAAGTATAAAAACTAGTTGTAGTTATTATTAACATGTGGAAAACCATAGTGGGATGTCTTAACCACTTTTTATTGGCTTCTAATGGTCTTCGTGTAAGGTATAAAAGATACTATCAACTTGTTTTTACTACCGAATAAAAAAAGAAAATAATAATTTGTTCAAAATGATAATGTAGAATTGGACTTAAAGGGAAAGTGGGGAAAGACAAGAAAAGTCATGGGTAAAATCACCCTAATATGTTCTACATTATTTCGGTATAAAGATAGACCACATTGTGATTATCCATAGATTTTTGGTGGATTAGGTTTGTGTGGTTTGTAACACAACCTTCTCAATTTCACCAAATCATCCGAAATTTCATTTTCTTTTAGAGGTCACTATTTACATTAAAGTGTAGCATGTCTATCCCTTTATCCGTGTTAAATGACTCACTTATATTGGATGAAATGATGTTTTATGGGTTCTATTATTATCATAACATGATTAGTATGAATATTCCTCCTTCTACAACTTCATAAAATTTATCCCAAACATAAAATATTAAATTTTAAAAATAATACTAATATATATCGTCCTTATCAAGGGGTGATAGTTTATTTAATTTATCTATCTCATTTTTATTTTAAAGGGGCTACCCAAGGTCTATCTAAAATATCCAAGGCTATATAGAACTTATCTATTGATTCATTATGAAAACAAAGGAATAGAGGTTATAATTAAATTAATGACTGATAAAAATAATTTGAACATATAAAATGATAACCTAAAGTTATGATAGAATCCTTATTCTCATTTTCACTATGAATTAATGATTAAAAAATGTTTTTGGAGGTATATAATGGGTCTTCTTACTTCCTTAAAATCATATTACCACCACTTTTTATCCATCCTAATAAAATCATGTAGAAGTTGTACTGAATTTGTTTAATGAAATTTAAGGTACATAGATATATTTTCAATTTGATGATATTCAAATAAAAGTGAAATTATATTATGGTCTACCCCCTTTAAAATTTCTGATTGAATTTTTTTTCTTATAGTCCCTTGGGAATCATTTTTTTGATTCTTAGGAAAGTAGGATTTATATTTTTTCCCTCCACCACTTCTACATCATCATGGAAAATTACAATAGGCATCAATTAATTTTCTTCTTGTTATCTCCTTTTATTAATAAGTTCCTATATAATAGTGACTATTTTTACCATCATTTAATTCAACTATTCTAGTTGTCATTGTTTTTTATTAAATTATAGATACATAATCCTGGATTTATTGATATTTTCTTGAATTTATTTTATTTTTGGCTCATATTCACTCAGTTGGTAAAAGGGAGAGTCAAGAACACAATCCTTTTATTTTTATATTTTAAAGTATTAAGTGAAATACATAACATATTTATAATTTGAAATATAAAAATGAGTTTCTAACCAAACTCCCCATAAATAATATCAGTCATATTAGAGGATATCATGACCATTGCATATTAAATTTTTAAAACCGACAATGTAGTTAAATGGTAAAAATCCATGTTAGTATCAAGGGTTAATGGGTTAGACACACACTTCCCTCAATCACTTATGTAATTTTATTTTTTTCTCATATGTTTTTAAATTTTTTTTAAGATAATTGGTGTTTTTTTCATGAAACAAGAAAGTAAAATGATAAATAATAATGAAATCCATGGAAGGGAGACACCAATGGATTCAACATAGTGATTCTTACTTATCTAATATCAATGAATCTCAATTTGAATCTATTTATTTTCAAGATGACTAAACACAGCCTTATTTCGTAAATTGTGTGAATGTTCATTACAATTAGGAATAATCCCATAAGTTGACAATTTATTACTCCCTCAAGTGGGTTATAATCATGATCTATCCCACTTTGTATACCATTTCTCCTAAAAGTACACGGGAAATCCTTAAAATAGAAGGGAAAATGCTGTTAAAATGTTTTAAATGAATGGATAAAGAAAGAGACACAATTAATGAGTGTTCCTTCAACCTCTCACTTTATCCAGATACATAGATGAAAATACAATAAAAAATTATTAGTTCAAGAAATATGGTTCACTGGTTAGGTGACATTTTGGTTAGCCTTCCATAATGGATATAAGATTGATAGATCACTATAATAACATAGAGAAAGAATCATGAATATATGGGGGAGAGAGAGAAGAAAATAGATGAACCATAATAGAATGAAATTAAAATGAATTAAAAAATTATAATAAGCCAAAAATAAATCAATAAGTTATGAATACTTTCTACATTGGAATGTGATGACTATTTATAGACATCATAACATTTTAATCCTCCACTACCCTTATATTCAATTTTTATTAGTGAAATTTTATTTAATAGGATCATCCTTACATTTTCTGTCTAAGGGTGAGAATGGTTTTAGTAGGGAGAATCTCAAAACTTTTATCAACTTCATACTTCTGTCCTGATAAGGCATTATAGTCATTCAAGAAGAATATGAGTAGAATTGTTTTCACGCATCACATAAATAGTGGAAATTAGAAAATCTGGTTTACGGAGGGAAGAGGTGCATGTGTAGGGTGTAGTGGAGTTTGAAATCATGTGTATCAATAAAACAAACATTGTTATAAGTTAGTGTGATTCAAAATTTGGCACGACCATTATGGTGTGATTGGCCTAGGATGGGAAGCTTCTTCAAAACATATAAATTCCCCAAAGCATTATGAGGAATAGTAAAGCCTTATAATGGATAGAAAATTTATATGAACTTCCGGGAAAAGCCTTATTCATGATGTTGATTTCATACACATTGTGTCAAAATCCATTTTAATGTCTAACAACATAGACCACACCATTGTAACAGATTCACAACTCGGTCCCCACAACTCTTATTTAGGTTCTTCCACTTGGATATGGAAGAGGACTCATTTTTTCGTTCACCCATTAAATTACATAGTGGTTTTCATCATTTAAGGTGGATATGGATCATTATACATTTGGAGGATGTTTCCTGGAAATTTCTATTAGAAAACATTTTATTCAATAAAAATTTCATAACATATACATCTGGTGTCCAAATGAACTTAAAATTAGAGGGTGAAAGACCAACACAATAATGAACAACTTTTATGAAGGGGTAATTGCATGAACAGACTATTTAATGGGCCAAAAACGCTATAACTTTTGAAGGATAGAATTCTGCATACAAAAGGAGTCTCTCGCCTTCTACTCAAATCATCAGCTCAACACCCAAAACCAAGGAGGGATCCCACCGGGGCATGAGCCACATCTAATCCTCTATTCCCCCATTATTTCTTTTTTTAATATATTTTTATTTTAGATTGGATTTATCTTTAATTTTAATTGTAATTTTATTTTATTTTCAATAAATCCAAAAATATTTATTTTGGTTTCCACCGTTTAATTTCTTCTATATTAATAATAATAATTAAAATCTATTATTATTATTATTATTATTATTTATAATATCTCAATATTAATTCCAAATTATTTTACATTATTTCTCTCTCCTTTTTCAAATAATTTTTCTTTAATTAATAATAATAATATTAAGTATATTTGTTATTATTATCACCATAATTATTAATTATTTAATCTTCTTCTCTCTCTATCTATTCTTTATTTCCCTCTTTATCTCTATATACTCATCCATCCACCATTGTGATCTCCTAATCTTGAAAATGGGATGCTAACCTCGAGACATGGTCCAGGGGAGGTCAAGGTGTTGATGTATTTTCATTAAAATTTATTCTAAATTTGTGATAGACTAGAGTTGTATTCTTGGGCGAGGCAAGTATCCCCGATTGAGTGATGGTCCCCAAAGACATTCAACTCAAGATATTTCTATTTTGGAAAATAATTTTGATTAAAACATGAGATTTTATGTTTGATTTATCAAAATCTAATCAAACATATAAAGAATAATAATGATTGAACCTAAGACTATACCCCAAAACCATGTTTTTTCTTCATCAAATAATTGTATTTTCATTTCCTTATTGTTATTATTTTTAAATAATCAAAAACACAAAAATATTTTCATCACATTCATTTAAATAGGAAATAATAAAAAGAAATAGTTTTAGGGAATTAGAATATAAAAAGTGAACCAAACTGAAATCCTCTTCAAGAGAGATGACCCTAGTCAACCTCTTTGCTGCACTAGAAAATTTATTATTTCTATTATCCATTCCCCATGATAGGCATGCGTCAAAACTAACACCGTTTATGAGGTGTCGATCCTTAGTTCATTTAATATTTCAATTTGAACTTCTTAGATAGATTTCATTTCTCTTTAGAAAGAAATTTTCCCCGGACGAATTTAAAGGATTCTTATTATGCATGGGATTAAAATTACTCACATGTGAAATGAAAACTAGAAGAAGATGAATATACTAAAAGAGGATAGGTGCATGAACTTATAGAAATCATTGAAAAACTAACCAGAAATGATGATAGAGAATTTGATTATGTTCATGAATTAATGGAGAAACACAACCCTAAGATGGAGAAAGAACATGAGAAAGTGGTGGAAGAAATTTCACCACTTATATTTGAAATTGAAGAACCTAAGGAGGTAATGAAGGATCCCAACTACCTTCCTCCATCATGAGAGAATCTACTCTAAGAGGCACTTACCATTAAGGGATAGATTGATGATTAACTGACTCATAGAGTTGAACCATTTTTTGACTCTATCTATTCTAATTTTACTGAATCTGAATTATACATAACTCTTTGGGATTTTGATTATACCAAATCATACAATCTTAGTTATTCCTTGTAGGATGAATAAGAACCTGGATGTGCTCTTGCTGAGGAATATATAGAGCTCCCTAGACATGTTGAATATTTTTTTGAAGGGTGTTAAAGAGGATATTTAAGTGGAATTTCCTAAGGAAACCATGTCAATATATTCTTACTTTTCTGGGGAATAATTTGATATTAATACATCAAGTTTTATTTTTATTCAAATAGAATTACACTCTGACTTTCCCTATGACTATTCATTTTATGCAGCATACCTTGAGAATCCACTGGACAGAGAAGAGGGGGTTTCACAAGTTGTATCCAAGAAATAGGATGATTAATACTTCATCCTACCCTACTATGCAAGCTATACCACATTGTTAATGGGGGGATATGGTGTACTCTATCCATGGATTATTACTCACCCAGATGTATGAATCACAAGTTGGGAGAAACCAATTTTGGTGGTTCAAATCAAAGAATCTTCATCCACCATCAAACTTTGGATAACATCTAGTACTTCCCTCTCGAGGACATCCAAATATAGAGCCATCTTCTAGGATCACACCAAGATTTATCTTTACATTCTTTCTAGGAATATAGATGTCAATTTAATTTCTTACAAGTAGTGTAGCATGCAACACACTCCCTCTAACGTTTTTGATATTAAATGAAATAATTCTTGTGATTCATTGAGTTATTTTTCTTCTGTAGGATCATAATGGTATAAGGAATCCCCAGATAGTGTAGGGGAAGGACTAAGTTTCATTGAAAATGGTGTTCACTTTTAGTGTTTTATATCATAAAATCTCCACATTTGTGTCCACAACTTGTTTTGATCTTTAAAGATAAAATTGCATGACCACACTTGAATTATGATTTACATGAATAATCTAGGAGACATTTGTTTCTTAGGAACATAGTGATTCCGTGTCATAGATTTCAATGTTGATATTATTTAATGATTGAAATGAAGAATTTAATTTTTAAAATTAAGCATGGATATTGATATAATCACTCCTGATTATAAGGAATTAATTGATTCAGGTAAATGAAATTTCCCTTCCATATTTAATGCTTTGAATTTAGGTTGTTCTTCTGAATTGATTTATTATTATTATTCATTCCATGAGTGATTGTCCAATGATATATTTCTAAATCCTAATAGGATTTCTAGACCACGTACTTCCTATTTATTATTGATCAAATTTCTTCAGTGATATTGGGACATGTAACTGACTAGTTCTTATATTGAAACTTGTCAAAGTTATGACCATGCAAAAACACATTTAAAATGATTGAGTGATCCATTTAAATGCTACTTTTTCTTAAAAGACCATATTTACATCAATCCTTATTTTAGACCATAGAGACAGTGAATGACATTTGTAGGAATGATTCATGTTTCAAGACATTTTTATCCTTTCTTACCCTCCTCTGAGTATTTTCATGATATTTAAAAGTTGAAGTGTAGGGGTAAAGGGAATCATGGTGGACGGGATACTATAAATTTTCAAGAAGAAGATTTGGGGTATTATTGTGGGAATTTTAAAACAATTTTGAATAATTTATTATACTCTATTGTTTTCCCCTTTTGAATTAAAAAAATAAAAAAATGACCAAAATATCCAAAAAAAATACAAAAATGGACTGTGATTTGCAAGAACCAAATATCACCATTTTCTAGACCGATGATATTTTAATCATATGTGGTTAGGTTATGGATGTGATGTTGGATATAATGATTAGTTTCAAAAAATTATTAAAAATTTACAAAATAAAGAAAAATATTCAACATTTTTCATATATCATTCATTATGCATAATTTGATCATGAAATTTACTTTGAGTTTTGGGAAGTGGATGTTTCTACTTTGAAGGGGTTAATTTCAATACACTTTTAGTTTTGATATCATGTATTATACTTAAGAGATTACCCTCCTCCATGAACCATAATTTTTAAAGCATACAAACCTACCAACCTTAAGCCTCGGATTCATTTGAACCAATATTGCAAGTCCTCATGATTTTATCTGTCCTTTGTCATTAAAAAGTGGAGAAAAGTTGTTTATTAACAAGCTTATGGATAAGGAACATGTTCTCATGGTATGAGAATAAATCCACTTGAATTGTATCATGAGTTATGAGAGAAAAGAATAAAAAGTGAGGTAAATCATGTAATGGAATATTTAATAATAATGAATAATAGAACTTGAATAAATGAAAGGAGAAGTTATATCAATTTTAAAATGGGAAAATTAGAATATGTGAATTATTTTTATCATTGAAAAATTGAAGTAATATTGATATTTTAATTAGATTTTTGAATTTTTTATTTCACATTGAATATTGTTTTATTTTATTACATTAGAATATGAATATTTGTAACATTGGTGTCCTCTAATTTTCATGTTGAGATTTTGTTCTTGGGGACACGCATGGTTTAAGTGTGGGGGTATTTGACAGAGAAAATTTATGTGCATTTTTTTGTTAAAATAATTAGTATTTTTTATTTTTCTTCAAAGATAAACCCCATGTATTTCATGTTTTTATTAGAATAATGAGTAATTTTAATTTTAGAATGAATTTTAGGAAAATTGAGAAAAGTGCATAATTTTGTATTTTTGATAAATTTTTACCAAAAGAGTATTTTTGTCATTTTGTAAAAAATATAATTCCAAAATTCATGATTCATTTTTTTTTGTAATCCTACTTTTATTTCCTTCAACCTTATCTTTAAGAACCAGATCTGATTCAATTATCTATTAGTCCAAAAAATTAGTTGATGATGGAAACTTTTCAAGGCAGACATTGTGGACACCCCCACCATAACGGATGCACAACTCAGTCTATACACCACAAATTTTGGTTCTTCCACATGTATGTGGAAGAGGACTCACCATTTATTTCACCCATTAAATTACCTAGATATTTACATCTATTAATGTGGATATGGATCATTATTCATTTGGAGGAAGCTTTATGGGAATTTCGGCCAGAAAAAGCCTTAGTCAATGAAAATTCTATTACATGTTCATCCAGTGTCCAAATGAAGTTACATTTAGAGGGTGAATGACCAACAAATTTTTGAACAACTTTTGTGAATTAGTCTACACATTAATCGACCATTTAATGGGCCAACAAGGGCATAAAGTTTGAAGGAAAGAATTATTCCTATAAGAAGAGGCCCTCACTTCCTTCCCAAATCATCAGCTCGACACCCACAACCAAGGAGGAATCCCATCGGATCATGGTCCACTACTGTTACTCTCTTCCCCACTCATTTCTTATTTTATAATTTATGTTTATTTTAGTTGTTATTTACTTTTAATTTAAATAGTAATTTGAATTTATTTTTAATAAATCCTTGCATTTTTATTTTGGTTTCCACCATTTAATTTTTCTATAATAATACTAATAATAATAATAATTAAAAACTATAATTATTATTAATAATATTATTATAATAATTATTTATAATACCTAAATCTTAATTTTAAATTATTTTAGTTTTTTTCTCTCTCTTTTTTCGAAAACTATTTTCCGAATTAACAGTAATAATAATAACTAATAATAATAATATTTTCACATTAATTATAAATTATTTAATCTTCCCCTCTCTCTATTTCCTCTATATATTTCCCTTTTTCTCTCTTTCCTCATATATCCACCATTGTGATCTCTTATTCTCAAAAATGGGAGGCTAACCCTAAGACTAGGCCCGGAGGGATGTCAAGGTGATCTTGAATTTTCATTAAAATTTATTATAACATTGAGATAGATTTGAGTAGTATACTTGGGAGAGGTAAATTTTCTCGATTAAGTGATTATCCCCAATGACATTCAACAAAATATATTTCTAATCTGAAAAAAAAATAGTTATTCAAACATGAGATTTCATGTTTGAGTTATCAAACTAGAATCAAACATATAAAGGATTATAATTATTGAACCTAAGACTAAACCCCAAAACCAGGATTTTTCATCATCAAATCATTCTGTTTTCATTGCATGATAGTTTATATTTTTAAATAATAATAAAAATATTGTTATCACATTCATTTAAATATAAAAAAAATGAAATAGTTTAGGTGAGTTAAAATAAAGCAAGTAAACCAAATTTAAATGATCCTCAAGAGAGACAACCTTGGTCAGCATCTAAGCTATACAAGGAAATTTTATTACTTATTTTTTCCATGCCTCACTACAGGTGTGTATCATAATTGGAACCATTTTCTAGGTTCTAATCATTAGTTAATTTACCTTTTTTATTTTCAAATCATATATAGATTTCATTTATTTTTATAAAATAAAAAAAAACAAAAAAAATCTTTCCATGATGAATTTAAATGAATATTATTCTGCATAGAGAGAAACTTACTCACATGTGCAATGACAACAAGAAGAAGATAAATATTTTAGAAGATCTATGGTGGATGAACATAGAGAAAGAATTGAAAAAGTAAATATAAATTCTGATAAAGATTTTGATTATTTTTGTGCATTAATGGAGAAACCAAACCCTAAGTTGGAGGATTAACCTGAGAAAGTGGTGGAAGAAATTTCACTACTTATATTTAAAAGTGATGAACCTAAGGAGGAAATGGAGGAGTCTAACTATATGCCTCTATCATCATAGAGTCTACTCCAAGTGGTACTTACCACTGAGACAAATATTGAAGATGAACTGAATCAGGGAGTTGAACCATTATTTATAATATATCTCTTCTAATTTTAACGAATCTGAATTCTACATCACTCCTTGCGGTTTTGATTATACATAAGCATGAAATTTATCTATGCATTAGAGGATGAATATGAACTTGGATTTGCACCTTCTTAGGAATATACGGAGCTCCTTGGACATGTGGAATATTTTTTAGAGGGCGTTCAGGAGTAGATTCAGGTCGATTTTCATAAGGAAACCATGTTTAAAGATGCTTAGTTTGATGGGGAATAATTTTATCTTGATGCTTAATTTTTTTATTTTATTCAAATAGAATTTCCCTCTAACATTACCTATGACTATTGATTTGATGTATCAAACATTGAGGATCCACTAGACAGAGAAGAAAGGGTTTTAAAAGTAGATACAAAGAAGGAGGATGATTCATACTTCATCTAACACCAACCATGCAAGTTATACGTCATTGTGAACGGGGATGATATGGTGTACTCTATCTATGGATCATTACTAATCCAGATAGATGAAGCAAAATCTAGGAAAATACACATGTGCTGGCTCAAATCAACGAATCTTCAACCACCATCAAACTTTGGACAGTAACTGGTACTGCCCTCTAGAGGTAGTCAATATTCAGGTCCCACTTGGGGGATCATACCATGATTTATCATTACTTTCTTTCTAGGAATTTAGATGTCAATTTAATTTCTTATAAGTAGTTTAGAATGAATCCTAATCCCTCTATCTTTTTTGAGCTTAAATGAAATAATCCTTGTAATTCATTGAGTGATTTTATTTTATCGGATCATGATTATAGAAGGAAGACCTAGACAGTGAAGTGGAAGGACTAGGTTTTATGGAAAAATGGATTTCACATTTAGTGTTTTATCTTTTAAACTCTCCACATTTTTGTCCAGAAAATGTTTGGATCTTTAAAGATAAAATTTCATTCCCACACATGAATTATGATTTACTTTACTATTCTAGGAGACATGAGTTTTTTGAAAACCCAGTGATGCCATGTTTTAGATTTCAATATTGATATGATTAAAAGATTGAAATGAATAATTGTTTTTTTAAAATGAAGCATGGATATTGAAATAATTACTCATGAATTGATGGAATTAATTGATTCGTGTAATTGAAATTTATCAACCATCTTTCATGATTTAAATTTATGATGATCATGTAAATTGATTTGTAATTATTAGTCATGCCATGAGTAATTGTCCAATGTTATATTTCCTATTCCATAGAGGATTTCTAGACTAATTAATTCATATTATTTCTTGATTATATTTCTTGAGTGATCTTGGAACATGTAACCGACCAAAAAATGTATTGAAACTTTTCAATGTTATGAATGTGAAAAAAACATTTAAAATGATTGAGGAATCCTTTGAAAAGAAACTTTTCTTTAAAAGTACACCTTTATATAAATTCTCATTCTAGCTTTCATGACCCATCCTCGGGGCTCGTTCCGTGATTAACCCAAACTCACCTTCCATAGGCCATGGGCTGGAGAATAGCACCAAAGGCAGAAATCCCTAAGCTGGTAAGGTATTGTTTTTATAAAATTAAGCATATAAAACAGGTTACGCAATAGGAATTATACACTAAGAAAAAATTAATACAAAAGAGTGTGCTGGAAAGTAAATGGGCTAGTATAAAACCTAACTGAGCAACAAGTACAAGTAAAAAGGGACAAACAGCTATAAGTAAAGAGAAGATCATGGATCATCCTTTGGGGTTTATACCTGAAGGTTAGGTACATATGGCCACCTCAGCACTCACGTCTGTCAGTCTCCTCAATGTGCTGACTTTTCGCAAGGTCCAGCTCTGGGTACCATCCAGTCGTGGTGCTATGGGCCTCCCTCAGCGGTGTCCGTCGTCTATATCCATCACAATGAGGTGCGGTCATAGACCGTGTAGGGGTGAGTATAATGATACTCAGTAGGGACCCCGAGACCCACAAGATCTCACTATATCCACTAAGGATAAAAAAAAAAGTAGAGAGATACCATCATGAAGTAACAACCAACCCTACATAGGTATATTCCCATACATATACCTAAGTAACCAATCTTAGTCCGGCTCCTACTCTCGAGCCCAAGCACAACCAATTCCATAAAGGAAGTAAGTCAATCACCACATTGATAATTGTTGGAAGTCATGACTCGGCTCACACAAGTATGCCACAATTATAGAGAGATATAGATGAACAAATGTAGCCACTGGATCATCTAAGTTATCAGACCCACACATGATATAGACCATCTAAGATATCGAACCCACACAGGATACATACGAGCTATCTCGTCTAAGCTGTCAGACCCACACAGGATACAGGCCAAATATCTCGTCTAAGCTGTCGGAACCACACAAGATATAGGCCATCTATCTTGTCTAAGTTGTCAGACCCACACAGGATACATGCCAACTATCACGTCTAAGCTCTCGAACCCAAACAGGATACATGCCAGCTATTCTGGAGTAATAGATATGATCAGATATAGTTACAGATTAATCTAAGTTGTTGGACCCACACAAGTTATAGGACCAGCTACTCTTTCAGAACTGTCGAACACACACACGATTCCGGTAGAGTTTTTGTCATCGTCGAACCCACAATGTTTTTCCAGTACGGTAGTCATCGTCGTAGTCACAGCCAGCTCTATGGTTCCCGTACACAGCACGCTCGATCCCGTGAGGGTACGCTTCTCGAGAAAAGGGGTATATACATAAAATATCATGAATTCATGAGTTTATGTATCCCGTACTTCTGTCTCATCATATGGAACCCAACACGATAGATGGTGCATCAATCGGACCCCCGGTCTGAGAGTTATTGGCATTTTCGTTCCAAGGGGCCAGTTGGTTTTCGGGTACAATCCAACATGGCCATAATAAAACCTCATATGAATCCTATGGGGAGTATTTACAAAAGACCTTCTCATCAAAATAAATCGAACTTAGTTGACAGAACTTCAATCGGAAGTCTGGTCCATAAGTTATAAGGGTTTCCACTCCGAGGGCCCGGTTGGTTTCAGGTTCGAACCAACACGGCTATACCTAAACTTCTCCAAACCCTTGAGTGTAATATAACAAAACGACCGTATCGATCCAAGGAATCCTACGAAACTGACTGTGAGTCGATCGGAGGTCCATATCTCATGTTATGGGTGAGAAACCAAAAGTGGTCTGAAGAGGGGGGTATGGGTCCGGTCCGACCCGGCCTAACCCACCCTGGGTCAGCCCGAACCGGGTCGACCCGACCTGGATCTAGGTTTGGCCCGGTAGGGAATGGCCCTGCATTGTGGCTACGGCCCGACCCAGCATGGTGGCCCAGCCCAGTGCGCCGGCCCAGCCCAGGACGGTGGCCCAGCCCGCTCGGCGGCCCGACCCGCGTGGCGCGGTGGCCCAGCCCGCGTGGCACGGTGGCCCAGCCCGTGTGGCTGGGTGCGGTAAATCCCGCCTGTCCAGGGAGACTAGGTGGCGGTGACGTCTCCCTCTCTAGTCACTCAAAGGGGGGGATGATTCACCCCCCTTCTCTCTGTAACGGCACCGAAAGATGTCAGTTCCTGTCCACGGAACCCAGCCGGGTTCCGCCCTGGTGCGCCCCTCGCCGACGGTCGGCTCAGACGGCAGCCCTCCAACAAATCTATCGTGGCCAGTCGTGGCCTCCCCACTAGAATTTCTCAAGGAACCACACCATCTATGACCTCCACAACACTTCTACCACGTGGCGTGACGGTGTCGCGCTTTCATCTGACCGCCGCAGCCCTCCTGGCCGCGACCCCCTACCTCCAGCGTGGTACGACAGCACCGCGTCCCTCCGGAATTGCTGCTGACTGTGGTGGCCACAGCCCTGTTCTTCGCATAGCTTCGAAGACTCGGTGAAAAATGCACCGCCAGTTTCTTCCGCGGTTCACTCTTCCAGTGGTGTCGTTGCACCACCGCTATCATCAACCAATCAAGAACCAACAGAGGGATGCGAGGTAGTGTTTGTTTAGCACACACCCTCCGTGTAAAATTATAAAAATTTGATAACAAAGAACCAAAATTAAACATCGAGGAATGGGGATTTAATTTAATCAATAATGATCCCTACCTCGTATTAAATGTTGCACGTCGACAAGCCGCAGAATACGGGCGTCGCAGAAGTCGGGTGTTTCGGAAGACGGACGTCGTTATATCAACGTCGGAGGAAATAATATTGTTGTTGTCAGCGTCCATTGTGGGCAGAGTCCTCTCCCTTGATGCTGAGGAAGATTTTGAATATTTCCTTCATGTTCTTCATGGGAAGAACACTTTCTTTTTAATCCTCCAACACCTCCCAAGGTAACATGTCCAACCTAAATAAGAGAATACCACCCCTCTTAACGTTGGAAAAAATGAATTCAAAAGAATTTAATCACTCCAATTTAATTAATTAAATTGATTCACTTAATTAATTACATTGAGTTAGAAAGAACGTCAAAGGTCTCAAAAATTAATTACATGGGTGTGTTGGCACTTTAATGGGAGTCCAAAAGATTAAGGGAGTTCAATGGCTTGGTGTACGTGTGGGCTCCACCTTTAGTTATATCCTATCAAGAGAGGTTAGGGTGTTGTGGTCCCCACCCCTAACCTCCACCTAGAGACTTTAACCACCATAAAAATAAAAATGTGTCACACACACATTTTTATTTAATTTGTTAATCTTAAATAGAAACCCCAAATAATTACTTCCATTCACATTGAAACACAACTGCAGTAAAGGTGCCCTTAAGTGAATATCGGTGCTGTGAGTTCATCAGTGTCCTTGGATTTCATTTCCAAGCATTACTTCAAAAGAAATAATATCACACTCGTACGTCTACCGAACGTACTCGAATAAAAACTCAGAAAATGAATCAGGGCACATCGGGCCGCGGAATCAGGTGCCGTCTGAAATTGCAGACTCATAAAATTCCGAAGAATTTAAAATTTGAAAATTTCATTGAATTTTATGGGTCTTTACATTACCCCCACCTCAGGGATTTACATCCCCATAAGCTACAACACACACTAGGTAATCAAATAGGGGTACTGAGCACGCATCTGAGTCTCCCGCTCCCATGTTATCTCCTGGAGGTCCCCGTGCTGCCAGTGAACGTGCACTAGAGGAATAGACCATCCACACAGGACCCACTCCTGTCGAGCCTCAATCTCCACTAGAACCTCCGTTAATGTATCCTCGTCATCGATATCTAGCTCCCAGAGGTTGATGATGTGGGAAAGGTCGTGCACGTATCTCCTCATCTGAGATATGTGGAAGATGTCGTGCACCCAGTGCAACTAAGGTGGAAGGGCCAAGCGGGATGCCACCTCGCCTACCCCAATGAAGACCTCAAAAGTCCAATTAATCACGGAGATAACTTTCCAACTCATCCAAATCTCTGTAGACCTTGTCGAGGTGAGACCCATAGAAATACATGGTCACCATCCTCAAACTCTAGAGATCTCTATCTCTTAGATGTATGTGGAAGACCCATCAAGAAGTCCATGGATATCTGATCCTACTTTCACTCTAGGACTTCCAACAGCTGAACCTAGATTGTTGGTACCTGTTGTTTCGCATTCACTTGTGGAAAAGTGAGGCATTGGGAGAGAAACTCTTCCACTGATTTCTTCGTTCCCGACCTCCCGTGTTGTCGTCGGAGGTCCCGACACATCTTCGTCACTCCAGGATGTACCTCTAAAGGAGATGTGTGGAACTCCCTCCACCCTTCCCATGGAAGTGCAACTAGTACCATGGTACATTCTCTAAAGAGGATGACATGCTCCCTACCTTTATAAAATCCATCAACTGCATGTCTTGTGGTTATCTGAGCACGTCGTGTCTCACAGTCATCGTTACCATGCTGGGCCTCCGTGAATCACTGATGAAGTTGAGGAGTGACTATGAGAGACTGCAGAAATGCTGCTCTATCTTTATCTACAAAGGATATATGCAACACAGCCAGCTGCTCCATCACCTCTCCTAGTAGAAGAATGCTTGTTCTCTTGATGAGATCATCTACTACAACGTTCCCCTTCCCAGGAGTATAGACTATCTCGAAGTCATAGTCTGGGAAGAACTCGAGACATCGTCGTTGTCTTGGGTTCAGGTCCTTCTGCGAGAAGATGTACCTGAGACTCTGGTGGTCAGAGTAGATTGTAAAGAATTTTCCCATAAGATAGTGCCACCACATCTTCATGGTGAAAACCACTACTACTAACTCCAGTTCATGGGTAGCGTAGATCTACTCGTGTTGTCTCAACTGCCGAGAACCATACGCGATCAATGCTCGCTCATGCATCAAGACACACCCAAGTCCGACCCCTGATGCGTTGCAGTGAACTACATACCCAATTCCCTCCTCCAGTATCCTCTTGATGGGTGCACCAGTCTACCTCTGCCTTATATGCTGAAAGCTCTGAAGGCATCTCTCTGACCACATGAAGGGTTGCCCCTTCTTTGTCAATGCTTAAAGTGTGGCTGAATCTATTGAGAAATATGGCACAAAGGTAAGTCAGGCCGACTCATGAGTGATCGACTACACCCTCTTATGCATGATTCCATCCTATCCTGCCTGAGGTTTCTTTTTCGCAGAAAAAGGAAAAACCATCCCAACATTGTAGGTAAACCAATTCCTTTTTTCCTAATACATTCATTCTGCGTATGAACTATGGTTTCCCAGTCTATACCCAAATTAACATCATAAGGCCTCGACGTTGCCACCAAGAGGTTCCAACCTAAACTCTCACCTCAAGGGTCAAATCCCACTATCGGCATAAGTGTGATTATCGAGTCTCCTCCCAAAGATATACCCAGACATGAGGATCATGTCAGTGGATTAACTAGAAACTTTAGGTCCGAGACAAGATTCATGGAAGGAAGGAATGATTTTCACCTATGTCTATTGATACAGAAGCTAGTAGTAGACACATACCATTCCTCAAATCATTCTTAGAGCCCTTGGGTCACACTCCTTGACCGCATGAAGCTATTCTCTTCCCATGACCTCCATCTACCTAAGCCTAGTGGGGACTACAAAGGCAAGTGGTTGTAACATGTCGAAATATTCACCACTTGGTGCTGCTATCCTAGCTCTGGTTCCACATCTTCTACACTGCAGATTCATCTATCCATAACTCCTCCACTTCTCAAAACATTCAACATGCTCAAGTCTCTGAGACTGGTTCTAGATTCATGCTTTCTAACTTATAACATTCACCGGTTGTATCCACTCAGCCAATGAGCTTTCAACCACAAAGGTTCTCTCTAGCACCCTAACATAAGTAGAAATGGATAGAGGAAAACGTGCTAGCTCGGATATCCTTAGACACACCTCGATCAGAGGTCCGAGCTATAAATCAATGATTGAATCATATTCATCGAGTACCATAAATGATTAGTATGCCTCAATGAATACTCAGCTATTGACACATCATCCTGCCGAAGCTGTATAAGCTCTAGAAAACTCTCAGCCACCTCCTCAAGCCAGTCGTCAGCCGCCTGTGGGTCAGGCTCGCCTCAGAACTTGAGAGATATTTGGTGGTGAAACAAATGTAAGGCACTAAGTCTATAAGTGTCCTCTACCAGTACTACCGGTAGTGTCTGCTAACCAACGGGAAGTGATATAGTTGGAACACTGCCTGAAGGTACCATCTTGGAAAACGGTCCAAGTACCAAAACTTCATCATTATACGAACCATCATCATGGTCACTCACTATAAAATATTAGTAGCTAAGATATACATCTTCTCTACTAGTGTCTCAACTAGGCGGAAAACTCCACTAATCACCTTCATCCAGTCCTCTGCTGCCTGAGAATCTGTCTCGCCTTGTAACATCGGAGGCATCTACCACTGGAATTCTGGCAATGCGCTCAGTCGACGTGCATCGCCCGCCAGTGCTTCTGTTGGTATCTGCTACCCAATGGGTGGTCAGGCTGCTGGAAAACCACTCGAAGGTGCCAACATAGTAAGAGGGCCCTGCACGGAGCCTCGTTGCTCGGTGTGCTATCATCGTGTACTCTTTCTGGAACCCTAGCTGTCTATCTTCATAGCAAAATCCTGATAAGGAAAAGGTGATCCACAGTCAATAATTTATACCTGGTGATCTGGCTCAAGGAGACTACAAAGGAAACTCTTGAAACACACATGCAATCAGTGTTTTCTTTCACTGAGTTGGAAATCATAAGTCAGGGTCCTGGTGTATGGATACGTCATCCGCCACACCAACACTAGACTCCCTGGCCTAAAAACCACACTCAATACTCTTAACAGTATTGCTTCATAGTAAGAGAGATCATATTCCTAAACTCAGTGGTAGAGCTGACTCCTCTAATACCAATTATTCACGACCCGTTCTTGGGGCTTATGTCGTGACTACCCCAAGCTCTCCTTCCATCGGCCAGGGGCTGGCGACTAGGACCAAAGGCGTAAATCCCTAAGATGGGAAGGAATTTACATTATAAAATTAAACATACACAACAAAGTACGCAACAAGAAGTAAACACTAAGAAAAACTGAATACAAAAGAGTGTGATGGAAAGAAAATGGTCCAGTATACAAACCCAACTGAGGAAAAAGTATAAGTAAAAAGGTAAAAATAGATGTATGTAAATAGTATCTCTTGGATCATCCTCCGAGGTTCCTACCTGAAGGGTAGGTATATATGGTCACCTAAGCACTCACGTCCATCAGTCTCCTCATTGTGCTGACTCATCGCAAGGTTTACCGATGGGTACCGTCCAGTCGTGGCGCTCTCGGCCTCCATCAGCGTTGTCCGTCGTCTGCATCAAACACAATGAGGTGCGGGTATTGCCCGTGCAATGGTGCGTATAACGATACTCAGTAGGGAACCCAAGGTCCAAAAGGTCTCACCATATCCACTAAGGATAAACAGAATTAGAAAGATACAATCAAGAAGTAGCAACCAACCCTACTTAGTTATATGCCTAAACATATACCGTTGTAACCAATATTAGTCCGGCTCCAGCTCTTGAGCCCAAGCACAACCAATTCCATAAAAGAAGTAAGTCAATCACCACATTGATAATTGTTGGAAGACATAACTCAGCTCACATAGGTATGCCACAATTGTAGAGAGATATAGATGATCAGATGTGGCCACTAGATCATCTTAGCTGTCAGACCCACATAGGATATAGGCCATCTAAGCTGTTGGATGCATAGAAGATACAAGCCATCTATCTCGTCTAAGCTATCAGACCAACATAGGATACATTCCAGATATCTCGTCTAAGCTATCAGACCCACACAAGATACATTCCACCTATCTCATCTAATCTGTCAGACCCACAAAGGATACATGCCAACTATCTTTTCTAAGCTGTTGGACCCACACATGATACAAGCCAGCTATTCTAGAGTAATAGAGATGATCAGACATAATTACTGATTCATCTAATTTGTCAAACACACATTGGATACATGACCCACTACTCTATCATAATTTTTGAACCCACACAGGATTCTGGTATAGTTTTCATCGTCGTCAAACCCACGGAGGATTTCCAGTACGGTAGTCGTCGTCGGAGTTGCAGCCAGCTCTAGGGTTCCCACACACTGCACGCTCGATCCTAGGAGGGTACAATCCTCAAGCAAAGGGGTTGATACATCAACTATCACAAAGTCCTGAGATGATGTATCCCATAGTTTTATCTCATCATAAGGATCCCAATTCGAAATATAGTGTGTCAATCGGACGCCCGGTCAGAGAGTTATTGGCATTTTCATTCCAATGGGCTGGTTGGATTTTGGGAAAAATCCAACATGTCCATAATCAAACATAATATTAATCCTATTTAGAGTATTCCCAGAGGACCTTCTAATCAAAAGGAATCCAACGTATTTGACGGCACATCAATCAGATGTCTGGTCCGTACGTTATAAGTGTTTCCGCTCTGACGCCCCGGTTGGTTTTGGGATCGAACCAACCCGACCATACCAAAACATTACCAAAAACTTGAGTGTAATAGAACTAAACTACCGTCTCAATCCATGGAATCCTATGAAGCTGACAGTGCGTCGATCGGTGGTCCGTAGCTCATGTTATGGGCGAAAAACCAAAAGTGTTCTAAAGAGGGGGGTATGGGTCCGGTCCCACCCGGCCCAACCCACCCTGAGTCGGCCCGAACCAGGTCAAACCATCCTGGATCCTGGTCTGGCCTCATAGGGCATGGCCCGACTTGGCGTCTATGGCCCAACATCGCATGGCGGCCCGTCCCAGGGTGCTTGCCCAGCCAAGGATGTTGGACCTACCCGTGCGGCGGCCCGGCCCGCGTGGCGCGGTGGCCTGGCCCGCGTGGTGCGGGGGCCCATCCCGCTTGGCTGGGGGCGGTGAAGCCCACCTATTCAGGGAGACCAGGTGGCGGCGTCGCCCTGTGGGGCCCACCGTAGTCAATCAATGGGGGATGCTGCGCCGACCCCCCCCCCTGTCTCCCTGTAAAGGCATCGGCTGATGCCAGTTCCTCTCCGTGAAACCCTGCTGGGTTCCGCCCTGGCGAACCCCTCACCGGCCACCCTCCAACCCATTGGCCATGGCCTCCCCACTGGCATGGCATGATGGCGTCATTCCCTCTCCGACCTCGCGGCCCTCCTAGTCGCGACCCCCTTCAACGTGGTGCGACGACACCGCGCCCCTCCGGCATTGCCACAGCCCGTGGTGGCTGCGACCCTATTCTTCACACAGCTTCGGCGACTTGCTGACAAATGCACCACCAGTTTTTTTTGTGGTTCTCTCTTCCGATGGTGCCGTTTCTCCACCGCCATCATCTTCCAATGAAGAACCAATAGATGGACATTGGGCCATTTTTGTTTGGCTTGCGCCATCTGCGTTAAATTATAACAGTAGGATAACAAAGAACCACAATTAAAAATTTAGGAATGTGAATTTAATTCAATCAATAACAAACCCTTCCTTGTATTAAAAGTTTCATGTCGACAAGCCGTGGAAGTCGGGAATTGCAAAAGTCAGGTGTTGCTGAAGATGAACGTCGTTCCATCAACATCGGAGGAAATAATGTCGTTGGTGGCGTCCTTTGCATGTGGCATCTTCTCCCTTCACGTGGAGGAAGATGTTGAAGATGTCCTCCATGTTCTTCATCAAAAGAACACTTTATTTCTAATCGTCCAAAACCTAACAAGGTAATCTGTCCAACCAAAATTAGATAATATCACCCCTCCTTTTATTGTTGGCAAAAATGAATTCAAAAGAATTCAATCACTCCAAATTAATTAATTATGTTGATTCACTTAATTAATTACATGGAGTTGGAAAGAACATCAAAGATCTCAAAAATTAATTACATGGGTGTGTTTTCACTTTAATGGTAAGTCCAAAAGTTTCTGTGAGTTTAAGGGTTTGGAGTTCATGTGGGCCGCACCTTTAGTTATATCTTATCAAGAGAGGTTAGGGTGTGGTGGGCCCCACCCCTAACCTCCACCTAGAGATTTTAACCACCATCAAAATAAAAATGTGATATACAAACATTTTTATTTAATTTGTTAATCTTAAGTAGAAACTCCAAATAATAATTTCCATTCACGTTGAAACACAACTGCAGTAAAGGTCCCCTTAAACGAATACCGGCAATGCGAGTTCCTAGGTGTCTTCAGACTTCAATTCTGAGAATCAGTTCAAAAGATTGAAAATGACGCTCGTACACCTACTGAACATACCCAAAAAAAACATCAAAAATTGATTTCAGGCACACAGGCCTCAGAATCAGGTGTCGTCTGAAATTGCGGAATCATAACATCCCGAAGAATTTAAAAAAATATTTTTTCCTAGAAATTACTGTGTCTCTAAATTATCCCATAGATACCATGAATGACCTTTATAGAAATGAGCCATGATTCAAGCCATTGTTATCCATTCCTACCCTCCTCTGAGTATTTTCAAGATATTTAAAAGTTATAGTCAGGGGTAAAGTGAAGCATGGTGGACGCGATGCTATATATTGCAAAGAAAAAAGTGAGGGGTATTGTTGTGGTAATTGTAAATGTTTTTGGAATCACTAATTATACCCTATTTGTTTCCCCTAAGGAATTAAAAAAATGTAAAAATGAATAAATGATCCAAAAAAAGAGAAAAATGTCTTCTAATTTAGGAGAACCAAAAATCCCCATTTTCCATACTGATGATCTTCTGATCTTATTTGGTTAGGTGATAGAGGTGAGGATTTATATAATCATAACATTTTAAAAAATAAAAAAAGTACAAAATAAAAAATATTAAATAGGGTGGACAAATAATTCATAAGACATAATTTGATCGTGACCTTTACATTGAGTTTTGGGAAGTGGGTGTTGCTACTTTGAAGTGGTGAATTTCATTACACTTTTAGTTTTGATATCATGCATTTTACATAAGATATTATCCTCCTTATTGAGCCATAATTTTTAAAGAATCAAAACCTACTAACCATAATCCTCAGAATTATTTGAACCATTATTGCAAGTCCTCATGATGTTATGTGTCTTTTGCCTTTACAATGTAAAGAAAGTAGTTTATTTACAAGACTATGGATAAGGACCATGTTCTCATGATATGATCACAACTCTACATGAATTTCATCATGAGTGATGAGAGAAAAGATTCAAAAGTTTAGTAAATCATGACTTGGCATGTTTAATAAAAATGAATCAAGGAGGTTGAACAAATTAAAGGAGATGTTCAATCAATTTTCAAAGGGAAAATGTAAAATATGTGAATTATTTGTTTCTTTAAAAAATGGGAAATTAAAGTGATATTTTATTAAGATGTTTTCATGTTTGATTTCACATTGAATATTATTTGATTTTATTGCATTGGAATTTGAATATTTCTAACATTGTTGTCATCTGATTTCTATTTTGACATTTTATGCTTTAGGACAAACATGGTTTATGTGTGGGGGTATTTGACAGAGCAAAATTAAATGGATATTTTTTATCAAATAATGAAAATTTTTATAATGTTTTTCAATAATAAAACCCATTTATTTAAATTTCTTATTAAAATATTGGGTTATATGAATTTTAAAATGATTATGAGCAAAATTTAGAAAAGTGCATAATTTTGTCTTTTTGATTGATTTTTACCACAATGATATTTTTTTCATTTCATAAAAAATATAATTCCAAAATGTGTGATTCATTTTATAGAATCCTGATTTTATTTCCTTCAACTTTCTCTTCATGTCCTAGAGGTAAATTGAAGATCTATTTGTACAAAAAATTCATTGAAGTTTGAAACATTTTGGGGCAGACAGCATGGACCCCACCACCGTAACAGATGCCAAACTCAGTCTCCACAGCTCAAATTTTGGTGCTTCTACCTGGATATGGAATAGGACGCATTCTTGCATTCAACCATTAAATTACATGGAGGTTTTCATCCATTAATGTGGATATAGATAGTAATACATTTTGAGGAAGCTTCATGGAAATTTCATCCACAAGAAATATTATTCAATGAAAATTTCATAACATAATCTTACGGTGTCCAAATGAGGAGAACTTTAGAGGGTGAACGACCAACACATTAATGAACAATTGTTATGAAGAGATACATGCGTTAATCGACCCTATAATGGGTAAAAAACGTGATAAATTTTAGAGAACATAATTATTCTTTTAAAGGAGGCCTTTGCTTCCTTCCCAAATCATCTGCTCGACAACCAAAGCCAAGGAGGGATCTCACTAGGGCATAGAACATTGATGCTCCAATATTCCCCCATTATTTATTATTTTTATTTTATTTTTATTTACTTTAAATTTTAATTGTAACTTGAATTTATTTTCTATAAATCCATTCATTTTTTTTGTTTCCACCATTTAATTCATTCTATAATAATAATAATTATTATTATTATTATTAAAAACTATTATTATTATCATTATTAGTAAAATCATTATTAATAATATATCAGTCTTAATTTCAATTTATTTTACTTTCTCTTTCTGTCATTTTTTGAAAACTATTTTCTTAATTAATAATTAGAATAATAAGTAATAATAGTAATATTATTATTAATTTCACATTAATTATAAATTATTTAATCTTCCATTATCCTTATCTGTTATATATTTATCCCTTTAACTCTCTCTCCTCACAAGTCCACCATTGTGATCTCCTATTCTCAGAAATGGGAGGCTAACCCTGATACATGGCCCGGGATGAGGTCAATTTGTTCCTAAATATTCATAAAAATTTATACTAAATTTTCAATAGACATGAGTAGTATTCTTGGGAGAGGAGAATGTCCTTGATTGAGTGACAATGCCCAATGACAAGAAACTCAAGCTATTTCTATTCTGAAAAATAATAGTGATTCAATCATGATATTTGATGTTTTAGTTATCAAACTAGAATCAAACATATAAATGAGAATAATAATTGAACCTAATACTAAACCCCATAACTGAGTCCTTCTTCATCAAATCATTCTATTTTCATTGAATGACAGTTTTTATTTTTAATTAATCAAAAACACAAAAATATTTTCATCAATTTTATTTAAATATAAAACAACAAAAATAAATATTTTATGTGAATTAGAATAAACAATGTGACCAAAATTGAAAGGCTCCTCAAGAGAGATGACCCTTGTCAGCCTCTATACTGTACTAGGAAAAATTATTATTACATTTGTCCACGCCCCACGACCGGCATGTGTAAAAAATGGAACTATTTTCAGGGTGCTAATCATTAGTTAAATTAATTTTTATATTTTCACATCTTAGATATATTTCATTTATTTTTATAAAATAAAAAAAATCTTTCAAAAATTAATTTAAATGATAATTATTATACATGGATTAAAAATTATTCACATGTGCAATGACAATAACAAGAAGATGAATATTTTAGAAAATCTCTGGTGCATGAACTTAGAGAACACAATTAAAAACTAACCCTAAAGTTTGATAGATCTTTTGATTATGTTCCTGCATTAATGGAGTAATCCAACCCTATGATGGAGGAAGTATCAGAGAAAGTGGTTTAATAAATTTCACCACTTATATTTTTAATTGAAGAACCTAAGGAGGCAATGGAGGAGCTGGACTACCTGCCCCCATCATCAAAGAATCTACTACAAGAGGAAATTACCACTGAGGAAAATATTAATGTTGAACCAACTTAATGAGTTTAACCATTATTTGACTATATGTCTTCTAATTTTGTTGAATATAAATTATACATCACTCTTTGTGGTTTTGATTATACAGAATCAGACAATCTCAGATATAATTTGGAGGATGAATAATAAGTTGTATGGGAACCTATTGGGGATGTTATGAAGCCCCCTGGACATGTTGAATATTTTTTTAGGGCGTTCAGGAGGAGATTCAGGTGCATTATCCTAAGGAAACCATGTTAAAAGCTACTTACTTTGATTGGGAAAATTTTGATCTTGATACATCATATTTTAATTTCGTTCGAATATAATTACACTATGACATTCCCTATAACTATTTATTTGATTCAAGATACCTTGGGTATCCACTAGAAAGAGAATATGGGTTTTTACAAGTGGAAACCTAGAAGGAGGATGATTCATACTTCATCCTACCCCCACCATGCAAGCTATAACTAATTGTGAAGGGGGAGTATATGTTGTACTATATGCATGGATCATTACTCACAAATAAGGATGAAGAAAAAATTGGGAAAATCCAAATGTGGTGGTTCAAATCAAAGAAGATTAATCCACCATCAGACTTTGGATATCAATTGGTACTTCCCTCTGGAGGCAGTCAAAATTTAGGGCCCACTTGGGGGATCATACCTAATTTTATATTTAATTTATATATAGGAATTTTGATTTCAATTTCATTTCTTATAAGTAGTGTAGAATGAATTCCACTCCCTCTTTATTTTTTGAGATTAAATGAAATAATCATTGTGATTCATTGAGTGATTTTATTTTGTAGGATCATGTTGGTCGAAGGCATCCCCAGACAGTCAAGTGGAAGGGATAAGTTTCATGGATAAAGGGAGTTCACTTTCAGTGTTTTATATTTTAGAATCACCGCAATTTTTACACAACATGTTTGAGCTTTAATGATAAAATTTCATTCCCACACTTGAATTACGGTTTACTTGACTAACATAATAGACATGAGTTTATTAGGATCCCACTGATGCCATGTTTTAGATTTCAATGTTGTTATGATTAAATGATTGAAATTAATAATTGAATTTTTAAAATGAAGCATGGATATTGAAATAATTACTCATCATTTGAAGGAATTAATTAAATCATGTAAATGAAATTTCCCTACCATCATTCATGCGTTAAATTTCTGATGATAATATTAATTGATTGTTATTATTAGTTAGCCATACATTATTGTCTAATTTTATATTTCCCATTCCAGAGAAGATTTATATACCAAGTACTTCCTATTTATTCTTGATCATATTTCTTGAGTGATCTTGGGACTTGTAACCGACCATAACTTGTATGGAAACTTGTCAAAGCTATGACTGTGCAAAAAAACATTTATAATGATTGAGCATACTTTGAAAAGATTATTTTCCTTAAAATAACACATTTACATCAGTCCTTATTTTATTACATAGAGAACATGAATGACCTTTTTAGGAATGATCCATGTTTCAAGCCATTTTTATCCATTCCTAATCTCTGTTGAGTATTTTCTTGATAGTTTAAATTTGAAGTGTGGGAGTAAATAGATTCATGGTGGATGGGATGTAATACATTATAAGGAAGAAATGTGGGGGTAATATTTTGGGAATTGTAATAGGTTGTGGAATCATTCATTATAGTCTATTATTTTCTATTATTGAATAATAAAAATGACTAAAAGATCTAAAAAAGGGAAACATGAATTGTGATTTGGGAGAACCAAAAACCACTATTTTCCAAACTGACAATCTTATGATTGTATGTGTTAGGTGATGGATGTGAGGTTTTATATAATCATATCTTTCGAAAAAAGAAATAAAATTAAAAAATTAAAAAAAATATTCAAGACGGTGCAAAAATGATTCACTATGCATTATTTGATCATGACCTTTACTTTGAGTTTTGGGAATTTGGTGTTGCTACATTAATAGGGATAATTTCTTTACACTTTTAGTTTTTATATCATGAATTTTACTAAAGAGATTATACTCCTCTTTGAGCCATAATTTTTAAATCATAAAATCCTACTAACCTTAAGCCTTAGAGTCATTTGAACCATAATTGCATGTCCTAATGATTTTATGTGTATTTTCTCTTTACAAAGTTTGAAAATTAAATCATTTACAATCCTATGGACAAGGACGGTGTTATCATGATGTGAGAATAACTATAATTGAATTTAATCATGAGTGATGAGATAAAATAATCAAAAGTGTGGTAAATCATGACTTGGAATGTTTAATAATAATGAATCAAGGATCTTGAATGAATGAAAGGATAGGTTCCATCAATTTTCAAAGGGGAAAAGTAAAATATGTGAATAATTTTTTCTTTGAAAATGGTAAATTAAATTGGTATTTTATTCATATTTTTTAATGATTGATTTCACATTGAATAATGTTTTATTTTATTTCATCGTAATTTGAATATTGTTAACATTTGTGTCCTCTGATTTTTATGTTGAGATTAATGTTTGAGGGCAAGCATGGTTTAAGTGTGGGGGTATTTGAAAGAGAAACTTTTTGTGCATGTTTTTTATCAAATAATGAGTGTATTTTTATTTATTTCAATGATAAAACCCATTTATTTTAATGTTTTATTAAAATTATTATAAATTTGAATTTTATAATCATTATGAGAAAAATTGAGAAAAGTGAAAAATTTTGGAATCTTGAGAGATTTTTACCACAATGGTAATTTTTTTCATTTCGTAAAAAATATAATTCAAAAATTTGTTATTTTTTTCGAATCCTTATTTCATTTCATTTTAATTCCTCTCAGAAACTAGAGCAGGTAAAAAGATCTATTAGTCAAAAATATTCATTGAAGTTGGAAAATTTTTTGGGTGGACAGCGTGGACACCACCATCGTAACAAACGCACAACTCGGTCTCCACACCTCCAATTTAGGTGCTTCTACATGGATATGGAAGAGGAATAATTTTTCAATCACCAATTAAATAATATAGAGGTTTTCATCTATTGAGGTGGATATGGATCATTATACATTTAGGGGAGCCTTCATGGTAATTTCGGCCAGACAAGTCTTATTCAATGAAATGTCCATAACTTATTCATCTGATGTCCAAATGAGTAGAAATTTGTAGGGTGAACGAACAATACATTTACAAAAAACTTTTATTGTAGGTTCCATGAGTTAATCGACCATGTAATGGACTAAAAACACAATAACGTTCAGAAGACAAAATTCATTCTATAAAAGGACGACCTCGCCTCATTCCCAAATCATCAGCTTGACACCCACCGCCAAGTACGGATCCCACCGGGGCACGGGTCACTGCAACTCTTATATTCCCACCTCATTTTTTCTTTTTATTTTATTTTTTTATGTTTTGATTTAAGTTTAATGTAAATTGTAATTTTAATTTCTTTTCAATAAACCCATGCATTTTTATTTGGGTTTCCACAATTTAATTTCTTCTATAATTATAATTTTAATAATAATAATAATTAAAAACTGTTATTATTATTATTAATATTATTATAATCATTATATATAATATCTCAATATTAATTAATTATTATTTTACTTTCTTCCTCACCCGTTTTTTGAAAACTAATTTTTTTAAATCATTATAGTAATAATATGTAATATTATTATATTTATTATATTTATTTTCACATTTATTAAAAATTATTTAATCATCCCCCCTCTCTCTATCCTCTATATTTCCATCTTTCTATCTATATCCTCTTCCATCCACCATTTTGATATCCTACTCTTGAAAATGTGAGGCTAACTCCGAGACTTGGCCCCGGGGGGAGGTTAAGGTGTTCATGAATTTTCTTTAAAATTTATTCTAAATTTGTGATAGACTTGAGTAGTATGATTTGGCGAGGTGAATGTCCCTTATTGAGAGACAATACCCAATGAAATTCAACTCAAGATATTTTTATTCTAGAAAATAATATTTAATCAAACATTAGATTTCATGTTTGGGTTATCAAACTAGAATCAAACAAATAAAGGAGAATAATGACTAAACCCAAGACTAGACCCCAAAACTAAGTTATTTCTTCATCAAATCATTCTATTTTCATTGAATTATAGTTTTTGTATTTAAATAATAAAAAACAAAGAAATATTTTCATCGCTTTAATATAAATATAAAACAAAAAAAAAAGAAATAGTTTATGTGAATTAGAAGAAATTAATTGAAAAAAACAGAAAGGCTCTTCAAGTGATACAACCATTGTCAGCCTCTATGCTGCACTAAGAAACATTATTATTTATTTATTTCATGCCCTGTGACTGGAGTGCAACAAAACTAGCGCTGATGTCGAGGATCCAATCATTAGTTCAATTAATTTTTCTATTTTAACATCTTAGATAGTTTTCAATTCTTTTTAAAAAAATTTAAAAAAACAAAAAAAATCATTCCATGAATAATTTAAATGATTATTATTCTGCATGGAGTAAAAATTACCCACATGTGAAATGAAAAAATAATAATATGAATAATTTATAATAGATTATATACTTGTACTTAGAGAAAACATTAAAAAACCAAACAAAAAGGCTGATAGATCTTTTTATTATGTTTGATCATTAATGGAGCAACCCAACCCTAATCTATAGGAAGAACCTGATAAAGTGGTGGAAGAAATTTCACTACTTATATTTTTAATTGAAGAACCTGAGGAGGAAATAGAGGATCCCAACTACCTGCCTCCATCATCATAGAGTCTACTCCAAGTGGAACATTCAACTGAGGCAATGATTGAAGATGAAACCACTCAAGGAGTTGAACTATTTTTTGACTCTATCTCTTATAATTTTAATGAATCTGAATTCTAAGTCACTCCTTGTGGTTTTGATAATATTGAACAGAAAATATTATCTTTTCCTTGGAGGATGAATAAGAACCTGGATGTTCATCTACTGAGGATCATATGGAGCTCCCTTGATATGTTGGATATTTTTGGAGGGTGTTCACGAGGAGATTCAAGTGTATTATCCTAATAAAACCATGTCAAAATATAATTACATTGATTTGGAAGAATTTTATATTGATACTTTGTGTTCTAATTTTATTTAAATAGAATTACACTCTAACATTACATATGACAGTTAATTGTATGTATCACACCTTGAGGATTCACTGGACAGAGAATAAGGGGTTTCACAAGTCGCAACCAAGAAGGAAGATGATTTGTACACATCCTACCCCCACCAAAAAATATATACCTAATTGTGAAAGGGGGATATGGTGTACTCAATCCATGGATAATTACTCACCTAGAAGGATGAATCAAAAGATAGGAATATCCAAATTTGGTTGTTCAAATCAAAGAAGCTTCATCCACCATCACACTGTGGAAAACAACTAGTACTGCCCTTTAGAGGTAGTCAAAATTCCGGAACCAATTGGGGGATCATTCCAAGATTAATCTTTAAATTCATTCTATGAATTTATATTTCTATTTAATTTCTAAGAAGTAGTGTAGCATGCAGCCCACGCCCTCTATCTTTTTTGATCTTAAAATAAATAATCCTAGTCATTCATTGAGTGATTTTATTTTGTAGGACCATGATGGTAGAAAGAAACCCAGAAAATGAAGAGGAAGGACTAAGTTTCATTGAAAAAGGGAGTTCAATTTTAGTTTTTTATCTTTTTATACTATCAACATTTTTTTCCACAACATGTTTTGAGCTTTAATGATAAAATTTCATGCACCCACTTGAATTATGCTTTACTTGAATAATATAGGAGATATGAGCTTCATAGGTACCCAGTGACTCTAAGTCTTACATTTCAATTTTGATATGATTAAATGACTGAAATAAATAATTGAATTGTTAAAATGAATCATGAATATTGAAATAATGACTCATGATTTGAAGGAATTAATTGAATCTTGTAAATGAAATTTCCCAACCATCTTTTATTCTTTTAGTTTTTGAAGTTTATTTGAATTGATTTGTTATTATTAGTCATGCCATGAGTGATTTTCTAATGTTATATTTCCTATTCTTGATAGGATTTCTAGAACAAGTACTTACAATTTATTCTTGATAATATTTCATGGGTGATATTAGGACATGTAACAGACTATAATGTGTTTTGAAACTTGTCATTGTTATGACTGTGCAAAAACTACATTAAAAATATTGAGGCATCCTTTGAGAAGATACTTTTCCTTAAATTACCACCTTTATCTCCATCCTTATTTTAACCCATAAATACTATGAATGAACTTTATAGGAATGGGCCATGTTTCAATCCATTTATATATCTACCTACCATCCTATGAGTATTTTCCTGATATATTAAAGTTGAAGTGTAAGGGTGAAGGGAATCATGGTGGATGGGATGTTATACATTTTAAGGAAGTAGTTTGGAGGTATTATTGTTAGAATTGTAAAAGATTTTCGAATTGTTTATTATACTCAATTATTTTACCATTTTGAATTAAAAAAATGAATATAATGACAAAATATTCCAAAAAAAGTGAAAAATGTATTGTGATTTGGGAGAACCAAAAACCACCATTTTGTATTCTGGCAATCTTCCGATTTTATGTGGTTAGGTGATGGATGTGTGGCTTGATCTAATAATAACCTTATAAAAATAAAAAAATTGTAAAAAATAAAAATAAATATTCAAGAGGGTGCACAAATCATTCATTATGAATAATTTAATCATGACCTTTACATTATGTTTTGGGAAGTGGGTGTTGCTACTTTGAAGGGGGGAATTTCATTAAACTTTTAGTTTTGATATCATGCACTGTAATTAATAAGTTAGACTCCTACTTGAGAGTTAATTTTTAAAGCCTAAAATCCTACCAACCTTAAGACTTAGATTCATTTCAACCATTATTGCATATCCTCATGATTTTATGTGTCTTTTGTCTTTACAAAGTGGAGAAAGTAGTTCTTTAGCAATCATATGGATAAGGAACGTGTTCTCATGATATGAGAATCACTGAACTTGAATTGTATCATGAGTGATGAGGGAGAAGAATCAAATTTGAGTTAAATGATGACTTTTAATGTTTAATAATAATAAATCATGGAGCTTGAATGAATTAAAGAAGAAGATCCATCAATTTTTAAAGGGGTAATGTAAAATATGTGAATTATTTTTTTCATTGAAAAATAGAAATTAAAATGATATTTTATTCATATTTTATAATGTTTGATTTCATATTGAATATTTTACGCTTTTGTTGAATTGGACTTAGAATATTGGTAACATTGGTGTCCTAGGATTTCCATGGTTAGATTTTTTTCTTGAGGACAAGCATGGTTCAAGTGTGGAGCTATTTGAGAGAGAAAATTTATGTGCGTATTTTTGATCAAATAATTGGGATTTTTTTTAATTTTTTTCAATGATAAAACCCATTTATTTCAATGTTTTATTAAAATAATGGGTAATTTGAATTTTATAATAATTATGAACACAATTGCGAAAAGTGCATAATTTTGGATTTTTGACTTATTTTTACCACAAGGGTATTTTTTTCATTTCATAAAAAATCTAATTCCAAAATTCATTATTCCTTTTTTGATAGAACCCTGATTATATTTCCATCAACTTTATCTTCTAGACCCATAGTATAATCTATGATCTATTAGACTAAAAAATTGTTTTAATTTGGAAAATTTTTAGGGCAGATAGGGTGGACACCACCAACGTAACAGATTCACAACTCAGTATCCTAAACTCCAATTTATGTTCTTCCTCGTGGATATGGAAGAGGAATGATTATTTTGTTCAACCATTAAATTACATGGATATTTTCACAAATTAATGTGGATATGTATCATTATTCATTTTGAGAAAGCATCCTGGAAATTTTGGAAAGAAAAAGTTTAATTCAATGAAAATTCCATTACATATTCATACGTTATCCAAATGAAGTGAAATTTGGAGGGTGAACGGCCAACACATTTTTGAACAACTTTTATGAATTGTTCCACACGTTAATAGACCATGTAATAGGTCAAAAATGTAGTATCTTTCGTAGGACTGAATTATTCTTATGAAAGGAGGTTCTCTCATCCTCCCCAAATCATCACCTCGACAGCCACAACCATGGAGGGATCCCACCGGGGAATGGGATGCCGATTCTCCTCTATTACCCCCACATTTCTTTCTTTTTTCTTTAGTTTTTATTTATTTGTAATTTTAATGGTAATTGTAATTTCATTTCAATAAATCCTTGATTTTTTTTGTTTCTATCATTTAATTTGTTCTATAATTATTATAATAAATAAAATAATTAAAAACTATTATTTTCATTATTAATATTATTATAATAATTATTTATAATATCTAAATCTGAATTTCAAATCATTATACATTCTTTATCTCTATTTTTTCGAAAGCTATTTTCTTAATTAATAATAATAATAATAATTAATATTGTTTTTATTATTATTATTTTCACATTAATTATAAATTATTTAATCTTCCTCTCTCCCACTCTTATATATATTTATCCCTTTCTCTCTCTCCTCATCTATCCACCATTTTCATCTCCTACTCTCGAAAATGGGAGGCTAACCCAGAGACTTGGCCCAGAGGGATGTCAACATGTTCTTAAATTTTTAATAAAATTTATTATGAATTTGGGATAGACTTGAGTAGTATTCTTGGGTAAGGTGAATATACCGGATTAAATGACAATCCCCAATGACATGAAAATCAATCTATTTCTATTCTGCAAAACAAAAGTGATTCAAAAGGTGATTTCATGTTTGAGTTATCAAACTAGAATTAAACATATAAAGGAGAATAATTATTTAACCTAAGAATAAACCCAAAAACCAATTTCTTTCTTCATCAAAACATTTTTTTTCATTTCATGATAGTTCATATTTTTAAATAATAAAAAACAAAAAAAAAATTCATCACTTTCATTTAAATATAAATCAACAAAAATAAATAGTTTAGGTGAATTATAATAAAGAATGTGAACCGAACTGAAAGGCTCCTCAAGAGAGACAACCATGGTCAACCTCTATGCTACACTAGGAAAAATTATTATTTCATTTGTCCACACCCGCGAAAGGCATGCTTAAAAACATGCACCATTAGCAGGGTTCCAATCATTAGTTCATTTACCTTTTCTATTATCACATCTTATATAGATTACATTTCTTTTTATAAAATTTTATAAAACAAAAAAAATCTTTCTATGATGAATTTAAATGATTATAATTCCTTATGGACTAAAAATTACTAACATTTGAAACAACAACTAGAAGAAGTTGAATATTTTAGAATAGATCACGTGCATGAACTTATATAAGGAATTGAAAAACAAAATAGAAAGGCGCATAGATCGTTTGATTATTTTTGTGCATTAATAGAGCAACCCAACCCTATGTTGGAAGAAGAATCTGAGAATGTGGTGGAAAAATTTTCACCACATATATTTGAAATTGAAGATCCTGAATATGCAATGGAAGAACCCAACTACCTTCCTCCATCATTATAGAGTCTACTATAAGAGTCACTTACCACAGAGGAAAATATTGAAGATGAACAGACTTAGGGAGTTGAACCATTCTTTGAATCCATCTCTTGTAATTTTGTTGAATCTGAATTCTATATCACTCCTTGTAGTTTGGATTATACAGAATCAGAAAATCTCATCTATGCATTAGAGGATGAATAAGAACCTGTATGAGCACCTATTGAGGAACATATGGAGCTCCCTAGACATGTTGAATATTTTTTAGAGGGTGTTCAAGAAGAGATTCAAGTGGATTTTCTTAAGGAAACCATGTTAAAATATATTTACATTGATGTGGAAGAATTTTATCTTGATACTTCATGTTTTAATTTTATTAAAATATAAATACACTATGACTTTCCATATGACTATTCATTTGATGTAGCATACCTTGAGGATACACTGGATATAGAAGTAGGGGTTTCATAAGAAGCAACCTAGAAGGATGATGATTCATACTTCATCCTACCCCCACCATGAAAGATATAACTCATTGTAAATGGGGAGGATATATTTTACTCTATCCATGGATCAATAATCACATAGAAGGATGAAGCAGAAGCTAGGAAAATACACATGTGGTGGTTCAAATCCAAGATTATTCATCCACCATCGGACTTTAGATACCAACTGATACTCCCCTCTAAAGGCATTCAAAATTCTGGTACCACATGGGGGATCACACCATGATCTATCTTTACATTCTTTCTAGGAATTTAGATTTCAATTTTATTTCTTATAAGTATGGTAGCATGAAACCAACTCCCTCTATTTGTTTTTGAGCTTAAATGAAATAATCCATGTGATTCATTGAGTGATATTTTTATAGGATCATTCTGGTTAATGTCAGCCCCGTACAGTGAAGGGGAAGGACTAAGTTCCATGGAAAAAGGGAGGTCCCTTTTAGGGTTTTATCTTTTAAACTCTTGAAATTTTTTTCTAGAACATCTTTTGATCTTTAAAGATAAAATTTCATGCCCACACATGAATTATTATTTACTTGACTAATCTTGGAGACAAGATTTTATTAAGAACCAAGTGATGTCATGTCTTAGATTTTAATGTTGATATTATTAAATCATTGAAACAATGAAATGAATTTTTAAAATTAACCACAGATATTGAAATATTGACTCATGATTTGAAGGAATTAATTGATTTATGTATATTAAATTTCCCTACCATCTTTGAGGATTTATATTTTTTTAAGTTAATGTGAATTGATTTATTATTATTAGGCATCCCATTAGTGATATTCCAATGTTATATTATCCATTCCTAAGGAAATTTAAAGACCAATTACATCTTATTTATTCTTTATCAAATTTATTTAGTGATCTTGGGATATGTAACCAGCCAGAACAGGTATTGAAACAAGTTAAATCAATAACTGTGCAAAAATAAATTTAAAATTATTGAGGCATCCTTTGAAAAGATAATTTTCCTTAAAAGATGATGCTTACATCAATCCTTATTTTAACTATACACACCATGAATGAACTTTATGAAAATGATCCATGTTTCAAGCCATTTTTATCCATTCTAACCCTCCTCAGAGTATTTGCATGATATTTTAATGTTGAAGTGTGGGGGTAAAGGTAATCATGGTGGATGAGATTCTATACATTATAAGGAATAATTATGGGGTATTGTTTTGGTAATTATAAAATTTTATGTAATCATTCAATATAATCTATTTTGAGCCCCTATTAAATTAAAAAAATGAAAAAATGACCAAAATATCGAAAAAATTAGAAAAATGGGATGTGATTTGGGGGAACCAAAAATCACCATTTTCCAAACCAACGATCTTTTGATCGTATGTGGTTAGGTGATGGATGTGAGGTTTTATTTAATTATAACATTCTAAAAAAGAAAAAAAATTACAAAATAAAACTATTTTTTAAGAGGCTACACAAATATTTAATTATGCATAATTTGACCATGATAATTACTTTGTGTTTTGGGAAGTGGGTGTTGATACTTTGAAGGTAATAATTTCATCACACTTTTATTTTTTATATCATGAATTGTAATTTATAGATTATACTTCTCCTTGAGACTTAATTATTAAAGCATAAAATCCTAACAACCTTCAGCCTCAGAGTCATTTGAACAATTATTGCAAGTCCTCATGATTTTGTGTTTCTTTTGTCTTTACAAAGTGAAGAAAGGAGTTAATTTAAAAGCCTATGGATAAGTACCATGTTCTCATTATATGATTATAACTATAATTGAATTGTTTCATGAGTGATGGGATAAAATAATCCAAAGTGAGGAAAATCATGACTTGGCATGTTTAATAATAATGAATCAAGGAGCTTGAATGCATGAAAGGAGAAGTTCCATCAATTTTCAAAGGGGAAATGTAAAATATGTGAATTATTTGTTTCGTAGAAAAATTTGAAATTAAATTGATATTTTCATATTATTTTTGAATGTTTGATTTCAAATTGAATAGTATTTTATTTTAATGCATTGGAATTTGAATGTTGGTAACATTGGTGTCTTCTGATTTCTATGTTGAGATTTTATTCTTGAGGACAATCATGGTTTAAGTGTGGGGGTATTGGATAGAGAAAATTTGTGTGCATATTTTTTATCAAATAATGAGGATTTCTAATGTTTTTCAATGATAAAAACCACGTATTTAAATGTTTTCTTAAAATAATGGGTAATTTGAAATTTATAATGATTATGAGAAAAATTGAGAGAAGTTCATAATTTTGGATTTTTGATAGATTTTTACCACAAGGGTATTTTTGTCATTTTGTAAAACTTATACTTCCAAAATTGGTGATTATTATTTTTGTTATATTATTGATTTTATATCCTTCAATATTCTATTCATGATCAAGATCTAATTTCAAATATCTATTAGTCCAAAAAATTCATTGAATTTGGAACTTTTTAGGGAAGACCACGTGGACCCCACCACTGTAACAAATGCACAAATCTGTCTCCACACCTACAATTTAAGTGTTTCCACCTTGATATGTAAGAGGACTCATTTTTTCATTTACCCATTAAATTGCATGTTTTTTTCATCCATTAATGTGGATATGGATCATTATACATTTGTAGGAAGCTTCCTTGAAATTTTGGCCAGAAAAAGTATTATTCAATGAAAATTCCACAAAATATTCATCCGGTGTCCAAATAATCTGAACATTGGAGGGTGAACGAAAAACACATTTATAAACAAAATTTATGAAGGGTTCCATGCAATAATCATCCATGTAATGGGTCAACAATGAGATATATTATGGAAGAAAAAATTAATCCTACAAAAGGAGGCCCTCGCCTCATTCCCAAATCATCAACTCGACACCCACAGCCAAGGAGGGATCCCACTAGGGCACATGCCACTGATTCTCCTCTCTTCCCTCCTCATTTCAACTTTTTATTTTATTTCTATTTTTGTTTTTATTTAGTTTAAATTTAAATTTTAATATAAATTTTTTTCAATTAATCCATGCATTTTTATTTTGGTTTCCACCATTTAATTTCTTTTATAATTATAATAATATTAATAATTGAAAACTAGTTTTATTATTAATATTATTATAATAACTATTTATAATATCTCAAACTCAATTTAAAAATATGTTACTTTCTTTCTCTATCCTTTTTCAAAAATTATTTTCTTAATTAATATTTAAAATAATAAGTAATATTATTATTATTGTTATTATTATTTTCACAAAAATTATAAATTATTTAATCTTCCTATCTCCCTCTCTACTCTATATTTCTATTTTTATCTCTCTCTCCTCATCCATCCACCATTGTGATCTCTTACTCTTGGAAATGAGAGGCTAACCCGAAGACTAGGCCCGAGGGGGGGGAGGTCAATGTGTTCTTGAATTTTCTTTAAAATTTATTCTAAATTTATGATATACTTGAGTAGTATGCTTGGTCCATGCGAATGTCCCCTATTTAGTGATCATTCCAAATAACATGCAACTCAAGCTATTTATATTCTGGAAAATAATAGTTATTCAAACATGAGATTTCATGTTTGAGTTATCAAACTATAATCAAACTTATAAAGGAGAATAATGATTGAACCTATAAATAAACCCAAAACCAAGTTCATTCTTCATCAGATAATTCTATTTTCATTGCATGATAGTTCATATTATTGAATAATAATAAAAATGTTTCCATTGATTTCATTTTATTAAAAAAACAACAATAAATAGTTTAAGTGAATTAGAATAAGGAAAGTAAACCAAACTTAAAGGAACCTCAAGAGAGACGACTCTGGTCAGCCGCTATGTTGGACTAGGAAAAATTATTATTTCCTTTGTCCACACCCCATGATAGGTGTGTGTAACTATAAACATATTATATGTCCATTATCACATAGACATTGGTTTAAAGGAAATTAAATAAAATAAAAAAATTATAAAAAATATATGGTACGTTCTTTCAAAAAATGAGTTCATGATTAGAATAAAAAACTTATTTGAAAATAAAAGTGATGTTTTTTCTGAAGAATTATTTTTATGCAAGAAATTTATTTTATATGAATAAATTAAATTAATACATATAAGTGAAAGATCTTAATTAACTTTTTATATATTACACTTGGTTAAATTATTTGTACAATAAAAAATTATTTTCCAATGCATAAAATAAAAATAAATATGGTTTTATGAATAAAAATTAATCTTCTAAAAATTGGTATTTTTATAATTTCACACCTATATTTAAACTAATTTGTTCTTTAAATAATTATTTAATTGGATGAAATGAACAACTTATTTGGAATAAAGGGTTTCAAATTTTTTAAAGAGACACCTTTTAATTTTGGACAATACGAATTGTAAAAATGGTAAAACAATAGCTCTAAAAAGTTTAAATCATTTTAATATTGGTTAATGTTAAGTGATAAGACCAGAATTTTTATACCTAATTCTTATAGGATAAAGTTAATTCTACACATATCACTATAGGATATAATTTGGCCAGATTAATAAATACTTGTGAATAAAAAACATATATATTCTTTAAATAAAACAAATATACAAAATGACACTATTATTTTTAATATCTATTATTTTTCATCATAAGGATAAAATTATGTTCTGAATTAATATAAGATTCTATTTTGATATTAAAAAAATTCACAATTTTTTTTACATTTTTTAAAAATTTATTACAACCCTAATTTCTGAGAAACATCGATGAAACATGTCACCAATTAATAAAAAACAAGTAAAATGATTTTAAAATTGTAATAAGAAATATAATTTGAGAGTTATTTTTTATCAAGAATTATATAGATTAATATATCATATTTGTTTTCTTTTATAATATTATATTTTAATTAAAACTTTTCCTTCATGTTGTTTAAGTGAACTTATGTGATTAGTGTATAAATTGGAAGAAATGATATTTTATTAGAATAATAGTTTCGTAAATGTTATATAAATCAATAAAATTATAAAATATTAAAAAGTTTATAACATATGGACAAATATATTAATTAATTTTCCTTTTATATACTGTTTGGATCTATTTTTAGGACATTTACTTAATAATATTTTAATATTTTATGAAATTCAAAAAGTGTCCCTACCATATATTATAAGAATTTACATATCATTTCTCTTATTCGCATCACAATGATACTTATATATTAAATATACTCAATTTAATTATATTCGCCACATACCTATATAAATTCTAGAGGTGATGGTTTTCTCAAAATACCATCTCTAGGGTCCTTAGGAGGGTCTCTAAATGATTTATTTCAAAGAATTTGTAATCCCCTTAACCCATCACATTCTTTTATACTTTTATTTATCTTCTATTAATTTATTATATTTATAATATTATAATAAATTTCTTATAAAAATTATTCTTAAATGTTAATATTATCGTGAAAAACTATTATACACCCTCTTTCCTATCAAATGAGATGTGTAAGTATCTCTCGTACACACGTACCACTTACTGTCTCCCCGTAGCGATACACATAACTTTCCATCACCATTTTTTATGTATGGTTATTATATTTTGTTTAATTAATATATATTGAATTTATGAAATAATTATTCTTCTTAAATTATATTATCAAATCTCACTTCATTGCGTTCAATCCTTTGAGAAATGATAATGTCATTCATACATACCTGTGGACTACACCCTCTATGAAGTGATGTGATTTATTTTTCATTTATATTTTACCTTGATTGTGAAAACGATTATTTTGATGAATATATATGATATTGAGGATATAATAATTATTCATTAATGGTGAATTATTATTTAAATTTCTTTCAATATATTAGTCAAAAAACCGAAACAACGCTCATGCGTATGTATGACCCACCATCTCAATGAGCGGTGTAATTCACTTTTCTATCTCTTAATTTTATATATTACTCTAAATATGTATATATTGAATATATATTATATTTAAATCATTATTATAACTTAGTAGGTATTGTTACCCTGATAACAGTATATGGAAAAGAAGTTAGAAACTGAAATGCTCATGAAAAATGTAATAGTCAACACCTAGGAATAACAAATTTAACAAGGAATTATGAATAAATATTGGTTTAAATGCGAAATATGGTGTTATATATATTTAAAATATTATTTAACATATTATAATAAATTTAAATAAATTATATATGAGTTTTCAATAATTTCAAAGAAATTATAACTCTAGGTAAGAGTTTTATTTCACAATCTCATCAATATTTTGGATTGATTATATTTATGATTCCACTAGTAGAATTATTTTATATTTATATTATATTTACATTTTATATAAAAATATTTTCAATGATTTTTTATTATTTTATTATTATTGTTGAGTTTTATTTTTACCAATGTTTTACTTTTTACAATATAGATTGAATGAAGTATTTTTTTGTTTTCCAAATGAGGTACTTTGTGACTTTTATAAAAAAAATATTAATGGAATGAATTATTAAATTAAAGGAAAAGAAAATAATTTCCCTCCATCAAGACCATTAAATGATTTTAACATTACTTAAAAAAAGTAGGGGTTCATTTCTAAGAAAATTGTTTCTTTGTTTTGTATATAATTTTAGAATTTAAAAAGTGATTTTTATCTTTAAAAGTGTATTTACGTCAATAAGACATTGATGATCCTTTAATGGTATCTTTATTAATAAAATAAAGAAGCCTTGATTAAAATTATTATTAATTGGGATTATGGATCCAGGTATACCATACTAATTCTTTGTTGTGATATTTTATGTCTATTATGGATAGATGAAACGTTTATCTAACCCATTTTGTTTCCATTGGTTGCACTATGATGAATATTTTTATAAAACCAATTTATCTTCATGGGTTATGATATGATAAATGTTTTCTGATCTTTTATAATAAATAGGTATGATTTTAATTATTTTATTAGAGGTACATTTATCTCTTTTCGATTCATTGGGTAAATTATTATATCTCATGAGATAAATATGGGAAACAAGTAAAATTGATTAATAATTTATGGGAAACAAGTCAATGTTCTTGATCCATAATGGGAAACAAGTATAGATTAATGATATGATGGTTTTGGTAGTTAAAATATACATATGAAATTATTTATTTACTTATGATAATACCATAAACATTTATGAAGTGAACTTTTGGTTCATGATTTAGTTATGATGAGTTCTCATTCTTATGATTCATTTCATTTGTAATGATAATGTTTTATGACATAACTCATTTATAAAATGAATTTCAGATTGGGTATGAAGATTATAAGTTATAGTTAGGATCCCATAAAATTATTATTATATTATTCATTAATATGATCATTGATTTAAATCTCTAATGTTTACCCTTATTTGGAATCTGAGTTCACCCTTTTCTTATATTTGTTTTCTATAGGTAATGAATAATGTTTTTAGAAGGGGCAATAATGAAGAGTAATATGTGGCATGATTATTTTAGGATATGTTTATGATATTTAAAAATATAATAATTTTGTATATCTATTATCAAAAAACTATAAAACACTAATGTTTTGGAAGATATTATAATGTTATTAATTGAATATTCATCTACATAGATGAAATTTTAATATATAAAACGATGGGTCTATTATAGTTGGTATCATATCACAGTTTAGTAAGTATTTAGATATTATGTTAATAAATATTTGATGAAAACCTTGTGTATAGGTATAATTATATGATAAAATCCTAATGTTTTGTTAATGACCATGAATGACCTAGGTTAAACATAAGGTTTCATAGGAGAAGGTGAAACATTTTAGATATTCAATAAATGTCTTTTCAGAATTATGTGTCATTCTATAATGAATATTATTTCTCACACTATTATTTTTGGTTTTAGTTAATGAATAAAACCCTTAAAGATCATGGTAATGATAAATGAGATGAAAAATGTAATGATTTACCTCCTTGATAGAACTAATCTTAATGGAGTTGGAATGAAAAATCATTCTGCTACTTTCACACAAATTTATCAAGATATAAACCATGTCGAGTCTCCAAATGGTCAAAGGAAGGAACAAGATAATGTTGAATCTTTCATGAGAATGAATCCATATTATTTTATTCGATCCATTGATATAGTGGTGGATGAGTGATTCTTCAACACTATTGAGAAAATATTTTCCATTCTTTAATGCCAGGGAAATGAAATAGCCATCATTTTTATTTATTGTCTAGAAGGTGAATTAGGCCAATAATGTAAACATATAAATAATATGATGAAATAGGATGAAATTGAATTCATATAGTGGTATGAGTTTTAGGGAATATTATTTATTATGTATTATCCCAATATTCTTATAAAAATACAAAGAAAGAATTTCTTGATCTAATGAAAAGGATAATAGATCCCTTAATCCATAAGAGGAAAATTCTACACAGCTCTCATGGTAAGAGTATGGTTTAATTATTAAAAATTAATTTAATATTGATTTATTATTTTTTGGAATAAAACAATGTTTCAAAAACTCATTATTTGATACCTCTAAATGTGAAAATATAAACATCATATTCGATATGAGATATGACTCACAAAACCAAACTTAAAAGTGAATATAACATTCTGAGGCATTATGATATACTAATTTTTAAATAAATTAAATCATTAAAATAGCATGAATTTAATAAAATAATTAGTTTATATTAAATTACACATAAGAGTGATTGTATCTTTCAATACAAGAAACATTAATTTTTCTTTCATTATCTGCATCATCGAGTTTAAACTAAACGTGGCATATTACTAAAATAGTATTAGTTTATATGATAGTTATGAACTAAAAATTAGAATGGAGAGTATGAATTGGATTAAATAAATTATAATCATATATAAGTCACACATGTTTTTTTTGTAATTCATATATTAGAAATAAAATAATAATCATTTAAAATAAATATAAATGTTTGTTAAAAAATATTATTTTTCTAAAAGAAAATATAATCATGCTATGTAAACATATTTTTAAATAAACCATTTATATTTTTGTATATTTTTTGTTAAAAATATGCATAAAATTTTAAATCTTAATATTAAAATTTTCCTATAGTGAATTTTTTGGTATTTTTCTGAAAAGATCCATTTTTTATTAAAATCTGAAAAATAATTTTTTTTTATAGAAAATAGATTTTTCGTTTAAATTATTTCAAATGTTAAATTATATTTTTAATTGGTTATAAAGTATTATTAGATAAATAATATATCAATTTATCTAATTTTATATATTTTAATTAGTTTCATACATGATTTTGATATAAAAAAATTGAAATATTTAGAACATTTTCCTTCAAAAACTATCCTTCTAGTCACGTTTGCAAGATTAACATTAATTTAAAATTTCCTAATAATGGGAATTGAACATAAAAAAATAGATCCCATATTTTTATTCATCATATATTATAATTTCAAACATTATAAACTTAATTTTTCACTAAAATGAATTATTAAAATAGTAAAAAATAATTGTCATACTTAAATAAAAAATTGATTTACTGGGGGTTAAAGTAAGTTGATAGGGGTTAAAAATAACTTCAGAACTTTTAGAAAAATCATTTTATGCCTATATGTTCATAGTATTTTTTATAGGTTTGATAAATCAACAATTTTAAATCTTGTTTCAGGATAAAAACATGGGTATGATAGAATATTTCCATGAAATTTATGTGTTCCACTCACCTCACTTATGGAAGGCCACCCCTATCCTATCTTATTCACACCATAAATACACTTTAGTTCAGATATTAACTTACCGAATAACATATTACATTCCATCCTATCATAATAGAATCCATTTTTTTAAATTAATATATCCTAGAAATGCTTTTGTCTTAACCTAATTAGGATACCATAAGAAGAGGTAATGTTCTTCAACAAGCATCTTTATTTTATTTCATATTATAACTCCTTAAATTATTGTTAAAACATGATGATATAATTAAATAATTTTATTTAATATAAAATCATTTTTTAAATTTTTTTAGGACCTAAAACTATCTCCACTTACATAAAATGGCTTATGAAATCATTGTTCCTGTGTACGACAGACTACAACATCAAGAAACGATATGTTTCATTATTCTATAAACACCTTTAAAAGTTGGGTATGATGATGAATATCAAGTGTATATTGGCTATTTATAACATATTTATTCCTTTTTTTCATTATATCATGTATAAAATTTTTATGTTCCTTTACATTGGACAGACAGTATTGTTACTTGGGTGTACCGCGGACTGTTGTCTCACGAAGCAATGTGAGTGGTCATTCACAAACACTTCACAAGGAAGACGATAAAGAAATTATTAATGAATATATGTGATAAAAATGAAATAATTATTCTTTGTATTTTTTTCTTATCAATATTTGAAGATTTTATATCATTTTATTTTTTACATATAAAGATGATTACATCGATCATGTACGTGTGGCCTACTGCATTCACGAAGCCATGTGAAACATTTCACATCACAACAACACATGTCTAATTTATCTATTTAAACATATAATATGGTATTTATGAAATTATTTTTATTATGGAAGGATATAATATCAACTACCTCCTTTCTATGATGATCTTTGAAAAATAGAAACGTTACTCTTGCATATGTTCGGCATAACATTTCCGTGATTATAACATACCTCAATTTTAATAACCATATTTTATGGTCGGTTTAAAAGAATAATTGATTAATCAATATGATAATTATTTCATGATTATTAATACGGATATTATTAATCATTTTAATATGTTCAAGAACCATATATTTTCTGACAAAATACACCGAAGAAAAAAAGATAATTAACACCCTAAACAATGAAATAATAAATGATTGTTACTAAACGGGTGACAATAGCTTATAAAGGGATATGAAATGATATTATAAATATTACTATTGTTATTTTGAAGGTTAATGAAATTTTTAAAACCGTTAAAAATAAGTGAAATAATATTCATTCAAAAGTAACCATGAGGTATGAGATTTATTAACTCAATTTCCATTCAATAGGTTAAAGTTATACTTCATTGCTTATGTCAGTCTAAGATAATGTGTGTAAAGACCATTGATTAAATTATGATTTATTTTTATATGTTTTATGTGTATTTACTACTAATACACATGATTGATTCATTGATTAATTATAACTTAAATGTTATGATCATTATAAGGGTTTATTTCACAAACTCATTCAAATCAAGATTGTTTATTCATAAATTTCACTTAAAGGAAAGAAATTTAAAATTTTATAATAATACAATTTTATTTTATTCTACTATATTTATTCATAATATTTTTAAGTAATAGTATCATTTTTGAACTCTTTGGTACTTAAATGTTTCTAGAGATTTGTTTTAACAAAACTCGACTTTATTTTTCCCTTCTGTCTAAATTCAATTTTCATCAAAAAAAATTTATAAAAATTATTTAATTTTTTTTAAACATTGTATTTTATTTATCAAATCCATTTAGACCCATTTTTTATTTTTAAAAAATTCTTTCGAAGTAATATTATTTTTTCCTGAACAATCCACACTTTTAACCTTTTATAGTGAAAAAGGAATGTTCATTTTAATATGTACGACATGTAATGAAGTACTTTATCATATGAATTTATTTAAATTAAACTTCAATGTAATTATTACAAGGTAATTTTTAAATAATGTTTTTTCTTAATATTTTGATTACTAATATTTTTAAATTTGATTTTCAATGAAAAGGATTTTCAAAAACTAATATGTTTTAAAAAGCGATTTTAAAAAGGAAACGGTATCTTCCATGAGAACTTTTTGTAATATATTTTTATGTTATTTCTATTAATCAAGGAAAAAACCATTTTTTATTACACCATTAGGTATATAGTGGATTTATACTATCATTAATCATTCTATATGTGTTTTATGATCATTTTGACCAAGGAATGTATTGAAATTCAAATTATTATTTAATTTTTATACATTAAATTTCTCATGAAATATTCACATTCTAGTGATCATTGGACTTCAAATGTCCACAAAAAAATAATATTTATCATGGATATTTTTATTTCATAAATTGTTTATAATTTTTAGATGTAATTTTCTACATCGTGAGTTCTTTATTTGTCTATATAATATTGATAAATCAGTATCTTTAACACAATACAAATATTTTATTATAAGGCACATTGATTCTTGAATTAAATATATTATTTAATTTATTATGAATTATTTTGAAATATAGTGATGGATAGGGAATAATCATTACATATTCCATTGGTACATTGATATGTATCATGAGACAAAATTAGTTGGCCAAAGCCTATTAGTTTGTACATAGTATTTTTGAACTATATTATGAATGGTATTGACAGTAGATGTATAGACTGATAAACCGGATCATTTGTTATATAGTAGTTCTGAAATATATTATGAAAGGTATTCGTGATATATATTTTCATTTTCCTGAGACACAAATTTATATAATTATGAATTTCCATAATTATGAATTTATTTATTTTTATCCCTTAGATGTTTACAATTTTTTTATCTCTGGATGCATTTAATTATAAGTTTATTGATTAAATGATTTGTGTTTTTTGTTATTTGCCTTTATATATTGATTATAACTTATCGTTTTTTTTTAATTGTAATATATTCTTAGTTATTTACCTTTTCATTTTAATTATACTTATTTATTCCTGATAAATTCTTCTGTACATAACCCAAAGCATTTGAGCATGAAATTATTTTTCATTCTATCTCATGAATTTAGAAAGAGTACCTTTTTTGATAAATAAATCTATTCTCAAGGTTATTATGTTATTTTTGAAAAAAAGTATTTTGTAATTTTTATTTAGAAATGTAATTTGAGAATCAAGTATGTATCTATTTTAACCAGATTATTAAACTATTCAGTCCCTTAGGATGTTATTCCTTGTATCTTATGCCAATATAAGATAATAGACATAGGTTTCAGGAAATTGGGGTTAGATTTATTGCACATTATCTATAAGTGACTTCAATAGTTATTAATAATTCATTCGATGTGTATTAAATTTAGAAAGGGAGATTAAATATTCCCACCATTCCTATGGGTTTGTTAAGAAAATAATGGTCTAGTATCCAGATAACATCAATAAATCACATCATGGAATGAAATTACTGTCATATACATACCATAAATATGGGAATAAACATAAAGGAAATTATTTTGAATTTAATTGATAGGTGACTTAATTGAGGAATGTAAAGTCATAAAGCCCATCAATGTCAAAAGGTATTGAACAGACCAGTAAATTCAATGTTGGTAAAAAATATTCCTTCTTACTCAACTCCCATTATATAATGCTTAAAATGGAAGGAATATATAAATTTTTATGACCAGTTCATGAAACCAAAGGTATTTTTTAGTCAACGTAAAAACCTCTTAATCCCGATATTAAAGGAAAATCTCATATAATCATGAATGCTGATGTGGGCTATAAGGATGACATGGTGCAAAGTACAGTTATCATCCTCTCTATAATAGATAATGTATTATTTGATTCTAAATATAACAACTCTTTTATTTATAAATAATTTTCCAAGGGTATCACCATATCACCTTAATAATTTGATATTGAGTTATCAATGAAAAATCCTGATGGAATAATGGTCGCAGCTCCAGACTATATCTCATCTCTGATTGATGTTTGTTGGAATGTACATATTATAAATATTTTTGATTCTCCCTTTAATTCAATTAAATGTGATTCAAGGTATGGATTAGATTTCTCTATATGGTGATCATATTAATTTCAAAAAATGGTAAGTCACATTTCATATTTCAAATAAATCCATGATCATTTATCGATGAAAGAATTAATATGAACTTATAATGGAAATTAATTCCATATTGTGGGTGCTCATTCCTATACATGAAGAAAATATATCTGAGATGGTTTGGAAAAAACACAACATTAAGGATACCCCTATTATTTTGGAGCATGTAAATCTTTTTCAATATGAGTTTTAAGGTCTTCCACCGAATCATGAATTTGATTTCTCGATAGAACTCTTTTATGGTGCTATGATTATATCAATTAATACTTATATAATGGACCCAATTGAGTTGTAAAAATTTAATAAGAAACCATTTTATAATGTTGATAAGGTATTTATTCATCTATGTTTGTTACCTTGGTGTGTAGCTTTTCTGTTTTTTATGATGAAATGTGGATTAATGTGAATTTCCAATGATTATCAAGAATATATCATGATCACTGTCAAGAAAAAATATTATCTACCTCATACTGATTATTTATTTGATCCACTACATGGAGTACAATACATTTCTAAGACTGACCATCATTTTTTATATCATCAATTGAGGTTCAATAAAGAGATTATAACAAAGATGACATTCCATACAAGTTACAAGCACTATGAATTTATAGGGATTCATTTTGGCCTTACTATGTTTATAAAAATATGCATAGATTAAATAAATTGTTTCTTTAGAAATTAAATTGATCAGTTTGTGGATGTATTTATAGATTCTATACATATATATTCATGTAAAAAGGATGACTATGAAGATCACTTCAGGATTGTGATAAAGACCCCCTAGAAGGAAATGTTTAACAAAAATTTTAGAACATGTGAAATTTTTATTTAAAAAGATTCATTATTAAGCAATATAATCTAATGTGGGGGTATTTTAGAAGATTATTAAATGGAACCAGTTATTGATAATTTTCATATACTAAACATAGTAATATAAATCAAATGTTGTCCTAGTTTTTTTAGATATTAATAATGTTTGGTGGTTGATTTCTCATTATTATCAAATATACTCAACATGTTGACAATGAAAGGATTTTAGTCTATGTGGATGGAGAAATGTGAATATAATATAATGTATATGAAATTAAGGTTGGTCAGATCGCCTATTCATACACTACATAGTAGTGGTGAATGGTTTGTGATCTATATTGGTGCATAAAACAAGGGAATATGATATGTCCTCATGAAAAATGATTTGGTTACTGCTTATGCCTCATGAAAATTGATTGTTCATGAAAATAAATACAGAAATCATGATTTGGAGTTAGGTATGGTTATTTTTCAATAAAGATGTGAACATATCATCTCTCTGGTCAATGGTATGGCCTATGATGACCAAAAATGTTTTAATTATTTTTTCACTATAAAAGAGTTGAACAAGAACCAAAAAAGATGCTCGGAGATCATTAATGATTATGACTACATAATACATTTCCACCCTATGAAAGAGAAAAAGGTTATAGAATATTTGATTCAAAAGGATCAATATAAAATATATATTTTGATGATAAAAAAAGATCCGGTATTTCTGGGAATGCAAGAGATGAATCATGAAATTTTGAAAGGTGTGGGGAATTCTTGTATTTTTAAATTAATTTTGTACCATTTATGATTGTGAAGATTAAGGTGGTGAAAAGGGAATATTTTGAGATAAAATAGATGGTGAGAAATGTTTATAAGTTCACCATTGGTTATGAGGGAATAATAAGGTTTATAAATGATGTGTGTTCCCCACCAATACTATATTTGAAGATTTAGATATGAAATGAGGCTCACAGTTTATCATTCTATGTTAATCATGTAATCATAAAGATGTATAGAGACCTGAAATAGTATTTCTAGTGGGATGGAATGGAGAGGGATATTTTTTAGTATGATTCTCAATGCATGGTATGTCAGAATGTTAATGATGTGAGATAAAAGTATGAGGACATGTTACAATAATTTCCCATACCAAAATTAAAATTAAAAAACATTATGATAGACATCATTATAGGAATCTAAAAAAATTCTAAAGGGAACAATGTCACACGAGTTGTAGTTGATCAATTTTCTAAGTCAGCTCAATTAATTTCCATTAGATAAGATTATTATCCTGATTAAATTTCTTATTTATATACTAAGTAATTAGTATGATTGAATGGTGTAACATTTTAATTATATCCGAACAGGATATGAGGTTTACCTAATTTTTTTGGGGAAGTAATCAAAAAAATTTGGATACAATGTTATGTTTTATAATTTCTTACGCTCCTTAGAAATATGGTCAGTCTATAAGGAAAATTCAAACTATATAAGACATGTTGAGGTATTTCTCTATAGATTCCAATGTTGGATGGGATCAATACCTTCCATCAGTGGAGTTGTCGTTTATCAAAATATTTTACTCAAGAATTTAGATGGGTATCTGTAATGACCTCAATTGTAGGAAATTCAGAACCCCAACACGGTCAAATGAAATTGGATAATGAATGATTTTTGGAAATGATCTAGATGAGAAAATGAAAGAGAAGGATAGAGTCTTTCAGCTTCCTTTAATGTCAACATAGAGTTGAAAAAAAGTTTATAATGAAAATCCTTATTGAAATATGGAGTTGGAACTCAAGGAGATGGTTTTTCAATGATTTTACTCATGGAATAAGGTTGTGAGATTCAAGAATAATTTAAATATAATCCTTATATATATTAGTCCATTTTAAATTATTGACCTTATCAGGATGGTTGGTTATCGATTGGCACTTGCACCAAATATCTTTCATTTTCAAAATTATGTGCATGTATACCTATTAGGGAAGTCCGTACATGATACATCACATTTACTGAACTCCATGTCAATACCATAAGATCATGTTATTTATTATTTGGAACTACATATAGATATTATAGATCAAATATAGAAAGTCTTATTAAATGTGAAAACTAACCTAATCAATGTTTTGTGGTTAAACTATCAAATGGTAGTAGCTATGTGGGTACCTTATGAAATATTTCTATTCAAATAATTTGATTTATTAAATTTCCTTGGTTACACATAAGACTGAGTTTAACAAACCTCATAACATTACTGAAATATTATGGGTTTTTTATTGAATAGCTATCATATTAGAGGCTATGAATAGTAATAACTATATTACAAAAATTACATTATAATGAATCGAACCGAATAGATTCTCAAATAGTTATCCAACCTAATTTTCCATATACCTGAAAGAAATTTCCAATCACCATGGGCTGGAAAATAGCACCCGTGCATCAAACAATAATTATTAGGAATGATTTTGATCAACCTAATCCCAAAACAAGGGATATTTATATATACAACACAGAAAAAAATTGAACATATAAATATATACCATAAATGAAAAGAAAATTATGGAAAAAACTGAAGAGTATAAATAATCTCCATGTACATGTAGATCCATAAAGGAATACTAGAAAAAAACTAACTACTCAATGTGATAGTATGGGAAAACTCCTGCTATAAAACCATTAGCTACACAAATTAGCTGATAGAAGAGCTCACTACCTCATTATGACACCTTTCACTACTACAAAATAGTTGTTTAATAGTGTTGGTATTTATAAGTTATAGAATTTTTTTTTGATAAATGGAATATTTATCAGTGCTAAAAAAGAGATGATAAATTTAACCCTCTATTAGCACTTTTTTTTAGTGATGATAAAGTTTCCCTTCATCAGTGTTTTACTTTTGGTGTCAATAAAGGATATCCTTTATCATATCACTATTTTTGGTGTTGCTAATGGGTAACCTTTATCGATGCTTTATTTTTGACACCAATAAAAGGTACCCATTATCAGTACTATTTTTTAGTGCCCATAAAATAATCCATTATCAATGTTTTTATAACTGATAAATGTCTAAAAAAATAAAAGGAAATAATTAAATAAATAAAAAATAAAAATGAGTTTACAAGAAATAAAATCACACATTTTATTAATTAACTATTTATTAATAAAAATAAATACATTGATAATACTATATATAAATGATAAATACTAATAAATTGTACGTATTAAATATATTGATATATGAAAAATAAAAATCAAAGAAATTAAAATTAAAAATAAGTAAATTGAGAAAAATATTGAACATTTTATTAATTATAGGATTATTGATAATGATACTAAATAGTATATATTAAATATATAGATATAAATAAATGTATATAAATATGATTTATATAAAAAAAATATTATTTATGATTTACAATAAATAGTATTTCATATAGTAAATAATAGTTTATAATAAAAAATTAATATGAATTACATATACTGACTAATTACAACGAGTAATAAACATAATTGAATTTCGTTTGATTTTTCAATTTTTAACATAGATCAAACATATTATATTTATTTTAGATAGATTTTTTTTATAAATATCTACACACACAAATTTTTTTTTTCAAATTTAACAAATTTATATTCTTTATTATATATATATATATATATATATATATTTCCTATGTTTTAATATTTTCAATATGTATTCATGTTTATTTCAATATATATCCATTTTTTAATGTTTTATATTAATCAAAAATATACAAATTTTCCATATATTGTACTCATTTTAAATTAATCAATTTTAGTCATTTTTAACATGAATTTAGATAAGATTTAATATACAATAATTATGTTAAATTTTTTTAAAAAGATATTCTTAAATAAATATATTAATAAATATTCATTTAATATTTTTATGCATTTATAATTAGAGATAAATAATAATATTTTCTTAAAATGTATTTATATAATTATAAAAAAAAATTATTTAAATAATGTATATATTTACAATGTTTATATATATGTATATTTACAAATATATAAATACATATAATGATATAAATATTTTTCTAAAAGTATTTCTATAATTATAAATAAGTTATTATATATTCAAATAATTATAATTGTATTTTTTTTATAAAAAGTATTATCATAAGTATTAGTATCATGTATAATAATTATACCTTTTTAAAACTATTATTTTTTAGGAAAAGTATTGTAAGTATTTAACAGCCCTTTTTAGCGCTAATAAAGATTGATTTTATCAGCCCTTCTCTAGGAATGATAAATATCTATCTTTTTTATCACCAAATAAAGTAGTAATAAAATTTCATTTTATCAGTGCTTATTAAATTAGTGCTGATAAAATCTATCTTTATCGACACTTGTTTTCAATCATCGATAAAAATGTGACAGTTTATTTTAAGAACTCCAACCATTATAATCCAATTTGAATTATCCAAAGCTCTCCATGGAAGCAACCACATGAAGGTGTTTCTTGTTTTTCTATACAAGCTTTATTCTATGAAAGAATGAATTCTCCAACTACTCCAAGGATTGAATCCATGTCTCGAGTGATTCAGGGGTTGAATGCAACCATGCTTCGAATAAAATCCAAGATTTTTTATGTCTTTATTTTCCCACATTTATACACTAAAACTTCTCCACCCACATCTATGTATCCAAGAGTTCCAAATTCAATATCCTATAATAAAAGAACCCAAAATTCATTATTTCATAAAAATATTGAAGTATCATCTTCCCTGATATCGTTTGGGTATCCTTGGGACAATATTGGTATTGTGTGACTTGAAATATGTAAACCCTAATGATGGGTCATGTTTTTATGAGGTATAATAGTCTCCCAATATCTATATTTCATGAAATCTACATTTTCCAATTGTGGTATTTTAAAAAATTCATCCATATAGTGGACGGTGTTTTCATTGGTTGTGAATATTACATTGCAAAACACTTGGATGATGAAATTTCTAACACCATTGGGGTCCTATATTATGTCATGAAGTAATTGGAATTAAGAGGGTTGAGTGAGGAGTAACTGAAATATAGTGTTATCCCCATCTATTTGAAAGTTAAATCTGGAATTTGTTTCCTAAAAAATAATGATGAAATATGTAACACACGGGGACAACAATAAAATGAATTCTCATTAAAAAATATTATGAAATTTTTTACTAGGATAATGAGCACTGGAATATGGTGTAAAATTAATTGATTTATTTCGGATGACTATGAACTAATTCATATGGCTTGGTATATATTTAGGGGTCACTTATGAAACACAACTATCAAATGATTTTGAATAAGATGTATAATCAGATATGAAAAAAACATTATATATGTTTGATTTGTTGCCTTATTTATTTAACTACTTCATAAAAAATATAATGTTTTTAATTTTTTTGGAAATATTTAAATTTTAATTTAAATAATATTAATTAAATGATATAAAAAATATTCAATGATATTTAAGTTTCTATAATCCTTGGACAATATAATAAAGGGAATAAAAAATGGTAAAAATTAATTGATATTTTGATTTTGGTTGTTGAAATATAGTCTAAAAATAAACAGTTGAATTGAGTCAATCTCTAGGAAAAACCTCAGTATCATGGTGTTTTAAGCAACAAAATACTATTTCATTACCATTACCATTTATTTTAAGTGTTTTATAGAATTTTTGAAAAATATTATCTAAAAGAATCATGTATTTTCAAACTAGTGGACGTTTTTTGGAACAATTTCTGTGACAACTTGATCCATAACATGCCTTCATTGTTTTTATGAAGATCAATATCCTCATGTCACATTGTTCTTATTCGTTTCAAGATCCTCATGCATATATTTTATCTAGTTATCATCCCTTTTAGACTCTCTAAATTATTTAGGCTCTATGTGTGGAAAATGAGGTTTTTATAGTGTCTTACTCCTTCGAGTATTTATCAAAACATTCCATTCAGTAATGAAATTTTATGCATTGATTTCATCCTTTATTGTGTTTATCATAGGTGATAATAATATATCCATATTTGAATTTATATTCCACTCATTAATACTTCTTAAAAATCAGTTCATTTCTTTCATCACACATCTTACAAACACAATGTATGTTTTAACTTAGTCCATCTAAAAAAGGATCATTCTTTAACATTGCCTTTTGGTTCCACCATTTGGAATCTCTTATTACCATCCATGTAATTCTCACAAATGGGAGGCATTCACCATGGATAATGAATATATTATGTTTATTTATTTATCTTAAAAAATTTATATTTTATTCACCTAAAAGGATATATTTAGTTTTTCTTAGGAAATTGAAATAATAAATCCAATGTATCTTATTTTCTCCTCATACATCTCAATCATTGATTGATTTTTTTGCAAGATCTATTTGTATTTTTTTATCATTTTTTTTATTTACTATCATCATATCCTATGGTAAACAATGTATGTACAAAATAATCAATATCTATTGAATTAATGTTTAGTACCATGTTTATTTATAATTTTTTTCTTTTCATTATTAGTCATGTGATAATTGTTTTCGTGTAAAAGTGGATTATCTTGTTCGAGTTGGTGTGGGTTTTTCAAAGATTCTCATGATCATGAATAATCAAACTTCATTCTCGCAACTGGGATAATGAAAAATGAAAATGTATAAAGAATACGAAATACTATAATGAAAAGGTGAATTCATACTACTTATTTAATTTTTTTGTCATCATTTTATCTACTATTTGTATGTTAATTTCATTATCATTTTTATCTAATAATTATTTAGTTTTTCATATATCCTTGGGGAAGTAATATTTTTCTTTCAACTATCTTTATCAAGCCATAAAATATATTAGATGAATCTTTCTTCCAATTTAACCATGTTTTCCATATTCATTGCCTTTATGTGTCGAGCTTCCAACACTGCATATTGATACCATGTTGTTAGTCGATTTTTTCTTCATTTTTGAATACTAAAAGGCTATGGGAATCTAATGTGCTCATTTTGGTGAATTCTCATGGTATAATGGACACATGACCTTCTTCTGCACTTCTAAATTTCAACAATGAGGAAAAATTTCCGCTAATACCATCAAGTCAATATACAATATTGGATGTTTGAAATATAAATGAAATGGAAATGTGGTTACATTTGCAGTTATTTTTTTGAGACTTTACGGTGTGTAATAATAAAACACACTTCAATATGATTCACGATGTGACTTGTATCAATTGATGATCCTATTTTTTTTAAAGAAAATTGGCATGAATGTTAGTAAAAATAAAAACTAACATACCCAAAACCAAGAATATTTATTCCAATTATTTTTAAGCATTTGGAAAATTGTTTATAAGTCCTTTGGGATGTGTAGAAATTATCCTCCCCTCAACCTGACACACGTTGTGATCCCTATGACTAAATCTGTTCGTTATTATTTAAAAATCGACATTGTAGTTCAAAAAATTCCACTCAATGAAAAAAATTTAAAACACAACAGTATTATATTTATTATTACAAAATATATTCAAAAAAAAAATTTAACGTGTAGGAATCAGTCTCATATGAAATTGGTACATGATGTGATCCTTATATGACAAAGAGCTTGTTTCCAGTTTAAAATGACATTTTAGTAAAAAAAAGTGACAGTATAAAAACTAAGAAATTGCATTCATATTGTTTTGATATGTTATAAAAAAGTTCTATATATCATGTGAGAGGTGTTGGAATTAGACACTCATTATTCCAACACATTTTTGTGACTGATTTGAATCGAAGTGCGTATTTTTATTTAAAAATGACATCAATTTTATTAAAAAAGTAAAGATAACCTACTCAAAACCAATAAAACGCATTTAGATTACTTTGATACATTAGGAAACTGATCCACAAGATAGTTAGAATGTGTAGGGATTATCCTCACCATAATTAGACACATAATGTGACTAATATAACTCCATATATGTCTTCTTTATTTAAAATTGATAGAAATTTTAATAAAAGGAAATATAAGATACTAAAAACTGAGCATATACATTTAGATTGATTTGATTATTTAGTGAAAATATCTATAAGTCATTATTTATATGTAATAATTATTCTCTCCTCAATCAGATATATCATGTCTCAAGTATGTCCCAATGTGTCTATAATCAGTTTTAAAACCAAATTTTAGATCAAAATGTTTTACTCACTGAAAACCAATAAATCAGACGTAGAATGTATTTATAATTTCGGGAAACAATAAAAATTCATTTCTGATATGTTGGAATTAGTGTCACATCATAATACCACACGATGTGACTGGTATGAGTCATAGTGCATGTTTCAAGTATAAAATAACATTTTTGTAAAAAAGAAAAGCGAGCTAATCGAAACTATGAAAAAACATTTGAATTGTTTTGAAACATTTGGAAAATGATCCATAAGTCATTTGAGATGTGTAAGAATCATCTACAACAAAATCTGATTCCATGGGTGATAGGTATAACTTTATGTGATTTTTTTCAACATATAAGTATCATTTTAGTTTAACACACTCATCACATTGCCAAAACTGAGAAAACGAGATGAGATTTTTTTTCTTCAATTAATTTATGCATTCCTAAATGATTTTCTGATTTTGTGGTGTTTTGGCTCTGTGGTGTGCCAGTACAACACACTGAACTAGTGCTGTAATGTGCTAAAATAGAACACTGTAGTATAAACTTTTATCATCACTTATAGAAGTGTGGATAAAAGAGTTAGGTGTTTTATCTCACCCCAGTAGTTAGTGATTCTAGAAATCTCATAAATTCCATTTTTAGTGCTGTTAAAGGCTGATTTGGTAGTAGTGTTTCCATTCCTTACATTTATAGTTATACAAAGGTATATGCACTACCAAAGGGGTATGTAAGGTGTGAGAAAATTTGACCAGTAGGATCCCACCCTTGTGTTCCACATAAATTGTTATAAAAATAATCCAATATTTCTCTCCTTTATAGAAAAAAAGTCATGATAATAGTTTATAAATTTTTATATCAAAATCGTGGAAAATATATTGATTTTCCCTTTTCCCCCATTTCTAAATAAAGATGGTAAATTGGATTCAAAATAATATCATATACGTATATGACAAAATATCATATCAGAACCTTCTAAAGTGTGCATAATATGTCACATAAAATATATAGAAGTACAATAAAAATAGTAGAAACCCAAAGAAACTCATATTGGACAACAGAACGATTCAAATCATGCTAAAGATAATGCTGGGTGAAGATAGCTCAGACACTCATACATAACACATAAAATCATGTATGGATCAAAACACTAGACATTTTCATCGAGTCTACAGTGTATATTGACGCAACAAAAACCAAACCCCCAAAAGGTATAATATGTCTCCAGAAAAATAGGGTTAGGGAGTATAGGAAATCTCCATGATAAAACATTCTAACAATGGATAAGACCTGTTATAATACCTTCAACCAAAGTTCCCAAGACATCCCATATGCTATTTTTTCAATATAAATTCTACAAACCATTTCCATCAAACAATTATTTGATACCCATTTAACTAAAAAATTTCAAAATGATTAAAAAACCTATTTATATTTACCAGAACTTAGGGAAAATCATCATTTCTAAAAACCAATTTTCATAAAAAAATTACATCATTTCATGTAATTTCATTAATTTTTTTATCAAAAAAAAGTAATATAGTTAACGAGCACAAGATAGAGACTGAGCCACCTACATTAAAAAATGGTCAATACACACACATACTAGAATCCAACTCATAGAGGAAAATAAAAACAATAATAGAGTCCCATGATCAAATCCTGACATCCAAGAATTTTTTCAAATATAAAAAAGGGGTTGTATATAAGAGGAAACAAAACATCACTCAAGAACACAACACCACAACACCACAACCAACATTAATATGGCCCATATTGGAAGATCTCACAAAGGATCTAGATAGAAACAAGTTGAAACATCACCATGGGTCAACAAATCTAATAACACTCTGAAATGGTGAAACCATAACAAAATAAATGATGAATCTGAAAGGTTTACTCAACTAGAGAGATAAAACCCAACCAAAATAGTGATAAAATGATAGAAAAATTAACTTAGATCTAATAGTGATTCTCAAAATTGCCGAAGAAGGACAGTTGGTTTAGGGAAAGGACGAATGCGTAAAAATCGTTGAAAAATAATTTGATGAATCACCTTAAAATCTGATCTCATGACAGTTACATGAAGTATAACCCCTTTACATGCTATTTAATCTATTAGGCTCATATTTAATAAAAAAATGATTTTTTTATTCAAACATGATTATTTTTCTTTATATATCACTTATCCATACAGAACATGTACTATTTTCAGGCTATGCAAAAAACTCATGAATTGTGTCTCGAGACCAAGTACACACCATATTACCCCTTCAAACACTGTGTAATAATTCAACACATAACATAAAATTCATATTCTTACACAAAAACCTGAAATCCACTCCGGACTTATTCGTACTTAAGGAGAACCCCAGAAATCCATTTATAGATTTATATTCATACTCTATTAATTCAAAAAACACATATATCCTAGAAAATTTTGTCAATTTTCTCAAAAAAATTTATCCATCATGTAGAGTCCCAAGAAGCACCAATTTAAATGGAAAAAGAAGAAAAAGGATGGAAATACTCGAATACAGGTAAAGAGATCTTATAAACATCCCAGTGTAGGACTTTCCATTCCCATGAAGTCATGTGTAAGAATAAAGTCTGGTAAAGTGGTGAGGCCATTACTCTGTTATTAATGAATCATAATATGATGATTCATGAGAATTTGATATGTTTTTCCAGAATAGTACAACCAACAGAATAGACATCTGATGAAAAACATTCATTTAAAAGTCAATGATCTCAACTAGCTACTCAAAAAAAGAATCTTTTGGATCTAACTCAATCTACTCTAAAAATTAAACATGATAGGTATCGAAGTGATATTTCCTGAGTTATGACATTTATAGAACATCATAAATTATTATCAAATGAGCCAAAAATACTAACTGATAAGTAATATTCCCATGCTGCACAATGATGTAAAGTGGTCCAATATATCTTGGAGAAATTTATTTCTATTTTACAAGATGAAAGTGAATCAATGAAAGAGAAAATTTTATGAAAATTGTTCACATATGGAAATATCCAAAGGATGAATCTGCTGATACACATAATATTTCAGCCAACCCTGTACTATAACCAAACAGTGAAATATATGTTGAATTCACAAAGTTCTCTCCGGAACCAAACTTAGTCCCACCAAAGAATCTTCACCCAAAACTTTCCAATAATGAGTTAATTTTCAAGTATGACCATTCAAATCCAAAAATAGATCTATTTCTATTGAAAACTAATAACAGTTGTCATAATAAAACAAAACCAGTCCCAGATGGTTATCCAAAGATCCACCAAAAAATACAAGTTACAAGCACATAGAATATCATCTAGAACATGAATTTCACAATCAATTTTACCTTCTGTATATTTATGGTACATTGTACTAAACCTGACATGAGTCCCTATTGCATCATGGAGACTCCTCCAGAACATTGAATTTAACCTTTTATCCTCATATCAAATTGTAACACCTTGTGTTTTTATGAGATATTTTTTATAATTAATTAATTTTCTTTTATTTCTTTCACTGCATGATAAACCATCTTATACTATGGTTATATGCAACAATGATTCAATATTTTACTATATGCAACACTGATTTGTCTTCCATTACATGAAACACTAGTTTTCTATGAGATATAATTTTATTATTTTAATTATTTAAGTGATATAGCTATACACTACATGTTGAAATTATCAATATGAATAGTAATAAATAATTTCTGAATATTATATATAATTTTTTTATATATATAAATTATGTTTATAACAATAATATATTTTTACTAAAGTATTTATATGTTTAAACACCTATTTTCTATAAATGACTTCTTTTTTTCTATATCTAAACAATAATAAAATTAAATCTACATAATTTTAGAAATATAATTTGATAAAATAAACATAAATATTGAATTTATAATTTTAAAATTATATTATTGTGATTTTTTTCATAAATATTTCATTTTTTATGAATTGTGGAAAATACTGAATTTTAATTGAAAACTTCTGTTCCATCTATATTATTTACTTTTTAAAATTATAATTTTTTTGGTTTTAAAGATTATATAGATTAATTTTATATAAATTAATCCAATTTATTTCGTTGGAACAAATTTCACATTGAAATTGGATATAAAAATATGACAAACTTTTATAAATTTTTGCTTTAAAACACGCTATCCCACATTTCTACTGGATTAGTTTTAAATTAGTTTCATCCAAATCTATGATAAAAATTTGGAAAAATAGATTCCATAGTTGAAAAAATAATAATTCCAATATTTAATATTATCAATTTGTTTTTAACCAGGAATATATGTGAAAATTATTAAAAATAATAAGAGTGACTAAGCGAAAAATTAGCTCAATAAATGACTAAACCATCATATTATGGCCCAAAATGGCTTATAAAATTGTTCAAATCAATTGGGTATTAATATTTGGACTATATACTACATTTTTTGGGTTTTCATATTATTTTAGCGATCATAATGGGAAACCCGTGGGTGGAATTTCATTCTAAAAAATTTACAAAAATGCCACTCATCCTCCACTATAAAAAGCTCTCAACCCTCCAACTTATTCACACCAATAATTACATTTGGATTAGAATTTTTTTCCTAAATATACTCAAATAGTCCCTACAATAATATTAGAATCATCCATTTTTGGAAATATCCATCCAAGGAAGCCCTTTGGTGTAAACCAATAGGAGTTACCCTAAGAAGAGGTAACATCCTTCCTCAAGATCCTTTATTTTATTTTCTTTACACACCCCATAAATTTTTTTTTATTCCATGGTATATAATAACCTCAGAATCTTAAATATACTATGTTTTTTCATATGGGTTTAACCTACACTTATATACACTTCCATCTAATAAGTAATAAACTTACCTTTCTTGTGTATAATAAATTACCACCTCATTAAATGATATTCTTTCTTTTTTACATTACCACCTATCATGGTTTGTTATCATGATTTAGAATATATTTTTATAAGTTTATATATGATATTTGTGGTCTATTTATACTTTTATAATTATTATATAAAACATAACTTCAATCATTCTATTTTGTGTTAATATGTGAACTTTGTTTGTGGACATGTGGACTACAAAATCCTCAAAGTGATGTGATTCATTCACAATTTACGTGGAATGTATTAAGGATGAGTTTAGTAAAATTATATTATATATATAAAATCTTAATTTTAATATTGTTATAATATATATTCATATATTCCATTTACTTTTTTTTCAAAATGACAATGAAATGGTAATAGTGTTCTTGTGTATGTGTGGCCTACCATCTTTGTGAACGATATATTCCATTTCATATTTATATTGTTTTAGATTATTATAATTATTTATATAGTGAATATATATATGATTTATATATTTATTTTTTACATTTTATAAATATTTAATTTACGATCTAAGTTAGTGGATTAAGAATAATAGGTTAAAACATGTTTGAAAGATAATGCATATAATACCTGAAGTGTAACATTTACATGGAATTAAAAAAAAAGTAAATACAGATTCATCATCAAATCATATATGTTGTTAGATATAATTGTATGGTTCCTTAATATTTTTATATTAATATTATATTTATTATTTAGTTGGTTTGTATGAGTACGTCAAGATTCAAGACATAAGGTAATGTTTTTCTAGTCTCATATTTATTTCCACGAGACTTCTAATTTATTCACTCTTAATTCCATTGTTGGGTTTATATATTGTCTGTGAATGTATTATATGATTATTATCAATAAATTTATGTGTATTTACATATACATTTTAAGATCAATCTTTTATGGGGGTTTTCTATTTAAATAATAAAAAATAATATGGCTATTTTCTGTATGTTTTCATTCTTTGAGACGCATGTTACATTTTACACATATATTATATTACTAGGTGTATATAATGTCATTTGACATGATTTATCGATAATATTATTCTTATAATGAAATTTAAAGCTTCATGTAATTTAATTTTCTTACATAGAGAGTATAATTCAATTTTACAAGATGGTAATCATTTATTGAAACAATCTCATAATTTATTGAGATTGTTTATGATTATGATAACATTTATGAAATATTGTGTTACATATATAAAGAAAACTCATGTATTTTCTTACACTGTGGTTATTCACGATATCTTCATTTATTGGTACCATTTTCACTCTCTTGGTTAGTGAATATAATTATGAAAATGTCATTAAGATAATAAAATCCCATTTATACATTAGGGTGGAAATTTATTTATTTTAAAAATAATGTTTCCAAAAATGATTCAAAATGTTATAGATATAATATATTATAAGAAAAAGGATTTAATAAATGATTGGAATTACTTCAAAGACATTTTAAAAGAAAAAGGTTTCTACATGTTTTTAAGATTATTTTCTATGTATTAAAAGAAAAAAAATTTCAAAATCTTATATATTTCAAAATTTTATTTTTCAAACAAGAAAGGATATTTTCTTCAAGAAATGTTTTTAAAAGAATTTTTATTAAATATTTTTTCAATAACATGACATCTATTTTTGTTAATAATATATTTAAAGGAAATGATCTAAAGGTTCCAATCATATTCTTTCTCTAAATAGTTTATGTATTGATGAAATGATGTTTATAAAACCCATTTCTCTTTTATGGGTGATATATTTATGAAAAAAATTCTTTTTCGAGGGGTTTTATGCTTTTAATACCTACTTATTTTTATGAGTTATTATTTGATGAAATTATTATGAAACCTATCTCTTTACCAAATGTAATAATATAAATACATGTTTATTACACCGATTATGATATGATTGTTTATGTTCTTGTGGAACATGTATGTATGATTTCATTATGAGATGCGTGAAACCTGTATCTGTATCCATTTAATTGGGAAATTATTTGTATCTCATGATATGGACATGGCTATAATGGAGAGTGAACTTAGTTAAGTAAAGGACTTTGTATGATAAGATGGTCTTGGGAATGAAATTTTACTACTAAGATAGTCATGGGAGTGAACCATGACTACCAACATGTTATGGGTAGTGAAACCAAACTACTAAGATGACCTTGGAAGTGAGACCTTGACTACCATCAAAATCATTTTATATTATTTTGTGTCTTTCAAAATTCTATGTATTATTCATATGTTATCCTTTCATGGATTTAGATCTTGACTTTATTTGGATAATTGTATTATGAAAATATAATATTATTCTATGATTCATGCTTATGATCTTTTTTATAATGGGTATGATCTTATATATAATGATAACATTATCATACCCTTATTCACATGTTTATGCTTACATATATCCTTTTTACCATTATTTAGAATCTTATCTCACTCAGTTTTATGTTCCATTACAATGGTTTTGATGATATGTATTATTTATGATGTTTCTAAGAAGGGAGATAGTCATGAAGAACCTTATGGGGGAAAATTTAGAAAAATTATGTACTAGGGTTGATGTTTCCTTGCTTCAGAAATCACCAAAATAATATGGTCTTTGGTTATTTTTAATGTATTAAGTATTCCTAAAAAATAAATCAATGTAAATGTTTGAGAAGTGAGGTTCAATATAGTTTTATTCATAGAATGTTCTTATTTAGCCATTGGGAACTAGGAAGAGAAAAACATTGTCAGAACTCCAAAAAATGTATCTGGATAAGTCTAAGGACAATGAAATTTATAAGAAAATATCATGGAATTTTGGCAAAGGATAGCGAAATTGGTTTCCTAGAATAAAATCCATATCTGGATACTAAAAGTGGATGTGGATTTCGTATAGATATACCTAGGGGTTTAAGAGACCAATTTATTTGTTGAGGTTGAAATTATAGTCAATTAATTAATAATTTGAAAATTAAATGAGATTTGAATGTGAAGATTGCAAAGATGGGTTGTGTTTCAAATATGATGTGTCAACAGTGGGATTAATATCCACATTGGGTAAAATAATTATTCTAAGAAGTGGGAGATCCATGAAAAATATTATTTGATTTTGGTTTGAATTTATGATTGAATTCTGAACAAGATTATGATCTATGAAAAATTATGATTATTTTGATTGGGAATTTTATGTTGGCCTAGTTTAAGTGTTTTGTTCACCTAAGAATTCATTGAGGGGTTTATATTTAAAAAATATGGCCAGCCAAATAATATGACCATCCACCAGCCTCAACCAAGAGATTATGTGGGAAAATGGGTTGACCACACCCAAGGGAGGATATCTAGGCCATCCTGCAAGTGTCATGAAAAACTATGTCCAAAACTACTCTTATTATGGTCCAATACTGAAAAATGATGTGGGAATAGAAGAATGATCGCAGAGCTGGTATGGGGCAGTATCAGCGGAGGGAGCGTAGAATTCTAGTGAATGGATGTTGGAATGAGTATTATAATGGAGGTGAAAGTTTTAGGCTCTTTAGATGTAGGAACAATTTTTGAAGCTCTAGAATGAACCAAAATAATCTGATATGATCATCTGATTATTCTGGACATTTGATTTCCCAATCATATCATCTATCCATTCTATTGTTTTTACTGGATATTTAACCATTTGAACATCTCATCAGTATTAGATACCATTCATGGTCAACTTCACCAGAAAGCCACGTAGAATTTTCTTTCATCGAGGTTCTCTAAACTCTGATATTTGAAGCTTAATCTAAATACTCACTTTATCATTTCATCATTCTAAAAATTCCATGATTATTGAAATCATCTATGTATTTTTTAGATAATGAATCGAATATCAAACCATAGATTTGCAGTGTGTGTAAAATGTGATATTCTGAAGATAGCGATGGTTTACGATATGTGTCTTACTAAAAGAGGGATCTTATGAAAAACCCAAATGTTTTTATCTGATTATACAGGAAACCTATATGAACATGGAACACTAGTGTTTCTTCATGAGGAATAATGTTTTATGAAATAATGGTTTTAATTCTTTTCTCTTATGCATATACCTACTAGTATTTTTGTGAACATGTTTGAGGATCCATGTTATAGTCTACACATACACTGCATCTCATGAATAAACTCTTGTGACCACTATGTTTATACCCATTTAGGTTTGTGCACATGAAGGGAATTATACATTGAGTGTCGTTCATGCAATACATGTTTGTGGTTTTTACAATGTGCGTGAAAACTAGACATTGTGTTTGGGGTGAGGTTTATCCGTGAAGGTTTTGATAGGGCCGCATAAATTGAGATTGATAGTATAGTTCACACACCATTGTTCATGTGTGTGTGTGAAGAGTAAATTGGAAAATTTACATGTTCATTCATGTGTGAAGACTAAATAATCATTGCATATAACATAAAATTAGGTAGACGTCGTAGTGTTTAAAATGTGTTAATGAGATGAGTTTCCATATTCATATGTGATTACATAATCACTCTAATAAACATGATCTAAGTTTGAGTTCTTTATAAAAGAATTAAATGTTGTAAATAAATGTACATGAAATAATGCTTTCATAATTTTAGAAGACCATGGATGTTTAAATTTTTTAATTAATATTTTTTTTTCGATATATGTAAGAAGGTAAGTGATTGCACATGAAATATAAACATTTCATGTATATGGTTATTAGTGATTTTTGAGAATAAATTTGGGATAATTAGATTATGCATGATTCATAAGATTCTTGAATCTAATTTTTCAGTGTTTAGGGAGGCCAGGTCTTCATCAAAAGAAGTAATTTCCCAATTGTTATTTTACAAAGGCAGATAACCACTAACAGGTGATCAACTTTTATTAAGAAATAAAATTACTTGTGAAAATATTATTGAATTATACAAAGGACTGTTTTATCCAACAAGATCTTCGAGGAAGATTATAATATTATCATACTAGTGGATAAAATCTTGTGTGAATAAAGATGCTGATGACTTCAATGGGATTCTAATGTATTGGATGTCTCAAGTGGGACTCTGGAGTAGGTTTGTGGGATGATGGTAACACTATGGGTTCAAGTATAAGGATCCTCCTTTGGGACTCAAGAGTCACTTTTGTAGGTGGAAACATGTGTTCTCTTGTGGAAATCTAGATCAAAACATTGTGGGAATCAATGTTTAAAGGAATTGGCCTTTCCATATTTTAATCATCTATATATAGTAAAAAATTTGTATCTAGGGTTGATAACCGGTTATGAAAATGGCATAGGTATTGTAACTAACCATATAAATAAATATTTTTGCTGTGTCTTTATTTAAATTTTAAATTTCATAAAGGATCCACTCATCCTACCAGGTGAAAATTGTTTGAAGGGGTTTATTAAAAGAACGGAATTTAGTAAAATAATTTCCAAATAAATCACCCATGTTAGTGTGACTAAGAGATACATTAGAAACATTAGTTATTATCCAAGTGATAAGCCTCCTCTAATAAGATCTACTATACATACCCAGTTGTTTTTATCAGAAACATATGAATTTAAAATCTGATTTTGATAAAAATTCTAACTCTTCTCATAATGTAATAAATTCTTAAAATTCAGTCAGGAATCATAAACTCTAGAAGCAAAAAATATAAAAGAAGTTGAAGAGTAGTTTAAAGATAAATGAAAATCAACTAGTAACTGAAGGCACATAGAGTGAATTTTTTTTTTGTGAAATTAGTTGGTTTTAATTCTAATGAATCAATTTAATGATTTGATGATTAGACGATAAATTTTGAAGTCTAAAAGAATATACAGAAATGTCCCCATAAAGTGGTCTCATATATAATCAAATCTATCAATGTAATTTGAGTTGAAAAATTACATCAAGATGAAGTGTCTAATACTATGGATAAAGATTGATCAAAGGGTTGGAATGGCCAACACCATCACCAATCTTGTTATAGAAAATGATGAAACAATATTTGTTTTCAATGAAAGATATTCTAGAGCTATTGGAGAATTTGAAATTAATATTTGTAAGAAATATATGTTTCAATTGTTTCTACAGAAGTAATTCATGAACATAAAGAATATTATACTACATCAATGAATGTTAAAGAGGCTCAACTGAATGATAAAGTTTAAATAAATTTTGAGGATGAAATTTTGTTACTATAGAATAATCAAATTTGCGAATAAAAGATTTAGAAAATTAATATTTAGTGGGAATAAATTATTAAATCCATTGATGTTGTGAATATTTCTCTCAACATAATGTATCTTGATCTAGAAGTGAAATTGAGAAATATAGAAAAGGTACAATCTGAGACTTCCAAAGATGTTGAAGATATTATCTTTGAAAAGTTTTTATATGGTAAGTGTTCTATTTTGAAAAAGACTCAATTTAATATAAATAAGTTCATGAGATTAAATTATTATAAATATACTATAGAATCCTTAAAGAAGGTAATCCTGATAAATATATGTGTACTAATGTTTTTTTGATGACATGGGTAGGTTCAACATTTGAATCTGAAAAAACATGGACATACAAAATATTCAATAATCCAAAATATCTTGAAAGATAAATCTTAATAAATATCGAAATTCTTTTTACCCAAATAAGGCACAAAAGAAGTAATGTGATACTCATAACCAGTAAAATTTCATGGATAGTGAGTACTTGTCAAAGAAAATTTCATGATTTGTGGGATACTATTGGTGTTGTTAGATGTTTGGGCATCAGGAAATTAAATGGTGGCCCAATATGTTATGGTTTTAAAATTTACAAATTCTTACATTTAGGGGGAGAATAACTGAATAAAATATAAAAACTGAACAATAAAAGAGTTATTAATAGAAAGAGAATCAATTTATTAGAACAAATAGGATTACTTAGATAGTTTCTTTGATAATTATAATATATGTGGTCATTGTTATGAAGAGTTTGGGTATATACCAATCATGAACAAGTAAACTGTTAGTGAAAATAGAAAACCACAAAAGAAAGTGAATCAGGTAAGAGATGAAAATAATATGATAGCATTGAGATGTGAACAAAATACAAAGGATGATACACAAACAACTCCCAAGAGGTTTGTGAGGAATGATGTGAATAGTGTGTTACCAAATAAAAGATTTTTTTATAATGGTAGAAAAGGTCACACCATAGACCAAAATAATTTGGCCATGAACATTATGACTAATAGAATAATGATGGAATTAAATAACCATAATTCATAGAAAGAGAATCAAGTTATGAAGAAAAAATTTGGTTACATTGAATGTTTATTTGATTATTACAATAGAAGTGGCCATTGTTATGATGAGTGCAAGAAAGTACAAATCATTCACAAGTAAACTGTTAGTAAAAATAGCAAACCATAAAATAATGTGAATTAGGTAAGAGATGAAGATAATATCTTATCCTTGTGTTGTGCATAAAACAACAAGGTTTTTAAACAAACAACTCCCAATGGGTTTGTGAAGAATTATTTGAATAGTGTGTCACCAAATAAAATATTCTCCTATTATGGTTGGAAAGGTCACATCATAAGGCACTTTACATTTTCCATGAACATTCTTACTAATAGAAACATGATGGAATTAAAGAGAGAATCATTGCATAAGAGAAATGACAATATTTTTTTAGTGAAGGACATCTCAAATGAATAATTTAAAATATTCCAAAATAGAAAACATTTGGAATTGTAATGTTTTGTGTGATAGGTGAAATAGGTCTAAACATTACAGAAAAATTATTTTATATTGAAATCTAATCCAGCAATTTTTTTGAAGAATAATGGGAAAGAATATATGACTTATACTGTTGGAAATAAGAATCTACACACAAAGTGAAGACTGCGCATGTTCTAAAAGAATGTTGGATCATATGGCTATAAAAGTATGAAAACAAGAATGAATTTTTTAGTAACTGTGAAGAAGATTATGTCTTCCAATAAGATGGTTCAGTTAAGAAAAAACTCTTAACCCTATATCTCTATCTAAATAGCATTGAAGAACCACATTACTCTAATATATATTGTTACTGTTTTTCACATATGGAATTGAAGGTAAAGAATATATTCAGGGGGATACATGAATTTGTAAAATATGTGAAGATATTTCAACTAGAAATATTTCCATCATGTAAGACTACTAGAATCATGTTATCTCAATTCAACGTATCAAAAAATCTTGTAAGATACTAGTAATTTTCTCTTGAATAAATTTATTCTTGATAAAAAATAATTGAGTGCATATCTTGAAGGGGATCACCGAATATAAATCACCGCATATTTATATATAAGTTTATATCATAAAAATTTTATACGTTATGTTTACGCATGAATCTAATAATTATAAAATCTAAATATATGTAAATATAATATTGTATTCATCTAGGTAGGTTGGTTATATACTACAATTTTCATAATAAAAATTCATCAATTTTAATAATGTTAGTGATTTATTACATGATTAAAAAAGTTAAAGGTAATTTTAAATGTTAAATACATTCTTTAAAATGAATTTTTCTACTATATTTGGTGAGATTTATGCAGGGGATTAGTAAAAATTTTATTGAGTAATACCTAAAGCAATTCCGGGATTTGTATCACATGCTGGATGTTTAAGGAAAAAATTAATGTATAATTTGATCACTCTTTTTTCCCTATAGAAAATTGATCACATAGACTTATATTTGATTTATTTTATCTCTTTTCTATGTTACTGGGGATTCCCTTATTCTTAGATGTAAATCATACAATAAGATTTATATTGGAAGAGGATATTCTTAGAACATGAATATTGGAATGGTTAATTCCTTCCCATTATTATATCTTTGGATTTATTTATTATAAGTGGGAAAGCTATCATTGAATTTTAACATTAAATTGGTTTTCATAACAAATAAAAAGGGGTATATTGAATATAGTAAATTATTTTTTAGGTTGAAATTGTTGTGAATTAATTATGAATTTAAAAATACAATGTGTTTTGAATAAGAGAATAGTAGAGAAAGTTTTTATTCCAAATAACTTTTGTCATCAGTGTGGTGACATGACCCACTGTTTACAATAATTATTTGAATAGGAGTTACATCCACGAAAAATATTATTTGAGAATGGTTTGAAATTATGAATTAATCACAAAAAGAAGATCCATGAAAAATGATGTTTATTTTTCGTGATGATTTTCAGTTGGCCTAGTATAAGGTTTCTATTCAGACAAATATTATATAGGGGTTTATATTTAAAATTTATGGAAACCCTATTATGTTGGCTAGACATTATCCTCAAATGAGATATTAGGTGGGATAATGGGTTAACCTCACCCAAGGGAGGAAACAAATGGCATCCTATAGGAGGAATAATGGACCATGGTCAAGACTATTCTTATTATGGTAAAACTTCTTGCCTTGAGGTGGGAGAAGATGCACTCCCTCAGAACTTGTATTCGGTGGTACCGATGAAGGGAGATGATAATTATAGTGAACGTATATCGAGCTGAGTATTATAAGGGAGGAAACAATTATAGTAAATTTTGATGTGAGAAGAGTTATTGTATATCTATAATGAACCAATGATGTCTAATCTTCTCATATGGTTATTCTACCCATCCGATCACTGGATCTTAACATCTAGATGTTTGATTGTTTGTGTGGGCTCTGCGACCATTCTCTCATCTTAGCGGCATAAAATCCAATTCAATCTTGTCTTCTTTATCAATCCACCATGAATATTTTTTCACTAAGGTTCTCTATGCTATTCCGACTGAAGCTCAATCTGAAGCCTCCCTTAATACTTTCATCATTCTAAAATTTCTTTCTTGATCAAAATCATATATAAATTTTTTTTCATGATTAATATAATATCAAATCATATATTTTCAGTGTGTGAAAAATTAGGTAATCTAATGACGGTGATGGGTTACAGTATCTAAATTATTCACAATGAGATCTTAAAAAACAAGTGTCTCTGTGATTCTATAAGAAACTGTGATGATGTTCATTTCCTACAAATACCACATGAGGATCTCGATTCAGTTTCTATTGATTTTGAGATAATCCATTTCGAGTGAATTTGAGATTATGTGAATTGTTATGGTTTGAAAAGGATTCCATATGCATAATTTTCATGAATAAGTGGATGTAACTCTACGAGAAACCTATATGTTTCTAGAAAACTAGTGATACTTCATAAATAATAGTGTTTAATAAATAATCCTAGATAAAACTTTTTTCTTTTTCACATATGTACTTTTATTTTCCCAAAAAAGTTTAAAGAACCATGATATAGTGTAAAATCGCACAGTATATCATGACAAAACTCTTGCATGCACCATGTTTATACCCATTCTAGTTTGTGCATAAGAAGAGTATTATATAATGAGTTTCATTCATTTTATTCATGTATATGTTTTGTACGATGTGTGTGAATACTAAATTGTGTGTTTTCATGAAGTAATGTGTGAAAAGGTTTTGATAAGGAACCATAAATTTAGAAAGACAATATAGATCAAACACCATTATTCATGTGTGTGTGTGATTATTAAATTACATAGTGTAGATGTTGATGTATTTTTGAAGATAAAGTAAGAAGTACATGTAACACAAAATTAAATGAAAAATATGGTGGATAAAATGTGTAGAAGAGATGAGATTCAACAAGCATATGTGATTTCATAATCACTCATGGAAACTTAAAGGAAGATCCTGTTTCTTATAAAATAACTTCATGTTTTACGTGAAATTACATGAAACAATTCATGAAATATTTGAGAAGAATATGCATGTAACAATTTAAGAAAGAATAATTTGTTCTATAAATGAAAGAATAAAATTGATTTCCCATGCAATATAAACATTTCACATATATGGTTATCAGTTATTTTTGAGACTGAAGCCCAGACAGTTTGACTATCAGTGATTCTAAAAATTTTTGTATAATGGTTTTCAGTGTTTAGTGAGGTTGGGTCTTGAGTAGAAAAAGGATTTTCTTGAGCCATGTTGTATAGAAGTAGTTGTCCATTTAAAAGTGATCCAAATTTATTAGGAAATAATATCACCAATGAAAAATGAATGGAATTGTATATTATCCAGTTTGATCAAAAAATATCATGGAGCATGATTATAAGATCATCCTATATGCGGTTCAAATATTCTATGACTCAATATTGTGAATTCATCAGTGGGATTATGAATGAGTGGAAGTCTCTTATGGGACTCTACAGTAGGCTGTTGGGATACTCGTAACACCGTGGGTTGCAATACAATTATTCTCATGTGGGAGTCAAGAGTCACTTGTCTAGGTGGAATCAAGTGTTATCTAGTTTTAATATTGATAAGAACATTGGTGGAATCAATGATGAAGGGAATGGGAATTTCCCTACTGTAACCAACTATATATAGTGAAAATCTAGATCTAGGGGTGAGAAACAATTACAACATTGATTTTTGACTTTTCACCAAACCATATTAAAAATAATATGTGATGTGTTTTCATTTATATTCTTTATTGAATATAGGATCCCTCATCCAAAAATGTGATAATGGTTTTAAGGGGTTTCATAAAATAAAATAATTTAGTAAAAAAAAGTTACACCCGATTCACCCCGCTCTCAGTGTGACTACCTGATCCATTAGACACTTCATGGGTAGAAACTACGAAAAGGTGGATCAACTTGAATCGAGCATAACCGAGTACAAGACATTGGACCTTGAGGCACACCTAGTTTGAAAGTCATAAGTAATATGAATTCCATATATCCACACAATTAACAAAACATAATGATGGATTTAAATAGTATTTGGCTATTCATAACCTAGGGAAAACTTCAGGGGTCATTAGTTAAAGAAGTTTTCATAATTTAGACATCCTATAAGTGGAAATCAAAATGAGAAAATAGGGAACAAAATTATGTTGAGTCATTCTTGAGGAACCATCACCCTTCTTTCTGTGGGTCTTCTGAACCACTTGTTTTTGGAAGATAGAGCAGTATAGCTGAATAATATATTCTCCGTTCTCCTGTATTCAGAAAATTAGAATGTCATTTTTATTGTATATCGATTTGAAGTTGAAGAAGACCAATGGTTTACTCTAATCATAAATATGAGGCAACAGGATGAAATTGAATACATGGATTAGGATAATTTCAAGAACATATTTCTTATTACATAATATACCAGGATCCTTCATAAAAAGACAGAGACATAGTTACTTGAGTTAAATCAATCTTATTATGAATTTTTAGATACATACAAGGCTAATTTCACAAGACTTGTAAGGTACACTTCTGGTATTACAATCTAACCATAAAGTAAGGTTTACTGAAACATTATTTAATTAATGAAAATCACTTGAAGGTTTTTGTACATAAGATAATATAATACCTATGGATGGAGTGTTCATTTTTCAACTGTGCTTAAAATGGAGGCTGAAGTTACATATAAATCTCAAGTCATTGAAAAAAAGAAAGAGTTCAAATGGAAATCCAAAAACCATGATGAGTATAAGATGATATTTTTTTATGATATAAGTGTGGAAAGAAGCATGATGGAAATTTAATTATGGGGTCTAATAAATTTTTGATGGTTAGAAAGTAAATTCATTAGGGATTTGATTTCTAATGTGATGGAAAGAAGTCCTCCAAAATTGGAATTTGGAGATAAATATCCCCTGAATGAACCTCTCATACTTCAGTATCAAAAGTGTAAGGAGAATGTGAATTATGGTAACCAGTGCCAAAACATGAGGTTTTGTGATGATGATTGATGTTAAAAAACTCTTAAACTGAGGGATAAGGAGAAATCCAATTCAATCAATGTTTCTTACTGGGAATGCAGTAACGACATGGATAAAGGTAAAATTATCATAAAATATATAACATGTACTATCTTATTTGATTTTGGATTTTCCCACTTGGTAATTTATAATGAATTTTATAAGGGTATTATGATTCCACCCAAATGATTAGATGTTCAATTCTAAGTTCAAACCCCTAATGTCATGATGATTGTATATCAATTATATGATTCTTCAATGTTCGATGTCTATTGGAATTTGATTACTAAAAGTCATTTTATTCTTACTTTGGTTGAATATGATGTCATATTAGGCATGAAATAAATTTATCTTAAAAAATAACACATTAATTTTTGATGAAGAGGAGTGACATTTGATATTCCAATCTAACCAATGATCATCAATCAATGCGATGATAAGATTGACCTTTTATTTGTGATTACATCCATATGGGTCTGAATTCCAATTAATAATGGATTTTTATCTCAAATAGTTGGTGATAAAATCAATATATATGATGTGAAAATTCTTCAGGACATTGTGGAAATATTTTAGAAGAGTTTCCTAGCCTTCCAAAAAAAATTGATGTTGAGTTCTTGGTAGAGATCATACCTGGTTCCACCCAAATTCAAATAATCCCTATAGAATAGACCCGATTGAGTTTCTGGAACTAATGAAAAACTCCAAGAAAACAAGGAGACGAGATTCAATAAGACAAGTTTTTTACCTTGGTGTGCACCTATTCTATTTTTGAAAAATAAATTTTTATCAATGAGACTCTATAGTTATTATTGGTAGTTAAAAAAGATCATGATCAAGAACAAGTGTCCTCTTCTTTGCACATCTGGATTTTTGGATCAATTGTGCAGAGATCAATACTTTTCAAAGATTTAATTTCTTTCTAGATATCATCATTCAAGTCTCAATAAAGAGGATATATCCTAGACATAATTCCATACAATGTATAGACACTATGAATATATAGTGATATATTTCGGTCTTTCAGGAGTCCGTGCTATCTTCCTGGATATTATGAATTGAGTGTTTAGAGATTACCTCGATCAGTTGATTTTAGTATTTATAAATGATACTGTTATCTATTCAAAGAGATGGTAAGATAATTTAGATCACTTGATAATTATACAAATGACCATAATAAAAGAGAAATTTTATTTAAAATAGAAAAAATGTAAATTTTAGCTACAAAAGGTTTCAGTTTTGGGTCACATAATCTTAAGAGATGTTATTATAGTAGATCCATAAAATCAAAAGGCTATTAAATGTTGTCCTAGACCAACCATGATTAAGAAGATCGAAATTTTACTTCATTTAGTTGGATATTCACTATAGTTTGGGGATAATTTATCCTAACCATGTAATCCTTTGACCAAGTTAACTCGTAAGGATACTTTGTTCCTCTGTATAGATGAATGTGAGGAAAATTTCATGGAACTAAAGAGAATGTTAGTTAGAACATCTTTGAATATATTAACCTAGAGTATAGAATGGTTTTTAATATATAGTGATGAATTCATGAAGGGATTGGGATGTTTCATTATATAAAATAACACAATTATAGCCTATGGACATGATAGTTGAAGGTTCATGAGAAAAATTACCCAAATGAAGATATATAGTGATTTACAGTAATTTTTGTGTTAATGATTTAGAGTAATTATATTTATGGATAATAGTGTGATATATATATACCAATCATAAAATAATTAAATTTATATTCATTAATAAAGAGACGAACATGTACCAAAGAAGATGGTTTGAGCGGATAAATAATTATGATAACCTAATACATTACCACGTTTGGAAAGCAAACAAGGTGAATGATTCTTTGAGTTAAATGGAACATGAAATCTTATTCATGAGGAGGATTATAATAGATATAATATTATTGGATTTAAAAAGTATTAATATGGAAATATTGAAGGGGAAAATTCATATGTTGATCAATTAAATGTTCAACCCTCTATCCTAGTGAAGATTGAAGAGGCCCAAAAGAAGAAGTAGAGCAGAAAAAGTAGGTTAGAAAAGTTCTATAGTTTATCCTTAATCATGGTGAAATTATATGGTTCTGAAATCATATTTGTGTTCCTTACATACCAGATTTCAAGAATGAGATATTATTGTAAGCTCCTAGTATACATTCTCTATTCATTCTGTAAGTACGATGATTTACAAAGACTTGTAATAACACTTCTGGTGGGATAGAATGCTGAAGGTTATCATAGAGTTTGAATCTTGGTGATTGTTATTCATAAAAGTTAAGGATAAAAGAAAAAAGTAAATGGTGATGTTTCATCGATTACCCACACCAGAATTGAAATGAGAGAAAACAATTTTAGATTTTTCCATTAGACTCCACAAAACCTATAAAGGATTTAATATTATATAGATGGTAGTCAGTTGCCTTAGTAAGTCAGTACAATTCATTTATATCAGATAAGACTTATATATTTGGATTTGATTATAATGATATATATTAAGTAAGTGGTAATGTTGCATGGAGTACCATATTATATTGTATTTGATTGAGATTTGAGATTTACATCAATGGTCTAGAAAACCATTCAGTAAGAACATGATTCGAAATTTAGATTTAGGACTTATTATCATCCTCAGACATATAGTTAGTCTGAAATAGCAATTCAAAACCCGTAGGATCTATTGAGTTATTTTTCATTATATTCCAATGATGTTTGGGATCAACACCTTCCCCAAGTTGAGTTTTTTTACAACAATAGATTTCACTCAAAAATTCAAATGGATTCTGATGAACGTATTTTCAAGAAGAAATAGAGATCTACAACATTATATAAAAAGGTGGGAGAAATAAAGTGATTGAGACATTAGATAGATGCAGAAATGGTAGAGAATGTTATAGCTATTCAAAAAAATATCAAGGAGGATCAAATTTGGAAGAAACATTATACTGATAACTGATGACATGATCTACAATGTGATGTTTTCAATAAGGTTTTTCAATGAATATCTCCTAAGAATAAGGTTATGATATTTATAGGGAAAGGGAAAATATACCCTAGTTATATCATTCTGTTCGAGATTATTGATTGTATTGGGACTATACCATATCACATGGATCATCTTTATAATCTCTATCAAGTCCATGATGTGTTCCATGTATCTCCCCTAAGGACGTACATACATGACCCTTCACATGTTTTTAAGTCATAGGTCATACCGTTGGAGAAGGATCATTCTTATGAAGAAAAACCAGTTGAAATTATGGAATTTAAAAAAAAGGTTCTATGAAATATGACCACTCATATGGTCAATGTTTTGTAGAGAAATCACCCCTTATAGGAATCAACGAGGGAACATGATGATATAATGAGGAAGAATTGTCCTTATTTTCTTGTATTATGAAGATGAATTTTAAGCCCCAAATTCATTTTAATGGGGGTATAATGTTATAACCAATGTTTTTTTGTACCTTTTTTCGAATAAATTAATTTTCGTTGATGTATTTAATTGTGAACTACACCATGATAATATTTCATTATATGCTATAATGATTTAATTTTTCGATACATGCAACACTGATATGGATTGCGTTACTCGCAATACTGAGTTTATATGACACATCATTTTTTATTATAATTATTTAACTTTGATAGTTATAAACTATCAATTAAAATTAGTAAAATAAATACTAATAAATAATTCATAAATATTATTTATAATTTTTAATATAAATAAAACATATTGATAATACGCCATACTATTTTAGTAAAGACTATATATTTGAAATTCCTATTTTCGTAAGAGAACTACTTTCATGTAATTTTTTAAAATATAATAAAATTAATTATATAATCTTTTAGAAAATTAACTTTGATAAATTAAACATAATGTTTCTTTTCATAATGAGAAAATTTGTTTCTTGTGAATTTTTAGTATTTTTTTGAAAATGTAATTTTGGGATGAAAGGTGATAAATATTGAATTTTAATTGAAAACTAAATTTTTTCCGAATTTATTAATATTTTAAAATTATAACTTCAAATTTATTTAATTTTTAATTATTTTAATTATAAATCAATCAATCAATTTTTTTTTCAATCGAACAAATTTTATATTAAAATTGGATATAAAAGCATTCTAAATGTTTAAACACTTTTTCTTTAAAAAACACACAACCATGACATGTTTCCAGGATAAATTTTAAATTAATTTATACATATTAGGTGACTATAATTTTGAAAATTAGATTAAATATTAGTAATTAGAATAATTTAGAATTTATTATATGGTAAACATATTTTTTTGAAAAAAAATATTAGTGAAAGTATCATCGATATGTTATGTAAAATTATATGATATATATGAAATAATAATTCAAATGGAATGATAATATAGATACAAATATGTCATTTATTTTGTTTATTAAAAATGATAATTATGTGGAAATAAAGGTCATTCATACGTATGGGCTACAATCTCTATTAATGATGCATTCAATTTAATATTTCTATAGTTTATTGATTATTATAAATATTTATATGTAGAATTTATATATATATATATATATATATGATATTATTATAATTATTTAAATTATTTAAATAATTAAGTAATGATATATGTTAATGGATGAATAATAATAAGTCAAAACTTGTATGAAATACAAGTCAGATGATACCTGAACCATAACATTAACATGGAATTGTTGATAAATGAGTAATATAAAGTCAAAATAAAATCATATATAATATTAGATATAATAATATGGTATTTTAATATTATTATAATAAACAAATAATTTGTTTTATAGTAGGTTTTTATGCATATGATGAGAGTCAAGACATAATGTAAGTGTAAACTAGTCTCACAATTAATTCCCTAAGACTTATACATTAATCCCCATAAATTATTTTGTGTAGTGTATATACAAACCATGAATGTATTCTAAAATTATATCCCTTAAATTTATTTTTATTTACATACCCATTTTAGGATCTATATTTCACTGGGTTTTATCATTAGAATGTTACCAAATCAGTATGATAGTCTGTGTCTCAATTTTCCTTATTTGAGACAGATGTTTTATTATACCCCTATATTATTTTATATTTTGTATATACTACCACTTGACAAGTTATATAAGGAATATAATTATTTTCATTATAGTTTAAGAATAACTTAGTTTCATTTTCTTAAATGTGGATTATGATTCAATGTTATAAAGTAATATGTGTTTATTGAAATAATCTCATCATTTATCATGATTGTTTATGATTATGCTTCTATTGATATAATATTATGATCTATATCTCATGAACTATCATGAATTTTATTAAATTTGGTAATTCATGATATCTTCACGTATCAGTAAAATTTTTACACTCTTGTACACTTAAGATAACTAATAAAATCATTTTAATAAAATCCAATCGCATTTCAATTTTCTATTGCAAATCTGTTTATTTCAAAAACCATGTTTTAAAAAATGTTTTTCAAAAATGTTTTTAAAATGAAATTTAAAGCTCATTTTCAAGTAAAATGAATTTAAATATTTAGAAAAAATTCAAATATATTATCAAATAAAAATGTTTTCAACATGTTCTCATGCATCAACTAAATGTTTTCATAAAAAAGGTTTTCAAAAGTCATTATGTATTAAAAATTATTTTTGAAAGGGGCAATGATATTTTCCTCAATAAATATTTTTAAAGGATATTTAAAAATTATTTTCCATATAAGATGAAATATATTGGTTTTAATAATTATTTTTTGGGAAATGATTCAAATGTTCCATTCATATTCATTCTATGAATGGTTTATGTATTAATGGAAAGATGTTTATGAAACATGTTTTCCTTTCACAAGTTATAGGCTTATGAAACCCAATCCTCTTCAAGGGGTTTTATTCTTTTTAAAGATACTAATTTTCATGGGTTATTCTTTGATGAATTTATTATGATACCTTCTTATTTTCTATATTTAATGAAATGATTACTTTTTTATAACACCCATTTCATTTCATGGGTTATGATATTACTATTTTGGTTATTTTGGAATATATGTGCAAGATATCTTAATGAGGTAGTTGGGGCCTATATATCCTTTTAATAAATTAGGAAAATATTTATATCTCATGAGATAGACATGAATGGAATGAGGAGTGAACTCAGTTCAGTAGAGGATTTTTTCCACCAATATGGTCTTGGGATTAAACTGTGACTACTATAATGGAAATGGGAGTGAACCATGAAAAAAAGATGGTATGGGTTGTGAACCCATACTACTAATATGGCCTTGATAGTGGTTCCATGGATACTATCGAAATCATTTTATATTCTTATGGGTCTTCCACAATTCTATGTTGTATTCCTAGGTTATTATATCATGGACTATGCTCTTGATCCCCTTATAATTAGTGTCTTATGAACTACCAATATTATGCCATGATTCAATATTATAATTTTTTTTAGGCAAGGTATGATCTTTAATTGTCATGATCATATATAATACCCTTATGCTCATGTTTTTGCTTACATATATCCTTTCTTTACCCTTAATAAGCATTTGAGATCACCCTATTTTTGTTTCCTTTCACCATGTTATGATGTTATGTATTAAGTATGATGTTTCTGTGAATGGTGGTAATCATGAAGAACCTAGTGTGAGATAATTTGTCTCACATATGTACCAGTGTTTATATTTCCATGTACTCAAAGGCAATAGAACTAATATGGTCTTTGGGAATCTATTTTTGTAATACATTATGTATTTTAAAAAATTGATGCAATGTTATTGTTGGAAATTTGGGGTTTTATATAGAAACAATAGTAGAAGGAACACCATGTAACCTCATAATCTCATATATATATAGCTTAACCAGATCTTAGAATTTTTCTATGTCCCTAATTACAATGAAGTGAGCTATCACTATCAACCAACAAAACTCCACCCAAATAGAATTCCTCCCTTAGGGAGTATAGTAATACAAAAACAGATTCTATGGATAACCCATCCTATTTCCAAACCATCATTAGAAGATGCTGAAGGAAACAATAAGGTTTCAAATTCCATTCTATTATCTATTGTTATGTGTAACAATTGGTTAAAAAATAAACAATTCCATGCATCATACCTTACCACAAAAATAATTGTTTAATGTCATAATACATATATGTAGTGATCATAGTAATGACCTATGAAGTTCTATGATAACAAGAAAATAGATACCCTCAAAAAATATGTTATGATTGAACAATATCCAAAGGATATAACATCATATGATGGGAGAAAACAACAAAAAAAATTCTCTTAAACATATAGGGTTTTTCAAATTCCTCTAAAATCGTCATCCTTCCATTGTATATATAGAATATACTCATAGAGATATGGTGATAACTAAAAAATGGACAAAAATATATCTGTAATATCATTTTGATAACATAGATTCCATTGAGATAAAATATTCCTAAGGTTCTACTATTCCATTGATTCTAAAACAGCATGCGTTGAAAATTTCATGCTAAGAGCGTCTGCAATGAATTTACCTTTCCTTAGGGTATAAGTATTATTGAAGTCAAAAGTGTGGTGGTATAACACCCACCTCCTCAGACTATGATTCAAGTATCTATGATAAAATATATTTCTAAAAATCATATGATAATAAAATACTAAGAATCTTTCCCCAAAAATATAACATTTCTAACATATAAGCACATGTATAACCAAATAAATATCTAAATCTTGAGTTCGATAATTTTTCCTCATGCGATAAAATCTAATGACAGCTTCAAGACACCAACTGATTGTCCTACATGATCAGAAAAACCAGTCAAGTTGTATAAAGAACATAGAAATCCTCATTCCCTTTACTAAGAATAGATGATGTCAAAATGTGCACCTATTTTAGATGTCATTTAAAATCATCAAAATAATACTAATACTTGTCATCTTATATGAATTTATTCCCATTATTGTTAAGAGAAGTAATAGGTGGAACCAACCTTGATAAAAAATGAATAACTCTCAACAGTATCCAACAATTCCAACAAGTTCTGAATCTCAAATACATTCAATGGTTTATCCCCTGAAAAACAGCCTTTTCCTTCTCAGGATCAACTGACAAACCATGATAAAAATTTACGTGGCCCAAGAAAAATAAATTAATGGATCCAGAAAGTTCATTTTGAAATCCTTCAACACAAACATGATAGGTCAAGATTTCAAAAACCAAATTTAGATATTTTTCATGTTCACACTCTGATCTTGAAGAAACAAAAATATCATCCCTGAAAACGAACAAATAATGTTAGAGATACGAATTAAATATATTATTCATCAAATCCAACAAAATTCCAAGATCGTTTTTTAGAACAAACTACATAATAATATATTTGATATGACCATACCTCCTCCTAACACATTTCTTTGGTATATTAGACTCTGAAAACCTAAGCTGAGTAAAACCTAAGAAAAAATAAATTTTCAAAAACTAAAATTTCCTCTTTTACTAATTAATCAAATCATCAGCATTTTTAATATGATACTTCTTCTAAACTATTAACCTGTTCGACATTACATATTCTATACATAATCAGAGTAAACTATCTACCCTCTTTTAAAAAGAACTATGGATGCCTAAGGTGAAACAATATGGAGAACAAAAGCCTTCACCACCAAATTTTACATCTGAATCATGAGAACCTTCATCTCCACTTGTTCAATAAGATAAGAGGGTATCGATATTGACTGTATACCTAGAACTAGTTAACTCATGAACTCTACCTCCCTCTATAGATTAAGACTAAATATATCATAAGTGAAAAAATCAAAAAAAAATCCCCAAACAAGAGTGAGAAGATAAGAAAAGATAAATCATTGGGAAAAAATTATACAACATACAAAAAATAATGAGGTCTGTGTGGGATATTCATACACGAAAAGACCTTGGATCCCACTCACCTTAAAACACATGTGAGATCACATTAACCAAATATATGCGAAACACCGATTATAATAAGAAACATCATCATGATGAGTGATAGAACAATCTAGCCCCTTGATTAACTCAAACAGATCTAGTTGGAGAATAAAAAAAAATCCTAGACTAAAGTCACATCTGCTATCAATTCCACACATGAAGGAAACCGAAACACCTATTATTTTCACTTACTAATAGGTTTTGTTAACTTCATAATAATGTACATGAGCTTCATTGTATGATTAATCAAATATATGAATTGAATAGATATAAATGAGTGAGAATCACCATGATCAAATAACGAAACTGATATTTGAGATGAAATAAAGACAGTACCACTCATTGTTACTAGAGCTGCATATACTTATGCTAGAGAATTTTCTACTATGTGAAGGTGTTTCATACACGAGCCCTATTATTGGAGCAATATTATTAGAAGCATCAAACTACACCACAACAACCTATCGATCTTATGATCCCTATCTATATTGATTTGTATTCATAGATTGATAGAGACATTGTAGATGACCATAACATCCAAAACTATTAGATATATTTAGAGTTGAAGGATAAGAGTTCCATTTGTGTCTGAACATGTAACACTAATATCAAGTCATATGCATGACATTAGCTGTAACTACAGATTCCAAATAGTCCTGCTACCGATAACCACCTCTACCACTCCTGCGATAATTTGGCCACATCCTCATTTTCTCTATTGTTCCACTGAAACTGCCACTATATGGAATATAAGTTGAAGAATATCCATCCTTACCTACCATATTTAATTATTCCTTCAATTCCCTATCCACTATCTCGTCATCGGTGAAAATATTCATCATAAATACTCATGATATGATATCTGATCACAAACCCTATAAGTGCTTATGAGTTTTCTTCTTGTTATTCTATACAATATCTCCTGATAAAACCCATCTAAACAAACTGATTGGTGTACATTGACATAAAATGATCTCATTGTAGAAAATATTGGAACTCTAGAGAATTCAACATCATTTTTGACTCCATATAAATCTACTAGAATAAGAGAGTTTTGAGAAAATTCATATCAAATACCATGTGTCTATCTACATGTACCATGGAATCACACTAATGATGATGGGGAGCTTATGTATGAATGTTTCACAAATAATATTGATATTCAAAATTGTATTCAAGAAGAGGATGATATGATAAATCATGTTAATCCAGTTATCCACCTCTGCAGGATCATTCACAACATTAATCAATGGGGGATTCTCATGCAAGAACTCCCATGATTGATCTATTTCTCCTATATGTTCATGTTTTACATCAATAAATGTATTATGATACTTTGTTACATTTTGATCGACAACACAAACTAAAAATATGACATCCTTGATTATGTTTTAATCTATTAATGGATTCTGTTGTGGATTATAAGCTGAACCATCCTGAGGAATTCCTAGAACACGTATCTAGGGAATATTGATGCACTCCAAAATAGAATAAATGATCAAAAATAGAAAATTTTCAGTTTAAACTAGAAAAATGATAAGAAAAAATTGATATTATCATCCTCAACTAAAAACAGGATACATACGTCCCAACATCATAGTGTAACTTGAGACTCATCATGATAAGAGATGGCTAGAAATCACAACAATATACTTTTCAAGTATCGAGAAATCCTATATCAAGTCGATAAAACATTCCAAGAAAGGGACTAAAGGGGGAATACCCAATTATATACCAATTTTTAATTAAGTAATCAAAAAATCCACACAAATAGGTTCCCAACCTGATCCACCTCTGTAACACCCCGATATTTTATGAAAAATATTCTTTTTAATTTTATTGATGTCTTGTGTTGTACACTACACTAAAAGTAGATTTCACTACACGCATCCCAAACTTGGCTTGCATTACACTCAAGCTCACCCTTCCACGATAGCGTGTGTTGCACGCAATACCGAGTTTTGCTAAACAGTGATATGTTATATAACCTAGCTATTATGAATAGTAATACCCACTTTTTGAAAGTTTATAAATTTTATCTTTCAAAATGAACTTCATTTTTGGATTCAGAATATCGAAGTTATCCTAGGGTGAATTTTTGGTATTTTTCTGAAAACTTTTAATTTTTGATGAATAGTGAAAACACTAGGTTACTATTCAAAAACCGACTTTTTATTTAAATAATTAGTTAATTTATTTAAATTTATTTTAGGTCAAAATAGATACATACTACCTTTATATGTTTAAAGTAATTCATCAGAGTCATTTTATAATTTTTTTAGATATATAAAAATTTTATTGAACTTTTACCGTCTTTTACCCACCTCCTTGTAGAATTTTCAATTTCACATAAAACTTAATTTTACCACTTCTGTGAGTGGAATTTCGAAAATACGAGAGACACGGTTAATATCAAAGACTAAAATGAGGTTCAATGAGATAAAAATAATTTTTGTTGAATAGTAACTTTTTACTTTTTTTTACCATGGTTAAAAGTAAATAGGGTAATTAAGGGTAAAAATGATATTATTATTACCCTAACACGTGTCTTAATTCTATTGGATAAGTGTAATCGACCAAAAACAACCATAGGAATAAAAAATGACCATTTAGGCCCAATTGGATTAGATTAGAACATTTATTATTAATTTATTTAAAGAAGGGTTAAATTAGTTAAAATCAATGTTTAATAACTAAATAATTTTTAATATAGGGTTATACATACGATAAAATCGACTATAAATATTCATTAGAAAGATAAAAATATTTAATACACAATGGTAGTTTATTTATAATTTTTAGACATTATATAATTTAATTTATTTATGACACAATGATGATGGAGTAATTATTTTATTAATGAAATATTGACATAATTAATGTTATAAATACCAGAATAAATGTAATTTGAGACTTTTTTTGAATTACACTAATTTTATAGGTTAATATGACATGTTAGTATTGATTTAATTCACTTTTTTCGAACTAATAATTCTGTTATGATTTTCATAAAATTAAATTACCAAATAGTGTCAAAATTGACATAAAATAGTTTTTAAAAAAATTTATATTATTAATTGTTATTTTATTCCTAAAAATATAAGGTTCGGAAAAATGACTTAGATAAGGTTATATATATTAATAATAAACAACATGGGGTTCTTTTTGCTTTTTATAGTATATTAATAACCTTATAGTGTAAGAAAACAAGAAGACATGGTAAAAGAAAAATTATTTAACTTAAAGGTAAATCTAAATGATAAGGTTAAAATAGAAACCTAAACTTGTCTACAATATATTGGATGAGATTATTTAGACCAATAACCACCTTATCTTCGAAATAACTCAATTTGGAGCTATTAAAAACCGAATATGACTTTATAATAAAATAATATTTTTTGTTATTCCAAAGGTGCCCCTCTCCTCCCTTATAAATGGGCACCTCCTCCCTCTCTTCCTCAGACCACATTGAGCCTTCACGCTCGGCCGAACCATACCAATTTATATTCTACACTTCCATATAAACATCCTAGAGGTTCTAGTCTTCTTAAAATACCATCTTTAGTGCCCCAAGAGGAGGTTAAGAAGAGGCACTTTAAAGAAGAGGTAATGTCTGTTACCAATTATTTCAACTTTATTTCTTCTTCTACTTCTTCTTTAGTTGATTCATTATGAAATAGTAACATAAGTGTCACTCATATACTGATATGTTATTATTAGTATGAAACAACCCTATTTATCCCTCTATCCATCCTACTGAAAACGAAATCACTGCGCGTGAGTACGTACGGAATACCGTCTCCACGCCGTGGTGTAATTTGTTTTTGAGCACCACCTTACTTGGATGGGTATAATGGTGTAAATAGATAACTATATATGATTATTGTAAAGTGATATTTATTCTTAAATATTATACATACACTTCAATACAATTCCACTATAATGGGAATGATATTATCGCTTGTGCGTACGTACGGACTACCGTCTCCATGACATGATGAGATTCATTCTCCATGTTAACCATTCATTAATGATTATAATGTATATATAATATGTAATCATGAAATATATGAAATAAAAAAATACAGGATTTATGTATATATATATATATATATGTATTTCATCTACTTAATTCCCTTCAATTCAATAAGGAAACGAAAACAGCATTCATGCGTACGTACGGCCTACCATCTCCACAAACAGTGTCTTTCATTCCATTTATCGATCTATCATATATATATATGTATATTATGAATATATATTACATATAAATAATGTTTTAAATTCTGGAATTAAGTAAATCAGGTTATAAGTACTAATATCAAGAATAATAAGTCCAAACATGAACGATAAATAAAGCAATTTTACCCAAAACTCTACTTTAACATGGAACTTACAAAAGAACGGGTAATATAAAGTCATAAGTGAACCATATATGATATCATAACAATGAATATTATTCTGTAATAATTCAATGACAATATTTAAATCATTATACAGGAGGTTTGGATACGTACGAAGCATATCAGACCTAAGGTAAGGGATAAATTTTCAATCTCATTTTTTATTCGAGATTGCTTATACATAAGTATTTACTTGGGTTACGTTTATCATCCATGACCATGTTTTCTAAAAATGTTTTCATAAAATGTTTACTATTCTTCCATGTATGTTTCAAGTAATTTTTACCCTTTGTTGACTTTTTACCACATTTTATGGATGGAATCTTTCCTTTGGTTACCATATAAGGTACTTTTTGACTTTTCGGACAAAAGTACAAGGAGAATGTTATTTTTAACTTATACGTCGTGAACGGATTTTTACGGTTTTATAAAGCCTTATTTTCATGAATCTTCCTCCAAAATATTTCATGACTATTTTCAACAAAATATCTCTTATTTTAAAATTTCATGGCATTTTGTGAAAAGAAAATTATTTTGAAGAAGAAAGGATATTTTCCCCAATAATTCATTTCATGTGTTTTATCAAAACCATTTTCCATCTATGATGACATTATTTCATATGTGTATGTTTCAAGTATAATGTCTCTATGATTTACATGGTTTCACTTTTCTTATTATGAAATGATATCCATTTGTTTTATATGGATTATGTGATAATGGGATTATGTTTATGAAACCCATTTTATTCGTTGGGTAATTATGAATGATGTATGTTTATTTTGTGGCACAAGTAAGAATGATTTCATTATGAGATGGGTGGGACCTATATCTCCCTCCAATGCATTTGGTAAAGATTTATATCTCATGAGATAGACATGGATGGAACGATAAGTTAATCCGGTTTAGTGTTACAGGACTCAAATGAGGAGTGAACTCGATTCAGAAAGGGACTTTGTCCACTAAGATGGTCATGGAAGTAATGCCTTGGCTACTATGGAAATCATATCATGTACTTAATGGTTGCCACAATCACACGTTTTATTACCATGATATTTTATCATGATTAATGTTTCTTTATGATCTATTCCTTATGTACTGCCATGTTTTATGTAATTGCTCAATACTTTGATGTTTAAACATTATGTTCATGTTTTTAAGTTCAAATGTACATGATTCGTTTTATTTTATCCATGCTTACCCTTACTGAGCATTTGAGCTCACCCTTTATATGTTTTCTTTTCCCCAGGATATAAAGAAAGTTTTTAGGTAAGAAAACAAATGGGGAAGATCATTATGGGAGATGTTGAATATCTTCCACCACGATTAGAAGATTAGGTTCCGAGCTTCCAAAGACACTAAACTATTACGGTCCTTGTGTGTCTGTTTTTGTTATGTATTAAGTGTTCCACCAAAGTAATGTAATGTCCATGTACGTCATGCTTTGGGTCTCTACAGTTGGTATCAGAGGAAAGGTTTAGTCAACCTTTGGAAACTAGGATGTAATAATGTTAGTGATATCCCTAGAGATATTTCTAAGATATTTCTACGGATGTCCCTAAGGATAAGTATATGTATAACATATAGTCCTAGAACTATGATAACGATCTTAGAATTTAACCTGAGATGTTAGATATTTAGGGTACTCCCCCTTTACTATGTTATTTTCCCTAGCATGAATTTTGTCTCTCACATTATTATTTTTGGGTTTTAGAAAATGGCTGGAAACATGAAGATTCACGATAATGGTGGATATGACAGACAATGGAATGATATTCTTCATGAGAAACCAAATGAAATGGGATTTGGAATTCCAAACATCGTTATTATTCCTAATCAAAAATCTCATAATATGATCAATAATATAAACTTTGGTAAGTTTCCCGACTCAGATAATAAGAGAAAGATGGAGTTTCATGATAATCATAGAGGAAAGAAAGTTCAATTTCCCTCATGTAAATCATGTGGGAAGAGGCATCAGGGAGATTGATTCAAAGGAACTGAAAGATGATTTAGGTGTGGAAAAGGACACAAATCTAGTAAGTGCAAAAGAAAAGGTTTAGTTAACACCATGGACAAGGACAATGGTATTGCTACGACATCAACAATGATTAGATGTTTTAAATATGGAATGTATGGGCATTATGCAAACCAATGCCCTGAGGGAAAATCTCATGAAGAGAATCAGCATGGTCATATGAGTAGTCTTTATGTGGATGATGATAAAGAGACTATAAATGAAATATGAGATGAAAGAAATGATGAAGCTCAATCAGTGGTTTAAGAAGATATTGGAATGATTGTATGTTTATAAAGAATAATGTATGGTACTATGGAATAAAGAATCATCTAAGGATTGTTACATTATTGTTTTTCCTAAAGTATTTGAAAGTATATGTTGAATGGTACTGGTAAGCATGGAAGGTTATTCAAATATTTTTGGAAAGTAGATGATATGAGCATTATAAATGGATAAGAAGATAATGAGATGTTTGATTGTATTCATGAGCTCATGACTAATATAAGGACTAAGTGATATTATGTTTTGATAGATTTTTTGAGATTTTGGTATGTGGAAAGAGTTACCTTTTGACAGTATTCATGTTTTCACTAAGTTTCTATGGTAATTTATGTTTAAAGAGAAGATATTACTAAGGTATTCATGTGATTGGAATGCAACCAACAAGATATATCTTATGATATATGTAGGATAAATGCTTGTATTCACATTCTTGGTAGATAACCTTTCTAGTAATTGTTTTCTTTATACTATGAACTTGGACCGAAGTATTTTAGATAAGCCTAAAGATTGGAATGGATTATGTTGGACATAAGTTAGTATTGTTTATGGATAGAACTTTTTTCGATATTATTGATGGGATGTTATAGTAATGTAGTTTTAGAAAAAGGACAACCTGCAGGACGTGCGACAGCCCATCGCGTCGGACAAGGCTGTGGGAATCGAACCCACAACTGAAGTGTGACTGGCCTTTATCGCATACCAATGGCCTACAAGAAGTCCTTAGTTAGTATAAACTAGTTTTATTTTATTAAGCGGTATGATTTATGAATTATAAGTTCATTTTTGGAATCGTATATGAATAATCTCACTATAGATGGTCTTATGTGTTTTTTATAACTTTTTCTAACCTTTTGTTTGAGACAGATGGAATTACCCATAATTCTATCACATGATCTGCTAACACATCACGAATGAAAAATTCAACTTCATTTATTTAAGAGATGAAGTGGAAATTGTCCAAGGAACGACCAACGGTGAGACTGTACCAAAATCAAGAAAGTATTTCTTTTAATTCCAATTTCTTCAAATTTAGGGAAATGATATTGAAAACCAAAAATGTTACCCCAGTGCCCTTATATCCGATGAATCAGATGGTACCTTAGATCATCACAAATCTATGGCTTTGTGATTGCTGGCTTTTCCATAACCATGTTCTCTACCACTCTCCATTAGAACACGATGGTTAGATTTTTCTTCCATATCCATATTTTCACCTATGTGGAAACCCAGTGATTAGTTTATTTGGGTAACCGTTACGTTTCATACATTAATTTTTAAATATTGGTTTTTGTATTCTTTTTTACGATGTGGGATTCTATTAAAGAAACTTTAGAGTAGTAAACCATTTATAACCTCGACGAATTTCAAGGGAGAAATAAATTTTAAGGGGGATAGAATGTAACACCCCGATATTTTATGAAAAATATTCTTTCTAATTTTATTGATGTCTTGTGTTGTACGCTACACCAAAAAGTGTTTTCACTACATGCATCCCTGACTTGGCTTGCATTACATGCAAGTGCGACCTTCCACGATAGCGTGTGTTGTACGCAAGATCGAGTTTCGCTAAACAACAACATGTTATATAAACTAGCCATTATGAATACTAATACCCAATTTTTGAAATGTTATAAACTTTGTCTTTCAAAATGGACTTCATTTTTGGATTCAGAATATCAAAATTAGACTAGGGTGAATTTTTGATATTTTTCTGAAAAACATTCAATTTTTTATGAATAGTGAAAACACTAGGTTACTATTCAAAAACAGACTTTTTATTTAAATAGTTATTTATTTTATTTAAATTTATTTTAGGTCAAAATTGATACATAATACCTATATAAGTTCAAAGTAATTCATTGGAGTCATTTTATAATAATTTTAGATATAGAAAGATTTTATTGAACTTTTCGTCATCTTTTACCCACCTCCTAGGAGAATTTGCAAATTCACATAAAACATAATTTTACTACTTCTGTGAGTGTAATTTTGAAAATCCAAGAGACATAGTTAATATCAAGGACTAAAATTTGGTTCAATGATATAAAAATAATTTTTGGTGAATAGTAACTTTTTACTTTTTTTTACCACTGTTAAAAGTAAATAGGGTAATTAAGGGTACAAATGATATTATTATTACCATAACACATGTCCTATGTAACACCCCGAAATTTTATGAAAAATATTCTTTTTAATTTTATTAATGTCTTGTGTTGTACGCTACACCAAAAGAAGCTTTCACAACACACATCCTTGACTTGCCTTCCATTACACGCAATCGCGACCTTCCTCGATAGCGTGTGCAGTACGCAATAACGAGTTTCACTAAACAACAATATGCTATTAATATATTACTAAAACTAGCCGTTATGAATAGTAATAACCACTGTTTGAAATTTTTTAAATTTTATTTTTCAAAATGGACTTTATCTTTGGATTCGTAATATCGAAATTAGGTTAGGGTGAAATTTTGGTACTTTTCGGATAACTTTCATTTTCTGATGAACAGTGAAAATTACTAAATTTTAGTTAAAAACAACTTTTTCAATCGAAATAATTAATAGTGATAAATTATTAATTTAAGTGGTTTTAAAGTATATTTATCATATATTTTTACAATTTAATACAATGTTGGTCATTCAATGTAATTTCACATTTAAACCATACAAAAACAAGTGTCAATCTTTTGATAGATATTGTTTCTTAAAAACACGCTATTTGTTGTAACAGCGGGATTTAATTATAAAATTAATTAATGCAACTTCTATGTTATGAATTTGGTAAAATAGACTTCATTTTTGAATTCGGAATATGAAATATATCTTAGGATGAAATTTTGGTATTGTTCTGAAAAACATCAATTTTTGATGAATAGTGAAACTATTAAGTGGTAGTTAAAAAAACTGAATTTTTCATAAAACTTAATTTTACCGCTTATGTGAATGGAATTTCAAAAATCCAAGAGACACGGTTGATTTCAGTAAGTAAAATGTGGTTCAATCAGATTAAAATAATTTTTGGTGAATAGTAACTTTTTACTTTTATTTAGCACGGTTAAAAGTAAATAGGGTCATTAAGGGTAAAAATGATATTAATATTACCCTAACACATGTCCTAATTCAATTGGACAAGTGTATCTAAACCAAAAACAACCTTAAGTGTAAAATATTATCATTTAGGCCCACTTGGATTAGATTAGGACATTTATTATTATTTAATTCAAAGAAGAGTTAAAAGAGTTAATATCAATGTTTATTTACTAATACATTTTTAATATAGGGTTATACATAAGATAAATTCGACTATAAATATTAATTATAAAGCTAGAGAAGATTTCCTACATAATGGTATTTTATTTTTAATTTTTAGACTTTAAATAATTTAATTTATTTATGACACAACAATGATGCAGTAATTACCTTTTTAAGAAAATATTAACATAATTGATGTTTTAAATGCCCAAATAAATGTAATTTGAGACTTTTTATGAATTACACTAATTTTATATGTTAATATGATATATTATTGTTGATTTAATCAACTTTTTTCGAACATATAATTCTGTTATGACTTTCACAAAAATCATATATCAAATAGTGTCAAAATTGACACAAAATAGTTTTTAAATCAAATATTATAATATTAATTGTTATTTTATACCTAAAAATCTATGGTTCGGAAAAATGACTTAGATAAGGATATATATATTAATAATAAACAATTTGGGGTTCGTTTGGCATGTTATAGTAAATTTATTAACCATATAGTGTAAGAAAACAAAAAGACACGGTAAAAGTTAAATTATTTAACTTAGAGTTAAATCTAATTGATAAGGTTAAAATAATAACCTAAACTTTTCTAAATCCTATTTTATGAGAGTATTTCGACCCATACCCACCTTAGCCTCGAAATAAATCAATTTGGAGCTATTTAAAACCAAACTTGACTTTATACTAAAATAATATTTTTAGTTATTCCAAAGGTGCCACTCTCATCCCTTATAAATAGGCACCTCCTCCCTCTCTTCCTCACACAACTTTGAGCCTTCAAGCTCATCCAACCCCTGCCATTATCTCCTCTCCACTTCCCTAGAATAATCCTAGAGGTCCTGGTCTTCTTCAAAGACCAATCTTAGTTCCATAAGTGGAGGATTCAAAGAGGCGTTTCAAAGAAGAGGTAATATCCATTACCAATCTTTTCAATTTCATTCTTATTCAACTTCTTCTTCTTTAGTTGTTTCATGATAAAGTAATAACATAAGTATTACTTACATACTGATATGTTATTATAAATATGAAACAACTCTAATTAACCTTCTATCCATCCTACGGAAAAAGGAAATCACCGTGCGTGCGTACGTACGGAATACCGTCTCCACTCCGTGGTGTAATCTATTTTCCGTAACCACCATAATTGGATGGGTATAATGGTGTAATGAGTATCTATATATGATTATTATAAAGTGATATTGATACTGAAATAGTATACATACACTTAAACACAATTCCACGACCATGGGAACGATATCATCGCTCGTGCGTACGTACGGACTACCGTCTCCACGACGCGATGAGATTCATTCTAAATTATTAACCATTCATGAATGATTATAAAGTATATATAATAATTACGAATGAAATATATGACCTAATAATTTTACTGGAATTATTTATATTTATATTTATGTTATCTAATTAATTCCATTCAATTCAATAAGGAAACGAAAACAGCGTTCATGCGTACGTACGGACTACCATCTCCATGAACGGTGTATTTCTTTCCATTTAATGATTTATTATATATGTATAATCTGAATATATATATATAAATCATGTTTTATATTCTGTAATTAATTAATCATGATCTAAGTAATCATATGAATAATTAGAAGTTAAAAACACGAACGACAAATGAGACGATTTTACCCAAAACGCTACTTTAACATTAATTTACAAAAGAACGGGTAATATAAAGTCATAAGTGGACCGTATATGATATAATATCAATTAATATGATTCTGTAATAATTCAATAATATTATTTAAATCATTATACAGGAGGTTTGGACACTTACAAAGCAAGTCGGACCTAAGGTAAGGGATAAATTTTCAATCTCATTTTTATCCGAGATTGCTTATACGTAAGTATTTACTGGGGTTACGTTTATCATCCATGACCATGTTTTCTAAAAAAGTTTTTATAAAATGTTTACCATTCTTCCGTGAATGTTTAAATTCATTTTTACCCTTTATTTACTTTTTACCACATTGTATGAATGGAATCTTTCCTTTGGATACCATATAGGGTACTTTTTTGACTTTTCCGACAAAAGAACGAAGAATGTTTTTTTAACTTATAAAGAATGAATGAATTTTTAAAACATTATTTCCAAGAAGCCTCCTTTACAAGTTTTCATGTATATTTTTAATCAACTTCTTTTATTTTAAAATTGTATGAAATGTTACGAAAAGAAAAATGTTTTTGAAGGAGAAAGGATATTTTCCTCAAGAATGGAGTTCAAGTGTTTTATGAAAATTATTTTCCATCAAATATAATATAGGATTTTGTTTCTAACCCTATTATTACGTTGATTTGATTATGTTGTGATGGAATTATTTTTATTAATTCATTTATCTTATATGAATTGTTTTATGATGTCATGTTGTTTAAGAATCGCATTTTTATTACATGGGTTATGCAATGATGTATGATTTATGATTTTGTGGAACACATAAGAATGGTATCATTAAGAGATGGGTGGGACCTATATCTCCCTCCAATTCATTGGGTAAAGATTTTATATCTCATGAGATATACATGGATGGAATTGTAGGTTATACCGGTTCAGTGAAACAGGACTGAAACGAGGGTGTCTCGGTTCAGAAAGGGACTTTGTCCACTAAGATAGTTTTGGCAATGAGTCTTGACTAACAAGAAATGATGATTATGTGTGTATGCCACAATGTTTCATGTTTTATGTTGTGATTATTGGTATTACATTTCACTTCTATGATTTATCCCATGTTATGATATTATGAGCGCTTTTGTAGGTTAAGATTTCCAAAAGCTATGTTCTTATGTATATGATGTGATTGATATTTCTTTTGTTTACCCTTACTGAGCATTTGAGATCACCCTTTTTGTATGTTTTTTCTTTTCCCTAGGATATAAAGAAAGGTTTTAGGTATCAATAAAAGGGAAGATCTTTATGGGAGATATTGAAGATCTTTCACCACGATTAGAAGATTACGTTCTGAGTTTCCAAAGACACTAAACTATTACGATCCTTGTGTGTGTGTTTTTTGTTATGTACTAAGTATTACACGAATGTAATGTAATGTCCATGTACGTCAGGATTCGGGTCTCTACAGTTGGTATCAGAGGAAAGGTTTAGTCAACCTTTGGAAACTAGGATGCGATAACTTTAGTGATATCCCTAGAGATATTTATAACGTATGTCTAGTGATGTCCCTACGAATAAGTATACGTATAGGATACAGTCCTAGAACTACGGTAACGATCATAGAATTTAACCTGAGATGTTAGATATTGAGGATACTCCACCTTTATTATATTTTTTTCCCTAGAATGATTTTTTCCTCTCACACTATTCTTTTTTGGGTTTGAGAAAATGGCTGGAAACAAGATGATTCACGATAATGGAGGATATGATGGAAAATGGAATGATATTTTTCATAATGAAATGGGATTTGGAAGTCCAAACTTCATTATTTTTCTGAATCAGAAATCTCATAATATGATCAATAAAGTTAAATTTGGTAAGTTTCCTGACTCGGCTAATAAGAGAAAGTTGGAGTTTCATGATGATCATAGAGGAAAGAAAGTTCAATTTCCCCTATGTAAATCATGTGGGGAGAGGCATCAAGGAGAATGTTTCAAAGGAACTGGAAGATGCTTTGGGTGTGGAAAAGAAGGACACAAAGCAAGTAAGTGCAAAGTAAAAGGTTCAGTTAACACCATGGATGAGGATAATGGTATTGCTACGACATCAACAATGGTTAAATGTTTTAAATGTGGAATGTACGGGCATTATGCAAACCAATGCCCTAAGGAAAAGTCTCATGAAGAGAATCAGTATGGTCCTATGGGAAGTATTTATGTTGATGATGATGAAGAGACTACAAATGATATGTGAGATGAAAGAATTGTTGAAGCTCGGTCAATGGTTTAAGAAGGTAGTGGAATGATTACATCTTTATCAAGTGTAATGTTGTATAAGTAATCTCATAGTACTATGAAATAAAGAGACATCTAAGGATTGTTACACTATTGTCGTTCCTAAGTTTTTAAAGTCTATGATTAATGGTACTAGTAACCATGAAATGTCATTCAGATATTTTTTTGGAAAGCAGATGATATGCGCATAATGAAGGAATAATAAGATAATGAGGTGTTTTATTGTATTCATGATCTCATGACTGATATAAGGAGAAGGTTATATCATGATTTGAGTATATAGAATTTTCATATTTTGGTATGTGGAAAGAGTTAACTTTTAACTGCATTCATGTTTTCACTAAGGTTCAATGGGTATTCAAGAGAATACATGATTAAGGCCTTTGAATGTTTGGAATGTGACCAACAAGACATATCTTATGATATATGGGGATCAATAACAGTATTAAATCTATGGTAATCGTTTTCATTATATTATGAGAGTGGACTGCAGTATTATGGATAAGCCTAAAGATTATAATGGATTATGTTGGACATAAGTTAGTATTGTTTAAGGATAGAAGATTTTCGATATTATTGATGGGATGTTATAGTAATGTAGTTTTAGAAAAAGGACAACCTGCAGGATGGGTGACAACCCATCGCGTCGGACAAGGCTGTGGAAATCGAACCCACAACCGAAGTGCGACTGGCCTTTATCGCCTACCACTGGCCTACATGAAGTCCATATTTAGTAGAAACTAGTTTTATTATATTAATCAGTATGATATATGAAGTATAAGTCCATTTTATGAACCATATATGATTAATCTCACTATAGAATGACTTATGTATATTTAATAACTTTTGCTAACCTTTTGTTTGAGACAGATGGAATGACCCGTCATTCTATCCCATGATCTTCTAACACTTCACGAATAACAAATTCAAATTCATTTATTTAAGATATGAAGTGTGAATTGTTCATGGCACGAACAATAGTGAGATTGTACCAAAATAAAGTAAGTATTTATTCTAATTCAAATTCTTCAACTTTAGGGAAACGATCTTGAAAACCAAAAATGTTGTCCTAGTTCTCTTATATCTAATTAATCAGATGGTACCTTAGATCTCCACAAATTTATGGCTTTGTGATTTCTATCTTTTCCATATCCATGTTCTCTACCACTCTCCATCAGAACATGATGGTTAGATTTCTCTTCCATATCCATATTTTCACCTATGTGGAAACACAGTGATTAGTTTATTTGGGTAACCGTTACATTTCATACTTTAGTTTTTAAAAATTGGTTTTGGTATTCCTTTTTACGATGTGGGTTTCTATTAAAGAAACTTTCGAATAGTAAACCATTTATAACCCCGACGAATTTCAGGGGCGAAATTCATTTTAAGGGGGGTAGAATGTAACACCCCGAAATTTTATGAAAAATATTCTTTTTAATTTCATTAATGTCTTGTGTTGTACGCTACACCAAAAGAAGCTTTCATAACACGCATCCTTGACTTGCCTTCCATTACATGCAATCGCGACCTTCCTCGATAGCGTGTGCAGTACGCAATAACGAGTTTCACTAAACAGCAATATGCTATTATAATATTATTAAAACTAGTCGTTATGAATAGTAATAACCACTTTTTGAAATTTTGTAAATTTTATTTTTCAAAATGGACTTTATTACTAAATTTTAGTTAAAAACAACTTTTTCAATCGAAATAATTAATAGTGATAAATTATTAATTTAAGTGGTTCTAAAGTATATTTAGAATATATTTTTACAATTTAATACAATGTTGGTCATTGGATGTAATTTTACATTTAAACCAGACATAAACAAGTGTCAATCTTTTGATAGATATTGTTTCTTAAAAACACGCTATTTGTTTTAACAGCGGGATTTAATTATAAAATTAATTAATGCAACTTCTATGTTATGAATTTGGTAAAATAGACTTCATTTTTGAGTTCGGAATATGAAATATAGCTTAGGATGAAATTTTGGCATTGTTCTGAAAAACATCAATTTTTGATGAATAGTGAAACTACTAAGTGGTAGTTAAAAAAACTGAATTTTTCATAAAACTTAATTTTACTGCTTTTGTGAATGGAATTTCAAAAATCCGAGAGACACGGTTGATTTCAGTAAGTAAAATGTGGTTCAATGAGATGAAAATAATTTTTGGTGAATAGTAACTTTTTACTTTTATTTACCACGGTTAAAAGTAAATAGGGTAATTAAGGGTAAAAATGATATTAATATTACCCTAACACATGTCCTAATTCTATTGGAAAAGTGTATCGCGACCAAAAACAACCTTAAGTGTAAAATATTATAATTTAGGCCCACTTGGATTAGATTAGGACATTTATTATTATTTAATTTAAAGAAGAGTTAAAAGAGTTAAAATCAATTTTTATTTACTAAAACATTATTAATATAGGGTTATACATAAGATAAATTCGACTATAAATATTCATTATAAAGAAAAGAAGATTTCCTACATAATGGTATTTTATTTGTAATTTTTAGACTTTAAATAATTTAATTTATTTATGACACAACAATGATGCAGTAATTACTTTTTTAAGAAAATATTAACATAATTGATGTTATAAATGCCAAAATAAATGTAATTTGAGACTTTTTATGAATTACACTAATTTTCTAAGGTTACTATGATATATTAGTGTTGATTTAATCAACTTGTTTTGAACATATAATTCTGTTATGACTTTCACAAAAATCATATATCAAATAGTGTCAAAATTGACACAAAATATTTTTTAAATCAAATATTATATTATTAATTGTTATTTTATACCTAAAAATCTATGGTTCGGCCAAATGACTTATAGAAGGATATATATATTAATAATAAACAACTTGAGGTTCGTTTGGCATGTTATAGTAAGTTTATTAACCATATAGTGTAAGAAAACAAAAAGACACAGTAAAAGTTAAATTATTTAACTTAGAGTTAAATCTAATTGATAAGGTTAAAATAATAATATAAACTTGTCTAAATACTATTGGATGAGAGTATTTAGACCCATCCCAACCTTATCCTCGAAATAAATCAATTTGGAGCTATTCAAAACCGAACTTGACATTATAATATAATAATATTTTTAGTTATTCCAAAGGTGCCCCTCTCCTCCCTTATAAAAGGGCACCTCCTCCCTCTCTTCTTCACACAACTTTGAGCCTTCAAGCTCGAACAACCCCTTCCATTTTTTCCTCTCCACTTCCCTAGAATAATCCTAGAGGTCCTGGTATTCTTTAAAGACCAATATTAGTTCCCTAAGTGGAGGATTCCAAGAGGCGTTTCACAGAAGAGGTAATATCCATTACCAATCTTTTCAATTTCTTTCTTCTTCAACTTCTTCTTCTTTAGTTGTTTCCTGATAAAGTAATAACATAAGTATTACTTACATACTGATATTTTATAATAAATATGAAACAACTCTAATTAACCTTCTATCCATCCTACGAAAAAAGGAAATCACCGCGCGTGCGTACGTACGGAATACCGTCTCCACGCCGTGGTGTAATCTATTTTCTGTCACCACCTTAATTGGATGGGTATAATGGTGTAATGAGTAACTATATATGATTATTATAAAGTGATATTGATACTGAAATAGTATACATACACTTCAATAGAATTCCATGACCATGGGAATGATACCATCGCTCGTGCGTACGTACGGACTACCATCTCCACGACGCGATGAGATTCATTCTCAATGATTAACCATTCATGAATGATTATAAAGTATATATAATAAGTACTAATGAAATATATGACCTAATAATGTTACTGGAATTATTTATATTTATATTTATGTTATCTACTTAATTCCATTCAATTCAATAAGGAAACGAAAACAGCGTTCATGCGTACGTACGGACTACCGTCTCCATGAACGGTGTATTTCTTTCCATTTAATGATTTATTATATATTTATATTCTGAATATATATATATAAATCATGTTTTATATTCTGAAATTAAGTAATCATGATCTAAGTAATCATATGAATAATTACAAGTTAAAAACACGAACAACAAATGAGACAATTTTACCCAAAACGCTACTTTAACATGAATTTACAAAAAGAACGGGTAATATAAAGTCATAAGTGGACAATATATGAAATAATAACAATGAATATGATTCTGGAATAAGTCAATAACATGATTTAAATCATTATACAGGAGGTTCGGACACTTACAAAGAAAGTCGGACCTAAGGTAAGGGATAAATTTTCAATCTCATTTTTATCTGAGATTGCTTATACGTAAGTATTTACTGGGGTTACATTTATCATCCATGACCATGTTTTCTATAAATGTTTTTATAAAATGTTTACCATTCTTACATGAATGTTTAAATTCATTTTTACCCTTTATTGACTTTTTACCACATTGTATGAATGGAATCTTTCCTTTGGTTACCATATAAGGTACTTTTTTGACTTTTCCGACAAAATTACGAAGAATGTTTTTTTTTAACTTATACGGCATGAATGAATTTTTAAAACATTATTTCCAAGAAGCTTCCTTTACAAGTTTTAAAGTTTTTTTTTAATCAAATTCTTTTAGTTTAAAATTGAATGAAATGTTACGAAAGGAAAATGTTTTTGAAGTAGAAAGGATATTTTCCTCAAGAATGGAGTTCAAGTGTTTTATCAAAATTATTTTCCATCTAAGATAATATAGGATTTTGTTTCTATCCCTATTATTACATTGATTTGATTATGTTGTGATGGAATTATATTTATGAATTCATTTATCTTATATGAATTGTTTTATGATGTCATGTTGTTTATGAATCCCATTTTTATTACATGGGTTATGCAATGATGTATGATTTATGATATTGTGGCACACATAATAATGGTATCATTAAGAGATGGGTGGGACCTATATCTCCCTCCAATTCATTGGGTAAAAATTTTATATCTCATGAGATAAACATGTCTGGAATGGTAGGTTATACCGGTTCAGTGAAACAGGACTGAAATGAGGGTGACTCGGTTCAGAAAGGGACATTGTCCACTAAGATAGTCTTGGAAATGAGTCTTGACTAACAAGAAATTATGATTATGTGTGTATGCCACAAAGTTTCATGTTTTAAGTTGTGATTATTGGGATTACATTTCACTTCTATGATTTATCCCATGTTATGATATTATGAGCTCTTTTTCAGGTTAAGATTTCCAAAAGCTATGTTCTTATGTATATGATGTGATTGATATTTCTTTTGTTTACCCTTACTAAGCATTTGAGCTCACCCTTTTATGTTTTGTTTTCCCCAGCATATAAAGAAAGGTTTTAGGTATTAAAAAAAGGGAAGATCATTATGGAAGATATTGAAGATCTTTCACCACGAATAGAAGATTACATTCTGAGTTTCCAAAGACACTAAACTATTACGATCCTTGTGTGTATGTTTTTTGTTATGTACTAAGTATTCCGCGAATGTAATGTAATGTCCATTTACATCAGGCTTCAGGTCTCTATATCCTATTTCTATTGGATAAGTGTAATTCGACAAAAAAACAACCTTAGGAATAAAATATGACCATTTAGGCCCACTTGGATTAGAATAGAACATTTATTATTAATTTATTTAAAGAAGGGTTAAAATAGTTAAAATCAATGTTTAATAACTATATCATTTTTAATATAGGTTTATACATAAGATAAATTCGACTATAAATATGAATTAGAAATATAAAAAGAATTAATACACAATGGTATTTTATTTATAATTTTTAGACATTAAATAATTTAATTTATTTATGACACAATGATGATGCAGTAATTATATTATTAACGAAATATTGACATAATTAATGTTATAAATACAAAAATAAATTTAATTTTAGACCTTTTAGGAATTATAATAATTTTATATGTTAATATGACATGTTATTATTGATTTAATTATCTTTTTTTAACTAATAATTCTATTATGATTTTCATAGAAATCAATTACAAAATAGTGTCAAAATTGACATAAAATTGTTTTTAAAACAAATATTATATTATTAATTATTATTTTATTCCAAAAAATATAAGGTTCAGCCAAATGACTTATATAAGGTTATATATATTAATAATAAACAACGTGGGGTTCTTTTGGATTTTTATAGTAAGTTTATTAACCTTATAGTGTAAGAAAACAAGAAGACACGGTGAAAGAAAAATTATTTTACTTAAAGTTAAATCTAAATGATAAGGTTAAAATAAAAACCTAAACTTGTCTAAATTCTATTGTATGAGATGATTTCGACCCATCCCCACCTTAGATTTGAAATAACTCAATTTGGAGCTATTAAAAACCTAATATGACTTTATAATAAAATAATATTTTTTGTTATTCCAAAGGTGCACCACTCCTCCCTTATAAAAGGGAACCTCCTCCCTTATAAAAGGAAACCTCCTCCCTCTCTTCCTCACACCACTTTGAGACTTCAAGCTCGGCCAACGCCTGACAATTTCTCTTCTCCACTTCCATCGAAACATCCTAGAGGTTCTGTCCTTCTTAAATGACCATATTTAATTCCCTAAGAGGAGGTTAAGAAGAGGCCCTTCAAAGAAGAGGTAATGTCCGATACCGATTCTTTCAACATTATTTCCTCTTCTACTTCTTCTTATTTAGTTGTTTAATTATGAAGTCATAACATCAGTTTCACTCATATACTGATATGTTATTATAAGTATGAAACAACCCTATTTCACCATCTATCCATCCTACAGAAAAATAAATCACCGCACGTGGGTACGTACGGAATACCGTCTCCACGCCGTGGTGTAATCTGTTTTCAACCACCACCTTACATGGATGGGTATAATGGTGTAAATAGATAACTATATATGATTATTGTAAAGTGATATTGATTCTGAAATATTATACATACACTTCAATACAATTCTATGACCATTGGAATGATATCATCGCTCATGCGTACGTACGGACTACCGTCTCCATGACGCGATGAGATTCATTCTCCATGTTAACCAGTCATTAATGATTATAAAGTATATACAATAAGTAATCCTGAAATATATGACACGATAATAATACTGGATTTATGTATATATATATATGTATTTCATCAACTTAATTCTATTCAATTCAATAAGGAAATGAAAACAGCGTTCATGCATACGTACGGCCTATCGTCTCCATGAACAGTGTCTTTCATTCCATTTATCTATCTATCATATATATATGTATATGATGAATATATATGACATATAAATAATGTTTTACATTCTGGAATTAAACAAATCTGGTTATAAGTAAAAATATCAAGAACAACAAGTCTAAACATGTATGATAAATAAAACAATTTTACCCAAAATGCTACTTTAACATGGAACTTACAAAACAACCGGTAATATAAAGTCATAAGTGAACCATATATGATATTATAACAATGAATATGATTCGGTAATAAGTAAATGAAATTATTGAAATCATTATACAAGAGGTTTGGATACGTACGAAGCATATCGGACCTAAGGTAAGGGATAAATTTTAAATCTCATTTTTTATCCGAGATTTCTTATACGTAAGTATTTACTGGGGTTACGTTTATCATCCATGACCATGTTTTCTAAAAAAATTAATAAAATGTTTATTATTCTTCCATGTATGTTTAAAGTCATTTTTATGCTTTATTGACTTTTTACCACATTGTATGGATGGAATCTTTCCTTTGGTTACCATATATGGTAATTTTGACTTTTTTGACAAAAGTACGAGGAGAATGTTATTTTTAACTTATACAACATGAAAAGATTTTTACGATTTTATAAAGACTTATTTTCATGAAGTTTCCTCCAAAATATTTCATGACTATTTTCAACAAAATATCTTTTACTTTAAAATTTCATGGCATTTTGTGAAAAGAAAATGATTTTGAAGAAGAAAGGATATTTTCCTTAAGAATTCATTTCAAGTGTTTTATCAAAACCATTTTCCATCTAAGATGACATTATTTCATATGTGTATGTTTCTAGTATAATTTCTCTATGATTTACATGGTTTCAATTTTCTTATTATGAAATGATATCCATTTCTTTTATATGGAATATGTGATGATGGGATTATGTTTATGAAACCCATTTTATTCGTTGGGTTATTATGAATGATTTATGTTTATTTTGTGCCAAAAGTAAGAATGATTTCATTATGAGATGTGTGGGACCTATATCTCCCTCCAATGCATCGAGTAAAGATTTTTATCTCATGTGATGACATGGCTGGAATGGTAAGTTAATCTGGTTCAGTGTTATAGTACTGAAACGAGGAGTGAACTCGATTCAGAAAGGGACTTTGTCTACTAAGATGGTCATGGCAGTAATGTCTTTGATACTATGGAAATCATATCATGTGCTTAATTGTTTCCAAAATCACATGTTTTATTCCCATTCTATTTTATCATGATTAATGTTTCTTTATGATCTATGCCTTATGTACTGCCATGTTTTATGTCAGTGCTCAAGATTTTTATGTTTAAACATTATGTTCATGTTTTTACGTTCAAATGTATATGAATTGTTTTATTTTATCCACGCTTACCCTTACTGATCATTTGATCTCACCCTTTATATGTTTTATTTTCCCCAGCATATAAAAAAAGGTTTTAGGTAAGAAAACAAAAGTGGAAGATCCTTATGGGAGATGTTGAAGATCTTCCACCATGATTAGAAGATTACATTCCGAGTTTCCAAAGACATTAAACTATTATGGTCCTTGTGTGTCTGTTTTTTTTATGAATTAAGTATTCCACAAAAGTAATGTAATGTCCATATACGTCAAGCTTCAGGTCTCTACAACCACACACCCAATGGGCATTCCTAATCCCCATGGGCTTGTGACTAGAACCCGGGAATCAAACCCCAATTAGTGGTAATGATATTGCAACCTAAAGTGACAAAATTTAATATATACATATATACACACAATAGAGGGAAAAACAGAAAATATAAATACATTCAACAAATAAAAACATTGTAGAAACGAAACCACTGAAGGGTGAAAATTATCCCCATGTACAGGTTCAACCAAAAGGAATACCAAATCAGGGAAACAACTACTCCATATAATAGTATGGGAAGAATCCTACCATTTTACCCCCAGCTACCCAAATCAGAAGATAGAAATCCTTATGGTCTCACATTGACACATTTCCTCTCATTTCATTGAAATTAACACTAAGGTATGTGAACCAATAAAAGGGTGTGTAGGGAATGTGAAAATAGGATTTGTCTGATCCCAAACTAGTGTTCCATATCAAATCATAGAATAATAATCCACACATTCTCAAATGTAAAAAAACTATTCATAATAAAAGTTTAATGGTTTTAATATGAAATTTTTGGAAAGAAATTTTGGTTTCTCCCTTTTCCACATTTCCAAATAAAGAAGGTATGTTGATTTCAAATCATTTCACATTCATATATCATTGCAGATATATAATGAAAAAAATAAATAATAAAATATAAATCATTTAAAATCTATTGTAGTACAATCAAAATATTACAGACCCAAAGCATCCCAAATCAACCAAAAACATAGATCACATCATGCCAAGGACCACAACAGGTCGGAATAGCTGGGACACTCATACTTAACATAGATAATCACATACGAATCAATCGACAAAACAAATTACTTGAGATTAGAGAGAATTGGAATACCCCATCAAGTGAACCACGAATAGGTATTATAAGTCCCTTGAATGACATTCCCATGGGGAAAAAAATTCCCCATGAGAAAACCCCACAATAGTGGAAGAGAATTGTTAATATATCTTTCACCAAAGTACCTAAGGTTTCCAACCTCCAATGGCACGAAGGCCATCATTTTTTATTGATTTTCATAATACTCATTTCAAGGGGTGAGGTGAAACCATTACAAGTACTATAGGCTTAAGTATTACATGGCCCGTAGGCCTTAGAGGAATTCATTTTCCCGTAGGATTCAAACATTACATACAACCCATACTAAATAATTGGAACTACTCCTCCCCAACATCGTTATCGTGAAATTAGCTCCCCACCTTCCCATGGCTGTTCGTATAGGAATTTCTAGGCATGAACAGGCTTGTCCCGATGGCAGGTGTCATACCCTCTCATTCGTGCAATCCGATTAGCTTCTACTATGGTGAAAGCTCCATGGTCATCATTATTTTAGAGCTTTTTCCTTGCAGGTCATCTGGTTTGCATATTCACTTAAGGTGGCCCGAGGGCCTTGAGGTGTCCCGAAGGCCTTACTGACCCGAAGGCCTTAAAGGACTTGGGGACCAAATCAGTGGCCCGAAGGCCCAAACGAGGTAATATTCCCATCTACTACAGTGCCAAAAAGTACCAGCTCAGTTCCTGCTACAGTACCTGCTACAGTACTACATAGTTCCCACTACAGTGCCTGCTACAGTACTGTGACAGTACCTGTTACTGTACTACTAAAGTACCGTCAATAATGTATGTTCCTGGATTTGATCTCAGGTCTCCCGGAGTCACATACAAGGTCCTTTCTAACCGGGCTAAGGCTCATGTGATACCTAAGGTTTCCCATGTTCCCTATTTTTCAAATCAATTCATCAAACTCTTTCTATCAAAACATTCTCTAAAAATAATTTTCCAAAACCCTTTCAGAATACATTGAAAACCCTTTACCATTTACCAAAAATTGGAGAACACTATATTTTATAAGAAAAACACTTCCACAAAAAAAAATCAGTCATATCTTTCCATTGTATTTAATATTTTATTTTCAAAAAGCATAAGCATTGTAATTCAATATCATAGGTTTGAGATGGAATCAACTAACCCAAAACATAGACCACACATGCCAGCAACGAAATCCACCAGACATAATAAACTATAAAATATTAAAGAGGGTATAAAATCAATCCTCACATCTATAACTTATTCAATAATACAAAATTTTTGGTAGTGAAGGGTAAAAACACACAACTCAATAAGAAAGAACAACGTCACCACAACCAACAAGGAAATGGCCCTCGAAACAAGATCACCTAAAAAATCTAGAGATAAATAAGATAAAACATTACAATGGGTCTATGAATTGGATAACACAATGCACTTACACTACCGTGATCAAAGAAACATAGAATAAAAAAGGCTTAGTCACTCGGAGAGAAGAAACCCAACTAAAACAATTATTAAACACCAAACAAATCAATCTAGAACAATAAGGTGCTCCCAAAATCACCATAGAAGTGATCTGGGATGAGATAAAAGAGGGATTCCGAATAATGAATGAAAAACTAATTGATGTAGGACCCTAAAACCAGACCTCCATATAGATATACAACATGTAACCTTATTAATCTTCATATAATCCATGGGACCCATGTACACTAAAAAACCCAACACCTTTATATTGAAACCAATTATTTTAATTATAAATTATAGCTAAAAATTTCACGACATATTCTTCTTTCATGTATATTGACAGATCATGAATTGTGTTTTTCAAACAAGTACATGGCATGTAACGCATTTAAATACCTTCTAATTACCTAAAAAATAAAAAAAATTCATATTCAAACACAAAACTCTAAAACCAACTAAATAATTATCTATACTCCTGGGGAAACATAAAATTCTATCAACAAATTTATATATAAAATATATTTAATCAAACAAACATTTTTTCCCAAAACACTAGGTCATTTTTCTCAGCATATGTTATTCATCCCCAAGAGTAACAAGACACACCCAAATTAAGTTTAAAATAAAAAATGAGATGAAAATACATGAAATAAGGTAATATAATGTTATATACATGTCATAAAAATTTATAAAATGGAATCACAATTAGAATAAAACAAAAATTTTAAAATAAATGTAATGTGTATTTTTGGATTTTTTTTATTCTCAAAATGTATTTTATATCAATAAATTGAAGGTATCCTTTTTAGTGAATGATTTTATTTAAATTTATATACTATTTAAATGACGACATGTTTTAAAAATTACATATTTTAAAGGATATGAAAAAAGCTTGTTTTATGGTTAAAAAAGAATTTTCTAAAAATTAGTTTTTGTTGAATTTTGCATACATAAATTTAAATTAAACTATAACATTTGTAGGTATTTAGTTATATGACATTTATTACATTTTAATTTCATGGTGGTTCAAATATCTAAAATATTCATCATTTTTTTCAATATGAATAAAAAATCTATTAAAATTTATCATCCTGTTAATGGGTAAATCGGGTTAATATAGGTTAAAAATAAGTGATATGGCCATAATATTTTATTCTAATTCTTATTTTATAAATATAATTAAACCCTTATAACCATTGGATGAAATTTAATTAGTTTAATCCACACTTTCTCATGAAATAATTCATATAAAATTTAAATAATGGAAAATTAAAAAATTTCCCTATGTTTTTAATATATCTAATGTCTCCACATCAGGAAAAAAGTAATTTATGAAATAATATAAGTGTCTATTTTGTGGTGAATTTTTTTTCGTGATATTAAATTATGTTTAAATTTTAATAATTCTATAATGACCATAATTTCTTATGCAACATTAATACAATACGTTGGAAATTAATAAAGAATTTAATTAATGATTTGAAAAATACTAAAATAAATATAATTTGACTGAGATAATGTTATACAAGATTTATATAGGTGAATAAAGAATTTTAATATTGTGTTTTATGATTAAATACAATTTAATGTTTTGTATTTATGTTGGTTGAACTAAATTATGGGATTATTACCTAAATTTAAAATAATGATATTTTATGAGAATGATATTTTGTTAAATAACATAAAAATTATAAACACTTAAAAGAGGAAAAGGGGATATTATGTGGTCTAAAATTTCTTCCCATGTCAATTTTAAGTCATTTGGAATCGTTTTTCTTAATATTGACTTAATTAAATTTTTATATTATATGAAATTTGAAGACAACCTCTCCTATATCTTATAAACGGGAAAAAATCCTTTATCTTATTAACAACACAATGATAATTCTAGACTGAGAATACTTAGAAAATTTTTCTTCCAAAATTCCTTATCTAAATTTGAGAGTTTATTTTCTTTCCAAAAAAATAACTCTATGGACCTTCATAATGATATCTATAAGAGTTATTTCTCAGATAAAATAATCGGCTGATCCAATCAATTTCTTTTACACAGTTCATTTACTCTTATAAATCTATGGAATTTGTCATAAAATAATTCCTACAGTATCCTTAATATTATTAAATGTTATTTTGATTAGTTAAACACATTTATACACCATATTTCACATTAAACAATAATTGAAAGTATCTACCCTACGTATGTATGACTTACCATCGCCACATAGTGATATAATTAATTTTTTATCACCATATTTTATTGATGGTTAATATATTGGGTTTTATAATTATATAATATATTTTTTACATTATTATACTTTTTTTAATTATAATATATTTTCTACCGTATTACCATTCATTTCATTGGGAATTGATAATTTCACTCATGTGTATGTGTGGACTAGCTTGTCCGTGAAGTGATATGATTTGTTTTTCATTTAAATTTTACATTGATGGTAATAAATATGATATTTATGAAGATATATGATACATATGATTTTATAATGTCTTTTTAAATTTGAATTATTATTTACATTTTTTCATTCCATCAACCAAAAAATGGAAAGGGCGTTCATGCGTATGTAGGTCCTACCCTCTATATTGATGGCGTGATCCATTTTTGTATATTTACCTTTTATACATGACCATAAATATATATAGATATATAATGAATAAATATTATATTTATATAATTAATAATAATATAATGGTGATATTTCCATGTTAAATATTTAAATACCAGAACTTATGAACTGAAATACTCAGGATAAATGTAATACTTATCTCGTTGAAATAATAATTTTTAATAATAGACTATTTATAAAAGTTTTTTGGAAATTTTATATATTGTTTATACATATGATGAAAAATATACTAAATAATTGATATAAATTTAAATTTAAAATATATGATTTAAGAGTTATTTCAAAACAAAGGTAAACTCAGACTAACAGTTTTAGTTTACAATGTCATAAATATTCTGGATTATTATTTTTTAAGTCTACATTGGGATAATTTTTTGATCATTATATTACATATCCATGTTTTATAAAAAAATTCAAGTTTTCTATTTATATTATTTTATGATTGATTAAATTCATTTTTTCAGATGTTTGAATATTTAAAAAAAAATTGACTGATTTTTTTCTATATGATGTGGATTTTGCATTTTATCAAAAATAATAAATGGAATATTTTTCATCTTATAAATAATAAAAAAATTCCCACTATAATGAAAAAACATTATATCAAAGAATCCATTATGTTTTTATGAGGTTCTTTTATGAAAAATGGTTTCCCTATATCATATAGAGTCTTATATTATAAAATATTAATTTTATATATGAAAGTGTATCTTCCTCTATAAGGATTTAATGATATTTTAATATTATATATATTCATCAACAATAGTAATACCAAATTATAATTAATCTTTTCTGGGGTTCTTTTTTCAAGGATTTCATCTTTATTCATTCTCTGGATGCTTTACTTTTATAATGAAATAGTGAAATGTTTATAAAACCCTTTTATTTTATTGTTTTTACCTTGATGATTGATTTATTATCTTGTGGAACACATATATATGATTTTAATTATATATTGGTTTGGAACTATATTTACCTAGAATTCATTGTGTAAGGAATTATATCTCATGAGATTGTTATGGGAAAATTTTGGTGTACTTGATCAGTTATGGGACACAAGTCGATGTTCTTAATCCATAATGTAAAACAAGTGTTGATTCCTTATTTGATGGTATTGGTAGTTAAACATAACATAATAAATGATCTCAATACTTTTTATGGTTCCACACACATTTATGACATGAAATTATGGTTTATTATTGTGTTATGATTAGTCTTCATTAGTATGATTCTAGAATTTTGAAAAGATAACATTTTATACCATAACTCATGTTTATAATATTTGATTGATTGTGTGTGAACATATTAATTTGTGGTCATGATATCATTACATTATGGTTAACTTATTATTTTATATGAATATCATTTAATATAAACCATTTTATCCTTACTCATCATTTGAGATCACCCTTTTCATATGTTTTCTTTACCCAGGATATGAATAATGTTTTTTGTAGAATATACCTCTTATGAGTACTACGAGGGAAGATATTTATTTGATATGTTGATGGTTTTTTATATAATAAAGAGATGTTATATCTAGTCTTCAATTTTTATAAAAATCTGTGGTTCGAGGTAAAATCATATTGTTGATGAATTGAATATTCATCTAAATAGATGTAATATTTATCTATGAAATGCTTGGTCCGTTATAATATACACTATCAAACACAGTGATCATAAAAATTATAGATATAATATTACTCTATAATATGAAAAAAAAAATATTTAAATTTTCATGAATACTACCTTTTAAAAATATTTTGTTTTTTATTTTCATTATATACATAGGTTCCCATGTTTCATTATCTATTTAATGATTTATCCAAAATTAATTCATCAGTTTAGCCATTCCATTACCCAAAACATCCTATGTGGTGTCAAGAATCTAGATAATATATTTTAAAAAAGATATATTTTGTTCATATTCTATATCCTTAGATGTGAGAAAATTCATTGGGTATGGAATATACTTCCATGAAAAATACATATTGAAAACATCATGCTCTTTTGAGAGGCTTGGTGAAATTTCAAGTTGATGATCCATAGCACCAATTCATTTCCAAAAATTAAAAGCTTAGATATACCTGGTCTCAAATTTCCCTTGATAGAAAACCCTATAACCACATTTAATGGAAAAAGTTTCCTGTACACATAATATTATACATGAAATTCTAATTCCTTCCTTAAGTTATTAGAATAAAACTTTTTCATGATTTGAGAAACTTTAATATGAGTTTAAATAACCATTAACATTTCAATTTTCTCATTAACAAGATCTATACCAAAAAAATTCATTTTCTAACTTATTATTAACAAGTTTTAGTATAACATCTATTGCCTTATAATTTTTCATTAGACACTATTTTAATACATTAATGACAACCATTTTTTAGGAAAACTACAAAAAGGTAAATTCTTGTCCAATATATCATGAAATTCATGTCAACATGACCCCATCATGTATTTCAATATTTAATAGTATTTTTAGACCATCAAATACTTTTGAGGGTAATAAGAAGTGCACAAATAACACTCATTATCCAAATCCTTATGAAGACTTTTCCATAATTTCTATGTAAATAGATTATCATTACCTAAATAATTATAAGAGGTACAAAATTAAGTCTTCAAAATTAATTAGTATATATCCATTAGGGGAACTTAAGAGGTAAATGTTTCAATATTGATAGAAAATTTGCAAACATGGTAAGGAGATCATCAATGACAACCATTGTATCATTCCTCATAGGAGGCATTGGTAATATAGTGATAATTTCCAAAGTAATATCTTCTCATTTACGCATAATAATATGTATTGGTTTTATTAATCCTCAAGGATTTCATTTATTTTCCTACATATGTTGACAAACCAAGAATATAGACATATTATCTGTAATTTCATGCTTAATAGTTTTTCAAAAAAGGAATCTTCAAACATATATACATCTTAGTGACACAAGGGTGTACAAGTAAATTCAAGATATGAGCATTATCTAATAATTCCATTTTCATCTAAGATAGAAATGTGATAAATAACAACTTTCTAAATTTCAAAATACTATATTTATAAATTATATCTTAAAATTTCACATTCTTCATGGATTTTATTTTCATCAGAATATTATAATGAACCAGTTTATAGATTTTTTTCTTATCAAATAAATATGGTTTGCAAATCATTTCAAAAAGGAATGATGTTCTCGTTTATTTAAAAATACCCCTTTCCATATTTAGTAAATCCAAGAACCTTAGATCTCTCTAAATACAAATTTTGACTATAAATACATAATATTTATTTATAAATAAACCCATTATTCAATTTACCTTCCCTTAGTGGTAGTGTATTGTGAAATCCAAATAATTGGGTAGGTTGACCCGTTGTCTGTGCCTCAAATTAAGACCATTCTATGACAATTTTTATTTTGAACTCTTATGATATGATTATATCTCATAAATTTCAATATATAAATATTGTCTCAATATCATGAAATAAAATATTATTTCTACTACCAAACAATAATGAGTAGGATAGTTCTATTCTTGAGTCTTTATCTTTCCTAATGTATATGAAATAAAATTATCATTATCAATAAGGACAAAAGAAAGTCCCTTTTTAATGAAAAAATATATATCACAAATCAATAATTTCTCTATTGTAGTGTCAAAATCATAACATTGACAAATATATTCCTATATTCTTCGAAAAATTATTCACATTCCTTTTTTCCATATGAATATAACCCCTTTATGTCTAATCTTTTTTAAAAGGTTATCCAATAGAGAAATATTTCTAAAAAATATATGATAACAACTCACAAAATCAATGAAACTATGTAACATAATTTTTTTTTCATATCTCATTATTTCACTAATTATGGATTTTTAGGATCAAATTATATTCAATATTTGTAAACAATGTAGTAAAGAGAAGAATATTTTTGAGTTCATAATTAAAACTTTCAATATTTCCCATATAGCTATTTTCTTATAATAGTTTCATGAATAATTTGTAAATGATTTTCATGGGCCTTATAGATTTTATAATACAATAAGACATCATCAATCAATATGACAAAAAAATTATTAGTATATTCCTTGAATTCAATATTAATTATATATGTAAAAAATTGTGTTCACATTAGTTAATAAAAATATAGTTAGTAAGAACTTATAATGTCCATACCTTGTTTAGAAAGTTGTTTTCATATTTTCTTCCTTATTTACCCACAATTGATGATACAAGAGATGAAGGTAAATCATTGAAAAATATTAATTTATATGAATTTGGTTGTATAATACATCAATGAGAGGTAGGTGATACTTATTATTTATCGTAACATCATGGATTTATCTATAATTCTTATAGAGTCTCATAAATATATATTTATTATTAATGAAAAGGACATGGGTATCTTAATGGTGAAACACTAGGGTGTATAAATAAATTTAAAAACAAATCCATTTAATTTTTATTCAACTAAACTAATTCTACAGTGGCTATTATATAAGGAGTCTTTGATATAGGTATTGAATTAGGGATTAAATCAATAAAAAATAGATTCATTTTCTTTTTGATATATAGGTAATCTATTAAAAACACTTCAATGTATTCCTATACAGTAGGTAAATCTTAAATTTTAATATTATAATTTCTATGCATAGATTTTGTCTACTATTGAACTCCTAGAATCTCATTCAAAAGAGCTACTAGTGGTTGATCTATACAGGACTCAGATGATGATGTCTCCAATAAAAATATAGTGATTTATATATCATTATCATGAAAAATAATTTCATTCTTCTTAAAATAAATATTTTGATTATATTTTGAAATCCCATCCATAAGAATTATTATATCAAAATAAATCATAGGTATAATAGTGAAGTCTATAAATAGGGAACCTTAATGGTCTATAATGGGAACTGATTGATACATCCTTTTTTGAAGATATTTCCACTAGTGGTTTTAACTGATAACACTTATCACAATTTTCTATGGAAATATTTTTTTTTGTAGAAAAAAGTTTCATATATGAAAGAGTTTTATGATAAATAATCAAATAAATCATTACCTAAAATTTATCCGATGATTAAATTACAAGGAACCACATCATTGGGAAATTGAACATGAGGTGTTGTGATCATTTAACCTTTTCCTTATCCCCTCAATATCTTCTATAATTAGTTCCATTTACACACGGTGAATTAGGTTGAATAATTCCGCATTTCTCAACAGTTGATGCATTGGGAATCATTGATTTCATTCTTCCTATTGAATTTTTATCTAGATAACCCTTATGTATGCACTTATAACAATCCTCCATTACCTAGAAGGATTTACTTAGATGTTTCATTCCATAATAATTTCAAATGTGAATTTATTTTATCCCCTTTTATTTTATTGATGGTTTTCCTTTTTCATGGTTCTCATTTGATATATCCTTTTCTAGAGTTCCCTTTATGATATACGATCCAGAAAATTCATTCTATGTTTCGATGGAATACATTATTGTCTCGTTATATGAGGAGAATGTTTTAGTAACTAGTACCATTTAGAGGATTTCCATAAGGCCTTTATGAAATGGAAAATCATACTCTCTTGATTACCATTATAATCCAAAACATACCAATCTTGTATTGTACGGGTAGAGTCATACCACACAACACTTTATTCCTCATTTTTCATTATCATGGTATACTTTATCCCCATTTCAGTTTGTTTCTCATGAGATAAATAGTTTTCAATGAATATTACATAAAAATAAATCCACTACATATGTTTTATTTTATCTTCCTCTATAATATTAAAGATCAATGACCACCGATTATCATCATATCCTTCAATACAAAACACTACCGACATAACCATTTTCTTTTAATCGTATACTAAATAGAAAATATATTTTCTTGTGTCTCAATCTATTTATCAACTACCCTTGGATTAGTAGTTGCACTAAAATATAAAGGATTTTGTCATATGAAATGATCTAATATTGGTGTATTATGTCATAAAATATCAGGTTTCCCTTTATGTGAATGGTTATTTGACATAACTTGGGACAAATTTTATAATATGGTTACGATATTCTGAACTCAATCACCAACTGTATTTTCTTACTCCACGAGGTAATCCATACAATGAGCACATGTATTGAATCTATTTCATACATTAGGTTCCATAACTAAATAATGGATCACATTTAGTTAGCTCAAATTCATCATGAATATTGAGCCATGAAATTAAAATCCATCTAATTGTTCTCAAATATTATAAGGTACAATCACCTTTCTCATGTCAGTTGTGTTCATTTAAAATATTCTTCTAAGGGTATCTACAAAACTACCTCAGATACCAACAATAACAATGCCAAATCATGTAACCCAAATATGGTGTCATATTTTTTACATTATAGTATATACAAGGGATAAAATCCAATTTGAACAATTAGTTTAGTAGTTTTAGAGAACCATATAAATATATGATTCACATTTTACATTGGGAACAAAATATTTACATAATTAAATTTAAAATTTATCATCAATGAACTCATTTATATAATTATTATTCATATCCAAGGTAATGGAAAAAATAAAGGGTAAGATCATATTCAAGGAAAGGGTTATGTAATGTGGAATCTTTTGAGACTAAATAATTCATAATCAATATGACAAGGAAAATAAATTAAAACACATTAAATTTAATTAAAATTTTGAAAAAAATTCATCTGTAGATAATATCATTGTATTAATCTTGTGAATAATAATAAAAGAATTTTCATTGCTGGAAAAACAAACTATTGGACACCATAATCTTAGATATCATGGTATCTCTACCTTCAATATAATTCATAAATATAGTTTAATACAATGGGTAAATACCCCTTTAATTTGAAAACTAATTTGTCTTATGAAAAAATATGATGCATTGGGGGATATATAATCCCATGCCCATCGATCACTGCAAATCCAATGCATTCCTCATATATTGAATATTTGATTTAATTCATTACCAACATACATTTTTGAAAAATTTCACATTGATTAAATAATATGAATTATCAATAATTTCATATTAAACCAAAGAAATTTATATATAACATTTCATATTTAGAGATTTTATATTGTTTAGGAAATACTAATATCCATGGTGAAATGATAATCGATATTTAAGGTAAATAAAATTTTAATAGCTAAAAGAAACTGAACATTTAAAAATAATGTTAATGTTTATGTGATTACTCAAGAGATGAGAGATGGCCATAAAAAGAATATCTTTTAATAAAATCTATTATATTAAAGAAATAGAAAAAATTGAAATGAAACATTAAAAAATCATTAAAATCAATTCTTTTTTATACCATTTAAAACATGCATAAAAAAGTAATGGAAAGGGTAATGAACATTAATGTCCTATATGTTAAAAGAAAACATTCATTTTTTACTTTTTATACAGAATGATGAAAATTAAACACTATGGAAGAAATTGGAAATATTACATTCAACCATGAAAAAATTAAATGATAACCTAATATTTCCTTAATGAATCAATTGAGTAATAAAGAGGTATTTTGTAAATTTTATTTGAAAAATATTATCTTGGAAGAAAAATGGTCCTAATAAAAAATAAAAATAATATATGTTTTTATTTAAAACATTTATATTAAAAGAAATAATTTAATTTTATCAGTGGTCATCCTAAAAAAATATAAATATATGTTAAGTATTGGAAAGGGTTAGTAAATACTTGGTGTCCTTTCTATTCCTCCTCTATAGGTCTCCTGTGGAATAATAATCATGGAAATCAATTTTTCCCTCCCACTCCCATGAGGGGGAGGGGATGCATAGCCTCAGATCAGCCTCTTCCATTTTCCCCTCTTATAGACTCATTTGATCTCCCATTGTTCTGAGTCATTGATCTCGACCCCAGGGTTCCATCTTTCTATAATGGATTCTAAATGCTTCTGATTTCTTAATGTGAAGTAACAGAAGCATAAGACCTTCCTTTGTTAAATTTGAGGAGAATAAAGGTTATATGATTTAATATCCTAACTGGTTGTTTGATCTACTGGAATCTAATAGTGTATAGAAGAGGTAAGGAAGGAGGATTCTGACCTAAATATTCTCAAATATTCTGAGGACGTGATAGAAGAGGAATCTTTTCATATTAATGTTTCAAAGGCATAAGATGAAATAATTAATGAGAGATCAGTTCAAGTTGATCTTAATGAAGAGGAGTTTGAATGGAACAACAAAAAATACCAAATTTTTTCTCGTGGAATCAACAGTGAAAAGTAAATATTGAAGAATACATGCAAAAGTGGGATAGGTTTTTGTTCCACTTTTAGGACCTCATCAAAGATGATCTAGACACAATGGTGTCATCTATCTCATGGGTTTGACAAAGAGTGATTAATTCAAATATTTTGAAGATTTTCTATAATAGTTTGGTAATTTCTTATGTTGTTTGAACATGGTTTAACATGGAATCTTTTTTTTTGTTCCAATTTTACCTCAAAAGTGATTCAAGAAATAAAATTCCAAATTGTGGAGTAGAAATTGAGATAAAACACCTTCCATCATGTTTTATATGACACAACAGGGATTTAAACCTCCATTATAATAAATATATATTTATTATAATTACATAATAGATCCATATAAATATATATAATTTCATATATGACCTATTTATAATATTTTATCACATTTTTTAACAATTATTTTTATATTTTTTTATTTAATGTGATAATGCTGCATTTTGCATTTATGATTTGATTCAGTAGTTCTAGTCCTTATACATTGATTATCATTCAAAATTTTCTATAATATTATTAATGTTAAAGATATTATTTATATGATTTATATATATATATTTATTTATAATAAACCAATCAATATATAGATATAGAAATTATTTACACATTTTGTGGTGACTTTAAGGCATAGGTACACACGATACCTATTTTAACATTTTGATCGATGATAGAAAATAAAGTTAAAAAATAATTACCCTTTAAAGAATCAATATTATATCATTTATATACTAAATATTCATTAAATATATCATTATTACAATCCATGTAAATCTTAATAAAAAAAGGATTGGATTTCTTCGCGGAGGTGGTAGTCCCCATGTATACACGAGCAATGTTATCATTTTCCAAAGGATTTGAAGGGAATTAGGTATAAATTATATTATTATTTCATATTATTATTTATTTTAAAAATATTGTATATATTCATTTGTTTCATTTTTATAACCATCCAAGAAAAGTGGAAATGGAAAAAACTACACTACTATGAGGAGATGGTAAGGCATAGGTACACACGAGCAATATTTTCATTTTATATAGGAAATTAAAGAGATGAAAACTTGATATAACATAATATTAATAATATGTAATTTTTTAATATATACTAGGATTATTATTTTGGGTATATTTCAACAGATTTAGAAAAAGATGAGGATGAATTAAATTTGAAATAGCCAATAACTGAAATTACTTCTTCTTAAAAATGTTCATCTAACTATTATTTTAAATGACATACGGTAGTGGTTTTAAGAATAAAACCCCCTCAAAAACATATATGAGTATTAATATAAGAGTAATGGGTATGTTTTTATTGAGTTATATGGTTTAAAATGTTTTGCTGTATTGAGGGATGTTGTGTCCTTTTATAAGTGAGGGGATAAGAATTCTTGGAATTTAAAAATTTATTAAATTAATATAATATTTTATTTGAAAATTTATCAAAATTGATATAATTATAATATAAGAATATTATGTGTCTAAATAATATCATAAAATAAAATTTTGACATGTTTTGTTCATTTTTTCACCCTTGTATTTCAGTTTTATCCCTTGTTAATGCTTTTGAAAATTACTACAAAATTAATGTTCTCCACACTTTAGAGGTCAATAATGTTTCTTTAATATAAAAAAAACCCATAAATGGAATATGGTTGTGGTTTCAAAACATATATCATTCATTTTGTATAATATATCATTTTTTATAATTTATAACTAGTTTAATAATATATTACTTATTGTAAAATATCATTAATGTAAATTATGACACTATTAATTTAATTTGAATTTCAATACACTGTAACAAAGAGGTAATTTAAGTATTATCCTTTTAAACTGAAAAAACATTATATTGTTTAATAAAAAATTCATGGAACACAATAAATCTTTAAAATAATTTATTTTTATATTTTTATTAATTAAATAAATGTTGGGAACACATTATATAACAATTTAAGGTAATTATATCATCACTAAAAATTAAAAATAAATTATCATGATAAAAAAATTTACATATAAAATGGATATTTAAAAATTAAGATACGATTTATTTATCCCTCACACAAAATATAATATATATTAATTTATTAAAGGTGACTCCTTTATCTTAATCTTCAAATTAAGTATTATGATGTAAAAGTCATTGTCTATAGGAGGAAAGGTCACATTTTTAAATTTGGATGATTATGGATGAGATAGACTTATATAGTGATATTAAGTCAATTATAGGGTTGATTTTTAGTACATTATCAATTTATATGTGACCTTAATTAAGGTATTAATCCTCATAGAGGGGATAATTATTTATTATGGTAACTATTCTTTATTACATAAATAAATAAGAAATATTTAAAAAAATTTGACCTAATAATTCTAACTATTCAACCCATTTTTCAATATTTAATTGAAATAAATTTTATAAATTAATTTATGATTAAAACATAAAACACAATGAAAAATAGTTTTTGAAAAAAATGGATTTTATGATTAATAATATTTTTATACAAATTTAATGAATAAAATTATTTCAAAAAGAAATAATTGTGTTATTAATAATATAATAAAAGTACATTTTCTTTCAAAATATTTTAAAAGAAACTATAACTTTGTAATTTTTTGATATAAAAACTGAGTTTTCAATAAAAAGTAGTTTTTTTTCAATATTCATTAGAAAAATAAAATTAAAAAAACATCCAAATAACATCCTTAGAGAATTTTCATATTATTATTTAAAAAATTAATTTAATTTCATCAATTATATTTTATAAAATATCCAAAAAAATAATTATATTATTTTTCAACATATGGTAATAAAAATAATAAATATAGAAAATATAATTTTAATGAATATAAATGATTTTTTAGAAATTTAGGTTTAATTTTTTAAGAACTAAGTAATATATTTTGTTTAGAAAGAACTTAATATATATTTCATAAGATGGTTATTCATATTCATATCCTCTAACTTAATGACTATGTTACAACAATCATATTTAAACAATAATATTTCACTATTCATTTAAGAATTGTGTTGCATATTGTGAACATGATAAAAAATAGTTTACGTAAAAATTGGGATATTATAACACATAAATATAACGGTTTGAAGAGACCTCATCCATCATCGACATATTATATGGGATGGAATGTTTGATGTTATAGAATCTAGAGAAACACCCTAAAAAAGGTAATATGATCTCCCATGGAAATAACATCAAAGGGAGACAAATAAACTGAGAGAAAAAGAACAAGAAATAATAGAATAATTGAGTTTGATCTAATATAATCAAACAAGATTTTTGGTCATAGTAGAGAACTCAAGAAGGGGGTGGGGGTGAATTGAGTTTCTAGGAAAAATTTTGTTTGCAAAGTTTTCATGAAAGATTCCGCAAAAAAATACTACCCAGTTAGTCAAGGTAATACAATTATGAAAGCTTGACTATTCAAACAAATTCTCTGAAGATTGATTATTTCTCAGTAATCTCAATATCAGTTACTGATTTTACTTTTGAAGCTATTCTAATAAGGAATAACAATTAGAACTTCTGTCCAAGATTAACTATCAATGCGAATCTAGTGATTTATGAAATATATAGAAAAATAGAGAAAACTAAATTAAATAATACAAAGAATATTACACAGGTGGTTCAGTATCTAGTTGAGACCTAATACACTCCACCTGGTGATCACCTTCCACCAATCAGTTTATATTAATAAACATGATCCAAACCCTGGTTCGGGGTAAACAACAATGAACATGACTGTCCAGGTCACACGACATCTTCCATAGTTTTTTCTGGGTATTATCTACCAGGTCACACACGGACCTCTTACATAAAGATATGAGGTTGTAATAAGGTGTATAAAGATATTAGAGGAAGGTTATCTGGTATCCTTCTGTTTAGTGCAGGAGACAATTCATGTTTCTATACAGACACACACTTCTCAAAAGATAAAATCGATACAAAACAGAGAAAAGACGATGAGATAAGGTTATAAATTCTCAGAGTGTTATTATATGATACTCTATACTTATAGGATGAAGAAAATATAAGAATCGAGTCCTCTTGCAAGAAAAAGAGTATTGCAAGTCTGGTGCTCTGGTTTCCAGTTAGATTTGGCACTTATTTTTCGTACAGTTGGTATTGAAAAGATGTTCTTGACTCTGATTTATGACATCCTTGCTTTCTAATTCGTGAAGGCCTCATGTGTTCTTGAGATGTATTGAGTTTCTTGTGTCAATTTTTTACCTCACGAATTCTCATGCTTCTTTACTATATCTATTCATAGTTTTCGGGCCATTATTTTCTTTTTATTCTTTGAGTGCATGTGTTGGAGGCAACAAGATGCATGTATTCTGAACCGCATACCACGTAATGTCAGATGACAAGTCTACAAAGAAATATAAATTAGGTCAGTAAATTTAAAAGACCCAAATATGACCGTTAGAAATTAAATCAAAAATGAAAAAACAGATTAAAGAATGGTGTCACAGTCTATTGGAAACATGGTCACATAGAAACAATATCTCCATGAAACAATGTCTTCACGAAGCTGTGTCTCTATGAAATGTTGTCTCCATGAATCAAGGTCTCATTATTTTCCGTTGAGCGGTGTGAATGTTATGATGGAATAGTTTTATAGAGATCAGGAACCAGTATCACAGATGTGGTGTTAGGATCACGATGTCTAGTCCATTTCCAAACATAAAACAACGTCTTAACAATGAACCAGTGTCACATACATCAACATATATGAAACTGGTTTCAGTGTCTGGTTCACGGTGTCTGGGTCACGCTGTCTGGTTCACGGTGTTTGGTAACTGTGTCTGGTTCACGGTGTTTGGTCATGGTGATTGGATCATGGTGTCTTTTCACTTTTCCAAAAAACTAGTACTGGTTTCAGAGTCATAGTTTCTCAGACTTAGCCAACTATTTGTATACAAACAAAAGTATTCATATTCATAGAATGGATTTGACTTAATAATTTATCAAGGAAATCCAATATAAAAAAATGAAAAATATATTTTAGAATAATCAAACCTGATATGAGATAGATTAAATAGGATTAACAAGATTTTAATGATGTTCTAGATTTGTGATCATTAAAAAATGATTAAGACAAGAGGAGTCCAACAATCTCTCCCATTTTGATGATCAAGAATCATGTGAGTGAGATATCTATTCATAGTGGATGTGTCTCTACCTTATTGTTCATTTAGAGTGCATGTCTCTCCCCCTTTAAGGATTATAGAAAATAGTAAAAAATTTAATAAGAGAATTGACAAGAAGAGTTCACATGGAATTAGATAGAGAAAGATTTGATAGTACAAATAGTAAGCAAAAAAATACAAAAAATATCCCTATCAAATGATAATGTTAACTTTTCTACATCAATGGATGTCTTATCATTTCCCTTGGAATCAACATCAGGATAAGCCACATGAGGATAGGTAGAAGTTGAATAAGGATGTGAACCAACTGTCAAAGAAGGGAGAGGGAGTCCCTGAAAAACAGAAGGGGCCAAGTTAGGTGTAGTGGAAGACCGAGGCAATTGTTGGTCATGCATAACAGGTCTGGTCTTACTCATAGCCTGAGAGACAGTCACAGAGGAAGAGGCAAGGGAAGTGGATGAGGAGGTATGAAAACCAGGTAGCAAGGGTGCAGCTGTAGGATCCACCATAGCAGTTATCTTCACATGAAGATAAGGCCTCAATAACATGATGATGTCAGGAATAATTTCACCACCATACTGCATGGATTTCTCAAATTCATCTTTGTTCTCCATGAACTTTTGCAACAAAGGTTTAAAATCATTTAGCTTTTGAAATTGAGTTTTGAAATCTTGAGTGACTGTAATGATTTTCATATTATCTACAAGGTACATGAAATTTTTTATCATATCATTCTTAGAGAAAATCCAATTGAATTAGAAATCCACCTTCTTAGTAATTTCATCATGAGCATAATTGGAAATATTGGAATGAATTCTTGCCAAATCAAGAAATCTTTCACTATTATTGACAACCACAGATAGAGAATATTTGTCAAAGCCACTAAGCACTGATTGGAGTTCTTCTTTAACAACCGTTCTGAATAGATCAATGTCCAAGGAAGGTTGATTTGAATTTCATGAGGTACTAGATACTGTAACAGTTGAAGTAAGGGACTTTAGTTGATTCAGAACATTCTGGAGAAAGCCCTTATACTCATCAGTCATCTTGTTAAGACCAATAACAAGCTCACGCATTTCATGAACTATTTTCTTGCTTTGTTTATTCACCTTTTCTGCTAATAAAGTTAGGTTCAGTTGATTTAGAGAGACAAAAACCTATGGAATATTACCACTAACATATTCAAGAGGATGATCAATAGGTTCTTGTCTTTATTTTATCAGTATTTTCATATCTCAACCATATATTTAAGATACTACACTTAATCACGTAGATGTTTGTTCTCAACTCTGAACACTTGAATTTCATGTAGCATTTTTTGATGAATCTACCATATGATCATTTTTGACAACAGTGTAGCATATCTTTAACTCAAGTTGGATATAGGAGAAGGTTGACTGTACATGATCATTTCAACCCCATCCAATAAATTGAATCCAAAGGCTTTAAAATAATCCTTAATCCCTAAGGTTGAAGGTTCTTGTGAAGGTTTAGGAGTATGAGTTGAGAGAGGATTAGGTTATTTTTAGAGATAACTTCAAGAGTAGATACGAGTTTCAATTCAAACATAGTAGAACGATCAATACCTTTAATTGAGGCCTCCTAGGAATAATTTACATCAAATTATCTAGGGAATTTATACTATGTATTCATAAATCTAGGATGAATTAGGTTAGGAATGTCAAAAATATCCAGACTAGGGTGATGCTCCCCCTTAACAAGTGCATCTCTTGCATGACTAAGAGATTTAGTTATTTGATCTATTTCTAAAATTTCATCTACAATAGCCTCACCCATTTCTTTTCTAGACAACTAAAAGGCTCTATTTATTATTTCTTTAGTGGATGGGATAAACATAGGAAGAACTTGTTCCTCTAAAAGTTACTCAAAAGCATCTTCTTTAACAAGAAAAATATCTTCTTCTAGATGTTCTTCCAGAACATCATTTCCCTTTCACTAATAGCTGAATCTTCTTTAAAATCATGTTGTTCTTCCAGATCAACAATTTCATTAAGAATATGTATTTCATTCTCAGTTTTGTCTTGGAGAACAGGTCTGTTATCTTCCTTATCCATGACAGTTTTCCCTATAGGTGAAACAACCTCATCTTCTTCTTCCCCAACTAGATAGTAAACAATTTAATCTGGTTCCAAACAAGGATAAGAAATTTTATTCTGTTTTGAAGAATAATCAATAAGATTTAACATTTCATAAACCCTTTCATTATCATTTACCAATGATTTTCTACATGGATTCCAACTCATTTTTTTTCTATTGACTGTAACCACTGAGATACAAAATTCATACTAATTAATTACTTCTTCATCTGGTATAACTATCCCTTTAGCATGATGCATAGAGGAGATTAACCATGAGTAGAATAAGTAAGTTGACTATGAGGTTATTTTATCAACTGACACATATGAATTATAACATAATTACATAGATTAATATTGTATCCATTCAATATAAGATGTATAAAAAATACATCATGATACTTGAGTCTAGAAAAATCTCATTTTATTAAACTAATCAGATTCTGATCAAACATAAACAAAAGTCTGGTTTCACCATCTAGCTCAGCAGTAATATCTCTTCTCTTAGTTTCATTACCAGTCACGCTTCTCAAGGCTTCCTATAAAACAAATATCTCAGTTTGAGTAGAAGGACCTATTTAGTAGTCATCAAAAATCCCCCAATGAGGTATCCTTAGGAAGATAGCCCATAACCTCAATGAAAAGCTACATCTTTGGCCATTGATCCAGTTTCTCAGAACAAAACCATCCTCTGTATCAAATGAGAACTTAATGAACTCATAAAATTGAGAAACTAGATTTTGGTAAATAGATATTTCTTATTTTGTGAACCAATCTAGCCATTCATTATCTATTAGTACTTTTATTATTAAATAATTACTTTAGAGCAACCACTTGGGGAAGATTTCCTTTTCGGGTACCACTATTCTATCCACCAGGTTTGGATTCAATGGACTTTTCGGTGCAATCTTCAGTGCTATTATCATCTTCTTCTTTGATCTGCACTTCTCATGAGTTTATGAGGATGAAGGTTTTATTATAAAAATTCCACTAAGGTTCGTCATGGAGAGAATGGTGGAAGGAGGGGATATAGTTTGAGAGAAGAGAGCTCAGGTGAAGAAAATAGTGAAACTTCTTTTGTTTTTATCATTTAGGGATATCGACAGTTGAAAAATGAAAAGCATAGGAATGTAGAAGAATAATATAATTAATTACAGTGATACAGGTTATAATATGTAAATAAGACAATAATGTGTTTGTAGGGTGAGACCAGAATAGACTTTCATGGTGATACTATAACAGGTTTTCACGGTTAGACCATAACAGGTTTTTATGATGACACCGTAACATATTTCCATATTGACATCTCTACTACGTGACATCAAAATTGTGCTACCATATTTTTTGAAATAGTATGTGTTAGAAAGTAACCAAGAGAGACCATCAACATGAATAAACAAGTTTTAAGATAACAAAGAATAGAACTATAAGAGTTACACAGAAATCTTAATACAGTAACTCGTGAAACCGTAAACTATGAAACAATAAGTTGTGAAATATTACACTTACTTCCAAATATTTATCATTCCCTATTCATGCATGATGTAATATATTCATTTATAATATAATGGTTTGATGAATATATCAGCGAGCTGATATTCAGTTCCAATGAATTCCAGAATGATATCACCTTTTTGATAATGATCTCTCAATAAGTGATGTCTTACATCAATATGTTTTGTCCTAGAGTGTAAAACACAATTTTTTGAGATGTTAATAGCACTTTTATTGTCACAATTAATGGGTAAATTTCTTAAATTCATATCCATAATCTAGTAATGTGTGTTTTATCCACAAAATTTGTGCTCAGCAGATACCGGTGGCTATGTATTCAGCTTTTGCAGTATATAAAGCAACAGAGTTTTGTTTAATAATACACCATGATACTAGAGACTTCCCTAAATAGTGATATGTTCCAGAGGTGATTTTTTATATCTACCTTACAAACACCTAAATCAGAAATAGAATAACAAACTAAATCAAATGATTGTCTTCTAGGATAAAACAATCCTAGATTATGTGTATGCTTGATGTATTTGAAAATTGTCTTAAATGCATTTAAATGACATTAAATAAGGTTTTCTTGAAAATGATAACACATAAATACACTAAAAATAATTTCAGGTTGGATATCAGGTAAGTAGAGTAGGATTCCAATCATTCCTTTGTAAATGTTTTGATCAACTGATGTTCCATATTCATCAAGATTCAACTTATAAGTTGTACTCATTGGAGTGTGACTAATTTTAGTTCTATCCAATACAAAAAAAATTAAAACATCCCTAGTATATTTTCGTTGATTTTAAAAAACTTCCATCATTATTTTGAAAGATTTGAAATCCATGATAGAATTTTAGTTCACCCATTAAACTCATTTCAAATTTGTTTTTCATCACTTTATAAAAATCAATACATAAATATTTTTTTAAGATTCAAAGATAATATCATCTACATAAATTTGAGCTATAAAAAAATCAATGATAATTTGTTTTATAAAAATGTTAGGATCAACTAATCCATTTTTAAAACCCTTGGAAATAAGAAAAGAACTTAATATATCATACCAAGCTCTTGGAGCTTATTTTAAACCATATAAATATTTTGATAATTTAAAAACAATATTTTGAAAGTGATGATTTGTAAAACCAGGGGGTTTCTCAAAAAATACAATCTCTTCTATATACCTATTTTGGAATGAAATTTTACATCCATTTGATATAGTTTGAAATTCATATGTGCAACATAAGCAAATTGAATTCTAGTGTATTCTAGTCTAGCTACTGGTGAAAAGGTATCCTCATAGTCAATTCTTTATTCTTGTCTATAGGCTTTTGCAACAAATATACCCTTATATCTAACAATGCTACCATATTCATCAACCTTATTTCTAAACACCCATTTAGTTCTTATGATAAATGTATCTTTGGTTCTGTCAACAAGTTTCCAAACATTGTTCCTTTAAAACTGATTAATTTCTTATTTCATATCCATCACCCAAAATTCATCATTGATAACATCCTTAATGTTTTTAAGATCATGGTTTGACATGAATACTAGATTTTCAACCTGATTTCTAAGAGAAGCTCCAGTTTTAGTTCCTTTATCTAAATATCCATCAACAACCTCTATAATATAATTATTAAGGGTTCTAACACCTCTAGAAAAAGAAGGAATATTGGTTTCATGTTCTTCAATATTTTTTGGTACATTATCACTTCATAAGGATTTAATTCTATGTACACAAAGATTTTATATAGTTTAATAATATTTTGTGAAATGAGAGCAGGCTTCACTTTTGTGAGCCAAAAAGAATGTCAAAATATATATAGAAAAGTCATATACAAGAATATAAACATAGTGCTTCCCATTTAAACTAGAAACTCTATATGGTCTAATAAAATATCATGTGAACCAGTTCGAGAGGTTGAGGAGCTGAAACTTCATTCTTTTGTTTGAAGGAAATTTTTTGTTTCTTTCCCTTTTGACAAGGATTACACACTTTATCATTTGGAAACTCATGTTTGGGTAGTTCTTTGACTATTCATTTTCTGGTTATCATTTTTAGAGAGTTAATATTATGGTTTTCATGTCTTCTATTCCAAATCTATGACTCTTTGTGAAATACGCTTAAACATGAAGCATTTTTAGAAGCTAAATAATTTAAGAAAACTGAGTATAAATTTTAATTGTTCAATGCAGTAAACAATAATTCATTTTCAGAATTAAAAAAATTTCAACAATCATTCTAAAATTTAACATGAAATACATCATCACATATTTTTGAAATACTAAGAAGATTATATTTCAATCCATGAACAAAAAGTAAATTGGAAATTTAAACTGAGTTAGAGTTACTGATTTGGCCAAGGCCAATGATTTTTCCTTTTTCATTGTCAAAAAAGGTGACTTGTCCACCATAAATTTATATTATGTTTTTGAAGCATGAATAATCCCCTATCATGTGTATTGAACACCCACTATCTATGTACCATATGCTTTTGCAGAAGCTCATTAAACAAATTTCCTACAAAATAGTCAAATAAAAAATAATTTTGGTACCCATATTTGTTTGGGTCCGGTAATATTAGTGACTAGTGATTTAGGAACCCATATCATCCTCGTATGTTTCCTATATGAATTATGTAATGTTCTTGGAAAATAAACACTATTTGTTAAATAAAAAATGTGAAATAGTAGAGAGTATATCATAATTTGAATTAGCTGAATGCTTTTCAGAACTAGAAGTGAAGTTGTATGTCCTAGATTTAGAAACAAAATTTTTTCTCCCAAAATTTATTTTACATGGTTGATAGCCAATACCAGTAGTATAGTTAAGAGAAATCTATTTACGTAGAATTTTTACCAAAGATTCATTACTATTATTAATCCTTTCAATGTAATTTTTCAATTGCTCATTAGATAGTATTAGTTCATGATTTCTTTGATTAATTGAAATTTTTTCTCTCTTTATATTCTAATTTCAGATTTAACTGTTGAGGTAAGAGGGTGTTATTTATTTAATGATTTTTAATTATATTTAAGTTCATTACATGTCTATTCAACTATATTACAGTACTCAAAACACTTATTCATTAGACATATTATCAAAATCACTTTCATCTATAGATTTATAGTAATTGTGTACGTGAGATTCCAGTGTTACCTCAGATGTGTTTGTCATAAAACACACATAGGCTTTATTGGTATGTTTATCATGTGAATATTTTTAGTCACTTGAACTATCATCAGAAGCACTCTACAATGCTTTCATTACCTTTTTATACTTTCTATCTTTGTACTCATATTTTATTTTGTAATTGATCTCAGGATAGCCAGTCTTGACCTGTCTCTTTTGCTGAAACTCATAACATAATATCTCATCAGACTTGTCACTTCTCTTCAAATCATTCTTCCAGCTTCCTTTTTTATAATATCTTCCTTTGAAATTATGATTTTTGAAAATTTTCTTCTTCCTGTAAAATCTCTTAGTTCTTTTAGTCAATTGAGACATCTCATAATCATTGTAAGGTGATGATTGTTCACTACTGGAACTTTCTATAGAGAAATCCAATTCCCCTTTTTATTTGTGTTTACAGATGGTGGTCTTAAATTCATCATATTTTCTATTGGGTTCATCCTCCTTTTACTTGTTGACTTTAAACATCTCTTCATACATCATTAGTTTCCCAATGAGTTCATTTGTAGGTAACTTGTTGATGTCTCATGACTCTCTAATGGAGACATAGGTTCCTCTATATCTATCTGGTATGCATATGAGAATCCTCATAATTTGTTCATTGATAGTAACTTTTCTCCCAAGAGTAATCATTCTGTTGACAATTTCATTGAAACTAAGATATATTTCAGAAATAGGTTCATCGAGTTTCATTTTAAAGTTATCATATTTAGTAGTAAAATTATGAAGTCTCATTTATGTCACACTAGAAGTTCCTTCATGTGAAACAGAAAAAGTATCCCAAATTTCATGGGTAGTTTTACATGCAGAAACAATGTTAAATTCCTTATCTCCTAAAGAGAAGTATAGAGAATTCATGGTTTTGTAATTGTTATTGTACGTAGTCTTGGTGGGTTCATCCCAATCAATTTTATTAGTAGAAGGAATATTATACTCATCTATAATTGAAGACCAAATTTCAAATACCATACTTTCTAAATGAATTTTCATTTTAATTTTACATTGGGAATAATTAGTTCCATTAAAGAATGGTGGTCTGTTTGTTGGAGCACCTTCCAATCTATTATCCATAATAAAGAAATACTTTTATTGAGCTAGAAACATATAATTGACAGAAATTTATAGATCTTTCAAGTAAAACTAAAATCCTAGTTCAATAGTTTCCAAAAAAGAGTGTTAACAAACTCCTCTGATACCAAATGTTGGTCGGAGTAGAGTACTCAAGAGGGGGGATAATTGAGTATGTATAAAAATTTCTATTTGAAAAGTTTTCACAAAAGGTTCTCAAAAAAATAAATACAACCCTGTTAATAAAGGTTATATGGTTATTAATGTTTGATTGTTCGAATAACTTCATTGAAGATTTATTAATTCTCAATAATATCAATATCAGTTATTGATATTACTTTTGAAGATATTATAATATAGAAATAAAGTTATAACTTCTTTCTCAGATTAACTGTCAAAGTGAATCTAGTGATTTCAGAAATATACTGATAACATAGAAAAATAAATAAAATTACACATCGGATATAAAACAAGTGTTTTATTCTCATGTCGAGACCTAATCCACTAAAATTGGTGATCACCTTCCACCAAGCAGTTTATATTAATAAACTTGATCCACACCTGGGATTGGGGTAATCAATAGTTCACTGGACTGTCCAAGTCACATGACCTCTTCCACAGTTCTTCATGGGTATGAATAACTAGGTCACCCAGGGGAATCATCCAAAATTATCCATGGGAGTAAACAAGTGTAAAAAGATATGAGAGAAATCATATATTGTTTCCTTTAGTTTATTGCATGAGACAATGTGTGTTTTTATGCAGACACACCAACACACACTTATCTAAAGTTAAAATCAATACACAATAGAGAAAAGATGAAGTGATAAGGTTATAAATTCTTTGAGTTTTATTCTATGTAGCTCGGAACTCCTAGGATTAATCAGATTTGAGAATCAAGCCCTCTTGGTAGAAACCGAGTATCAAAAGTTTAGTGCTCTGGTATCCAGTTAGATCTTGATCATGTTATTCATGGACTTGGTATTGCAAAGATGTTCTTAAATATGATCTATTGTATCCCATATTTTTGATTCATGAATGCTTCATGTGTTCATCATATGTATTGACTTACATGTGTCGGTTCTTTTCTTTATGAATTCTCATGCTTCTTATCTATATCTCTTATTAGTTTCTGGGCCACAATTTTCTTTTTATTATTGGAGTACAAGTGCTGGAGCTGAGAATATGCATGTATTATACACCTTGTACCTCGTACTATTAGGTGAAATTTCTGCAGATAAATATTGGTTATGTTAGTACATTTAAAAAAAATAAAAAATTATCATTAAAAATTAAATCGAAATGAAAAAACAGATTAAATAATGGTGTCACCGTCTGTTGGAAATAGCGTTACATGGAAAAATTGTCTATATGAAACAATTTATCAATGAAGCAGTGTCTCCATGAAATGGTGTCCCCATGAAACAATTTCTTCGTTTTATTCTATGAGTGGTGAAATAGTTTTGATGGAATATTTATATAGAGATCAAGAACCAGTACCACATATGTGGTGGTAGGATCATGTTGTCTTGTCCTTTTCCAAATGGCAAACGGTGGCTTAGAAAGAAACCGGTGTCGCAGACTTCAACAGATAAGAAATAGGTTTCAGAGACTATTCAGGGTTTCTGGTTCATGGTGTATGAGTCACAGTGTCTGGTTTATAGTGTTTGGTCATGATGTCTAGTTCACGTTGTCGAGTCAATGTGTCTGGGTCACAGTGTCTGGACACTTTGCCAGAAAACTAGAACCGGTGGCAGACTCACGGTTTCTAAGAATTAGCCAAATATCAATATGCAGAGTTAAGCAGTGATATTATTAGAATGGATTATGCTTAATCATTTATCATGGAAATCCATTATAACACTAATTAAAAATATATTTTTTTCAATAATCAAAAATTATTTGAGACAAATTAGATAGGACTAACTAGATTTAAAAGATATTCCGGATTTTTTATCACTAAAACATGATTAAGATAAAAGGAGTCCAACAATGATCCATTTAGATTCATGATTAAGGATATTTCTCAATGCCTAAGATAGGGGGAGAGGGGGGTCTCCCATACTTGGGGTACATGCCTTGGGAAATAGAGTGGATAATGGTGGAAGAGGATTAAGCCTTGAACTAAAAAATGGTAAATTCCAACATTTTAAAGTATTGTAATGTTTTTAAAAAAAATATTTCAAACCATGCACTGACCGTGTGCGGAAAACTGCCAATTCTAAATCCTGTTTCATGGTTCAAATGCATGGTTAGAAAAACTATGCGAAAACTATGTGTTTAGAACTATCCGAAGGACAACACCCCTTGGTTTAGAAGGATGGCTATAAAAACCATTTGAACATTATGCATCATTAACCTAAAATTTATTTCATTTTTTTTAATTACATTTACATCATATTACACAATTATAGAAACCATTATCCTCCCTTTTAGAATGAAAAAATAAGCTGTAATGTTACTACTAACTGTTCACCACACATGTGTATCATAATTTTTCTTCAAAAACCTGAACTCAGGGACCCTAACCATGCTTGACCACCCCTGAAATACACATGAACTTACTAATAAGTTATATTTTAATTAATCCAATGGTTTATATTGAAAATAAAATCCTCTATACCTAAATGAAAAACCACAATCTTAAACATATGTTTGTTAAACCATTATTCAAATTTCCATTTCCTTGATACAACTAAAAATAATTGTTTATAAGTAAATTTCCCCTTATTTTTATGGATTTAATATTCCACTCACTTGAGAGATTTAATTTTTGAAAATTAGGTACTTATTATATTTTACCATCAATTATTTTTGAAAAAAACTTATTGAATATAAATTTTTTTTCTCACACAACCCAAGTTCAATGTGTTAGAGATTCATTCTTGAATCCCAATTTTCTTATATTAATCTTGTTTCAAAGTAAATATATCAATTAATTTTGAGTTATATCAAAAATATATTTCCAAAAAATCCTTGTTAAATCAAATTAATTTTAAAATAATAGTGAACTCATGTTATAATTTCAATTCAATAATTTTTTTTTCAATTACCCTTATTTCATAGTTCATGAATAAAATTTCAATGAGATAAATGGGATGACGTAGTAAAAAGTATTTAAATTATAAAAATTTAAGAATCATTAAATTTGTTCACTTTATGATGTAACTTATTTCAAGTAGAACATTATTGGGGCCCATGTTTTTATATCTTGAAAACAATCTATTTTTAAAAAAAAAATAGAATCCGTCTTGTTCAGATACTGAAATCATGACTATAACACTATGATTAATTTTACATAATGATAAATATACTTTCAAAGAAAATAATATAGAAAAAAATATTTATATCATAAATTATCATTTTTTCATTTACCACACAATTAATATTTGTTTTATCCTCAATGAAATATAGTAATTATCATGAATTATTCATGAATAAATTATATTATTACGTAAAGATTGATTAAGGAGGATAAAACTAAAATAAAGTTATTACTTGCATCTCAAAATACATGATGGGATAAGATAACCACTTTTTATTGGATTATAATGTTCTCATATTAAGGATTAGTTTTTTTTCTACCTATGTTCTTATTTAGAAAAAAAAGAAATTTACAATTTCTTTAAAATAGAAACCTAGTATTGAATTTAATAAGGAATAAAGAAAAATAAAGAATGTTCTTGGGTAATAATAACTAATATTTGTAATAATTTTTTCTATATATAGAAAAAAACCATTTTTATTATCCATAATCAATTGAAAAATTGGTATTTTCTGGTATGAAAAACCACATTATCCTTTTCCCTAACTATTACCACCATTCTTATTATTTGGGAGGTCACCATTTTTAGTGATGTGTAGTGTGTCTATCCCCTTAGTAGTGTTATATAAATCATTGATATTAGATGGAAGTATTTTTTATAGGGCCTATTGTTGTTCATAATTTATTATAATATCAAATTCACCCTTTTACTCTTCTTTAAATTCCAACATAATAGAATTTATTACATTTTAAAAATAATATTCTTCAAGCTCCTCAAAATCAATATTTGTAGCCTTATTTTCAATATCTAGATATAGTTTTTATTCTATGTTTGATTCCATTGGTGTATCTCCAATTTGCAATTGTATGTATATCTTGGATTTTGCTTTACCATAACCTCAAAGGATGTGAGGTTTTAAATCATTTTTTCAATGATTATAGAATTTTAATTTGTTGAAAGATAAATATATTCAATATATCGATATTATTCTTATTTTCTCTATGTATTACTAATGATATCACCTTAATATAGCCATTAAGTGGGACTTTTTTCTTTATTCATAGGATTATTCCTCAAGTTGTATTAAATCCTCATCTAAAATCCATAGAAGTGGTATATAACATGAAAATAAAATTAAAGTTAATTAGATATATTTTATATGTTATGATAACAAAATAAAATCGAGTCTAATATATGGTGTACTCCATTGAATTTTTCAACTTCCTTATATGTTTCTCTTAAAGCAACTTGCGATGTTGTGATGAAATATTTTGGAGATAAAGATTTTGAAGTTGTTCCACCACATCTCCTACATACATTTGGGTAAATTCCACATTAAAAATTTCATTTTCTTGTTGTAATATCATTTTTCACAATTTCATGGAGTGTGTAGAGTATCCGTAATGTAATTTCCTCTAACTCTTTTATTTTTTTATCCCTTTATTAATTTTATTTCCATTAACATGGAGTTGTTGGTATAAAAATTAATTTCTTCTATTTTTTCCATATTCACTGTCATGGTATTGGGTAGTGTCAAAAGCATAATTAACTTTTTATTAGATGTTTATTTCTAATTTGAATACATTAAATTATTTACAATGTGAAAGAGAAAAATAATATTCTGACCTAAGTCCTTATAAATGAAACTAGCATTGCTTGAGGTTGTCACATGCCTCACATAACAAATTTATAAAACCAAGAATATAGTCTAGTAGGAATGAATAGGGTCATTCTCAAGGTTTCATGGGATGTTTCTTCACTTTTATCAATAAATTATTTTATTTAATATTTTATTATTTTTTTTGTAGTTTGGAAGAGAATTGATGTTTTTTATATGCAAAATGACGGGAAAATAGTGGCGGAAAATGAAATTAAACCAAGGGGGACACACCAATATTTAACATAGTGATTATTTTTTGTCTTACAGTTATGATACTTAATTTAAACATCTATGTATTCCAACCATGTACATTGATCCTCACTATAAAAAATTTATGAATTATCATTAAATACTATAAGATTACCCTAGGTGGCCAGATCACCACTCACTATAATGGTCCAAAATAATGATCAAATCCATTATCCTTACAACTTCTCTACATTGTAAATCATAAATTAAAATAATGGAAGAGTAAAAGATTTTCAGTAGTGAAAAAATAAAGTATAAGGATAGAGACATGTTCCATAATCATTTCCTCATACTCTAAAATTCTTAAGATCCCTAGACAGAAATTGTTAAAATAAAGATGGATTCACTAACTATAGTCTATTGGTTTTCATCTAGTTGGTGACCCTTGTGTTAGACATCCATTTAGGGTTGAATCATGAGTGACTAGAGTAACAACCCAAGGGATAAAACAAGATGATAAATGAGAGATTATAACTAAACATATGCATAACATCATGATGAAGGTAACATGAATTAAAAAATAAAATAAACAATCTATATGAGTTAGATACATTATATTGGGTAAAGGGAAACATATTTATAACCATCATGAAAAATTATTCATTAAATCCCATGAGATTTAGTGTTGAGAAGCGAACTTCTATTTTCTTGGATCATCTCTATGTGTGGTGACCAATGGTGTTGATGAGTTCAGTTTACAGCATATCAAATATTCTATCTTCTTTACATTCCTCCCTTTTTCAAGACCATTATTAATTAAAAAAGGGTTGGAGCAGATTTGTTTATGGGTATCACACCAATAATGGAAATTTGAATATTATTTCAAGGGAAGGAGATGATAAGTGTGATTCATGGAGGGGATTTTGAAATATTAGGATTGAAAGAAATATACTTGGGTCTCTGTTGGTGGGTTTAAAAATTAGAACTATACATTATTGTGTAACAGTTCCTACATGGTAAGCTACCCCAAAAAGGGACAATTCCTAACGAATTATAATGACTAGAAAATTCATATAATTGATAGTAATGTTTGATTATATTCCCAAAAAGAAATAATAATTTTGTTTAAATTCTTATACTTAGGGATAAAGGCTAATGATGCGTCTATAAAATCCATTTGTTAGTGGTCTATGGAAACTTGGTAAAATCTTATTATATTAAAATTTTGGGAAAATCTATATGATTTTCTATTTAAACTTAGTATCATCCTAGAAAATTCATACATTCATCCGAGAAATGGCATACATTATGAATATTATATTTTTTTAGTAATCATGAAAGAAAAATATCTCATTGTAGGATTTATCAAATTTTGTACATAATTAACAAATATAATAAAACTCATATTTGAAATCCTCTAAGCAATTAAAATACTAAATAAATAAAATAATGGATTCTAATTAAATTTAAAATGCTGAAAAAATTAAAAACCATGATTTTAACAATTTGACAAGTTAATTATAGATTTCACCAAAAAAATTAAAAATGGATGATTTTCCTAGAATTGAAATTAACTATGGGAATAATTTATAATGAAAATAAGTCTAAAGTCTAAGAAGATTTAGATCTCATAATTTTGGATTCAAAAATACAAGTTTAATCAACCATCCAATAAATAATGATCTATATTCAATAAATTTATATTGAAATACAAACATTGATCTTGAAAATGAAATTAAATGTAGATAAAGTATTTTTTATTATGACAGGAATTCATAATGAATGCAGATAACCATCAATGGTTTTACAAAAATATATTAAGGTAACTCTAACTACTATTGATCTTTATTGATCTAAAGGACCATATCACATTTTACCAAACTATATATAAAAAATCATCATTCTAAGAATTTTTATTTTTATTTTTTAAAGGACATAAATTTCATTTCGATGAAAATAATTTTTCAATGTAATATATAAAAGTAAAGTAGTAAATAAAATTAATTAACGTTAAATGAATAAGAATATAAAAAAATATAGTAGAAAAATAAATAATTTGAACCTCATAAGAAATATATATAATTGATATGACGTGATATTTATATTTTAATGATGGTTCCATAAGTTATTAAATCTCAATGTTCCAAAATTTCATTGTAATTAATAGGTTGTATTCTAAAATATATATAAATGTTATCCAAAAAAAGACACCCATGCTAAACTATTTAACATTTAAAGAAAAAATTAAGAATTTTAAATATATACTGAAATATACTCTATTTACAAATATTATATGTTATGATAATAAAGTAAATAGGTATAGAATATAAAAACTCAACTGTAGTTATTCAATGAATTCATTTGGTTAGAAATTATGTCTAGATATTCATACCTAGTTTTGTCTTAAATTACTATAAAATAAAACATTATCTCTCCAAATTTATCCACCTCTCTTATATTAATGTAATATAAATTATTAAAAATATATTCTAAATGTTGACTAACAGATTAAAATTTTTTTAGACTACACTGGCCCTTCCAATATCCATATATTTATAACTTTGACTAGAAAAGATAACTACATGTAACAATGTATATTTTATGATGATGCACACATATGATGGATTTCTTCCTAGGATTGGAATATGTTCACTTAGGCCTCAAATTTTTATACAACTTGAGAAAACAAAATTCCATTAGTGATGTTTCAAAGAAACCATTTTCTAATTTAAACCTATGATATATAAATCTATTATTATCTTTAATAAAATATATATTGTGAGGCCCTAAAAAACTAGTGTTTGAACCATGTATTCGATAGCATGTATAAAACACGATAAAAATCACATATGGTAATATAATATCAATATAATTTATAATATTTATAAAATATATTCTATATAGTTAAATGCATGAAACACTAAGTTAGAATTCCTTACACATAAGAAAGACCTTCCTCGTAAGCTTGTGTTATACAGAAGACTGAGTTTCACCAAACATTGATATCTTATTAGAATATTATTATAATTAGATATAAAATATCAATTATGAATAGTATTTAATAATTTATGAAAAAAATGGTTTATAAAAATAATATATTAATTCATACGTTACAAATTAATAAGAATAGAATATTGGAACTAGTAGAATAAAAATAGAATGTTTTTATATGAAACCATTTTTATGCTCACAAAGAAAATTTACCATAATAAATTAAGATAATTATAGTTATTTAACGATTTTAATGGAATATATATGTTATTTATTGAGTAAAATATTTTATATATTCATCCATTAGGTATGATATGCATAACATAATAACAAACCATAATCGATATATAAAAACCTATATTTTTAAAAAGGATATTTTACCAACATTTAATGGTGATACAATTTTAAATTTGAATTTTCAAACATTAATTGATTTAATATGTCAAAATAATATTCATATTTCAAACTTAAACTTAATAATTAGGTTAGGGTGAAATTTTGATATTTTCCAAGCTATTTCATTTTTTAACCAATAGTTAAAAATAAATAAATTGAGTTTAAAACTATTTTTCAATCATACTTATTTATAACGATAATTTATAATTTCAATGAGTTTTAAAGTTTAATAATATAATATTATTTTTAATTAATCTAATGTAGGTCATTGAACCAATTTCACAATGAAATTGACTATAAAAACATAGCTAATTTTAGGGTGTTTTTACACTAAAAAACTACATCGTCTTCCCGTGCGTGGGATTATTTTTAATTTAATTTCTCTAAAATTTTTGATTAGAAGATGGAAAAATGGATTATATATTTCGAATAAAAATAATTTCAAATTTATAATATGACCAAATTTTATTTTTTAGAAATATTGGTCAAAGTGAGTAAAAATAATTCCAATCATTAGGGCAAAATTATGATTAATAAAAGACAAATCCTTTAATTTAAGTGCCCAAATGACCTAGAAAATTTTTCAAGACCTAATTTATGGCCATATATCGACCATGAAACTTTAATTATTGAAAATATTCTGGGTAGTTATGTCTTTTTTTCAGTAAAAAGATGTGCACACCTAACTTCATTCCAAAATTTCCAAGTTAGCCATTTTTCTTCCCTATAAAAGGCCACCTCCTCTCCCCATTACTCACACATATAAAACCACTTATTCTTGTAAAATATATACCAAAATAGCTTCCCAATAGTCCCCAAACCACTAATTTTAATCTTATGTTTGTTAATAATGACTCCTAAGGATTCCCTTTCGTATAAACTGAATGATGTTACCCGATTAAGAAGTAACACCTTATCTCATGATTTTTAGATTCTTTTCCATTCTCTACTCCCTGTAATATTCTTATGATAAATACAAAGAAAAAACATTCTCCTCAATATATTATGATGTTTTTATACAAAGGATTATACATACACTTTTATACACCTCTATCTAATGGGAAATAAACATATTGTTTCTATGTATGGAGAAATACTGCCTCACGAAGCGATGATTGTTCAATTTTCCCCTACCACCTATCATAGAGGCCATTATCATAGGAACTATATTTATATAGTTTATAATTTATAATTTATTTGTATTTATACATAATTAATTTTATAATACATACATTGAATACTTTCCATCTTAAGATAACATCGTTTGAGGAAGTGTGGACTACCGCCCACTCAAAGTGATGTGATTTGTTTACACGATATATAGAATGAATAAATGAATGTTTATAATTAAAAATAAGGGACAGAAAAAACCTAAATTATATATTAATAAAATAATTATCTTTCTGTAATATATATATATATCCTCTCTTTTATTACCCTTTCACACACATTAAAAAAATAACATTGTTTGCGGATGTGTGGACTACAATCTCCTTAACATGATGAGATTAATTTTACATCATAGAATTATATATATGTGTATATATGATTAAATAATATGGTATTTAAATTATATATGTATGTATCATTATGGAAATATTTTTGTTACTTACATTATTTCCACAACGATCATTTGAAAATGGGAATATTTCTCACACCTACATACGGCCTACACACTCAATGATTGAAACATTTTCTCATTTTCATAGTCATAATTATTGATTTATTTTAAAAGTATTATTTATGTAAAAATATGATAATTATTTCATGTTTTGGTTATGGATATGTTATATAATGACCCATTTGACCATAGTTGGCCAACAATAGTTGTTTTGACACATAAACTGAATATGGTCAAAAACACCCAACATAAACTTAATTGTTTATGTAGTGTACACAACATGTTAATATGTAAAATAATAGTAATTATAAAAATGAAAAAGTTTCTAAATAATTTATTGAATTATCATAAACTTATTAAACAAGAAGATAAATGATTTTCACCTGAAATGAAACACAAGGTAAAGGGATTTTATCTCAATTTTGACTATCTTTTGATACATGTTATGTTTCCCACTATGTCATTTTTCATGGTGTATATAATTCCATGATTTTATTCTATATACCTTATAAATTAAATTAGGGGTATTCATATGACCAATTTATGATCCCTCTTTTGGTGTGTTTAATATTTAAAAGTTACCGAATCAGTAAAATGTTTTTCTCAATTTTTCTTCATTGAACTGATGTTTTATTATGAACCTAATCTCTTTTTCTAGGTTAATATGTTTCCATTTTACATGATATATCATGAATATATATATTTTCATGATATTTTTTTCTCCATGTAATTTCACTTTCTTACATGGACAGTATGATCATAGTACCGTGTTATACGATTTTATTGAGACAATATCATCGCTTTCCTGAGATTGTTTATGTTTCTGCTTCCGTTGATGAAATATTATAATCCATATTTCAAGAACAGTAATTAGTTTACTTATCCTATATTATTTCAGGTATTATCAGGTATTTTTACAATTTTATATTCATTGGTACATATTATAATTAAGAAATTATTTCTACAAAAGACAGAATTTACCCTCTCTTTGGTTAGATATATATTCAAAACCAGGTGTCCCAAAACGGATTTACTATAATATAATTACATTACCAAATAAAATTAAAATAAAATTTGACCATAATTTATTTTATGAATATCTGATAAGGAATCATCTTGTCTCTTTTTGAATAAGGAATTTTCTACCTTTTTACTATAAAAATGGAATATTCTTTTTACCTCAAACGACATGAACAAATTTATCCACCATAATTTATTTGAGGTACCCTTCTCAAGTCCAAAAATTTATTTTTCAAAATTTATTTTCAGTGAAATGTATTTTTAAATGGGTTTTCAAAAGAAAAGGATATTTTACCTAGGAATATATTTAAAATTTATTCTTTTATATCATCATTCACAGAAACCCTCTGTTTTACAACACCCAAGATTTATTGTATTGATATAATCCTTTGTATTACTCTATATAGTTTATTATTTATTTGGCCAATGATAATATTCACATTCACTTCCATGATTTTTTCTTGATGTTACCTTGAAATGTTCAATTTCATATAATCATTGTGCATTGAATTTATCCAAATTATTCATATCATTTATCATGGATATTACTATTTATTAAACCATATAACATTTTAAATAAGGTTTTTACTTCGATAATTATTTTATTAAATGAGTTATTATTGGTAAATCCATATTCTTTATTCAATATGGATTATTATATATTTGATTATTCAATATGAGTAATTCATTGGATATTCAATACATGGGTTGGGGGGGAATTGGTGGGAATCCTTATGGGTTGGGGACTAGTGAATGAATTCTCGTTGATGCATTGGAGGTCTCATGAGATGAAATAGTTATATAGCCGCCTTATATGGGTTTTTTTACCTGATAACTAAATATCTTTTCAATGGTCTTGATGGTACAAGTTCCGTGTTCATAGGAAACATTGCATCCAATAAAAAAGCATTTCTTTCATATTAGTTTTAGTTATTAATCATACATAAGATTTTTCATTGACATATCAATGTATACATTTCTTTTTTAGTTCATTTATTAATTTCATATCTTTTATTTTCAAACCATTCAATATTTATTGTACCTTATCTAGTTATTTGAATGGAATGTATTTCTATTTATTTACCTTACCATATTTAAAATTCTATTTGATTATTTATTTCGTGTGATATATTTTTCCCTTACTGAGCATTTGATCTCACCATTATTAGTTTTCTTTCCCAACTATTCCAGGAAGAATACTATGAATGATATGTAAGAATATACAAGATTTATTAGAGTTATCCTTGAAGATGTTTATTTTTTTATAATGAAAAAAAGATTTTGTAATTTTTGTATCTATTTAATATAATTCACATATAAGTCTCTTGTTTTCAAAGCCTACTAAACCGATCATTCGTTTAGAGATTTATTCCTTGTAATCAATCCATTGGAATTGATATCAGACACCAGATCTAGGATATCTGTGGCTAGGTCAATATAGTTTGTATAAAAGGATGTTTTGTAGAAACCTTGGGAACTAGATTTAAGAAAAAATTAGATTAGAGAACATAAACCTAAAATATAAATTTAGGATTAGTATGGATGAAATCCCAATAATTTTTTTAAAGAATTTATTATTCAGGTTTTCATAGAAATTCATCCCTGTATTAATACTATAAGTGGATGTTGCTCTAGTATAGATGTATCTAGCAGTAAAAAAATATGAAAATGTATTCTGGGCTTGACTTGGCGTAACCTGGTACACGATAATGAGCCTTAGTTTTCACCTATATTGACACTCTCATAGAATATTATTTGGATAATCCGTGTTTTCTTTTAAAAACATTATTAAAATTTCTATAGGATTTTGAAAATGAATAATCATGGTTAAACCTAAAGTATTTTATAACTGAAAAAATATGTCTTGATTTGGATATTTTATAGATAATTAAATACCTTTCTTACTATTACTATTGTTACTCACACTATTCTTCATGTTTTTAGTCAATGGATGGAAACCAAATGATTCAAGTTAACATAGATCATGAAGGAAAATTTGGTGAAAATGTGCAACCAACCCATGTATTGATAGAAGTGAAGGATATCATATTTATGAAAAACAATTTTTCCTAAAATATGATTAACAATATATACCTTAACCCACTTTCTGGTGCAATAAAGATGAGAAAGATGGATAATAATAATATCTCGAGTGGTGGAGAATCTATAGAAAATAAGGATCAACTTTTGAAAAGTGATAAGTGTGGAAGGAGAAACACATGAAAGTGTATCGTCAAAACATTTAAATTATTTATGTGTGGGAATGATGGAAAAAATTCAAAGGATTCCTAAGGAAAAAAGAAGAGTACTATGAAAGGAAATTAAGATCATCCTAAGAAATCCATTATACTTCATTATCATAAATATGGGGAAACTGGACATTATCCAAGTCAATTCCCACTCTTAGAAGATAAATTATAGACCATGGAATGATTTATGTGGAAATTAGCAGATGAAGTTTTTATGTATTTAGGTTTTATTGAAAACCATATTTTAAATGCTATTTAGTTATTAATATAATTTAAATGATGTCCATATTATTTATTTTGGAAATTATATTAATATTGTTTTTGAAAAGGTTAACTTATATATTGGGTGACAAGAATCAAATTCTAAAATCCTGAGGGTCTGGAACCCATGAACAAAGGATGATAAGAATTTCACACCAACAACTAACCTACCCAGTTTCCTTGTTATTTTTCATTGTTTATATTTATACAATTTAATGAATAAATATCAATGATAAATAATAGTAAAATTTTTAAGTATTTGAAATTAATTTATAAACCATATTTATTTTGAATGATAGTTAACGAAAAATAAAAGTGCTTTTCACTCTTTTATAGGCCTTGCGATCCATTAAAAGATTCATTTATTCCTTATGAAAAAAATTCACTGTTGATAATTAATTTTTTGGAGTATGGGGGTGATTATAATTTGATTAAAGCACAACTAAAAGTTTGTATTTATGATATGATATTGAATATTATCACCTATGAATAACTTGTTATATTCTTAATTTGTGAAATGACTTAGAAATAAAATGTTTTCCTAATACCTAAAATTTTGTTAAACCGATGTCCATATAACTAATCAATGATTTATGGATTTTAGGCCCTCAACATTCCATTTATCATTAAATTGTTTGTGATTGACGATATAATTCAATCCCTATAAATGTTAATGTTTTCCCCCTAAGCACATATCTCTACTTTCCACTAATATTCTCCTACCCAGAGACCTAGATACATGGTATTCCATGTGACCTTTGTACATTCAATTATATATTTGATATATGATTACATATGAACCCTCCTTATGATGAGGGATTTTAAACATACTAAGTATTAGACAATCTATCATAATGATCGATTTTAATTTTCATGGATGCAATTTAAATAAGGTGTAGAGAATGTGAAGCCCCAAAAAACAAATTTAAGAAACTTTTATTCAATAGCGTGTATGACATGCAACAACAATTGTTTAATGTAATATAATATATGTATACTTTAAAATATACTCTATATAGTTCAATGCATGCAACACAAAGTTAGCATGCATTAAATGCAAGAGTGACCTTTCTCGAAAGCTTGCACTATAAGCAAGATTGAGTTTCACCAAATAAAATATTACTAAAATGTTATTATAATAAGATAAAAACTAACCATTATGAATAGTATTAACTAAATTATTAAAACAATTTGTTTAAAATAATAAATGATTAATTTATAGGTTAAAAATTAATTATAAATGTATATATAAATCAGTTGAATATAAAACTAAATGTTCTCATATAAAACCATTTTTATGCTCACGACGCTATTTTACCCTAGTAAATTATTGTAATTAATATTAGTTAATTATTTTGATATAATAGATAGGTTATATATTCAATAAATATTTTCTTGATATTCATCCTTTAGTTTTGATGTGAATAAGATAAGAACAAACTTAATTTTAGATATAAATACCTATATTTTTTTAAAGTAATTTACCGCCTTTTAATGGAGAACCCTTTTTAAATTTAAATTTGGTATATTTAAATGATTTAATATTTGAAAATAAAATTCATATTTTAAATTTAAACATAATAATTAGTTTATGTTGAAATGTTGATATTTTTCTGAGACATTTTATTTTTTTAGACAAACAGTTAAAAATACTGAATTTTAGTTCAAGACTTATTTTTAATATAATTTATTTATAATGTTAAATTATAATTTTTATTTGTTTTAAATCTTTATTATATAATATTTTTATCATTTAATACACTATAGGTCACTAAAATAAATTTCACATTTAAATTGACTATAAAAACAATGCAAAATTTTGGGAATTTTTACTTTTAAAACACGCCTTTTCATCTTATATACAAGATTAATTTAAATTTAATCTCCACCACTTATGTGACTAGAATTTGGAAGAATGTATTACATATTTGGAATCAGTATAATTTATAATTTATAATAAGACCAATTTTCTTTACCAAAAATAGTAGTGAATGTGATTAAAATTATTTACAATTATTAAGAAAAAATTAAGCTTAATAAAGGACTCTGTCTTTAATTTAAGTGCCCATATGACCTAGTAACTTGAAGAACAACCATGGGATGGCCACATCTTGGCCATGAAACTTTCATTATTGAGTTTTGTTGGTTAGGTATGTCTCTTTAAGGTAATAACATGTCCACACCAAACTTGTTTCCAAAAAATCCAAGTGATTCTTTTTTTCCTTCCCTATAAAGGCCACCAACTCTCCCCATTCCTCACACCTCTCAAACCACATATGTTAGGACATGCTCGGCCCAAATATATTCCCAAAAACCCACCCCTAAACCTTTAATCCTCCCTTAGGGGATAATCCTCCCCTTGAAGAATTTTGGTATAAGACAAAAGAAGTTACTAGATTAAGAACTATCGCTTTCTCTCATGCTTTTTAAATTCATTTCCTTTCTCCACTCCATATATTTTTCTAATTCTATTAATACATAACAATGCTAGTATACTAAATATACTTTGATGTTGTTACACTAAGTGTAACATCCCATGTAATTACTGAATATTATATTTTCATATCTATTAATATTTATTAATAAGATATTATTTTTACTTTAAAGGGGATTCCTTGTATGATAGTGTACCTAACCCACAATAATGGGTTTCTTCGAAATCATATGTTGCACACAAGACTGAGTTATACTGAAAAATAATACATTACTAATATTATTATTTTATGTGGTAGTTAAGTCCTCACCATTTTACATGTATAAATTAATAAAACTAACTATATTATGTTTACACATGCTTTATAAATTATTTTACATTCCTCAAATAAATTTTAGTGGCTTAAAATGAGAATAAATCCAATTTTAAGCACAAAATATAATAATATTTTAAAAAGGTTTTTTATTACGTTTTGATGATTAAACCTTTTTAAATATAGTTTTTATCACTTTTATATGTTTTATTTGACAAAAAAACATCTTATTTGGAATTGGGGTATAAAAATTTTATTTGGTTGATATTTTGTATTTATTAGTGAAAATTCATATTTTAATGAATAATGAAAAATACTGCATTTTAATTCATAACAATCATTTCATAAAATTTATATTTATTGTTTGATTGTCATTGGAATGGGTTTTAAATTCTTTTTAGATTATGTTTTTCTCATTTAATCCAATTTTGGACATTAGATGTAATTTCACATTTTATTTTGATATAATTACATGTCAATATTTTGATGGTTTTTAGTTTTTAAAACCCCATTTATTCATTCTCACAAAGAGATTAATTTTAAAATTTAATTTTTACATATATGTGAATAGAATTTTGAAAAACCAACACAAATGATTGTAATCAGAATGAAATTTTTTTGTTTAATATGATCAAAATATTTTTGGTCGAATAGTAACTTTAATATTTTATTTATCACAATTAGAGGGTAAATTAGGAAAATAATGGTAAATATAATATTTCAATAATATAAAAATACCCTAAAACTTCTCTTAATCTTATTTTATGAGTTATAGACAACCAATACCACACTTGGGACAAAAAAATATTTTTTTAGGCATCATGGGTTTGATTATGACATTTATAACTTATTAGTTAAGGTAAAGGAAAAAATTATTATAAACATGACTCTTATTACTAAAATGTTTTAAATATTGGTTTTTATAAGTTATATATTAGACTATAAATTGTTATTATAAAGATAAAAAGATTTAATATATCAAGGTATTTTAATTACATATTTTAGACATTGAATAATTTAATTTAATTTTGACACAATGATGATGCACTGATTTCTTTATTAATGAAAGAATCAAATAAATGATATTATAAATATTAAAATAAATATTAAATTACATAATTTAGTCCATCCAAGAATTTTCAAGGTTACTATGACATGTGATATGTATATTAAATGGGTTTTTTTAATTTATCTCCTTATTTGGATTTTATTTAACTTCAAGGAAATTAATAGTGTAAAAATTGACACAATTGATATTTTATAAAAATAATAAATTATGAAATTATTTTAAAATTCCTAAAAATAATTTAAAATTAAAAATTGACTATGATAATGGATAAAGGTTTTTTATTTTTTAAATTAAGTGGAAGTAATCCCATATGTGTAAAATTTATATCCACTTAATATTTAAGATATTGTTACCACAATTGAAATTATATGAAAATAATTAATTATAAACAAAAAAGATAAGGTTTAAAATAAAATCAATACATGTATAAAAATTATTTCATGATAGGATTTAAAACCATATTGATATTATCTTTTACATATATAATCTTGGAATAATATTTAAAAAAATAATGTATATTAATTTAATATTTTAATAGGTTCTTAGGGTTTCTCTCCCCTCTCATATAAAAAGGTACCTAGTTTTCTCTATTACTCACAAATAAAGAATAATTTCTTTCTAAAATATACCCAAAGCCTTTATAATACTCCATTCCCACATTATTTTTTCCTTATGTTTGGAAGAACATCGTTCTTATAGGTGTTAAAGTGTTCTTTAAGGTTGATTAACTAAAGAAGAGGCATCATTTTCATTTGCTATTTCTATTTTAATTCTTCTTCCACTTTCTTCAAGTATCCTTCAAACATGATTAGATAATAAATTCAGTATCCTAAATTTATGGAGATGTTATTTTGTTAATATAATCACCTAAATCCATCTCCATGTCCATTAAATGGGAAATTAATTAATCATTCATGTGCAGAGGTAAACTATCACCTCTATAAAACGATCTAATTTATTTTCCATAACCATCTCTCATGACTAGTTATAATAATTGAATTAATATTAATATGTAATATTAATTAAAAAATAATTATTATAAGATATAATACATCAATTAATTTCAAACTTTAATTCACATAAAAATGATAATATCCTTCTTGTGTACGTATGAATTACCACCACCACGAAGCAATGTGACTCGTTTGTATTATTTATATAACCTATATGATATATACATGTATATTTAAATGATTAATATTATATTAATTATCTTATAAAAAAAATTTAAAGGTAAAATTAAGTATACCTTCTTTCCATAATGATAATTGAAAAATTGAAAACATTACACATGCGTACAAATGACATACCATATCCATGATTATAATGTTGTAAACTTTTCATTACCATATTTCATAGTTTGACTTAAAATTATAATTCATGTATAAAAAGGATAATAATATCATTAATATTTTTTTGGATATGATGGTCTTATGACCACATAGACTAGTGGTTTTGAAACCTTGTTCATTTTTGACTCAATTACTGAATATCTATAAAACACCCTATATTAACATAAGTAACTAAGTAATTTTTATAACATTGTAATAAGGGATATAAAAGAAATAATAAAATTTAAAATTTTTCTCAAACAAAATTATATTAATCTATATTTATTATTAAGGAAGATAAAGATAGTATGTGATGAGTCAGACTCTCTGTAAGAGACTTCATCTCAATACCCTTTCATTGAGACATATTTGGATAATATACACCACCTTATATTATATGGTGTTTAATAAACCCATTTTATTTTTTATACAATTAATTGTTTTTCAAAAATAATATGTTTTCTATGAAGTGTTTTACTAAATCTTAAAAGGAATGTTTTTTAAAAAATATGCAGCAAAAATGACCTTTACGCTGCCATGATAATTATTTTGTATTTGGATTTCTCGATATAACATAATGTTTTAAAAGAAAAGTAAATACCATATTTCATCTTTGGGTATTTTGGTTTTGAAAATAATTTTCAGTAATGGATTTATTATATCAATATATTGAAATGATTTATTATTATTTCAATGTGGAAATGATATTTTATCATTATGTATGTTTTATGTGTTATGAATATGTTATGGTACATGAAATTTTCTTATCTATATGTGTGGTTCGATGATAAAAAGAGCATGGGTAATCCCATGATAGCTCTCTAATTCATTAGGTAATGAGACAATGTGAAATCGTAAGGTTTCTCCTAAGATATTTATGGAATATACTGTGATGGGTATTCCAAAAAATAGCTATGAAGGTTACTACCTATATAGATATGACAACTACAATGTAAGTATGGTATGGATTCCAAAATTAACCTTTATTATTTAGGATATCTATGAATTTTTTTTAGTATTATTATGATTTCATGCATTTATAAATGTTCATGGACGAATGAATTCTTTCATTATTTTATATCCCTTAATGATATTTTTGTGCTCCTACATTGTTTTTTAAAATTTTTTCACATGGTATAAAGTGGGGTAAGAGAAAGTAAGAAGTCGGTATGATTTTTATCAAGGAAAATAAATAATACATACTTTTAAAATAATTATATTTTGTATTAAATGGATACTATTGTAATTGTATCCACTTTTTATAAATTTTAGTTTTTATGTAATAGCTATGTCTTAATTCCCTAAAACTCAAAACTGGAAAATATCATCATTGTGAAATAAATTCAAATTATTGAATTTACTCAAGATTATTTAATGTTTAATTCTTGTGAATTATACTAAGGGTTTGACCTAAACATACACGCATGTATATCTAATGGTCAATAGACAAACTATTTCACTATACAGTGGAATACTACCTCATGAAATAATGATTTTTCAATTTTTTCCTACCACCTCTCATGGTGGCCATTATGATGTTCACACTATTTATATATGTTATATATGATATTTAATATGTATGTATTCTTATTTACTTTTATAAAACATACATTTAATACTTTCCTTCTTACAATAACATCATTTGAGGAAGTGTGGACTATCACCCCTCAAAGTGATTTGATTCATTCACATGATACATGGAATGTATAATTGAATGGTTAAAATTTAGCATAATTAAAAAACAAAAAATCAATAATATATTCATGAAATAATTATATTTCTGGAAATAATATATATATCATCCCCTTTATTACCCATTCACACACTTTAAAAGATATAATTTCATTCGTGGACGTGTGGACTACTACCTCCTCGACATGATGTGATTACTTTTACATAAAATAATTATATATAAAAGTACATATTTTTAAATGAAATGTTATTTATTATATAATTATAATTCTGTAAATATTTTAGTTACTAAAATTCTTTCCTAAACTATCATTTTAAAATTGGAATGTTACTCATGCGTACATACAGCCTACCATCTCCATAATTAAAATGTTAAAACATTTTCAAGACCTTATTTAATGGTATATTTTTACAATTTAATTGACATAAAAATATGATTAATATGTCATTTTTATTATTTTCGATATTTTTTATAATTACCCCTATGACCATGGTTGTCCAAGAATAGTTTTTTTGACACATAAACCAAATTTTTCCAAAAACACCCAAAGTAAACATAACTATTTAAGGAGTGTAATAAATATTATAATAAGTTAAATAAAAGTAATTATATAAACATTAAAATTTTTTGAATCAATTATAAAATTAACTTAAAGTTATTATATAGGGAGTTAACAGACATTCACCCAAAAGGAAACAAGAGGTAAGGGGATTTAATCTCACTTTTAATTTCCACGAGATACATGTTATGTTCCCCACTTTTTTCTTTTTTGTGGTGTATGTACTACCATGATTATATTATATGTATCTTATAATTAATTTAAAGGTATTCACATATCCATTTTTTGATACTTCTTTCCAAGGGTTTATGATTAAAAAGTTACCAAATTAGTAAAATGTTTTATCTCAATTTTCCTTCTTTCAACTCATGTTTTATTATGCACCTAGACTCTTTTTTCTAGGTGTATATATTTCCATTTTTTGAGATATATCATGAATATAAATATTATATTGATATTATATGCTTCATGAAATTTCCTTTTCTTACATAGAGTGTATGATACCAGTACTGAGTTATAAGAATTTATTGGGAAAATCTCATCACTTTGTCGAGAATGATTATGTTAATGCTTCCTTTAATGAAATATTATGATATATCTCTTATGAAAACTCATTATTTTATTTATACTTTATTATTTAATGATAAAATATTTTATTGGTACCCTTTTATTCTATTTGTTACTTATGATAGTTGAGAAATTATTTCTAAGAAAGCCTGAATTTACCCTCTCTTCGGTCATAAATATATGAAAATCCTTTTGTCACATACAAGATTTACAAGAATATTATTCTATTATAATATAATATCTAAAATAAAATTTTCCTTTTTTCATCCATACCATATAATTACTATTATTCTCTATTTTAAATTGACAAAAGTTCTACCCTTTTACCATACAAAATGAATATTTTTTTTAACCTTATACTAAAAGTATGGATTTACCTTTCATCATTTATTTGAATCCTCCTTCTAATGTTAAAACAGTTTTTTTTAAAATATCCTTAGAAGTTATTTTCAATGAATAATATTTTCAAATGTTTTTTTTTCAAAATCAATGGATATTTTCCTCACGAATATTTTTAAATGTTTTTCTTTTATTTCATCAATAACAAAAACCCTCTATATTACTCCAATTGGGATTTTTTTATTGGTATAATACTTATTCTTCCTCTGGATAGCATATGATTTATTTGTCCAAGGATTTTATTCACATTCCATTCATTGATTAATTCATGATGTCCCCTTGAAATGTACAATTTCATATAATCCTTGAGAATAGAATTTATCTCAATTATCCATATCATTTATCATAGATATTACAATGGCCAAGACAATATAACATTTTTTACATAGTATTTCTATTCACAGTTATTTTATTAAATGAGGTATTATTGATAAATTCATATTCTCTATTCAATATGGATATTTTATATAGATGATAATTCATTTGACTATTAAATATGTTGAATTCTTTGGAAATTAAATACACGAGTTAGGGACCAGTGAATGTAATCCCATTGATGTATCGGTAGTCTCATGAGTTAAAATAGTTGTCTAGCCACATTATATGGGGTTTTTACCTGATAGATAAACTATCATGTGAAAGGTCTTGATTGTATTGTCTCCCAGTACCTAGGAAACATGGCATCAAATAATTAAGACATTATTTCTTATTATTTTTACTTATTATTATTAATTATATTTACATTGAAATATCTATAGATATATTTCACATTAGTTCATTTTTTAATGAATAGTGTTTTAGTTTCATACCATACCATATTTATTTTTCCTTATCTAATTATTTGAATGAATTTTATTTCCAGTTTTTTACCTTTCCATTTTGACTATTCTAATTGATTCATTATTGATTCAACTATATTTTTAACTTACTTATCATTTGAGACCACCCGATTGTGTTTCATTCCCCAAGAATCCATGAAACATACTATGAAAAATATTCAAGAATATACTAGAAGGTTTAGAGTTTTCCTTGAAGTTGTATATTTTTTTAGAAGATGAAAAATATGTTGTAACTACTGTATCCTTTTGTAATAAAATTCCTATTTATGTATCTAGTTTTCCAAGACTATTAAATTGATCATCCCTTTGTGAATTTATTCCTTGTAAAAATTCCATTTTAATTTATAGTGGACAACAGATCTGGGTTATCTGAGGCTAGGTCGCTACATATAGATTATCCCTTAATGTATAAATATATATTTGAGACCATACTTTTCTACTATTCCAACTCTAAAATAATATTTTACATCATATTTTTTCCATTTTATAATTCATACATATATTTTTAAAGATCTAAATTCTTATCCATTACTTCACTCTTGGGTTCGAAAAATTTATTTTTGAGTTTTTGTTACATTTATTTATATTAAAAAATAGATCATTTCATGTCATCATATCTTTGTAGGATACTATTCTCATAATTGTATTCTGATTCAACATCCAAATAAAATAAATAGTTTCATTTCAATGATAAAAAAATAAAAAATATATTGACTTTTTATCAAAAAAAATCATTTAGTGTGATTATGAAATTATGAAATAGAATGCATTGTTCTTTAAACTAACATAACTATCAGCTTATGAAATATAAAATATATATATTCACTCACACTAATCTTTTCTTTAATTGTTATGAAAAACCTACTTTATTTATATTTAGAATGTTTTTTGAATCACTATATTTATTCTTAAACTTAGGGAAATCAGGTCTGATGTGTCCTTGTCTTTGAAATTCATATACAATAGTTTATATAGATTCCTTATTCCCAACATTATCATTTCTATCTATTTTGTAATTCTAGTAATATATCCAAAAAATACTATTTATTAACATCTTTCTAGATATATTTTCTTATTTTTTGTTACTAGGATCCAAATATCTATCATCCGAACCTTAAATAAATGTAATTTTTTATCTAATTTATTTTAATGAATTTCATTTAGAATTTAAAACTCAAGATACTAATACAAATGAAAATATATTATTTTCCAACTATTTTTCAAATTCTCTTTTCAGCATTGTCTCATATTTAATGATATTTGTGATTATATCATAAAATATTATCTTTTTAATATGTTTGGTATTATCAACCACCTTCCATTTTGATTCCTCTACATTTGGTAAAATTTCAATCAATTATTTTGTGAGTTGATCAATAAAAAAATCATTTTAACTATAAAACTAAAGCCTATTAATTATAGCCTAATATTTTTGAATTTGGGTGATCAATTATCATATAACAAAAAAAAATTGATAAAAATAAACACACATCATAGATCAATTTGTTTCGAGAAAATTGTATGTACTAAGGTTTGTGTTAGAAAATATTTTATCAATTAAATATATTTCCCAATAAGATAAAACATGAATATTAATATTTAATTGTATGAAAAATAATAAGGTATTCCTCACATAGTTGTTAATATAAAACTTATCTCTTTCCTCTTGAGTAAATTTAGATACATCCTTCACCTAAATTTTAGATCTTATATACAATAATAGATAATTTTCAAATACAGTATTTATATTATATGTTTCTATATATTCATACTGTTATGATTAATATTTTCCATCAATAATACGTGGATTTTTGGATATATATTATCCAAACTCTGAACATACATAAATATTTTTTATTAAATAATAATATCATTCATCTATGAAATTATTAGTGTATGTAAAATGATATAAGTTCGAATAAAAAATCGAAATATGGATACATTCTAAAAAAACTAAAAATAAAAGATCACATGTAGAGAATTAATTATATACTAAATGTTTTTATTAGAAAAAAATACTAGTAATCCTAAAAAATTGGTAGAGTTTATCATTAACACCAAATATAGTATCATTAAGGGATTGTAAGAACACATCAAGAGTTAATGTGGGGGGAGGGGGCTAATTGAAGTCTAAATGTTACCATAATATATCATAAAATTCATGTGATCACCAAGCCTGGGGATGATGTCAATGTTATAACTCATGGCGCTGGAAATTTGATCACCAAGCCTGGGGATGTTGATAATCCGCAAGGTTCAGTGAAGAAAGGCAAGGGAAAGAAAGGGAAAGGCAGGATGCCTATGGTGACACAGGGTGGACCCCTGACTAGGGGTAAGACACATGCTCAATGAAGGTCTTTTACTGCAACTGTCAAGTACTGGGAAATCCCCTAACGGCCAGAGCCCTTAGACACTACATTATGGCCCATAATCTTATGCTAGTTGGTATTGCTGAACCAAAGTAGATGTTTGAAAATTGGAAGGGTTTTAAATGGGAATCCATGGGGTACAATTTCATGGCACATAACATGCATGATATTAGTAAGGATCATTTGTGGGTTCTACGCCATGAATCAATTAGTATCAATTCCTGTCGGGACAAGTCTCAGAGTATTCTATTATCTTGAAATGTTGGGGGATATGCAGTTTCAGTATCTTTTGTGTATTCCTCCAACTCTTATATTAGGAGAATGGAGCTTTGGGAGGAACTTAAAAATACCTCTAGGAAAATGGATCACACATAGATATCGGTGGGATACTACAACCCAATTCTTTGTCCTGAGGAAAAAACTGGTTGAAATTTCAACAGGATTATTACAGCTGACTTTTCCATGTGCATTGATGAATGTAATTTTGTTGAGATTCTGGTCGCTGGGGATGAGTTTACAAAGATCCAATACATAGGGAGTGGGAGGCAAGCCAGCAGGCTGGACATATGCTTTGTTCACATGAGTGATCAGAATGCTTCTAATGGGATTTTTGGTTTTACTTTGCCTAGACATCACTCGGACCACAACCCGATTGTGGTGAACTTTAACACATTCTTTGCAAGGTCTGGGCCTCTACCTTATTGGTTTAATAATGGGTGGATTTTAGAACCTGGATGCAGGGAAAGGGTGTTGGAAGCCTGGAGGACTGAACCGATTGGAAGTCCTCTCCAGAGTTTTATTGAAAAATTGAAATATCTCAAGTCTAGCCTTGAGGAGTGGAGCAGAAAGTCCTTTTATAAAATTGATTCTAATTTTCAGGCTGCTGAGGAGGAGCTAGAATATGTTCCGAATCATGACCAGTATAGAGACAACCCTTCCCAGGAGGAAATTTTGGCCCATAACAAACTGGATGATCTTTTAACAATCAAGGAAAGGCTAACCAGGAACCAATTAAATGTCAGATGGTTAAGGGATGGAGATAGGAACTCTAAGTTTTTCAATAGGCTTTATTGGGAGAAAAAGGCATGAACAAGAGATAGGGAAATCAAGATTGATGGTCATTTATTTACTTCTGAAAATGAGATTGCCCTGGAAGTTGTGGAACACTTCAAGGGAATATATTCGGATAATGGGCAGGTTAATACACATAGAATAGTGGGAAATATTAACTCATGCATTGGGGATGAGGATACCCATCTTCTTGTCACTACCCCTCAAAAGGTGGAAATCAAAGTGGCTCTTCATTCTTTTAATATTGACAGTTACCCTGGTCCAGATGGGTTTACCAACAAATTTTTGGTGTCATTATGGGATGTTCTACATGATGATCTTACAATGGTTATCATGGACTTCTTTACTCATTATTACCTGCCACATGGGATGAACTCTTGTTTTATTTCCCTTTTACCCTAGAAGGATAATGCTCTTGACATAAAAGATTTCAGGCCAGTGGCTCTGGGTAATACTATCCCTACGATGATCTACAAGATACTGATGAACAGGCTTGGCCGGGTAGTTGGTGACAACATTACTGCCAACCAGTTTGGCTTTTTTTTGGAAGGAATATTCAGGAATGTCTTTTCATTGCCTCCGAAAGTGTCAATCTTATGAAGAAGAAGGTGAAAGCAGGAAACATTGCATTGAAAATTGATATTTCAAAGGCATTTGGCACTCTAAAATGGAGCTTTCTTTTGGAGGTCCTAAGACGATATGGTTTGTCCAATGAGTTCATAAAATTGATCACCACTATACTATGTTCATCAAGGCTGTCAATTCTGGTTAATGTTACACCTAGAGGTTTTTTCCGCTGTACCAGAGGTGTAAGACAAGGAGACCCACTCTCTAGCCTGTTGTTAACCATTGCTGAGGATTATCTTAGCAGATGTATTAATGACCTTGCACACATGGGTATTTATAAGAGAATTCGGGCTGGGATAAATGATTTTGCTCCATCTCATTTAATGTATGATGATGATATCTTGATCATTGGGAAAGCCTCTAGGAAAACCATTGCCTTGATTAAGGCCCTCTTTCAGCATTATGAGGATGTGGCTGGTCAAGGGATAAGCAGAGATAAATCATCTATTGTCTTTGGTAATGGTGTCACGGTTGGCAAGTAGAACAAGATCATTAGATCACTTGGAGTTAAAAAAGGGTCATTGCCCTTTCAATATCTTGGTGTTCCCTTATTCTGGGGAAAGGTGAAACAACGATATTTGGAGGAGATTTCTTATGGAATTCTCAACCAACTTACTAGTTGGAAAGGGAAGGTAATGTCCATGGCTGGAAGGATATGTCTTGTCAACTCAGTGATCACATCTAAGTTTGTGTATTCCTTCTCTCTGTATCGGTAGCCAAGGGGACTCATTAAGGAGCTGCAAAGTTTGATTAGAAACATTATCTGGATAGGCACAATTCATGAGCTCAAGCTCATTACTGTTGCTTGGAAGGACTGTATCAATCATGTTGAACGTGGGGGTCTTGGGGTCAAGGATCTAAGGATTTTTAATGATGGTATCATTTGGAAGTTCACTTAGGGTCTTATCTCCAAAGATAATTTGCATGAGTTTTTAGTTAACTGATTCAAAGGCAGGCTAATGAGTGGTTACAAGTACTAGCTTGCTTCATCAGTGTGGGCTGCTCTCAAGTGCGACTTCATACAGATTATGAATGATTCAATGTGGTTAGTCTGTCGTGAATCTAAACTGAATTGCTGGCACACGAACTAGCTTGATCGACCAATTCAAGACATTATTGAAATCTCTCCTGGTGTGGGGAATCTCTCCATTGCTGATTTTACGTCTCATAGGCATTTATTTGACAGTATAATACCTTCTCAGGTTGAGCTAGAAATTCAGGATTATGAGTTTATGGATTGTGACACATTAATATGGAAGCATAACAGGAATGGTCAATTTCTTAGTAGGGATCATTATCAGGTGGCTTGTGGGGGATCCTGTAGCTCACCTGCATGGCTCAAGAAATAAAGATCCTTTTTCATTCATCCTTCTCGCTTCCTTCTTATATAGAGCATTTGGAAAAACAGGGTTCCGATGTAGGACCAGCTGAAGCGGTGTGGTGTCATTTTTGCATCTGCCTGCCATCTCTGCATGTCTGTTGAAGAGGATTTCTAGAATTTTTTCTTGGAATGTGCATATTCTTGGTGGATTTGGAGTTATATGGGTGACGTGTTTGAGCTGCAAGTGCAGTGCCTGCCTCTGATGGAAATGCTGGCAAAGGTGTCTGAGATCCGCTACGGCGAATTGGTACAGAATTTTCTTTTGGTGGCTGTTGTGGCTGTAATTGCATCCATCTGGAATTCTCGGAACAATGTAGCCTTTGAAGGTAGAATGTCTCCCTTATGGGCTGTTATGCCAGTGATTCATCAGGAGGTGTTTTCTGCCTCGAAGGTTCAATCAGGTGCGATGTCTAACACTATTTTGGACTTGCAGATTTTGCGATCTCTTGGGGTATCCGGGCAGCCCTGGAAGCCTAAAATGACTAGGTTTATCCGTTGGATTCCTCTGATCAGTCCATGGCTCAATGTTAATGTGGATAGAGCCGCTTCTGGTTCACCTGGTCTATCGGGGTGTGGTGGTGTGTTTTGTATGTACCGTGGCTTTGTGAAAGGGTGTTTCTATCATTTCGCTGGCATTGGTACTACTTTGGAAGCTGAGTTATGGGTGGTTGTTCATGCAATCAGGTATGCTACCCTTTATAATTGGAATATTATATGGATTGAATCGGACTCCCAACTTGCAGTTCAAGCCTTACAAATACAAACACGGAATGTACCTTGGAAGATACTTCCAAAGTGGGTTGAATGTATCGAGCAGGTTAGTCGAATGAATATGTTTATCTCGCATGACTTCAGAGAGGTCAATCAGGTGCCAGACACTTTTTCCAAGAAGGAAATCATGACAATGGATATGGGATGGTCTTTTAGGACCCCCATCTATTGCTCTCCACTTGTGGAGGCGGATATGATTGGTGCTTGGCGCTCTCGGTCTTGTAATAATATTGTTGTTGTCTTACTCTATTTTATTTTGTTTAACAAATTTTTTCTTGGGACCGGTTTTGACCGGCTTCTGGACTTCTCTGGTATATCATACAAATTAAAAAATAATTTTCCAAAAACATTTATCTTCTAAAAAATATAAATTATAAAAATATGAAATGAAAATGTGAAATAATCATTAAAAACATAAAATATCAAAATGTAAACACATATCGATAAAAGTAATAATCATAGTGAAATATAAAAAAGAATGTGAGGTAGAAAATATTCAATAATTATTGAGTAAAAACCAAAATACCCCAATAAGATAATATTACAACATTATTTCCAATTCATAGTCTGCCTTTACTATTAACCAAATAATAGAAATTATTTCTATAAATTCCACTATGTATCATAATTCCATGCTAAGAACATCCCTAAATATTAAACACATAAAATATTATTAGTATTATTATCCTTTTAATCCCTAATTCACAATAATCAAACACATGTATCTATAATGTAAATAACCTATTCAATATCATGATGGTAATAAATTCTATACCAATACTTCATAGATAATACCTTTTTAGATATAAATTGAAATATGGAAGCTCCCAAATCTTGTAGGACTAATGAAAGAGGATTATATCCTCATATGATCCTACATAATGATGGATAAAAATTATATATTACAATATGAAATGAGTATATATTTACAACAAAAAACTCCCCAAATTGTATATTTTAGCACCATATAAAATATAATAATAAGATAATCACTCATTTATAATTATATTTTATTATAGATTCGCTATGAATAAAATTTATGGAAAGAAAATTGATAATATTATATTCCATTAAACATTCAATTCAATTTATTGACATCCACTATATCAAACATTAATGTTGATATTATAATTTCTTTGGATTTAGTTAAAAAATTATTGGATGCTATACTCCATCATATGATGAATATAACTCTATTTCTCTCATCTACTGTGCATGGAAAAACATGCAATGATAGTGTAATAATTTTTTCAAAATATACTTATTTAATAATTTTAGACTCCCAAAACAAATTTTAACTCATATATGTTTATAAGGTTTTAAAGAGTATAAAATTATACACAAAAAACATAAATATACATCATCAAATTAATTAAAACTGATATTAAATTTATTTTTTATATTTATAATAAGAGATATGAAAATGATGTTTTACCCAAAAATTTCACCCTTTTCAGAAATAAAAAGAAAGGAATATAGGAGAATTTTTTTCGAAAATTTTAAAAACCAAACTCCATTTAATTTCTGATGAAAACTCCCACTAAGTTTATTAACCAAAAAATTTTGTTTCTCCAATATTTATATAGTCTCTCATTTAATCCAATCTCTTCATAGATTTTTATGATATCCCCATTTATCAAACAAAACAAAAAACATATTATTATAAAAAATGAATCTTCTAAAATGTCTCCTTCTTCTTGATTTAAAATAAGAAACATGAGCTGAGAGAAAGATGAATTTTTAAATATTAGTTAAATGTACCATTAAAATTTTTATTTAACCACCTATTTCATTCAAAATGACGTTAACTAAACTTATCCCTTGTGGAAAATTTTAAAAATAAGTTCACATAAGAATATAAATAACTATACGGTAAAAAATGTATAATTTTCTTGAAAAAAACCTTTTTGATTTATAATAAAAGTGAAATCAAATGTTATCATTTAAAAAAATTGTTATTTAATTTATTGTGTTACTCATATATCTATCCCATTCAATAAAAAATATAATTTTTAATGAACACATGTTTTGTTGTTTTAAGTAATTTACCTAAATGTAAGGTCATTAATCTATAAAAAGTTAAAGTGGAAATTTGTGAATTTCAAAAACGTAAGTTCATGAAACATCCAAATATATTGAAAAAAATAAAATTAGTAATATATTATTTTATATGATATTAGTTTATAACTTTCTTTATACTTTTCAATGTCTTTTTTCTTTAAATTTTAATCATTATCATTCAACTTATTATCACAACCTTTTGGTATTTTCTCCCAAATAATAGTTTTAATGAGTTCATATTAATTATTTTTTAATAATTAAGATATCATGTTATGAATTATCATTATTTATGAAATAGAAACAATTTCATACATAACTATGTTTTTGATATTATAAAATTATATTTCAAATAAATTACCAAAATTATTCTATTTCCTATTTCATTATATTTTATTGATAATTTTTTTATTATATATATGAGATATTTGAGAACCAACTAACATATCTTGACTATGACTTATCCAAAAATCCATCTGAGGTAGAACATAAATGATTTTATATATTATAATTAGTTGTTCAGCCATATAAACTAATTTTTACCTAAATCTATCTACTCCACGTACAATACTTAGAATAGATTTATTTTTTATAACTATTAAATTGAAATTAAATCCATTTTATCTAAGAGTAGCGTCTTATTAGTCCTTCTATTTTGGGGAAAATAAATTAAATTAAATTGATGTGAAGATTGTACTTCATCAATTTTTTCAACAGGTATTCAATTTCAATATGTAACTAGCAAAGGCTTATCATTATAATCATATTGAGAAACCATAATCTTTTTATGAGTTGGGGGAATCATCTATGAATGATTTGATATATTTATCATCATATCCAAATGAGTGTGATATAAAACTTTGGGATCTATATCTTGATGAACTTACTGCCTTTGATGACTATAAATATGAATAATAAATTTCATAAGATAAATAATAACATGATTCATTGTGTTTTAATGGATGAGAGTCTTGAATCGTGTCCAAAAATTTATTATAAGTATGAAAATTCTATTTATTTTGTTCATTGGGTAAATAGAAATTTGAATCAGAACACTTTCCTATCTCTCTAATAATATTCTTCTCAATCCAAGATTTCTATTCCAAGAGTTTCAGCCTACACTATGGAATATATTTTACCTATCTAGTTGGTTATATTTTGCTTCCCAATTTATATACATCATGAGACATCTTAATATTTAAATAGAAGATCTTTTTTCATTAAGGATTAGCCAAATTATGTCCTTCTAGAAATATAAGCATCCTTCATTTATATGTCTTTATAATTCATTGAAAATAATTTCCATACTAATAAATTATACATTGAAAGTATTTATTTGAAATATTAATTTATATATATAGATAATATTTATCTATTAGATAAAAATAAAGTTATTTTCACATTTCCATTAATGTTTTCATGCTCTCAATAATTGCAAGATCCTTTTATAACTTCTCTTTCTTGAACAATCTATTTACTAAGGGGGTATCTTCTATTACTCTTTAGTTATCATTCTTCATGTGTGGGAATACATCATACTCATCTTGGATAATGTATCAATATTCAAATAACTATACTTCAATATTTTATAAAATTCAAATTTCATAATTCCTACTTTATGTAAATAATTTTATAGAATCTAGTTTAGCATGTCTGTATAAGAAAATATCATAAATTTTTTTCCCTATGTGTAACTGGTCAATATAATCCTTTGTAACGATATTGATATTTGACATTGTTATTATAGTGAGTAATATCAAGACACAAGGACCTAGGATTTTTTACTTAGTCCCTTTTACCATTTCTTGAGAGTTGAAATCCATGAACCTAGAAAATATAATCCAAATCTCTAAATATGGATGATATATTTTATGAATCTTCTAATTCATGTGAAATAATTCCCATAAAACGTTATTTCTACTAAACATCTACATTATATCTAAAACCATATGAGAAATGAATAATATTTTTTGTTAGAGAATTATTCTATAAACATACAAAATATATTTAAGATACATAAGAAAATATTAATCCTATAATTTTAATTTCATTTTTACCAAATTCAAGTTATCAAATTCAACATAATAATAAAAAATTTGAACATGATATTAGTGGAATATCTACCATTCATCTGAAGGTAGATTTATAAAATACAAACTATGAAAGATAATATATTTCTTTATAGATTCATGAATCAAAAACCACTATTTATCAATCAACCATTCAATAATGATCCCCCTTGTTATATTTCCACATATAAATAAATAATAATATATAAAAAGAACATAAAATTTTTATATAATAAAATTTTAGACTAATAGGAAGTTTTATTGAATGTTGAAAACCCACCATGGGTTCACATCTCTATATATAAGCCACACTAAATGTAACATATAGAAGTATCATAATTTATAGAATTTTTAATAGTGAAAATAAAAACCAATAAAAAAACTAGCATATGATTAGAATAAATTATTTTAACCTCTAATATGTTATGTACCAATTTTATTATATGATCTTATTATTTAAAAGATTGTTCTAGAAGTTATTCATAATTACGTTCCAATTTTTTTTGATTTTAATGGAAGATATGATAATATCAATAATAAAGAGGGAAGAAAACAACCTAAAAAATGGATTAAAAATTTAAAGAAAACATTAAATAAAATTAACATATACTTAACAAATATCATTGATAAATAATTTTATTATTATAAAAAAAATTACATGGTAGTAGAAAGAAAATAATATTTATCGATATATAATGGAATATTTTAGTTGGAAATGATATATATGGATCCAGACCAGCTTAGGTAAGTAAGTTCTAATAAATAGATATTTCGAACCCAAATTGTACTAAATCCCTTATGTTCAAGAGAAAAATGTATTTAGAAATGAATTGTAATGGTTATCATAAGGACTAATCATTATTTGAGGAATATCTACAATTTATTTAATGATCCCACCCAAGTACCCAGAGCTAATGCCTACGTTGTTACATTAGAACTAGATATAACATCACATGATAAATGATTGAGTATTTTAGTAGTATTAATGAACAAGATAGATATATGATTCACTTTTTTCCAGTGGAATCAAAATAAAAAACATAAAATAGTAATCATTTTGCATCCATAAAAATATTTAAATATTTCTTCTTCATATCTAGGGGAAAATTGAAAAGGGTGATATCAAATTCTCATTAACGGTTACCTTCACTGGAATATATATTGATTAATTATGTAATTATTAATATGTAAAGTTAAATAAATAATAATTCATTACATTAAATCAATAACTTGAGAACATAGAATAATACAGAATGTTTAAATGATGAATGAATAACTTTATAGTAATAATAACTTGAGGATTGTTATTATCCACTTGTATCATAACTATTCAAATAATCAAATGGATATCAACAACTAATTTAATTTGTATTTAATTCATATTTTTCTACATCTTAAAAATATATTCGAGGAATCGTGTGAAGACATTTTATATAAATCGGTATGGACTCATCTAAATATCAAAAGAAGTTTGTCTCATTAGATCCGCTGATTCATCGAGGGGATATCGATAACCATTCCCTACTCATCACATAAATATTCTGATTCATTGATCATATATTTAGTAACCAAATTAATTCATAAAAAATTATCCATATGAATAAAAATTCATAGTTGGTAAAAATATTGAATATCAGGATTTCCCTAGTTAATAATGTAGAAAAATTATATATATATAATTGTTATATGGTTTAGGAAATAAAAATATTCATGATTAAAATAATATGGATATGAATAATGAAAAATTATCACATGAAATTGAATGTTTCCATACAAATTTAATGGGAAAATAAATTATAAGACGTAAAAGACAGCTATCAATTCCCCCCAAATAAATGTTTCATAATAAATTAATTCCCTTGAGAGGGAAAAATAAAATTAAATTTTTTTATAGTTTTTCATTGAATATATTTTTTAAAAAAATTAAAAACATTTATGACAAGATAAACACCATTAAATGGTTGTGGTGGTTAAAGTGTTTTTCAATTCCCAATATATTTAAAAGAAACATTCCTTTGAACTATTTATAAATAGTGTTGAAATGAAACTATGGGAAAATTAGAGAGATTAATTTAAATTATTTTAAAATTCAATGATGACATAAATTGACCTTAATAAATTATGTGAGTAAACAAAATGTACTATTATAAAATAATTTTAAAAAATATTGAAAAGAAGAAAAAATTACCCGATCAAAATGATAATTAAAATTAGCTATTGTTTTTCATATTTTATTTCATGATTCAATTACCAAATAGAGGATAATATGGAAAAAATATAGTAACTCCTTAAATATCTAGTTGATAAAAAATAGATGAATTATATGAATTAAATATTATAATATATATTCCATTAAAAATATAACCAATCTAAAAAAAATTGATATTGTAAACTAAATTATCACATATTTAGTAACTTTTAAGCTGAAACCCCTTCAACTTTTATACATGTAATGAAAATTTAATCATTATTAATAAAAATAAATTCATTATAAATACAAAAATTCCATTAAATACATCCTATGAATGTCAATTTATTCATAACACCAAAAAATGTATCAATGGAGTGGAAATGGACAAGAAAACCATAAGAAAGATCATTTGACCAAAGTGAAAATTAATCAATGAATTCATTCTTTGTGATAGATGTAAATATAAAAATCAAATCTAAATTTAAAATAATTGAATTAGTGTTCATTCCACAAATAATAATGGAATAACATTGTCTATTAAGTAGAAGTATAAACTAATGAATGTAAATTGTGTTAAGTGTAGGATCTAATATGTATAATGAGATGCTCAAATACAAGATGGGGCAGTGAATTGTATACATTAAAAATTCTTTTTGAACCATTTAGGTTAGAATAAAATATTTTTAAAGGAACTTTTCCAAACCATAATGGAATCTATTTCTTAAATTTATATTTCTACATTAGGAAATCTTATTTTAACAACTTTAAATAAAATTCACAACCCCTATTAAAGAAACCATTTCTTAATCATTACAAACATAAGAAAAAAAATAAGATTTTATTAAAAGAAATATTCTACCTTAAAGTGTATAGAATAACTAATATAATTAGAGTAATGAACTTAGAAAGTATAAGAATGTTATACTTTCGAACATTAACTAAGATAAAATTATAGTGGAATAAAAAAAATTGAAATAGAAATCAAGTAATAATATGTTTATTTTAACCCAAAGATAATGGTATCCAACAACCTTGGATAAATGTTACTTGGTTTATACTTTCAAGATAATATTTCTTACCCAATCCTAGGTAAGCCCTCAATCCAAAGATCAGTTTCTATCTTTCTATCCCTGTAAGTCCTAGATTTAGAAGAAAATCATAACCTTTATCTTCTAACACAAAAATCCAATGATCAGCACGATTGAAGTCTACACAAATCAAGTCTAAACAATTTTTTCTTTCTTGAACACGTTGTTCAAGACATATACACTAAGCACTGAGAGTTGTAAGATCCCCTCTCTCTATAAATCATTTCAAAAAAATTTATTTATTTTCTATTCTCTATATTTCATCGTACTTCTTTGGTCATTTAGATGAACTCGTATTTATATGAAAAACATCTCAACGGTTAGCTCCAATCAAATGGTCATATTTTCCTTCAAATTTAGAGGGACCAGGAAACGTGTTAAACAGACAATGGTCAGTTTAAAATAGATTGTACGACATCGTTTCATGTATAAGAAACGATGTTATGTTTAAGGTAAATGTTAAGTATAATAAAACATAGAATTCAATAATATTGGAATTATTCTTTAAACACCTCTAATATTATCAAGAAAATAAAATTTTAAGAAAATTAAAATCATATTGGGAAATCGGTATCAATATTTTGGGTACCGGTATCATAAAATATGTGTGACATGTTTAGCGGTATCAGTGTCAAAAAATCTGTATCACATAGGATTATGTAGAACAATACTTCAGAATCTAAAGTACACTATAATGTTAAAGATGTGTTTAAAACAGAATGAATAATTTGTATGTATTACAGAATGAAAAATATGTAAGTATGACCAAATGAAAAATCTGTAAGAGAAATAGACTGAAAAATATTTAAGTATAACAGAATGAAAATTTTGTAAGTATAATAGAATGAAAATTTGGTAATTATAAAATAATGAAAAATTTGTAAGTATAACGGAATAACAAATCTTTAAGTATAATGGAATTAAAAATATTTAAGTAAAAAATAATGACAAATCTGTAAGTATAACAGAATCTTAAGGAAATGTGTTTGTGGTTTTCAAAACATAAAACCATATGAAAAGGAAAATTCATAATATAACTTTATTAACTCAACAATATCTACCTTTTTGTGAAGCACAATCAACTTTTCTAAGGAATAATATATTGATGTAGAAAAAAAAGTAAGAAAAAATATTTCCCCCTTTGAAAGAAATTTAGGATGAATATGAATAACTCCCATTGAGGTTATGTTTCCCAAGGATCGTATTATAGATATTTAGTATCTGGTTTTCTTTCTTGAAATATCTCCCCTTATATAAACATCTCTTCTTAAAAGAAACTCCACCATACTTAGTCATTATTGTTTTTTACTATACCCCCCCCAATAGATTCTCCTTCTTTGGAGTCTTCATTAAATTATTCCTTCAAATAAATTCTCCCACTGTTATATATTCATATATGAATAATGATGTATAAGATGTAGTTATAATGTTAAAGAAAAATACAGGAAAAAACAAAAAAAAATATACAAGAGAGTTCTTAGGGAAATTTTGGCATTGAATTTTAGATTATAACAAAACATCAGAATGAATAAAAACTCATCCATCCCTCTTCTGATCAAAAAAAAATTATTTATCAAATCTTTAAGTTTCTTAACTTCCTTATGATCTTCTTGAAGCTTCTTAAACAATATATCTTGATCCTGGTTCTTCTTTTCTAAGAACAAGATCCTTTATTTTTTGAGCTTTGCTTCTATCATATTGATTTTTAATGAACTTCTCTTGAGTAGCCACCTCTTTCATTAATTCAGCTTTGACTAGCTTTTCACTATGTGCAGACCAGGAAAGGAAATTTAGTTTTCATACTTTATTAGAAATGGATGCTCTGACTTTTTTGAAATCAGATTCACAATTTTTGAAATCCCCAATTGTTTAATCCATTAAGTCACTGAACTATCTAAGTTCTTCATTGATGGTTCTGGTGTGGCTAAAGACTTTCATGAAATTTACGTTATGAGGATTATAATAAAAAAATGATTTTTAAAATCCACTTCTTGCATAACCACCATGTCCATATACATATTAGTATATTCTGCCTTTTGATTCAGAGTTTCTTGCATCATTTGATTTTAGGTGTCCATATTTTCAAGAAATGGAATAGTGCTGACCAACTTCCTTAAATATAGCTTGACAAAGTCATTCTCAATAGTATATGAGGATTCAGATTCATAATCATATTTTCCTTTCTCAACTCCTCTTGGAGTTAAGTAATCTTGTCTCACTATCCTTTTAGAAGACTTCTGTGGTGTTTCCCTTTCGGATGAGGCATCCATAAAACTCTTTCGTTTTTCTGGATTTTGAACTGTGGTTTGATCATCAAGATACTTGGATAAAATTATGATCTATCTATTCATCTTCTTCCCCTTGAAACTCTTCTTTATGAATTCCTTATTTTCTTTATTCTTCCTGGATCTCTTCCCCTTGTTCACATTGTTGTTCAACCTATTCTTTCTCTTCTTCTTCCAATTCAACCATAACATCTTATTCGACTTCAAATTCAACTTCTTATTTAATATATTGTTCATTAGAAATATATTTTTATGTCAGAGGTGTTCCAATATATTCTTTCACTTCAATTATAATATCATCACTATATTTTTGAAGAATCTAATCTTCCAATTCATGAACAGGTAGTAATATTGTTAAGACGTTCTAATATTTATAAATTTCGAGAGTGTAAACTAGTTTCGTATAAATATCTTGAGATTTTGGTACTTCTTGATAGTTATTTTCTACTAATTTAAGTAAATCTATACATACTTGAGCTTCCGAGGATTTTTTCTTTAAGAACATTTCCTTCTTTTCTTTTTCAATATTTTCAAATTTCTTAATTTTTAATACCTTAGCCTCTGCATGATTTAAGCCAATGGGAGGATCACCTTCCTTTATAGTAGATTCCATCCCTCTCCATTTTCCATCCATTTCATCAGAATATGATTTTTGTGTCTTTAGAGGCGGAGGTGTTGATTTCAGATACGTAGGAACCTATGCTAGTAAACATGGTTCTTCAGGTTTCCATTTCGTAGGAACCAATTTTGAAGACTCTGGAACATCAACATTGTTTTGGACATCTAATTCTTCAATAATTTTTGATTTAGATGAAAACTCTACCATTATTCACCTAAGAGTATCATCGCTGAGTAATAAAATCATGAACAGATTATCAATTGGTCAACAATGAACATTCATCTATTGAAGATAGATTATGATTATCCTGGATATATTTGCCTGATATATAAGTATCTGAGACCACATAGTTCCACTTTTAACTAAATGGATGGGGATGAAGATGTACTTGATCAAGATGATATTCATTACATTGTCAAGAAAATTGAATAGAAATATATCACATATATTTAGGGAGTCCTTAACCTCTTTCCTTAGAATAAGAAATCCTTGCATCCATAGGGCTACGATCTTGTGATTTTTTGTAATATTTGTAATCTTCGGATTCTTAATATACTTAAGACTAAGTTTATTGAATGCCTTGTATTTTTCAAAAGATCCTTCCTTCAATGGATGTCTGTGAGAGCAAAGAATAACCTATCATTCATATGGTATTTTGAGAACATTTTTCACCTTATTATAAATAACTATATAAGACTTTTCATAACATTTTCACTTAAAAATATCCTTCCCATCCTTTTGAAAGAAAGTAACTGATTCATAGAACTGTATGAATAGATCACGGTAAACCGGATCCTAGGTTTTCTCCTTATCCGCACATAAAATTTCCCATCCGTTAGTTATAATGACCTTAGAAATGAGAGAGTAAAAATGGCATTGAAATTTTGAAATACTAGTATTTCCCAGAATATTGACCAATCATTTATTCACTTTCTAATCGATATTGGATTTGCTACGGATTTAGGAGAAATTCAGAGTGTAAGAAACTCAGGAATTAGAATATAGACTTTGAAGGCAACAGAACATTGGAATAGAGATCAGAGAAGATGATGTTGTTCTCATAAACAAATCACTCTTTATATAGACATATGAATGACCTTTTAGCTTCCATATGATAATTCAATTGTTTAAAATAACCAGATATAATCTGACAGTTGAGGAAGATTGTTGAAAATATGAATTATAATCTTTTGAGGTAAGGTAGACCATGAATGGAATATTTGGAAATACCAACATTTGAATCTTAAAATTATGAAATAAATTGTAAGAAAGTGTACCTTTTTTAATACTCTGATGAATTTATCGGTATTTTTAGAATTCTCTTTTAAGTATAAGATTCCTTGAATTTCAAATCTAATAATTTTAATTCAAATAATTTCAATTCAGATAATTTCAAATCCACAAATTTCAATTCTGAGAATTTATATTCTGAGGATTTATTAAAAGGAAGAAAAATTAAAAGAAGGATATTTTTTTAATGAAAGATGCATTTTCTTATAGAAAGAGAATGAAAGAGAAACTAGAAAGAATATTTACTCCCCTGAAAATAAGGAGTATTTTATTTTTAAGAGATGATTTAAACAAGATGTAGATATGTATGATTACCTTACAGTGATCATTCCTTGCTTCGATTTAATGTATTAAAATCTATCAAAATATAATGGTTTTGTAAAAATATCAACAATTTTTTCATGAATTTTGATGAATGGAAGAATAATATCTCCTTTCAGTGTGTGATCCCTAAGAAAGTGATGTCTAATATCTACGTGTTTTTCACTTGAGTTATGTGTTGGAGTTTTACTTAGGGAAATGGAACTTATGTTGTCACACGTAATTTGAGTTTTAGTAAAACTCATACCATAGTATGTGAGTGTGAGTTGAATCCACAACACTTGATCACAATAAATTCCAACTACTATATATCCAGATTCAACAATGGAATATTCTACAAAATGTTGGTTCATATAAGACTGAAAAACTAAGGAATCTCTTAAGAAAATACATGTTCCAAATGTAGTCTTACTATCCATTTTACAACCACCAAATTAAGAATCTAAAAAACATTGAAGTTAAAAAACATTTCCAGAAGAATAAAATAGTCTATAATCTAAAGTTCACTATTAAATACCGAAAAATTATTTTCACAACTTTTAAATGGGATTCTTTACGATTTTATTGATATCTTGCACATAAGAATACAGAAAAAATTAAGTCAGGTTGAGTAGCTGGTATGTATAGTAGAATGACAAATATGTAAGTATAACAAAATCTTAAGTAAAAGTGTTTGTGATTTTTAAAACATAAAATCATATGAAATTGAGAATTCATAAGATAACGTTTTTGACTCGACATTAACAATCCCCTTTAACTCAAGCTACCACATTTTTAAAAATAATTTAAACATATTTATAATGGTTTTAAACTATTTATTTATTAATAATATAAATTTATTCTTATTTATAATATCATATATGGTCCACTTATAACATTTCAGTACCTATTTATTAATAATTCTTTATTAAAATTATCAATTTCATGTGCTAATAGTCTCATTTTCACTTGAGTTTAAATTAGGTAGTTTTAACGATTTCATATTATGAATACTTATATAATCTATAGGAATATTTTATTGTTAAAAATATTATATTTATTCTTTATATAAATTTTTTATAAGAATTATTTAGAATAGGATATTGAAAATATAATTACACTGATCACGAAGACGGTAGGCAGAACATATGAATGAATGTTATTTTTCTTTTTCAACAGAGGTAACTGAAGATTGGTAAATAATAATTAATAATTATATAATTATTTTTATATCATTTATATCATATACATTAATTAAATTCATCCTTATTACTATCCTAGTAGTGTAGAAATGAAAAAGGAATCACATTGATTCTTTGACGTTGTAGTCCGCACGTATGTGTGAGTGAAGTTATAATTTTCTAGTCGATAGAATGGTAAAATGTTAAATTATATATTTTATTTAAGTAAAATAAATTATATAATAAATATAAAAAATTATTGTGGAAAAAATGTAGTACACATCTGTGTATATACAGTAACTCAAACGTATGTCAGATAAATATTTTCTCTTCCCATTTAATGTAAAAGATGTGTAAAATGGGTTTAAAATAATAATAATAAGTCCTATTCATGTTTATGATACTATATTAATTATTTTAATATATTTAAAATAGATTTATATGGTTTATAAGTATAAATAAATTTAAAAGAGATAGTAAAGATCAATACGTATTCTTTGGTAGACTTGCTTTGGATACCATCTTAAGGAACATTATAATGGTATTTTATGAATAAAATAACCTCTTATTCATGAATATACAATATAAAAATATAATTAGGTGGATTTGTTTCAATATAGGTGGATCAAATTGGAGTTATGAAGGGTGGATAAATGTGTACTTTTATAATATAGTTAACGGTTACTTTTTTAATTTTTCAGTGGTTATATTTTTTATTAAATGAATTTTGGAAAATGGATCCAAAATTACACTAATTAGATTGTTCTAGGGTTTGGCCTTATATCCGAAAAACAATGAGGATTAATAACATGTTTAAGTAATTTTTACCCTTATCCCATTAGATTAACCCTCGATAAACATGTTTTAGCCTCAAATATGGTAACCATTTTTTCAATTTCAAAGGGTTATAATTTTTTTATAATGTAAAAATTGGAACATAAATGGACAAGAGATGAGATTTCATACTATTTATCAGCCAAAATCTACGATTTAAACTTTTTTTTGATTTTTTTACAATTTTTAAATTTATTATTTTTCATCAAATATCATAATTGTCAATTTTCACACAATTCATTGAATTTGAATTTAAATTAAACAACATCATAAATTAGTTTTAATATATACTATAAAATAAAAAATTATACATTTTTAGTAAAATTAAAATTCATATGAATGTATATTTAATTAAAAAATATTATTTTTCCTATTTTTAATTTCATTTGCATTTTTTTTCTTTTCACACATTCACTCTATTACAGTATTTTAAGAATTTAGTGTTCTTAATCAATTACTAAAAAAACAAAATTAATTTTTATTACTCTAGTTACACTTTTATATTCATTCATAACATTTTTAAATACCATTGTGAACATATAAATGAAATTTAAATGCCAGATAATGTCATTTTTGAATTTTAATTACATAAACTAATATAAATGTCATTTTCAAGGTAAAATGGCACTGAATTTCCATATATTAGAAATTGGGATGGATATTATCAAATATATCCCTTTAAATGAAATAATGGGAAGTCATGGGTTGATTTTTAGTTCATATTTCATGATTTCAAACCTTGATTAACTCATGGTATGCTTAACGAGATGAAATTTATTTACCAAAATTACTATTCAATACCAAAAAACTAAATAGGAACTATTTAAAAAATATTACAATCATTATATAAAATATTGTATCCATTTTTCAATATTCAACTTCTATATGTGGAAAATAATAATTTTAATATAAATACTAAAAATTCAAAGGAAAACATTTTAAGAAAAAATATTTTTTAGGAATAAAAATAAACTTATACCATATAGTTGAATGTTTACGATTTAAATGTAATAAATTTGATTAAATTAATGATATTTTATTTAACAAAAATTCTAATATATAAATGAAATTTTAAATAGTTTTATTTAAGGAAAAAATTAGAGTATTTGAAAAATTGGTATTATTCAGTATTCATTGAAAAATAAATCATTTTAAAAAGATCCAAAAATATAATCATAAGATAATTATTTATTTTGATTAAAAAATGGTTTTTGTTTGTATAATAAAGTTTATTAAATTATTATAAATTTTTTATATTTTACAAACAAAAAATTCAATAAAATCATTTCTGAATCAAAATTATTTATTAAATCCTAATGTGACTTCAATAAAAATAGAGTTTTTATTTCCTAAAAAAAATCAATAAAATTCTATTGATTAGGACAATATTAAAAATATTTTATAATATGTTTACTTATATTTATACCAACAAATTTAATTTCTAGGTCACATTTAAATAATAATATTTTTATAATATATCTTAATTCACATAAATCTCTGTATTTCATGTTATGAAAGCTATCGAGTTTATTATAATTTAAATCAATTTATTTAGGGTGTTACATTCTCTATGTCTTACATCAAATTTTCACTTATAATTATTTATTGGTCATCAATGGTTCAATAATTCAAAATTTATTTATTGAGAACCCGAACCATAGAGAGGGATACCAAACATCTTTTTAAATGGGGATGTATGAAAATAATGGTTATCTAGAATAACACATAATCATGTTATAAGATAAGGAGATAATTACTGTGATGTTAAATTATATATATGTAAGAGAAAACTAATATCAAAGTAATAATTTATAATGAAATAGGATATTTTTATTAGAAAGTTAAATTAAAAAAAACTATAAATACAGAATGGGTTAGAATACAATGAACTCATTGGAAATTTTGGTAAGAAGAGAAAAAATATTTTTAAAAATATTTTCCTTAAATATTTGGGGATTCATTTTCTTTCATTATAGAGAACAGAAAAAAATGTATATAATTTATTTAATTCCATTTTATAATAATAATTTCATCATTTTATATTACATTGATGAATTTTTACTTCATAACATATTCCAATATATAAATATTAATATAAATTTTTTCATGATTGGTACACTAAAACTAACATTTAACCGATGATAATATCCATAAAAGAATTTAAGATCATGCATTTCTTTCTATTAATATTTAACAAAACAAATATGGTAGGAAAATGTTATCTAATATGGATAAATTTATAACCTTAATCTATAATAACTGAATAATATCCCCCAAAGTTCAACATAGTCCATTCCATAAATAGTTAACCTTAATAACCCAAAAAATATATATTTTACAAAACTCGAAACCCAAAAATCTGAATGATCATATATTCTCAGTAATATATTGTTAATTTTCTAAAATAACCCAATTCACCATAAAAACACTATAAAAATATTTATAATTCCATAATTTAAATCAAATATTGACCCTTAAATGAAATTTCATCCTCGAAAATAATATTCATTAAAAATATAAGTAATCACTCGGTTACGAAATCACTTTTCAATCTGATGGTTATCTAGACGATATATTACAAAAATATACTAGTTCTTTTTTATAATAAATCATAATTATCTCAACATTAATAACGATATAATCTATAATGGTAATCAACAACATTAATCATTTATCTAAAAAATATGAAATCAATATTCAAAAATAACCTTGATAACAAACATATAATAAACAAAAGGGTTATATTCCCAAAAATGTGTCCCAAAATATCCTTATTCTTTTTAAACTACCATCATATAAAAATTCAAACGGGTTATTGATGCATTTAAACATATAATCAACCTTATATTTATAAACCTGATTCACATTAGGTTTATCCTATATCATTATCCAATATCAGAGGTCTCAATAGGTTCTAATATCTCATTCAACATAATAGTTCATAATGAAAATATGAAAAAAAACTATGTATATCCTCTAAATTTTCAAACCAGATGTAAGGTAATTGTACAATAACCATATACCATAATGATCGACAATATATATTTGACCAACTCTTTGTGTGGTTATTACCCCTAGATACATCTGTTTTAAGACCATTCCCACTTGTCTTATCTAGATAAGGATGTATTACAAGGAAAACCATATAATATATTCAATACTATAATTTTATGATATTATACTATAATTGGAAATATCATTGAAGTCATTCGAAGGGTTATGTTCTAATATAAATGTTTTACTAAAACTTTTTCCCATAGTTTGTACTAAAATTTCTATTATACAAACTCTAAATTCCCCAAACCCAATAACCCATAGAAAAAGTTTACATTATTATATTGGTACTATATACGAGAAATCACATTCGAAAATAATGAATAGTTTAGTACCCCCAACGAACTAGACACATACAAGATTCCCATTTTTCTCATTAAAAATAAAATAAAAAATTTATTAATATAAAACATTCTACGTCCTTGAAAACATTCGAAGAATCCATCTTCTTATATTGGTAAATGGAAACAAAATAATTGTGAATTGAATTGAATAAAGAGGGTTATATATAATAGAAAATTTTGAGTAAATAAAAAATAATAAATATGGGGAGGTAAATACATTAAATCTCATTAAATTTAACCAACAAATTATGCCTGAAAATTAATACTAAAAAATTAAATGTGATCAAATAATTCTATATAAATAATTACATATGTATGAAACTTATCCTGGGATATAATTCCAGTTTTAATAATCAAATTAACATCAATAAATGAGTTTATATTGATAAAAATTATAATGTAAGACATTATAAACATAGAAACAAAGCCTCGTTATTGTAAATAAAACAAAATTGGAAAGGCCTTGAACAAATACCCAAACTATTAAATATCATGAGACCAAACATTACTTCATGGGTCTATTTAACTAGGAAACACCAATCACCTAATAAGTCATGTGAATTCCTCATATATTGAATAAACAATTTAATTCAAAAATGATATTCCTTATCAATAACAATTCATATCGACTCAAGAATACGAAATATAATGATTTACCCATTCAATAATTTAGAAAAAACAATATCTTAAAATGATATATGGTTTAAGAAATAAAAATATACAAGGCAGAAAGAATATTTATTTTTCTGATGAAAAACAATCACATGAAAATGAATTTTTCTAGATAATGATAATATCAACAATATTAATACTAGATAATAGTTTACTACCAATTAATTATAAATACAGGGTCTATTATAAAATAAATTCATTCGGATAATACAGTAAAATTGAAGAAGAAAAATACAATATGTTTTTAAGAGTTTTATATATATAACCAGTGAAATATTATAGAAAAATATAAATATAATAAAATAATTATAGTGGTGTAAATGTCTTCAAATTATTTATATATTAAAGTTAAAAATTCATTTTGACTTATTGTAATGAAAATTTAAAATGGAATATTTTTAAAACATTATGGGGATTCCATTCAAAAATATTAAAAAGTAAATAATAACATAAAATTTCATTAAAAAATCATTTCAGAAAATAAAATGAACTCTTTAAAAATAATTATAAAAAACAAAAACATAGAATAAAAATATTCCAATAAAAAATAGAAGTAATATGAGCTTTAATTTTAAATATTTCTTTTCTTGATTGAAGGGAAAACTTGAGTAATATTTTTAAAAAATGTAAAATCCTTTAATATACATATTATAGAAAAATATATGAATTTTATGAAGGATATATTATAATATTACTTTAATAACAAATTTAATAAATCCCAATAAATGAAATTGTAAAATAAATTCTTACATATTCAGTAACATTGAAATTATATCCCCTTAATGTTATAAACATTACATTAAAATTTAATAATCATTAATAAATATAATTTCATGATAAATAAATCAATGTGATGAAATCCCTTATAATAAATATATCATTGAACTGGTAATTAATAAATGGAGCGATTATGTGTAAACCATGTAAATAAAAAAAGAATTAATGAAACCACATAATGCAGTTACAGGCCATTCAACATGTTGTCATGACATATCATTGTCAATGAAGTAGAAGAATATCTTAATGAATATAATTTTATTTAAGATACCCCTTACATCACACCTCAACTTTGTTTAACATTATTTAAGCACTAGTATAATGGTTTTAAAAATTTTATTAATTTATTCCAGAGAAATATTATTATTTATAATATTACATATATTCATATTATATCATTTGAAAACTCATTTATTAAAAATTCTTTTATAAAATCAAATATTTTGAGTGTGAACCCTCCCTTTATTTAACACATGTTTTAGTTCAATAGTTATAATTATTTCATCTTTATCATTCCTTGATTATATAAATAATGATATTATTATTGAAAATATTATATTTATTCACTATATAAATCTTTAAAACCATAATTGAAATGTGGATATAGAGAAATTAATCCCACTATTCATAGAGATGGAAGGCCATATGTTTGTACTATCACTATTTTTAATTTCCAATTTAATGAATGAAAAATAGGTAAATAACAATTCACCTTTGAAAATTTATTTTTCTGTAACATATATCATATGTAATCATTAAATTAATCCTTATTACAATAAAAGTAAATCAGAAATGAAAAATGAATCCAATTACTTCTTGAAGGTGGTAATCCACATATATTCCTGGGTGATGTCATAATTTAAAAATAGATAGAATGTATTGTATTTAAATGATCTATTATTTTTAAATAACCATAATAATTTCAAAAATATAATTTATACACAATATTTATATCTTTATTATATGTACCAAAAAAATTTAATTACACAATCTAGTAAATTTAACTAGAAAAAACATATCACATTCCCAAATATCAATTCATTTTAGAGTTTTACAATGTTTGGAAAAAACTCAAACACATCAACCCATAAGAATACAAGGTGGGTATTACTAAAACTATATCGATTTCTTCCATAATACAATTGATTTTCATAAAAAATGAATTATTTTAATGAAATGTATTCATAAAATTTATATTGGCTTCTACATTTTTCTTACCCATCCATAAACCCTGTAAAAAACATTTTAAAGCATGGGATGAGCATAAAAATCTCAGTAAGGGTCATAAAAAGAAGGAGAGAAACCACTATTACATGAATACATATAAACATATAAAATCATTTTCATAATGAAATAATTATCACCCATAATGTATCATATATATTCATTTTGAGAATAATAGATTTCAATAAAATGATGAAAAAATAAATAAACAATATATTTAACATGAGTAATTGCATATATAATATTGTAACCACAGTGGCTACCTTATAATTCTTAACCCTCACATCTTCCGTACAAGGTAACCCTCACTTCTACTATATGGTGTAACCATCATAATTACACATAGAGTAACCATACGACTGACCTCCAACTTAAAAATAACTAATGTATTGGAGGGAGATATAATTCCCAAAATTCATCATAAAAAATTCCCAAGAACTATAACATAGTCATAAAATATGAATACCTTCATAAGAACATCCGTTTTGAATTTTGTAAAAATAAATGTTTAAAAGAGGATTATAAATGAAACTTCACTTAAAAATATAATATAGTTGAAGTTATAATTAATAGAACAAAATGAATATGTGTGTACATAATAAATCATTCATTACTCAAATAATATTAGTAGCACATTATTAATGAATAACAATGTTAACCAAAATAATGGAAATTGGGTTAAGAATTATCTTTCTTATGATTTTTCTTATATAAAATGTGTCTAACTCTCTGGTATAATGGTAAAAATAGTGTTTTAAATACTTTAGGGAAAAAAATTATTTTTATTACACATTATATTACCATTTTAGAACACCATTCCTCCCATTTATTAATAATCTTTTTTTTCAATTATTTTATGTGTGCTCTTTACATGGTTTCTGTTGTCAGTTAATAAATTATTTTCTTGTAAAAGGTAAGAAGAACTACATAAATATAATTAAATGGTATTAATATGTTTCTAGAATATTTAATGATACCATAAATAATTTTTTTCAAATTTTATTTTGAGTCATTCTATAATAGATTAATGATTTTCATTTAGATCATTTTGGCGGTTCTTTGATAATCACAAATTGTTTCATTATATAATTTAATATTATGTATATATTTTAATTATAGAATATAAAATAGGGTATATAATACACATTATTTTTATTTTTCAAACATTAAAATAATTTACGGACCATCCATGAAGGAAATAATTGAAATTGAAAACACATCATTCATGATGTCTGAAAATCGAATCATCATATATGGTGTTTTTATTTTCAGAATAAGAGGGAGAAGAGAAGATGTATTATGATGAATTTCTTCTTAAACATGATAAATTTCCAATATATATATATATATATATATATGATTCTAGATTTTTCATGTAACAAGGGTAAGGGTATATGATGAGAGTTTAAGATAATTTTTTTTAAAAAGAAACAAAATAAAATGAAAGAGGTTTTTTATTTTCTGAATTATCCTCTATGAGATTCTCATTAAGACCATTTGTTTTGGCCTTTTGGGGAGGACAATAGGTCTTGGAATTAGGGAAGGGTATTGGTAAGTGGATTGGGTATAAATTGGACAATGGTCCAATATTGAGAGTTGTGTCAAAAATAAGAGGTGGGTGGTATTAATAGTGGAGGAGAGTGGTGTTTTTAATTAATTTAATCATTATTTTAGTATTTTCCTCAAGGAATGAAATGATGTCAATTTATGTGACTAAATAAAAAAATTAGTTCATGTGATTTTAAAATTAGGGTGATTACCTCACTAGAACATCATCTTTGATGCAATAAATCCTTTATTTAGCGCATTTCATATATTATAATTTTCACTATTCAAATAATTAAAGTATTTCAAAAAATCCCTAAAAATCATCCATACCATTTTTTGATGTATAAAACCAAAAAACAAACTCCATTTTTTGAAAATATTTTTTTTACTATGACAAATTTAATTTTTTAATTAAAATCATAATTTATTCGAAAAATACTATTTTGAAAACTATAATTGATTTGATAACACTTTTAATAATTAAATAAAATCATTATAAATAATCTTATAATACTTAGACAACAAAAATAAAAATTTACAAATCTATTTTATGAATTTGTTTTTTAAATCATTATATTTTTTATAAATTTTTAATTACATATTTATCACTAAAAAAATCCCAACACTTAATTTATATTTTTTCAAAAACAAATATCTACATGTTCAATGATATAAATATATCATATTTGTTACTTATACAATGGATAAATTTAATTTATAAATTATTAGGTGAGGTTACGATTCTATTAATCATATTAATATTATTAATGGTCATATAACTTTTCCTATGTTCAGATTACCATTCCATCAGTATGAATTTTTTAATTTCTATAAATTCCATCTATTTCATTATAGATTTATAATGAATTTAACTAAATAATTACAGAATAAAAAATTGTTTTATATATACCAAGTTTGTTATATTCCCCCATATTTTGGAAAATTATATCATGTCAATTTTTATTTACTTACAAAATAAGTGAGGATACCATTCCCTCAAAGAATTTTCAGATTACCATGTTGTTTTGTCAACCATGTGGTTTCTCCACAAAACCTTAAACTGGATAATTACCTTATTCCACAATACATTCTCTCTATGGTGAAGAATTTGAACTGGATTTTCCTTATAATAAAGGATTCCTTCTAACAAACTGCTTCTGAGCTCAAAACATGAGATGAATTGGGCTCACATTTTCTCAACATAAAAACATGAAAAACATTGTGTACCTGAGATAAAATTAGTGCCAAAGATTCTTGATAAGCAACCATTCCAACATTCTCCAAGATTTTATAATGTCCATTGATTCTTGGACTAAGAATTCCTTTCCTGAAAAAATGCACAACACTTTACATTATGAGATTTTTGGAAACAAATGATCACCTACCTAAGAAAATTTCCTTCCACATATTATACACATTAGTTTCTATCACACTCTAATAATTCCTCATGTTTTTTTGAATCATATTTACTTTTTCATTTAGTTCCTCTACAAATTCTTGTCTTATAAACTTCCTTTCGCTCACATCATCCCAAAAAGTTGGTGTTCGACACCACTTTCCATATAATACTTCAAAAAGTTCTATCTGTATATTGGAAAGAAATTGTTATTATATGAAATATAAACTAAAGAAATATAATGATATCAACTTCCCTAGTAATCAAATTAACAATCTTGAATAATTCCCTCCCATTTCGGAAATGTTTTCCCTTTCTATCTATCAGATTGACAAAGAAAGGTTGTGCTGAAATTTAATTCCCTACCCAATGACTTCTGAAGGCCTTCAAAAAACTTATAGGTGGACCTGATATTATGTTTTAAGACAATGGAAAGTGGAACATCATGTAACCTGAAAATACCTTTGAGGTACAATCAAGAAAGCTGATACAAAGACATAATATCTCGAATAGAAAGAAAACATGTAGATTTAGTGTGTTGGTGAACAATAAACCAAATCACATTGTTACCTAAAGACATATTTGGTAGTCTCACCATAAAGTCCATTAAAATATTTTACCATTTCTACATTAGAACTAGAAAATTAAAAATCACCCATTTTGGTAATTTTCTCTCTTCCTTAACCTTTTGAATTTTCATACATTTAATGGTAAGATCCACAATATCTCATTTTATTCCTTCCCACCAGTAATTATCCTAATGTTCTCATTACATCTTAGTACCAACACGATGAACTGAAGATAGAGAACTATGTGATTAAAACAAAAAAAATATTTTTTCATCAATGAATAAAAATAAAAACATAATATATTTACCAGTATAAAAATACACTATTTATCAATATTAAATTCTAGAACAGAACATTTTTAAAAAATTCTATCTTTTTATGCGACGCACTATCTTCCATTTTATTCCTTAATTATGTCTTAGAGATATGACTACATTGATACTTGAAACAAAATAGATTAATTTCCTACACTAAGAACTTCCAAGACACCATTCATCATATCATTAATCTAGGGTTCTTGTTCCAAATTTAACATGGTTAACGATGCATGATGTTTTCGACTCCTGGAATCTGACTCTTTTATTTTCTAGGATGGTAATTGATTATTCAATCATTATCCTTTATAATTTAAAGAAATCATATAGGCCTACTGTTTAATTCCTTTTGATTGAATATATACTTTTGTCTTTTATGGTCAGTTTATATTTCATATATGTCTCCGTCTTATTGATGCCACAAAATTTTCAAAGAAAAACCCATATCTGCTAATTCAAAATCATATGTGAGGTAAATTAACTCATGAGGATTCAATTTCTTTGAAGCATAAGAAATAAACAGATAATTATGAATTATAATACAACCATGTACATTCAATAGAAAATCAATTTCGATGACAAACTCACCATTTTTGGATGGTAGGGCCAAAACTGGAGAATTCACCAATCTCTTCTTTAGATCCTGAATGGAAAAATATATTTCGTCCATCCAAATGAATTTAACCCCTTTTCATGCTATCTTAGTTATAATTCTAGATAATCCTTTTAGGTTTTTGACAAATCATTGGTAATAACATGATAATCCACAAAAACAATGAATCTGTGTACCATTTTTAGGCCTTAGACATTAATCAATAACTTTTGTTTTGGTAGGATCAACTGTTATTCAATCCTTCTTTACAATGTTCCCACTAAATCAAATCTATTGTAACCAAAAATAAAATTTTATAAATTTTCTATATTACTTTTTTTCATTTGTAGGTTTCCAAAAAATCCTTAAATGTTTATCACGATCCTCATAAAATTTTAAAAATACCACAATTTCATTAATAAAGAAACAAAAAACTTATCCAAATATTTCTGGAACATTCCATTCAAAATATCCATTAATATATTTGTGGAATTTTTCAAACCAAATAGATTAATAGAAAACTCGTATTTCCCATGTCTAGTACAAAAACCTTCTTTTGGAATGTCATACTCCATCACCTTTAGTAGTTGGTACCTGATCGACAGGTCAATATTGGAAAAATAATGAGCTCCATTGAACTGATCACTCATGTCATCAATATTTGGAAATGAATAATTATTCCAAAAAAGTAATGTTATTCAAATAACTATAATCAATGGAGAGTCTTATGGAACAATATTTATTCTTAAAAAGGAAAATAGGAGAACCCCATGGTGATGTTATTGGTTGAATGCAGCCTCTATCAAGAAACATATTCACTTGACTTTTCAATTTAGAAAGTTCCACTTGAGTCGTTCAATAATGAGGTATTAAAATTTTCTTAAAATCAAGAACTGATGAAATAGTAAGTTCAACGTCTCAAACAAGAATAAAAATGAAAAAATAATCAAGAAAATCATACAATTTTTTATTTACCACTACAAAATCATTAATATGAAAAGGTCTCATGATTTCAACAATATGACCAAGATAAATTACATTTCTATATTTTTACGGTTTCTCGGCTTCCTGATATGTTACCAATTTCTTGGATTTATTATTGTATACAATCTAAAACTATTTCTGAAAAAAATTCATTATCTCTACAAAAAAATTCATGATATATAGAAATATAATCTATTCCCAAAATTACACAAAAATCTAATAAGGGTAAAACAAAAAGGTTTATAGGTAAGGTATTTTCATAGAAAATAATAGGAAGATTCATATAATTCCTTTAGCTATAATATTCCCCCATGTGTTTTAACCATAAGTTTTATTCTCATTTATTGAGGGGAAATTTCCAATTTACTAGAAAAATTTTCATAAATATAAAAAAATTTAGACGCTGTATCAAATAAGATGTTTGAAAAGTATGAGAAAATAAACAATGTACATGATACCACTTCATTAGATTGATCGATATCTGTAGATGTAGTCATAAAAGGATCTCACTAAAACATTATTCTTATAATCTGACTATTATCTATCATTTGACTCATTTTTGGGAAAATATTTACATAATGACCCATATCACCAAATTTAAAACAATTTATAGTTTTCTTATCAGAATTAATATTAAGATCATTTTCCTTGAAATCTCGGGCCATATTTTCAAACATAAAACATCAAAAACACTTCCCTATTTTGTTAAGGCATTCTCTATTGTTATTTTTACCACAGTTTTAAAAAATTTGAAACTAGAAATTTTTATTTTCAGATTTATTTGATTGATTCATTCATTCCCTTTACATCTAGATCACTTCTTATTATTTTTTTAAAATATATTTTATCATAAAAAAATTACACTTCTAACCTCTAAAAACACCATTCAAGTATCTCATAACATGTTAACTCACGAGAAGCCAATTCCCTTAGATGAATTGTATTTAATATTTAGTATAATCAATTTATTTTTCTATTAAGATCCTGAATAATATTTGGAGTGTACCTTACCAATCAGGTGAATTTTTTTTCATACATGATCCCTAAATCTTCCTCAATTTTCATTAATTCGCATAATTTTTTTTCTATCATATATTTAACAACTTTAGGTAAATATTTTCCAAAGAACTGATTTTAAGATTCATCACATTATGTGGAATCGATATCCTTATTATCCCTTATATTCTTGACCATTGAAGACCATTGGTAATATTCACCATCAAAATGATAAATGGAATGAATAAATTTTTTATTATCTAAACATTCCATGACATCTAATACCATTTCATGTGATTTAACACATCATATATCTTCCAATTGGTTATAAGATTCACTGAAATAAGGAGGGTGTTGCCTCATAAAATATTACATTATCATCATGTTCTTTTGTGGTAGCTCCAATTGTTATATTTCATGGATTCCACCACCATTTATATAATATTTTAACTAATACATTGTTTTTACATAAAATTTTGTTCTAATTCCCACTATTCCATATTGAATATTCGAAGAGATATTATCCTCTTGGTGTCATCTTACATCATTTTCCACGTTTCTTCTTTAGTAAACCAATCTGAATAGACACATCTTAGATGATGAAACATGGTAATAATCAAATTCTATGTAATTTTTCCATAAGGTAAAAATAATTTAGGGAATTCTATTAACTTCATAAAAACCCCTAATGTAATATAAATTATGATCTGATACAAACTATAAAGACCCAACCATAAACATTACATAATCTAGTTAATTCGACTATAAAATAATTATTACAGTCTAAAAGAAAATTTCGGTTTAGAGTTTTAGAATGTGAGGAAATAATTCATACATATAATCCCATTGGAATACAAGAATGGTATTACTAAAACAATATTCATTTATTCCATAATAAAAATGTTTTTAATAAAAAATTAAATCATTTATTGAAAATAATTCTTCAAATTCATCTAATATTTTCCTTTTCTATTAACCATCCTTAAACCCTATGAAAAACATTTTAAAACTTGGGTTGAGAATTAAAATATCTAAATGTTTTATAAAAAGGAGAGAATATCTTAGTACATTAATACTTATAAATATATGAAATCATCTTCTCAAATACATACTTCTCACTCATATGGTATCAAATACTTATCATGTGAAATCAAGAGATTTCAAGGTAAAATTGAAAAACATAATCAAGCCATATAAGTGACTTGGGGAATTAATTAATTAATATTGTAAGGATCATAGCTACATTATGATTTGTAACCCTCAACACTACCTCACAATATTACACTCATGGTTATATTTTGTTTTAACCATTGTAGTTACACTTGGAATAACTATATGAAAAACCACCAAATTAAAAATAAACAATAAATTGGAGGGAGATATAGGTCCCAAGAACCACAACAAAATCAGAAAAGAATAAATATTAAAAAAATTCATCCCTTGTGAATTTTATAAAAATAGAAATATAAAAGATTATTTTAAAAGAAAATTCTGTTACAAATACCATATAGTTGAAGTGAGAATTAATAGAATGAAAGGAATATGTGTATAAAATATAAAACCACATAATAGAAAATAATATAATTATTTTTACATATGAAATCTTAGTACCACATAATTTATGAAGTAGAATATTAACCCAAAGAATATAAATTTTGTTAAGAATTCATTTACCTCAAGATAATTTTACTTAATTTTTTTTAAAAATCTTTTATAATGGTTAAAAGATTTTTATTAATATTTTAAAAAAACATATTTATTTTTATAACTTATTATATTTTCATTTTAGTACATCATTCAAACAATTTACTCATAATATTTTTTATATCAATAATTTTGGGTGTCTTTTTTATATGGTTTCAATGGTCATTTCAAAAAATATTTTCATGATGAAAGGAAGAAAAAATCTATAAGTATAGTGATATTTTATTAATATATTTCACAATATTAACTTTTAGAATAATTTTTTTAGATATGATGATGAATCATTAAATAAAACGTCAATGATATTCATTTAGATCAAGTTAGTGGTTCTTTGATAATCACAAAATAGTTTCTTTATATAATTTAATATTATGTATAATTGTTAATTACATAAAATAAAAGAGGTTATATAATACACATTAAAATATATTTAAACATTAAAATCATTTTATTAAAATCTGATTATTTGGATAAAGAAATTGAAAAAACACCCTCGATGATGTCTGTAAATTGGCACATCACGAATAATGTTTTTATTTTGATAATAAGAGGGAGAGGAGAATATGTATGATGATTAATTTTATCATAAACATTATAAAATTACATTATATATAAGATATTGGAGTTTTTATTCCTTTTGGATAAGGTTATGTTAATATATTATAATGAAATAAAAAATAATTAAAAAGAAAAAAATGGAAATGAAAGAGGATTTTTAACTCTTGATTTATCCTCATTGAGAACCTCTTTCAAGCCTTTGGTTTTAGCATTTTGGTGAGACCAGAAGGTCATAGACAAGGGGTAGAGGCTTGGTCAAGGGATTGGTTATAAATTTGATTTTTCATAGATCATGAGTGGTGTGTAGAGAAGAGGGGTGAGAGGTGGTATTTATAGTGGAGGAGAGGGGGGTCCATTATTTTAACCATTATTTTATTATTTTTCTCAAGATAAGAAATAATGTCGATTATTATGACTAAATTCAGTAATTATTGAATGTGATTTCAATACATGGGTGATTTACTTTGATTAAAACAATCCATCAATCAATAATTCATTTATTTAGCTTATTTCGCAAATTATAGTATTTCACTATTTGTAAAAAGTCAATTATTTTAGAAAAATCCCAAAAAATCACCATGATTTTTTTTTTTGATATTTGAATTCAAAAATATACTCCATATTTTAAAAATAATTTTCTAAATACAAGAAATTTAGTTTTATTAATTAAAATCATAATTTGTTGAAAAAATACATGTTTTAAAACTACAACTGATTTTATAACACAGTGATAAATTAATTAAAGTTTCATAAAATTATCATATAATCAGAAGACATAAAAACTAAAAATTAATGATTCTATTTTATGAATATATGTATTTATTATATATAATTTTATTAATTATAAAATTATAATTAAGTATTTATAACTTACAAATATTCCAACAAATAATTTATAAGTGAAAAAATATATTTACTTATTCAATGATAAAAATATATGATATTTTTAATTATATGATGGATAAATTTTATGTATGATTTATTAAGTGAGGTTACTATTCTATTGGCTAGAAAACTATTCTTAAATGTAATGATACTATTTATAAGGTCAAGATACTTGTCCATTAGTAAAAATTCCATAATTTCTATAAATACAACCTGTTTAATTATAAATTTATAACAAATTTGACTACTTAATTCCTGAATGAAATGATATTATTTTTTAATTACCTGGGTATTAAATTTATAACCCTAAAATTAATATATTGATGAATAAATTTATTACACAACCATATGGAGACGGTAAGCCAAATGTATATATGAATGCTATTTTTTTACTTCATATAGAATAGAAAAGATGTGTAATGTTCTTGTTCTATAATAATAATAAATCCATAATATATAATTGATACTAGATGTATTATTTTTGGATCTGTAAAATCATAATTAATGAAATTATAAGAATACGTAAACTATAAAGAGTTGGTAAAGACAACCAACACTCTTTAGTAGACTTACATTAGATCCATTATTAAGGATCTTTAGAATTGTATTTTAAGAAGATAAAAACCACTAATTTGTGTCTATAGATTTTGATAAAAGCATTAGTAAGGGATTTTTCGGGATATGTTGTTCAAAATGGGTTTAAGAAGAGAGGGGACGAGTGTTTTTTATAATTGAGGTGAGTGATGCGCTTTTAATTATTCAATGTATTAAAATATTATCAATTAAATTTTTAGGAACATGGATCCAAAATGTATCATTCTAGAAGGTGATAAATATATATTCTAAATAAAATAGACCAATGATGTTTAAACAAGATTTTAGGTCATTTTTACCCTTATCTGTTTAAATTAAACTCTGATAATCCCCTTATGACCTTAATCGTGGTAACATATTTTTCAATGTTAATGGGTTATAATTTTACATATAAAGTAATAATAAGATAAGAAAATGAAAATCAATGAATTTTTATTCCATTTATAATTTTAATATTACTATTCCAATTATTATATGAATTTTAAATTATTCAATAAAATATTATTTTTCATAAAATTTCATTAATTTTATTTTTAAGACCATTCAGAAAATTTGAATTTAAAGAAACCAATAAAATAGAGGAATTATAAAATAAACAATTTAATAATAAATTATACATTATTATTTACCATAAAATTTATTTCACACCATAATTCAACCGAAAAATATTAGTTTTGATGTTTTCTATATCAGTTGCATTGATTTTTCTACTTCTTGAACAGGAACTATTTTGACCTCATGTATGCATTTCAGGTATTTATACCATTAATGAAAATAAAAAATACATTTAAATAGTAAAAATAAATTAATTCTGTTGAAAATAAATTTTTTATTCATTTATATCATATTGTAATTCCTATGTGAACATATAAAAGAAATTTAGAAGGAGAAGAGTTTCATTTTTTAGTTTTCATTACCTAAAATAATATTAATTTCATTTTAAGGGAAAATGGTAAAAAAAATTAATATAATTTAATATTAAAAATATTTGGTAAACTATATATCACACACACAGAGACACACACAAAAATATATATATATTCATTTTTTGGGTTAATTTTTAATCCTTATATCATATTTTTTAAAGATGGTTTACCCATTTTAAACTTTTCAAGGTGACAATTATTTACCACAATTACTATTCATAATTAAAAACTAATGTGAACATATTTAAAAAATTATAATCTCATTATTCAAAAGTAAGGTATCTTATATTTTTTTCAATTTCTATAAATTATTGAAATTAATTTTAATATTAATGTGTAAAACATAATGAAAAAGTTTTCTTAAAAAATACATTTGAAGAAAAAAAATTAACTTATAACAAAATCATCAATTTTTAAAATTAAAGTGGAATGAATTAGACTGAATAAAGAATCATTATCTTTATAGAAATTTCCAAAATAAAATTTTATTTTTAAAATATTTAATTTAGTTTAAATAAATGAGCGTATTTTAAAAATCGGTATATTTCACTACTTATTGAAAAATCAATCATTTTGAAAAAACTAAAAAATCAACACCCTGAGTTTATTTTCATATGACAGTTTCAACCCTTTATTTAATTTCAACAAATATAATTTCTAGTATTTTTAGAAATTATTTATAATTTTCACCCATAAAATTGAAATAGACGATTTTTAATAGAAATTCATTTTTGAAGCATAAAATGATATAAATTTGGGTTGTAGCCTAGTGCTTATAGTAGCACCTTATTATTGAATCAAGATCATGATTAAATTTCGTGTGGCCCCAAATTTATGGGTTATTCTCAATTGGGGTTTGACTAGAATTGTGACATGATGGAGGGACTATAACGGTGTCTGGGGGCTCGGTGTTGATGGCATCAATGATGGATCGTGACATAGATAAAGCCTTAATAGAAATAGGGCAGTTGATCAGAGAAAGAGAAAATGATGGAAGAGGGTGAGTGTAATTGTTAGGAGTAAGGTAATAGTATTGGTAACCTATTAATGGTGTCATAACAGTAATGGGTTGGATTGACAAGGAAGGGGCTATGATGATGGCGGTAACACGACATGGAGGCTCAGATGACCAGGAGATATGATTGTTAAGTGAGATGAAACTCTTTAGTAGGTATCAGTATATCCTGATCCATATATGTAGGCCTAGAAAATAATATAATAGAATGGGGTGTCCTCTCATAGAGCTAACCCGATAAGGAATTAATAGAGGGTTTGACTTTCATAATTAGTATAGAGAAACATGTGATTATTTATAGTGAAATTTTATCTGATCTATTATAAGAGAATAGATATAAGAAGATTCATGCATAAAAAAATAATATAGGGGATTTTTTTCTGCGTTTCTTTTCCTCAGGAATATGATTCAAGCTGTTGATCTTAGTTTAATGGGACTATGATTTTTTAAGTGTACGCACTCATCCTAGTTAAAGAAGGGGAATTATCTAAAAGTAAATAACATTATAAGGCCTCTAGGCATAGGAGGTGGAGGAGGATATTAAAATTAATTCAAGATAGTGAATTATCTAAAAGTAAATAATGTTATCTTCTAGTATATTTATTCCAAATTTAGAAGTACATCCTCTTAAGAGGTAGTTGTTTATATGACGTATTCAAACCTTTTCTTCTTGTAGTTCAGTTTGAAAGAATGTTTATCAAGATTTCAACTTCAGTGTTAAGATTACGAAATTTATTATTATCCGATTAAGAATATACAAGCATTCCATTATTATTGGAAATTAATTCTTATATTTTACTTGATAATTAAACCTGCTCTAAATTGATCGTGGGATTCTTATTTTTCACCATAGATAATATATATATATATATATATAGTAAGATCACTCATATTACTGATGAACCACTCTTATGTTTTGATTGTTTCATATAGTGATTTGGGGAATATTTATTCACAATAAAAATATATTTTTTCATTTCATCACATGATTAAGGAAAAGTATCCTTATTTTTAAATTCTAATTTAAAATCCAAATAAAATTTAATGTCACCTCTCACTGATAAATCAGAACAAGAATCTATTTGTAGTTTTCCCACAAATATAATTTCATTTTGATGGGAATAAATTGATTTATCTTAGAATCTAATTTTCAATCCAGGAAAATCATTATTATTCAATTAACTATTTCATGATAGGTCATTAATCATACTCTTTTTATTATTCATGTAAAAGATCAAATTTAGTTCCTTATTTTTAGGTCTATTTTAGAACCATAGACCTCATTATTCAAACTATGACACTCATGTATGTTGTTTTGTAGTCATTTACATTCATAATAGAGGAATTACATATTGTCTTTTCTTATCAAATTTTACCTTTCTATTTCTTCTCTACTTCCCTTTATTTATCATTAAATTATATTCTTTGAACATCTAATTCTCTATATTGGATAGTTTCACTTTAATACGTTCCAAGTAGTTTTTTAACTATTTTAACATGTTAATTTAGATATAAATTTTTTTAAACTATTTCATATAAAATTTAAAATTATAAATATAAATGATAAATCAACTCCATTATTTTTTCAGAGCACCTCATAAATATTCTATATAATTGTATGAGATTTCCTATTAAATCATCAAGTATTATCTTTATATTTTGTTAATTATCATCGATCGTGGTTTAGTTTGACATGAATTATTTAGGTAATGTATAAATTAAATTTTCAATTATTTTATCATCCAAAAAACAATATTTAACTATGTGACTAGATGAAATATGATATAGTAATTAATCTATATTGTATTTGGATATCCCAAAGAGAGTAACCACATTTTAATGAATTTTCTACTGTAATGAAATTTTGATGCCCCTAAGGAGTGTAACGTCAAAATGTTTCCATATTCCACATAATATATAGAAATATGGAAATTGTAAATTGGTATTTTGTTGAATTTCACCCAACGTGTTCTTTAGAATGATGTTGAGTTGTAACTCATCTATTTCTTCTTGATTAAATCCATACAATTCTATTTAAATAAATTTATATATTGTTTGTAAACAAAATAAAATTTTAAACTCTAATTTACATAACAATGGATTTGATTTGGTCACACTAGTATTAATCATATTTATAATATGAGATATATTGTCAATTTATATCTATATTATTTAAACTACTAAATTTAATTATAGAACCCATATTAAACAAAACATTCTTCCATATACTAAATAGTTAACTCATGAAAAATATTATGAGTATAAAAAAAGAATTAGTAGATAAGTTCCATAAAATTTAATAGTAAAATATCATAAATGAATAATTCATCTAATACTGAAGAATCATTTTAAAATAAAATAGATAATAATTTTGAATCCAGATAGAGTTTGCTATGAATAAAAATAATCTTCCTATAAAGGAAGGTAACATCACATCAAGAGTGGGTATTATATTATAAATTTGAAAAACTATTTTCATCCAACATGAAATATTAATAACTCTAAACCTTCAATGTATTAGAAAAATTAGATTATTAAATTATGTAATGTAAACACGCTATAGAATAATTTTTTCCATTAGAATGTAAAAATTGAATGATAATGGAAATAAGAACAAAAAATATTGAGAATAAATAAATCTAAAAAGAATGCATGGAGTATCATGTATCAAATTTAATACACCAAAAATATTATAAACAATCTAATTCAAATTAATATGATAACATAACAATTATCAAACTATATTTTCTGATCAGTATACCTCATTATTTTTAATCCTTGAATATTCCTTACAATAAGACTAAGAAGATAGTGTATGTCTCTATATCCTTGGATTCCATAAATCATATTGACCAAACACTTTGAGCTATGAATATGAGAACCTCTTAGATATCATGTTCATTAGTGAGTCTATACCAATACTTCATGGATAACACTTTCTAAAGGTATAACTTCAAAAATTTATTCGATCAAAATATATTTTATAAATAAGAATATTAACCTGTAATTTCATCAACCATGAGGAATTTTGAAAATATAAATTTCAATTATAAAGTTGAAGAGTTTTATAAATAAAACCTCATTAGATGATAGCTCTTAAGAGAATCAATAAAATATTACTTATCTTTATATTCAATGTAAGTGACATGAATGATTGTTTTTATGACATAAAATTTTGGCCACATAAAATTGATAATATTACATTATATAAATCCTATGGTTGAGTTTATAAACATGTTATGAAATAAGCTCCAATGGTTAGATCTCATGTTTTTCATATTTATTCGAAATATCATTAGATACTATACTGTATCACACAATATATGAAGTTATTCTTATATAATATTATTTTCATAACTCTACACACCATCACTATATAAAAAGTTTCACTAAAAATATATTTGTGAGGAATTTAAATATACAAGAATAAAAGTATCTCTGATTGGTTAATTAGATGTTAATATAACAGAGATTAAAAACATTAAACAAATGAATAAATATCAACAATCATGTCAGATCAATATCATAATTATGTAAATTTTAATTTTTTTAAAATAATATGATAGTGGTCTTTAACCCAATACTAATCAACTCTAATACTAACGTATATTTCTATACATACAATGTTAACTCAAATGAAAAATCTCATAAATAAATTATACCCCTTGTTATTCTTTAGAGGTTGGGATGTTACTAGAGGGTTTATTACCTTACTCCACTATTTTTTACATAGAAAAGTCTATGGGTTTTCCTATATATGTAAAAAATTAATTTTTTTAAAAATCTCAATAATGAGTGGTTCTTTTATGAATTAACAAAAAACATATTTTCTATAAAAACTATAGATTCTTATCTTCATAATATATATTTATTGAACCAATATTATTAGGTATTTATAGTTTCATCTTATTAATTTAGTATTAAAAAATTATTTCATGATCTATGATTTCTATGTCTTTTTCTACTACTTGGGCAGTCGTCTCCTCTATTTTGATGTAATTTACATTACATGATTTCATTTCCCATGAATAATGTTTCTCAAGATAGATTATTTAAACATTTATATTCCTTATATTATTCATTTATAATTATAATTTATTCCAAAATTCTTATATAAAATAAATTTTATATTGTATTATATTTTTCACACATTAAATAGATCGTTTTAAGGCATAATATTCTAACTATATCATTTATTTATATTTAGATAAGTATACAATCAAGGAAAAATATTAATTCTATCTAAATTTTTATATATTAATTTTTTTTATCAAGAACGGGTACACTTCCTAATTTCAATAATAAAATACTATTGTTTGAAAACTAATTTTTTTATCATTGAATCAAAATCCTCATCGTATATTCCAACCAATAAGGGAGAATATAAAGGCAATGATTTGAAATGTGATTCAATGAAGAGGTTATTTATTTTTTTTCAATAAAATTATCAATTCCTACATCTATGGTAGTGTTATTATCATTATAATAATTCTTATTATTCTTTTAATTCATTTTTAAATATGAAACAAAGATATTATTTTACATTTTTCAATAATGATATCATTTTTACCAAATTTCCCATCAACAAATATAGAGGGAATAATATAATCTTCATTTAACATGGTTTATTAACAAATTAACTTTAATGTTTTCCACCCATTTATATCTATTTCTAAATAAAAAAAATCATAATTACCTCAGATGCTAATAAAGAATCCAAAATCTTCTATGAATATTCATCTCACACCCTTTTCATGGGATTTCAAAAATTGGATTCATTATTATTATATTCCAAAATATGATTACAATATTCTAATAGATAAAAAAATATATTTCATTCACATTTTAAAGATATATCACATAATGAAATAGTTTAATATAAAAGATTATATAGTTGAAATAAATATCCACATCGTATTTGATATACTAAAATAAATGTAGGAACCTTTTAACTCTAATAACTCTTTTTAGGTAAATGTTGTTAGGATGTGGGATGAAAAGCACCAAAAGAGGGTGAGGGGTGGATCATGGTGATCCCCAATTTGGAATTTTTTCCATCACTATTCATATTATATTAACACTATTTTATAAACAATATGTTTTCTATCAAACAATTATTAATATAATCAATTTCAAATATGTAAAATTTTAATGTAAATAAATCATGTATGGGAACATTTAATGTATGTAAAGCATGAAAGGGAATGATTATTTTATTCTTTTCATGAGAACTGGGATGTGACTAATGTGAATACACACATTAATTCTCTAGGTTACTACAAATACAATAGACTCATTATTGATATGGATGAAATGTTTAGGATATGTTTAATTTATAGTGATGATCACTTCCAATACATGATGTTTTGAGCATAGTGTAGAATATCCTAAGGAACACTTACTCTTACTCATTCTTTCTACACAAAATTAATGTTGGTTATTGATCTATTTATATATTTTTATAAATTTTCAATAACAATAAAATGTGGTAATTTTATTTACATTGAAAACGTCTATATGTGGTACATCATTATCATATTAGTGATTCATCCATTACATACAAGACCTATGAGAACTAGTACCCTTCAAGAGAGTCATTTAGTTATCATCCAAATTGATCTTCACAAATCAAAATAGTTCCACCAAATAAGGGAAATTAAAAAACCATATTAGAGGAATTATTCTCCATTATATTTTGATTTATCTAGTATAAATGATATGATAAAAAAACACCATAGATAATGAAACCCATTACTCATACACTATATCTATTAATTAACCAGTTTTTAATCGACTCATTCTCTCTCAATTCATTAACTTATTACTGACAACCTCTTTACAATTCTATTTATCCATTTCATAAATATGTATAAATATTTCACCCAATCTCTAAGAACATCAATCAACGAAGAAGATATATATGTATAATCATAATACCCCAAAATCATTCCATGTATCATAACCCTTTATGTGTTTTTAAATATTTTAGAATTAGTCAAATGAAATATTCAAATCACAAGATATATATTTCCATAAATTTTGAAAATTGAAATCTAATAATTATATATATCATGAAAAGTATTGTATAATGATGTATATAGAGATATTATGTAATTTAAAAAATATCTATAAAAAACATGAAATAAAAAATCCTACATATATATAAATAATAACATTATAATATTAGGAAATGATAGAGGTAAAAATATTATGGCGTCATATTAAATACTATTTTATGGTATTTTGTTCCACAGAAAATCATTTTATCCAATCCCGACCTAGCCTCTTCGAGAATAATATAAAATGAATCTAAAATATTCTAAAAATATGTTTATTCACATTTTAAATCAATAAATTATATCATAGTATTAATATCAATAAACAATGCAATAGAATTATTGCATAATCCTTGATGAAAAAAATTACTCAAACTTATTCCTTTGGAGGTTTAACATTATGACCTGAAAACCCATTTTGTAATAAATATTGCTACCCCTTTTCATTAGATTTAAATCATATATGTTATTGTGATTGTGAAGTAATTATTAACTATGGATAACATATGTTTTTCCATCCAACCAATTACTCTGAATATTCATCTATTAAATTATTTGTGTAACATAAATTATTATCATGGTAGTGGAGATTACTTCATCAATTTAGTTTCTATACACCTTAAAAAAAATAAAAGTGATATCTTAATTTACCTATGGATAAATATGCAATACTAAACAAATTTAGTCATTTAAAATATAATTTATATTCATTTCAAGAATATCATTTATTTAATTAATCTTGTAATTCTTTGATAACATGCATTACAACCATGATCTCTCATTCAAATTCAGTTATCATTTATTTTTATTGTTATCATAAATTGGGTTGAGGAGGGAAACCCTTGATAAATGTGCACCATGACCATTCCCAAACATTCATTAGCACAGCACACACCTACACCTGCCCTGTACTCATTCTCATCTGTGGTAATGTGACCCCTTACCCCCACATGTAAACCATTTCTTTGTCAATTTATTATCCAAATAATTATCAATCTTTTATTGTTTACACATTGAATATTTTTTATTCTTTACTAATATTTCATTATTACATTATTATATTATGATAATCATTGCATGTTTTAGTGAATAAGTCTGTCACACCCCAATTATTTTGAATATATAATTCAAATTGAAATAAAATCGTAAAATTAATTTTTAGTTGAAAAAAATATTATTATATTATATAATTTGATATGTAAGATTCACATATTAAAACTTTTGGATTAAATAAATATATATATTATATTTGACCTATAAAGAAAATATTATTTTTTAAAATAACATGTCTTGTTGAAATGAATAATTATGATACGTATATTAAAAAAATGAGAATATTTGGAGGATAAATAAGAGAGATGTAACCAATAAGGGAATTGATATGGTGAATTATTAACTATTATCCTAAAATAGTTTGAACTACTATAGAAATATAAATATACTAAATGGGGAAGAAAAAGTAAATAATAATATTTTTTAGATAGTTGTTTGTCCTTCTTAGTTGATAACTAACAAAAATGTCTTCTCGAATATTAATTATTTTTATCATGGATCAAACATATTTTTAAAATATAGTGACTTGATAATGATATGTGTAAGGACTTTTTATGGTAGAGCTATAAAATGTGATGTTATATAAGTATTAGTTATTTAAGGTACGATTAAAAATTATTCATGATTAAGATGCAATGACCCTGACTTTAGTATCCCAAATCTGACGCATTACATTATTACATTGTCATGATTACTATGAATCGCATCCTGAATGACTGAATATTCTAGTTGTCTTGGTAATGTAGATTCAAACATGATACCCATTTTAAATGAACATAAAATATAGAAAAATATAATACCCTAAATCCTTTAAAACTCTTTAAAATACATCTTCTTCATAACATGAGGAAATAAACAAAATAAGGGTGTGCTCAAATTCTTAGTAAGGGTTATGTATAATGAAATAAATAATTAATGAATTTTATGAACCCAAATCATTATTTTAGTTATGGATCTTAATTTCATATGTTTTTATGAAAAAGTGGTGAATTTGGAAATTTTTATATGTACACACTATGAACGTCTGAGTTCATGCCATGTACCTAGTTACCGTGTACAACCACATCTTGGGTTTGTAATGACAATGACATGGCCATGTGGGGTGACATGGCAGGATGCTAATTTCGGGGGCTGGTTGAAGAAAATACATAGTGTGTTCTTTAAACGTACACACTGTGTACGTTTTCTTTTAATTCTCTAATCGTACCAGGGTCATGTCTAACACTCATATTCTTTTTTTAGGATGTACCTCATGAATGAGCATACAGAATCATGGATTATTCTTAAAGCCACCAATCCATCATCCATTCTCTGAATCAAACACTATCAGTTGCTTTAGAATCACCTCGTTGAGTTAATACTTATTCTATAGCATCTCTTCCTGATTCCACTTCTTTCGTGAGATGTTAAAGGTTTAATTTTGTGGAAATTTTTGTAGATCTACAATGTTTTAGGCTGATTCAAGGGCTGAAATTCATGATTGTTCTTCATAAAACACTAAGGTAGGAATTTTGTTTCCTTTAATTTGTTTTATATGATTTTTATTTACCAAAGTACTGATTACCCATGTCTTCAACATTTTTTATTAAGGAAATTGAACCCTATGTATTCTTCTGTATTTTGATAGTTGGATTAAGGGTTTGTTGTTATTGTTTTATGTGAAATTTAATGTTTAAGAAATATCCCATGGGTGGGTTTCCTTTTTTAATGTTCAGGGACGTTTGGTCCAGGTTTCCTATAAGGGAGAACTTATTTCATTTCCATGCTTGATTCGATGTAAATAATTTCATTTTTCTTCATGTTAATTTCTTGTGATATTAATTGGAATTTGTTTTTCCATGTATTAGTTGATATTAATTTGGGTTTCTGGATATTATATATGAACTATTGAATTTCACATAGGTTGTGAGATCCTTGTGATGTTAGGCCATGGGATGAATTGATATTGAGTTCTTCCTAAAAGTGCCTGTTAAATTTCATGCTACGAGACCACATGGGGGGATTGATGGTGAGTTCTCCCTATGAGTGTATATAGTTCATCTTATGAGACCATAGAGGGAATTTACATTGAGTTCCTCTCTAGAGTGTTCATGGTTATTTTTGAAATACTATATGGGGAATTGATGGTGATTTCTTCATCATATAATCTTTTACTTTATTGTATTACATGGCCATAAGGGTTAGACTGTGTGATCTACCATGAGGGTTAACATAAATATTGAATTTTTGTGAGGCGTCTTTTAAGAAAAATCACAAGATTGGATTCAGTCTAGTTAGGTAGTCTTCTGATACACCTGTTATGATACTTACATTATTAAATTTTGAACATTGAATACTAATGAATATAAATGGAAACTGTAGTATTGTTTATGTTTGTGTACTTCTTGTTCTTTTTTGTGTTTAAATTATTTCATGGTCTATATATTCACTAATAGTTAGGCACAAGTCATGTGGTGGTTTCCAACTGGGATTCGTTTCACACACTGTTTGGGACATTTTTTGGACGCAAACTAATTATATGGTTAAAGTTGTAGATAAGGGAAAGATCCCTTCTTCCTCTCGTACATTATGGGATGGTTGGATCTGGAGAGCATAGGACCAAGCTTAGGACCGTGATGCTTCTAGATTTTTCATGTTTTATTTGTACATTGGATCATATTTTCTTCCATCATATTTTCTTGTTTGGACAATTTCCGAGACATATGTGAAATGCATAATTTAAATATGTTATCCATTTGTTATTTACTTTTAGTCATCCAATGTTTACTTATTGTATGGTATTTTTCTTTCTCTACTATTTATTATTTGTCAATCAGTTTTTCATGCTCTACCAATTAGTCCATTGTTTCCCCCTTATCACACCAAAGGCCCTCGCTGGTAGTTGACAGCCTCTGTCGTTCAGGGAAATGTGCTTGAGGCCTTGTGACCAACTGAATATCGGGCTCCTTTGGGAGGCTCCCAGAACCGATACGTTACAAAGAGATATCCAAGGAAGTTCTTCTATACATTTTTTCTTTTTGTTTGGATATTATAGAAATTAATAATAATGAAAGAGTAGTTGGTAATAAATAGAGTTTGAGCATAACTAACCCATGTACAGGGAAAAAATAATTTACCTCATTTATTGGAATTTTTAAGGTTTTTCAATTGTTACAGATGATTTTAGTTCTCTATTGGGTGATTCACATGATTTTTTCAATTATGATTTTTTATTGATGTTTTATTTATGTTTCAACCTTATGAGATGAGTGTATTAAATATCATTCATCATATAGGCACATTCCAGTGATCACATTTCATTCATTATGTTATTCCATTTATGATGCATTGCTGATTTCATTTTGTTGTGTTATTTGTTGTGATAGTTATGCATGTATTTGTGATATATGTCGTGACAAAATACATGCTATTTTGATAGTGTATGGGAAAAGTTTATGTTTCACTTGAATGATCACCAATATTTGGCCCCTGAGCTGTTATGGCACCTCTTATATCATAATTTGGTGGATCATATTGAAATTTAATTGAATTCTCCTGTGATATGACATGAATATGAATCCTAGATTTGATTCTTGGGGAGTATGGGCCCCCACAGATCGGAATTTGGCACTTACATGTTTGTTGTAGTGATTTAATGGGGGTTCCAAAGTAGTTTCTGAGGATTAATGCCTGAAAAAACCCAGAATATGTGGTGTGTGGTGATGAATACATGCCATGAATCCTTTTGTTTGGGATGAAATTGTTTTTCTTAAGTACACGCTGTGTATTGATTATAGGAATTGTGTAGATAATAACCTTTTGACTCAATATATGGGAAGGGACCTAGGTTGGAAAAATATTTTCTTGAAATGTCATGTACTAGGCGTACACTCCGTGTTTTGGTGTTCCATGTATCCAGCCGTGTGACCAATGACACGAGTTGGTGAAATCCTTTCAGTAAACATTGTGTATGTCCTATACACGACATGTAGTTTCATTCTGAGAAAACTATATAGTTCTATCCGTGTAGAAGTATGTGTGCATGAGGGAAAATTCAAGTACATGTCGTGTTTCATGGTTAACACTCCATGTGTGTGGGGTGTTACATGACTATGGTTGGAAGAAGTGCATGCCCATGTAAAGGTGTAATGTAACATGCCATGTATAGTGAACAGACACCATGTAAGACTGTTTTTAAAAAATATGAATAATTTTTCCTTATATGTTCTTTATTTCACTTATATGATTCCATTTCATTAATCATGTGATGAGTTGTGTGCTTGACCATGCAGAGTCATGCCACATAGACGTCCTCTGGTTGTACGCTAGGTTTGGGGCAATGATCAGACACCAGAAATGGTAGACCAAGGACTACAAGAAGATCCTCCCCATATTCCCTTCATAGAACTAACCGCAATTCTTAATATAGATTCTGATGTTCGGTACTGAGAAGGCTTCATGAGGATAATAAATACATTCAAAGGAGCACTGCATCCTACCCCATCGATGGTAGAGTTGACACATATTTTTCAATAGCAGCATCTTTGCACCTTCTCAGGTGGATGGAGGACCTTAGGCTGTAGAGTCATGGTTGAAATTTATGTTTTTTTATCATAAACAATATCGAGACGCCCCCATAGTGGATGGTGAATCTTTCTATGTAGATGCTTTGTTTTTTCGCCAATAGATGTTGGGATTAGATATCACAGGCAGGACGCCAGTGGGTTATGTCATGGTATGAGTTCTGGCATACAATATATGAATAATTCTACCTGGAGACCTTGAGGGCTGACTGATCCTGAGTGTTCATGAGTTTGGAGTAGGGTACACTCTCAATCATGGAATATTATTCTCCCTTCACAAATCTGCAACGCTTTACACCCATTTTGGGGGTGATCATTTATTTCTATCATGGAATATTGAAGATGGTCTAAGTTATGATAACCATTCCTAGGTTTAAATCTTTAAGTTTACTTCTATATCATATTTTTTCTACCAGGAACTGATAACAAAATGAAACCTAAGGGATTTTGGAGTTGTGGTCCAAGGTTGTTTAGTATCTAGAGTTTGTGCTCTTCCAACTGATAGTAGGAACCCTGCAGGGAGTCTACACTTGGAGATCTAAGTAGGCGTGATTTTCATTAATGTATCCAGGTGGTGTACTACCAATACGGGAAGGGCAGACATAAGAAACCTAAGTGACCAAGATACCCAATTGAGTGCTGATCTTGCGACCAGATTGGACATCTCCAGCATTTCTATAATTCCCTCATTCCAGTAGCTAGTGAGGGGGGATTTGTTTTGACTACTCGTACCTGAGTAAGACCTCCACTTCCACATCAGACAGAGGGATTGAGTTATTTAGACCATTCAGGTCGAGGTGGTGCTCATGGCCACTATGGTAAGACATAATGTTTTTTATCAATCACGGGGTGGATCAGCTCACGGATTTTAGTTAGCTTCATAGGGTCGTGACTCATGTCAATATTTTGTGCTAGAGTAGATACATCTGAAGTAAGATCCAAAACCCTCTATGGAAAGAGGTATGATTTCAGTTTCTTTAGTTTTAGCTTATTATCTTTTCGATATAGGGGTACCCCATAGCTTTATATCTATTCATATTGTGGATATCCCTAGGATCAATATCTTTATATTTGTCGATATCATGATGTTGGTCACTCCCTTGGGGACTAGAACAACTATTTTACGTCAGTGAAAATAGTTCCTTATTGAGGTTTGTGGGTTTCACTTCTTATGTGAACTTTATGTCTTAGATATGACAAGTTATAACTTCATTCTCAGAATGGATTTTTTAGTTCCCTTCCATGATTTTATCGATTTCTTTCATAGTAGGGTGAGATTTTCATCCCATTTGGGATAATTGTTTCTAAATAAGGCCAAAGGTGATATCCAAGTGAGCAAATCTTGACCTAAGCCTCATGGGTTGGGAGGTGTTACAACCCATATTATAATTCTGTATCTTGATCGTCAAGGGACTTCACGGATGGGATATAATCCTATCGTTTATTGTTTCTGGGATGTCTTTCTAGATGACTTTTTAGATTTTACTCTAGAGAGATAGGTAGACCTTTCTATTGAACTTGTGCCAAGAGCAGCACCAATATCTATTCCTCCATATAAGATGGCCACACCAGAGTTACAGGAGCTCAAGAAGTATTTTGAAGAGTTATATGAAAGTGGTTTCACTTGATTCTGTACATCTTGTTGGGATTAACCAATCCTTTTTGTGAAGAAGGTGGATGGTACCCTCAGACTTTGTGTGGATTATCAGAACCTGAACGAGTTAAAGGCCAATAAATAATATTCCTTTCTAAGGATTGATGATCTTATTGATCAACATCGAGGATCCTAAGTGTTCTCAATGATTTAATTGAGATCCAGTTATAATTAGTTGTGCATTAGACCATCTTATTTACCTTTTATATCCTTTCAGAGTATGCATGGTCTATATGAGTATGTGTATATTCCACTCGGTGTCACAAATGCGCTAGCAGTTTTTTTTTGGAATTGATGAACCGGGTGTTCCATTCATAGTTGGACTCCTTTTTGGTGGGTTTTATGGATGATATCCGGGTGTACCCCCAGACTTAATAAGAAAATTCCACCCATTTTGAGATTGTTTTGAGTACACTGAGGGAGCCTCAGTTATATGATAAGATCTCATTATTCCCCTTTTGGATGGACCAGATCCACTTCTTGGGTTAGGATATCCCAGAGACTTGAATATCAGTAGAACCAGAGTAACGGGTCTGACTTTTTGTGGACGTTTGGTTACTATAGGTGAATTATACATGATTTTTCATGCTAAGTAGCTCCACTAACATGTTTGACTAAGAAGTGTGTTAATTAATTTTGGAAAAAGTCATGCCACTCTACCTTTCAAGAGAGAAAGGGAGGTTGACATAAGCACTGATACTAGTTTTTTCAATTCTGGGAAAGAGTTACACAATTTTACTATGATGTATCTGGTATCGGGTTGAGATCAGTGCTTATTCTAGGGTAATGATTCATTGGGTATGGGTCTCTGCATTTGGGGCCACATGAGAGGAATTTCCCAATGCACGATCTTGAGATAGCTATAGTTTTTCTTGCCTTGCACTGTTGGAGACATTATATTCTGGGAGAGATTTTTGTGGTGTACACTGACCACAAAAGTCTCAAGTATATCATTTCTAAATGTGAATTGAATATGAGATAGTAAAGGAGGGTTGAGTAACATCAGTCCTTTGACATTGATCTTTCCTACATTCTTGGGAAAGGAAATGTAGTGGCTGATGTGTTGAGTAGGAGGACATAGACATGTGCATTTTAGGAAGCCAACAGTGAGTGGAATATCATGGCTCTGTTCTCTGAGATTCATTTATAGGTTCATTACATATAGGGTAAAATTGTTCTTTCTTCTGTAGTTGTTGCCTCTACACTTCTTGAACAATTGATAATGATCTAGATATTAGATTTGAAGGCCTAGTCCTATAGGAGAGTGTGTCAGGAGAGGACCCTAATCCTGTGTGGACCGTAGGAAAGGACAAGGACCTATGTTTTCATGGATGTGTATGGGTGTTAGAAGACATACTTGAGTAGCTAATGTGGGATTTTCATTCCTCAGTTCAGGAATTTTATATTTGTGTTACCAAGTTGTATCGAGATTTACACCATCAGTATTGGTGGCCAGGTATGAGGAAGGATGTTTCTGGGTTTTTTATGAGATGTTCCACTTTTCAGTAGGTGAAGGTGGAACATTAGCGACCTAAATGACTTTTACAATAGTTACCCATTCCTGAGTGGAACTATAATGATGTCATGATTAATTTTTTGGCAGGGGTTCCAAGGTCACTTCAATGGATTGATGAATTTTGTGTTTTCATTGAAAGACTCACAAAAGTTGAAAACATTTTACATATTAGGGAGACCATCAGATTTGATGAGGCGGAAGGTTGTACATACGAGATATTTTACTATTTCATGGGGTTCCACGATCAATTATTTTAGATTGAGATGCTAATTTTACTTCTCATGTCTGGCAAGTAGTATAGAGGTCTTTAAGTACCTAGGTAATTCTTGAGTACATTTTACCATCTACAGACAGATGGCCCGTCTGAGAGCATGATTTAGGTGTTGGAGGACATGCATTGATCATGCTTCCTGGATTTTGGAGGTTCCTGGGGGAATAAAATACCTTTGGTGAATTTTTCCTATAATAATAGATCTTAGGAAACTATTCCGTTGGCACCTTATGGGGTATTGTATTGTATTCCATGCCGATCACCCTAATGTTTTCAATGGGTGGGAGAGGTAGCTATGATGGGACATTATCTTGTACAAGATACCACAGAGTAGGTGTAATTGTTTTGGAATAGGATGGATTAATCAAAGTCACATCAAAAGTGTTATGATGATTGACAGAGATGACCTATGGAGTTTGAGGTTAGATATCGGGTTTTCCAACATGTTACAAGGAGGTTGGAACAGAAGAGGATTATGAGACTACTAAACCTTTCAACGAGATATGTTGGTCCATTTGAGATTTTGGAGAGAGTCTGGATGGTTGTATATCGATTTTTTTACCTCATAGGTGTTGGTATATACATGATGTCTTCCATGTTTCTCAGCTACGATGTTAATTCTCAGACCAGTATCATGTATTTCAACCCGAGGAGGTTGAGTTGGAGACAGAAGAATCATTCAAGAAGCATTATATCCAGATTGTTGATCGTAGCACAAAGGTTCTCAATGACCGGTCTATTTTTATTGTATTGGTGTTGTGGAAGAATGATTAAGTACATGACAAGACTTGGGAGAAGGAGCCCGATGTTCGATCATAGTGGCCAGAGCTATTTGAGGATTCTTCTTCACCACCTTATTATGGAAATTTAGTGACAAATTTAATTAAGGGGGGAAGTTTGTAAGAAACTAAATCTTTATTTCAGGTATGGACCATGATTTTAGGTGTTTTTTTAAAAAAAATGGGAGAATTTGGAAAAAAATTTAGTACAAGCAGTTTACTACAAGGTACATGCTATGTACTTCTGAGTACACACTGTGTACCCAGTTACTACATAATATCTTGTATTGGGCGTGTAACAATCGATACATGGCCATGTTGTGTGACACAGCAGACCACTAATGATGGGGTCTGGTTGAGACAAATAAAGGATGTGTTCATTAGTAGTACATGTCGTGTATTTTTTCTTTTAATTGACTAAACGGACCGAGGTATCTTCTAACCCTCATATTCTTCTTCTTCTGGACGTACCTTGCGATGGAGCATATATAATTTTACATTCTTATCTAAGCCACTAATCCTTCATCAGTTCTCCAAATCAGACACTATCGATTGTTTTGGAATCACCTTAGTGATTTTTTCCTTCTTCTAGAGCCTCTCATAATGATTCATCTCCTTTAGTGAGTTTTCCAAGGTTGAACATTTTTGAACTTTTTGTATATCTATGAAGTTCTAGGCCAATTCAAGGGCTGATGTTTGAGGGTGTTCTTTTTACAACATCAAGGTAGGTGGTTTGTTTCCTTTTATTGGTTGTCATTGAGTTTTATATTCCAAAGTACTAATTACCCATGCCTCGAGTATTTTTGATTTTTTAAATTGAACCTTGATCATTATTCCATAGATTTATTTTTGGAATAAGGGTTTGTTTTTGTTTTTTGTTAAATTGCATGTTTAAGAAACACCCCAAGTGTTTGATTCCTTGTTTGAATGTTTAGGGCCGTTTGGTCCAGGTTTTTTATGATGTAGACCTTGTTTCTTTGACCTAAATGATAGGATAGAAGTGATTGCCTTTTTATTATTGTTAAATTCTTGTGATATGCATTAGAATTTGTTAATCCATATAGTAGTTGAGATTACTTTGGGCTTCTTGATATTATACATGCACGATTGAATATGATAGGTCTTTCAGAACCTAGTGTAGTTAGACCACTGTGGGAATTGACGTTGAGTGCTTCCTCAGAGTTTATTTTATATTTTACACTATAAGACTACATGGGGGATTGAAAGTGAGTGCTCCCTTGGAGTGTCTATAGTTTACATTAAGAGACCACTGGGGGAATTTACATTGAGTGTTTCCCCAAAGAGTCTATAGTTATTATGGAAATACCATAGGGGGAATTGATAGTGACTGCTTCCATATAGAATATTTTCCTTTATTTCATTATTTGGACAGAGGGATTAGATGGTGTGAGCTACCCAAGGGGTTAACATAAATATTTAATATTTATGATGCATCTGCAAAACCAAAGCAGAAGCTTCGATTCATCCATGTTAGGTAGTCTTCTAAGATACCTATTGTGATACTTACATGATTAAATTTTAAACAAAAAATTCTAATGAATGTAAATGGAAATTTTAAGATTTTTTACTTTTCTATAATCAATGTACATTGACACATTTGTATTGTTACCTAATATATATACTCACTGACTATTAAGCACAGATCTGATGGTGGTTTCCAACTAGGATTTGTCTCACAACCTGTTTGGGTATATTTTTTTTGACCCAAAAAGATTATATGTTTGTATGTGTAGACAAGGGCAAGAAACCTTCTTCCTCAGGTACATGATTGGCTGGTTAGAGCTAAAGAGAATAAGACCAAGCTTAACTTTGCGATGATGCTGGAGTTTTCTTATTTTCTTTGTAATTTTGTTCAGTTTTATTTCCATAATATTTTCTTGTTTAGATTCTTTCCTAGAAATTTATGATATGAATAATTTATATATGTTATCTAGTTGTTATTTATTGTGATTCTTCTATTGTTTATTTGTTTTGTGGTATTTTTCTTTGACAACTGTTTATTATTTGTTAATCCATTGTGCATGAAATGCCTACGAGGTATTATCTTCCCAACTATTACCCCCAAGGAACTCGCTATTAGTTGGAAGCCTCTAGTGTTTGGGGAAATTATCTTGAGTCCATGTGACCAAACTGGTATTGGGAACCTTTGGCAGGTACTTAGAACCGGAGTGTTACACCAATGATCATAATCATCATGGAAAGGTAAATAATTGAACATGGATGCCATGTAATCATTAAAATAAGATTGGAAATGCATCCATATATTTTTTCAATGTGAAAATGTACTAGATAATAATAAATAAAAGCTGAATGAAATCAACGCTTAATAATTTGTATGCCATGATCTCAAGCATCATGGTATCTTTACCGTAAAAACATTCAAAATGTTTTTTAACCATAATGGGTAAAAAAAGTTCCAAACTTTTCATCTCATTAGAATAAGAATTCATTGAGTGGATACCTATAATTGGTCCCTAACCATGTCTGAATGTCTAAATCATTCATTATATATTGAATAATTTATTAAATCAAAGTGCCACATACCATTTTGAATCATTTGAATCAAAAGTCACATGAAATAATATAATTTAACAAAACATTAATTAATAATAGAATAACTATTCTCATGATATGATATGTAAAAAGGGATACATATAGACCTTATAAAATACAGTGGATGTATAACATCGATGTATTCCTCAATGAAGGGACATTTAGATAATGTCCCTTATAAAGATTATATCGTTAATCAAATGAATTGTTTGTGCGTATTCACTATAAATCCACATAAAACATGTCACAATACAATATAAGGTAAATAAATTAAAATCATACAAGATCATAGATGTGTAAGATCAATGATGTATAATTTTGTAGTTATGAATGGAAACAAAGTTAAGAAATCCCTTACCACATTGTAATTAGTCGAATCGTATGCCCCATAAAATAAATTATATTAAAATGAAAGAAATAAATAATAGAGAGATAATTAGATTCAATATATGATATATCAATGTGAATTATACACACCACACACAATAAATAGGTGGTGAATAAATCATTAATCTCACAGAAGTAAAAGTGATATGAGAAAACCCTTACTTCATGATTTTCATTTAGTGTATCAGTCCTTAACCTCTGGTAAAATGGTTTAAAGAACCTTATTAAAACATTAAATTACTATATTAATATTTATAGTTCCTTATTTTATTATTTTATAATACATTATGACCAACTCATTAATAATATTTCATTATTTTCATGGTTTCATGTGTGTTCGTTTCATGGTATCATGGTTGTTTAATTACTGTAAAATTTTGGATGTTCAGGTAAAATGGGATTAAAATACTAGAAATGGAATGGAATGGTATTAATAAAATACTCTAAATATTAATTTTCCCATATATATTTTTTATTTTTTTTCATTAGTATGATTCATTAGTTAAAATAATAATTGAAAATGATGAATTTATTTGGGTAGTTTTTTAAAACATCATGAACTAGTTTTATCCTATTTAATATTATTTGTGTATAATAGTTATAGCACATGAAATAAGATATAATAATATTATTAAAATATTATTTTACCACAATAACGGTTTTATGATCATACATGATTTTGGTAAAGGAAAAAAGAAGAAAAACATTACTCACAAAGGTGATTAATCGACATAACATGGATAATAATTTTGTTTCAGTGAATAAGAGGATATAATAAGATCTGTGTATAAAATATATCCAATAGTAACCTAAAAATAATGTATTTAAATTATTCTAGAATTATTATTTTCTGATTTATAAAGGAGTTTTTGAGAAAGTAGAAGATGAAAAAGAAACTAAGATTGGTGTTTTGTGAAAATTACCTCTTTGATATCACCTCCTTGGGGGACCCCACGAGAACATTGGATTTGGTATTCTGGTGAGAAAAAAATAATTTATAAGTGGGGAGAGTGATGATGAGTTTTTTGTCATATATTTGAGGAGATAAAAGTATTGGGGTCTAAATGGATTGGTGATTGGTGTTATTTATACTTGATGAGGGGTGGGTTTGAGTGATTAAATAATGATTATTTTAAATTCAAAGCTAGCCACCTTGTGGAGGAATTAATTTTATTAAAATTTATGTAAATTATTTCTATATTAGATATTTAAGTTCAACCAAAACCTCAAAAAACCATTAATGTATTTAGTTTTAGATATTTTAATCATTCACCATTTTAACTTTAACATGTTTTGTTTCTGGCCGATATTATGAAAAATAATTTTTTTACCATGGTGAATTGTTATGCCAAAAAATTAATTTCACATTAAAACATAATTATAAATAAGTATTTCAAATATAAAATAAAATTTATCAAATTAAATTCATATAATTGAAAAATATAGATTTACAATTAATCCCAAAGATAAAAAAGAGGGGTTTTAAAGTGAAAAGTTCATATGTTTGAAATATTTTAATATCCAATTTCAATGATAAATTTATTAAAATGACATAAATTGGTTCTAATTATGTATAATTGAATTAATTATTCATTAAAACAAATATATAATATAATTTTAATATATATATATATAATTAGGCAAAATATCCTTTTTAATTAAAATTCAATATTTTTTCTATTCTTTAAAAAATTATGTTGCTCTGATAAATAAACACAAATTACCAAAAGAAAATTTATATATTCTTATTTAAAATTTAAAATTTATTTTTTCAAATAAAAAATTTAAATGTTTCCAAGTCTTGATTTAAATCTGGTGCATCATCAAATTTTGGTAAAACATCAAATAGAAATATATAGCTTTATGGTTAAAATTTGATTTATTAATATCTTAAGACTATAAAACACTAAAAATGAATTTTAAATAAATTATTAAAATATAACATATATATTTAATTAATTTCTCTTAATAATAGTGATTTATTTAAATTATTAATATAAAATTCTACTGTGGGGAAAATAATAGATTTTTAATAAAAACACCTCCTTTATATTTAATAGGATATTAATTTTATTTATAATTAGTTGGTAAACAATGAATTTAATTTATAAACTTGTGTAATCTATATTTTCATATTTTTTTATCTCATTCATTCCCACTATTATAAGGACAATTTGATAACTATCATTTTTTAATAATATTTTAATAGTTTGATTAAGCTCAATGTTCAGTCCAACATAATATTTTGAAAATAATTAAATTAAAAATAGTTATACCTTATAATAAAAGGTTTTTTACAAGTAAAATATTCAATGAAAAAATATTGTAATATTTAAATAAAACGTATATCTTCTAAATCATGAAAATATAAGAGATGTCAAAATTTAGAAGAGAACAAGTGAAAATATATATCAATTTAGTAACTCAGTAAATTTATATTGTTGAAATATGGAATAATATTTAAGGTATTAGAATTGAATTTATGGTCATATTATATAATGAAGCATAAAAAATATCAACTCATAAGAAGATATCACACACTTTATAAGATAAAGAAATAATTTAAATCATTTTGAATCATTTCAGAAAGGATATATAGAATTATTAATGAAGTATGTGGTTTATACATAACAAATAAGACAATTGGTAATGATTTTTATGGACATGTGTAGCCTTATAAATTAATTTTAATCAAATTTTGGTAACTAGTTTTTTATAATGTTTGATGATTAAATAATCATTATTATTTTATTTTTTAGAAGATAAAAATTGAATTTCATTGAATTTTTAAATATTTATAGTATAAGATTATATAATATTTTATATTTAAATTTTGAGATCAAGAAATAATAGTTGAAAAAAATTCGATTCTAATTACCTTTAATGAAATCATAGATATCATGGAATAAAAACTTAATATAGTTCACCGTAACATTTTAAAAAAAATACATTAAATAATAAATTTAACTCTTGTTTAAATGTGTCAAACAATATTGATTGAGTAAAAAATTTAATGATCCTTTGTGGGAGATGTTATTTTCACCATAATTCTTATTCCAAATTTACATTTATTGAAAAATAATTCTAATGATAATCTATATGAGTTTGGAAATGAAACCATTATATTTAATATTTTTGACAGTTGGGTTGATCCATTTGTTTAATATTAAAAGTAAAAATCATTAAAAGTTTAATTAAAAGATTCAACATGTAATTTTATATATTATTTTTTAATGTCACATAGTCTTCATGTGATTAAATAAATAATTTCATAATAAGGTGGAATACTATTATGTAAAAATCATTTTCAATAATAAAATTTATAATAAAATAATTCATAAAATATATGATGAACATTTTCTGAAAGAGAATAGAATTTAATAAAATTCATCTCAAAAATAATTATAAGTTGATTTAATATTTTTATATGTTGAATAAAATTTTAGAATTGATAAATATATTATTGTTGTTGAAACTAGAAAGTGTTATTTAATAATTAATAATTATGTGAATTTTGATAATATATTTTGTGATCGCAATGAACCAAGATAAACTATAAGGTGTTTAAAAATGTAAAGACACATGAGTCTCACTTCGTATATATATTAAAATATATTGATGATATAATTATTGTTAATGAATTTATTTCAACTATAGTTAATGATATTTTTTACATTAAAAATAGTAGTACATTGTATATTGTCCAAAGTCCAAAATGGAAGAACATTATATATAATTAAATAATTATAGATATTTCATAAACATAAATTAAACCCATGATCATTAATATAATTATATATTTTATAAAGTACAATATAAGAATTTTATTTACTGAAATTGATGGTGAATAATATTTGTAAGTTTAATTATTAGAATATTTTTGTGATAGTGACCATTTTTATCATTTTATGACATTTAAAATTTTAATTTATTGTCAGTTATATTATCAAAAAATCATAAAAGTTGTAATTTAATGTTTATTAGAGGATATATTTTTCTCATAGCATTAGTAAGAAATTAAATACCTAGTATATTTCCATTGGGTACCAGAAAGGATTGCATTAGTGGTAAAATATTTTTATATTCCATTATGTGATTGGTTGACCTCCACAAGTTACATTGTACTTCAATATTTTTTTCTTATTTTTTTGTAATTGTTATTGAAATTTTTGACTTTATACTTGAAAATACTTTAAAATTATTTTTTTATTATCCATCATTCTCTCTTATTCTTTATTTTCAATCTACCCACTTTTATTATTATTTTCCACTATCTTCTATTCATTATTTCCACGTAAATATATTAAATTCAAGTAGTTTGAGTCATTGAATCATGATAAGATATCCTTATTCCTTATTATCTTCCCTAATCCCCTTTTTCATATTGTTTTCATTGGTTTGGTTAAAAAATTATAAATAATATAATAAGATCATGTTGAAACATACCCAATATATTTTACTTTTTCATTTATTTAGGAAGAAATTTATTATTTTCTAACATGTATGATTTTGGTATTTTTGTTTTTTGAGTGTTCAGTGTAAGATAAGATTGTTCTATGTGTGTTTAGATTATTAATTTGGTTGACTGTGTTTATGGTATTTGGATTATCAATTTTAGATTCATATTTGTGGTTTAAGATACATGTGGATCCCACTATCGGATATTAAAGAAAGTGATATCTTTCCTATCATTGAGTAATCATGTTTTTCATATTTTGTATATTATTATATTTTATGTAATTTAATTTAAATGCAAATTTTATTTTATAAAAATAAAAACGAGGCTTTTAAATGAAAATTTTCATGTTAAATTCATTTTTATAATAACTATATTTTATGATTATTTAATCTCCAACTTTACATTAATTTATTTACATAGTATTATAGTAAAATAAATTTCATTTTTATTCCTTGTATAAAGTATGATTTTAAATTAGTTGAATTGGAAAATTTTGGAGAAATGATAGTCTCATTAATTTCACTAAAAAGGGAACGTCTTTTAATGGTTTTCATTGATACATTTCCTTTACCACACAAGCTTTATATTTTATTCCTTTCATGAAATATATTTTATTTTTAAGTTATATGTCCATTGATAATTTAGTAACCGATTAAAAAATTGTTTTCAATAGACAATTTAAATTTATGAGGGTTATATCACTCTATTGTGATATTTATATCTAACATAAATTTATTATAATTCAATGGAAAAAACATAACCTTAACTTTTTAGGTTGCATTAGGGGAGATGTGATGACCATGTTTAAGGGGTATAAGATGAAAGAATCAAATTCTTAATAATAAATAATCATTTCAAGAAGAAATATACATTAAAATATTATTGAATGAAATATAAAAAATATTAAGAGTTATCCTACACGATAACATAGAATAATTGATTGGGGTGTCCTTATTCTAATACATGGTTACTTATTCAGGTCAATTTAAAACACTTTTATTTCTATATATATTCATCTAACTGTTTTGTCATTCTTACGGGCTATATAATGAGTATATTTTGTTACCCTTGATTTGAATTTTACATTTTGAGGTATTATGAACTTTCATTATCTCTGTGGTTTCTTCTTGGGGTACATAGGTTATTATATTAGAACTATTATGTTTTATTATTAAGGGTACTTTTAATGAGAAAGTTATGGTAGATAATTTATTTTACTAATGACATAGTGTATATAAAACATAATTGATGACGTAAATATTGTGAGGAAAAAGTTTCTTTTGGGAGGTGGTTTTATTAGGTGTAGTGTAAGTGTTGATTCATAATTCCTAACTCGTATTTTTTTTATAATCAATTATTATTCTGAGATGTACAATGATTAACAATTCCATGACCAACAACATTGATTAATATATTAATTAAAATGATAATATTGTAACTGTAGAAAAATAAGAGCACATGGAGACACTAAAATAGTGGGTAGGGGTGAATTTTGGTTTCTAAACTAACAATAATAATTTTTAAAACCTATACATACAGTTTAATAAGATAACCCTCTATCTGATAAATGAATGAAATATTGCAAAAAAAATTAAATAATTTATTAAATAATGTCTAATGAAAATATATAACATAAAACATTATATAAAAATATTCATTATATAAATATAATTTTTCATAGAATGTATATTTGAAATTATAAAGTAATTAAGAAATATTTAAAATATTTTTATAAAAAATATCCACCCTTTAACCATTAGTGTTGAGTATGTCCATAAATCATACATTAGGTATCCACTTTATTTAACTAAAATTATAATTTATGTCTTTTATAAGTGTGTTATCACTCGATACATGGATTGAATGAACTCTATTTCCCAAGCCATGGGTTACCTTGATCATCAAGAATAGTGAAACTCAATATTCTAATCATCATAAGGCCTCGGTCAAAACTGTTCAGAAAAAAATTATAAAAAATTGATATCTTAAGGAATTTAAAAAAATCCTCAAAATGTGGTTTCATTATATAAAAAACCCCTTTGAAATTCTAATGAAGAGATTAATCAATATATCTTAATATTGAAAAATTAGGTAGAAAAACTATTACATCATCAGTGATGAAAAATAATCTTTCACTATAAATATTGCTCCAAATTATAATAAAACCACCAATGGTCATATTCTACATTCATCGAATAGGGTTGAAGAAATATTAGGTGAACAGTTTCTTTAATTACAAGGTTCTGCATCACATCTCCATTTCATGGATAATTTTTTTTATAAAATTATAAAATGTATTTGGATTTTGTTATAGAATTAACTATATTTATTTGGTCAAGTGGAATTCTTCATACAATATATTTAGAATGGTTCATCCAAAGATCGTGTTTGAATATGTCAAATATATATTTGAATAATTGTCATTTTATATGTTTATTTGGTGAAATTTGATATTCTTTGACATTTGGAAATTTATAAATCATTATTTTATAAATATTTTAAAGTTATTTCAAATATTGGTGTGCTTGATTGAAGAAATAATCTATCTAATACACATATATTTATTAACGTAGAATAGTGAATTTTCTATAATAACATTCTCAAAAACTGGGGATGAATAAAATTTATAAAAGTATTAATAATTTATTTTTTGATTTCTAAAAAAAGGATATAAATTGTTAAAATAATAATTTTGAATCAATAATCTCACACATTTTAGAAGTAAAAAAATAGAACTTCGATATAAATAAAATGATGTTAAAAAATGTGATACAACATACTGCCCCATACTTTTATAGTATTTACCTTTTAAAATCTTTAATTATATCCCACAATTTATTTATTTATTCACATTTATTTGTCAGATGTTTTTAAGAATTCTTCATTGAATGATTAGTTTTTAGAACTTTTATCCCCCTTGGTTATTTTTAAAATGAATGTGGGAAGGTAGAATGCGTACATGAAATGTTAGGGAAAAAATAAAAGAAATAATTTTTTATATATGGATACAAATTTCTTCAAAATTAATTATGAAAATAAAACCATCCAATGAAATTAAGGAAAAAATTCATCCAAAATAATAAAGGATGAACACTCATTCGGAAACATGCATTCAAAAAAAATTCAATGTTATAAAGCTTTCTCAAGAGTTTAGAGGTTTATTATTTCTCTGTCTGTATCTTTATAATAGGTTTTATATTAATAATGTATTCCTATTGTTTATCATAATTGTATATATAATATTTTAAAATTTAAACTTACTCTTCAATAATATGAAATTTCTATTCACTTTCATGAACTTCAACATTTATTCTTTCAAAAATTTAAATATAAATTTCTCATTATTCCACATGGAAACATCTTCTTCTAGTATTTGAATATTATTTTTCTATTTTGAGATTTTATCATCATGGGACATAGATAACAATTTAAGATTATAAATTTTAACTCCATTATAAAAAACATCCAAAATCATGTCACTTAAAATCTATGAAACATATTTCAATGAACATATTATCTGTACGATTATGTCATCATAAAATGTCGTCTCAAAATTCATAGGGTTTTCCCAATGAATATGTTGTTTCAATATGTTTCACTCTTCTTTTGATGATCTTTTAAAATCATTTAACTGGAAATAATTTTTAATATAAGTATTTTCAAACTAATTCAATTAATTAAATCATTACAAAACATCATTAATATATTATATATGTTTTCATATATCTTCAATATAATGGACGAAATAAAGTGATTATATAAATTTCTTCAGAAAATCATTACTTTAAGTCATCTTTATTTCAATACATTGTGAAACTGAACAATTATCAGAGTAATTTGAATCAATAAATATATATGGAATAGATAAAAGAGGTGTTATTCAATTAACAACGTAATCCGTAATTTCATTATAATTTTCATCTGAAACCTCTATTTCTAGAAATTTATTATCAGACCCTAGTTTTTTAAAAACCATAGTCTATGAATACTGATATTATTCTTGTAAAAATAATCAATATTGTCTAAACCATTGAGATTTTTTTATACTGGGATGAAATATAATGAGAGGAGTTTTCCACCAATTTTTATTTAACTAGCATAGATGTCTCATTCACAATTTAAATTTAATATTCAGTTACTGTCATTTCATTACAAAACCTCTTATGAACTTTATGAAATTTAACATGTTTTTTATACTGGGAAATTCAAATAATGAATTCATTTCCATTTTCATTATCAATATATAATGTAACATTTAATTATTGAACTTTCCAACCTTTTGATGGGACAAACTGAGAAACAAGAGGTTTTAAAATGGATAGGGGAGAAACTGAGAGTTGTTCTCCCCATATTGTAACTTTAACATTTTAATGCATTTTATTAACACCTTTTATGTAATTTTTATCTATTTGATATTTCTTAAATTTTTACTCTATTTCTTATTTTCCCACTTAATAAAGACATTAACATGTCTATTTATTCAAGGACATAGCCTTGTCCTTATTTAATCCAAAACATTGGTCATCCGACTTTTTTTCTTCTTAACTCTTCATAAGATCTTGAAAATCCACATCTAACATGATTTTATCCTTATATCTAGGAAATATATGAAAACATTCTTAAAATTTTCATTTTTAAAACTTTATATTTCAAATATTCTATTTTTAATTCGCTCACAACACTATCTAATTTTGAAAAAAATTAATAGAAGGAACAATCACAAGCCACATCTTAGATAACGTTTTCTCACCAAAAAATGAATATTTTCCCAATACTATAGAATATTTATAATTAATCTTTGAATATTCCATGAAATTTATTAAGTATATATATAAGAAACCAGGATAAAAAAAATATTCAACATAATGGTTCCTTGATTGAAATCCTCAATGGATATAAAAACTAACATTATATTGATGATAATTCTAATGTAGAATAAAAAAACATATATATCATGATTTTTTTTATATATTGATATTGTTTCATTGTGATTAGATAGTTCAACATTCATATATCCAATACCATATAATCAAGAGAAATATGGTTCACTTTTCCTAGTTATCAATAAGAGGGAACCAATGATGTTTCTAATCTTGAGTTTTCAAAACAGTGAAAATTATTAGGTGGATTATGTGTAACAAAATATTCTAAACCTACGTAAGGAACAAAATTAAATTTTTCTACCTAATAAAACTTAACCTAATAAATATTATCAAAAAAAATCAATGGCGAAAATTTTGATATTTTATTCTTTAGTAAATTTAACTGAAGAATAAAATTCACTTACAATCTCTAGATAATGAAAATCAATGTCAAATTTTACAACATATATGTGTTACACATCATGATTTATAATTAATTATTAATTAAAAGAATAATATTTATAAACTATTTATATTTTAATCAGAGACACTTTTATAAAATCTATGTGTGAAAATTTAATTTATGATTCAACAATTTTTTATCAGATGAATATAGAAAAAAATATCAGAGGAAGAGAAAACTAACCCATTAGATCTATTCCCATAATCACTTAAGGAAAGAATAGATGTTGTCCTACACCCATACGCTTGATAAAGGATGCACATCAACTTCTAGAAATATAATGTTTAATATTAGAACCCTGTTTTTGACCAATGGTTTTTATCATCCCATAAAATAAATAAAATTTTTGGACACATAATGTTTCTTTAAAATCTAAAAATATATTTTTATTAGATAAAATTTTTTAGATAAAAATTATATGTTCATAAACTCGAAAAGAAAATATAAATGTTTTAAATATAAATTTTTTTTTAAAAAGAATTATATTAGGACTAAAGATATAAAAAGTATCTTTTAGCGACTAAAATTATAAACCTTCATATGACATTTTTTCTATTATTTTGAACATAGTTTTTTCTAAAAAGATACTTTTATTAAATAAATTTAAGATAAAAAATGTAAGCCCTTTTTATAAAATTATACAAATTCAATTTCAGAAAAAATTACCAAAAATCATTTGTAATTGTTTTTTTCTGAAAACAGTTTAAAAAATGTCTCTAAAAAATTATATTGGATATTTTTAAGAAAATAATTTTTATTGAGGAAAAAAAATTAAGACATAAGAATAATGTAGTCCTACTTTATAAAGGAGTTTATTGTTATATGTATGAGATTAAACTAGAACTAAATAAGAATGATTTTTTTATAATCATTCATAAATTATATTTAATATATTCAAATCCATCCATGTTTAAAGGTATGGTAAAACATCAGAAATTATTTATAGAATTATGGTGATTATTGAATCAATATCTCTTATTTGTGTATGGCCATAAAGAAATGAGTTACTTATATAAATAATCATAGTTTTTTAATATTTTTCTGCATTTTTAATTAAATATTTTGAACTTTTTTTATCAAATAAAATAGGCATTTTGTTAAAATTCCTGAAAAAATTAATTAGTGTGTCTTTTATCCAAAACACATGGGCACAAATATTTTTAGCATCCACATATTCTAATTAAGAATTGGAATGTCATACAGAATGTTGTCTCTTACAAGATAAAGAAACTAAATCTTCCCCAACAAAATGAAAATTTCTAGATCTACTTTTTCAGACCCTTTTACATATGTAAAAATAATAATATGAAAATGTATTTAAAATAGAATCATTTCTAGAGGAATAAAATTATACAAAATTCATAGTTCCATTAAGATATATAAAATTTCAATTTACAACATTATTAAGGGGCTATTTGAGATTTTTTTGATATCATGGACACAACCAAAGAAAAAACAATAGGCATAGATAACTACATGTAATATATATTCAACTATCAATCATTAATTTTATTGTTTTTGATCAACATGGTTCTAAGATTCATCAAAATCAGTAGTTTTTTAGGTAATTTTAAGATTAATTATAATTTTAGAGTTATCATGTTCAATATTTTATGATGATCAATTATATACTTGTTTTGAGATAGAATTTTTATTTGGTATTTTATTACTTTTAAAATTGAGGAAAAAAACTAATTCACATATCATGCTCATTTCAAACATAGATTTTATAAGATCCAAAAAATGAATCAGTATGAGACTTTTATTATGTCAATATATGTTATTAAAATGACATAAATTTTAAAAATGATGATATATTTGAAAATGATTTTGATAAAACTGGAAGGATCCATAGTAACCTTAACAATGATGTTCTGTAACTAAAATATAGTTAATCTATGAAATAAATATATTAGGGATTTATTTCAGTCTATAAATTGACATAGTGAGTATAAAAACATGATCTATATATTTTTTATTTAAAAAACAAGTTTTTTGATATATGAAATCTTTTTCCTATACATATACATTATGTAAAGCACATATCACATCTAGTTGAAAATGGTGAAATTTATAAATGTTTCATATATTAGAATTACACAAATATCTCTAAGTATAGCTACTGAAGTATAAATTAAATAATACTCTATGACTATTTGTTTATTATAAACCTATATAAAAACTATAATTTAATTTCTAACTATTAATCCATTTTTAATACATTTATTATAAAAACCCCATTTTACCACAATTACGGAAAGATCATTAGGTTGTTTGACAAAATTCCAAACATGAAACCTCTCAAAATCATTTAATATATCTTGTATTTATTTTGTCTAATATTAGTCACATAAATCCTCATCACAGTAACATTGTTCAAATTATAATAGAAATCTAAAATGTACACATTCATTTATTAAGGAACATTTATTTTTTTCTAGTTTACCTACGTTATTGATGATAATATCTCTAGGACAATGTGTAATAAATATTATTTTCTTAGTTATAAAATAGTTTTTATTCGATAGAATGTTATATTTCTTCTTGAGGTAAAAAATTATAAATACATTCTTCAATTATTCTATCATGAAAAAAATTTCTATCAAGGGTTGAAAATCATTTTTTGTAAAATCATATGATGATTTGATTTCAGGTTGTTTAAAAACAAAAGGACCATTTTTATCAAATTTTATAGGCATTGTTTCCTCAATAGTACATGTATTTTTATTATAGATTTTATAATATTTTCCATTTGTATAATAACCATGAAAAATTTCTTCAATATAATTTAGAGAAAATATATGTAAATTATCATTATTATTCTAAATGAATAGATGGCATCCAAAAACTCTAATGTAAAAATGTTTAGGATTTCTTCTTATCCCCAAATAATATGGAGATTTAACAATAAAAAGGTAAAAGTAAACCTTTATTAGTTATATTGTTGTAAGTATTAAATAATTCAACCTAAAAATTTATAGTGAATAATTATTCAGCCAAAATTGTTCTAATAATATATTGATTATCATTATTTAATCATTCAACTAAACAATGTTGATACATGTTTGTAGGATTTGGGATGTAATTTATTATACCTTTTTAACTAAAAAATTATTCAACTTCATAATTTAAAATTACCCACTATCTTCACTATAAAAAGTTACTAATGGTAGAATTTTCCCATCTTTTACATACGGAACAAAAATTTTAAAACATCAATGGATTCTAAATTTTTTTCTAGAAAATTGAACCATGTATATCTAGTGTGTTAATCAACTAAAACATATATATATATATATATATATTATTTTAGACCAATAATTCTAGTTCTCGTAGGACTAATAAATCATTTTACAATAACTAGAAAGCATCAAATCTTGAAATTACACTAATAGATATAACAATTGTCTTATGTTTCCTTCCAAATTGACAAGGATAAATAAATTAGCGAATTAAACCTACACTCTGGTAGATCTCTATCTAGCCAATTCTTATTATTTTTGGAAAATTTTATGACATTATAACGTACTCACCTTCTACTCAATAGCCATGAATGTTACTTTATTACACTAAGGCAAGGTAGATGTTGTATCCTGAGGTCTTATATGTTATGTGTGTCAAAATTATCATCATTGTATGTAGAAGGAATAAAATTACCTTTTGAAGATAGAAATGTATATGTATCATTTGTAATGTTCACAAGGTAAAGTTTATCACATAATTTATATATACTTATAAGATTTCTTTTAAACACAACTACAACAAAAACATTTGAAATTAAATGTTTTCTATAAAGAAAAATATTATCTATTTCATAAATTTAACCTTGACCGTTGCCACTAAAATTGTATTTTCCACCTATCATATTGATAATATTATAGAAAAACTAATTTTTCTAGTCATATGATAGTAAAAAAATCTATCCAAGTACAAAAGTTTATTTTTTTCGGTACACATCTTATATTATTAAATAAAGAAAAAGTTGTACTATTGGAACCCAAACACTCTTGGGTCCAACATTGTTAGAAAATAAGATATTAGTAATATATATTTGTCATACCTTTATATGTTGTAAAATATCAAATTATTTAGGAAATTAATCTTGAGTTACTCGAAAAAAATTTCTTTATCTAAAGAACATTAATTTTCCCAATGTCCAACACTTTGTTATTTAGTACAAAGAAGTGACATTATGGAAATTAATAATTATTATAGAAATTTGTTTTTGGGTTCATAAATACAATCCTATAAATAATTATATGTGGTTTAATTATTATATAGATATTATAAATATTTTATTTTGTGGAAGTAAATTTCAATAGTAACCTTTTGAAACTCAAAATTTAAAAATTTAGTTTAACAACTAAAACCAGATCATTACAAGTATATGTAAAGATTGGTTTGTTATAAAATTATTAAGTAAGACATTAATCTTCATGGGAATGTTTTGAAATAAAATTATTTTACTTAGAAATGTCTACAATATTATTTTTATATTTATTTTGAAAATTTTTTAGTTTTTTTTTTCAAAAAAATCTTAAAATCAAGAATCATATTCAAAACTACATAAATAATCATCATAACAAGATTAAATATATTTTTTATAAAAAGGAAAATCCAAATCATCCTCAAAATTAGGATAATTTTCATGTAATTTTAAATTTCTATGAGATTAAACTAATACCATAGCCATAAAGAATTAATTTTCTTTGGCATTCCAATATAAGATCACAAAACTTTTTAATTATCAGATCTAACACCTAAAAAATTATCTAATTAATTTTCTACCCCACAGAACTCCATGGGTCTATATATTTCATTATTGTTTCCCTTATGTATTTAGAAAATTCTATAAATTCTTTATTTCATTCAGTTTCTCTTATATCTTTGTTAACCCAGTCTGATATGACCTGTTTTGTCATAGTTATAAAATATAAACAATAAAAAATATTTCATCTAAATCCTTTCCTTATTATTATTCTTATATCTATACCCAAAATCATTCATGAAAAATATGTTATTCATTCTATATACTATATTATAAAATTAATTCTCACTTTGTTCTAATGAACTACATTCAGTCTCAACCTTAATTTTATTATTTTTAAATAATGATGAAACTTTATCCAATGTGATTTTCTTCATAGAAGTAGTTAATGTAGAAGAAATGTCACACCCCGAATCCTTGAATTATTTTTATTTTATTACCTATTGGTTTTTGTTAGGCATTCCAAGGTGCGGGGTGAGTGCGAGTCTAATATTTTTATCGTTAAATGTGTTTTTGGGATTTCGGACTAGTGTGCGGGCACCACATGGTCGGTTGTAGCCGTGCGGTCTGTCCACATACCTATGCAGTTATCTACTGTTTAAAATAAATAAAATTTTGTAAAAATAAAATGTGTTAAATGTTTGTTCCATGATAATAAAAATATTATTGTTGTGTAGATAATAATAATATTATTATTGGATGTTTTATTATTTTAATTAATATGTTTTAATGTTTATTGGTTGTTAAATGTGTTTTTAGTAATTTTTTATGAGTAAATTGTTATTAAGAAATTTTTTAATGATATATTATTGTTAGTATTAATGTTGTTAATTTTTTTTTAAAAAAATAGAATGAAACACTAGTTTTCCTACCCAGCCCCCCTTTTTTCTTGTTGTGCGTTGTGGGCCGCACCCCCTCTCCCTATTATCTGCGTGAACCAGCTCCAATTCCCCCCTATTCATTTTCTTTTGGCACACCAGAATCGCACCTCCAGACCTCCTCCCTCCTACTTCACTGCACCACCCTCGCCTCGCGCTCTCAGCCTTCACCTCTCCGCTCCCCTGTCTCCGGTGCGCAGCACCCAAACGCCCCCTCATGCCCAACGCTCACCCCCAGCTCCATGTCCTCTCGCCGCTCCGTCGTTCGGCAAGGCCGCCGCCCAACGCACCACCCTCCTACCGTGAAGCCCTACTCCTACTTCGGTGAAGTAATTTTACCTTTCTCTTATCCTACCACAGCAGATCCCTTTCCCAGTCTGGCGTAGCCCCCTCCCAAGGTTCTCCTCACCTTCCTCGGTCCAGTGAGGTTGCAATGTCCATTTTCCCCTTGTGCCGGTAGTTGGTCTTACCATTCAGCACACTCCTCACTGACCACTATCCCGTAGCCCTGCCTCACCGCCGGCAGGAACAGCATGCTTCTAGCTATCATCCGGTGGCCGCCCTTCTACCGAAAACATGAGCACCCGACAGTCTCTCTCCCCTAGCCGTGTTTTCTAGCAGGTGTATGACTCCCCCATAGTGACACAACACGACGCCTCACCCAAATGATGGTGGTTCGTAATCCACCAACTGCCGCTGAAATCGAGGCGGTACATTTGGTTTCGAACCATTGTTTTCTTCTTGGGGTAATATTTATGTTTGTTGTTTGGTTTCGCACTTGCTGAATTAAAGTCCTTATTTGTTTTAATGTTTGTAGTAATTATATTTTACTGCATCAGTCTCTTTTTTTGTGATTTTGGTCCGTCTTGGTTGGTCAGTAACTATTTGAGATGGATTTGGTTTTATAGTGATGACTTTATGTGAAACAGTGTTTTGTTTTATGTGGAAAAATTTAGTCGAGTCACTGCTTATGATTTTATAAATCATGCATGTGGTTTATTAAATTATGTGTAGGATTGAAATTTTATTTTGATATGTTGTTGCTATGCATATGATTTTTTTAGAGGGTTTGTGTTCTCTTTGGGTTTAAAAGTGTTTGGGGGGGGGGGTTATTGAAGTTGTTTTATAAGTTATTTTAATGGTGTTTTTATTTTTTTAAGAGGTTCAAACCATGATTAGAAAATGTTTCAAGGTGTGTTTGATTTTAACGAGAAGAAATGGAGTATGTTTTTAGGGTAAAGCCTTGTTGTGCATTTTAGAAATGTTTTATTATTTATTGAAATGATTTATTTATTAGTGAGTGTGATACGAATTATACTTTGGGAAGGTTTCGGTGTGCGCTTGGTTTCTCATTTGGTTTATTTGAGTCCTGGATACCTTTTTGGTCATGCTTTGGTCCTTCCGCATTAATTGTTTCTGGGTGTTGTTTAATTGTTGTAGGGTGTCGCTCTAACTTGGTCATGAATCCCCTCACTGGGTTCTCAAAGGGTGTCTCGGGTCACGTTGGACCGCGATACCTCTGTCGACACCGAAGGTGAAGCGATTCAGATTGCTTCGGATTGTTCGCCTTTATTTGTGGGGCACACCTTGTTTTACCTTATGTTTTGGGTTCGTTCTTTTTCTACTGCACCAATTTCAAGGTGGGATTTACTCTGTTTATTATTTTGGGTTATTTTAAGTCAGTGTTTCTATGTTTTTAGATTCTTTTCTTTGTTGCAGTGTATCAGCAAGGTTTTTCCGTGTTATTACCATCGTCGGAAAGTGGCGCATACTTGTGTGCAAGTTGGGACGTACAACATCGTCGTTACAACTGGGCTACGAGTCATGGTAGGTCCCTCACTACACTCACCTTTAGATTTAGAATTTATTAATTTCTTAATGTTTTATTAATTTTAATGAATGAGAAATAAAATAAGATAATTAATTTTTAAATGATTATTTGGTGTGAAAAGAGCCGTTTATTTTATAAAGAACACTTGAATCATTTTCTTGTTGTGTAGACACCTAGTATTGAAGGAATGATCATTTGGAATTTAAACATAATCCATGGAATTTCAAATGTACTTATATTTCTAATGATAAATGATTTCTTCTGAACAAGTATTTTGGGTTTTCTTGAGAAATGAGGCTTTTCTTTAAAATTGATGAAGACCCGTTTGGCATATTAATAAATTAAATTATATTGGAAAACCCATTCAGGGGTGATATTTGGTGTACGTTGATTGTGTGAGCTTTATGTGATGTTTGTGCATCATGACTGATTGATTGGAATTATTTACTCACCCCACTTTTATTATATGTGTTGACATGGGAACCTGGCATAATGACTAAATACTCTGAGAACTGTTGCCACACTAGTTTATATTACGCACTAGCTAGTGGCCCCATAGCAGGATAACACTGAGTTATTGCTGCTATGGGGATTAGGCCCCTCGGTTAGGCCAAGTAGAGCTATGTCGAGCATTAGAACGTTATGACATCATCGAGTTAGGGCATGCCTTCTGGATGAGTCACATGTATAGTATGTTCTGGATTGTTCACGATATCCTAGGTTTTACCCATGTTTCCTTTAGTGTTTATTTGCATGTGGCAGATGATTAAGAGGTCTCGTCCGGTAGATGGCCCTTGTGTGCCACTTTTTCCATTTGCCTTAGTGTGTGTTGCGTGTTGTGTGGTTTTCCCTTCTTACTAACAATTGGAAATTGAATTTATAAATTGTTCACAGTAATGATTTGAAATTCAAATCACTTATTCCCTTCAAAAATTAAACATTTTTTTAAATTAAAAAGGGCAATGGACTGTTATTTACTTTAAAATGAATGTTTGTGTGGAAACCCATATTTTATATAATTTAGTTTAAACCTGGAATTTAGTAAATTTATTTATTTAAAGGTAGTGCCTTTGGAATATATATCAGGCTATCCTACTAAGTTTTAATATTCATGCCTATAGTTCTTTTTTGTTTTTAGTTTTTGTGTAGGCTACAGCTTGGGTGCATCCGCCTAGGGAAACGTTTGGTCATGAGTTGGAGAGTGACCCGCGAGGTCACACGGAGATAGTTGTTGGCTCTTTCAGTTAGTTTTATTTTATTTTTTTCTTTTTTAGTTACTTTAATATATTTATTTATTTTGTGATGCTCTGTTCTATATCTGCTGCTTTATTTATTTTTACCTGGAGAAATTGTTCCCACAGCCTCTGTTGATGCTCTGGCGCTTGTCGCTAGCTCGGGATGATCGGGAACGCCTCTCTGGCCATGTCACAGACCAGCTCGGGCGACCGGTTCAGGGTCGACCCAGGTTGGTTCATGAAAAAATGGTATCAGAGGTGGTAGGCTCTTAACGGACCCCACTTTTCAGAGCACCCTTTGTTATTTGGGATTTCCTGTAGTTTGATATTAGGACTCTCGGGGCTCCGGAGGCAGGTTACGGGTCGGTGCCTGATCACCACCACTCATGACAAGACCTGAGTTACCAGTGGTAGTCAAGGATTTGAGTCTTTCGTCATTGGTTATTTTCGATTGAGGTACGACAATGAGAGCTAATTGGTTCACGTTGTGGCCTCATATGGGGTGGTGACCCATGTGGATTCCAAGTGCCTGGTTTAAGTTCATCATATTTTTATGACTTACTTCGGGCATGGCTCACCACCTTGTCACCGGGTTAGGAACATAAACCAGTTCTTCATTCCAAAGGTTTATGGCTGGTTGTGTTCATTTTGATATCATTTTACATGAGCGTGCATTAAAAGGGAAATTGATTTTGAAATTTAAATGTGTTTCATTTAATTTGTTTTGAAATTGGTGAAGAAAGTTTTTAATGGGAAAGTGTATCTGCTTGGAAAAATTTGGTATGTGTTGGGATTGGGTAATGAAGAGATGTTCATGAACCTTGAAACTCTTTATGGAGGGTTACACGTGCATCGAGATGTATGAAGAGTGTGTGGGGGAACTTGTTCACATATTATGTGTCCGAGATTGAATGAACGCACATGTGACGGTTCATAAGGTGCCATAGGTGGGTTTTAAAATATTAAAGAAAAAATGGTTTTTTAAAAGTGATTTATGCTTGTATTTGTATGTGTGTGGATTATGGGCCTGTTTCCCTTGTCTTGTGTTGTTTATTTGATTGAGTTTTGGCTTGATGTTGGTTTCGATAGTGTTATTCGAGTTGCTATGAGTATGCGGCCCGGAAAGCCTCCAAATGTTGTTAATGTGTTTTACCCAGTTCCCAGTTCATTTTGTGTGTTGCCTGTTTATTGAGGTAATTGATGTTGGTTAGATGTCGTTGTATGGTTCAAGAAGATAGTGTGTATTTGGGTTATTGGGAACTCCCAGGGTAGTTAAGGATCGTATCGTCCCAGATTTATTAGAGGGTTCAGTTCTGGGCGAGTAAAGGTGGGATGTCTCATCGTCGTAAGAGTGTCGGGTTTGGTGGATTGGAGTCATCTCTTATAAAGATTCTCTGTCTGGAAAGGATCTTCGTCTGTATCGACTCCCAGTTCGTTGGATAATTCCCTCGCCTCCCACTAGTCTGGTCGGTTTAGGCATTCTAGGATTCATTGTCGCATCCTTCCGAAGTCTTCGTACTGGGAGACTATTCGGGCCACTAGGGAGAGTTCTGGAAGAAGCATCGCTCGTGAGGAAGGAGTTAGGGACTGGAATATGAAAATTCTTGACTGTGAGGCAGAAGATGATTCAGTCATAAAGGCCCCAACCACAGGTCTCGAGGTGAAGCTCACGCATTGTCCAGAGATTCCAAGGGTGTGTGGAACTTCGGTTTGGATAATGTAGTCTGCTTTGGGATGGAAATATCTAAAACTTCATTCTTCTATTATCTTCGTTGTCATAATCGCATCCTTGTTGTGGGGGTGTGATGAGCGCGTTCTCCCACGATCCAAAAGGTTTTATCTGCTCTCAGTGTGGTTTTTAAATTGTTTTATCTCATTGAATGGTGTGGGATGCGAATGAATGGACATGTTCTGATTTTGAGTTGTCTCAAAGGTGTTTTTTAAGGGGAGGTTCGTTTCGTGAAATTGATGGGAGGTGTTGAGTTAATTCTTCATCCTTATGTTGTTGGGATGTTTTGTAACAAGTTTTCTCTCAATAAAAAATATATGTTGTTCAGTCCATGTGGCGAAAATGAATGAGTTTTGTTTGGGAGTTCCTGCATTGCCCCCCCCAGGGGGTGGTGTGTTCGGGTTTCAAGTGTTTCTGTATTAGTGAATTCTTGTGGTGGGGAGAACCCTCTTGTTTTCTCCCCTCAACTTCGGGCAGTTTTTATTCCGTAGTTGGTTTGGTGTGACATGTGTTGGTAATGGTCACCCCGAGCCTCTTGGTTTCTTCTATTTTGTTCCTGTCATGGACTATAGTTGTGTCAATTGTTGGATTGGTGACTTTCTGGGGGTAGAATGTTTTGTGGTGGGTAGAATTGTCACACCCTGACTCCTTAAATTATTTTTATTTTATTATCTATTGGTTGTTGTTAGCCTTGCCAAGATGTGGGGCGAGTGGAAATCTAATATTTTTATCATTTAATGTTTTTTCGGGGTTTCGGACTAGTGTGCGGGCACCACATGGTCGGTTATAGCCGCACGGTATGTCCACATACCTATGCAGTTATCTAATGTTTAAAATAAATAAAATTTTTAAAAATAAAATGTGTTAAATGTTTCTTCCATGATAATAAAAATATTATTATTGTGTAGATAATAATAATAATAATATTGGAAGTGTTATTATTTAAATAAATATGTTTTAAATTTAATTAGTTGTTAAAAGTGTTTTTAATATTTTTTTATGAGTAAATTTTTATTATGAAAATTGGTAATGTTATATTATTATTATTATTAATAATTTTGTTAATTTTTTAAAAAAAAAATAGGATGAAACCCTAGTTTTCCCAGCCCCCCCCCCCCCCCTTTCTTCTTGTTTGTGCGGCGTGGGCTGCACCCCCTCTCCCTGTTATCTGCGCGAGCCACCTCCCTTTCCCCCTATTCATTTTCCTTTTGCACACTAGAACCCCCCCTCCCCCCTCTGGACCTCCTCCCTCCTGCTTAGCGGCGCCACCCACACATCACACTCCTGGCCTCCTCCTCTCCACTCCCCTGGCTCTTGTGCACAACACACGAACGCCCTCTCCTGCCTAGAGCTCGCCCCCAGCTCCATGTCCTCCCACCGCTCTGTCATCCGGCAAGGCCGCCACTCGGTGCGCCACCCTCCTGTGCTCTCCCTTTCGACGCGCCACCCTCCTATCGTGACGCCCTGCACTTACTCGGGTGAATTCGTTCACCCTTTCTCATGTCTGACCACAGAAGCTCCCTTTCCAGTCCAGCGCAGCCCCCTGCTAAGGGCGTCCTCCTCTTCCTTGTTCCAGCGAGGTCGTACCCTCCATTTTCCCCTTGTGCCAGCAGCGGGCCAAGGCATTTAGAGCCCCCCTCGGTGACCACCATCCTGCAGCCCTGCCTCATCGCTGGTAGGACCAGCACGCTTCTGACTATCATCTGGCGGCCGCCCTACTCCCGGAAACACGAGCAACCGATAGTCTCCCTCCCATGGCCGTGTTTTCCAACAGGTGTGCGACTCCCCCATAGAAACACAATGCGACGACTGACCCGGATGATGTTGGTTCGTAATCATCCAACCGTTGATGAAAGCGAAGCCGTACATTTGGTTTCGATCCATTGTTTTCATCTCAGGGTAAGTTTCGTGTTTGTTTTTTGGTTTCACACCTTCTGAATTAAGGTCCTTTGTGTTTTAATGTTTTTTTTGTAATTATCATTTAGTGTGTCAGTATCTTCTTTGTGATTTTGGTCCGTCTCAGTTGGCCAATCACTATTTTAGGTGGATTTGGTTTTAATGTGGTGAATTTTTGTGAATCAGTGTTTCTTTTATGTGGAAAAATTTAGGCGAGTCACTGCTTGTGATTTTATAAATCATGCATGTGGTTTATAAAATTATGTGTAGGATTGAAATTGAATTTTGATATGGTTTTGGTATGCAGTTGATTTTTTTAGAGGTTTTCGGTTCTCTTTGGGTTAAAAACCTTTTGGGTGTGTTATTGAAGTTGATTTATAATTTATTTTATTGGTGTTTTTCTTTGTGTAAAAGGTGCAAACCCTGTTTGAAAAATGTTTCGAGGTGCGTTTGATTTGAAAGAGAGTAAATGGAGTATGTTTTTAGGGTAAAGCCTTTTTTGCATTTTAGAAAAGTTTTATTCTTTATTGAAACAATTTATTTATTGGTGAGTGTGATGTGAATGAAAATTTGGGAAGGTATCGTTGTGCTCTTGGTTTTGCATTTGGTTTATGAGAGTCCTGGATACCTTTTTGGTCATTATTTGGACCTTCCACATTAATTTTTTTGGGTGTTGTTTAATTGTTGTTGGGTGTTGCTCTGACGTGGCCATGAATACCCTCGCTGTGTTCGCAAAGGGTGTCTCGGGTCACGTCAGACCGCGCTCCATCTGCCACCGCCGAAGGTGAAGCGATTCAAATTGCTTCGGATTATTCACCTTTATTTGTGGGGCACACCTTGTTTTACCGCATGTTTTGGGTTCATTCCATTTCATCTGAACTGATTTCAAGGTGGGTTTTACTATATTTATTCTTTGGATTATTTTATGATAGTGTTTCTGTGTTTTTAGATTATTTTCATTATTGAAGTGCATTGGAAAGGTTTTTCTGTGTTATTTCGATCGTCGGAAAGTGGCGCGTACTTGTACGCATGTTGGGACGTACCGCATCATCGTCATAATCGGGCTGCGAGTCGAGGTAGGTCCCCCACTACACTCACCTTAAAATTTAGAATTTTTTAATTGCATGATGTTTTATTAATTTTAATGAATGGGAAATAAAATAAGATAATTATTTTTTAAATGATTATTTTGTGTGAAAAAATCCATTTATTTTATACCGATCACTTGATACATTTTCATGACGATCGAACACCCAGTATTGAAAGAATTCATGTTTTTCCATTAAACATAATCCACAGAATTTCAAATGTACTTCTAGTTTTAAAGATAAATTATCTCTTCTGAATACGTGTTTTTGGTTTTCTCGAGAAATGTGGTTTTTCATTAAACTTGGTGAAGACCCATTTGACACTTTAATAAAATAAATTATTTTGAAAAACCCGTTCAGGGGTGATCTTTGGTTTGCATTGATTGTGTGAGCTGTATGTTACTTTTGTGCATCGTGACTGATTGATTGGCATTGTTGACTCACCCCTCTTTTATTATATGTGTTGACATGGGAACCTGGCATAGTGAGTTAATCTTCTGATAATGATTGTTGCACTAGTTTAGATTACGCACTGGCTATTATCCCCATAGCAGGGGAATACTGAGTTATTTATGCTTTGGGGATTGGGCCCCTCGGTTAGGCCATGTAGGGCTATGCCAAGCGTTAGGGAAATATGACGTCATCGAGTTAGGGCATGCCTTCAGGATGAGTCACATGTATAGTATGTTTTGGATTGTTCACGATCTCCTAGGTTCGACCCATGTTTCCTTTAGTGTTTATTTTCATGTGGTAGATGATTGAAAGGTCTAGTTTGGTAGTTGTCCCTTGTGGGCCACTTTTTCCATTTCACTAAGTGTGTGTTGCATGTTGTGTGGTTTTTACTTTTTACTAACAAATGGAAATTGAATTTCTAAATTGTTCGCAAAAATGTTTTGAAATGCAAAGCACTTATTCCCTTTAACCATTAAACTTGTTTTTAAATTAAAAAGGGAAATAGACTGTTCTTTACTTTAGAAATGAAAGTATTTGTGGAAACCGATATTTTATATAATTTAGTTTAAACCTATAATTTAGTAAATTTATTTATTTAAAGGTAGTTCATTGGGAATAGATATCGGGCTAGCCTACTAGGTTTTAATACTCACACCTATAGTTATTTTTAGTTTTTAGTGTTTGTGCAGGCTACAGCTTGGGTTCGTTCACCTTGGGTGATGTTTGGTCGTGAGTCGGAGAGTGACCTGTGAGGTCACACAAAGATAGTGGTTGTCTCTTTCAGTTAGTTTTATTTTATTTTGTTCTTTTTTAGTTACTTTACTATTTTTATTTATTTTGCACTCCTCTGTTCTATTTTTGCTACTTTATTTATTTTTATTGGGAGAAATCATTCTCACAGCCTATGATGATGCCCTGGTGCTTGTTGACAGCACTGCAGGATGGACAACGCCTCTCAGGCCATGTCACAGACCGGATCGGGTGACCGGATTAGGGTAGACCTGGGTTGGTTCATGACAAGAAAGGATAGTAAATTTTCTATTTTTTTCATTCTCAAAATCTCTTTTTAGTCATCCTTAATATTTCATAATAGTTCCCATTAACTATAAATATTCTCAATAATCTTTCCAAATAAATATTTATTTGCTCGATATTTATTTCAAAATATTATAAGTTGTTAATCATTTAAAAAATCTATAATTTATAATTGTAATAGGTTGTATAGTTAAATAATACATTTCTTGATAATCCACTCTGATCATTTCTCTTCATGTATCAATAAATTTTCTTCCCAAAGTGAGTAACTTACAACATTTTCAAAACAGCCTTGAAAGATTCACATTACTAAATAAGGATATATATATATATATATATATGTTTCTTTACATTTAGAATAAAAATGAATTTATAACATTATAAAAAATTTCTTATTCGGAATTTTCAACTTTAGAAGAAGTAGAAACCACTTTTCTTGAATTTTTTAATTTCATATCAACATGAAAAAAAATTGTACTGCATTATATATAAATAATGTCTTTATTCAATATATATATAACTTATAATCATCACCATTAATTATTGATCGTCTTCTAGGATCATAATTTTATAATGTTACAACATTTAAACCTTTCTTATTTAAAAAATGAAAATATTATTTCTACAAAAATACAATTTAGTGTAAAAAGTTAATAATAAATAATAAAAATGATATAAAATTTATATGTTTATAAATTAATATAAACTAGAAAAATCAGTTGAATCCTCATTGATACCAAATATAGATTATAAGAGTGTATAGAAAAAATATAATATGGAGGGGGTAAACCATATCTCATAAAATATAAATACAAAATTTTGAAACCTCCTTATGTTTTCAAGTAGTAAAAACATATGTCCTATAAATTAATGTAATTTGAAAAAAAAATTGTTCAAATAGTTTACAAAATCTGAGTTAAGTAAATGTTTATAACGAACAAATCTCTTTAAAAACATGCACGATTTATATATAAGATTGTAATGAAATATAATGTAAAACATTATTAAACAAGTAATAAATTATAACATATGTTTTATTACTAATATCCATACATTAAACTTAAAAATTAGAGAAGTCTATAACACAGATTTTATGTATTCAATGTTTTAACCCATCTATAATGGTTTTTATTCCTTAAGAACGTAATCAATCAATAAAAATATCTAAAGAATTATATATCCTTGTCCATAAGAAACCTTTAGCTGACATATTGGAAAAACTATATCATACTATCTTCAGAATCCATTGACCACACCAAACTGGATAGACAATTTCAAAGGAAGAATAATCACGAAATTTTAAAATACCTTCAAAAAGAAAATGATTTATGTAAAAACACTATAATGTATTAAAATGAGAAGATAACTAATTATAAGAACATGAAACAAAATAGTTCCCAACAACTCTTATATCTCCTATGATAAAAAACCATTAATTCATCCCAAATTATTCTCCTCATTATATAAAAAAGCTCTAATGGTAATATTCATAATTCTAAGTAGATGGTTGCAAAAGATTTAAATAAACTCTTCCTTCACATAGATGTTTTTTCATAGCTTCTCTGACCGATGGTATTAATTTTTATATACCACTAAACATTCTAGTCGAATAAACTCTATTTTTCTATGAAAATGATATTCATAAAATGACTGATTTAGAAATGTTTTTCCAGAGATCATGTCTAACACAATGGATAGTGTTAGGGTTGAAAATAATATAATTGGGTTTAAATACATTCTGGGTAGAAAATAATTATTTGACATATACTCTATTTTTTGAGTTAGTACCCATTGAACACCATGTATATAAATAAAACGAAATTATTATTTCTTGAGATTCAAAAATAATTCAATTAACGAAATATTATTTCTTGAATATATTTGTTTAATTTTAATTTTAATAGTATTTTATGTCTCTTAATTCCCACCAGACCTATAATCTCGGTCTGATATTTCGACACCATATTTATGTGTCCCTAAATAATAAATATTTATTAAATAAATAAATATCACTTCCTTATTCCCAAATAGAAAAATAAATATTTTTCTCACTGAATATAAATTAATTAATTATTAAATATTTATCTAAAAATATATTCTCCGTAATAAGTAGTGAATGAATATATATGATCAAGAAAATTAGTAATTATTATTAAAAAAATATGACGATAATAATTATTAAAAATATTAATTAATAAATAATATTATTATTTAACATAGGATCAGGATAAACATAGTATGTGACCCTCTAGGGCACTTTCTATATAGAATTAACATAAAACACATTATGTCAATAGTTAGAAACTATCATAATGAAAAATAACACATATATATAGAAGTTGATTTCATGATAACATAAAAGGACATACTAATTATTACTATGTAATATAATCCGTTTATAATGATATCTATAGTCAATTGAGTTGTATATAGTAATGAACCACTTATTTTCAGAAGGCCTTTCTCATAAAAATTATTTAAATTTGTCATCCCATAGAACACAACAAGAAGATATTTATTTATGTTGATCAATTCCTATCAAATGGTTTGATATATAAACTTCTATGGAAGAAAAAAAATGGAAAATCGTTTCTCACATTATTTATTAATGCAATATTACTCATGACACACCCAAAATATCTTAAATGGATGTGACCATATGTTATCACAGTTTTCATCAATACATTTATTTAAATGCCTAATAATATTCATTAATATAAATTTATAATTCAAAGGATAAATTAACTTATCCTTAAAAAGGAACATCCAATTTCATATAAAAATATGGTTTTCCTACTGGTTAGTCATGTTATCATAATATCCTACACTAGAAATCACTAATTGAATACACCATGAGTGGTCACTTTAATGTTCTATGAGTCTCCACTCCGGATAGCCTATATCATTTTTTCCAATAAAATGATATCATCCTTCCATAGAACATATATTTATGAATACTAAAACGGTATTTCATGATTCTTATCATAGTTTGGAATTATAATGAAAGATTGTTATGATAGATATTATCTTGACATTATCCGATAATATGTCATGTGGAAGAAAAATTATATTATGGTGATAATCTAATTAATATTAAAATAAATGAACAATTTTAATCATAATGTACATAATGTTTTGTTCTATAGTACCAAATCTAAGTGATTCCTACTTTAACTAAGTCCAACCACTAGTAATAGTCAGTCCACTAATTAGAAAATAATTCTGATGTTTCTACTAAGATAAATCATTATTCAAGGGTTCTAACTTGTTTTATTACATAGAAACACTACTCACCAATGCTTCACCACTATGGGAAAATTAAATCCTAATGTGATAGTTTTAGAGTATGTTATTTTTCCATTGTTGTGACCATGGTTCCTATGAAATAGATACCACTATATTATTATTAAAATATAATATGATAGTATCTTTCCATCTTGTACCACATTAAGCACATGGAAAAAGATACATATTATAAAAACTACTTTGGTTGCATCATAAGATAATGTATATTCAGAATCCAATATAGAATCGGTTAAAACTATATTATTTGAGCTCTTCTATATTGTAACATGTATTTTTAGACTTAATACATATGTTTAATTCAACTATAGATCATTCTAATCTATTTGAATGTTAGCATCAGTATAACCCTGGATGGCTGGATCATTGTCTCCCCCATACACAAAAAACCATATCCTTAGTTATTATCAAATACTTAAGTATAACCTTAACATCAGAACAATACTATTCCCTTAGATCATCATGAAATATGCCTTCGATTCTCAAGGCATAGTAAAAAATATTCCTAGTACATATCATTACATAAATGATCATACTATCATGGAATATTATAAGACCTTTCTCAATCTCTCTTTCTAGTCTTATATCTGAGGACACATTTTTAGAGAAAGATATATACTATGTGATAGTGGACCCAATATTCTCTTTCACTATTCCATACTATATGTATTTACTAACATTTAATTTTATAAACATTGAAATAGTCCATGTAGTCTCTTGGATAAATCATGAATGATCATGATCCCTATAATCCAGATCGCTTCACCTATGTCCTTTATAGATAAACACGTGTTCATCCAATCCTCAATTGATATTGAAACACTTGTTCAGCCTATGTACTTTATAATGAGTAACATTACATAAAAATAAACTACTAGGATAATATCCACACTAACACAAATCCTTATGTAAATATATGGATCAGATTCATTCATAATGGAGAAATCATTTTACAAAATCATCAAACATAATTTTCCATGACATATGGGATTGGTTAAATATATAATTATATCTTTGTAACAAGTATATTTTTTTGTATTTCTTATGGTTAGAATCCCTTTTGTATGTGTTGTACATAAATATTTCTAAAGTTACATTTAGGGAAAGCTATTTTGAAATCCATTTAAAAAATATCTTATTCTTGGAACGATGATATTTAAAACTATAAATTTAATAGACTTAAAAAAAGAGTCTAATTTTTTTTCTTTTTAGACATGGAATTATTTAGGTTTACACCCTTTAAGAAATAATTGTTTTTTAAAAATAATTTATTTTGGCCTCCATGTCTATTTTTTTGTTGAATTTGCATTTATTACCAATAGAATTTACATAATATGGGGTATTGACCTAAATCAAAACATTTTATTGATATATGGAATATATCTTAGAATTCATAGATTTTTTAAATCACTCATATTTTCAGTTATGTTGTACATTTATGTTTGATAAAGGGTCATTATTATCAACCAATAATGAGACATCATCTTCTGTGAGAATAAATAGATATATTTATATTTTTATTACCTCCTTGGTGATCTTACACAGTGCTTGTTCTTCAGGAAAACCTTCTTCCTTGCGGACATGTAGGATCTATCCATATACCAACTCTTGTGTATCTTGAGAATCAATTTCATTGAATTCAATATTTCTCCCACTATCCTTCTTGTGAATGTGATCTATTTATATAATTATGACTTATATTATGATAATTTTATTATTATATGAGGGTTTATAGAGACGTTAACTCCTTGTATACTTTGGATACCTAATAATGATGCACATAATGCCACAAGTTTCTTGTTTTTTTTTCCTGATATGGCCATAAAAATTCATTTCATCCAATAAATGGGGGTTTGAAGAAATATATTTCATTCCATAAATAAACTGATTTGGAGTTATATTTTTGTTAACATCAATGGAACTCAATTGATAATGTTTTCCACAACATGAATTGCACACCATAAAATGAAAATGGAAAATCTTAACTAGTCATCATCAAACTCCTCGTGTTATGAAAGGTATGATTCCTACAATCACTAATACCATTCCAATATTGCATATAATATAGAGTGATCCAGGATTCAATCTCAATGTCTCATAGAAAATAAATAAACTATTGGTTAATATATCTACTTTCTCGATTAGATCAATTCTTTTTTATCTTCTTACCAAGTTATTTTTTTACAAAATTCATGACCTATTTAAATTTCTCAAATTAACTAGACTTATAAATCATCTTGAAGATATATCCATATCTAACCAATACATTTGTAAATGTTATGATTTAAGAATATCAACCTCTACGATCTTCTAGAAATGGTCCACCCATATTACATTTTACTAATCCAAGATTATCTTTGGCCCCTTCACCATATCCCCCAAATGGTGGGTTGGTAATTTTTTATTATAAATAATAATAATATATTTCAAGTAGTTTTATATAAAATAAGTCTAAATGTTTCTGTAAGATGGTTACAATGGTGGTGTGACCAACCTCATTGGTATATTCCAAATTATACATGACTGTGTAATTGACGGTATTCAGATAGTGGGATTCACATGAGTAAATAGGAGTTTCATCACCCTAAATTAGGCTACTTAACTATTGAGGGAGTACTTTATGCATTGGTGATATAAATAGGGGAACATTTCATGTAGATGAAGCTAGGGTCTACTCATCAACATCTTTTAGGATGTATCCTATGAGATAACCATGAAGTCAACACTCTCTACCAAGGGAAAAAATATGTCTCCTACCAGATTTTTTCATATGACCTCTTCTTGGTCTTATCATAACCATGAATCTTAAATTAAAAGGTACTCATGTCTCATTCGATGAGTCCCAAATTATGGAGCATCCTGGTTAGGATGAGATTGATCGTGGATCCTATATTGTCTTGACAGTGGTGGATCTCTTCACCATTGTATGAGTATCTCATGTACAATGGGTGGATGTGACCCTACATGAGGGATCCATCATCGTCTCTTGAGAGAGAAATAGAGACTTAGAATTCTAATTTACCCACATCCAATTCAAAGTAGGATTCCATTGCTGCGACGTCTACTTCAAATTGGATAAGTCTTATCGAGGCTTCTTCTAAAGATTTATGCATCTATTATGGTAAGTGGAGGGCCTTGAGGATCTATATATTTTTAGGAATATTTGAAATCCACTTCATCACATCATAATTCTTTTCAAAATTCATTTTTTTGTTCAATAATGGGTCATTCATTTAATATAGTAATGATTGAAGCTGCTATTAAACCACATGATTCTGGATGGTTCTGGGAAAATCCTTCTCATCATCATCAGAAAACTCACTCAAAACTACAAATATATGAATTTCATATGGACTAGGCCTTGCTTTTACTGGATATATCTAATTAGTGTACAGATGTGGATGTTCAACTAAGTAAATTATCATGGTAAAATATATTGGTGTGTCTGATAGAGAGGTTAGGGAGCTATTTTCCTACTAAGCCCCACACAAAACCTTCTACCTAGTCGCAGTAGCTCGCACATCTTGTCTTGAAGCAATCTCCATAGCATTATAATAGTTCCCATTTGTTAGACCATTCCTTCACTGGCTATAACCAGAGTCACTTGGGGTACATTCCTAACACTAATAATTATAGAGAACGGTGGTGTGTTTTCCTAACATGACAGTGTTCATAGAGGAAAACTCGTGTTCATCATCTGAGGAATCCCTCAATATTAGGTGAAAAATAGGGATGATTCCTACCTCTAGTGGAATGAAATCACTGAGTGTGTGAGAAGGATTTGGCACCAGTGGAAATTTTTTTTCCATTATACTATTAATGCTTACTCTTATGATATGTTGAGGGTTGTGAAGTGTGTGTAGAAGGATTGGAAAAATGAGGATCGAGGACTTAAAGACTATTAGGCCAGTCCATGTGGGCATGCATAATGCTAGGGGAATGATCGACTAATTTTTGGGCCCACCCATGATCATACTTATTTGTCCAATATTTGGAAACATACATTCATTCATAGAACCTTTATAGCCTCCGTTAGGCCTGGAAGATATTTGTGCCACCTATGATGGCACATATCCCAACATGACTGGAACATTTTCTTCTTGGTCTTGAATCCAGTCCTTGAACAAATATAACTATTAAATGGTATGTCCATCTAATATTTGGTATGAAAAGTGGTTAAAAAATTAGTAATATTTGATTCATGTGTCTTTCTACACTTTGGGAGCATTAGAATCCCCTATTCTTAGGATATATGAATATGACATACAACTGATGCATCCTTAAAGGAGACAGTTTAGTTTATTTTTTTTGTGAAAGGTTACTCTAGGAGCCTATGCCTAAAAAGGGGTTAGAGCCTGATGATCGGTCAGAGCCACATTCACCAACTAAAGCGGTTCCTTCCAATTATGTGATGGGTGAGGCTGCACTTGGCGAGGTTGTTTCCCTCGATGAGGATGTCCTTGGTGAGGTTCTTAAAGTAACAACTATTGCATCTTTGGTGACTCTAACTATACAACTATGAATGTCTATACCTTAGAGGATCTTCTTGTAGGATCTTAAAGAGGCAATGAAAGGTCTTTCTTAGATTGGTCAAGGATTCTTCAAGGAGATAATCCCTGTCAAAGAAAATCTCGGAACACACATAAAAATTATAAGGGATGAGTATGGAGACCAACTTATTCTTACCATTACCCATGAACATTGTTATCATATTATCATGGGTTAGTGCAATTTTTATTTTTTTATTAATTTATTTCAAAATAAAAATGTTAATTTCTTCATGAAATGTTCCATGTGATATTTGAAAACATTTTTCCATTTAAGATGACATCCTTTGATGATAAATAATAATTTTTTGGGGATAATATCTGATTATAAAATATTTATTATTTATATGGATAGTTAATATTTATAAAGAATAGAGGTTTATGAAGACTTCTTCTCTTATATGGGGTATACTATGATGAAATGATTTATGGTTCAATTTTTGATAATGGGTTATAATATGATAAATGTTTTATGAATCCCATTTGTTTTCATGGGTTTTGATATGTTAAATGTTTTATAAGGGATGAGGGTGGGGACCAACTTATTCTTACCATTCTCCATGAACATTGTTATCATATTATCATTGGTTAGTGCAATTTTTATTTTTTAATTAATTTATTTCAAAATAAAAATGTTAATTTCTTCATGAAATGTTCCATGTGATATTTCAAAACATTTTTCCATTTAAGATGACATCCTTTGATGTTAAATAATTTTTTTGGGGGATAATATCTGAATATAACATATTTATTATTTATATGGATAGTTAATATTTATAAAGAATAGAGGATTATGAAGACTTATTCTCTTCTGTGGGGTATACTATGATGAAATGATTTATGGTTCGATTTTTGATAATGGGTTATAATATGATAAATGTTTTATGAATCCCATTTGTTTTCATGGGTTTTGATATGTTAAATGATTTATTATCTTATTTCACAGGATTATATGGTTTTCATAATGTGGTAGTGTTTACGTTACAATTATGGATGATGGTCCTATTATAACCAAAAGTTGGTGGGTCCAATATCACCCTCAAATGAATTGGTTAAAGACTGACATATCATGAGATAAACATGGGTAGAATGGGGAGTAAACATATATTTTTAAAGGATGTTTTATAGTATGATAGTTTTTTGTGTGAACAATTACTATTATGATTTTTTGGGGTGTGAACCTATTTAACTATGGTATTTCAGGAAATGATCACTGAATAATATTCAAATTATTTTATATAAATATGTGTTTTCCCCAAATCTATCTCTTATTCCAATGTTATTCTCTCATATCCCATGTTCATTGATTCCATTATTTTTTATTTCATATGAACATGGAAAACTTATTCCATGACAAATGTTTATGATCTATGATATTTAATGTATGGTTTTAAAATTTTATTATACTGTCATCATATAGTTATTCTATCTTTATATTGATATCCCACATATTTACCCTTATTGAACATATGAGATAACCAATTATATGTTTAATTTAACCAGGTTATGAAAAGTTATTTTTTATGATATGTCTATATAGGGTTCCAGTAATGATTAAATTAGTGGGGGAGATTCATTTTACCCAAGAACCATTTGATTATATATTCATGTTTCCAAATACCCTATAACTAAATGTTTCTTGAGTGGATAATTATAGTATGTAATGAATATTAATTTTTTTAATATGTAATATATATGTATGAGTGAATTTGGAATCTATAGTATCTTTTTAAACTATTTATAATAAATTATAGTTTTTCTTAAAAATTGTTATATTTTACAATTCATAGAAAAATTATACTTCTTAGAAAAATCTCAAAAAATCACACTCTGAAAAATTAGATATGTTGAATCTCATGTAGTTTGAATAATATATTATTGTTAAGGACCCTAATAATCCCACATTGAGTATCTGGTTTCAAATCCTAATTACCCTTCATTATGATGATATATTCTGAAGGAAGAAAATAGTAGGATGTTGCGGTAGTATGGTGTGAGGACAGTAGTGTGGTCGGGGAAGCAACCTCAACATAGTGATAGTGAGTATTGTGTGGAATGATTACCATTGTTGTTAAAGAAGATATTTTTTATGGACTGATGGATTTGGTCTGAGGATTGACATGTGAAGACCTTTGAAGGATATTGGGATGGAGAATATTCATAATGGGGAAGATGGAGGTTGGATTTTAGTGATGATTTAGGTAGATAAAGTGTACAATTTGACCGAGGGAGTACTTGGATGGTGAAATCACAGAAATTATAAAAGGATTGACATGAGAACATGGATATTACCCAGTAGGTATGATTTTGGAAGGTACCATAAGATGGGTTGTACATGGTGCATCATGGGCAAAGTTATGGGCCCTTTAGGCAAGTTACTTTGGCCTTCATGATAGATGTATTGGGGTCTACATCCCCTATGCCAATAAGGTCATGTAATGGGATCCATCTACATTGAAAAAATATAAATGATTCTATGATTTAATAAATGTGGGATTCACCCTACTAATTAAAAAATATTAACTGAATCCAAAAATATGTAAAATTTTATTAAATATGATTTCTAATATTAGTAAAAATGATTCTAATATCAATTCACAAAATGAACAAAATCCATTTCTATAAAAAATTTATCTTCAACCCATAAAAAGAGTTTATTCTCATTTCTTTTGTAGTGAAAACCAAAGTATGGTGAAATTTGAATTTAGTGGTAGTTTTTTTTCATTTACCGGTGGTTTAAACTGCTGACATATCATTCTACCGTGGTTTTCAAAAACCATCTCTAAATCGGGAGTCTTGAAATAATTTGCAGCCTTTTTTAATATCATCGTATAACGATTTAGCGGTGGATTTTTAGCAGTGGTTTAAACCGTCACTAAATTGTTTTTAAATATTTTAAATATTTTTATTTTTTTATATTTTTATTTTTTAATTTTCGATTTTTTATTTTTTTATTTAAAATTTTAAATTCATAATTTATTTACTTATATATTATTATTTTTTTCATAAATAAATAATTAATTAAATGATTTCATTATTTATTTATTTATTTATTTATTTTATGTATTATCATGCTCCTGCCCATCTCTATGGACAAGTCTGTTTTCATGCACATGCCCATGCCATATATAAATATTCTACGTTGGGTGAGATTTTGTCCCCGTACCTATTTCATATTCTCCAATGAATTTTCCACTCTATCAGACTCTTCATGTGGTCAATAAATCGAATTTATTATACTAATACACATATATATATATATGTATATATTAATTGGAAAAACAAATTATATATACCAAATAGATATACACTAAAAAAATATTAACCAGTAATTATTAATCAATAATAATTAATCAATAATCAATAATTAATAATTAATAACTCATTATAAATAGTTAATAATGACTAATTACAAATTAATAATTAATAAATATAATATAAATGAATAATAAATAAAGAAATATAAAATATGGAAATAAATGGGAAATAAAAAATTCTAAATAGTTAATAGTAAATAGTAAATAACAAATAATAACTAATATATAATAAATAAATAATTATAAATAGTAAAGAGTAAATAGTAAATAATAACTTGTAAATAATAAATACTAAATACTAAATACTAAATAATATATAATATATAATATATAATATATAATATATAATATATAATATATAATATATAATATATAATATATAATATATAATACAAAAACAATAAAACATAAAATATAATATAAAAGTAAAAAATATTATATATTATATATTATATATAACATATAAAATGTAATATATAACGTATAATATATAAGAAAAAATATATAATACATAATAAATAAAAGATAATATAGAATACATAATATATAATATCTATTGTATATTGTGTATTATATATTATTTAATATATAATATATAATACATAATATATAATAGATATTATATAAAATATAATACATAATACATAATATATAATATATAATATATGATATGTAATATGTAATATATAACGTATAATATATTAGTAATGTATAAAAAATAAATTAATGAAAAAAAAATTAATTTATGGTAAATAAATGAAAAATTACTAATAATTTATTAAATAATAGATAAATAAATAAAAAATATTAATAAAAAAAATATAGTAAATAATAAATAATAAATAATAAATAATTAATAGTATATAATAAATAATAAATAATTAATAAATGATCATTGAGAATTAAGAATTGAAAATTAATATTTATAAACAATTAATAAATCATTACCAAATTATTAAACAATAATTGATAATTAGTAAATAATTAATTTTGAATAAATAAATAAATAATAAATGAATAATAAACTAATATTAAATTATTATTTAGTAAATTAAAAATAAATTAACAACTGATAAATAAATACATGAATAAATAAATTGAAAATAAATAAATAAATAATATTTAATAATTAATAATAACTAATAATTGATAATTGATAATTAATAATTGATAATTAATAATTAATTATTAATAATTAATAAATAATATTTAATATTTAATATTCCATATCGAATATTTAAAAAATAATTAATAAATAACTAATAGTTAATTAATCAATAATAAATAAAGATTAAATAAAAAAATAATAAATGAAGAATAAACTAACAGTAAATTCATATTTATTAAACAAAAAATAAATTAATAATTAATAAATAAAGAATAAAGAATAAAAAACAAAAAATAAAATATTATAAGTAATAAATGATAAATCATAAATAAAACTAATAAATATAAATATATATTATATAATATATAATTAATAATTAATAATAACCAATAATTAATAATTGATAATTAATAATTAATAATTCTTAATTAATCATTATAATTAATATTAAATATTGAATATTATATATTATATATTTAATAAATATTTAATTATTTATAATTAAGTAATAAATAATGAATAAATAATAAATAAATGAATAATAAATAATTAATAAATGAATAATTCATAAATAAGTAACAATTAATTAACAAATTAATATTAAATTTGTAATTAATGTTTATATAATAACTAAATATTAAATAAATAAATAAATATTAAATATTAAATAAATAAATAAATAAATTGACAAATAAAGAAATAAATGATAAATAATAAATAATAAATAAAAGTTAAATAAATACTTGAAATTATTTAATTAATAAATAAATATTAAATATATAAATAAATCATAAAACATTAAGAACTCCATAAAACTGTAAAAACAATAAAATGACGAAAAAATATGTCCTGGGACTCCCCTTGCATTTCCAAAACTAGTCAAATAAAGGATCATGAAATGATCATTGATATGATATGTGGTATAAGTCAAATGAACACATGGATCGAAAGTTTTAACCATTTAAATTTCTAGAAATCGTGATCTCCAACTAAAATATCGATTTTGGAGGCCTTCTAGTCCATTCTAGCGGAATAGAAAGGGGTACATACTCATTGAGTTTGTATTAGAACAAAACAGCATAGAACTCATCGTAGGCTTTGATTTGATATGTGGTAGAGCCCAAAAAGTCACCCAGATTAAAAGTTATGTCCGTTTGAAGCTTGAGTTCATTTTTTGACTATTGACATTTGAATATATTTTTTCCTTTGATTATCACATGATTTTTATCTCAATTGGTTTTATCTCATTTTATATTCTTCAATTTGACTTGTTATGGAGCTATGTTGGACTCCCGGTTCAGAAGTTATGGTCATTTGATTTGGAAGACTGCCCTACTTACTAAAGATTTGTTTCCAGTCTAAAAATATTATTCACTAATAATTATAAATATCAATTAATTGACGCATTATAAATATTTAAAATTATAAATAATAAACTATATTTGAGTGTAAGTAACAAATAAATACTTTTAAATAAATATCTTCAATTTTATGATGGTTTTGAATAAACCACAGTTAAAAATGATTTTTTTTGGAAATTGTTTTAAAAAAATTTAAAAAAATATGTTTAAAAACAATTAGTGGCTACTTTTTCACGGTGGTTTTGAAAACCACTGCTAAAACACTATTTTTTTTGGTGACATTAGATGTTTCCTAATTTATTTTATTTAATTTATAAATAATAAATTTCATCAAAATTGATAAAAAATAAGGAATTATTTAATTTTTTAATATTGAGATAAATTCAGCACAAAACATAATTTTCAGAAAAAAAAATTCAATTTTTACCATCAAATGGATTCATAATTATTTCTTTGAAATGTATAATCATTTAATGAATGATTATAATTAATTTTCAGGTATAACAAATTATTTTTTCATATATTTAGTACAATAAATAAGTGATTTCTGCATTTAAAATGAATCATATACAATTTAAATAAAATCCACATTGACAGAAAATTGACCCTTTTAATCTTTACCTATTGTAAAATTTTTAAAATTTTTATTATTTTTATTAAAAATTATATACTTATTTCTTTGGTAGTGAGATATAAATTTATTTTCAAATAATCATACAATATATATTTCTTAATTTCATTATTTCCATTCATACATTCCAATCAAAAACTACACTATAACTCGAGTATTTAAAGAGTAAAGTTGTGATTTTTTAAAATCTATTTATGCATGTGAATAATGTTATCAAGAATAGAATTAATTTAATGGAATATACATTCTAAAATCTTGTGGTGATATATTATACCCTTTTAATGAAATTTTGTCTGTATTATTTTTATGTCGTGTCTCATTAAAGAGGGTTTAAAACATTTTCAAAATAATTTATTTTTGTGGGAAGATAAATATGCATAATTGGAAACAAATAAGTGTAAATACACATATATATCATTTCATTTTGAAGGATATCTATTTTTAGATTAATAGTGGGGAACATATTTCATAAAGCATGCATTTTTCCATTATGAGACTAATACTTCTGAAAACGTTTCAAAAATGATATGTTGATAGTTGTGTGTTTTTTCTGATATCATAATCTATTGATTAACCATCATCATTCATGATATTGGTAATTTTTTACGACATGATAATTAATATGATATAAGATACCTAACTAATTTAGTTCTTCTATAAAAAATAAATTTCTTCATTATGATGTGTGATGAGAAGTTTTTCATATATTACTTTACCTCAAATTTTAAATGATAATTAATCAAGATAATTTTTTTCATTACTAATGCCCTAAAATTAACATTAAATTGATTAAAATATTGATACAACAAATTAAGTTTTATTCTCCATACCTATTTTTTTTACTAAAACCTAAAATGGTTATAATAAGAAATGTTAATACTGAAATTACACCTTAAATACTTTCATTAATATCTAACCTTTAAAATCAACAAAATTTTAAAAATGAGATTTTGAACCCATAAACTCGAATGTTTCAATCGTCTATTCATCCATACTAAATTTATTATTTCTATGTAGGAAGCATTCGTCATTCTTAAAGTCACATAATCAGAATTTATATAACCTAATCTTATAATATCTAATATATACTAATATTTTCCATAAATAAACCACAACCACATAACATGACCATAAAATCATATATTCATTCATAAATTAAGGGAATATTTATTCCACAAATTCAATTTAACTAAATCGCATAACATCATGAATATAGTGAACTTCTGTGAAAATTATATGAATCACTTTGTCACCAAATCACTTTTTAATCTAAATTTTAACTATTGGATAAAACATATGCACCCAAAATGTAATGAACCTTTATCCTAAATAAACGTAATTACCAGGCCATCATGGATCACAATAACCTTAACGATTATATTCTTGTCCCCAAAATACCAACATTCTTCCCATAAAACCTTCATATTAAATTGGATGATAATTATAAGTGTTATATGTACCTCAATTATGTATTAAAAACTAATAAATTTCTGACAACCCATCCTCAATGTTGTTAAACTTCCATCATATCGGTCTTCAAATGGGGTATCAACCACATTAAATTTATGATCATATTTAAACCTATCAATCCAAGGAGACATCACTACATCGTTACTATGGATACCCTACATGTAGACACTCCATTCATTTAAAATAATTTATAAAAAAATTTCTATTCATTATGATTTTATATCTTAATAATTACATTGAGAATTAAATAATATGAATCATGTTCTTAGATTCAACAATATCAATCAAACTGTAATGTCCTACTAATTATCAATGTCTTGAGGGTACAAAAAGTATTTACATGGCGTTAATAGACATCCCCAAGGCACCAAAGGCTGTTAATAAATACTAAAGGGTGTAAAATACAAGTGGGGGATGATTTTCCCATAAATAAATAAACCAATAAACCAACAAACCATTTACTAAATGATTCATGAACAAAAGGACGACAACTCAACAAATTCATGCTTCTCAAAACCACATCAATGTTTGAAATAGTGGTAGACAAATAAATTATAAATGTAAATAGATGATAAACAACTAAAGACTCTCAAGAGACCACAAGAATAGATGCTCCATAAGCTACAAGCTTCAAAATCATCAAAAAACCCTTTTATCATGAGGTAGTTCTAACAATGTGTTAAACATTAACTTTCCCCCTGTCTCAGAATATAATATCTATGAAAGCACCAAAGATCCATAGTATGGATGATTAAAAATCTCATTAGGTTTTCCCCAATGAATTCCCTACTCACACCACGGGGATAGAACAGTTAACACATTATATAAAATAGTTTATATAAAAAAATTACCAAAACAGTTTATAATATCATATAAAAAAGATTGAAAAACAATTTTAAAAAGTGAAAGCAAAGTTAAATGAATAAAATTTTCTTCAAGTTATTTTCCATAATATAAATTAATCAGTTCTTAAAAACATGTTCAGATTTTTATTTTGGCATACCCATTCCATAGTTCACAACACACCCACACATGCATGCTGTGTTTGATAGTTCCAAACTCATTAACAGTTTCTTGTCCAATCACTTTATGACCCAATAACACTCACCCATAATCCAAGGCCACATAACATATACCCCAATGATACTCGTCAATTATTCAGATCCTGTTCGACATGAACACACACAAACACCATGAATTCCAAATATTTCTATTACCAAAATAAACGAATTCAATCATACTGAAATTTTATTGAAATCCAAATCAAAAAAAATTTCAAAGAAACATTTCTTTTCATTAAGAAGTTATGTTTTATTGAAAACATTTAATCTAATTAATGTGCCAAAAATCCAGAATAGTCCCCATTTTAAAATCAATATTTTAAAACCATGCATGAATTCACTCATTCAAAATCCCCAATTTTCTAGATTTCACAAACTGTCACTCAAGATGGTTTCTAACAAGTGTTAAAAAGAGAAATCACAATAAATTCAGCACAATACATTCAATTTGAAAGCATTAAAATTAGTTCTACTAAGAGGAGTCGAGAGTGAAGCCACCTACCTTGATTCTTTTGACAAAACCCAACAAAGGATAAAGAACTCTCACAAAAAACATGTTTATTCTTCAAGGAAACATCCTTAGAACCCTTATTCAATAAAAACAACTCTCAACATAATTCGAAAACACAAACGTAGCTCTACCCATAGTGGGAATAGATCATAGAAATGAAGAGGAGAGTAGAAGTATATCTAAGGGGATCTAATATGATAAAAGAAGAATGATTGACCACAATAAAGATATGGAAGAAAACCCCTTACCTATAAGGTGGAGCACCTTTGAAAGTCACCTAGGGACATCTAGGGTCGAGAGACATGTAGATACATAAAATTAATGAAACAGAACTTCTGTAAGCATGAATATAAGATTGGCATGGGCCGACTCATTATGTGTACCCCCTAGTCAAGACATGAAGGCCATATAAGACATGTATTCCAAAAAACCCGTCACCTTGAAAAAAAAACAAAATATAAACATTACACAATGTATACCTCAAGTACGCATCGTGTACCAGCTCACGACTTGAACCCCACTTCACGACTTGAATATGTCCCCAAGTACACGACCTGTACTTCTGGTACATTACCTGAAACCTGTAGAAAACCCCAGAAAACTGCTTTTAAGGATTCATAATCAAATTTGGACATAGAAAAGGTTGACAAAAATACTTGATCTAGGTAACAGAATGTTACAACCCAGATACCGATGGTACTACATTCTCCCCACCATTGGTTTTTCTTTCCCCAGAAAGTAGAAAACAAAGACTGCCCTGGAAGAATTTCATACTTTCTTCATTCATTTATTTCTTGTGTTCCCACATCTCTTCCGGAATCTAACTATGTTTTCATAAAACCCGCATCAGTCTGATGATTTTTCCATGCAAGGATTTCTCTTGCCTATCAAAAATTCACACTGGGATATGTATCAATGAAGAATCTGATTCTAGGTCGATGTGATCCCATATGATCACATGAGTAGGATTAGCATGATACATTTTCTATTAGGATACATGGGACACATTATGCATCGAACATAACTGGGGTGGTAATGGAATATGGTATTCCACCTCTCTGACCTATTCCAATATCTCAAGAGGACCTATGTATCAAGGATATAACATACCCATCTTTAAAAAATGATGATGCCCAGGTTATTGATAGATTATCAAGAACACATTATCTACCACAGTGAACGACAACATTATTTTATGTTGATATCCATATGATTTTTGATGGTTCTCAGTAATCTCTTTCCTCTTTCTAATCAACTTGATCTTCTCTATTGTTTCATGGACAAGGATCATCCCTAATAGTGAAGTCTCACGTGTTTCCACCTATTAGAGTGGATAAAAACAAGGATGTCCATACAATTCTTTAAACAAAGCCATATATGACGAGGCCAAATAGTTGTTTTTATTTGATAACTACACTAAGGGTATATGTTCTTCCCATGAGCCACAAAAATCCATTACACAATCCAACAACATTCCCTCCAACGTTTGTATTGTCCGCTCAGACTGCTTGTCTGTCTGAGAATGATATGTTGTGCTCTTAGACAACTGAGTCCCAAAGTACTATTTTTAAGGATTTTGAAAAATGATACATGATCATAGGATTTCTATCTGAAATTATTGAAACTAGTATATCATACCTCTTCACCATTTCTTTTATATAAATTTTGGACAGATCCCCCATCATATAATTTTCACAAGTATGGATGAAATGAGTCGACTTGGTAAGATGATCCACTATCACCGAAATGGTATCATGTTTCCAAAAAATTCATGGAAGACGTATAACAAAATCCATCTATAAATGCTCCCATTTCCACAATAGGATAAGAAAAATCTTCAACATACCCACTAGTCTCTGATGCTCTTTTTTTAACTAGATGACAAGTTAAGCATCGTGAAACAAACTTGACCACCTTCCTTTTCAGGCTGCTCCCCCAAAACTATGCCCTTAATTCTGTCTACATCTTATGTGTTCTTGGATTTACAGCCCATCTTGAATGGTGGTAAGAATTATGGAGTTTTTCCTGACAAGACATAGCTTCAACCATCTTATCTGTAAAACACAAAACAAAACTTCAATCGTGGTTCCCACCATCATTGGTCTCCCCAAAATTGATTTTTGAACTCATAACCAGAAATTATGCTTCAGATATTTGTGCCTCTTTGGCCATATTTTCTGAATCAAGAACAATCCTAGCTAAAAATAAAACCACAACATCACCTTGGTCTTCACATTCCATATGCATGTCATCTATGTCTAATATCAACTACCATTTATCTGAAGCTTTATTCACTAACTAAGCATTTTACATTCCACTAAATGTATCCTCAATCAAATTCCATTTTCTTGGTTTATATATGTAGTCAAAGTCAATAATCTGGAGATAATCCATTGATCTCCTTGGCCGCAGATTCAAATATCACTATGGGAAAATGTTTTTCATGATTTTATGATGTATAAATACTGTGAATTTCTCTCCAAAGTGACAGTGACTCCATGGTTTCAAATCATAGATGATAATAGTTAAATCCAAATCATGTATCTGGTAATTCTTATCATGAACAGTAAACTTCCTTGAACCATAATAAATTACATAGTTTCCATGCATGAGAAAAAAACCCAACCCTGATCACAAAGCCTCATATTAAACCACATTCCCCTCTCTGGAATCTAGAAAAATCATGATAGGTGTCGATGCAAGATGAACATTCAGTTCCTGGAAAAACTTTTGGAATTTCTATTTCCATTGTAGTGGAGTATTCTTATTTGTTAGAGCTTTAATTGGAAAAGTTATTCTTGAGATATCATGCAAAAAACATTAGTAGTAACCATCTAGACCAAGAAAACATCGGGTCTAGAAGAAATATTTTAGTGGTTTTCGTGAGATAACAACTTCTATCTTTTCAGGGTCAATAAAAATGGCATTCAATGAAATTTCATGGCCAAGAAAATGTACTTCATGTTTCCAAAAATCAATATTTGATAATTTTGGATACAAATGATGATATCTAAAAATTTGGAACACTGTTTCCAGGTGTTCTTCATGGTTTTCCCTTGTCTTTGAATTCACCAAGATGTCATCCAAAAACACCACAACAAAAGAGTCCAAATATCACTGAATTATCAGATTCATCAAATCTATGAAGACCACTGGTGAATTCATTAGCCCAAAAGTCATGACTACATATTCATAGTGGCCACATATTATTTTACAATATTTATTTAGAATATATTTCTTCTTAACCCACAATTGGTGATATCATGATCACAAATCAATCTTGGAGAACCACTATGCAACCCATAATTAATTGAATAGATCATCAATGCATGTAATTGGGTATCCGTTCTTTATCATAACTTGGTTAATCTTATGATAATCAACACACAAACAAATATTTCAATATTACTTCATAACGAACAAAATCAGTGATGCCCACAGAGACATACTTTCCCCAATAAAACTCTTACTTTCCAACTTCTCCAACTGAACATTCCATTCTTGTAACTCTATTGGTTTTATCCTATATAATGGATGGGAAATAGGACTGGTCCCCGGAAGGAGATAAATCATAAACTCTTCTACCCTCATAGGTGGAAACCCTGAGAAGTTAACAGTAAATATGTAGGGAACCGTACTTGATGTACATGGACATTACATTACATTTGTTAAATACTTAATACATAAAAAAACAGATACCAAAGGACCATAATAGTTTATTGTCTTTCTAAACATGGACCATAATCTTCTAATCTTGGTGAATGATCTTAATCATCTCCCATAAATATCATCATTTTTTTCTTACCTAAAACCTTTCTTTATATCCTGGGGAAAATAAAACATATAAAGGGTGTGCTCAAATGCTCAGTAGGGATATGCATAGAGAAAATAAAACAAACTATATACATTTTAACTTCAAAACAAGAACATAAAGTTTAAATATAAAAATATTGAGTAGTGAAATAAATCTTGGCAGTACCTATGGCTTAGATCATAAAGGAACATCAATCATGATAAAATAGCATGCGAAAAAAACATGTAATTGTGGAAAACCATTAAGCACATGATATGATATCCATAGTAGCCAAGACGTTGCTGCCAAGACCATCATAGTGGATAAAGTCCCTTACTGAATTGAGTTCACTCCTCGTTCCAGTCCTATATCACTGAACCAGATTAACATTCCATTCTAGCCATGTCTATCTTAGGAGATATAAATATTTACCCAATGCATTGGATGGAGATATAGGTCCCACCCATCTTATAATTAAATGATTCTTACGTGTTCCACAACAAAAACACAAATCATTCATCATAACCCAAATAATAAAATTTGTTTCATAAACATCATCCCATCAAAACATAATCCATAAAAAACAAATGGATATCATTTCATAATAAAAAATTAAAACCATGTAAATCATAGAGATATTATACTTGAAACATACAAATATGAAATAATGTCATCTTAGATGATAAATGGTTTTGATAAAACAGTTGAAATGAATTCCTGAGGAAAATATCCTTTCTTCTTCAAATTTTTTTTTTCACAAAATGCCATGAAATTTTAAAATAAAAGGTTTTTTTTTTGAAAATTATCATGAAATTTTGTAGTGGAATCTTCATTGAAATAAGTCTTCATGAAACCATAAAAATCCATTTATGCCCTATAAGTTTAAAAAACATTATCCTCGTACTTTTAACGGAAAATTCATAAAGTACTACGTATGGAAAACAAAAGAAAGATTCCTTCCATAACATGTATTAAAAGTCAAAATTGGTAAAAAGGACTTTAAACATAAATGAAACCATTTTTAGAAAATAATAACATTGATGATAAATATAACCCTAGTAAATACTTACGAATAAACAATATAGGATAAAAATGTGATCAGAAATGTAATCTCTTACCTTAGGTCCAAATTCATTCGTACGTGTCCAAAAATCCTGTATAATGATTTAGATAATGTCATTGACATATTACAGAATCATATTCATTGTTATGATATCATATATGATTCACTTATGACTTTATATTAACTGTTCTTTTGTAAATTTTATGTTAAAGCAGTGTGTTGGGTAGAATCATTTCATTTATCATACATGTTTGGAATTTTTGTTATTGATATTATTATTACATATATCATGATTTACTTACTTCATGAATTTAAAACATAAATTATATATATGATATATTCAGAATATTATATATATAATAGAATGATAAATTGAATGAAATACACCATTCATGGAGACGGTAGTTCATACGTACGCATGAACGTTGTTTTCGTTTTCTTATTGAATTGAATGGAAGTAAATGACATATATATACACATAAATATAGTAGCATTATTACGTCATCTGTTTAATGATTACTTATTATATAAATACATTATAATCATTCCTGAATGGCTAACATGGAGAATAAATCTCATTGTGTTCGTGGAGATTGTAGTCCATACGTACACACCAGTTATGGTATCATTCCCATAATTATTTAATATAATTTGATTTGATGATATAATATTTCAGAATCAATATGATTTTATTATAACCTTATATTTTTATTCTTTACACCATTATACCCGTCTAAGTAAGGTGGTGGTGGAAAAACATTTTACAACACGGCGTGGAGACGGTATTCAGTACGTACGCACGCGTGGTGATATCATTTTCCGTAGGATGGATAGAAGGTGAAATGGGGTTGTTTCATATTTATAATAATATATCAGTATATTATTGATATGTATGTTATTACATCATAATTAAACAACTAAAGTAGAAGAATTTTAAGAAGAATGAAACTTGGAATAATCGGTAGAAGATATTACCTCTTCTTCGGTGCACCTCTTTTAAGATTCTTATTAAGGAAATAGAGTTGGTCTTTTGAGGAAACCAGAACCTCTATAATGTTTCTAGGAAAGTTTAGAAGGAAAATGATCAAGGATTGGCCGATCTCGAAGGCTCAAATTACTGTGAAGAGAAGAGGGAGGAGGATCCCTTTTATAAGGGAGGAGAGGGGCACTTAATGAAAAACTTAAAATATTATTTTATAATAATGTTTTATTCGGGTTATAATGGCTCCAAAGTGACTTATTTCGATGATAAAGTGGGTATGGGTAGAAATACGTTCAACTAATAGGTTTTATTCATTTTTAGGTTTCTATTTTAACCTTATCATTTAGATTTAACTCTAAGTTAAATAATTTAAATTCTACAGTGTCTTCTTGTTTTCTTACACTATATGGTTAATAAATTTACTATAACAAGCCAAAATAATCTCAAGCGGTTCATTATTAATATATTTAACCGTATATAAGTCAATTGGACGAGCCTTAGATATTTATGAATAAAATAACAATTAATAATATAATATTTGTTTTAAAAACTATTTTATGTCAATTTTGATACTATTTGGTAATTGATTTTTGCGAAAATCATAACATCATGATTAGTTAAAAATATTTAATTTAATAAATACTAACATGGAATATTAACATATAATATTAGTGTAATTCATAAAATGTCTCAAATTACATTGATTTGGGTATTTATAACCTTAATTATGTTAATATTTCATTAATAAAGTAACTATTATATCATCATTGTGTCAAAAATAAATTAACTTATTTAACATCTGAAAATTATAAATAAAATACCATTATGTAGGTAATATTTTTATATTTTTAATGAATATTTATAGTCTAATTTATCATATATATAACCCTATATTAAAAATGTTTTATTTATTAAACATTGATTTTTACTATTTTAACTCTTCATTAAATAAAATAATAATAAGTGTCCTAATCTAATCCAAGTGGACCTAATGGGTACTATTTTATTCCTAAGGTTGTTTTTGGTCGAATTACACTTATCCAATAGAATAAGGACATGTGTTAGGGTAATAATAATATCATTTTTACCCTTAATTACCCTATTTACTTTTAACCGTGGTAAATAAAAATAAAAAAGATACTATTCACCAAAAACTATTTTTATCATATTGAACCACATTTTACTCCTTGATATCAACTGAGTCTCTCAAATGTTTGAAATTACACTCCCATAAGCAGTAAATTTAAGTTTTATGTAAATTTTCAAACTCTACTAGTAGGTGGGTAAAAGACGCTGAAAAGTTCAATACAATTTTTATATATCTAAAATTATTATAAAATGACTCCAATTAATTACATTTAACTTATATAGGAAATATTAATCTACTTCAAACTAAAATAAATTTAAATAAAATACATTATTATTTAAATACAAATTCGGTTTTTAAATAGTAACCCGGTGTTTTCACTATTCATCAAAAATTGAAAGTTTTCAGAAAATTACAAAAACTTCACCCTAGGCTAATTTTGATATTCCAAATCCAAAAAGGAAGTCCATTTTAAAATATAAAATATATAAATTTTCAAAAAGTGGGTATTATTATTCATAATGTCTAGTTCATACATATATTATAATAATATCTCATTTTGTGAAACTCAGTATTGCATACAACACACGCTATCGAGGAAGGTTGCTCTGGCGTGCAACACAAGCCTATAATAGTGTTTGCATATATTTTTAGCTAATACGATGTTGTGTGTATAACAAGCTAATCTTGTTGTATCGTACAATAGAAGACATTCAAGAAATTTAAATGAATATATCTCATAAAATCTCGGGGTGTTACATTTTTCCCCCCTTAAAAGGAATTTCACCCTCGAAATTCGTCGGTTTTATAAATCGTTTACTACTTGAATGTTTAATTCATTGAAACCCACATTGTAACAAAAAGAATAATAAAACTTAATTTTAAAAAGTGAAGTATGAAACATAACGGTTACCCAAATTAACTCATCACTGGGTTTCCACATAGGAGAACATATGTGAAATATGGATATGGAAGAGAAATATAACCATCATGATTGGATGAAGAGTTGTAGAGAACATGGCTATGAAAAAGCCAACAATCACAAAGCCATAAATTTGTTATAATCTAAGGTACCATATGATTCATCATATATGAGGGCGCTAGAACAACATTTTTGGTTTTCAAGATCATTTCCATAATGTTGAATATTTCTTTGAATTAAAAGAAATACTTACTTGATTTTCGTACAATATCACTGTTGTTTGTTCCATGAACAATTTCCACTTCATCTCTTAAATAAATTAAGTTTAATTTGTCTTCCATGAAGTATTATCAGATCATGCGATAGAATGATAGGTTATTCTATCTATCTCAGACATAATTTTAGCAAAATTTATATACATAAGTCCATTTATAGTAAGATTAATCGTATATTGTTACTAAAATGGACTTCTACTTCATCTATCATACCTATTAAAAAAAATAAACCTAGATTCTACTAACTAGGGACTTCCTATAGGCCAGTGGTAGGCGATAAAGGCCTGTCGCACTTCAGTTGTGGGTTCAATTCCCAAAACCTTGTCCGACGTGAATAGTTGTCGCCCGTCCTACAGGTTATCCTTTTTCTAAAACAACACTATTATAAAATTAAATAAATTTTTTCAAAAAAATGTTCTATCCTTAATCAATACTATCTTATGTCTAAATTAATTCATTCCAATCATTAGGCTTATCCAAAATACTTCGGTCCAAGATCATAGTATAAAGAAAATGATTTCTGGAATGGTCACATAATAAGCAAGTGAATATCATCATTTACCCCCATATATCATAAGATATATCTTGTTGATCACATTCCAAACATGTGAATACCATAATCATGTATTCTTTTGAAAAATGAATACCCATTGAACACTAGTAAAACATGAATGCTGTCAAAAGTTAACTATTTACACATTCCAAAATCCAAAAATTTCTATATACTCATACCATGATGTCACGTTGTCCTTATATCATTCATGAGGTCATTAATAATATCGAACATATTATTTTCTCCTTATCCCAAAATTATACACATATCATCTGCATTCCAAAAAAATTTCAATCACTTTACATGGTTATCGATACCATTTTCTTATGGAAAACCATAATGGACCAATGCATAGATATTCTAATATACCATAAAATTACCTCTACAACATTATTCTTGAATTCCAGTACAAAAGCCCTTAAATCCATCCTCTTCAATGATTTGCATGAAATTGGTCCTTCCTCAATTTAGATGTTACCTCTTAGGTCAGGGCATTGATTTGGGTAATGCCCATATTCTCCACCGATAAGACATTGAACTCCATAACAGTCTGTCACTCTATGACCCTTCTCCCCACATAGATAAAATCTTCACCTCCATTTGATGTATTCATAAATGTTATTCTTCTCTTCTTTAGAAATATCAATCTACCTTTATCTATGCTCCTCACCATGTGAACATGTATAAAAGTCCATCATCCATATATTTGATGAATTAGTAGTACCACTAAAGTTCACCTCGTTGATTATATATCATGATGAATGATTTGGCATAATCACAATATCTCTCTTTCTAGGAATTATTCAATTTCATTTCTCATAATCGCGAATTTTTCCATTAGATTAAATGTTTACCCAATTCCTTCGGGTTCCCACCATTAACTAAAACCAAAAACCATGGTGTAAGAAACAGTTAAAATAACAGGGAACCACATAATCATAAAAAGTCACTTATGGGATTTCTAACATATCACACATTCTATAATCCGTGACAACTTAGATTCACCCTAGGTTTTTCATGATTGTCAAAATAATTCTAGGACTATAACCTATAATAATACTAAACCTTAGGGACATCCCTAGACATACATTAGAAATATTTCTAGGAATCTCACTAATGTTTTTGCATCCTAGTTTCCAAAGGATAACTAAACCTTTCCTCAGATACTAGCTATAGGGACCCGTACTTGATGTACATGGACATTACATTACTATTTAGGAATACTTAATACATAACAGAAACAGATACCAAAGGACCGTAATAGATTAGTGTCTTTGGAAACATGGAACATAATATTCTAATCTTGGTGGAAGATCTTCAACATCTCCCATAAATATCTTCCCTTTTTTTCTTACCTATTACCTTTCTTTATATCCCGGGGGAAAATAAAACATATAAAGGGTGTGCTCAAATACTCAGTAAGGGTAAGCATGGAGAAAATAAAACAATCCATATACATTTGAACTTCAAAACAAGAACCTAATGCTTAAACATCAAATTCTTGAGTTGTGAAATAAATCATGGCAGTACGTAAGGCATATATCATAAAGGAACATCAATCGTGATAAAATATCATGGGAATGAAACATGTAATTGTTGAAAACCATTAATCAGATGATATGATTTCCACAGTATCCATGAAATTGCTGCCAAGACCATCGTAGTGGATAAAGTCCCTTACTGAATCATGTTCACACCTCGTTCTAGTCCTGTATCATTGAACTGGAATAACTTGCCCTTCCAGACATGTCTGTCTCATGAGATATAAATCTATACCCAATGTATTGGAGGGAGATATAGGTCCCACCCATCTCATAATGAAATAATTCTTAGGTGTGCCACAACATAAACAGAAATCATTCATCATAACCCAATGAATAAAATGGTTTTCATAAATATCATCCCATCAAAAAATAATCCATAAAAAACAAATGGATATCATTTCTTCATAAGAAAAGTGAAACCATGTCAATAATATAGACATTATACTTGAAATATACATATATGAAATAATGTCATCTTAGATGGAAAATGGTTTTGATAAAACACATGGAATGAATTCTTAAGGAAAATATCCTTTATTCTTCAAAATCATTTAATTTTCAAAAAATGACATGTAATTTTAAAATAAAAGGATTTTTTTGAAAATAATCAAGAAATTTTGTAGAGTAATATTCATTGAAATAAGTCGTTATGAAACTGTAAAAATCCATTTATATCGTATGTGTTAAAAAAACTTTATCCTCATACTTTTAACAGAAAAGTCAAAAAGTACTACGTATGGAAAACAAAAGAAAGATTCCTTCCATTACATGTAGTAAATGTAAAAATTTGTAAAAAGGAATTTAAACATACATGAAACCATTTTTATAAAACAGGGACATTGATGATAAATACATCCCCAATAAATAATTATGAATAAACAATCTCAGATAAAAACAAGATCGGAAAAGTTATCCCTTACCTTAGGTCTAATTTCTTCAGTACATGTCCAAAACTATTGTATAATGATTTAAATAATGTCATTTACTTATTATAGAATCATATTCATTTTTATGATATCCTATATGGTTCACTTAGGACTTCATATTACCCGTTCTTTTGTAAATTACATGTTAAAGCAGCGTTTTGGGTAAAATCATTTCATTTATCGTACGTGTTTGGACTTGTTGTTCTTGATATAATTATTACTTATATCATGATTTAATTACTTGTAGAATGTAAAACATAATTTATATATAAGATATGTTCAGAATATAATATATACAATAGATCGATAAATGGAGGGCAATACACCGTTCATGGAGACAGTAGGTCGTATGTACGCATGAACGCTGTTTTAGTTTCCTTATTGAATTTAATGGAAGTAAATGACATAAATATACACATAAATCCAGTAGAATTATTATTTCATATGTTTCATTATTACATATTATATACATAAATTATAATAATTCTTGAATGGATATGATGGAGAATGAATCTCATCACGTTCGTGGAGACGATAGTCCGTACGTACACACGAGCAATGATATCATTCACATAATTATTTAGTAAAATTTGAGTGGATGAAATAATATCTCAGAATCAGTATGATGTTATAATAACCATATATAGTTATTATTTACACCATTATACCCATCCATGTAATGTGGTGGTGGAAAAACTGATTACACCACGGCGTGGAGACGGTATTCTGTACGTACGCATGCACGATGATTTCATTTTCCGTAGGATGGATAGAAGGTGAAATGGGGTTTTTTCATATTTATAATAACATATCAGTATATTAGAGATTATTATGTTATTAATTCATTATTAAACAACTAATGAAGAAGATGTTGAAGAAGAAGGAAACTTGAATGAATTGGTAGAAGATATTACCTCTTCTTCGACGCACCTCTTTTAAGTTTCCTCTTATGGCACTTGAGTTGGTATTTTGAGGAGACCAGAACCTCTATAATGATTATAGGGAAGTTGAGAAGGGAATTTGGAAGTGGTTGGACGATCTTGAAGGCTCAAAATTATGTGAAGAGAAGAGGGAGGAGGTTCCCTTTTATAAGGGAGGAGAGGGGCACTTTAGGAAAAACATAAAATATTATTTTATAATAAAGTCATATTCGGTTTATAATGGCTTCAAAGTGACTTATTTAGAAGATAAAGTGGGTATGGGTTGAAATACCCTCAAATTATAGGTTTTAGACTCGTTTAGGATACTATTTTAACCTTATCATTTAGATTTAACTCTAAGTTAAATAATTTAACTTCTACAATTTCTTCTTGTTTTCTTACACTATATAGTTAATAAAATTACTATAACAAGCCCAAAAAATCCCAAGTGGTTAATTATTAATATATATAACTTTATCTATATCATGTTTCCGAACATTAGATTTTTAGGAATAAAATAAAAATTAATAATAAAATATTTGTTTTAAAAACTATTTTATGTCTATTTTGAGACTATTTGATAATTGATTTTTGTGAAAATCATAACATAATGAATAGTTATAAAAAAGTAAATTGAATCAATAAAAATATGTCATATTAACCTATTAAATTAATGTAATTCATAAAAAGTCTCAAATTACATTTATTTGGGTATTTATAACTTCAATTATGTTAATATTTCATTAATAAGGTAATTATTGTATCATCATTATGTCATAAATAAATTAAAATATTTAATGTCTAAAAATTATAAATAAAATACCATTTTGTAGGAAATTTAATATATTTTGAATGAATATTTATAGTGGAATTTATCTTATGTATAACCCTATATTAATATTTTTTTAGTTATTAAACATTGATTTTAACAATTTCAACTCTTCTTTAAATAAAATAATAATAAGTGTCCTAATGTAATCCAAGAGGACCTAAAGGGTAATAATTTATTTCTAAGGTTGTTTTTGGTCGAATTACAGTTATCCAACAGAATTAGGACATGTTTTAGGGTAATAATAATATCATTTTTACCATTAATTACCCTATTTACTTTTAACCGTGGAAAATAAAAGCAAAAAGTTACTATTAAAAAAAAATATTTTTGTCTTATTGAAACACATTTTACTCTTTAATATTAATCATGTATCTCAGAATTTCGAAATTCCACTCACAAAAGCGATAAAATTATGTTTTATGTAAATTTGCGAACTCTCCTAGGAGGTGGGTAAAAGACGGTGAAAAGTTCAATAAAAGTTTTAGACATCTAATATTATTATAAAATGACTCCAATGAATTACATTGAAATTATATAGGTATTATGTATCTATTTTGACCTAAAATAATTTTATATAAAATAAATTATTATTTAAATAAAAATTTGGTTTTTAAATAGTAACCTAGTGTTTTCACTATTCATAAAAAATTGAACGTTTTCAGAAAAATACCAAAAATGCACCCTGGGATAATTTCGATATTCCGAATCCAAAAATGAAGTCCATTTTGAAAGATAAAATTTATAAAATTTCAAAGTGGGTATTACTATTCATAACGTCTAGTTCATAAATATATTATAATAATATCTCGTTTAGTGAAACTCGGTATTGTGTACAGCACACGCTATCGAGGAAAGTTACTCTGGCATGAAACACAACCCTGTAATAGTGTTTGTGTATACTGTAAACTAATACAGTGTTGCGTATAGATCAAGCTAATCTTGTTGTAGCGTACAATAGAAGACATTAAATAAATTGAAAAGAATATATATCTCATAAAATCTCGGGGTGTTACAAAATACATCTATAAATTGATATACAAGTGTTGGAAAACTATCTTCCTCGATCAATTCCATTGATTCCAAAGTCAATGCCGCCAAATGGTAATAGATCGTTCCCACCGTTGGTGTCAACAAGCTTTTTTCACCTTTCTTTACCATCCAATCTCTTCTAAAGAGATGGTTGATGTCGTCCTTAGTCCTGAAACTAACCTTTATCTTATATTAGTTAAAGTGAGTATTAAATGTTTTCAACTAATCTATACCCAAGATTACATCATAAACATACATGTACAACATCGAGAACTCCCATATCAGCTCATATCCATAAACAGGTATAGCACATGCTATACACACTAAGGCTTGACATTCTCTTTCATCGAGACAAGTTTACATTTTGAAAATAGCAGGAATCATTTCAAAACTTAAACATAGAAATTTGATAGCATGAGAAGAAATGAAATAATGCGACGCACCAGTATTGAAGATCACTTTCACAAGAGTAGAATTCAATAGAATTGTACTCCACACCATAGATTGTCCATCCTAATCATCGACAATCAACTACTTATCTCCATAAAATTTCTTCATTGCTGCACAGTTTTCCTTATTGTGTTTCTGAGATTTCTTGGGTTGAGGAGTCATGGTGTTCCTAGAAACACCATGTATAGCTATGCTCAGCTGATGAGAATGATTCTTCATTCCTCTCCCTATCAAAGCATACGATCCCTGCGATGCCTGAGAAGTGTCTTGAGCACCACCCCTTGGAGCACTATGACAATAGAGCTGAAGATGACCCATATGTCTGCAATTATGACTATATATAGGTTGTTCCATACACTCTCACGTTATGGGGTCATGAAAACCACATTAAAAACAACCTGCTTTTCTCTTAGGTCATGGAGAAATGTTCACCGATATAGATGTCTCATTCTAATTTCCATTTCCCCCTTGGTAATAGGGGTCACTTTTCTTCTTGTTCCAAGTGTTTAAGTTCCCACCATTTCCTTTATGTATATTCATAACTCCTCCCATAGATCCTGAAATATCACATTAAACAACATTGCCTCTATTCACCATCTCTGTATAATTAGTAATACAGAGCTAAATCTCCTACCATAGTCCCGAATCAAAGATTTGTGCCTTCAAGGATGCACTTGCCTCAAATACATGTGTAAATAGAACTAAATTCATTAATTTAGACACATATTCCATGACAAATAGATTATCGTACATCAGGGTAAAGAATTCCGTCATTTTTGGGATCTTGAACATGTTAGGATAGAATTTTTTTTTGATTTTTTTTAAAATTTTCCCATATAAGGACATAATCCGATTTAGCCTGCACTACTAAATCCTACAACAGGCGCGCAAGATCCTTTTTCATATATGTCTAAAACTTGACTTTGAGATCTGATGGTGCACTGATGTAATCAATGATATGATTCATCCTATTCAAACATAGCTCCACTTTTTCAGGTACTACATCACCCTGGAAGTTAGGTGGATTCTGCTTCAGGAATTTGTTGGTATGTTCTACATGCCTTGGATAATTCCTTCAATTCCCCATATCCATAGCTTGAAAAGGATGGAAAATAATCTAAACTAACTCTTTGTTCACCTATGGTTCAGTTTCATCATCATTCTCCACAGCTTATTCAGGTCGGTTTTGAGGACACCTATGAGGTTCCATTTTCTAAACAAATTACAACCTCTGTAAGTGTCACTCTATCATAACTGAGGGCTTAGCATTTAAAATTCTATCACATTTTCTATCATAATATTGTTTCTAAAAATAATCAGTTTTCCATGTTCATCAATTTTTTAAAACATTTAACTTGATTTTTGAAAATTAAACAATTTTCAAAATACCATAAGCATTTTCCTTTGTAAAAATCAATCATTTGAAAAACAATTTTCTACTTTTTCCAAAATGAACACTTTTTGACAATATGAATCATTACTCGAAATTATGTATCCACTCTTAGTGGGAATTCATTCCTCTAAAATGAATTTCATGATCATCTCATTTGTTAAACCCATGACAATGAGGTTTTAGAATCCTAAAAGTGTCTCCAAACACTTATGTACCCAACTGCCTGGTAACATAATGTTTATCATAAGAGGGTTAGCTACATTATTTTATGATATACATTTCATGGTCCGACAATCCTACTACATTATAATCTTCCAACACCATGAATAAAAAATAAATAATTGCTACTCCAAGACCAAGAATATTTATGACAACTTGTTGGGAAAGGACCAAACAAGCTGACACCATTTTTAATGACCCGCTAATTCTCATTGGTTTTAGAGTACAATGAGTCATTACCTTGCCATAAGTGAAATTAGAAAGTCACAAAAGGCTAGAAATAAATGTAAAAGGGTTTCAAATATAAGTGGGGGATGATTTTCCCTTTAATAAATAAACCAATAAACCAGAAAAACATTCACTAAATGATGCATGAACCAAAGAAAGATAGCTCAACAACATCATGCATCTCCAAACGACATCAAAGTGTGAAACGTCATAAGACTGTACAAGTATCAAAATAAATAGTATATAAACAAATAAATAATCTCAATAGAACACAAGACTCCACGATCCACAATATACAAGATCCAAAATCACCGAGCAATCCATGTATCATGAGGTATTGCAAAAAACATGTGAAAAGTTACCTTTTCAACTGTACAGGAAGATAGCATATGAAAAAGAACCAAAGTGCAAAAGTTGGGTTGAGTATAACACTCAGTTGGTTTTCTCAAATGAATACCCTACTCAGGGCACTAGGATAGACTGGTTATTACATTATATAAAACAGTTTATATAAAACAATTTACCCAAATAGTTTATAACCAAATATAAAAAAGTTCAAAAATGAATTATAATCATTTGAAACAAAGGTAAATTAAACCAATTATTAGGAAGTTATTTTCCATAAAATTACTAATAAAATCTTATAAATACATTTTGATTATTATTTTGGCATACCAACTCCATAGTTCTCAACACACCCTCCCATGTATGCTTCGTTTGAAAGTTCCATACTCATGAGCGGTCTCTTGTCCAATCACTTTGTTTCTCACTAAAACCCGCCCTTGATCCAAGGTCACATACTGGATACCCCAATGGTACTTATCTCTTATTATGCAACCGTTCAGCAAGAAATCACTCTAACATGATGTATTCCAAAAATATTTCCATTACCAATATAAAACACTTCAATAAAACAATACTTTTATTGAAAACCAATGGACAAGAAATTTCAAAGAAACATTTCATTTCAATAAAACATTCCCCTTTATTGAAAACATATAATAAATTTAATGTTCTAACATTCAAGAAAAATCCACATTTTAAAATCCACATTTTAAAACCAAGAAACAAAGCAGTCATTCAAAAGCCCTAATTTTCTAGATTTCACAAACAATCACTCAAGGATGTTTCCAACAAAGGATGAAGAATTCTTACAAAAATTGGTTAGATTATTCAAATAAACGAACTTGGATCCCTTCTCTTTTGAACAACAAATCCAACTATCAACTTAATTGAAAAAACAAACCTAAATATACTGACAACATGCATAGATCTTAGAAACCAAGATTAGTAGAGAAGTATATATAAGTATATATAAAACGATGGAAGAAGAATGATGGTCCAAAACAAAGAAACAGATGAAAAACCCTTACCTAGAAGGTGGAACGCATCTGAAAGTCGCCTACGAATATCTATGGTTGAGAGCCACGAAGAACGATCCAAAATAATGTGACAGAAAAGCCGCACACATGATATTATTCTGTTCATGGGCCGACTCATGATGTTTAACCCTGGTTATGATGTGAAGGACATGATGTATAAGTACGCCAACAAACCTTTCTTCTTGGGTAGAAAAACAGAATTTAAACATTACATGATATGTAACTCAGGTAGATGACATGTACCATCTCATGGAGCTGCCCCAAATCCACGACTTGAATCTATCCCCAGGTACACGATGTGTGCTTCAGGTACATAGTGTGTACCTCTTGTGCATGACATGAAACCTGCAGAATACACCAAAAAACTGATTTTTAGGATTCTTAATCAAAATGGGACATAGAAAAGGTGGGAAACATACTTGATCAAGGTAAAAGAATATCAAAACCTAGAAACCAGGGGTACTATACAAATCATAAGGAAAAAACTATTGAAATAATTCCTAAATTTTTATATGTCTTGTGATGTTTCTTTAAGTTCAATTGTAATAACAAATAAATTTTTTAAACCATTAATCTTACCATTTTGATGATTTTAACTTTTCATACCCATATTCCAACATATATTAGTAAAATGTCCCATCAATTTTGAATTGAAACATTTCACTACCTTTAACTCTTAAAAGTATTAACATTTCGGTTGATCATTTACTTACTCTCATGACCAAATGAGTGATCTTATCACACTAGTAACACTTTTTTGATCCCATCAGATGGTCCCCAAAATGCTTATTTCAGTAATAAGAGTATGAGAAATATTGTCAAGAATAAAACATGATCTGTGTTATCATTGACTGTGTGGGGGGATCGATGATCAATTTTTTAATGTTTTTTTATTTAAATAACCATATTCTATGGTAAAATAGAATTGAATCCTCAAATAAACCCACAAAACCACAATTAAATAGCCATAAAAGGTAACAATATTGACCATTAAATTTTAGTAGTTAGTCCATTACATGGTTTGGAAATAACAAAAGACTATATTTTAAAAAGAATACAATCATTTTTAGTCTAGAGTAAGAAATTAATATCATTCAAATACATAAAACCATATTATTTTTCATTAATTCATGTTCTTTTTAACTAATAATATTAGTAAAACAAATTTTTTACAAAAATGAAATGTAATCGATAGGAATAAATAAATTTTCAATGTGATACTCAAATTCATCGCACATTACTTTTGTAAATTGATTTTTCATCTAGTTAAATTCCATTCAAAAAATAAATCATGAACATCCTTTTGAAAGACTTTTTTTGAACCTTTATATCTGATATCTCAATTGTTTTATAACCACACTATGGTACCCACTTATCAATACCAGATTTTTCTGAATGATTTATCATTTGGTAGACTTATTCTGATACCAATTAATTTAGTATCATCTATCTAATTACACAATATTCAGTTATACTATTTCAGATGATTTGAAAAAAGGACTTCATAAACATTTAGTAGTAACATCACATATTAAAAAAAACACAAATAAACAATTCCACAGTAATCATTCTCTTCTATTCAAAGAAATTATTTATAAAAAACTACGATTAATTTTGAACTTAAAATTCAAATATAATACTTATTATATAAATATATTTTTTTAAACATTCCCCTCTTGAATTCCAACAAACCTATAAATAGATTAGAGTAAAGAATAATTTTAGAAAATATTCCTAAATAATGAAATAATCATCCAATTCAAACATTATGAAATATAAAATGGATTCATGGTCTCTTCTTTGTGACTATTTAATTTTTGATCAACCATATCAATATCATCTCAATGTATGGATTTAAAAAACCTTGTATAGTTTCTCAAACATCATCCACTTCAACTTCATAAGAATTATTCTCTATGGAAATGTTTTTATGGTTCATATATTTATTGTTATCCCTAATCTAGTGAACCCATTAAACATGTTCTTTAGGAGAACCTTATATATTAAACTCAACCTGAGGATTTTTCTTAGAATCATAAATGATAACGTTTCATGAAATTGTTTGTCTGATGAAGTCCATATTTCAATTTTTATGACATATCTTCATCCACGACATACATGACTATATTTCTAGTGAATAATGAATAATTTTCATTTTTTCAATTCCACAATACCTCTCAATAAATTGAAATTATATAAATTGTTTATCTAGTGGACGCATTATATTTAATTTTTCTTGTAAACATTTTTGGGAAACCTCTATTAGAAAAATTTAACTGTAGAAAGTGTCTGCAATATCATTCATTGAACAACATAATATGGTGTCCTAAATATCTTATTATTAACATTATATTTTAATATTTTAAGTGAATAAATATAATATTTTTATTTAACCTTTTAGACATACCCTCTTGGTCTCTATAATACCCACATTAGATTTTATTTTTTTAGAACGGATCACAATTAAATGAAGCTATAAATAAAATTTAATGGATCAATATCCAACAATTATAAGACTACATTAGTGAAAATGATGTAGGAAAAAATCATCATTGAACAAAAACACCATATTATCAATAAAATCATGATTTGAAAACATTTAAAACAACATCCCCAACACAAAATATTATCAACACAATCTAAAATTGGCTTGAACAAGGTGATTAATTAACTTAAAAAACTATTCAAAATTCTCACATATATTGATATCACAACATGCACCTTTAATTATTTTTAAATATATTCTTTTCTAATAAAATTTAATACACATAACAATAGATAATGTCTTATTTCTCCCCCTTTGATAGTAATATCCAAATACATGGTATGATAGGGGATATAGATCATATATCATAGAATTTAATATAGTGAGGTTTTTTTAACATATTAACCTAATATTATCAAACAATTCCTTTGTTAATGGATTAGTAAAAATATTGTCAAATTATACAATGTAATAACACATTCAAGATTGAGCTCATTCCACTTCACATGTTATTTGATAAAATTATATTTAATATCAATGTTCTTAGATATTGAATTTTTTAAATTATTATTAATGATATTTAAATCCATATTATTATCAAAACCAAATATGTGGGATAACATCGAATGTACTAAAACACTTCATATTTTTATTCATTAACATTTATTATGTTTTATCTTGACTGGATATCACATAATCATCATATATAGTGTTGAGAGTTAATAAAATTGTTTTATAGAATTATAGATTTACATATTTCTCCAAAAAATAATTATTTTATAATACTTGAGAATTATTTTTATAGTTACAATATGGGACTAATTTAGTGTAAATTTTTTCCTAGCTTAATGAGTATCAACATACACTAAATATGGACTTTACATTGTGAGAATAAATAAAATTTTAATGAACTTGGTAAATTCTATAGGGTCAACTTTGTTTCCTTAACCATTTTTTGATGACTATTCTTAAACTATAATTACTTTAGAAATGGACTTTCAATATTATATTATAAATTTATTCATGTGTTCCTTAGTAAACTTCTCTCTTGAAATAAAATTGTATATTTTACTTTGATATAACTATAAGTGAGGAATGTACTTCATTTATGATTGAATAGAAATTTCTAATAACTCTATCATATCCCAAGAAATGTTTTCACACCTTTCTTTATATTTTAGAAAAAATATTACATCATTAACATAAAAAATAATAATGATAGATAATTCATAATATCCATTAATGTAGATCTTGTAATAAACACTTCCTTTTCAGAAATTTGACTTCTTCATGAAAGTATTCATCATGATATACCATGATCAGGGTGCTTTTTTCGACCCATAAAAATACATATCCAACATGAAATCATTGTTATCATCTTAGATAAATAATAAAACACATTTTTTTCAATATAAAGTCCATATTATAGCTTTTTATTTAGGAATTTAGACATGATATCCATTTAAAATATTTTATATCTTTATTGTGATACAAAATGAAAAAAGATTGTAATGGTTTAATATATTTATAATCGGAAAAACTAATTGCAAAATTCAATTCCTTAATCTTTTGAGTATTTCATTAAAATCTATTATATCAATTTTTTTAAAAAACACCTTTCTCATCAAACATGTTCTGTAAAACCTATTATGTTCATTATAATATTTAACTACCTCCTTGGGGTAAAATTTTAGATTTCTGGTGTTTCTCATTCCAATCCAACTATTTATTCATGTTATAAAAAACTCATAAATCTCCAAGTATTATTCTACACCATTAATATCAAATTATGAGAATAAATATGTTTGTGAATGTTTCCTTAATTACTTTTTCATTTTAATTGGTTTTCCATGATTTATAATAATATTTGGGTCCTCCAATTTCTTCTTAGGACTTGGAAGAATGAATTGAATTTACCCTCATAAATTTAAATGGATTAATCAAAATCTAAATTATATATTGGTTTGACACCAACAACTATATTAGGTAATTTTTCATATTTTTTTAATAGATACAACATCAACATTTTTCTGTATTATATCATTAATTGGAAGAAAAACTTTTATGTCATTGTTTAGAAATAGTTTAAAATATACATAGTCAATAATATTTCCCATTTTATTATTAGGGAACCTATATCCATATCCATAATTAAGGTATCCAAATAAGATACTATCAAAAATTCTTTTATAAAACATTCAATGATTTTCACCTTTAAAATTGAATATGTAACAAATAGATGAATTCTCTTAAGTATTTTATAAATTTTGTGTCATTATATAAAAATTCATACGGATTCATATTAGAGCATGGACTACATAAATAATGATTTAGAATGTATATTTATACTAAAATAACATGTCTCAAAATAATTTAAGTTCTGTCATCATGAATCCTTATGGCTCAAGTCATTTAAAAACACAAATTTTTTCATATTTGAACAACAACATTTTATCTTAGTATATACTATGAAGTAATTTAATGATGAATTACATGTTTTCTGAATAAAATATTAAACATACCATTTTTTTATTTTGTTCTAGTATAATCTTGATTCCACTTCAAGGAGTATCAAAATTCTTCTTTAGAACTTCTACTAAAACACATAATCATTTTTAGAGGTTTTGATTTGTTTTTTAAAATCCGAAAACATGAAATATGTTTTAAATCATCACTAAATAAAATAAAATAGTTATCTTCAATTTTTTATTACTTTATCACAGTACCAAATATTTTATAATGAATAATCCTTGATTGATATGTGGTATTTATCTTAACCCCCTTTTGTAGAAAATTTATATAATTCCTTTTATAAATTATCAATCAAAATTAAAATGTTGTTATTATCATTTAGGATCATAAAAATTACTTCAAATTACTTTTAACTTATCAATTTATCCTCACCACATATGTACCAACATTTTAGTAAATAACTGATTTTATTATAATATGGTAAGATAGATTGTCCCTATGTATCTCCAAACAAATACTAATTTCCCTATGTTAATTTTCCTATTGGTAAAATTTTATAATTTTTAATTCTTTTAAAAATAAATCTATATTATCTAAATAAAAAATCATTCTCATCATTAAAAATCCATGAAAGATTCATAATTTTTTGTTTTTGTCCATCAAAATATGTTACTATTTTTTATTTCAGTTTAACTTTAAAGTAAATTTAGATTCAATACCTTTGGATCTAATAATATAATCATTTCAGAAATGAAAATTGCATTCTTTATAATTAGTAAAAATTATTAACAACTTCAAATCACTGATGATATATGATAAACACCCACTATCAAATATCCATTTCCATTCTATGTTGGGATCTCTAAGATAAGTCTCAACAACTATGATCTTCTATTATCATTTTTTCCTTCACATGAGGAATATAAGAGGTTTTATATGATCTTTTTTACTGAGTATCATTATAGGGAATCTTTTATAAATATCTCTGGGATGATGAAATCATTATAAAAGTTTTTCTAGTGGTAGAAATATATTTTTAATCTTCAAAAAGTATTTTTTAGGACATATTCCTTGAGTAGATTAACTCCAATTCAAAATTTTCCTCTAAAAACTCCATGACTAAATATATTTTTTATTATTAAACAAAAAAATTTTCACGATATTCTAAATCCTCTATAGTAATAGGAAAATCAAAAAAACATATTTTCTTCTGGGACATGTATGATATGAAGAACTGTATATCTATATTCATATTTCCATCTAACCACCAACCTTTGATCAATTTGAGTAACAAAATGTTTTTTTAAATACTATAATATTATTCACCATATTAGAAATCTTATAATCCTTAATACAGTGTGCAGTTATAGAAAATTTTGAATCAGAGATTTATTTCCATGAAAATGTCAAATTTACATAATTATTTTTTAAAATAGTCAAGAATGATCTTTTTGAATTTATTATTATTATGATCATTTTAAACATTGATATTAACCTTTATGGTTATTAATTATTTATTTTTTATGAGTATTACATTTCTTTTAACTATTAGTAACTTATAATTTCCATTTTTGGTTATTTTACATTCCATGTTCAGATTTCACTAGTTTATATTGAACCAGATCAAATTGTTTCACCTTCACCATTATATTTTCATCAGGATTTATGTTAAAGTATTTATCATCATTGATATACATATTCAGATAATCAATCTACTTTAATATTCATTATTTTACTTCAATCACAAATCCCTAGATTTTTTATAAATTATCTTCTTTATTAAACATATTATTTATTCTCTCATATGGAACTAAATTTGAAGGACACTTATTAAATTATATATTAAGAATAAAATACATTTTATTTTTATTTTTATAATTATTTTTATGCATATTTGTTTCTTCTCAAGTAAAATAATCATCATTTAATTATTCATTGAGCACTATATCATTACTATAATCTCTATAATTATCAAATTCATCTTCCCTATCATCATTATTCTCACACATGGAGCAATGTTTTCTATTTTTATTTCTAGATATATTCATACTCTTTACATTTTAATATTTACATATTTATGTGAATTACTTTTTTGATATTTTCTTAACTTCTAATATTAATCGTCACATTATTTATCTTCCATTTGTTTTGGAAATTCTTATTTGAAATCCCTAGTATCTCCATAGTTGATGTACTTCATCAATTACATACCTTCATACTTCCCCATTACAGTTTCAAATTTTCAAGATAATATTGAATTGAATTCATAGAACATTTTACTTACTTCATATTTTGTTTTAGAGTCACTATTTTCTCCCTCAGTATCCTTATTTTACTTATCTCAGTCAGTATCTCTAAAAGAAATGTTTTGATCATATTTTTCTTTCATTTTTATATCCTTTTAATTTTTTTGTTATATATTTTATTAAAATTATATTTAAGTAATATAGATATATAGTATCTTTATCTATATATTCTTACGATGATACATTTACCTCAAACTTCTTAGGAATAATTTATAAAATCTTTTCAACAAATGTTGAACACTCCATCTTCTCACAAAAACATTTTAAGGTGATTATAATGTAATTAAACTATATAAGGAATTAACCTATAGATTCATTATTTTCTATTTTAATATATTTATAATTAATCCCCATAAATATGTTTCACAAACACCATCTCTTTTTATATATTATTCATCGTATACAAGATGCATTTATCTATTTCTATCCATTTCACCCTCATAAAGACACTTTTTTAGATTGAGGAAGTGTATAATTTCTAGATATCCCATAGTTTTATAAATTGTGAATTTCAATGAATGTTAATGGTTGACTATTAGTTGGAGGATTAGATACGTCCCTAATAGATTCAATTAATTCATATACAACGGATAACAGAGGGTATCATTATTTATTTCCAGATATGATAGCTCTTGACATCAACAAAAAGAATCCACATACTATTTATTGAGTTATGAATATCTATGATAGTATTCCCATTTTACAACCATCACCAATCATGATTCATTGATGTAAACCCACTTTCACACCACTTGAATGGATAATTTTGTATTTTTTTTATCACTTAGAGGAGGGGGGGAGTACTGATTAATTATTGTTTTGTTTTGTAGCTTAAAAAACGTCACCTTTTATTAGAGATAATGGAATCCAATAAAAACAAATCATACATGTAAACCCACTAGAACAAAAAAAATTACATAGTTCACTACAAAATAAGAGTACCTAATCATTAGCTAGTTTATAAATAATCTAATGCGATGCATCCACTAGATAAAAATAATTTTTGGTTTATAGATTATATGAAATATCCATCAATTTCATAAAACCATATTCATTAAATAGTTAATTTTTTTCTCACACAAAAAAATATGTTAAAACATTTTTTTCAATAATAAAACGGACCTTCACCAATAGGAATAAATACATTATTAATTTTATTCTTTAATTCCCCACACATTCCTTCATATAAGTTGTACATCATCATCTTAATTTTTTTTCACAGTAGTAAGGAATAAGTTCCATTTCAACTTATTTTTTGTGAACCTATCTATCTGATAACTTCAATATCTAGTAATATTAGTACTATATCCACTATTAGATACACTTATCTTCTAATTTATTTTTTCTATTGTCAGTGTATACCTATATAACATAATTTTGTATCCTCATTCTAATACCACTTCATCTAGATTGTTGAATTTGATGCTATGAAAAATTTTCTTTCATATATTTTGGTTAATTCTAATATTATTTAATATGTAAAATTTAAGATCCAAAAAACTCTGAAAAGATCCATCTCCCCTTTGTATTGTATATATTACTTAAAAAACATTGTAGAAGAAAAAACAACAAATTCAAATCTCCCACATCACATTTGAATGTACCATTTTTAAAATTTTCCACTTTACTGCCTTCAAACATCATATTAGATATGATTTAGAAATACATGTATGAACATTACATAAGTTACCCCATCAAAAACTACTTCAATATTTTTGAAACCTCAACTAGAATAATGATATATCCTTAATTATTATAAAAGTGTTTGTCTTCCATCTCAACATCGTAAAATTGTGCTATTTTTTATGACATTGTAAGTTTTCTAAACCATCATCTAGCTATTATTGGTAATAATAATCATATCTATTAATTTTTTTAACACATTTATTTGTCTAGTTTCCCTTAATTTTCTAGACTCAGAAATCCTTATTTATCTTGTACACTCTACTCAAAACACTTTATCAGATGTTGTTTCATGAAAACATATTGCCGATTACCTCTCTCAAAAATATCAATATGATAAGAATTGTATATATAATTATTTGATAAAAAATCATCCCTAATATATATAAAAAACCATCAGGTACATCTTCATGATTTTTTCTTTTAAGAACATCTAAATTAATACCCCATCATAAAATCATACAAAATATTTTCATCAAGAGGACTTTTTATCTTCACTTTGTCAAGTAATCTCATTTAGGAAACATATTTTTTGAAATATTATCTTAACTAAGTCCCCCCCATCATCTTCCATTGAACACAATTACCCAAAATCTTTTACTACTTAGTGTAATAATTATTTTTAGTAATTTAATGAATAAAAAATCATCACTTGATTTGACTTTTCAAAAATGTATATATCTTGTGGAAATATGAAGAAAATAAAGTCAAAATTTGGTTTCATCCAATATATAATCAACTCAATCTGATAGGAATTGAAAAATATCATTGATCTATTAGACAACATAAGATCAAATATATTTTTTAAAATCATGGAATGCTCAAACATTATTAGGTGATTTTTAATTGAAAATAAAAGAAATCACTCCCCACAATTATTGTTCTAGGTGACTAGAATTTTTTGTTATAAAAACCGCTTAGTTTCAATAGTAATTACCTTTAGATTTAGATTCTGAATGTTTATCCTTATCATTTTAAATTTTAATTTTCTTATCCAAGTTATTATGGGACTCAAATGTGTAAATAAATATATATATAAAAATTTATCACACTCACAATTCCTCATAAATCCCAAATTCATGAGTAACTAGGGCCATTTTTTAATCATTGTTTTAAACATATATATATATATATTGAATTAATATTAAATTATAGGTAGATAAAAAATAAGTGCATAACTATCCAATGTGGTGATATTTATTACATAAATATGCATCAAATCATCTTTATTTTTCATCAACTACATAAATATTCATTTCATTTTAATTTAAAGGGGTATGTGGAAATATTTTTTTGAGAACATATCATTAGATACCTTCCACTCTATGGAATCATTCCCCTTTTCTAACAATATTAATTTTTATCCACAATTGCTTGATATTTTAGATTATTAATGAAAATAGAGTTATGTTTTTATTATCTAAAAAACTAAACACATCTAATATCAGTTATAAAGAGTTAATCCATCCTTGATGTACCACTGAGTATGAGGTTCCAAAAATGCTACATATTGTTATAATATAAAATTATTCACTTTCGGAATATTACATTGTGGGGAATTTTCTTATTCCATTAAATGGGTTTCATTTATATTTTATATTAATTGATTTATCATACCTGAAAATTTCTCAGCACTAAATCCCACCATTAGAGGTTTATGGTTTGAAAGGATATTATATTATGTCAACCTACCAACTTAATTAACCCCATGTAAATTATGTAAAACCATTCTAAAATAATAATATATTATATTAATAAATATGGAAACCCTTAAAGTCTATTTCATAATAATATAACCATAGATTAAAATCCTTATAACATCTTTCTATTATAGTATTTTAACGTCTAACATTATCTAATTATTTTCTTTCACACAAAAAGTAACACTCAATTTCTGACACATACCTTTGTTAAAATATTTATAAAAATATACTTACATTCATACATTTCTATGATCATTAGGTTTATATTTTCTAATAAATTGGATAACCATTAAATAATGATGTGAAAATTTCCACGAAGTATAAAATTTTTTCCATAAATACCAGTTCTTTTGTTTACACTTGTATTTCATTCATGAAACTTTTTCATATTTATAGACATGTCACCAATTACCTTTTCATAATACATACACATCAATAAGAACATTGATTACCATTTGAAAATATTAGATGAGAAAAAAGATCTGTAAATATATAAAAGAAAATGGTACATGTTAATCCATTTCAAATTCATGATAACTGAAAATATTTTTTTCTATATAATAATTTTGGATATAAAATAATAATTTACTATATCATGAAATAAACTGTAATGAAAAAAGAATTCATACATTTTTTTAATAAATAATAATTGAGAAAATTATAATTCCTTAGGGTTTCATGAAAAGAATGAAAAATATTCTAGGAAAAGAATCCATTAATTTTAAAAAAAGTTTAAACCAACACTGAAATCATCAAATAATTTTCCTAACATTTTAAATCAAAATATTTTCATATATACCCATTTTAAAATATATAATAAACATGTTATAACTTTATGATATTATCTTCAAATCAATCAAAAAATTATAGTGTAACTCTATTTCTCTCTCAATCTATATTTTTGAGAGAAAAAAACACAGTATTTATTCTAATTATTTCATTTAAGTGATTTTTGTTTCTTTTTGTTTCATATGAATTCTTTTGTTTTTTATAATATATGAAGGAATTTAAGGATCCTTTTAAATGAAAATAAAGAGTAATTTGAGATATTGATGAAGTTTTTACAGATATGATGATATCAGGGGATGATGTTATTGAAAAAAAATGAAGACATTATAAGTATATCGGAGGGATAAAGTGGAGATTATAGAGTGTAAGGCTCCATTGGTTAGTAGGTACATTATAGAAAGAAGTAAAAAACTAGAGGAAGTCCACCAACCAGCTGATGTATATCTATCTGCAATCTACTTGTAATCATGGTGCATCAAAAATAATAGAGAATGGCAACTGATTTGCTAGCACTACGCCATGAATATCTAGTGGAATTTAGACACCTAAAATTTAAACGATTATTTAAAAAGTTATCACTTTTAGGGTAAACTGAGAACCCTTAAAAATGATAATATCTCAAAACACAACTACGTAACACACCCAAATCATCACAAAACCCCCATACAACATAACCACAAATTTTCAGGCCCATAAGATATTACAATGAAATTTAAAAATTATTTATGGATATTAAATTAATTATCCCTATATAATTATTAGTGTAAAGTATTTACCTTTCTTATTCAGGTCATACTTGATGATGTTTTTGGAGAAATAATCCATTTTTCTGGACATTTCAATTAACTCATCCAAAATAATTTTTCTTTCATTGATTTATCATTTCAAATATTTTATTGTTTAATGATCAACCTGCAGATCTTTTAATTAGTTTCCTCTATAATTAATCTTTCAAATATAATGTCTACATCCTATTGGGGGAATTAAACTATAGGTCCTCCACCGTTACCTCCCCTGAGTTTTTCATTAGTTTCGATTAATTTCCATTTCTTTCATATTCACCATCCCTTTCATTGAGTTTTATCTTCTTTGATAACCTTGATTCCATTGTTCTGTGTACGTAAGAGTAATCCTTCCTTCCTTTATACTTATTCCCTTTAATAGGAGTAAAAATCCAAAAATCTCATTTTATTTTCATCCCTTTCTTCATTATTGGGTAGTGAATTTATTTATCATGACTTCCCTCTTCACTATCTTATGAGAATTAGTCACCCCTCTCATTATCTACCTCTACCACATAGGATCATATATCCTCATTATAGGACTCCACATGAGATAAAACACTTTTATCTTGTTCCTAGTTTTTAATTTACAAAAATTAGTTTGAGTTACCTAGTATAATATTGTCCATGATCCTTATAGTATTTGAAATTTTCACTAAATGAAATCCACCTTCTAATTTTAGCTTATGAACCTTTCATTGCAATATCATAGTTATTGCTGCTCTTAAGACCCCCATCACATGTCTCCTAGACCATTACCTTATGAGTAGGGTCTAATCATGTCACAAACCCTCTACATATGAGGGATAGTTTAGTTTGATACTGTTGTGGGTCAAAGGAACTCCCCCAAGCACCCGTTCATTCCACCAAAACCTAACAAGGGCCTATGATTTTCAATTTTTATCACCCGAGCCACGCCTCACATGGTCATAGATGGACTCAATATTTATCTCCTAGTTCATTTTTCTTACCTATTTCTATAATACATTATAATTCATCATCTTTGTAGCACCCAAGTATTCCACCTCAAGGTCATATCATTTAACAGACTCCATTAAAATCAAATCCTACAACTACTTGTTCAAATACCTACGATGATAGGATTTAGCCAAATGACCTAGGAAACTGTAGGATGAATAATAGTCTATCTATTATTCAATGACAGCTTATTTCTTTCAAGATAATTATTCTCTAACTATTATCCACACCCACACCATTGTTTTCATTGATACATTAACCTCCTTGAAAATAATAGGACAAATAGGTAGACTAACCAAATCATTTCCAATATCCTAACATAAGAAGCAACCAAATAGATTATAGAGAGAATGAATAATGGAGTGGTTCGAGAAGGGAAGAGGGAGTTCAAGGAAACATCTAAAATATATTTTTTGGGAACGTTGGATTATACTGTAATAAAATCCTCCTTTGACGAAAACATGATCACGATTTGCACTTGTGAGGAAGTCCCACAATAGATCCTTTTGATAAATCCCAAGAAGAAAAGATGAATAGATCAAAGGTATTGAAAAAAGGATGGTGATGTAAAAATTGGTCCACCAGGGTAATGTAAAGAAGATCAGCATCATTTGTGAGCTCTGATAATGAGATTGATAGTGGTGGAAAATCATCAAATTGACCTAGCATGGTTGAGATTACTAATATCTATAGAAAATTTTGAATAAAGTCCATATCTAATAATGGTAGAAAGGGGAGTGTCCTAGTTTGAGATGATTACAGAGGGTTAGCACATCCCCCCTCCAATGGTGTGAGGGGGCATGAATATCCGTCATCAATGACTATGGAATCTATGAGAGTGTGGGAATGAATAGAGAACCTAAAAGAATCTAATCATATTTTTTCATGGAATCTATATTGAAGTAGTGATTTCATTGAAAACCCATTATTCATCTAGTGTATTTTACCATGTACTTGGTCTTCATCATGTAGCAACTCAAAAACCCACTCTATGGTTCATTATATTACCTTTAATTTCCCATTGATTATTCTTAATGATGCCCAAAAACACTATAAAAATACTAGATGAATCATATGATATAAATATAATTCTCTATATCATTGAACACTTATATTTATGTAACAAACCAACACTCATAATGAATCAATGACTCACTAAAAATTTATCACTATATATAAAAATAATTGATCAAAAATGAATTATAATGCTTAGTAATCTAGTATATATTCTATCATTATATCTTAATAACTCCAATAAAATTTACTATCCTTATCTATATATAACTTATTTCTTTTTTAATTAGTTTTTTCTCTGAAAATATTCATTCCCATCACATATTCTACACAAGGTGATCACAATCAAAATGTAATGGATGGACACTATCAATAGGAAAATTAAAGGACATAGTTTCTTACTTCCATTGGGAAAATTAATGAAGAAATTGGTTAGATGGTCACTATTAAAAAAATGATAGATATGCAAAAACCTCTCAACCTAAGAGGAGTAGATATAGGTTCCGACACTAATATTTTTCCAAGTTCGTTTATCAAAACACAAACTTTTCTAATTTTATGTTTAGCATTTCAAATTCATATCAAATGTCATAATAAAATAATTTCAATATTTTTAATCCAATATTATTATCACTCATTTAAATTAAAAATATCATTTATAATTCATATATTAATTATAATGATCAAATAAAATGTAATTTTAAAATTATCACCAGGTATTCTGAATATAACTTTTGTTTTTATTTTATTTTGATATTTCATTTACTCTACATGTTTAATTATAAAAAAAATAAATTGACCCATTTCATGAAATTTTATCCTACACTAAACCACATTTTTAATAAATGGAGATCTTTTTTATTTTATAAAAATACCATATTTTGGAAAATTTGACTTTATTATTAAATATATTAACCAATTTAAATTTTGTATTTTTTAAATTTCATCTTTTTGAAACACCGAAGGGGGTCATAATGGAATATTTATGGGTATTTCACCTTTCTTTTATGATTCTAATTATAAAAATTTGATGTCATGAATGTCAATAGTTTTAATATCTATTGGTTACCCATACGGTATATTCTTATTCATGGTTATATTTATATTATTGAAATAGAAGAAAAATTAAATCTTTATGATATTTCACATTTTAAATTATATGGTAAAGTTATTAATAACTTTTATTATGTGTTAAACCAAAATTTATTTACTCATGAAATATTGAAACCCAAATATGTTTCTATTGAAGAGACAAGTAATGTGAAATATAATAGAATGGATAAATTTAAATTGTATTTTTAATTATTTATTATACATCAAAATAATTATAATAATTACATATTTACATTATTTACTAATAGTTCAAATTGCCAAATTCCTCTTTGTAATAATTTTTCTAATGAATAATTATCGAATAATACCCTTTGGTAATCACCTAGAAATTTTTAAACAAAAGTAAATATAATATACAAAATATATTATGAAGAACATTCAAATAAATGATATTTTCAGTTCTCTAATAACCTATGAATTAACCATAAAGCATCAATCTGATAGAGAAGCTAAAGAAGAAAAGGAAGTAAAATAATAAAAAATAATAATTTATATCAATTTTATTAACAATGAAAAAAAATATTAATTGGTATGAATGAAAAAGTTTCAAATTATATTAGATGGACCCTTTTATATAATGAATATGAAATTTATGTAATAGGGTAAAAAACATATTAAAATTATGACTTTTTGTTCTTGTGATGGCTCATATGACTTCACTCCCTCTTCCACCTCATGTTCTAAATTCCTTATGGCTCATCATAAGGTAAATTATGTGGTTAATTATCCTACTTATTCTATCTATAACTCTCCATCTTATAATTTTGATTCCTATTTATCTTACTAATCTTTCTATCTCATTAATGAAGAACTGAATGATGATAAAAATACTTTATAAATTTTTAGATAATATAATTTCATAATACCATGATTATAATAAAAAATAAAATGATTTTACTATTAAAAAAGATCATCTTTTTAATGAGAAGAATATTATTTCTAAATAAATAATTTTTTGGTTTTGAAATTACAATAAAGAATATATTTTTCAAATTTGAAATCAAAAATACAATATATTAAAAATACACTCAATCAGTTCACTTGTAGTGATTAATATCTAGATTTGATATTAGGTTCTCAATGGCCTATAAAAAATCTATTTGGTTCTAGCATCATGAATAATTGTAGTCCTTATAAGAATAATACATTTGTAAAAAACTATTCTTTGAAGGTATGTTTTGTAATCCTTTGAAAAAACTGGGCAACTAATTTATAAATGCATTTACAGAAAAAATAAATATAGAAGAAATATTTATTTATCTTTCTCCCGATATCGCTTCTCAAAATTTATGTTCAAAAATTGATTGTGTTATAGTATCATTATTTAATAAAGGGTTTGGACCCATTAATTTTTCAGAACTAAAATGTTCATTATCCATCATCATCGAACCTAAGTTCACATGGGTATAAGAAGTAAGATGTATTTGATTTTATATAGCTCAATGCAACCAATCATCATGTAAATATCATATGGTGAATTAAAAATGAAAATGATTTATCTAAATTTGATGTGATGGTCAATCAATAATATGGTATTTTCATTTATATTATATATATCTTCCCTAGATTTTTCGTATAGGGTGAAATCACGAAATGATATTTTAAATCTCTACCTTTAATTAGTTATTATATAATCACCATTTATTTATATTTTCCTTGTAATAAAAAATTTTCAATATTGTAATATCATTTATCTTATCTAATTTTATCCATTACCATTTACTTAAACATCTTACAAAGTGGAATGGTTTAAAATCTTACTTAATGTTTATTTTGAATGATATCATGAGTCCTCTCTTTTAATTCTCTTCTTTATGGGAGTTTACCTTTTCCAAAATTATCATTATTTTTTTATTAAATTGGAATTGTATAAAAATATTTTAGTACCCCACTATAATTTTTTGGACATAAATCCAGTTGAAAATATTTCATTTCATTTTCTTCTCCTTGAAATAAATTATTTTTTGAAATTGGATTTTCATATGTTTTTTTAATCATTATATTAGACATAAATCTTGAAGTTGTTGATATATAATTAAATATTTTCTAAAAAAATAATTAATATCATTATTACTATTTTTCACTTTTATGATGATGTTTTTAATTCCTCATTAATTTGACAAATAGACAGGGTGTCTTATCCGATTTTTTTTGGATGGATATATATTATTTATGGGGGACTTCTTATTCATTATTTAAAATCCACCTATAGGTTGTTTCTAACAACAAACTATATGATTATAAACATAAGTGAAATGTTTTTCGATGTATTTAACATTATTTTTCTTCTAATACATCATTTCTGATTTTTTGATGATTCTATTTTACTTGGTTATTAGATCCTGTGAATTTATTAAAGGGGAAAATGTGTGCTGAAAAGAATATTTTTCTTATTTATTTGTATTTTTCAGTACATTGTTTTTCAAATTTTCTTTTTTATAATCTATTTAATAATAATTTAAACAATTGAGATTCACTATTGAAATTTTTTTGCAGCATTACAGTGATTATAATTATTTAAAATTATGGTTATTTCCTTCCATATTTTTTATAATCCAAAATATAGAGACATTTTTTTGTATATGTTATTTAAATTATAATTTTGTTAAAAGGAATTAAATTTAATTTAATTGCATGTTATTTTATTTTATTCTTAGGAATATTGAATATCATTCTTTTGAATATCAGAACCACTCATTTTGTGAATTTATTTGAATTCTTGATTAACTTTTGATTTATAGTTGGAATTACTTTTAATATTTGGTGTTTATAGTAATTAAAAAATCCGATATTAATTTTCTTATCACAATCTATTATGGTGTTTTAAATATATGGAAAACTCAATTTTTTTATAATCATTCAATTTAAGTGAATTTTAGTGTTTTCATTGAATATCATGTATTATTCTTTGGATGAAATACAATGACATTTTAGGATTCTTCTTACAGAACAATAAAACAATTAATTATATATTTGAAGTGATGATGGATGTTATGAAATCACGGGAATATGATAATTAAAAAAAAACTTTTGAAGAATATTGATGGAAACATTTATGATTGGTGAGTTGAAGGTTTCACCAGGTAACCAATTCCAAATGTATTGAAGGCTAGACAATAAATAAGTACACCACCTAGATTATGGATATGTACTAACCAACCAATGTAACGAAGATAAAAGCACTAGGGCTATAGGAATTCAACTAGGTAGCATGATCTACCCATTAGTCGAATAGTATCATCTGGTTAGAAGTAGTGATCTACAAGAAATACCACTAGCCAGTTGGTGCAGTATTCTGGGTATCAAGTAGGCATCAGACAGTATGTCAATAAATCCCTCTTTATTAGACCCTATAACTATTAATATAATTTTCATGGTTTTTAATAATATATAAAGACTCCAAAACATTCCACAATGAACTAGATGCTAAAGCTAGTATTCCTTAGAGTCCTGAAGACATACAATGATGAAAATAACCACCAATCATGTTGAGTCACTGACTATATAATGACTAATATCTAATGGTAAAAAAAACTCTCAGTAAGAAATCTCAATAATCATTCTTCATGTATATCTTCAAAAATTACATCTCAATGTCTCATCAGAATTTAATATCCTTCTTGATATTTAAGGAGTGTGTTTTTAATGGGTTCTTGCCTATAAAATTTTCCTTCACATCAACTCTTCCTCAGAGGGTTCTCACAAAAAAAGTTATGGATGACTCCTCACAACTAGAAATTTTTGAGAGATTGGTTTCATGTGACCTCTACAAAAAATAAAATGAGTAATTACATACATTACCTCATTTAAATTAAATAATTAAGTAAATAAACCTCTAAACCTATGGGGAGGATTTGAATGGGGTGACACTTAGGTATATCAAAATTCCCTTAACAAATGGATCTCTATCTCCCCCAATATCATTTATGTTATAAATTTCGTTTTCATATCAAATTAAAGAATCAAATAATTCTTATATACTTCATCAGGTACACTTATCTCCTATTTAATTTGAAATTATCATTTATAAATTGTATCAAATTTTATTGATCACTTTTATATTACTCTTTCATTTTCCAAAATGAATTCTTTCATTATATTTTTTATTATTTTTTCTTATAATTGAATTAACTATACATGTTTTCTTTTTAAAATAAAAATCATTATTTCTTTCCATTTCATCATTCTTTGACCTTAAAATCAGTCTTGTTAATGAAGAACCTACTATGTTAATTCTTATTACCTAATAGGATTAACCTAAATTTTTTAACTCCACCCACTTTATAAGAGTATCTTATAAAAACATAATGGCATACACAACACATATTTTACCTATAAACATTTATCTCCATCAACATTATAAGGATAACATATAATATGTAAAATCCATACAAATTACCTAATGTATGAATGTCTTTTATTAGGACTAAAACACACTACCCTCATCATTGGATCGATAAGAGGTGATGTACTACTGGCCTTAGGTGATATCCCTAGGACACTAATTTCAAGAAATAAATACCAAGGGCCTTTTTGGAAAATAGAATATTACTTTTCTTAAAGAACATGCAAATTATAGATTTATAAACAACATCCATGACAGAATAAATGATTCAGGATAATATACCACATAACTCAATATAATACCAATATAGAACAACATCAGAGTACCTAAAAAATGAAATGAAAATCAAATGAGAAGTCTCTATGTATGTTGTCATAAAAAATGAGGTGGAACTATCCCGTGAAAATATGTAAACACTCCCAAGCTCAAACATCACTTATCAAAACATAAATTCAATGAACACTACTAGAGAAGGGTAAAACATGTACTTTTCCTATATAATGGAATAAAACATCTCCAAAAAGACCAAAATACCTAAGAAGAGGGTGATTATAGAACTCAGTTGGATTTCCAGAAATAATTCCCATCACACACCACTATCAGAATAACATGTCATCCCAATTAAAAAAATATTAGAGAAGAAGATAAATATATTATGTCAATTTATAAATATAATTCATGTAATGAAACATCAATATAAGTCAATTTAAATAATTTCTATTCTATTAGAAGAACATTTAAATTTTATTACCACACAGATACAATGCATGCAGAAATATACCTCCTTATACTCATGAATGATGATTCATCATATCACCAAGTTCTCACTTGGTGACGAACATAGAGGTGGTACTTCTTACCATGATCCAACCTAAATTATCAATGTTTAAATGTTATAATTCAAACCATTACACATAAAAATTTATTATTATTTGATTATGGTACTTTTGACCATTAACCATTATATATAAATATTAACACACACCGCACCATTACGAAAACATTTCTACAGAAATGTTTATTTCAAAAAATCCCATCTTCCAAATCCCACCTTTTTGAAACCATCTCAATAGGGTTTCTAAAAAATTCCAAAAATTATTTCCACCTAAACATTAATATGATTTATTACAACCAATATAATAACATCTATATTGTTGTAGTAGTAGAGAAGAATCCTATATAGATATTACTAGAAACAAATATCCATGATGATTCTATGAATGAAACTTCTAACACCATTTAAATTACCTATATCTAAGAAGATCTCATAAAAAACCAGACCCATTGATCTGGGTATAAAAATGCTGATATATGGTTCCAATCAACCTATCCAAATTATATCCAATGTGATATGTAAGAATATAACTCTACCCATCAATCCTACAAAAAACCGATCAATGTTTTGATGTCACCAGTGTTCGAATGTCAAAAATCACTATAAATAACATATGGAAACCCTGGTAGTTGAAAGGGAAAAGAATATGGTCTTTTAGAATAAATCACATGTTGGAAGTATCTAAAAATTGATGGGACCCATATTTAAATGATGTGTAAATCAATTTCACATCATGTATTTATAAGGATACCACTTGTGCAAAAAATTCACATTACCTCAGTTATTTATTTTCATGAAATACTGATTATATGACTTCCATCGATTATATGATGTGAGCATACTACATGATGTGAATTGTTTTCTTGCTATGTAATTTTTTCATTGAATCTATCCCCAATAATTTCACATCATGTAAAAGTTACATGATATGAATATTTAATGTGGGATTTTCAAACATCCAAACATATTCGTTAGTGTTTAGTTAAATTAAACAATGACTCCAATAATAAAAGAAAAAATAAAATAGCGATGGTGTACCTCAAATTCGAGTTGAAATATTACCCCCACCATTGGTCTTTACATCCTCTATATGGTGGAATATATTAGTCCATTTATCCCACATAAACATTCATGTTCTGATTTATCCCTTTGAACATGACAATTCTTCCATAAGACTCACACTAAGGGAAAAGATAACACTTGATGGTTCTTTTCCTTTCTATCAAGAACTTTTACTAGTTCATGGATAAATGTATCTTCTAGATTAAAAATATCCTGAAACTGAATGACCGCATTTTGAGGATTTGTATAATACTTCTTCAATTTAGAAACATGAAAAACAATATGAAAAACACTAAATCTTGATAGCACGACTAACCAGTACACAATAGTGATAGTACATTATTTAACCATGAACGATCCCACATATTTTAGTTCTGAATTTCCTTATTTCGCCAAGCATTTATTTCCATGTCTCAGAGATCATTCATGGTATAATGGTCACTATGATCAGAATACAATGGTAAGTAATGATTATCTATATATAAATTATTTTTATTTTATGTCATTTCCATCCATATATAAATCATCTAGATCTTCTCCATAGTCCCATTCATAAAAATTGGTCCAATAAAATATTTCTCTCTTATTTCCAGCCAAAATTTTGTAAAATGACAAGGATAACCATATAAATCCTCAAATTTTAACATCATAATTTTTTCCTGATAAATATTTTTATACAAGAATTCAACCAAAGGAATATCATCCTCCAATGAACACCCAAATTAAATTATATATTCTCTAAGAATATCTTCCAATGTCTGAAAAGTTCATTTTCACTATCCATCCATCTATAAATGATATGTAGTTCTCAATGTTAATTAACTTCTATATTTCTATTTAAGAAATTTCAAAAACTGATAAGTGATGTAGGTATATCTTCCTTGTACAATAAAATATTTAAATATTTATAATCAGAATACTTCTTGGATATAGTCCTCTTCCATGTTGGATTCTATAAGAGTATATTGTGTGATAACATAGTAATTTGATCCACTACTACCCATATTACATAATTTTTGGGTAACATTATCTCTGAGATTGTGATAAAATCCATTAAAATATAATCCAACATCCATACAAGTATAGGAATAGGCTAAAGAATACCATTTGGACCATGAAACCATACATTTAGATGTTGTAATGCTAATAATTTCATCATATACATTGTGATCCCACATTTCATTCATGCCCACCAGAAATGAACATTCATTTATATGTACATTTTTTGAAAACCTAGTTGAATATTCCATTTGGAATGGTGATATACTAGATATAATTGTTTATTTAATGACTGAGGAAATAAGATCAGTTTCAAAAAAATGTAACAGGTGGTTCTCATCAATTTTACATTTATCCAGAGTCTCCTATGCATATAGGTTTGACAAACTTCTAATGCAGTTTAAAATTTATGTTTTAGCTTCATTTACTAAATTTACCAATCCATGAATAAGTATTACTAGAATAAATAATTCATATTCACCCCATGCAGCACAATCTAAACTCATATCACTAATCATGCAAAGAAACTTCCATTAGTCCAAAGAACGTTAGAACACTTCTCCATATAATTATCACCTCAAATCAACTTCCATAAAAGTACTGTTGTGTGTATATATCATGTTGAAAACATACATCATAAATTACTCCACCACTCTTCAATACCTTAACATCATGAATCTCTGAGAAAATATGAATTCCAAACTCTTATGTTGAGTGAAATATATGAAATTTTCAGCTAATAGGTAATGCCTCAACAGTTGTAAAGAATTGACAATGATAGATAATTCTATGTCATACATAGGAAAATGCTTCTCATTCTCTCACAATTTCCTCAAACCCTGGGTCATAACATCATCTCTTTACATGAGAATACATCCAAATCCAGATCCAGACACATCATAATACACCACATAGATATTACCTGGATTTGGATGATTATGATACATACTAAGGTGAGATGAGTCTTAAGTTCCAAAAAATATTTCTATCATTTATCATTCTATATGAATGAAACACCATTTCTTTTCTAAAGCGTCATGGGAGGAACAACCTTATAAAACTTATATATAAATTTTAGATAGTAAACTAATTGTCCTTTGAAAATAAATACATCAAAAAAATTATTTGGTGACTCTTGCTTCTAGCTATCTAGTTTCAACATATATTAACGTTTTCGAAATGACTTTGATCAGGAAAAAAACTTCTCGTATCCAGAACTCAAACATTTTAATCATAGAATTAAAATTATGTTCTCATATGGTACTTAGTACAATTTCCAACTACTCTTCATGGTCATTTATGATTCTATAATATAGTATAATATCATCAACAAACACCACAACAAATTATTCGCTATACCAATTGAAGATATAGTTCATTATAGTCATTAAAAATATATGTTACTTTATAGGGCCAAAAGTTACGACGATATATTCATAATGGCCATATCAACTCCAAAATGTTGTTTTTGAAATATCGTCTCTTCTGACTCTATATTGATGATGTCTTGAGCGTAGATAAATTTTGGAGAAACATTTCGATCCCTTCAAATGGTCAAACACGTCATAATGTCATGGAAGAGGATACTAATATTTATATTTTTTAAATTAATTTCTTAAAATCATCACATGAGTATAGAGTACTATAATATATATTTATAAAAAAAACCTATGTTGCCCAAGGTGATGTACTATGTCTGATAATGCTTTTATTTTATAACCCTTTGAGATGAGACTTTATGTCTCATACCTTTTCCAGATCCACTCTCTAATATGGAAATTAAAAATAGATTGTTCCTAGAAGTAATTTGATAATAAATATGATTTCATACTGAGGTGGTAACCCAAATAAACTATTCATAAAAATATTCAGGTATCAATCAACTATAACTAGAAGATTCTCATTCTCTATTTCATCAGTAGCTACTATGGTCATTTCCACTGACTACCCTAAGATTTCTATTTCTACTATCACTATAGGTCATGTAATTTCTGAATTTATCTTTTAAAATCCTTTGAATATATGAAAAGATCCATAAAAGAGAGTAAATTTCATATACCATGCATATGAGTCTATTTAGAATTTAAAATAAACCTACCAGTCCATACAAAAGATGTAATGAAAAACATCAATCTCTTAGATCATAAAAATCAATGGAAACTACACTATTTTAATGGAAATGAAATTTTAGGGGATATTAAAACCTCTCTAGTCATGCTGTCTAAGTCGATTTATAATATTCATGACATGAGGAATCATTTTCATATAAAATACCAATTTGTAGACCAAATAAGAATAAATGAAATAATGTGTTACACTAGTCTTTAAAATATATGCATAATAGTGGAGTTTAGAAGAATTTTTCCTTATTGTATAGATGAAATTAGTTTCTTTCTTATAGGGGACTGATCTACCCTATAAATGTATTGCTCAGATTTTATGGGGTAACTATTACTTCCATGCTGAGATATTAATATAACAAGAAAAGTGTTCCTAGAAACATCCTTAATTATTTGTCTCTTGGTACATAAAGTATCCTGATGGGACTGTTTTGTATGATTATATGAAGGATGAGGGTATGTTGGTCATATTCCACCCACTGATCTCATATATTCTTTACAATACATATTGATATAGTATCTATTTCCATAGTTGTTTAAATTACAGAGTGGTTTATTACATTATTTCCTATTATGAATTGAAGACCCAAAATAAATATATCTTGGTTTTATATCATATCATGGATGAAAAATAACTGATTTTTTGTCAGAGTCTGGGTTTCAGTACCACCATGAGAATAAGCATCCACTCTTCTGTTATTTCCAGTACTATAGTTAAAACTTGTCCCCATGGGAATAAACAAACGACCTCCCATATAATTCCCAAAAAATAATATTTCAGACACTCTTAAGCTTTAAACAGTATTTTTATAATTTGAAATATAGATAATGGATATCATGGGTCGAATATCTATATGTAATCCTAAATAAAAAATGTAAATCTTCAGGAACCTAGCTATAGCTACCTTGAGGAAAAATTTATCAATTTAATGTTTTTCTCATATTTTATCATAGATGGGTTTTATTTCATTAAGGGGATGAAATTTATGTTTCTTTATATTATTATTTGTATGGGGATAAAAAAATTTGCTGAAAAATTCCTCAAAATAATCTAACATAATTCCCTGGACAGGATTATCATGGGAATCTAAATCCAACCTATCGAGCTCAAAATCTTCCACCATATATTTTTCCATCTTAATCATGAAATTTCATGGTGTACCAATAAAATAAAAAACTCTACAAATTTTGTTTTTCCAGACATATGTGTTTTTAGGTTCAAAATCCCTTAAAGAATTGTTGATTTATCATATGAAAATATACCAAATTTTATGCTTAATATAATTAATAATTTAGATTTCTTCTATCATTATCTTGAAACACTTTCACAATACACTTATTAGGATGCTGGTTCAGGTGTGGTTCTACAGAAACCACATTTTAGTTTCTTTTTTCTATCAGTTTCTATGGTGTCTTCATAATGTAATTTATTATAAGTAAAATAGGATACTATTAACTAAATTTATATGTAGGAACTAATGATATGAATAAAATCCAAAACATCGTAAATTTTTTACACTATTATAATAAATAACTTGTGAATCAATAATTTCAAAGATAAACCAATGTTTCATTTTTTTTCCAAAAATCATTTGAAATGAATATAAACAATGTGGTCTTGTTGTTAATTATTATTCTAATTCATGGAATGAAATAAAAATCACATAAACCCACAATGATGAGATTTAAAGACCACTAGAAGCGTGTTATAATGCTTCTTTTACACAGACCACACTGGTATCATAATGTTCTGTATAAGAAGGTTATCTAATTTTTGTTATACTATAAATTTCATGTTCAAATAATCTTATATCATTTCTACCAACATAAATCAAACACTAGAAAAATGTAATACCAAATGTAACCAAAGGACTTGAAAATATAATACCATTTGTAACACTTTACCTTCCTTATTATATTGGGAATAGGTGAAGTGCTACTGGACTTATGTGGCATCCCAAGGAAAACATGGGTTGTAAATAAATCCCAAGGGAGTTATATTAAATTGGGTGACGATTTATCGAGAATAATACAAAACCATTCAAGATAAAAAAATCAGAAATATACTAAATGATGCATGAGAATAAACCACATAACTTAATAAAATACAATCACATAACAACATTATAGTGCAATAGGAATAAAATTATTTTTTAAATATGAATCTATGTAAAAATATATTGGAAAAAAATATTAACCATTCTATATAAATGTTTTGACACTCTAAAGCTTAAATTTAATTAACAAAACCATTAAATATAGGACTACCACCTGAATATTGTGAAACATAACCCTTCTGTATATCTTAATAGAAAACATCTTCACTGTAATATATGTTCCCAAGAAGGGGGTGAGTATAGGACTCTTTAGATTTCCCCAAATACTTCACTTAACATTCCACTAGGATAAGAATAATCTTGTACATTTAATAAAATAAAAGTGTAGGAGAAAAGAAAATAATCTCAAGCTATAAATAGAATTAATGTTACAAAACATCAACAAAACTAACTTTAAACTATTTCTTTTCCTTTACATAAACATTACATTTCACACCCACAAACACACATAATACATGGAATCATGTATATCCATTTACTCATGAGTGATGATTTCTCCTATCAAAATTCCATCACTTGATGACCAACTTGATGGTGGTACTTATAACCTTGATCCATCCAAAATTATCATTATTTTATAGTGGCACATATAACCATTACCCATATCAAATTATTATTATTTAACTATGGTACTTAATACCATTACTTATCCCACATATATAAGAACACACTCCACACCTTCACTACAAAAGTAAAATGAAAACATTTATTTTAGAAAATACCATCCATCAAAACCCACCCTTTCTAAAACAAATCAAAAATGGTGTTCCAATAAATTCATCAAAAAAATTTCAACACAACATTAACTAGATTTAAAATAATCAAACCAAAATGTTTTATAATGGTAGAGTTGGCTAGAAGCTACCAAACCAGATATGATTAGTGCAAAGGATCCACGATGATTACATGGATTAAAACATTTCCACCATTACATTACCAAAATATAATAAGATCCAATAAAAAAATGAAAACCCATAGTTCTGGGTAAGAAAAAATGATCTACGGTCTCAATAAAATAATCCTCATGAGATCCAACATCATAAAGAAGAATGTAACATTTTTTTGATTACCTATACAACCTCCCAATGATTTGATCTTACCAGTTTTTAGATGTGAAAAATAACTAGAAATCACCTAAGTAAGCCTTATGAGTTAGGAGGGATAAGGTTAAGGATTCAAGAATTAATTATCAATGTATTTTTCTATATTTTCATGGACCTATATTTAGACAACATGTAATTCACAATAATTTCATTTATTTATCCTGAAACCACTTAGAGGATTATGCACACTGGAGTAGCCATGTGATCAATAATGATAAGATAGCTATTTATATATCTATTAACTCCACTACAAGAAGGATTTTAGCAGTTTATCAGTTCCTTGACATGAGAAAAATATATTTTTCTATGAAATATCTTAGAGCCTTGGTTTCTCTAGGTAGACTCCACATCAGATATTTTGACTTTCTTTTCTATAAGATCTCAGATCATATTCTTAAATGTGAGAACAAAAACCTTTTGTTTAGAGGTCTCATCACACTTATTAAAATTGTTCTTCTTCCAACCCCTGTTCATGTTCTCTCATCTATCAATGTACAGAAGGGTTCATCCGTAATCTTGATAGGATCATGAAAAGTTTCATCTGGGATCCTAGAACAGATGGAAAAAATCATTGGGCCTCCTGGAAGAAGGTTTACCTTCTAATTAGATAAGGATGCATCAATGTTCACTCCATCAAAGAAACCATACACTGCATGCATGTGAAACTCAGGTGGGAAATTCTGGAACAACGCACGCTGTGAGGTAAAACCATTTACTCATACAACTTCTGCAAGACCCTAAGGGAGGTCCTTCAAGGATCTCTACGTTGGAATGACATCAACCCCCTTCTTTATATCCTCCAAATGCTCAACCAATGGGTTATTGGGTCAGGTGATCTCTCTTTCTAGCAAACAAACTGGGCTAGGGAGGTCATTGGTTTTATGGGATTCCCTATGACCAATATTTTATTCAGAGAAGCCATGTGTTACCCTACTTTCACTAATATGGTTTTGGAAGATAATCAACATTAAAACTTCAAGATCGTTGACCTCTCACTGGAATCAGACCGATGTCTCGTCACTCCATCATTCTTGGGGACATTTTCCTCTAAGGATTTCCAAAGCTCCCTGACTTCATAGTAAATCCAGATCTCCGGGAATGAAAACCTATGGCCCAAATCTCTACCCTCAATATTCAACTTCCTTTCATAGAGAATTCGAAAAAGATTAATTACCCTGGATGATAACATAAAAATCTACAGTATTCCTCCGGTCTCTCTTTTCACTTATTGCAGAAGATTAATGTGTAATAGATAGAGCAAATTTTCTTTTGGGGTGACTGGGTGTCTGCTGTATGGAGAGACTTCAGTGATTTCACGGTCCCTTTGGATTCCAGCAGGACTGAGGCTTCGTTCCTGGAAAGATGGTTTCATGGCTCAGGAGACCACGATCCAGAGAGGGAGGCCTGAACAATTATTTTACATGTAGTATTCTAGGGCATCATTGAAGCAAGAAAAATGTGAGGCATGATGGGGTTTCCTCCTCAGGTGGCACCATCATCATCAGAACCAAAAACATTCTTCTGGGGATATCCCATCTCCTCAACCACTATTGGGATTCTCCTTCTGTAGTGACTCGGGTTTTTGGCCCTGTCAGAATTTGGAATATTTCTACGAATAATTCCAGAGCTAGGCGCGAAGACGGCGTGCGATTCCGAGGCCCGGTGTGCCCGAAATTAATTTTATAAAAATATTATGTATTTGTATACTATGCAGGTGGTGGGGGTGTGATATCTCCTAAACGGTAGCCCAGAACAGGAATATGAGGGCACGGTTGCATCCGGAACGTGCCGTTTACCCTAGGCGGGGTGTAATCTTTGCGGGCGCGGGCCTGCGGTGAGAAACGCCACCAGGGGCGTTTCCGTAAATAAGCTTCAAGTTAGTGTGTGAGCGTCGGCTCAAATAACATCTGAACGGAGTCTCGGATGGAAAATATGAGACCGTCGTTGCGTTCAGAACGGCGCGTTTACCCTAGGGGTGACCTTACTTTTGTTCGCATCGGGCGTCGGGTCTGAGGCTGGTTTGGCGCCGGCGGGCGACTGCTATAAATATCAGCCCCCCCCCCCCTTTTATCGTTCTTCGTCGTTCTTCGTCGTTCTTCGCAGCCACTCCGCCGAATCGAGCAAACAGAGCGCCCACGAGCTTAGAATTTGACGGCGGACGTTCCAGGAGCGCGCAACGGAAGCTCGGGAGCACGGATCTCAGGCAGAACGTCGGCGTTTTGCCCGCGAGGTAGGTGGATTTGAGTTTTAACCCCTGATCCCGTTTTTACTCCATTTTTCTGTAAATTGAAGCCGTTGCAGTATAGATCGGGTCCCGAGGGTCGTGTAGACGCCTCCGGATCGCAAAACGGACCACCGGGGTGCCCCCGGCGGTCCGCGGAAGTTCCGCCGGCGCGGCAGGACCGGCCGGTCGGGGCCGGTCCGGCCACTCTTCGCATACGGGGGTCTTTAAACCCCCGTATCTTGCACTCTGGGAGTCGGATTCGCGCGCCGTTTGCAGTGACGTTACCCTGACGACGAGGCGAACCCTTTGGTAAGGGTTCAAGGGTTTAAAGGTTCGAGATCGTGGCCCGGGAGCTAGAAACGTCGTATAAAATAATATTATTTTATTATTTTACGACTTCGGGCCGTTGTAACTTCTTCCCGGAGCATCTGATTGATGTGCCGTCAGTGGCGTTGAGACCCTGATGGTACGACGGACTTTTTGAGATGGTTTCCGGGTGTTGGGTCTGCGAATGGGGTGCGGGCCCCACGAGGCCGGGTTTTGGCGTTTGCGGGGAAACACATCTTTTGCACCAGGAGTCCGATTTTGGCGGATGAATAGTCGATCCTGCGTGTTTTTCCGAGAGGAACGCAATGGTGCATTCTGTTCGATGAGTTTCGGAATCCAGGCGTGGGACCCACCCGAGCTGGCCTTTGGTGAATCGTACCTTTTTCACCGGGTGTCCGTTTTCTACAAGCGAGTAGTCGATTCCGCTTCTTTTTCTGAGGGGATCGTCGTGGTGTGATCCGCTCGATGGGTTTCAGGATCGTTGTGTGGGCCCCGCACGAGCTAGCTACGGTGAATAGTGCCTTTTTCACCGGTGCTCCGTTTCGGGCGAGTAAACAGCCTATCCTGCGTGTTTTTCCCCGTGGAACACGATGGTGGCCTCGGTTTTGGCCTAGAAGGTGCGCAGTGTGGCATTGTGGCAGGTCGCTCGGGTTAGCGACGTTTGGACCAGCAGTGGTTGAGGGTTCTCCCTGGGTTCGTTCCCACGAGGGTTCGTGTGGCATCACAACCTTCGTATGGGTTTGTGATCCTCTCGATGGGATGTTTAAACTGTTAGAGTTGTGGTATCCCTCCGGTGGGCCCGGAGTGGATCCTCTAGCATCTTTACCTAGATCGGGTTCTTGGTATCGCTGTGACCACTTATTTACGGGCGGCGATACCCTATCTAGCAGGTTAACCCCGTAGGGTTTGTGGCATCATCGGACATATGATCCCCTACGCGGTGGTTCGTGCACAGTAGTGTTGTGGCATCGTCGGGCTTACGATCCCCTACACAACATGATGTTTATGGTAGGGTTACGGTATCGTTGGTTATACGATCCACTACTCAGCGCGTGGTTTCGGTAGGGTTACGACATCATCGGTTTGATCCCCTACATCGCGGGTTATACCAGATAGGGTTCTGGTATCGTCGTGACCATCTTCACATGGACGATGATCCTCTATCTAAGTGTGGAGCTTCTGTCGAGCGCCAGATCGGGTTGTGGCATCCCCAAGCGGATCCTGGGTGTGATCCCCTATCTGTGAAAACTACGCATGCCAGATCGGGACGTGGTATCCCCCAGCGGACCCTGGGAGTGATCCCCTATCTGTGAGCTATGTATACCAGAGTGGGTCTTGGTATCCCCTAGCGGACCCTAGTGGCGATTCCCTATCCGAGGAGTTTGGTGGTTATGGTGTTTCAGCACTGTTTCCTCAGTGATGCTATCCGACGAGCGTGGTCTCACGGGTGAGCGTCTGAGATGTTTGCGAGTATCCCGATGGAGTGTATCTCTCGGATGAGTGTCATCTGGTATGACAGTGTTCGTGGTGTACTCTCCTGGTTGTGGACAATTGCTGGTGATGAGGTCGGTACCTCTTGTGGCTTTGTGGCGTGAGCTGTGTATATCTGGATTGTTCAAGGTGTGTGTATGGGCATACACCTGAGCTGAGCTGAGATGAATTTTTGTGTTTAGCTGAGGATGGTCACGAGATGGAGTTTCTCTCTCGTCTGGGTTCCCTCTGGCTGGGTTGAGCGGACTGTTTCCTTTCAGTTTCTCCCTTGGGTTTTGGGTTTTTGGGGTACCTACTGAGTATGTTTATACTCACCCCTGCACGGGCTTTCCCCGCACATGTTTATGTCTTCTGCAGACCACATGCCTTTTGACGGAGTCCCAGGAGGACCCGGAGCAGGCAGAGCTTGGTGAGTGAGTTGACCGGGGTGTTTACCGGAGCTGTGCCGAGAGAGTTTTTCGGCGGGTGTTTGTGGAAGCGTTCCCCTTCTTCAGAACAGGTTGGACGCGCTTTGTATTTTTCTTTTGGTGGGCCCTGTTTTTCCCTTGTACTTTTGCTGTTCCTCTCTGGTTGTGGGATAGATTGTATGCATGCATATACTTTTCAGTTTCTATATCTCTGCATTGTTTCATGGAGGTGTTTGTGGGGGTGTGTGTACAGGTACCATAGGCTAATGCCTCCCATGTGTGTGATAGCCTACTTGGTGCTAGTCGCCAGCCCCTGGCCTATTGGAGGCGGGTTTGGGGAGTCGTGGATCGAGCCCCGTTGGGTCGGGTCGTGACAGAGTGGTATCAGAGGAGGTTCCACCTTTGGGATCTCAGAGCGTAGCTGGTCTAGATGTGAGTTTGGTTTGGGTTGCATAGAGACAGTGTTAGGGTGTTTCGAGTTCGGATTTCAGGCCAGGGACTCCAGTGTTGGTGCGGCGGCCAACGTATCCATTCACCAGGACTCTGATAACCTGCCTTTCGACTCGGGACATTCGTACACTGGTCGCGGGGACATCATGGTACATGCATCATATAGGACTAGGTTTTTGGTTTTTTCCTTGTCCTTCTTGATTCAGCTTTCCAGATATACTCTTTGACTATGGTGCGTCTTGAATGTATTTCAGGATGCCGCCACGACGACAGCCAGTGAGGGTTCCGCAGCAGGATTGTGCTAATGATCCGCCCCGTGTAGTGGCTGTGGAGCAGGGCGCAGGTTCGAGGTTGCACCTCCTGGTGTTCTGCCAGTAGAGCCACCACCTTTCGAGCAGCTGGTTGTGCCGGTGGTGCAGGACGAGGTTGCACGCAGGCTGAGTGCATTGCATGAGTTCCATAGGCAGCGACCTCTGAGGTTTCGGGGTGATCCAGACCCCGAGGCAGCTGATGACTGGCTCGAGGCAGTTACACGAGTTTTCCGCATAGTGAGGACACCTCCTGATCAGATGGTGGTCCTAGCGGCGAGCCTTCTGCATGGTTCGGCCGAGCGATGGTGGAGTTTGGTGATGAAATCCCATGACGAGGAGACGCTCACGTGGGCAGAGTTTGAGCGGATCTTCAGGGAGGAGTTCTATTAGGTGACGCTGAGGTCAGTGCGGATCCAGGAGCTTCTGCAGCTTCGTCAGGAGAGCATGACTGTGTCGGAGTACTCAACGAGGTTTACAGACCTGTCACGCTACTCCCTGGATATGGTTCGAGACCCGTTCTTTAGGGCTCGGACCTTCGAGCAGGGCTTACGCAGGGACATCCGAGCAGGTGTGGTTTCCTTGTGCCTACCCACCTATGCTGGAGTGCTGAAGCGAGCATTGGTGGTGGAGAGTTTTCTGGCTGAGCAGTTTACCCCTGTTAGTGTTGGGAACTCGAGAGATGAGACATCGTCGGTCGGATCGACATCTGGTAGCCGACGTCAGACTCAGGGATCTGGACGTGGCCGACGTTTCAGGAGGCGACCCCAGGATGGGGGATCTGAGCCTCGGAACTCACAGGGCTCGCAGGCCTGTTTTGGTCAGCCACAGGAGAGGCGGTGTAATGCTTGCGATGGTCGGGGACATCTTGCTAGAGATTGTCCGACCCGATGTGCTGCTAAGAGGGAGCCGGTCGATGGACCGCCTTGGCAGAGGCAGCATCTCGAGCAAGGAGGTCCGCAGGGCGTCAGACGTGGCGTCAGAGCTGGTGCAGCGGGAGGTGGTGGTAGACAGTACCAGTTGACACCACCCCCACCCCCGGGTGGTCCACTCCAAGCTCAGGGAGCTGGTGGTCGAGGGCGAGGACAGCTGCATGCCCTAGAGGCAGTCGACCCAGAGGCACCACAGATGGATAGAGGTATGCCTTGTGTCTTTTCTACATACTGCAGTAGTTTGTCAGACACTGTTTAGCGGTACTCTTTCCTTTTGTTGCTTGCTCGAGTTTTGTTCAGGGCGTTGGTATGACCCTGAGTAGTTGTTGTTGGTGAGCTCGCTGGTGTGTGAGACCCAGTTGAGAGTCCAGTCGCTTTCCTTGTGCTTAGGGATTTTCAGGAACGAAAAGTTCTATGGGGGGGAGGATGTAGAGACTCGGGGTTTTGGCCCTGTCAGACTTTGTAATATTTCTACGAATAAATCCAGAGCTAGGCGCGAAGACGGCGTGCGATTCCGAGGCCCGGTGTGCCCAGAATTAATTTTATAAAAATATTAAGTATTTTTATACTATGCACGTGGCGGGGGTGTGATATCTCCTAAACGGTAGTTCAGAACAGGAATCTGAGGGCACGGTTGCGTCCGGAACGTGCCATTTACCCTAGGCGGGGTGTAATCTTTGCGGGCGCGGGCCTGCGGTGAGAAACGCCACCAGGGGCGTTTCCGTAAATAAGTGGCAAGTTAGTGTGCGAGCGTCGGCTCAAATAACTTCTGAACGGAGTCTCGGATGGAAAATCTGATACCCCCGTTGCGTTCAGAACGGCGCGTTTACCCTATGGGTGACCTTACTTTTGTTCGCATCGGGCGTTGGGTCCGAGGCTGGTTTGGCGCCGGCGGGAGGCTGCTATAAATATCAGCGCCCCCCCCCCCCCCTTTATCGTTCTTCGCAGTTCTTCACCGTTCTTCGCCGCCACTCCGCCGAATTGAGCAAACAGAGCGCCCACGAGCTCAGAATTCGACGGCGGACATTCCAGGAGCGCGCATCGGAAGCTCGGGAGCACGGATCTGAGGCAGAACGTCGGCGTTTCGCCCGCGAGGTAGGTGGATTTGAGTTTTAAGCCCTGATCCCATTTTTACTGCATTTTTCTGTAAATTGAAGCCGTTGCAATGTAGATCGGGTCCCGAGGGTCGTGTAGACGCCTCCGGATCGCAAAACGGACCACCGGGGTGCCCCCGGCATTCCGCGGAAGTTCCGCCGGCGCCGGCGGATTCCGGCGGCCCGAGGCGGAGCCGCGGTGGAGCGCCGCCGGCCGGGGCGGGCCGGTCCGGCCACTCTTCGCATACGAAGGTCTTTAAACCCCCATATCATGCACTCCAGAAGTCAGATTCGCGCGCCGTTTGCGGCGACGTGACCCTGACGACGAGGCGAACCCTCTGGTATGGTTTCGTGGGTTTAAAGGTTCGGGATCGTGGCCCGGGAGCTAGAAACGTCGTATACAATAATATTATTTTATTATTTTACGACTTCGGGCCGTTGTAACTTCTACCCGGAGCGTCCGATTGATGTGCCGTCAGTGGCGTTGAGACCCTGATGGTACGACGGACTTTTTGAGATGGTTTCCGGGTGTTGGGTCTGCGAATGGGGTGCGGGCCCCACGAGGCCGGGTTTTGGTGTTTGCGGGGAAACGCAGCTTTTGCACCAGGAGTCCGATTTTGGCGGATGAATAGTCGATCCTGTGTGTTTTTCCGAGAGGAACACAATGGTGCGTTCCGTTCGATGAGTTTTGGAATCCAGGCGTGGGCCCCACCCGAGCTGGCCTTCGGTGAATCATACCTTTTTCACCGGGTGTCTGTTTTGGACGAGCGAGTAGTCGATTCCGCTTGTTTTTCCGAGGGGATCGTCATGGTGTGATCTGCTCGATGGGTTTCGGGATCATTGTGTGGGCCCTGCACAGGCTAGCTACGTTGAATAGTTCTTTTTTCACTGGTGCTCCGTTTCGGGCGAGTAAACAGCCTATCCTGCGTGTTTTTCCGCGTGGAACGCGATGGTGGCCTCGGTTTGGGCCTAGGAGGTGTGCAGTGTGGCGTTGTGGCGGGTCGCTCGGGTTAGCGACGGTTGGACCAGCAGTGGTTGAGGGTTCTCCCTTGGTTCGTTCCCACGAGGGTTCGTGTGGCATCACAACCTTCGTATGGGTTTGTGATCCTCTCGATGGGATGTTTAAACTGTTAGAGTTGTGGTATCCCTCCGGTGGGCCCGGAGTGGATCCTCTAGAATCTTTACCTAGATCAGGTTCTTGGTATCGCTGTGACCGCTTATTTACGGGCGGCGATCCCTTATCTAGTAGGTTAACCCCGTAGGGTTTGTGGCATCATCGGACATATGATCCCCTACGCGGTGGGTCGTGCACAGTAGGGTTGTGGCATCGTTGGTCTTACGATCCCCTACACAGCATGATGTTTATGGTAGGGTTGCAGTATCGTTGGTTATACGATCCCCTACTCAGCGTGTTGTTTCGGTAGGGTTGCGGCATTGTCGGTTCGATCCCCTACATCACGGGTTATACCAGATAGGGTTCTGGTATCGTCGTGACCGTATTTATATGGACGATGATCCTCTATCTAAGTGTGGAGCTTCTGTCGAGCGCCAGATCGGGTTGTGACATCCCCCAGCGGATCCTGGGTGTGATCCCCTATCTGTGAAAACTACGCATGCCAGATCGGGTCGTGGTACCCCACAGCGGACCCTGGGAGTGATCCCCTATCTGTCAGCTAGGTATACCGGAGTGGGTCTTGGTATCCCCTAGCGGACCCTAGAGGCGATTCCCTATCCGAGGAGTTTGGTGGTTATGGTGTTTCAACACTGTTTCCTCAGTGATGCTATCCGACGAGCGTGGTCTCACGGGTGAGCGTCTGAGATGTTTGCGAGTAACCCGACAGAGTGTATCTCTCGGATGAGTGTCATCTGGTATGACAGTGTTCGTGGTGTACTCTCCTGGTTGTGGACAGTTGCTGGTGATGAGGTCGGTACCTCTTGTGGCTTTGTGGCGTGAGCTGTGTATATCTGGATTGTTCAAGGTGTATGTATGGGCATACACCTGAGCTGAGCTGAGCTGACTTGTTGTGTTTAGCCAAGGATGGTCACGAGATGGAGTTTCTCTCTCTTCTGGGTTCCCTCTGGCTGGGTTGAGCGGACTTTTTCCTTTCAGTTTCTCCCTTGGGTTTTGGGTTTTTGGGGTGCCTACTGAGTATGTTTATACTCACCCCTGCACGGGCTTTGCCCGCACATGTTTATGTCTTGTGCAGACCACATGCCTTTTGACGGAGTCCCAGGAGGACCCGGAGCAGGCGGAGCTTGGTGATCGAGTTGACCAGGGTGTTTACTGGAGCTGTGCCGAGGGAGTTTTCCGGCGGGTGTTTGTGGCATCGTTCCCCTTCTTCAGAGCAGGTTGGACACGCTTTGTAGTTTTTCTTTTGGTGGGCCCTGTTTTGCCATTGTACTTTTGCTGTTCCTCTCTGGTTGTGGGATAGATTGTATGCATGCATATACTTTTCAGTTTCTATATCTCTACACTGTTGCATGGAGGTGTTTGTGGGTGCGTGTGTACAGGTACCATAGGCTAATGCCTCCCATGTGTGTGATAGCCTACTCGGCGCTAGTCGCCAGCCCCTGGCCTATTGGAGGCGGGCTTGGGGAGTCACGGCTCAAGCCCCGTTGGGTCGGGTCGTGACACCTTCCTTCAATTCTCTTCATAGGTATTTTCTTGACCCTCAGTAACTTCCAAGAATAGCCAGAGGTCACTAGGTTTGATGGAAACCCCCCTCCAAGGGATTTAAACATAATTTGGATGGCTCCTGCTGCATAAGGGTCCTTCACAGTAGAGGCATGTTTTTCAATAATAAGGGGTCATTGATCTTGGCTTTCTCCTCCATTCATGGATACGGTTCCTCCATACAGGCAGAGGACAAATCTTTGCTCAATGGTATTATCCATTTCCACTAGAAGTGAATTGATCACTCGTAGGTTAAAAATGACTCCAAGATACTGCATAATTCCTTAATCAGCCTTTTCCCTTCCCCTGGTCTATTACATACATCATCTTAAGGTGGATATTCATGCTCAATAGAAATACCAAAGTGCTTCACTCCCGACATGAGGTAAATCTAGTTTCAGACCACCATGCATCCCTTAATGTCACGTGCTCTAATACCCTTGTCCTCCACAATTTGCGATCCATGAAACCAGAAGGGTTGAACTGGATTCGAGGGGATTCCCTCATTCTGTACTACTTCTATCCCCTGTGATCCTCAACATCTTGTATCCCTCAACACTATTCTTCTAATAATAAATTAATCAATGAGAATATATTCATGTCACCTAAATTTTAATTTTCTAGAAATATGTATTACATTACTTCAATCAATTACACAACAAAGAAATACTACACATTGTTTATTGTTTTCACACTATGGTATTTACTCACAAAATCGATCCCCATAATCTTTACATAGTGTAAAATTTACAAAACATGAATTTGGAATGCGATATTTTCTAGTTGTCGAACCCATTAATTAAACATCCAGTCATATTAATCTTGGAGTTTATAAATAGAAGAAAAATGCATCCAATGATGGAATAACTCAAACTAGAGGCCATACAAAACTCACCTATCATCATGAACAGTTTTAGTGGTTCATAAAACAAAAATAATATTTCATTTTTATCCTAAAATATAATAAAATACACTATTTATCATAAATGAAGAAGTTATTTTGGTTTTGTATAAAAATAATGAAAAATTATTTTTCCTTATGACAAAAATTAAAATAAAAATTCACATAGGAATGATAAATATGATATTTTTTATAAAACTATGAATTATTTTTTATAAGTACTTTTAAATTACAATTATCATGAAGGAAAAATCATATTCATGACTTATATATCGAAAAATAGTCTTTTAAAAAAACTAGTGAAATTTAAAAAAAGGTCCTTTAGGGAAGAAACTGAATATATTCCCTATAAAAAATATCAATTAAAGTTAATATTTTTAAAAAATGAACCCTAAAAAATAATTTATATATAAATTAGAACATTCCATAACCATTTAAATTAAATTTTTACTGTTGTGAAAATCCATTAAAACATTGAAAATAATGTTTTAATGCAAAATCTATTTCCAAATTGGAAACCTTTGAATCATGGGGACATTGAAGATGAGTACATAGAAAGGATTCCTAAACAACATTTATTTTATGAATTTTGATAAAATAAATCAATATTAATGTTTATAAACCATAGAAAATATGACATCAGGTGAGAATAACATTAGTATCAAAAAAGTGAATTGAGATAATAAACCCCTACCTCATCTCCTAACTCTCCACATATGTATTTTACATTATGGAATAATAAAATTTTATTAATTTTATACATTGTTAATAACAATTTTCATCTTTATTACCTTTGTATTATTCCTTTTATTTAATTTATTACCATGAATTATTGAGTTAATAAATTTGTTAAGATCGTATCAAACGTTTTAAATACGCTTGTTTCAAAATCTCAGAACTACTTATATCGGTTGATAATGCTCAAATGGGTAACAATTTCATCATCTAAAAAATATTAATAATTAAATAATTATCTTTTTTATAAAGTTTCTAAATTTTTATAACAATCCATATAATAGAATCCTGAAAAATGAACCACATTATTTCATTCGGATGGTATGACATGAACTTTCTAGGATTCCCTGGTACTTTGATTCTAGATCTAGATTTGATAAATCCAAATGGGTGTTACTGATCCCCATGGGTTTGTGAATATCACCTTAACGTCATACAATAAATGACATGGAATAAATTTTCTAGAACATAGTGGAACATTTCAGAGATAGTAAGTAAGCTCAACACTCCAAAAGGAGAATGTACTAGAAATAAAAAAGGATTTACATTACTAGGAATGAATTTTAAACATACCAATGGAAACAAAAAAATCGACCAGTAAAATTTCTTAAAAACTCATGTGTAACATGTGGAAAAAATATCCAATGGTTTCCATCATCACTCCATGGTCCCAAGGATCATGATCATAAACTACCAAAAAGTGTAACTATCTCTCTCCAAGGACCTATAATAAGAAAGTCTACAAATTCCAAAAGAAAAAGGTAGGTAGTGAGATATTAATACTAATAGGTTCTCACCATGTTTCACATAATATATTTCATAAAAAATAAACCAAATATTATTTCATTTTATATTTAAACAATTTATGTCATTTAATTTATATATTTTAAACCCAAAACATGATTTCACATAAAATGAGTCGGAAGTTATATCAAAATTGGATTAAATGATCATTTTTATGAATAAATTATATAAAGATGTAATAATGCTTAAAATAGTCCAATAATAAAAGAAATTCATAATCAAGTCAACACAACATAGAACCATGTACAATGTACTAATGGTATGTTAGTTTAGGTAATATGATCCTCACACATCTTAATAATGAACTCATCTCCAGATCGATGTGCACCCATAAATCAATCTACACCCCAAATGTTGAACCCTCCTGGGCCATCTACACACCAAAAGGGGAAACCTCTCTGTAATTAATTATACAATAGTTTTGTTATATTTTCACTGAAAATATATTTTTTAGGGAGTCAAGGTCTTTTCTTGGACATCCTAGAAACCACAAACTATGTAGGCTGACATGTGATTCAAATAGTAGATCAATTGAACCTAGGAAAATCAGTCATTCCAAATAATTTTAGATTAAAATTTCCTAGTTTTGGGTTTTTAACATGACTTTATATTTTCAAAACTAAAATAGTCATTTTTATTAATTCTTTCCCTTTCAAATCATTTTTACATTAACATATTTTTCTCAAGGTTCAAAAAATAATAATGTTCTAAAATAAATTTTGAAAACAAAAATCATTTTTTCCATAATTCTTCCCCACATCTAAATTCCATTAATATTAGGGGTTTAAAAAAAATTATATTCCATTTTAAATCACAATTAAAATTCTTTCAAATAGTGTACTTTAAATCCATTAAAAAAATTTAAATTCAGTCAATTAATTTATTGTCTGAATCATAGAGAAAAGCATTATTGAACCACCAACCTTTAATAATAAGATCAAAGTAAACGCTAGTAGATTGATCACCAATTAATAACTAAGATAATATCATCAATAAATATAACCTAGAATCAATTTCCGTGAAAATTGAGTTTAGATCCACTAGTAACATGATATTCCATCACACTTTAAGGATGCGTGAAGGAGAGATTGGAAGAAACTAAAAAAGAGAAGACCCACCTACCCTAGGGAAATTGAAAGAGAAAAATGATTCTTTTATGATCCATGAAAATGGGTTTTAGGAGTCAAAATTTATTTTTGGGAGCCTTAAATGAAAAAGTATTCTAGGTAGAGTCAAAATTAGGTGTTTAAGAGATAAACTAGAGGGTTTAATGATTTTAATAATTTTTTCAGTGGAATTAAAACATACGGACACTGTTTGATACGTAGGGACACATAAATTGACAAACCATGAACCCAAACCATCTACCATGCTATTAGGGTAGAAAATTTCTTCTAAGAGGGTTCACAGCTTATCAAACCCTGTGAAAACTATGTGAATCCTAACATTTTGTAGTTGAACAATTTTTTGGGGATCATCGTACAGTTTGAACAAACCATGAAACCACTTCTAGTGTCTTTCAACTGGTATTATGGTTTACATGGATAAATCACAAAGTATTTCATAACTGTTATATAACTATTCACAACCTCATGTGTTAATTTTTTTCCATGTTACCCATGAAGGACCCTAACATAAAAAATAACTTAAATGGGATCAAAAAAGGGTCACGAAATACTAAAAATAAGGTTATAGGATTTTACAACCACCCCACATTATACACATCCTAACCCTATAAAACATGTTAAGGAGATTCCCTGTAAAGGATATGAGGACACAAATATATCATTATTTTCTTGTTATCCCTTGTAAAATGTGAATTAGAACAATTCATCCATGAAACAAAGATAAATTGTATAATACACCCACAAATAACCTTTTTCTTAGAATCAATGATCCTGACTAGGTTCTAAGTAATGGATAAATCAGGCTCCAAATTAAGATCCTCATAGCTCAGGACATGGGATGCCATAATAATACACATCCAAATATATGATACATGGAACGAAATATCTATGAAAATCAACTATGATGGATGTGATAAAAGGTAATTCACTTTTCCTACCATCTCAAAATCCTCAAAATGTTCCAAAAAAATGGTTTCATATTCCCCAGTATACAAAGATATTGATTGGTCAAATGAGGGGATTCTCCCTAAAAGACATGGTCAAAAACTATAAATACCAAATATCATCTACAATGGTTAGCATAATATTTTTAATTTCTATATTCTATAAAAATTCTATGATAAATCAATTGAATCCTCAACATCTTCTCTTGGACCATGTTTCATCTAACAAAATAAGAGTCACTAATATCTGGCCAACAGAAGAAATATTTACAAGGATAATCATAAATGGAATCAAAAGGATCCATTATGATTGTGTGATGATATCTATTTTTTATAGGATAACTAAACCAGATACAAATGGGCATCCTAAGCTCCTTTAATGTCATCAATGCAAGCACATAAGATGTAATAAATAATTTTAATACCTCATTCTGTCTAGCCCACTTTATAAGGATGATATGAAAGTCTTAAATGAACCTAAGATCCCAATTACACCTAGAGGAATATCTAAAATTTATAAAGAAAATATATGTACCTATTTGAATCTATGGTAGGCACAATCCATGAAATCTAAAAATCTCCAGCACATAGAAATATCACATGTCTTCATCTCTGTTTATATGAAAATGGGTAAAAAGTGATCCAATTTGGGTAGAAGATCAATCATCACCCATATGGAATTATTTCATTGAGGGGTCAATAACAAATCAACAATGATTTCTATAGAGATATCATCCCACTTTCATGTCGGTAATCTAATTTTTTGAAGAAAATATGAAGGTCTCTAAATCTCAAATTTAACTTGAAGATATGAATAACAATGATAAATGGATACAATTATTTCAAATATCATACATAGAAACTAGAATCATCACTATTTATAAAAAAATATTCATGGTCCTAGGGTTCAACTCCCAATAATAATTATAGAAATCAACTATATTGGAATTCCTCATAGACAAAGGAATGGAAAACTATATATGAAAATAAAGTATTTCTTTATAAGGGAATTTTTGCTCAATAATATTATCTCCACCATAAATATAGTAAATAATTTCATGTAATTAATCATAAATATAATGTTCTTGAATAATCATATTGAGATGAGTGAAGGTAAACAAAACAATTTCCAAGAAAACCATATCCTCTTCCTTCTAGAATCCCATATGCAAATGAACCTAAAAAGCTATCATGTTTTGTTAATCTAATTATTCTTTCGCATTATGTGTTATAATTTTTTTTCTTAATGAATCAAAAATGAAATTTATCTTTCTAATAATTAAATAAGTGTTGAAAAAAAATATTTCACATAATTCACCCAAAGCCACTGTCAGAGGTTCAAATAATTTTAAGAGATGATATAAATCATGATTTGGTAGTCAAAATTAACATAAAATCAAACTTAAAAATGTAATTCCCTAAAATCTTAAGTGAATAAATTATAATAGTGAGTTTGATACTATTTTTTGGATAATTATTCTCATGTGGCATAAGCTATATGGAGTGATATGATACCATGTGATCACCCTTGAAAATAAATCATATCAAATATATACTTTGTCACACCCTCCTTTTCTTTCAAAAATCGTATTTTTTTTTCTCATGGCGTTGGGTGTTTTTGCCTAAGTGCGGGTGAGTCCCGCTATAAATTTTTAATGTTGGTATGAGATTATGGTTTGGGATGGTGCGCGAACACCGTACAATTAAGACGCATAGTTCGCTTGGGCATGTGCTATCCGCTTGGGTACGTGCAGCCCGGTTGCAGACCGCTTGGATACCGTACGATGTGCGAACACCGCACGATCATCCGGTTTTAACTTTATGTGTGTATATATATGTATATGTATGTTTGTATGTTTATATATGTGCATATATATGTGTATCTTTGTTTGTATACGTTTATGTTTTAACGTTGTGTGTATATATATATATAAGGTATGTGTATATATGTTTATAGGTGTATATATACACACACACACATGTTTATAAATAAATATGTTTTAAAGTTATATTCTTATGTGTGTCTATGTTTATATATAGGTTTATATATATTTATATGTTTATATATGTTATATATAGGTTTATATATGTGAATATGTTTATATATGTTAAATATAGTTTTATATATGTTTATATGATTATATGTGTTATATATATGTTTATAAATATATATGTATAGATGTAGTTATGTTTATATAAGTTTGTATATAAATGTGTTTATATATATTTATTTATGTGTATATGTTTATTATTATTATTATTATTATTATTATTATTATTTTTATAATTATAAAAAAAAGAGAACCCAAGCTACCTGGCCCCCCCCTTTCTTCCCACGCGAGCCCGACCTCTTCCCCCCCCGTTCGGCGCCGCGATCCCCCTCGCCGACCACCTCCACCGCTGGCGCCGCGCCACCCCTCCCTCCGCGCGACCCCACATCCTGCCGCCTCCCGTCCACCGCCGTCCGGCCCCCATCCGACCCCCTCGCCGTCAGCCTCCCCTCCTCTCGCCACTCACCGCTGGCCTCCCCTCCGCTCGCCGCTCCCAGCCGGCACCGCACCTCTGGCCGGCCCCCCCTCCACTCTCCTCCGACTTTCACCGCATCCGCCGAAGACGTCTCCCCTCTTTCTCGTCGAAGACACCCCACGCACCCCTATCCGGTCGCCGTGCCCGCCAGCCGAACCCGACCCCCTTTTTTCGGTGCACCTCCGGCGAGTCCGACCCCTTTCCGGCACGTATCCGACGAACCCGATCCTTTCCGGCGCGTTTCCGGCACAACCCGAACCTTGTGCAGCGCCTCCGTCTTGTTCTGTCGCAATCCGAACCCTTGCGCAACACCTTCGCTTTGTTCCGGCGCGACACGACCCTCTTCGCGCCCCTTCGAGGAAGGTGATTTTGCGTTTTTTACCCCTAGATCACTCCACTAATGTTTTCACGCTCCCTTTTTGTTTTAAAACTTGTTTCGCAGCTTTGTTATGCACTTAATTATCTTGTTTTAGAGTTCTGTTTTTTTTTAGAATTGAATCAAGGACCATTGAGGTCTTTATCTGGTCCAGAGTCGGTTCCTAGTTTATGTCAGCATGCTTCTACGGTGTTATGATTATTTAAGTGCAAAATCTTTCTTTGTTAATTTTTAAAATGTAATTCAAGTCCTTATGGTGTCCTTGTATTGTTTTTTTTGTGATGTTTTGGCTTTAGTTTAATTGGGTAAACTTAGTCTTTGGTGTGATTGTTTAAATATGTTTATGTTAATGAAAATTGATGCGATTTTGATGGCGTTCCCCTTAGTGTTGTTTTATAAAAATGGTGCAGATGTGATTTGAGTGTGACTTGTGATCTTAGTGATTTCTATGGAGTTGGTTTTTGAATCGTATCTTGATTTTCTTTATTTGGATTAATTTTATTTTAGGGATTTGAGGTGTTCTGAGTCTTGGGGGATCTATCGTAGGGAGTTGCGGTTGGTCTCGATGGTGCGCACACATTTTCCCAGGTATGAATATGTATAGATATATATATATATATATTCTATGTGCGTGTTCCCTCATGGTGCGGGGAACACGTGCATCAGTTTAAGGATATATATATATATATATACATGTGGAAGTGCATGCGTGCGAGCGAGTATCTGCTTTTAGAAAGCTTGACATGACCTTGGTTCGAGGTAGGTGGTTCCATGCCTTTGCATCATTCTGATAATTTAATTTGTTTTTTTATTATAATTTAATATGTTCTATGAATTAGTTGCATGGTACGATCTATGTTTATAATTTTTTTTTGGCATGTTCGTCTCATGAAAATTTGGTTTTCGAAATAGTTTGCTTTTGTTGATTATATGCATGTGATGTATAAATGATTGGTTTTTTAGTATGCTGTGCGAAAAGTGTTTTCAGGTCACTTTAGGTGTTGTGCATTTAAACAGACATTTTCAAAGTAAAAGGAATCACTTTTGGTGTGTTTTCCTTGTGGTGTACTTTTGAGAATTTAAATGAAAGATTGTTGAACAATGGAAAACAAGTTTTGATATGGTTACCTTGTGTATTAAGTTCTAAAGTGACACCTCTATAGAAAACCAAGCTGTTTTCGGTGTAAAGGCTTCTTGTTTTTTCTTGAAATGATTTCAATAATAACTCAAATGGTTTATTGGTACATTTATATGACTCTAAAATGGTGCCTTGGAGGAGTTGAATACGCGTTCATTTTTAAAGTGGTGTTTTTTTTAAATGGGACATGTCGTGTGCGTGTGTCTTTGAAATAGTGCTTTGGTATGCAAATGGTGATTTTTGTGTGCAATACTTTGTTTGGTTTGCGAAATGAGAAAGAAATAGACTATGTGAATGTGAAACTTGTTTGAGCACAAGGGAAAACCCTGGGTATCTAGGTGGGCGAACTAGAACTAGTGCGCTAGTGAACCAGATGGGTATCGTCCCTGTTTCACTTAGCTGGATTGACGATTGCAACACTAACTAAACATATGATATCTGAGGTTCGTGGCCTTCTAAGCCACGTGTTCTGAGGGTCGTGGCCTTCTAAGCCACGTTTTCTGAGGGTCGTGGCCTTCTAAGCCACGTTTCACCGAGACATGAGGTTTCTAGGGTCCCACTCGAGCTAGATTGAACTTAGGGGATTTTCCCATAGTGCTCTACCATCAATGTTGTGGTGCCTTCCGTCGGCATATAGAGGAACGCTTGGGTGTTAATGTGTGTGTGTGTGTGTGTGTGTGCGTGTGTATGTGTGTGTGTGTGTGAGTATGTGTGTGTGTGTGTGTGAGACTGGGTGTGTGTATGTGCCCAAAATGAACTTTTCTCTTCCTCTTTAAAATTATGTCTGTTAAATGAGTTCTTATTAGTGTTTTCCTTTAGAATTTTGGTTTGTAAATGTTTTCTCTAAAAGCATTTTGAAAGTATAATTTTGAATAAGCACTTTAAATTGTCTTTTGGTGTTGTGGCATGGAACTTTTTTCTCGGTGGCATCCTACTAGGCTTTTAGCTCACACCCTACATACACCCTTGGGTGTATGTAGATTCTTGTTTCTCGTGTATTCCAGGTTGTGCATCGTGTTCAACGATGGTGGCTCTGGCTGCTGCTGGACTTCGTGTGCAGGTAGGTTTTTGGAGCTTAGTTCTCTTTTTCGGTTGTTGTTCATTTTGGGATTTTAGCTGAATTGTATACCTAAACCTGTTTATAGTTTAGTGGGGTGTTTTGTAGTCTGTTTCCAGTTTCAGTTTTTTTATCTGGTTGGTTGTTTTCTTTTTGTCTTGTATTTCGGGTAAAAACCGTTCCCACTTGTTAAACTTGATACCCGGGCACTTGTGCCAGCCCGTGGGGATCGGGAACGCCCTTCGGGCCTTGTCACGGACCGGGTCGGGCACCGGGTCGGATGGCGACCCAGCCTGGTTCGTGACAAAATGGTATCAGAGGAAGATTCTTGATATTTGGGATGTCAGGTAGAAGGAGATTAGGACTGTCGGGGCTCAAGAGGTAGGTTACGGGTCGGTGCCTGATCACCACCGATCATGATGAGACCTGAGTTACGAGGGTTAGTCCGGGATTTGAGTCTTTTGTCTTTGGTTATTTTGGATTGAGGGATGAATATGGGAGCGAATCGGTTCACATTGCGGCCTCACGTGGGGTGGTGACCCATGTGGAGTCCAAGTGCCCGGTTTAAGGTCCCCTTAGTGTTATGTCTTACTTGGAACATGGCTCACCACCATGTCGCCGAGTTAAGCACAAACACTAGTCCCTCATTCCGATGTTGTATAGTTGGTTGTGTTTCATTTTAAACCCGGTTTATGTGTTCATGTGTGTTGAAAATGAAGGTTCTTTCGAAACGAAAAAAAGGGGTTTCTTCCAAATTGTTTTTGAAATCAGTAAAGTGGGTTTTTAAAGGAAAAGTGACTCGGTTTTGAACAATATGATATGTGTTTGGATTTGGTAAGGAATGAAGTGTTTGAACCTGGGCACTCTTTATGGAGGGTCACATGTGCGTGGGTATGTACGGATAGTGCGTAGGGGGCACTTGTTGGTAGATGATGTGAGTGAGATTGAATAAATGCACATGTGACGGTTCACAAGGTGCCATAGGAGGGTTTTAAATTTTTTAAAGAAATGATGGTTTTGGAAAGTGATTTATGACTGTGTTTGTATGTGTTTGGCTTATGGGCCTTTTGACCTTGGCTTCTGTTGTTGCCTTGATTGAGTTTTGTTTTGATGTCGGTTTCCATGATGTTTCACATGTTGTCATGAGTATGCCGTCCAGAAAGGTCGCTAAGGTTGCTAATGAGTCATGCCCAGTTTCAGTTCTTTTGCATATTGCCTATCAATCAAAGAAATCAAAGTCTGTGAAGGGTATTTGTTTGGTTGTGGAATTGGAGTGGGTCTTCAGGTTGTTGGGAACTCCCAGGGTTGTTAGGGTGCGCACCGTCTCAGGTTCATTTGGGGATTCAGTTTAGACTAGTAAAGATGAGATGTCTCATCGTCGTTGGAGTTTTAGGTGTGATCAACAGTGGTTGACTTCCGCGAAGGTTTCCCACCTAGAAAAGAGTGCGGGTCGGTGGAACCTGTCTCTAAGAAACCATCCTCGTCGGTACTGGCTCATAGTTCGTCGGACCGCTCTCTTGTGTGCCACCAGTATGGCCTGTCCAGACATTCTAAGTCGCCTTGCCGCATCCCTTCGAAGTCTTGCTACCGTGCGGATGTTCAAGCCACCAGGGAGAGTTATGGAAGGAGCGTCACTAGTGAAGGAGTTAGAGACCAGGGGATGAAAATGCCTGACTGTGAGGCAGGAGATGCTTCAGCCATTAGGGCCCCAGCCACAGGTCTCGGGGTGAAGTTCGCGCACAGTCAGGAGTTTCTGAGGGTGTGGAGAACCTCGCTTCGGATTCTGTTTTCATCTTTCTGAATAAAAATATCCAAATATTCCTTGTTCTATTCTTGTTATCGTTTTAAGATCACCTTTGCTGCGGTCGCGCGATGAACTTGGTCTACCGCAGTCTAAGCAGTCTTATCTGTTCTCAGTGTGTTCTCAAAATCATTCGGTTTTCTTTGAAAGGTGTTGGGCCCGCGAATGAATGGGTGGTTCTAATTTTGAGTTTGGTTTCAATTTTGTGCGTTAGGGGGGATGTTTGGTTTCATGAAATTAATGTGCGGTGTTTCAAGGTCCTTTGTGAGTCTGGGCTAGAAATTCACTAGTCTCTGGTTTTGGTGAGGTTTTTCTTTGGTCGGTGTGTGAGGGGTTGAGTTAATTCCTTATCCTAGAGCTGTTGGGTCTTTTCATACCAAGATTCCTGTTTAAATCTCCGAGTGTTGTTCGGTCTGTGTGGAGAATGTAACTGGGTTCGTTTGGGAGTTCCCGTGTTGCCCCCCCCTCCGGGGTGGTGTGTTCGAGTTTCAAGGTCTCCATGTTAGTAGATTTCTGTGGTGGGGAGAACCCTCTCGTGTTCTCCACTCAATCTCGGACAATGTTTGTACTTGAGTTGGTCGGGTGTGACTTGTGTTGGTAATGGACACCCCGAGCCTCTCAGATACTTCTGATTTTGTCAGGGCACTGACGCGAGTTATGAAAACTGTTGGCTTGGTGACTTTCTGGGGGCAGAAAGTGTTTGTGGTGGGGAGAATTGTCACACCCTCCTTTTCTTTTAAAAATCATATTTTTTTTTCTCATGGCGTTGGGTGTTTTTGCCTAAGTGCGGGTGAGTCCTGGTATAAATTTTTAATGTTGGGATGAGATTATGGTTTGGGATGGTGCGCGAACACCGTACAATTAAGACGCATAGTTCGCTTGGGCATGTGCTATCCGCTTGGGTACGTGCAGCCCGCTTGCAGACCGCTTGGATACCGTACGATGTGCGAACACCGCACGATCATCCGGTTTTAACTTTATGTGTGTATATATATGTATATGTATGTTTGTATGTTTATATATGTGCATATATATGTGTATCTGTGTTTGTATACTTTTATGTTTTAACGTTGTGTGTATATATATATATAAGGTATGTGTATATATGTTTATAGGTGTATATATACACACACACACATGTTTATAAATAAATATGTTTTAAAGTTATATTCTTATGTGTGTATATGTTTATATATATGTTTATATATATTTATATGTTTATATATGTTATATATAGGTTTATATATGTGAATATGTTTATATATGTTATATATAGTTTTATATATGCTTATATGATTATATGTGTTATATATATGTTTATAAATATATATGTATAGATGTAGTAATGTTTATATAAGTTGGTATATAAATGTGTTTATATATATTTATTTATGTGTATATGTTTATTATTATTATTATTATTATTATTATTATTATTTTTATAATTATAAAAAAAAAGAGAACCCTAGCTACCCGGCCCCCCCCTTTCTTCCCACGCGAGCCCGACCTCTTCCCCCCCCCCGTTCGGCGCCGCGATCCCCCTCGCCGACCGCCTCCACCGCCGGCGCCGCGCTACCCCTCCCTCCGCGCGACCCCACATCCTTCCGCCTCCCGTCCACCGCCGTCCGGCCCCCATCCGACCCCCTCGCCATCCGCCTCCCCTCCTCTCGCCACTCACCGCCGGCCTCCCCTCCGCTCGCCACTCCCAGCCGGCACCGCACCTCCGGCCGGCCCCCCCTCCACTCTCCTCTGACTTTCACCGCATCCGCCGAAGCCGTCTCCCCTCTTTCTCGTCGGAGACACCCCACACACCCCTATCCGGTCGCCGCGCCCGCCAGCCGAACCCGACCCCCTTTTTTCGGTGCACCTCCGGCGAATCCGAGCCCTTTCCGGCACGTATCCGACGAACCCGATCCTTTCCGGCGCGTTTCCGGCACAACCCGAACCTTGCGCAGCGCCTCCGTCTTGTTCTGTCGCAATCCGAACCCTTGCGCAGCACCTTCGCTTAGTTCCGGCGCGACACGACCCTCTTCGCGCCCCTTCGAGGAAGGTGATTTTGCGTTTTTTTACCCCTAGATCACTCCACTAATGTTTTCACGCTCACTTTTTGTTTTAAAACTTGTTTCGCAGCTTTGTTATGCACTTAGTTATCTTGTTTTAGAGTTCTGTTTTTTTTAGAATTGAGTCACGGACCATTGAGGTCTTTATCTGGTCCAGAGTCGGTTCCTAGTTTATGTCAGCATGCTTCTACGGTGTTATGATTATTTAAGTGCAAAATCTTTCTTTGTTAATTTTTAAAATGTAATTCAAGTCCTTATGGTGTCCTTGTATTGTTTTTTTTTGTGATGTTTTGGCTTTGGTGTAATTGGGTAAACTTAGTCTTTGGTGTGATTGTTTAAATATGTTTATGTTAATGAAAATTGATGCGATTTTGAGGGCATTCCCCTTAGTGTTGTTTTATAAAAATGGTGCAGATGTGATTTGAGTGTGACTTGTGATCTTAGTGATTTCTATGGAGTTGGTTTTTGAATCGTATCTTGATTTTCTTTATTTGGATTAATTTTATTTTAGGGATTTGAGGTGTTCTGAGTCTTGGGGGATCTATCGTAGGGAGTTGCGGTTGGTCTCGATGGTGCGCACGCATTTTCCCAGGTATGAATATGTATAGATATATATATATCATCTGTGTGCGTGTTCCCTCATGGCGCGGGGAACACGTGCATCAGTTTAAGGATATATATATATATATATATATACATGTGGAAGTGCATGCGTGCGAGCGAGTATCTGCTTTTAGAAAGCTTGACATGACCTTGGTTCGAGGTAGGTGGTTCCATGACATTGCATCATTCTGATAATTTAATTTGTCTGTTTATTATAATTTAATATGTTCTATGAATTAGTTGCATGGTACGATCTATGTTTATAATTTTTTTTGGCATGTTCGTCTCATGAAAATTTGGTTTTCGAAATAGTTTGCTTTTGTTGATTATATGCATGTGATGTATAAATGATTGGTTTTGTTTAGTATGTTGTGCGAAAAGTGTTTTCAGGTCACTTTAGGTGTTGTGCATTTAAACAGACATTTTCAATGTAAAAGGAATCACTTTTGGTGTGTTTTCCTTGTGGTGTACTTTTGAGACTTTAAATGACAGATTGTTGAACAATGGAAAACAAGTTTTGATAGGGTTACCTTGTGTATTAAGTTCTAAAGTGACACCTCTATATAAAACCAAGCTGTTTTCGGTGTAAAGTCTTCTTGATTTTTCTTGAAATGATTTCAATAATAACTCAAATGGTTTATTGGTACATTTATATGACTCTAAAATGGTGCCTTGGAGGAGTTGAATACGCGTTCATTTTTAAAGTGGTGTTTTTTTTAAATGGGACATGTCGTGTGCGTGTGTCTTTGAAATAGTGATTTGGTATGCAAATGGTGACTTTTGTGTGCAATACTTTGTTTGGTTTGCGAAATGAGAAAGAAATAGATTATGTGAATGTGAAACTTGTTTGAGCACAAGGGAAAACCCTGGGTATCTAGGTGGGAGAACTAGAACTAGTGCGCTAGTGAACCGGATGGGTATCGTCCCTGTTTCACTTAGCTGGATTGACGATTGCAACACTAACTAAACATATGATATCTGAGGGTCGTGTCCTTCTAAGCCACGTGTTCTAAGGGTCGTGGCCTTCTAAGCCACGTTTTCTGAGGGTCGTGGCCTTCTAAGCCACGTTTCACCGAGACACGAGGTTTCTAGGGTCCCACTCGAGCTAGATTGAACTTAGGGGATTTTCCCATAGTGCTCTACCATCAATGTTGTGGTGCCTTCTGTCGGCATATGGAGGACCGCTTGGGTGTTAACGTGTGTGTGTGTGTGTGCGCGCGCATGTGTATGTGTGTGTGTGTGTGAGTATGTGTGTGTGTGTGTGTGAGACTGGGTGTGTGTATGTGCCCAAAATGGACTTTTCTCTTCCTCTTTAAAATTATGTCTGTTAAATGAGTTCTTATTATTGTTTTCCTTTAGCATTTTGGTTTGTAAATGTTTTCTCTAAAATCATTTTGAAAGTATAATTTTGAATAAGCACTTTAAATTGTCTTTTGGTGTTGTGGCATGGAACTTTTTTCTCGGTGGCATCCTACTGGGCTTTTAGCTCACACCCTACATACACCCTTGGGTGTATGTAGATTCTTGTTTCTCGTGTATTACAGGTTGTGCATCGTGTTCAACGATGGTGGCTCTGGCTGCTGCTGGACTTCGTGTGCAGGTTGGTTTTTGGAGCTTAGTTCTCTTTTTCGGTTGTTGTTCATTTTGGGATTTTAGCTGAATTGTATACCTAAACCTGTTTATAGTTTAGTGGGGTGTTTTGTAGTCTGTTTCCAGTTTCAGTTTTTTTTATCTGGTTGGTTGTTTTCTTTTTGTCTTGTATTTCGGTTAAAAACCGTTCCCACTTGTTAAACTTGATACCCGGGCACTTGTGCCAGCCCGTGGGGATCGGGAACGCCCTTCGGGCCTTGTCGCGGACCGGGTCGGGCGCCGGGTCGGATGGCGACCCGGCCTGGTTTGTGACATACTTTATGTCTCACAAAAGACCACATAGCACTAAATATCCCTCAGAAGAGTGATCACTAGTGTAGTAGTAAAAATACAATTTACCTCAACAAAATAACCCTAAAATTTCTTATCCCAAATGAACAACAATCACTTAATAGTGATGAAAGTGATCAAAGATGTCAATACTGATATTTTTTTAGAAAAATGAGGTAAAAAACCTTTAAGCCCAAGAATACCCATATATCGATAATATTATTATGTTTTTACCTTATCATAATATATTTCACCCTCTTAGGATAAACTAAGATACCATTTTCTATAGTGACCCAACTTCTTCTTACATTATTAATGCACCATTTTAATGATAAACAACATAAAATCATTACATGACCAGGATCCAAATGGTTAGTGCATTGAGATCAACAGGACCAAACAAAAAATTTACAAATAAACACAAAAATTCATTTCATTCTTTATTATCTAGCTTCTTATAGGCCTACACATTCTACATAGTACAAGTAATCATCTAAGGATATACATCGAAAGGGCTGAGCGAAAACCCCAATAAGAGGATATAGAAAGTCATGAAACTATATATCATGGGGTGATCATAATCATTATCACCATAACATTGGAATAATATTATACTCCTTATAGTAATCAATAATAAAAGGATTGAAATGTATAAATGAATAAAAATGTAACATCATATCTTATCGTTCAACTACCACACAATGTTTTGAACACAGATAACATCTTTTTTTATCCATAATTCACATTATCTGATGAATTTATTCACATTACCCAATGCATTTGAGTTATGTATAATTAAAGTCACACCTTTCACATCATAACAATTACATTATGTTATCAAATTCTCGGTGCACTCGTCACATCATAACATTTACATTATCATGTATGCCACATAGAAAATATTTCAATCATGGGAATAAAATAATCCATGTAAAGTAATGAGTTTTATTTCCTAAAGAATACATTAATAAAACATGGGATCCCAAATGGAAGAAGTAATAACATACTTTATATAGGAATTATAATCCTTGAGTGAAGAAGAAACAATATCAAGAAGTAAAAGGTCTATTTTTTAAGAAGAGTTCTTTTGGGAAACATTATGTTTGTCATAAAACCAATTAGAATACATGTATATCACAAAAAAAGAAAGCTAAATATAAAAAAAATCATATTTATCGAATAACCATATAGGAAATGGGGTGAAAGTGGGGAAACCCAAAGAAAGATATTAGGGATCTAGAGTCCCCCTTACTATTACTCTGAATGCTTTCTTCAATTTAATATCAAGTAATATCAAATTATATTCATTAAATAACAAATAAAAAACTTTTATAAATGAATTTTATTAATTATGGTTTTAAAATTTTCATTTATGGTCTTTCTAATTATTTATAGTGTTTAATTTTATCGGTCGGGTGTAGTTGTTTCCATAGTTTTCATGATCAATTCACATATATAAATGAATAGAAGATCATATAAAATGATAATGAATATCTAGAATTGTTATTATATTTATGTAATGACATTACAGAAATTTAAATTATCTTATAACAAAATTGGTTAAATTACATGAGGTTGAATCATTAGATACAAGTTAATAATGATCATTTTTTGGTTAAATATGGCGTTTTTCAATCATAATGAATTCATTTCATTTTATCATTTAGTATTATGTATAAATGATGAATATAAAACATAAAAAAGGGTTATAACATAAAATTTATATTATTTTTCAACCATTTAATTGTTTTATGAACATACTTTAATGTATTAAATGAATATTAAAGTGCATCACCCACGATGTTAGTAAATTGACACATCCTGGGTGATGATTTCATTTTTTTAGAATAAAATAGAGAAAGATAAATGAGTTGTATTATGGATGGTCCACTGACATGATATAATAATATTATATCAAACATAATGGAGTTATCATTCCTTTTGAATAAGATATGGTGATATGAAAAGAAGAAAAGAAATGAAATTGAAATCAAATTTAAAAAATGAAGATGATTTTACCTCATAAATCTCTCCTCCTTGAGAACCTCATTAGGGAATGGTTTTTGGTGTTTTTATGAGACCAAGAAAACATGTATGTGGGAGTGGAGATAAAAAATGGTATTGGGAATAATTTTTTTAGGGATCAATGATTTAGAGATGTATGGAAAAGAGGGCATGAGTGGTGGTATTTATAGTGGAGGAGAGGCGTGTTTTCGCATTATTGTATTCATTAGTTTATTATTTTGGCTCAAGACTATTAATAGTATGAGAAAAATCACTGAATATATTATAATAAGGAATTATGGTTCTAGATTAATGATCTTATACCATCCTTATGTCAACAATGACTAAAAAAATCATGTATTTCGCATTTATCAATAATTATGGTATTTTCCAATTCATAAAAAAATCTTTTATTTTTAAAAAATTTAAAAATTTCATCCTAACAATTTTTTAAAAGGTAGAATTAAAAAAGGAATGTAATTTTAGGAAATTAATTTCCCAAATATGAGTAATTTAATTTTTAATGAAAATCATCATTTACATGGAAAATATATATTTTATAATTATAACTAATTTTGTAACACTTTGAAAAATTAATTAAGATATCATAAATTTATCTTAAAATAGTACGAAATAAAAATATTAATTTATGGAAAAAAATTAAGATACATTTTTTTGTTATTAATATAATTAAAATTTTGTAATTTAATTTTTCGGAATTACAAAAATTTCAGCACTTAATTAATAATTTTTAACACATTTAGTTACTTTGGCTATAATATAATTATATAATTATTTCATATATAAAATTCTTATATTTTATATATACTTTAATTTTTGGGGTTATTATTAATTTGGATGGTTTTTTATTCATAAGGTCATACTACAATTCCTGAGGTCATGATACTATTTCATAGGTATATGTTCCTTAAGTTCTAGTAATACTTATTTTTTCACTAATTCATTATTTATAATGTTTTTATTATAGAATATTAGTAATTTTATGTTATTTTAACTATATGACATTACCATAATAAAGGATAAATTCCATTGATAAATTTTTGGGTCATTATATTTTCCCCCTTCTGAAATTTATCCCTAAAGTTTTGATTTTAGATAAACAAGGGAGGGAACTTCTCCTACATTGACTCCTCTAAGTCCCAAGTTCATTTTTTATACTTATGGTTCCTCCAAAATAATTTGACATGGTGGGTTGTCCTATTATGTAGAACCTAATCTCTCTGGTATAGAATCCTTCCTGGGTGCTCCTTGTAAGAGATATCATCTTCAGGTTGTACCACATCTGAGTTCAGTACATGTGAGGTATTTGGTATATACTTCCTCATGAGTGATAGATGGAAAAAATCATAAAATTTATCCATATTTTGTAAAAGTTCATGTAGATAGGCCATGGATCATATGAAATTGGGGATATAAAATGGTTCAATGTACCTTGGTCTTTGCTTCCCTTTCTTCTCAAACCACACGACACCCTTCCACGATGATATTTGAATGAAGAATTTATCTCCTACATCAAACTCTAAATCCATTTGATGGTTTTCAATAGAACACTTTTAATGACTCTAAGAAGTTTTGATAAGTTGGTGGATGGATTTAGCATTCTTTATCTTATCTTTTACAAGATCTGATCCTAGTATATTTCTTTTTTAAACTTTATCCCAATAGTGTGGAGTTCTATATCACTTTCCATATAGAGATTCATATAGATCCATCAAAATAGTCAATTAGAAGCTATTGTTTCATGAGAACTCATCCAATGGGAGATTTTGATCCCATCCTACTTTTTAATATATAGAGAGGTCTCTTATAATATATTTGAGCATCTGAATAGTCTTTTTATAAAGGCCATTAATTTGGGGGTGATTGGTCATGATGAAATTTAATTCAGTACTCAAAGCATGTTCAAGACTACTCCAAAATTTATATGTGAACCAAGAATCAAGATTGGAGATAATTCTGAGTGTAACTCTATGTAGTCCAACCACTTCCATCACATATAACATAGAAAGTTGGTCAAGATATAGATATTACCAAATAGTGATAAAGTGGGGATCCTTTGTGAGATTTTCCACCACAACCCATATCGTATTATTTTCACTGTATGTATTTGGAGACTCATGACAATGTCCATAGTGAAATTCTCCCATTTCCACATGGGTATAGGAAATGGTTTCATTTTCCAATAACTCCATCTTTATCCTGAGTGATGAAGGAACAGAGATCATCATTCCAAACTAAATAACATAATCATCATCATTGATATGGAACTCTTCTGGTTTCCCTTACATTACTACATTAACCTTCTTTTGTAACTCTCGATTGTCCCTTTTTGATTCTTTAATATTCTCATGGATTGATTTTTAGGAAATCATCTATTCATGGTAGGATGTATTCCCTGTCATTTTTATTTCAAAATCAATACTTTGCATATCAATGAAGATATGGACTTTTTGAATCCACAACAAGGATAGAGTAAAAGGTTCATTTCTACTATGAGCAACAACTTCTTTATTCAAGTTAACATGATGATAGATAATAGAGCAATAATACTATTTGATTATCTCCAACCATCTCCTTTGATGACTTTTGAGATCATTTTGAGGGAATATATATGGTAGTATATTGTGATCCATATATATTTCATGCTTCTCACCAAAGACGTAGTGATGCTATATTTTCCAGGAAAAAATCATTTTTACCAGCTAAAAATCATGCATCAGGTTGTTCTATTTATTGATCATAAACTACCCTGAGTCATAGGCTATCCGATGATCATTTTCCATGAATACACAGCCCGTGACATTATCTGAAGCAACATTTTATATCATAAAACATTCACCAATACTCGGTAATGTGGGAACAAGTGCATTGTTCATCATTATATTTATCTCCCTGAATCTTTTCTCACATTCTTCTGTCTATAATAAATTTACCTATTTTTTATTAACATACTTTGTAATCTTAAAAATCGTGAGAAATTTCCCATAAAACGTCAATATTACCCTACTAATCCATGAAAACTATGGATTTCTCTGACACTAGAGGTTATGGTCCATTCATAAATATCCTATTTTTTAAGGGTCTATAAAAATCCCATCACTTATGATCACATGTCCCTAGAATGTGAACCTTTGCATCCCAAATTAATGCCTTTTGAATTTAGCGTACAACTTATCCATCTTTAATGTCACCATCAATAGCCTTATATTTTCTTCATGTTCCTTATTTCTCTTGGATAAGATTAAAATATCATAAATAAATACTACTAAAAAAAGTCATGGTAATGTCTAAAGACTCTATTCGTCAAAAACATGATGATTTCAGGGGCATTAGTAAGTCCGAAGGGAGTCTCTAGAAATATATAGTCCCCAAACATTGTACAAATGGTTGTTCTATGAATATATTCCTTCTTCACCATCAGCTGATGATATCTAGAATGAATATCCACCTTGTAGAAGTACTAAGATCATCATAGCTGGTTGAACTATTAATCAATCCTTGGAAGAGGATACTTTTTCATTATGGTGATCTGGTTGAGTTCCCGATAATCGATATATAATAGCATTGTTCAATCTTTATTTATGATAAAGAGCACTGGTAAACCCCAAGATGTGGCACAAGTGTGTATGAACTCTTTTTCCAAATTATCTTTCATATTTTATTAAATCTTCCAGTTAGATAAGAGAAATCATATATGGAAACTTTGAGATAGGATTATCTCTACGCATGTGTTCTATTAAGAATTATATGTCATGATATAGGGTGAGTTCGAGAAAATCATAAAGAAATACATTACTGTATTCCCTCATGATGGGAATTTCCCCTAGTTTGATAATTTTCATTAACTCAACTACTTGATCGAGGTATTCTTCATCAATGGGAATCAACACCCACATCTTTGAAGGATTTCAAAAATGAAATTCATGATCTTACAATCATTAGTAGAGGATCTTAGGTTGGTTAAAAAAATTAATAGATATTTCCCTTTCACATCATCTGATCTTGTGCTCTATATAAATATATCCAATCCATCCCTAGTATTATATCAAATTTCACCAAGGTATGTATTATGAGATTCACTAGAAGAATCATCCCACATATTTAAGTAAGAGAAGATTTAATCACTTGGCTTCAAATGATTTCACCACTAGGTGTTTTATGGATATATCTATTCAAGGCTTCAAGGCTTCAATTCAATTTTTCTAGATAACATTAAACATATAATGTAATGGGGAGAACCTAAATAAAATAAGACTTTTTACATTCATGATTGAATAGAAAGTGTACCTTGTATGAATTTATTTTCTTTGTCAATTTAAGAACTAGTGATGGAATAAGCCTTTCATTTCTCCTTTGGTTTTGGGGGAACCTAATAATGATTACACTTGAGGACTCGAGGTTTAGTGAACTATCTTTAATACTTACCTTTCTCTCTATAGTTGTATCATTGGACCACGAGTGTGGCTCTCCTTTCCTCCATCACATTGTCCTTCTTTCTCATTTTTTTTAAATTCATGATCTTGGTGGGATTCTCTCCCACACATGATAATTTTTCCCATATCTTTCATGTAGTTCCCATGATTCTTCATCCCACATTTTTAACATGTGGGTGGTTGAGTTTTAATTCAACCTTTTTCATGACATCTTCCAACATGAAGAATCATATTTCATAACATATGACCATACCCGTGGTACCATTCTATACACTCTATCTCCACTTTGGGAGCCAATAAAAAAATTATACATAACTCCCAAAGTATCTAATTTCAAGAGCCTTTAAAATGTGTGGTTTTGGACCACTATATAATATATCAATTTTTCTATCATTATTGATAAAAAACACATATCATACCTTGTAATACTTTTAGAATTTTCATCTATAACTCTCCTATATCATCCTTCATTTTTCTTCAGCTCTATGAATTCTCTCTCCATATTTGTAAGAAGCATTCGGGGGAAATACTTGTTAAGAAAAATCACTGTAATGTTTTCCCACTCCATCATATAAAATTTATCCTTTATCTTGTTGTCTTTAATAGAATACCACCTTTGATCGGTCTATCCATCTTGATGATGTATAGAAAGATTCCATTTCTCCATCTCATAACAACGAAGAACAAAAAAGATCTTCTCCATCTAGTTGACCAATTGTTCCACAACTAGTGGATCAGAAGATCCACTAAACATCGGTGGTCATTTTTGCATAAAATAATTGATATCTAGTTTTTATTCTTTGGTCAAGTTACATGTTCCATATTATTTATGTTATTGTTAATAACCCAAGACAGATGGGTCAGAATTTCATTGAAATTTTTAACTCCTCCTCCCAAAGCATTGGGGATGTAATTATGGAAATCACTTCATGGTCCTTGTCATGGGTTGTTGGCCTAGATTCTCCTGGATTTCTCCATTTTCTAAAATATAAAAGGTTAGAACAAAACTTAAGTCAAAAAATAATCAAGAATTTATCCCTTTGTAATATTAACTCTAAATGAATATGTTATGGGATCCCTCTATTTAGCAATTTTGAAAAAAAAGCTTCTTGTGGGATTACTTATACTTAGTCTCAAACTATGGGTTTTCACTATTGGTCCCTAATAATAATTCACAAATTAACTAAACATTTCCTTAATACCAAATATAGATACCTTTCTTCTTCTTACATTATAAATATATCATTTTAATGATAAACAACATAAAACATTACCTGACCTAAATCCTAATTTTTAGTGTCACGGGAAAATTTTTACCATACATATCATTTACTAATAATCCATAAACTTTTTTTAATTATTTTTCAATATCTTCTTAGAGTCCTTCACATTATCCTTAGTACAAATAACCACCCAATGATATACAATAAAGGGGTGTGAAAAGATATCATTAATTAGATATAGAAAGAAATGAAAAAATATAACATGGGGTGAGCATAATCATTTTGATCATAACATAATCATAGGATAATAACTATGAGAGTAATCATTACGAAAAGTATTGAAATGTGGAAATGAAGAAAAATGATAAATCTTCTCTTAGAGGTCAGCTACAACACATAATTGTTAACAAAGAAAACATCATGTTCTTGAATAATACACATTATCTTATTACAATTTTCACAATACCTAATGTATTGGAGTGATATATAATTCTGGGCACAATAATCACATCACAACATCTACATTGGTCTATATAATTATAGGTGCACTCATCTACAAAACCTTTACATTATCATGCATTAAACATAGAACATATAACAATATTGGACATAAAATAACTCATTATAAGGAATGAGTTTCATTACAAAAAGTCTACATTCATAAAAATTGTGTTCTCAAATGGAATAGGTAATAACATGCTTGACATAGTAATCATTAACCATGAGTAAAGAAAAAACAATGTTGAGATGTAAAAGGTGTGTTTTTATTTAGAGAAGAGTTGTTTTGGAAAGTATTAGGTTTGTCATAATAAAAAGTATAAAACATGTATATCCTATAAAAGGTAATATAAAAATGAATAAATTATATTTAAGGAATATCCAAATAGAAAATTGGGAGATAGTGGGAATACCCAAATAAAGGGAGTTGGGTTATAGAATTCCCCCTATATTGAGTCTGAATTCATTCTTCACTTTAGTATCATGGATAATTGGATTAGATTAATTAATTAACAAACCGAGATCCTTTTATACATATATTTTATTCATTATGGTATTATTTTGTTCATTTATGGTATTTCTAACGAGTTGTTGAGTTTAATCTCAATGTTTAGGAGAATTCATTTTCATGGTTTTCTTGATCGGTTCACTTCTATACATGATATGAAGATCATATAAAATTTTAATAAATAAAAAAAATGGTTATTATATGTTATTAGTGAAAATATATAAAATTAAATGATATTATAATGAAATTGTTTATATGGTATGAGGATGAATCCTTATATACAAGTTAATGATGATCATTTTAGGTTATTTGTAGTGGTTGTTTTGATCATTGTGTTTTAGTTTTGTTTTATCAATTTGTATTATGTATAAATGTTACATATAGAACAAAAAAATGTTTATAATATAAAATTTAGATTATATTTTCAACCATTTAATGGTTTTACTAGAATCCATGAAGGCGTTGTAGGAAAATGAAAGTGCATCTCTCAGGATGTCAGTAAATTAACACATCACGAGCGTCTATTTAATTTTATTAGAATAAAAGAGATGAAGAAAGGGGTTTGATGATGGATCTTCCATTGAAATGTTATAATTAATGTGTATCAATAATATAGGAGTTATCATTCTTTTTGGATAAGATAAGGTGGGGAGAAGAGAAGAAAAAAAGAAATTGAAAAGAAAATAAAAGGAAAAGGAAAATGATTTTACCTATTAAATCTCTCAGTGAGATCCTCTTTAAGGAAATAGTTTTGTTATATTGATTATAAAAATAGAACCTAGACGTGGGATTGGGGATAAGGAGAGTATTAGTCAGAATTTTTAAGGGATTAAATCATTATAGGCGTGAGGAGAATAGGGTGTGAGGGGTGTTTTCTAATTATTATATTCATCAGTTTATTATTTTGGCTCAAGACTAAAAATAGATTGAAAATTATCTCCAAATATATTAAAATAATTAATTATTGTCTGATATTAAGGCTCTGAAAACATCATTACATTAAAAATTACTCAAAAATTCATGAATTTATTATTTATCGAAAATTATTGTATTTTAATATCCATAAATAAATCGAGTATTTTAGAAAAATCCAAAAAATTCAACCTGACCATTTTTTGACATTTAGAATTCAAAAATGTACTCTATTTTATGAAAATAATTTAAAAAATGTGATTAAATTAATTTTTAATTTATCTCTTCATTTACATAGAATTTTAAATTTAAAAATTATAACTTATTTTTCAACACTTCGAAAAATGAGTTAAGGTATCGTAAAACTATTTTAAAATAATAACACCTCAAAATATTAGTTCACTAATACATTTTATGAAAAGAAATTTTATTTTAAATTATTAAATTAGTTATAATGTTTTAATTATATATTTAATACTTAAAAAAATTCTTAACACCTAATTAAAATTTACTAAAACATGTAATTACATAGGTTATGATATAATTATACCATAATTTCATTGATAAGATGTCTAAATTTTATTTATACTTTAATGGGTGGTGTTACTATTCATTTTTCCAGTTTATTATTCATAAGTGTCATATTAAAATTCCTAAGTTCAAGTTACTATTTCATCGGTAGAGGTTCTTTTTCTTTTAGAAATAATTTCTACTTCAATAATTACTCATTTATGAAGTTTTTATCATGGACTCTATGTGAATTAATGTGGCTTATACTATATGGTAGTACTATAAGAACGAATAAATATCATTGATAAAAGTTTGGATCGTTACATGTTCCAACCCTACATGTCCCTTGAGTTTCACATCTCGAATCATGAATTTTTTTTGAATGAATCACATAAATTCAATGATCTCGTATGCTTTTAATGTATTAAGTAAGATGAAACACATGAGCCTCTTATTTTTTTTGTGTAAACTAAAATATCATCCAAAAATAACTCTATATGAAAATATAGGTACACCTATAATATTATATTCATCTAAACCATAAAGACCACATGAGCATTAGTCTAACTAAAGGGAATAATATGATAGTAAATGTGACAATACATGCCTATAAAGGAATACATCAGAATGTGAGATTATTTTATTCTCAAATGGTGATAACCGGACTAATGGTTAGTTATCTAGAACTATTTTTTCCATTCAATTGATAAATAATATCTATATTCCATGGTAATATACAAATATTCATTACCATAACTTGATTTTAGTTCTAGTAATGAACACAGATGAGAAGTGTTCAAAAATATTTCTTTGAAAAGGTAATATGTGATGCATAATGTGAAAGACATTATCTAATGAAACCATTCTTTAATAGATCATATAATTTATTCATCAACTCTGTCAATTGTTTTCGTTACATATGTTATCATATAGTAGATAAGGACTAAGTACCATGTACTAAATCAAAACAATATTCTTCTCATAGTGGTGGAAGACTAGATAAATCAAAAGGAATCACATTGGGAATCTCAATGATGACTGTAGGGAGATAATAACTAAATTATTCTCACTCCATTTAAAAATAAAATGTTAATATTACCCTCAGTGAATCAAGAATATATGGATTGACTCTACTTGACCTCTTTTATCATTCCACTAAAAATACCTGACACACCCCATCGAGTGTAGTAAAGGAGACCCATCAAAGATAACTATCAATTTGGACCTTATTATAAATAATCCAAACCATCATATAGATGACTCCAAGAGGTTTCATGTTAAGAAAATGAAAATTCCATGTAATATAAATCACTAATACATAGAATGAAAAATAAGGAAAACATAGACTCTACTCTCTCTTTTTTCTAATGGACATAGTTATATCTCTATAAGGCTATTTAGTGGGTTAACAATACATGATTATAAAAATGTGTGAGATTAACTAGTATATGTTAATGTAGTTACTAAATATGAAGTCATTGTGATGGTACCTCTTAAAGAGTCTAGGCCTGTATTAGATTCCTCTATGAACTCTTTAACTTTGTGAAGAACCTTCAACCCATATTCATGTTGTGGGAACGTCCTATATCATTAAGAAAACAAAATTTTTTTAGTGATTTTTTGAGTTCATGCTCCCATTCCACATCACAGAGAATAAACATAGAGGAAAAAAAATTAGATTTCTTAAGAGACAATAATAATTAAATATATTTGGTTCCTCAATACAAACATATATTGAATTCCCAACCTTGTTACATTGATAGAGTCAATGGTCCTCTTCTAGAAAACATTTGAGATTTAGAATATTCCTACTATCTAGAAACACCGTGTGACTCATCATTAGTTCTCTTTACCATAAATGAAATCATAGAACTACCAATAGGGAGAAAAGGATCTCTCATCAACCATGAGTAACCATCCTTTTCAAGATAAACCATCATTTATATATTTATATAAAATAATCATAAGTTGCTAGAACCATAAAAAATTAATATTTAGTTTTTATATAGTTGAAAAATCTCAAGTATTCTTTCCTTGATCTTCTAATCAGTCACCCCTCAAGAGAAAACTGATTTACCTCTATATAACATTTTTCATACTGAGTCATAGTCACATCACACATCATGATTTTGAGAAACTCTAGGTATTTACCTAAAAAAATATTTTGTATAAAACTAATTGGTTAATATAATTTAAAATTATTTCCATTTAAAACCCTAATTTTTATTCAACATCACCATATAATCCCACTATCAATTTATAAGACCTTCCAGCTTAATGGATAGACATTTCACCTTAATACATTCTCGTGTTTCCATGAATTCAAGAAGTAGTTCTAAAATTTTCAAATATTCCTCATCCTATTACGAATCATTAGATCCTTATACAGAAGGTGGATGATGGTGAAAATTCACTTGATCAGGATCATATGATTCATCTTTATGAGGTTCCACAACCGATCCTAAACTCGAATGATTGTTGGAATTTTTCCTCGAGCATTGATATCCTACACCACTATCTCGACAATATTCTATCCCACTGAATGATTTTTTTTGGTTCACATGAAAATTCCATCAAGGACCTATTAACATGTCATCTTAGAGGGATGATTCTGCACAACATCAACTAAAAACACCAAATACATCAAAAAGGATACATTGATCAACAACTATGAAAAAAGTTATGATGAACACAATTTTTGTATACATTTTCATATATATTATCAAGAATAATTTTTTTTCAACAAATACCAATCATTTTGTGGATAAAATTATTTATATTGGTGATAATAATTATTTTCAGGTGTCTTTCCATCCACATTCAAACAACGGGAAAATATAGAACCAAAATTCCAAAATACAGGTCGTGTACATTCAGTTAAATGTCATGTACTATGGGAAAAACACGGATCGGGAAGACTGGATACATTCCCAAGTTCTGGATAAAGCATACACAACATGTTCTTCCCATATACATATCATGTTTTCCCTTCATGAATCGTTTGGTAGTCGATGATTGATATCACACACCCTGTTCAGCAGTTCTACACACTGTGTATTACCACCTACGAGGCAATGCCATGTTCTAAGTCAAAGATAGCATGGTAGCTCACCCACCAAAGGAGAAAAGAGGGCCAAATAGTGTTGACTAGTTAACACACCATGTACATTCTAGAACACGCCATGTATTCCTAAAACCTATAATAGAAGGGAAGGATCTCCAAGTTCAAGATGGATAGATTCATTTCAAAACAAACCAAGGGGGATATTTTTAGAGACTCCCATGGAGAGATGAGAATAAAAGAGGTTCTTCCGCTACCTCCCTGAAAATATTCAATTCTATGTTTATTCCATGTTTAATTCAGGTATCATAAGTAGTTTTTTCATTTTATACTCAATGAGAGGCTAAATCCCCTATGTGTTGGGGATGGGGAAAATTATGTTGTGTATTTCATCAATTGTGATATTTTAATCCTGTTATTTATTTTTATATCATAACTCCTTTATATTTATTTCTAAATGTTACTTGAAATATCTTATTAGAACATGAACGAGATTTTTGGAGATATTCTATGTAATTACATTAAAATATATCACTGATCATTGGATGTGATTATCATCTCAATAAAGGTTTCACTTTGAATTCTGGATATGAACTCTAATGAAGTTCCACTTCGAATTATGGATACGAACTATAATGAAGTTCCACTCTGAACTCTGTATACAAACTCTCATAAAGTTCCACTCTGAATTCTAGATAGGAACTCTCATAAAGTTCCACTCCAATTTATGGACTCCGATCATATACTAGTTCATCTATTAACTTATACTAGTTCAACTCTGAACTCTGTAAGTTCAGATTCCAAATTCTAGTGAAATCGGACTCCGAATTTCCTTAGAAATTCATACTCCGGATTTCTACAGAATTAAGGTTCTAAATTCCTACAAAACAGAATAGAATATATCTTTATTATAGACCCCGGATTCCATTTTGGTTAGACTCTGAAATTCGGGTTCCTTACATTATGAACACCAGTTTTTGTTATACTTACACTTGTTTCAATACAAAATGATGTCGTGCTTTCAGTTATTGACTAACCATTGGTTGAGTGACATGTGAACAGATCCCTCTGAAATTCAAGGAGAAATATTACCGTTGGAGGAGGGAGCCGACCATTGGAGCTTCACCTATAAATAGGAGCTCATTTTAAAAGATGCAACAACTTTTGTAATTTTGGAGATCAAAACGTCCTAAAGTGATTTCTAGAGAGAGAGGCTCTTATAAACTCTCAAAGCTTCGTGTTGAAAATTTGAACAGCTTGTTCAAATTTTTCCTTGTGCAGACTTACTTCACGCGACTCCGATTGTTGATGATTATAGTCGAGGGCTTCCAGGGATCGAAAGAAAGATGTTCCAACTCCATGAATTTGAGGGCTTCCTTGCTAAGGAAGATAGAGGTGCCAACTACCTGATAGTTGAGGGCTTGTGGGGATAGAAATAAAGGCTCTGGACTTCGTAATGAGGGCTTACCCTGGTGTGGGTAAGATAGGATTTCTTGAATGTATAAATCAAGGGACCTTTATCCATGGTTTTTGGATACCCTTCTCTTTGGGTTAAAAGAGTTATTATTTTTTACTTGTAGTTTTTACTAATTTGATTTTACACTAAATTTTGTATTGTTAAGGAAAATATAACTTTATTATACTTCCTTACTTGTTCTCTGATAAATTTAGATTCTATAATCTTTAAGGTTGAATATTAATCTTTGTAACTTTTGATAAGTACTATTTTTGGAATCAATATTCTGGAATCTAGCAAGTCTTTAGTGCTCATAGAGGTCTTGTGAATTATCTTTTTTAACCTTCTTGAACAAAACCATCCTAAAAATTTCCTAAGAGAATTTTCAAAAGGGACAATTCACCCCCCTCTTGTATATGAGAATATCATTCTTATTTAGATCCTAGGTTTGGTATTACAGAGTATATCATACTCAGAGTCATACCATCTTAACAACCGGTACCGTATTATTATGGAAAACCATAATGGACCAATACATAGATATTCGAATATACCATAAAATTACCTTAAGAACATTATTTTGAATACCAATATATAAAAACTTCAATCCATCCTCTTCAATGATTGTCATGGAATAAGTCCTTCCTTGATTTAGAAGTAACCTCTTAGGTCAGGGAATTGATTTGTGTAATGCCCATGTTCTCCACAGATAAGACATTAAACTCTATAATAGTCTGTCACTCTATGAACCTTCTCCCCACACAGATAACATCTTCCCCTCCATTTGATGTATTCATCAAGATTCTTCTTCCCTTCTTTAGAAATATCAATCTTCTTTTCTATATGCTCCTCACTATGCGAACAGGCATAAAAGTCCATCTTCCTCTTATTTGATGAATTAGGAATACCACTAATGTTCACATTGTAGATCATATATTGTGATGTCTAAAGCGGAATAATCACAATATCATTCTTTATAATCATTACACAATTTCATTTCTCATAGTACCCAATTTGTCCATTGGATTCAATGTTGACCCAATCCATTCTAGTTCCCCCCATTTACTAAAACCAAAAACCATGGTGTAAGAAACAATTAAAATAACGAGGAACCACATAATCATAAAAAGTAACTTATGGTATGTCTAACTTATTACACAATAATTAATCCAGGACACCTTAGGTTCACCCTAGGTTATTCATGATCATCAACATAATTCTAGGACTGTAACCTATAGTTATACTAAAACTTAGGGACATCCCTAGACATACCGTAGAAATATATCAAGGGATCTCACTAAAGTTTTTATTTCCTAATTTCCCAAGGTTAACTAAGCCTTTGATCTAATAACAACTGTAGAGACCCAAGCTTGACGTACATGGACATTATATTACTTATGTGGAATACTTAATACATTACAAAACAATCTCTCAATGATCTTATTAGTTGAGTGTCTTTGGAAACTCATAAAATAATATTCTAATCATTGTGAAAGATATTCAACATCTCCCATAAGGATATACTTTTTTTCCTACCTAAAACCTTCCTTTATTTCATGTGGGAAAATAAAACATAAAAAGGGTGATCTCAAATGCTCAGTATGGGTAAGCATGAAGAAAATAAAACAACCCATATACATTTCAACTTTAAAATATGAACATAAATTTTAAACATCAAAATCTTGAGAAATGAAATTAAACATGATAGCACGTAAGGCATAGATCATAATGAAACATCAATCATGATAAAATATCATAGGAATAAAACATGTAACTGTGTCAAACCTTTAATCACATTATATGATTTCTATAGTAGCCAAGGAATTGCTGCTAATACCATCATAGTGGACAAATTCCATTACTTAATCGGGTTTACCTGCCATTCCAGCCCTGTATTACTGTACCAGATTTGTTTTCCATTACAGCCATGTCTATCTCATGAGATATAAATCTTTACCCAATGTATTTGAGGGAGATATAGGTCCCACCCATCTCACAATGAAATCATTCTTACGTGTTCCACAACATAAACATAAATCATTCATCATAACCCAAAAAATAAAATCAGTTTCACAAACATCATCCAATCATAACATAATCCATATAAAAAAATAGATAACATTTCATCATAAGATAAGTGAAACCATGTAAATCATATAGATATTGTACTTGAAACATTAACATGTGAAATAATTTCATCTTAGATGGAAAATTGTTTTGATAAAACACTTGAAATGAATTCTTGAGGAAAATATACTTTCTTCTTCCAAATCATTTTCTTTTCACAAAATGCCAGGAAATTTTAAAAGAATTTTTTTTTTTGAAAATATTCATGAAATATTGTAGAGTAAGCTTCTTGAAAATAAGGATTTATGAATCCATAAAAATCCATTCATGCCGTAAATGTTAAAAACACATTCTCCTCGTACTTTTAACGAAAACGTCAAAAAGTACCACATATGGTAAACAAAAGAATGATTCCTTCTATAACACATAGTAAAAGTAAAATAGTGGTAAACATGACTTTTAAAATACATGGAATAATATTAAACACTTTATGAAAAACATTTTTATGGACATGGATGAAAAATATAACCCCAGTACATACTTACGTATAAGGAATCTCGGATAAAAATGTGATTGCAAAATTATCCCTTACCTTATGTCCAATTTTTTCCATATGTGTCTGAGACTCCTATATAGTAGGTTTAAAAATATTATTAAGTTTTTCAAAAACTATAATAATATTTATTATATCATATATGATTCACTTAAGACTTTATATTACCAGTTCATTTGTCAATTCCATGTAAAATCAGCGTTTTGTGTAAAATCGTTTCATTTATCATACGTGTTTCGACTTGTTGTTCTTGATATTGATACTTATATCTTGATTTACTTAATTCCGGAATTTAAAACAAGATTGATATATAATATTTATTCATCATGTAAATATATATGATAGATCTATAGATGGACTGAAATACACCATTTAGGGAGACGGTAGGCCGTACGTACGCATGAACGCTGTTTTCGTTTCCTTATTGAATTGAATGGAATTAATTAAATGAAACATATATGTACATAAATAAATTATAATTATTATGTGATATATTTCATGATTATTTATTATATATACTTTATAACCATACTTTAATGGTTAATCATGGAAAATGAATCTCATCGTGTTTGTAGAGACGGTAGTCCGTACGTACACACGAGCGACAATATCATTCTTTTGATATTAAAATCGTATATAGTTGGATGGTATATCATATATTAAGAATCATAATAATTTTATATTTATTATTTATATCATTTATACTCATTATTATACAAAACCAAATGATGAAATGTTTGAATAAAAAACTACACCACGACGTGGAGACTGTAAGCTGTACGTACGCACGTGTGGTGACTTTTTCATTCATATAATGGATAAAAAAACTAATATGGTTGAATTTTTTTTATAATAACATCACATTATATATAAGATTCTGGAGTTATTATTTAATTATGGAAATAACAAATAAGGAGGAAGTAGAAGAAGAAATGAACTTGAAATAGGTGGTGAGATATTTACCTCTTCTTCGGGTAATTCCTTTCGATTTAATCAAAAGGGATCCATAGGATGGATTTATGACTAAAGGAAGTCCTCTAGGATAAAGGGAGGATAGTTGATAGGGTACTTGGGCAGGGTGTGGCCGAGCCAAATGGATTTATAGGTGTGAATTAGAGAAAAGGGGGAGTGCCCTTTTATAAGAGGGGTGAGGGGAACCTTTGGAAAAACATAAAATATAATTTTATAATAAATTCATATTAGGTTTATAATGGCTCCAAAGAGTCTTCTATCAAGGCTAGGGTGGATATGGGTTGAAATCCTCTCAATAAATAGGTTTTAGACAAGTTTAGGTTACTATTTTTACCTTATCATTTAGATTTAACTCTAAGTTATATAAATTAACTTTTACCGTGTCTTCTTCATTCTTACACTATATGGTTTATAAACTTAATGTAAACAACCAATCAAACCTCAATTGGTTCTTTAATGTCATATATATTATTATTTAAGTCTTTTTGACGAACAATTATTTTTTAAGACCATTATATAAATTAATAATAAAATACTTGTTTTATAAACTCTTTTAAGTCAATTTTGACACTATTTGATATTTTGTTTTTTCTAAATTCATAACACCATTATTATTTCAAATAAAATTCATCTAACATACCCTAATATGTTATATTAACCTATAATATTAGTGTAATGCATAAAATGTCTCAAATTACATTTATTTGGGTATTTATAAACTCAATTATGTTAATATTTCATTAATAAGTTAATTACTGCATTCTCATTCTGTCATAAAGAAATTAAATTATTTAATGTCTAAAAAATAAAAATAAAATACTTTTATGTAATAAATTTTTTTATCTTTAGAATTAATATTTATAGTCGAATTTATCTTATCTATAACCCTATATTAAGTATGTTTTAGTTATTAAACAATGATTTAAACTATTTAAACTCTTTTTGAAATAAAATAATAATAAATGTCATAATATAATCCATGTGGACCAAAGAGGTTCATATTTTATACCTAAAGTTGTTTTGGGTCGAATTATACTTATCCAATAGAATTAGGACATCTTTTAGGGTAATAATAAAATCAATTTTACCCTCAATTACCCTATTAACTTTTAGCCGTGGTAAATAAAAGTTACAAGTTACTATTTACCAAAAATTATTTTTATGTTATTGATCCACATTTTACTCCTTGATATTAACCGTGTCTCTTGGATTTTTAAAATTCAACTCCTAGAAGCTGTAAAATTATGTTTTATGTAAATCCGCAAATTCTCCTAAGAGGTGGGAAAAAGACAGTAAAAAGTTCAACAAAAATTTCAAAAATCTAAAATTATTATAAAATGACTCCAATGAATTAAATTTAACTTAAATAGGTATTAGGTATCTATTTTGACCTAAAATAAATTTAAATAAAATTAATGATTATTTAAATAAAAAGTATGTTTTAACTAATAACTCAGTGTTTTAACTATTCAGCAAAAATTGAATGTTTTTAGAAAAATAAAAAAAATTCACCCTAAGCTAATTTCGATATTTAAAATCCAAAAATAAAGTCCATTTTGAAAGATAAAATTTATAAAATTTCAAAAAGTGGGTATTACTTTCCATAATGGATAGTTTATATAATATTTTAATAACATATCGTTGTTTAGTGAAACTCGGTATTGCGTACAACGCAAGCTATCAAGGAAGGTTGATCTTGCCTGTAATGAAAGCCAATAATAGTGTTGCATATACAACTAGATAATACGGTGTTGCATATAATGTAAGATACTCTTGGTGTAGCATACAATGAATGACATAAAAGAAATTAAAAAGAATAATTCTCATAAAATCTCGGGGTGTTTCACTACAAACTAGGAACCCTCACGGTACAAATACACCCCCAATGAGGAACCCTCTCGAGAGTTCACGACACAACAGTTTCGTAATATTTTTCATTGTAAATCTGTTTCCTACAATTCATGTTCATAGTGTGATTTCATAGTTAATAATGACTTCAATGGATAAAATAATCTTAAAAAAATTAAGCAATTGATCATGTGAAAATCAATCATTACAAATAAATTCATTTAACTATTTCCTAGTTGTAATTATTCAACATTCCTTTATAATTTTAAATCTGAAATGGAAACTTTCATAAATTCATGCATTTTCAAATCATCATAAAATATAATCCATTTTTCTATATTTTCAATAAAATATATATTTCAAAATCTTTCCGTCTCTTTTTCCAAAAATATTCCCCACAATTTAATTACATTAAAATTGGGGTTATTTGAAAATTTCCTACTATTTCAAATAACACATCAACTCAATTAATATAAAGCATTTTAAATTCATTAAAAACTCAATAAAATTCATTATAGTAATTTAAGGATTCCATCATACGAAAACCTATTATGGAACCACCTACCTTAAATCACGTCGTCAAATAGAACACACATAATGGGACCACCACTGAATAATGATTTGAAAGAGATCAATAATCACAACCTATAATAAACATAAAACAAAACAAAATTAGGTCAATCGGTATCATTATTATCCATCACTATATAAGGAGGATATAAAGAGATATCATAATAAACTACATGATAGGGGACCGACTTACCCGAATGAGATCAAATGAGATCAATGAAACATTGATCTTCCATGAAATGTCATTTGAGTAGTCGAAATTTTCTCATGAGAATCATCAATGAAAAAAGATTTGAAATAGGGTCTAAATAGGGTGTTTATGGGTTAAACATGTGTTATTTTTATTTCAATAACACTTTAAATGGAATTAATACTTTAATGCATGATTTGATGGGTTGGTCTGAATAGTTAGAAAAACCGTGCACCCAAAATGCACACCCATATTGGTAGGGTGCATAGTTTCTCCTAGAATGGATGGTAATTTTTCAGACTATGCACCAACATTACAAACCCAAAATGTCTAAGGGTTCACGGTTTGGAGGTTATAGAAACCTGTTTTGAAAATAATGATCACCCCATTAGTGGATTTCAACTTGACACTCTATTTTTTATTCCAAACCTCAAAGTTATACCTAACCATCATCCAACCATGCACAACTCATTTGGAATCATATTTTTATAAAATTCTCACATATTTTCAATAAAAAAGTACCAAACATAAATGAGACGAAAATATGAATCAATGATAACCTGGAGAAGGAAACATGATTTTTTATTGTAGTATGTATATATGCATGAAAATCAATTTCATTTTTTACAAATAGGAAAAGAAATAAATTAGATATTATTTAATTTTTACCTAGTCATAAATATTTCAAAAAATTTACATGTATTCATTATGTCCCCCTTTTGACAATCCATGAATTTCATAAATGAAAAATGAATTATATATATTCATGGGGATGGTATTCCACACATACACAAAGATGACATTATCATTTTCCAACAAATGGGAGGGTAGGAATATTAGTAATATACCACCTATCTAGAATGATAATTATTTCATAAATATAATTTATATTTATTTTATCTGGAATTTTAACCATAAATAAGAGGTCATGATAAACAATGAAATATCTCATTTTGTGGAGATTATAGCCCATATTTATGCATGAGGGATGATTTTATTTCTCATTGGATAGAAAATGAGATTAAAAAGGGTAATATAATGAAAATAATATCATGAAAATATATTTTTGAAAATTTATTATTATTATATAATATTTGAAATAATAGGTTTCACGGATTTAAAAGACCAAATAAACCCAAAATAACATAGTTAAGAGTTATAAATATTATTTAAAAAACCCCATTTAGATTACACCTTATGCATTAATAGGTTTTTAGCATTTTAATAAAAGTACCTATAAGACATTGGTATGAAACTTAATAATGGATATTGGTATATCCTATCTCGGCTAGAGTTCTCACTTATTGTGAATATATGAATAGATGAGGTTTATTTTATAAGTTGGGGGAGTTGAGATCTTATTAATATCCTCACATTTTAAATATTACTAATGTATTAATCAAGATCATGTGGTATATAATTAATAAAATATATAATATAAGGTTATAAGGGCAAAATTATATCCTAAAATAAGAATTGAGATAGGATTTTCTAACCTTATCAGTGAGTTTTAAAATTAATTGACCCATTTTACCCTAATAAGTGGAAATGAATTGTTATTATGGAAACTATTCACTATGTAAAAAATTTAAATTAAACTCATTAATATATTTTAAACTCATAACTGAAAATATGAAATTAACTTTAAAATATTATATTTATATAATTGGTGGAGATCGTTTATAATATAACAACACAAAATGAATGAAAAAATGTTATATAGAAAGGAATTTTTATGCCTAAAATTGAATTTATGAAAAAAATAATTTATAAAGATAATTTATATTGAATTAATTAAAATTTTTCTCATAAAAATGACTAATATAACATTAAAACTAAGTCAAAATATAATATGTATCTTTAAATAATTGTAATGAAATGATTGTTTTATGAAGAATTGAAATTTTAACTATTCGCATAAAAATAAATATTTCAGGAAAATATAAAAGATTAAACCTAATTAAAAAAATATATGTTGAATCCAAAATAATATTTATTTTAAAAAATAATTTTTAAATGTGGATGAATATAATTATAATACTTGCACACCAAATGCGTAAAAAATGATATTCAGAAAAAATGTATTTTTGAAGGATGAAATAAATTTATTCTAATTATTTTCTTAATAAAACCCATTAGAGGGTTTTTAATGTATTTTTGAATATATTACTACTAAATTTAATCAAAATAATTAATAAATAATTATTAATGTATTTTTTCATGAAAAAAATAAGTATCAAACATTAAAGTATTTTAAAAAAATATCCCATTTAATAGTAAATTATTTTATAATTAATTTTTTAAATGAATTATTATCAATGTATAATAGATTAAATATTATTTTTAATGTATAAAAAATAATTTTTAAATTTGTTTATAAATTAACTAAGAGAAATTTATATTAAAAAATGTACATATATAATTTAAATAGAACATTATTTTATAGCAAAATGACCCTTCTACAAAATAAATGTTTCAAAACATATATGATTACATTAATATTATTCAAAATTAGGTAACTATTTATAATGAAAAAATAAATAAATTTTTATTAGACGAAAGTTTCTATATATATATATATATATTTCTGTATTCTATTATATCCATTCATACCCATCAATCTAATAACCATATTATAATGATCATATTTTAATTACAATATTTTCATTCATTTATTATATGAGTTGTGTTTATTATAAACTATCAAAAATATTATTTATTAAAAATAATATAAGTAATAAATTCTTTGGGGTGTTACATTATATCTTTCAAATTTATGGTTGATTTAACTACTCCAGAAAAGAAATGTGTTTTCTATTTAATTTATTCCATTTAAATAAATGCTGTAGGGAAATAAAAAAATTGATGATCTATTTAAGGTATAGTATTTAAATTTTATTATATAATAGGTTTTGTTCTTTATTTGGTTCGTATGTCTATATTTTTACAGATTCATGATGTTTTTTTATCTATGTATCCACTATATATACATGTATTTGTTTTGAAATTTTTTATATTCTCCAACATATCTATTTATTGGTAGATGTGTTTACATTTGTATGATACACATTCCATCAAATGAGGCATTAAAGGGAAAATATTGATTTCTATAGAAAATGAACATATGAGGTAAGTGGTTATTTGAGAATTTTCATCATCATTAGTCAATGAAATAAAAAACATGTTTTATTATCAAAACCATATAAAAATTTAAGCTAATACATACATTACCTAAATATTAGAGCACGATATTTTTAATGTTTTGAATATTTATGTTATCTTGAGTGATAATAAATAGTAACACTACAAATTTATAAAATAAATTACGAGACAATTCAAAATTATTAACGAATTGTCAATAGTTTTATATAATTATTGGTGATGAAAAGTTATTCCAATATATAAATACTCACTATTCAAGAAAAGCGGATGATGTAAAATCTAATTCAATTTTATATTTTTTCATGGGATAATATATGATTAATGTAATTTAAAAACTAAAAATTAACTAAAACATTATATAATTGATTCTAACATGGTGAGTTTTATTCAATAATTCTAAAAAAGGATGTTAATATAGAAAAAAATGATCAAAAAAAATGTGAAAGTTGATTTACCATTGAGGATTAGTAGTGATAATCAATGTGAATTTAATATTTCAATTAATATAATAAAATACTAAACATAAAAATACATTTACATAAAAAATTATTTCATCTTAGATAAAGTTTTCTAAATTAATTATGACACTTTATTATGATAAACTTATAAAACAATTATTGAAATATTTAAAAATTATTTTTCACAATTTGGATTTCAGAATTTATGGATAATGATAAATATTCAACCTCACCTTCATAGTATAGTTAATTGGTAATCCCCCATAGCAATATGTTCTTTTGGAAATTCTTTTCATTGATGGAGATAATTGATTAATATTCACCTACTCTATATTAATTTTTTGTAATGAGAAGTGGTGTTATGAAATATTATAATTATAAAAGGTGGAATTATATGTTTATATGAACAAATATTGATGAAAAAAGGGTGATAAATTATTTAATAAGAATGAATTGGAAATTTATCTTCTGTGAAATGTGTTTAAATTTTTTGATTCCATGGACTTGTATTTATTTTTTAAAAAGCTACATGATATAAATATTTTGGGACATTTGATGTTGTGTGGTTAAAGTTGGATATTAGTGTGCTATGTAAAAGTTGAAATATTTTTTATGATAAAAATAAATAAAATGTGGGGATTGGGGAACCCATGTATTTAGAAGTATATTTTTTGCTTACATAGATTAGTTGGGTTATATTCATTAATAGTAAATCATGATATAATTTCAAGAGAAATAGGAAACCTAAAAAATCAATGAAGTTTACATGGAAATTATAGTTAATATTAATCTACCTTTTCATTTTAATTTTCTGATGGTGTAATGTCTATGATTTCTCCATATGTTTATTTTAATATTATATGGGAATTCTTTCAAGACTAGGAATTGAGATGGCGTGCAGTTCTGATGCCCTGTGAGCCTGAAACAGATGTTTTAATTTAATTAAATAATTAAATTACACGAAGGCATGGAGTTTTCCTGAGAAACTGGAATAACTCCTAAACGGGTTCTCAGATCAGAAATCCAAGGGCACAATTGCTTTCAGAGCAGAAATTTTACCTTAGGCGAGGCCTAACATCGGTCAGCATAGGTTGGTGGTGAAATCTAGTTTGTGGATGTAACTGTAATAAAATAGTTAATAAAAATATTTTATTAAATCTTGTTGTAGCGAATATCTTTTATCTTTTTAAATATAGATTTTCATAGGGGTATAGGGTTACAGACCTCATAACCCTAAAACACTTAGAGGCTCTGGTGGATCTGGAGGCAACCCCAATAATGAGATAGTGTTCTTAACGGGATTCATCGGCGACGACGACGCGATGACCAGATCTTCGCCAACAAACACCGCAGATCCAAGTAGGATATTTTATTTTGATTTCCTTTCCCCATTCTTAATTCCTACGACGAACGCAGACTAATCCATGAACAGATTGGCCCGAAGATCGATCGTATTTGCAGGATGGGATTTTGTAGGGATTTTGGGGATTTGAATATTGAAGGTTATTTTGGGTTTGTTTAGACTTCTAACAGTGAAAAACCCAGATCGACATGAACATCAATCGAGGATCTTCCCTCTCAATTTGTTGTGCCTTTCTTCCCCGATTTCTCGCATTCTTCGTGTGCGTTCTACGCATTCTTGGAGGAAATTGGTCGTTTTGTGTTCATTTATTGGCTCAATGATCTGAGATTGTAGATCCAACCTCGGAATGATGGTACAGAGCAGCAACGACGGTTTTGGCGGGCGATTCGGAACAGATTCAGAGATACGAGTTTTTTGGTATTTTCCATCGGATGAATCAACGCTTGTTTTCCGAGCCGATTAAAGTTCCTAAACACCCGGATTTGGTAATAGGAAGATGAAACAAACTATGATCTTGAGTTTCGTGGAAAATGGATAGAAGAATCGAGATCCAGAAGATTGGTCGAGGCGTGAGGAAGAAGACGGATGTTCTGGATAAATCCCGGCTACACATCATGTAGTGTGGGCTACACGGCGTGTGTTTGCCGGCGGACCACCTGGCGTGTACTACGGGAGTACACAGACACAGTTTGGGTACACGGCCAAGGACATGACGTGTATACCCTTCCCCAGCCAGACCCAGCCAGATAAACGAGATACCCCGTGTACTAGTACATGGGAATGGTGACACAGACAGATATCGTGTATGGGCACATGGCCAGCATACACAGAGGGAACCCCAGGTGCTCGGACATGGAATGTAATTCTTCTACATGCCATTTAGTTACTTTTATATGACCAGACTAGAGACACGGGCTGTTTACAAAGGCAGTACCAAAATTCAAGGAAAACAGCGTGTGATCCTTCTATACGCCGTATAGTCTAGTTTTTATACACCTGGACTAAAGACACAGGCCGTTAACACGGGCAGTACCCAGAGTCAAGGAACACGACATGTGATCCTAATAAAGACTGTGTAACCTGTTTTATATGGCTTGAGCCATTTTCCTTTTGTGACTTGAACTAGATTTCTTAGGGTTCATACCCTTGGTCTTTCCCATGAAGGTTTCTGGTATCATTTCATTTGTACACGAGTATGATCCCATCAGCAGAACATCCTGAATATAGTTTTTGGAATCCCCTCTGTGAGACATAGATTCAGATCCTCTATTCATTCATGGAACCCAAAGTATATTTCTTGGTATCGACATGACCAACTTTAAACGGGCGCCTATCCTCTACTTAATATATTAGTTCAAACTGAGTTGTTAGAATCACCCCATTTTTATTGGTTGTGATCCTCATCTGATCATCATATTCTCAAATACTTGTGGAGTGTGTTCTATTAGAATGATTATTTCATACCTCTCTCTTCAGACCTAGGAGTGTGTTCTCCTTGTTACATGCTTAGTGGAATCTTCGAGCTGGATCTTAGTGGTGGTTTCAGGATGGTCGATCGTGTATGAGTATATATGGATATTCTTGCTATATGTTATGTAAACATATACTGTGTAGAGATGAATGTATATTTACTTTTTGGTATTTCCCTTGTTGTATTTCTTTGTTGTTTTGGGGTGTTCTACTAGGTATTGTTAAACTCACCCCTACATGGGCTTTGCTCGCACGTGTTGTGTCTTGTGCCTACGAGCGAGCCTTAGACAAGATTCTAGGTGGACCTGGACCAGATGGTGCTCAGTGAGATTAGGCAGGCCGAGGTGTGTTCCTATGGCTACAAATTGTAGTCCTAGTACCTTTCATTACAGGTTGGACTTTGTTGCAGACATTCTTTTGGTGGGCTTGTAATTTTGGCCCAGGGTTTTACATTACTGTACTTTACTTTCATATCGTACTCTGTTGGTTGGGATTTTAGTGTGTGCATGCATTTCAATTTTCAGTAGTTTTCACTTTTCAGCTTTGTGGGATTGGAGATATGTGTGTGTGTGTGTACAGGTTTATAGGCAATGCCTCCCATGCTACTGACTTTCCTACTCAGTGCTAGTCACTAGAACCTAGCCTATTGGAGGCGGGCTTTGGGAGTAGCGGCTTGGGCCCCACTAGGATGTGTCGTGACAGAGTGGTATCAGAGGAGGTCGGTTCTACCTTATGACCGAGAGTCTGCGAGTTGTTTTGGGGAAACATTGTTAAGTGTTTCGAGTTTGTCTTTCAGGCCAGGGCCCCCAGTGTTGGTGTGGGTGGCCTACGTATCCAGACACTAGGACTCCGATAACATTTTTTTCGACTCGGAACATGAGAACAATAGTTCCAGGGGAAAATAATGGAACATTAATCATAAAGTAATGGGTTGTAGTTACCATGTCCTTATTGAGTCAGATCTCCTGATATACTCACTAACTGTGATACTTCTTGTTTCTTTACAGGATGCCTCCACGACACTCACCCGCTAGGATATAGTATCTTGATCATGAGGATGACCCCCTCAGTGATGATGCTTTGATACAGGGACCAAATCCCCCAGTTTTACCTTCGGGTGGTGTGCGAGTTGTTCGACCACCTGTGGCGCAGTGTTTAGTGCATGCTGTACTAGTAGTGGAGGAGTGTAGGCAGAGAGCACTCCATGAGCTTTAGAGATAGAGAACCCTCAGGATTCGAGGCGAGCCTGACCCTCAGGTTGCAGAGGACTGGCTTGAGGTAGTGGCCAGAGTCTTCTGTTTGGTCAAGACACCAGCAGACCAGATGGTGATCCTGGTAGAGAGCCTTCTACAGGGCTTGGTAGGGGGATGTTGGAGTTTGGTTATCTAGACTCAGGATGAGGCGACTCTTGCATGGACACAGTTTGAGCGTCTCTTTAGAGAGGAGTTTTACCGGCTAACCTGATATCAGTACATATATAGGATCCTTTTCAGCTTTAGTAGTGGACCATTACAATGGATAAATATTCATCGAGGTTTATTTCCCTCTCACGGTAATCGATGGATACGGTCAGATATCAGTACTTCAGAGCTCGATCTTTTGAGCGGGGCTTGCGCAGAGACATCCGAACTAGCATCATCCCTATGAGAATTCCTACTTATGATGGGGTGATCGAGAGGGCTTTGGTGGTTGAGAGCTTCTTGGAAGAGTATAGATAGCTAGTGGTTATCAGTAGTGAGCGAGATGGATCAGAGATCTCGGCAGCAGGGAGCCAACATCAGGGACCCAAGCATGGGAGACGTTTTCAGAGGAGATCCCAGGATAGAGGATCTTCCATACAGGGTTCGCAGGGCGCATTCATCCAGCCTCGAGAGAGGAAATGCTACTCATGAGAAGGCAGGGGAGATCTCACTTGATATTGTCTGACCCGCCGTACTACTGACATGGAAGCAGTTGATGGACCACCGAGGCAGAGGAAACATGTGGAGAAGAAAAATCCGTGGGGAGACAGACATGGTAGAGGAGCTGGGAGAGTAGCTGGAGGTGGTCGGTGTTTTGAACTCTTACCACCACCACTCCCAGGAGGTCCACACCAAGTTCAGGGAGTTGGTGGACAGAGGCAGAAAAAGAAGGAGGCAATAGATTCTTATGACCCAGGTGCTCCTGGAACGATTATAGGTACAATCTATGTATTTTCTACTTTGTATGTCGTAATGATAGACACATGTGCTTTTCATTCTTTTCTGCTTGCTTATCTTGCATGAGACCATGTGATTATAGTTGAGCCATTGACTCGACCCTTATGCTTAGAAACACCGACTGATGAAGATTCATAAATCACACACCATTGCAGACAGTGTGACCAGACCCTTGTAGGTGAGAGTTTCGGTTGTAACCTCTTGGTGGTAGCGTCGTGGCCTTATGATGTCATTCATGGTATGAATAGGATATCCACAGTTCATGCCTAGATTTACTATTTTAGGCGAAGGGTGCGGTGTTTCCGCAGTGATGGAATGAGGTTCTCCTTCGTTGGTTAAAAGGAGACCTAGGCAGCAAAGTATGGACTCGTGCGTAGGAAGGTACAGACGATTTAACATCTGTTGGCTAGCCTAGCCGTTGGCGCAGTAGATTTTATGAGTTTCTAGTTTCCTGCAGTAGTGTCTGAGTACGAGGAAGTCTTCTTGGAGGATGTCCCCGAACTACCTCCCCGTCGAGAGATAGATTTTTTCATTGAGTTACAACCCAGGACGACATCGATATCAGCATCTTCATATCAGATGGATCCTGGAGAGCTTTGTGAGCTGAGAGTGAAGCCGGAAGACTTGCAGAGGATGGGCTTCGTGAGACCCAGGGTTTCACCCTGGGCGGCCCCAGTATTGCATTCCAAGAAGGGAGACGGGAGATTGAGGCTGTGTGAGGATTGACGACGCTTAAATTAGGTGACTGTGAATAACCAGTATCCACTACCGAGGATCGATGACCTATTCGACCAGTTAAGAGGGTAACAATGGTTCTCGAAGGTTGATCTATGATCAGGATATCACCAGTTTGATGTACGATCTGAGGATATACCAAAGATGGCTTTCAGATGTCGCTACGGTTACTATGAGTACTTGGTGATTCCCTTCAGTGTGACGAACACCCTGGCAGTTTTTATGGGACTCATGAATCATATTTTTTAGCCCTATCTAGATCAATTCATAGTGGTCTTCATTGATGATATCCTCGTGTACTCTGCGTCCAAGGAGGAGCACACGACGCACCTAAGGATGGTTCTGGACACACTCCGAGAGCACCATTTGTACGGGAAACTCTCGATGTGTTGATTCTAGATATAGGAGGTCCACTTTCTGGGACATGTTATCTCAGCAGATCATGTAGCAGTGGACCCAGCCATGGTAGAGGCAGTGTTTGTAAAGACCCAAAGCTTGACGTACATGGACATTACATTCCTTTTTCGGAATACTTAGTACATAAAAAAAACATACGCACAAGGACCGTAATAGTTTAGTGTCTTTGGAAACTTGGAACGTAATCTTCTAATCGTGGTGAAAGATCTTCAAAATCTCCCATAAATATCTTCCCCTTTTTTTATTACCTAAAACCATTCTTTATATCCTGGGGAAAGGAAAACATAAAAAGGGTGACCTCAAAAGCTTAGTAAAGGTAAGAATAGAGAACAAAAAACAATCCATAAACATTTGAATGAAAAATCTTGAACATAAAATCTAAACATCAATATCTTGAGCAAGGACATAAATCTTGGAAGTACGTAAGCAATATATCGTAAAGGAACATCAATATTGATAAAATAGAATGGGAATAAATCATTTAATGGTGGAAACCTTTCAGCACTTGTTATGATTTACATAGTATCCAAGGCATTGCTGCAAAGACCATCTTAGTGGACAAAGTCCCTTTCTAAATCGAGTTCACTCCTCGTTCCAGTCCTGTATCACTAAACCAGATTAACTTACCATTCTGGCCATGCTTATCTCATGATATATAAATCTTTACCCAATTAATTGGACGGAGATATAGGTCCCACCCATCTCATAATGAAATAATTCATACTTGTGCCCCAAAATAAACATAAAAAAATCATCATAACCTAAAGAATAAAATGGGTTTCATAAACCTCATCCCATTATCACATAATCCATATAAAACAAATGGATAATTTATCATAAGAAAAGTGAAACCATGTAAATCATAGAGACATTATACATGAAACATACACATATGAAATAATTTCATCTTATATGGAAAACGGTTTTGATAAAACACTTGAAATGAGTTCTTGAGGAAAATATCCTTTCTTCTTCAAAATCATTTTCTTTTCACAAAATTCCATGAAAATTTAAAAGAAAAGTATTTTATTGAAAATAGTCATAAAATCTTGTGGAGTAAGTTTCTTGAAAATGAGGTGTTATGAAATCGTAAAAATATGTTCACGCCGTATAAGTTAAAAATAACATTCTTCTCGTATTTTTTTTTGGAAAAGTCAAAAAGTACCTCGTACGGTAAACAGAAGAAAGATTCCTTCCATACGATGTGGTAAATGTAAAAAAAGGTAAGAATGAATTTAAACATACATGGAAGAAAAGTAAACATTTTATGAAAACATTTTGAGAACATATGGACATGGATAATAAACATAACCCTAGTAAATACATAGGAATAAACAATCTCTGATAAGAATGAGATTGGAATAATTATCCCTTACCATAGGTCTGGTATGCTTCGTACGTATCCGAACCTCTTGTATAATGATTTAAATAATGTCATTGACTTACTAAAGAATCATATTCATTGTTATGATATCATATATGTTTCACTTATGACTTTATATTACCCGTTCTTTTGTAAGTTCCATGTTGAAGCTGCGTTTTGGGTAAAATCGTTTTATTAATCGTACATGTTTGGACTTGTTGTTCTTGATATTATTACTTATATCCTGATTTACTTAATTACAGAAGTTAAATCATGATTTATATGTAATATATATTCATCATATACATATATATATGATATATCGATAAATGAAATGAAATATACCATTCATGGAGACTGTAGGCCATACGTATGCATGAACGCTATTTTAGTTTCCTTATTGAATTGAATGGAATTAAGTAGATGACATATATATATATATATACATAAATCCAGTATCATTATTATGTCATATATTTCATGATTACTTATTATATATACTTTATAATCATTCATGAATGGTTAACATGGAGAATGCATCTAATCACGTCGTCGAGACAGTAGTCTGTACATACGCACGAGCGATGATATCATTCCCATGATCGTGAAATTGTATTGAAGTGTATGTATACAATTTTAGAATACATATCACTTTACAATAATCATATATAGTTATTATTTACACCATTATACCCATCCAAGTAAGGTGGTGGTGGAAAATAGATTACACCACGGGGTGGAGACGGTATTCCGTACGTACACACGCGCGATGATTTCATTTTCGGTAGGATGGATAGATGGTAAAATAGGGTTGTTTCATAATTATAATAACATATCAGAGTATGAGTGATACTGATGTTATTACTTCATAATGAAACAACTAAACAAGAAGAAGTAGAAGAAGAAATAAAGTTGAAAGAATCGGTAATGAACATTACCTCATCTTTGAAACGCCTCTTTTAACCTTCTCTTAGGGCACTAAATATGGCCTATGAAGAATACCAATACCTATAGTATGTTTCTAGGGAAGTGGAGAAGAGAAATTTTCAGGGGTTGGCTGATATTGAAGGCTCAAAGTGGTGTGAGGAAGAGAGGGAGGAGGGACGCTTTTATAAGGGAGGAGAGGGGCACCTTAGGAAAAACTAAAAATATTATTTTATTATAAGTCATATTCGGTTTTTAATAGCTCCAAATTGATCTATTTTGAATCAAAGGTGGGTATGGGTCGAATATATCTCATCCAATAGAATTTAGACATGTTTAGATTTCTATTTTAACCTTATCATTTAGATTTAACATTAAGTTAAATAAATTTAGTTGTACCGTGTCTTCTTGTTTTCTTACACTATAAGGTTAATAAACTTACTATAACAAGACAAAAGAACCCCAAGTTGTTTATAATTAATTTATATAACATTATCTGAGCCATTTTTCAGAACCTTAGATTTTTATGAATAAAAAAATAATAATATCACATTTGTTTTAAAAACTATTTTATGTCAATTATGACACTATTTCGTAATTGATTTTTTTGAAAATCATAACAGATTTATTAGTTATAAAAAAGTTAATAATATCAATAATAACATGTCATTTTAACTTATAAAATTTGTGTAATTCATAAAAAGTCTCAAATTACATTTATTTGGGTATTTATAACATCAATTATGTCAATATTTCATTAATAAGATAATTACTGCATCATCATTGTGTCATAAATAAATTAAATTATTTAATGTATAAAAATAATAAATGAACTACCATTATGTAGGAAATATTTTTGGCTTTCTAATTAATATTTATATTTGAATTTATATTATTTATAAGCCTATAGTAAAAATGATTTAGTTATTAAACATTGATTTTAACTATTTTAACCCTTCTTTAAATAAATTAATAATTAATGTCCTAATCTAATACAAGTGGTTATAAATGGTTATATTTTATTCCTAAGGTTGTTTTTGTTCGAATTACACTTATCCAATAGAATTGGGACATGTTTTAGGGTAATAATAATATCATTTTTACCCTTAATTACCTTATTTACTTTTAACCGTGGTAAAAAAAGTAAAAAGTTACTATTCAACAAAAATTATTTTCATCTCATTGAACCAAATATTAGTCCTTGATATTAACCATGTCACTCGTATTTTCGAAATTACACTCACAGAAGCGTTAAAATTAAGTTTTATGTGAATTTTCAAATTCTCTTAGGAGGTGGGTAAAAGACGGTGAAAAGTTCAGTAAAATTTTTATATATCTAAAATTATTATAAAATGACTCCAATGAATTACATTGAACTTATATAGGTATTATGTATAAATTTTGACATAAAATAAATTTAAATAAAATAAATAATTATTTAAATAAAACGTCGGTTTTTGAATAGTAACCCAGTGTTTTCACTATTCATTAAAAATTGAATGTTTTGAGAAAAATACCAAAAATTCACCCTAGGATTATTTAGAAATTCTGAATCCAAAAATGAAGACCATTTCAAAAGATAAAATTAATAAAATTTTAAAAAGTGGGTATTACTATTCATAACGGCCAGTTTATATAACATATCGTTGTTTAGCGAAACTCAGTATTGCGTACAACACACGCTATCGTGGAAGGTCATGATTGCGTGTAATGCAAGCCAAGTTAGGGATGCATGTTGTGCAAGAACCTTTTGGTGTAGATTAAAACACAAGACTTAAATGAAATTAAAAAGAATATTTTTCGTAAAATCTTGGGGTGTTACATTCTACCCCCCTTAAAATAAATTTCACCCTCGAAATTCGTCGGGGTTATAAATGGTTTACTACTAGAAAGTTTCCTTTGTAGAAACCCACATCGTAATAAGGAATACCAAAAGTTGACTTTATAAACTAATGTATGAAACATAACTGTTACCCAAATTAACTGATCAATGGGTTTCCACATAAGAGAACATAGGTGAAAATATGGATATGGAAGAGAAATCTAACCCTCATGTTCTAATGGAGTGTGGTAGAGAACATGCCTAGGAAAAATCCAACAATCACAAAGCCATAAATTTGTGATGATCTAGGGTACCATGTGATTAATTGGATATAAGGGCACTAGGATAACATTTTTGTTTTTCAAGATCATTCCCTAAAGTTGAAGAATTTGATTTAGAAGAAATACTTACTTTATTTTGGTATAATCTCACCGTTGTTCGTGCCTTGAAAATAATTTACATTTCATCTCTTTAAGAAATGAAGTTGAATTTTTCTTTCACGAAGTTTTAGAAGATCATGCGATAGAATGATAGGTCATTTCATCTGTCTCAAACATAAGTTAGCAAAAGTTACATATATAAGTCCATATATAGAGAGATTAATCTTATATGGTTCAAAAAATGGACTTATACTTCATCTATCATGCCGCTTTAAATATAATAAAACTACTTTCAACTAACCAAGGACTTCCTGTTGGCCAGTGGTAAGTGATAAAGTCCTATCGCATTTGGTTGTGGGTTCGATTCCCATAGCCTTGTCCGACGTGATAGGTTGTCCCTCATTCTGCAGGTTGTCCTTTTTTTCTAAAAATACAATATTATAACTTTCCATCAAAAATATTGAAAAATTTCTAGCCTTCAACAATACTAAATTATGTCCAACATAATACATTCCAATCTTTAGGCTTATCTAAAATACTGCAGTCCATTCTCATATTATAGTGAAAATGATTACCAGAGAGTTCATATAACAGGCATGTTAATACCATCATTGATCCTCATATATCATAAGATATGCCTTGTTGGTCACGTTCCAAACATTCGAAGGCCTTAATCATGTATTCTCTTGGAAAATGAATACCCATTGAATCTTAGTGAAAACATGAGTGCTATCAAAAGTTAAAACTTTCCACATACCAAAACCCCAAAATTATATATAATCAAACATTGATATAACTATTTCATTATATCTGTCATGAGATCATTAATACTATCAAACATTTCATTTTCTCCTTATCCCTTCATTATGTGCATATCATCTTCTTTCCAAAAATATCTCAATCACTTTCCATGGTTACTGGTACCATAAAATTATTTAAAACCACAATAGACCAATACATAAATATTCCAATATTCCATGATAATATATACAACATTATTTTGGAATCCCATTACATAAACACTTAATCATTCCACCACATCATTGTCATATTCAATATCACCAATAGTGATCCCATGTGACTTCACTTTGTCATTTTCCTTAAGAGGTTTCTTCCGTCGATCATCATTAACACTTGGATTAGGGAATTGATTAGCATAATGATCCATTTCATTGCACTTGAAGCATTGAAGTGTTGGTGGTGCGTTATCTGTAGTGTTTTCTTTATTCACATCATTTGCAACCCTTTTTCCATTACTTCGACACTTAGTTGCTTGATGACCTTATTTTCCACACATAAAAATTTTTCTAGAACCTTTTAGGCAATCTCCACCATGCTTCATTCCACACTTTGAGCATAAAGAAACATTCATATTCTTTTCACCATTGTTATGAGATTTCTCCTTGAACTCCATATTTCGTTTCTTGTCAAAACCATGAGATGGATATTTAACACCAACTTCCATTTCTACCTTGATAGCATAATGCACAATTTCTTCATATCTACTGAATTATTTTATAGCTAATTCCCCTTAAAGACTTGGTTTTAAGCCACTGAAGAATCGATCAACTTTACTTTTAGGTTGGATGATAAAGCGAGATGCATACCTTGCAGAGCCTTATAAAATTCTCTTCGTATATACCAACAGATTCATCATCCTTTTGCTTTAGTTCATGAAACTTATTTTCCATATTTTTTCGAATAATACGAGGGAAGTACTTGTTGAAAAATAAGTTCTTGAACTCATCCCATTCTATGGACTTAATTTCATCTCTTGGCCTTGTATTCTTGATAAGATTCCACCATTGATCAGCTTCTCCTTCCAAACGGTATACTGCTAAGATGACTTTATCATGTTCAGAACATTGAAGAACTAAAAATAACTTAATAGTGGTACTGATCCATTTTTCAGCAACAAGTGGATCAGAAGACCCACTGAAAGAAGGTGGACGTTTCCTCATGAAGGACTCAATAGAATATTGTTCCCTTCATTGCTCATTTAGAAGTCCAGAATGATTCATAGCTTGTGTAAGTATAACAATACGATTTTTCACTCCATCTCCCATATCATTGGTTTGTTCAGGAGAAAAATCATTGCACTGTCCATTACATTGATCAACACAGTTCCTTCAGGTTCCAGCCATCGTCTAAAACCCAAAAAGAATAGTGTGAGAGGCAAAAATCATGCTAGGGAAAACAACATAATAATGGGGGAGTACCTTTAATATCGAACATCTTAGGTTTAATTATAAGATCGTTATCATAATTCTAGGATTATAACCTATACTTATACTTAACCTTAGGGGCATCCCTAGACATACCTTAGAAATATCTCTAGGGATATCACTAAAGTTTTCACATCCTAGTTTCCAATGGTTAACTAAACCTTTCCTCTGATACCAATGGTAAAGACCCAAATATTGACGTACATGAAAATTACATTACTTTTTCGAAATACTTCGTACATAACAAAAACAGACACACAAGGACCGTAATAGTTTAGTGTGTTTGGAAACATGGAACGTAATCTTCTAATCGTGGTGAAAGATCTTCATCATCTCCCATAAAGATCTTCCCCTTTTCTTCTTACATAAAACCTTTCGTTATATCCTGGGGAAAAGAAAACATAAAAAGGGTGAGATCAAATGCTCAGTAAGGGTAATCATAGGGAACATAAAACAATCCATAAACATTTGAATGCAAAATCTTGAACATAAAATCTAAACATCAAAATATTGAGAAAGGACATAAATCTTGGAACTGTGTAAGGCATATATCATAAAGGAACATCAATCTTAATAAAATATAATGGGAATAAATCATGTAATTGTGGAAACCATGCAGCACTTGTTATGATTTCCATAGTAGCCAAGGAATTGCTTCCAAGACTATGTTAGTGGACAAAGTCCTTTTCTGAATCGAGTTCACTCCTCGTTCCAGTCATGTATCACTGAACCAGATTAACTTACCATTCCAGCCATGGCTATCACATGAGATATAAATATTTAGACAATTCATTGGAGGGAGATATATGTCCCACCCATATCATAATGAAATCATTCTTACTTGTTCCACAAAATAAACTTAAAATATTCATCATAACCCAAAGAATAAAATGGGTTTCATAAACATCATCCCATCATCACATAATCCATATAAAACAAATGGATATTTCATCATAAGAAAAGTGAAACCGTGTAAATCATAGAGAAATTATACATGAAACTAACACATATGAAATAATTTCATCTTAGATGGAAAATGGCTTTGATAAAACACTTGAAATTAATTCTTGAGGAAAATATCCTTTCTTCTTCAAAATCATTTTCTTTTCACAAAATTCCATGCAATTTTAAAAGAAATGTATTTTGTTGAAAATAGTCAGAAAATATTGTAGAGTAAGATTCATGTAAATGAGGCGTTATGAAACTGTAAAAATCCATTCACACTACATATGTTAAAAATAACATTCTTCTTGTACTTTTGTCGGAAAAGTTAAAAAGTACCTCGTATGGTAAACAAAAGAAATATTCCTTCCATACAATGTGGTAAAAGTAAAAAAAAGGTATGAATGGCTTTAAAAATACATGGAAGAAAAGTAAATATTTTATGAAAACATTTTGAGAACATATGGACATGGATAATAAACATCAACCCAGCAAATACTTACGAATAAACAACCTCGAATAAGAATGAGATTGGAATAATTATCCCTTACCTTAGATCTGATATTCTTCATACGTATCCGAAACTCTTGTATAATGATTTAAATAATGACATTGACTTATTAAAGAATCATATTCATTGTTATGATATCATATATGGTTCACTTATGACTTTATATTACCTGTTCTTTTGTAAGTTCCATGTTAAAGCAGCGTTTTGGGTAAAATCGTTTTATTTATCGTACATGCTTGGACTTGTTGTTCTTGATAATATTACATATATCCTGATTTACTTAATTTCAGAATTGAAAAAATGATTTATATTTAATATATATTCAGCATATACATATATATATGATAGATCAATAAATGAAATGAAATACACTGTTCATGGAGACGGTAGGCCGTATGTACGCATGAACGCTATTTTCGTTTCCTTATTGAATTGAATAGAATTAAGTAGATGACATACATATATATACACAAATACAGTATCATTAATATGTCATATATTTCATGATTACTTACTATATATACTTTATAATCATTAATGAATGGTTAACATGGAGAATGAATCTCATCGTGTCGTGGAGACAGTAGTCCGTACGTACGCATGAGCGATGATAACATTCCCATGATCGTGGAATTGTATTTAAGTGTATGTATACTATTTTTGAATCACTATCACTTTACAATAATCATATATAGTTATTATTTACACCATTATACCTTTCCAAGTAAGGTGGTGGTGGAAAATAGATTACACCATTATGTGGAGACGGTATTCCGTACGTACGCACGCGTGGTGATTTTGTTTTCGGTAGGATGGATAGATGGTGAAATAGAGTTGTTTTATAATTATAATAACATATCAGTATATGAGTGATACTGATGTTATTACTTCATAATGAAACAACTAAAGAAGAATAAGTAGAAGAATAAATAAAGTTGAAAGAATCGGTAACAGACATTACCTCTTCTTTAAAACGCCTCTTCTTAACCTCCTATTAGGGCACTAAATATGGTCTTTGAAGAAGACCTGGACCTCTAGGATGTTTCTAGGGAAGTGTAGAAGAGAAATTTTCAGGGTTTTCTGAGCTTGAAGGCTCAAAGTGGTGTGGGGATGAGAGGGAGGAGGTTCCCTTTTATAAGGGAGGAGAGGGGCATCTTAGGAAAAACTAAAAATATTATTTTTTTTATAAAGGCATATTCATTTTTTAATAGCTCCAAATTGATTTATTTATAAGATAAGGTGGGGATGGGTCCATATACTCTCATCCAATAGAATTTAGACATGTTTAGGTTTCTATTTTAACCCTATCATTTAGATTTAACTTTAAGTTAAATAATTCTACTTTTACCGTGTCTTCTTGTTTTCTTACACTATAAGGTTAATAAACTTATTATAACAAGCCAAACGAACCAAAAGTTGTTTATAATAAATAAATATAACCCTATATATGTTATTTTTCCGAACCATAGTTTTATAGGAATATAATAACAATTAATAATATATCATTTGTTTTAAAAACAATTTTATGTCAATTTTGACACTATTTGGTAATTGATATTTTTGAAAATCATAACAGAATGATTAGTTAGAAAAAAGTTAATAAAATCAATACTAACATGTCATATTAACCTAGAAAATTAGTGGAACTCTTAAAAAGTCTCAAATTACATTTATTTTGGTATTTATGACATCAATTATGTCAATAATTCATTAATAAGATAATTACTGCATCATCACTGTGTTTTAAATAAATTAAATTATTTAATGTCTAAAAATTATAAATAAAATACCATTATGTAGGAAATATATTTATATTTCTTATGAATATTTATAGTTGAATTTATCTTATGTATAACCCTATATTAAAAATGATTTAATTATTAAACATTGATTTTAACTATTTTAACCCTTCTTTAAATAAATTAATAATAAATGTCCTAATCTAATCCAAGTGGGACTAAATGGTCATATTTTATTCCTAAGGTTGTTTTTGGTCGAATTACACTTATCTAATAGAATTATGATATGTGTTAGGGTAACAATAATATCATTTTTACCCTTAATTACCCTATTTACTTTTAACCGTGGTAAAAAAAGTAAAAACATACTATTCACCAAAAATTATTTTCATCTCATTGAACCACATTTTAGTCCTTGATATTAACTGTTTCTCTCGGATTTTCGAAATTCCACTCACAGAAGCGGTAAAATTATGTTTTATGTGAATTTGCAAATTCTCCTAGGATGCGGGTAAAAGACGGTGAAAAGTTCAATAAAATTTTTATATATCTAAAATTATTATAAAATGACTCCAATGAATTAAAATGAACTTATATAGGTATTATGTATAAATTTTGACATAAAAAAATTTAAATAAAATAAATAATTATTTAAATAAAAAGTCGATTTTTGAATTGTAACCCAGTGTTTTCACTATTCATCAAAAATTGAAAGTTTTCAGAAAAATACCAAAAACTCACCCTAGGATAATTTCGATATTCTGAATGAAAAAATGAAGTCCATTTCGATAGATAAAATTTATAAAATTTCAAAAATTGAGTATTACTATTCACAATGGTTGGTTTATATAACATATCGTTGTTTAACGAAACTCGTTATTGCGTACAACACACGCTATTGTGGAAGGTCGTGATTGCGTGTAATGAAAGACAAGTTATGGATGTGTGTTGTGCAAACTCATTTTGGTGTAGAGTGCAACACAAGAAATTAATGAAATTAAAAATAATATTTTTCATAAAATCTCAGGGTGTTACAGTGCTGGCCTGGGAGCCACCCCGGAGCGTAACGGAGGTGCGGAGTTTCCTTGGATTGGAAGGATACTATCAAAGATTCATTCTTGATTTCTCCAGTATTTCATCACCCATGCCAGCTTTGACCGGAAAGGGGTAACATTTCGTGTGGACCGAGAAATTCCATCAGGCTTTTCATCTATTGAGACAAAGTCTGACGAGTTCCCCGATCTTGAGACTACAAGAAAAGTGAGTTGAGTAAGTGGTATTTTGTGACGCATCAGGAACCAGGATTGGTTGTGTACTAATGCAGAGGCAAGAAGTGATTTCCTATGGCTCAGTCAGTTGAGGCCACGCGAGCAGAACTACATGACCCATGATCTTGAGTTGGCAGTGGTAGTCTTCACGTTTAAGATGTCGTGGCACTACCTGATGGGTGAGCAGTTTATCATCTACTATGATCACAAGAGTCTCAAATATATATTTACTCAGAAGGATCTGAATTTGAGATAGAGGCGATGGATTGAGTTCATCCAGGATTATGAATTCGAGATTGTTTATACTCATGCGAAGGGGAATGTTGTGGCCGATGCTCTCAGTAGGAAATTTAGTTCGCAGTTGCTGGATGAGGCGATGAGGAAATTGGCCTCTTTAATGTTATCCTTCATGGATAGAGATGAGGGAGATTACCTTCAGTCGATGGTTGTTACCCCTCCACTCTTACAGCATGTCAGGGAAGCACAAATCGAGTATGCTAGATGTGAGACTCTACGTGCTTAGATATCCACAGGTGATGCTGCCAACAGATATTCAAAAGGTGGGGAGCACATTGATCTTTTCATAGGGCGCATTATACTACCAGTGACGTTGCAAGTGGAGGTTCTGAGGTAGTTCCATAAATCTCCTTTGGCGGTGCATCCGGGCATGGGAAATAAGTAAACGGACCTCCAACGTCAGTTCTGGTGGGCATGAATGAAGAAGAGTGTGGCCGAGTTTGTTCCTCGGTGCCTTACTTGTCAGCAAGTAAAGGCTGAGTACCAGGTTCCAGTAGGTTTGACTCAACCCCTTGAGGTTCCAGAGTAGATGTGGGATGGGATAAACCAAGACTTTGTGACGGGATTACCATGTACGTCAAGGGGACACGATGACATCTGGGTGATCATTGACCGACTCACCAAGTCGGCCCACTTCCTAGCCATAACAAAGCAAAGTTCAATAGAGAGCTTAGGAGGCCCTTACATGTAGGAGATAGTTCGACTTCATGGAGGTCCATCCACAATCATCTTAGATCATGATGCTAATTTCACATCCCGTTTGTTAAAGGTACTGCCTGAAGCTTTTGGGACCTAGTTACACTTGGGCACATTTTTTCATCCTCATATTTCTGGTCAGACAGAGCGGACTATCTATGTTTTAGAGGATATTCAGAGAGATTGCATACTTGATATCGGTCATAGCTGGGAGGATCACCTACCACGGGTGTACTTTTCTTATAACAACAGTTATCATTCCACTATTAGTATGGCACCATTCGAGGCTTTGTACGGGCGACCATGCAGGTCACCACTTTGTTGGACTGAACCAGGAGAGTCAACACACATGGGCTTAGAGATGGTTTGATCTAATACGGAGAAGTTTCAGGTTATCCAGGAACAGATGAAGACTACATAGAGTCAGTAGAAGTCTTATGCCAATAGAAGACTGAGGCTCTTGGAGTTAGAGGAGAGAGACCATGTGTTCCTCTGGGTTTCACCTCGACGGGGACTGCAGAGATTTCGATAAGGAGGAAAGCTATCTATGAGGTTCATCAGCCCATTTCAGAATATAAGTAGAGTTTGCGAGGTGGTGTACCTCTTGGCTCTACCTCCTCAGATAAACCGGGTACATGTCTTCCATGTGTCGCAGCTTCGGAGGTACGTGCATGATCCATCGCACGTTATCGACTGGGGAGAGATGGACATCGATGATGGAGCGACCTTTGCTGAGTACCCAGTGGAGTTCGAGAATCGGCAGGAGAATATCCTTTGTGGGTGATCTATTCCCTTGGTGTGTGTCTAGTGGCAGCACGAGAATCTCCAGGAGAGCACGTGGGAGAGGGAGGCCCAGATTCCTGTGGAGTAGCCACATCATTTTGAGTTGCCTTTTTTTGGATTTTCAGAAACGTAAAGCCTTAAGGTGGGTATGATGTAATGTCTCAGATTTCTCGGTATGCTTATTATAATATTATATGGGAATTCTTTCTAGACCATGATTTGAGACGACATGCAGTTCCGAGGCCCGGTGAGCCCGGAACAGGTGTATGAATTTTAATAAATAATTAAATTACATGAACGCGTGGGGTTTCCATGAAAATGTCTAATTACTATTGAATGAGTTCTCAGATCAGAAATATGAGGGCATAATTGTGTTCAGAGAAGAGATTTTACCTTAGGCGAGGTCTAACATCGGTCGGCGCAGGTTGGTGGTTAAATCTATTTTATGGACGTAACTGTAAAAAAATATTTAATAAAAATATTTTAATAAATCTTATTGTAGCGAATATCTGTTATCTATATAAATAGATATTTGTGAAGGGGTACAGGGTTATAGACCACATAATCCTGAATCCCTTGGAGGCTCTGCAGGCTCTGGAGGAAACCCCAATGAGGAGACGACGTTCTTGGAGGGTTTTGCTGGCGACGAAGACATGGTGACCAGATCTTCACCAACGAACACCGCGGATGCAATTAAGATGTTTGATTTTGATTTCCATTCCTCGTTCTTTATTCCTACGACAAAAACGGACTAATACATGAATATAATAGCCCGTGGATTGATCCTATTTGCGGTATGGGCTTTTGCGGGGATTTTGGGGATTTGGATCTTGAAGGTTATTTTGGTTTCATTTAGCCTTCTAACGGTGATGAACCCAGATCGACACAAACATCGACTGAGGTTCGTCCCTCTGGATTTTTTGTGCCTTTCTTCCTCGATTTATCATGTTCTTCATGTGCATTAAATGTGTTCTTGGAGTAAATCGATCGTTGTGAATTCGTTTGTTGGCACAATGATCCGAGATTGTAGATCCTACCTCGGAATGATGGTACGGAGCTGCGACGATGGTTTCGACAAACGATTCGGAGCGGATCGAGAGATATGTGTTTTTGGGAGTTTTCCATTGGATGAATCAATGCTTGTTTTCTGAGCCGATTGAAGGTCCGAAACACTCGGATTCGATGTTAAGATGATGAAATGAAAAAGGATCTTGAGTTTCATGGAAAACGGATAGCAGAATCGAGATCTGGAAGATCGGCTGAGGTGCAGGGAGCAAGACTACGGTTATGGAAAAATCCAGACTACATGGCATATAGAATAGGCTACACGGCATGTGTTCATCAGCTGAACACCTGGTGTGTACTCCGGGGTACACAGACATGGGTTGGGTATATGGCTAAGGACACGGTGTGTATACCCTTCCCTGGACAGACCCGACCAGATACACGGTATACCATGTGTACTGGTACACGGGCATGGTGACACAGACAAAGACTATGTATGACCACATGACCAGCGTACATGGAACGAACCCCGGGTGCTCGGACACAGCGTGTAATTCTTCTACACACTATGTAGTTACTTTTATGGGACAAGACTAGAGACATGAGCCGTTTACACGAGAATTACCTGAAGTTAAGGAACACGGCGTGTGATCCATCTACATGCCATGTAGTCTAGTTTTTACACACCAAGACTAAAGACACATGCCATTTACATGGGCAGTACTCAGAGCCATGAAACACGGTGTGTGATCCTACTACACGTCGTGTAACCTTTTTTACATGTCTTGATCCATTTTTCTTCTGTGACTTGGACTAGATTTCATAGGGTTCGTACCCTTGGTCTTTAACATGGAGGTTCCTAGTATCATTTCCTATGTACAAGAGTATGATCCCTTAAGCTGGACTTCCTGAATAGAGTTGTTGGAATCCCCTCTTCGAGGCTTAGATCAAGATCATCTATTCATTCCTGGTACCCAATGTAGGGTTTGTGGTTTCGACGTGACCTACATTACCAAGGCGCCAATCCTCTACCTAGTAGATTAGTTCAGACTAAGTAGTTGGAATCGCCCCATGGCTATTGGTTGTGATCCTCATCTGAGCATCATATTCTTCAGTACATGTGGAGTGTGTTCTCCCAGAATGAGTTCTTCATATCTCTCTCTTCAGACCTAGGAGTGTGTTCTCCTTGTTTTGTGCTTAGTTGAATCTTCAAGTTGGATCTTAGTGGTGTTTTCGTTATGGTCGATCGTGTATGAGTATATCTGGATATTCTTGCTATATGTTCTACAATCATATACTGTGTAGAGATGATAGTATCTTTCCATTGTGTTATTTCCCTTGTTGTATTCCTTTGTGATTTTGGGGTGTCCTACTGGGTATTGTTATACTCACCCATGCATGGGATTTTCCCGCACGTGTTAGGTCTTGTACAGACAAGCGAGCCTTTGACAGGATTCTAGGTGGACCTGGGCCGGACGGTGCCTAGTGAGATCAGGCCGACTGAGGTGTGTTCCTACGGGTATAGATTGCAGTCCCAATACCTTTCTTTATAGGTTGGACTTTGTTGCAGACTTTATTTTGGTGGGATTATACTTTTGACCCAGGGTTATACATTAATGTACTTTACTTTCCTGTCGTACTCTGTTGGTTGGGATTTTAGTGTATGCATTCATTTCTATTTTCAGTAGTGTTCACTTTTCAGCTTTGTGGTCTTGGAGATGTGTGTGTGTGTGTGTATGCGGGTTTATAGGCAATGACTCCCATGTTAGTGACATTCCTACTCAGTGCTAGTCATGTTCCCATGTCCTATTGGAGGAGGGCTTGGGGAGTTGCGGCTCGGGCCCCACTGGGATGGGTCGTCACAGATGGAATGTAGAACATGTATTAAAAATCATTCATGAGTGGATGAATATTTGATTTTTAGGAATATTTAATCTGAAGATGATTTAAATAATTATTAAATTACTATCCACTATAAAAGTACATATTTAGTAATATAAATAGTTTATTATAAATAAAACTATTCTATAGGGGAATTTTTTTTCCAATATTTCTCCCAATACGATCACTCCCAAAACATATATATATATAAAGTGAGTTTTTCGTAGAGCCAAAATAACTCATATTAGTTGAATAATATTATATATTTTTTAAAATATGAATACATGAGTGTAATAGTAACTCATAGTTTAGAGACAATAATATTCAGAAAAATAACTCAATATATAAAATAACATGATGGAATATTTGATAACAATGATACAGATGTAATGTAGTGGAAGAGTTTCATTACATATAGAATAATGATACTCAATAAAAATAATTTTTTTACGAATAATTTAGAAATATATGAGAACTATTCAGCATTTCCAAAGACAGCATTTGATTTTTATGGGACACTCTTTGAATTTATGTGGAACAGATTCTTCATGGAATTATTATGTAAACTAAATATTAGATAATATTTATTACATGGAAAATACATCTAATTACTAATCAAATACCATATTATAGGAAGGAATTAGAAGATTATTTATGTTTTTATATTCAAATTTCATGATGTAGGATGCAAAATATATTACTTGTTTATACATCTTTAGTACCCTAAAAAATAATAAGGGATATAATTAAGTGATGGAGATATAATTTACCCTTAAAATCAAATTAATTTAATTAGTGTGTGTTAAATATTAATTATTATAAAATAATGTAAAAAAATACTTCACTAGAAATATATTTATTAAAGGAATTATAATAATTGTAAGGAAAAATCAAGATACATCAAATATTAACACAAATGTTATCAAAAGATAAAAAATAAGCTCTATTTTTATAACTGCAATTTGGAAATATGAATCACCACTAATAAAGAATAATGTTTTTCTTTAACATGTTTTTTTCTATAATGTCTAAATTTCCACTAAAGTTAACATGCTTGACGTGTGTATAAACATAATAGGATTTACCTTATGAATCTAATAAACTTCCAAGCACAAAAAATTTATGTTTTCAATTCTAAAATATAATGGTAAATAAAAAAAATTAAAAATAAAACATTTTATTATTCCAAATATTTCCATTAATGATTAAATCCACGTATGAAAATAAAAAAAATTCCAAATTCCAATGAAAAGAAATAATGAAAAATATATATTTCTAAAAATAAAAAAAATTAATTTTTCCCTTCTAAATAAATTTTCTAAGAAAAATAAAATTGACCATAAATGAAATTAAAGCTCTATATTTTCAAAAAATGATAAAGAATTGAAATTTTCCCAAAGATAAATGAATGTCACATATTTTTTAACATCAATGGAAAATAAATATTTTCCAATAATTTATTTATAATCCCTAATTTCTAAATTTCCTCCCTCAGGCAAATTTATCCTTAAGAATAATAACAAATTTCCACCACTATCTAGCTTAATGAATGTGACAAGCTTGAACACGCACTACTATAATCTGGTGCTTAAAAATAATCATAGCATTCAAAACATTGAATGTAATAAAAGGGATCATATTTTAATAATCTAGAATGTAAAAGAGAAAATGGATATATTGGGTTACATACATACCCAAAAATATTTTAGGTTTAGTATTTTCTAAAATAATATCATGCATATAGTAAAAAAATTCATTCCCATAAACGGGAAATTTTTTCCACCACTCAATGCATTTTTTATTACAAATTATACATTTATCATCTATAATATTGAACTCATATAAAAATTTATTAAATAAAAAAATTATTTATAAAAATTATATAATTAATATAGGATGAGGGATCTGAAATTCTCAGTAATAATAATAATAGGTAATAAAAACTTAACAACCATATTTAGGACAATATTATTATTATAATATAAGAAAAAATTCTATTTTCATTAGGATAAAAAATAGATATTTCATACCTATAAAGACCAGATTATAAAAACATTGATATATACAAAATCATTCACTAGTAATGAGACAATTTTGAGTAAACAATCTTGATCCATGTGATAATAACACTTGATCAATGGAAACATTAAAACATTATAAAATAAATACCTAAACAAGCTAGTAACATAGAAAACCAATAATTAATCATAGAATCATTGAAATATGATAAATAGAATAACCTCATAAGTGTAAATTTCAATATTTAACACTGTATTTTAATGGTATTACCTATAAAATGATAACATTATATCAATTTTTTTCGATTTAATTAATACCGTTATATCCATCGCTTTATCCAAAGCATTGGAGAGATATAACAGACCAACACATCAATGGTTTATAATGAAACCACCCATCCTTGTTTTATAATGGAACAAACCATTATTAATCTAAATCAATGTGAATGTACAATATAATTAGAAAAGAAATTAGAATCATTTAATTTTCAATATAAAAATAACCATTGTTCTATTACACCCTTAAATACCCATAGAAATGAAATGGGATCCACAAAAATTCCTTTGAAATAGTCATAATTCAATTAGATAATTATTGTGAACGGTATCATTGTAACATGTCTCTAGTAGATCATAAGTAACATCTAGGTTTCTTTTCATTTATGACCACAAATACTAATAATTTTTCAATAAAAAGTTATTTTTAAAAAACCCATTCCAATTTTAAAATTACATTAAAAAATTAAAATATTCAAGAATATTAGGAATACTATATTCATTGAAAATAACCATGGAAAATATTGAATTTTGATACAACAAAATGATTACAGTAAATTTTTTTATTTCATATAAGTTAAAAAACACTCTGTTCACACTTTGATAATGAATGAAAATATGTGTCATAAAAACAATGTTAAATTAATTAATTTTTAAAACATTAATAAATAATTTCAAGGATAATTGAAAATGAAAATATTAAAAAAATTTATTGTAAAAAATAAAAACCTTCAAATTGTTCTATAAAATTCGAAATTTGAAGAGAAGTATTATCAATCTAAAAGAAGATATATTATGAGTATTACAACAAATCAAATCCTTAGGTTTTTTGATTCAAAACACGATGAAATGTAAAATAAATATGTAAAAAAATCTATATAACAGAAGAATAAAAGATATGTGGAACATGAAAATGAGATCACATGATCCCTCCCATATAACACTAAACATAAAGAATCCCAAAATAACATGTGATTGTATGATAAAATTCCTCCCTATTTTATTATATTTTGAATCATAAACCTCTGAAAGAAAATCATTGAAATAAAAAATATCATAAAATGAACATAGAGATATCAATGATTTTTCATTTCAATGGAAATTATATAAAACTCATAAAATTAGATATTTTGATAACATAAACATATATCCCAATGATGGAATATTAGTGATATATAACCCTTAAACAAATCATATCCCTGCATTTAGAATTAATCAATAGAGAATTTATGTGTAATAATTGAAAATCAACATTAAAAAGTGGAAATAAAACATTATAAAATAATATGCCATAAAACATATAGTCTTGATTGAATATATTAATCTAAGTAGAATAATAAATTAATGAATATAAATTGAGTAAAGAAACCACTTACCATTTTGGTAATTCTTGAATCAAAACCCGTTAGATGAAATAACATGAACTAACCATAAAAATTTATTATTGTATGATGTATTAATGAAGTAACAGTTAAAATTTAATTATATAAACCATTTAAAATAACTTATAAGCATAACATTAAAACATGTATTAATGAAATGAAATTCAGATGAAATCCCATACCCGATGCCCCAAAATGACACATACATTCTTTATATTCCAAAAATATAACAATATATTAATTATTAAGTTTATTAATATAACTAATAAGGTCTATATTTATTTTTATTTTACATAATTATATTTCATAATTAATTACTCAATAAATTAACTTCACATTTGGCATTTGGACGATGATTGGTTGATAAGTCCAAAATGACATTGATATATTGACTGTAGTCAAACTAGTGATTTTTTCAAAATATATAGAATCATATTCATTGAAAATAAAAATTTTCAAAAATTAAATTCATTTTTTAACCACCCAAAAATTTAATACAATACATTCTTTGCAAAAAAATATTTAATACATGAAAAATTAAATATGTTATTTAATTATTCAGGTAGTATGTATGTTCCTATGAGTAACAATCTAATTTATCAAGGAACATGTTTGAAATAATTTAATTTTGATTTTATTTTTATATAATGATTTTTATCATAAAAATATAGCATCACTTCATTCAATTATTATTTATAATTTTCCATGTGAGGTGGTGGTGAAAACTAAAATACTTCTTCTCAAAACGTAGCAATCTGAACGTACACATGGGCGATATTTTTTAATTGGATTCCTAATAAATAAGAAATAAATTTCTTTTAACATGATATAATTAAATTTACACCATTTATATCATATTTTATCATCTATATACTTAATTTTTATCATCCAAAAAAGGATGGTATGGAATAGTAAATATACTGGCTTGCGAGGTGGGGGTCTTCCATACACAAGAATAATGGGTTTGTTTCCCATTTTATGAAGATGGATAAATATCATAGAGATTAAAAAAATAATAACATCTAACTATATGTGATATAATTATTTTTCTATATCAAAATGGATATATGTCATTTTAAGGTGTTATATAAAGAAATAAAACAAAAAAATGTAGTTAAAAGCTATACACATTTTTTTAGAACAATCCATTTATTTTACAGTGTAAGCCTCATATGGTTGGTATTATTCTAAAATTAAGATATATTTTAAATTGTGATATAATTTTGGATTTTATTCTTTATGTATATGATGATATATGTTATTCAGGAATTATGGAGAGGAGAGGTGAGTGGGAGTCTTTTTATGGGTGAGGGAGAGGACACACATGCTATTTTTGAAAATATTTAAATATAAATAAATTCATTTCATTGAAAAGTGTCCCATAAACAATTAAATATCAGGATTAAGATGATATGTGTAGAAAAAAATTTATCCAATGGGGTTTAAAAATGTTTTAATGTCATTTTAACCCTTATCAGTTTAGTTTAACCCTAAATAAACCTATATTACCCTTAAACCTTGTAATTTTGTAGGGTGCTTACTATTAATTATAGAATCATTCATTTGAATTTAAGGACTAATACTAATTATGATGATAAAAAAATGAATAAATTTCATCAATTTCAATTCATATAAGTTGTATAGTTTAATTTATAATAAATATGTCATATTAGATTAAAAGCAGTTTTCCAAAAAAACATTACATGTATAAAATTTTTTCATACCAAAATAAAGAATAAAATTGATTTCAATTACAGAAATTGAATTATTATAAATATAAATTTAATAATATAAATTTCATAATATTATATAATAAAATAAAATATTTTATGTTCTCGAAACATTATGATAGTATTCAAATAAAATCAATAATTTTCACCATTAATTCAAAAATTTAAACATCTAAGAAAATATTAAAAATATCTCTCTATATTAATAATGATCTAAAAAGGAAATTAATTTTTTTCAAAAACATTTTCATAAATTTTAATAAATTATTAATTATATTTTCACCCAAAAATATATGTTTTTTATTGGAAAAATATATTTTTTGAATAATTAAAAGAATTTTCTATCATATGAGTTATTATTTCATAATAATTACTAAATAAACCTGAATACAATATGAAATTTATACTTATATTTAAAAATGTTTTTACTCCTATTAATCCCCACTAATTTAACGGTGTAGTTTTAAAAAGAATATTTAATAAATAATATTTCATGTCTACTTAAGATTATCGTTGCTTTTCATTTATGCTATCGAAAATAGTACTCCTCTTTAAATTCTCAATGAATTAAATTCTCTTATATTTCATAAATTTCATAGTGTATATTTTATTACATTGGTATAAGATACAATAAATCTCATCTAGAAGGACTGACTACTTTCATGGTTTTGGAAAACTAGATACAAACATGAACTTCTAATAAATTTTTTTTAAAATAAAATAAAAAAATAGATTTCATTGATAAATCCATTATTCCCCTTAGTGTAACCCTACATTTCAATAAGAACCTACTTCTTGGTATCTGGGAAAAAATAAATGGTTGATCTTAGATACTCATTAAAGATAGGTGTACATCAAAAGCAATGAATTAATATAGAATAATGAAAATGGTAGGGTAAATAACTAAATAACATGACTTTATAAAATAACTTGATCATAATATGGAATGAATAATAGATGATAAAATAATTCTTCATAAATAATCAAATGATCTGGAAATGTAACAATGTATATTCAATTGTAATGGCCCGAGTAGTAGCTCATTGAGGAGTTTTCAAAAAACTCAGTTCCACCAAATAGTTCCACCAAAATGGTGGGACTGGTCACAACAGAACCATGACGGTGGAACCATTCCCGGTGGCACTATAACAGTGGCACCAGCCATGGTCGCATGCCGAATCGGTGGCACCGTGACAGTGGAACTGCTTATGGTGTCCCACCGAACCAGGGGCACCGTGACGGTGGCATATTAACAGTCGCACCATCACGGTCTCACACCGAAACGGTGTCACCACTTACGGTGAAACAATGACCATGGCACAGTTACAATGTCTCACCGAACGGTGTCCCACCCATCATTCTTTTTCTAGTTTCTGACTTTCTCCACTCCTGCAATGTATCCCTTGACATAAAAATGTTTTAATACCACTTTCAAATCCATTTAAATCGCATGAATGATATCTAAATTCTTCCAAGAGCCGGGAAAACCTTGACTTAATAAATCATGTTTCCTTTTCCTCGGTGTCACACCTTTTTCCCATACTCTCCTGTTTTGGCCCTATTATGCACGTTTTACTCTGTTTAAAATAAAATATGTTAACTCACAGCCATTATGGCCACCTCTCCAATAGGAATTATAAAATGAAAATTAATTACATCATATGTAACCACCAAACTTTGTGGTGAAACCAAGATCTGCCTTTAAAGCTTTTAAAGATTTACAAATCCCATAACTCCAGGATCTCACCTTTTTATCGCACTAGAATTATGTATTTCATCTTCTTTACTGGTTTCTTTCTTATCCTTTGTGTGTTTGGAGTCCCCTTTTCCAAGGCAGGTGGTGTACCTATGCTAGAGCTTTTCTGCACACTCTTGGAGTCCTCAGAGTTCCTCCTCTATAAGTCATGCATCCCCAATTTGTGGCTCATGGATAACAACTTCGATCATTGATAATCCAAGCAGGGGTTTTCCTTCATCTCTCTTAATTGTGTATCATGCGGGGTGGGTATGATAATATTTCCATTGGGGATGGATGAAACATAACCTTAACAAAGATAATATATAATTTTTAAATATTTAAGGGGTTTGTTTTATGATGTTGTTGTACTCTTTTATCTTCCTCAATATGTTGTGATTTTAATAGGATTATGTCAACTAAAAATCATTGTCGTTGGTGGTCCTTCATTGTGCACTTATGAGTACCTGTCTTATGTGATGATTGAATGGCTGTAACATGGAAATTGGCTAATCATGTTAACTCAATTTATTAAATGAATGTCCAGTGAACAATAATCATTGTATGATCACCCCATCTAACAAAACGGAAAGAAGGAACTTAATGAATGGTGTGATTGAATCCGAAACCCCCTTTCTTTGTATTGGTAACCTGTGTGGTTTTTCTTCTTAGTGCTAGTGGGGTGACGTGGATGGGGATGGGATCCCCTACAGTTGTGCAGTTGTTGGTTTGTGGATCTAAGGCAATGTGGGGCCATATATTGGGGCATGGTTTGGTTCCAATACTTCGAGGGATCTCATGGTTGTGACTTTACAAGAGAACTGGGTGTGAATGCTTAAATTACTGTTTGAATATTTTTTCTCTTCATAGTTTGTGGATATGCCTTTAGTTCCCCAATAGTGAATAATTATTTAAATGGAATCATTTGAATATGATAACCAGAATTGGTTCTATGGAAAATGTTTTCTGATAATGATTTGGGATTGGTTGTGGCTGTGGTGCTTCTTATGAATGAATAGTAACGATAGAGATTGTGTATGGGATAGTTTTGGAATCCCTAGGTGGGGATTAGTGATTATTTACCTATATTTATAATTTAGTTCATATGTTTCTTATTTGGACCCCACCCAAGTAGTTCACTTTGTGCCAAACACCCCCATTTTATGGGGGAGGTTGTTTTTTCCAACATTCCATTGAGTGGCTAGTTATTAGCTTTTTTTATTCCCCCTTCACCAACTAGCCCAAGATTCTTTAGGCAGGCTGTGATGGCCTAAGGTCCATTATAGCCCTAGCTTCTTCAGGCATGGAATGTGGTGGTGTATAGCCCATGTGTGTGGATGCATGTTGTTTCCCAAGTGTCTTCAGGATGAGGCCCAGGTGTCTTTGGGTGTGATAGTAGTTTTTTCAGGCACATGTGCCTTCAGGCGTGGGGGTAGTTGTTCTAGCCTAGATGTGTGAAGGCGTGGTTACATTTGGTTGTTGTGGCAAATGTGTTTGCAGGCAGGATGGTGGTTGTGATTTCCCACATGTGTGCGGGTGAGGTATGGATGTGGGACTACAGTGAGAATGGCAGGAGAGTTCTGACGCATAAGATGTCTACAATAACAACTGGGAAAGTGGAGTAGGGTACCCAAACATCGATGTGTAATTACAATTACATTACTTGACTTGCGTTACTTAGGGAGTGTGCCTTGGTGAGGTTTGGGTGGAAAGTATCCTTTCTTGGTGCTCCGGTTATCTTCTTTTCTCACAAGGCATTAGAATTCCTCCCCACCTGTGCACAAGTGCTTTTTGTTTTCCCTACTTAGTATACCTGTATACTCACCCTACATATATATACTACTTTTAGGATTCCAGGAGGACTTCAGGGATAATGTTGGACTGTATTACTTTGGACATTGGGACAATTTTTGTTACTATTTTTCTTTTATTTGTTACTTTTTTGGATTTTTCTTATACTTTTTTAGAACTTACTTTTGGAACATGCATTTGGGAATGGTTGTTTTGGATTTACTTTAACCTTCAGTCATGCTATTTCTTTGGATTTAGTATCTTATCTCCTAATCCTAAATACAAAAAGGGTAATTCCTTCCATTTTTTGTGTGATTCTCTACCCATGAGGTTAGTCGCCACTCTAGGATCTATTGAAGACATGTTTTGGGGGTTATCATATCTCCATAAAAACGGTGATGTAAGGTTCTGAAAATCTCTTGTCCCTTCCCCCATCTTGGTGAAGGCGGTTCGTTACAGAATGGTATCAGAGGTGATGGTTGAGAAAATGGATGGAGTCTGTGGTTCAGAATAATTAGGATTGGATGAGATGGTAGGGAAATAGTGTTAGGAAACCATGGTGCGTGAAATAGTCTAGGGAAGACCATCTAGGACATGGGATTTTAGGTCCCCCATCATCTAATGAAAGTACTATGGACCTACTGAATGACCATGTGAGGCTACTCTTATTGAAGGGTAGAGACCCTAGGAAAGGTACATGCATCATAATGAGTTCTGTTATTGTGTGTCTTGGGTACCTTGGGGATATAACATAACTCAAATGATTATACAAAAAGTAAAAGGAATCTTCTACACTACATGGGCTTAGGCACTCCTTGTTTACCTTGTAGCTATGACACCCAGACGACGAACATGAGTAGTGTGGGTGATCGAGGCCCATGAAGCTGACTTAGCTGATCAGCATAGGGCTGATCAAGAGGAGGAGGATGACTAGTGGTGGAGGATGCTTAGTTCCATTCCGCAGAAGACCCTCGAAAAGTATGAAGGAAGCATGTCAGACTTGGTGATGGAGAGCTAGCTCGAGGAGATTTTGATAGCTTTTAGCTTGATTTGAGCTCTAACAGAGTACTGGGTTCTTCTGGCTATAAGCCTGATGCGGGGATTAGCGCATCAGTGGTGGAATCATTATCTTGGGGAGAGGAGGGTGGCTGGGGTTTCATGGACTGATTTTGAAGGGGAGCCCTGATTAGATTTCCTATCTTCCACGATGAGGGTCCAGAAGAGGAAGGAGATACTCTCCCTTCTGTAGGAGAGCATGTCAGTGAGGGAGTTGGGGATCAAGTACAAGGATCTTCTTCTCTTTTCTCTGGAACTATTCCTTGATTTGAAATCTTGAGAAAGGCTTTTAGAGGAGGCACTCCAACCTTCTCTTTAGTATGTTGTTACTCCCTTCACTCTACCAAAGTACATTGAGGATCAGAAGAAGATTCAAGTGGTGGAGAGGATGCTCATGCTAGGAGGTGTATCATGAGAGGGAATCTTGTTGGGATCATCAAAGGGGAAGGCCTTCAGTAGTAGGCATCCCTCATTAGGGACTTCTAGGCTTTGGATATGGGTGGGGGCATGCCCCAACAGTACCTGTTTCAATCTCCTAGCCCTCGCCCCTTCCTTCTGGGACCATGGCCAAGATGCTTCATCTGTGGCAGTCGTGGGCTCCTTCGGAATCAGTGCCCAGTCTTTGTGCAGTACAGTGGGGGTAGAAAGGTTCTAATCCCACCTCAACATCAATAGTTTCCAGCCAAACATTTTCAGTAGAAGCAGGGACTTCGCGCTCCCGCTCTGTTGAGAGGAGACTTTTTGTGAGGAGGCCGACCTCAGGGCGCTCCTCAGAGATATCTACCAGGGTGTGGTCAGGGAGGTGGCTGATAGCCGAGGGGAAGAGAAGCTAGTTGTGGCCAATTTCATGCAAAAAAGGCAGTAGTTTTAGCAGGACCAAAAGTCGTTAAAAGTACAATCAACTTGTTTAGCACTCTTTCATATGCCTTGTATGATTTAGGAGATTCAAAATCATTTTCTGCACCCAGTCTAGCACATACATTGGTTATAGATGTAGAGAGACTTCCCGTACCCTTGGTTTTGAGTATGCCAATTAAAGGTCAGAGCATCTTGTCCCATGTTTTCTGAGGATGTAGAAAAATTTTTGGACCACATCAGTCCCTTTGCGAAATTATTTTATTGAAGATGCATCCATATGATGTCATTTTAGGCATTGAATGGTTGTTCTCTATGTGTTTTGTTATCGAATTCTTATGAAGAAGGTTCGTGTGTTTTGATATGGATGGCCAGCATGTGACTTTTGTCGGCAAGAGGGGTTGTCAAGAGGGAAACCAGTGAGTGGATCCCCTCTTTTCCTTGTTAGCTGAGATGTCAGTAGATTCAGTAGATATATAGATGGTGGAAGTACCAGGGATCATCAGTGAGTTCATGGACATCTTCCCTAAATAGGTGGAAACTCTACCCCCTCGATGTGATGTTGTGTTCGGGATAGACATGCAACCCGGTGACCATCCGATTTGGATGGCTCCCTATCGGATGGAACCTTCTAAGTTGCTGGAGTTGTGGATTCAGATTGACGATATAATGAATAAGGGTTTTGTTAGACCAAGCGTGTCGCCATGGGATGCTCCAGTATTGTTCCCAAATACGGAAGATGGTGGTCCCATGCTATGTATAGACTACCGAAGGCTGAACCAGCTAATGGTCCAGTTCCGTTACCCCTCCTGAGGATTGATGACATATTTGATCTATTGAAGGGAGTCAGATGGTTCTCTATGATGTACCTAGAGTCAGGATATCACCAGTTTAGGGTGAAGGTGAGTGACATCTCGAAGACCGCCTTCATGTGTAGATATGGGAATTTTGAGTTCATGGTCATGTTGTTCAGTGTCACGAATTCACCAACTGTGTTCGTGGGGCCATGAACTCTGTCTCCCAGGAATATCTGGACTGATTTATAGTCACATTTATTGAATATATCTTGATCTACTCATGATCAGAGGAGGATCATGCCGAGCATATGAGTACAGTTATAGAGGACCTCCAACAGCACCATCTCCATGGAAAGTTTTCCTAGTGCAAGTTCTGAACAGGGGAGGATCACTTCCCTGGACACGAAGTGGTCGAGCAGGGAATATCTATTGATCCGTAAAATGTTGAAGCAGTTGTTTCTTGGGAAGCACCCATGAATGTCACTGAAGTTCATAGTTTCTTGGGTCTAGTAGTTTCCTATAAGAGATTCATGCCCAACTTCTCCTGAGTTTCAACACCTTTGACAACCCTGACCAAGGAAGACCATGCTTTTTTATAGAGTGAGTTGTGCTAGTCATCCTTCAGTTATCTAAAGGGGAAGCTGTTTAGTTCCCCGATAATGAGGTTTCTAGGGGAATGGGTGATGTTTAAAGTGTCCTGTGATGCTTCAAACCAACGATTGGGGTTTGTGCTGATGCAATTGTAGTGGGTGATCACTTATGGGTCTAGGAAGTTATGTCCCCATGAGATTAAATATGCCACCCATGATTTGGTGCTTATAGTTTTTGTGTTCACACTAAAGTTGTGGAAGCATTACCTCATTGGGGAATGCTTCGTGGTCTTCACGGATGACAAAATCATGAGGTATATCTTCTCCCAGCGGGACCTGAACTTGTGACAGCAGAGGTGGATGTAGTTTCTTCAGGACTACGACGTTGAAAATGCCTACACCTCTGGAAAGTGGAATGTGGTGGCCGATTCCTTGATTATGAAGTCACATAGAGATGTGGTTCACGAATCAAAAGATTCTTGGCATGCAATTGATGAGTTGGCCAACCTACACCTAGATGCAAGGGTGGATGATGGTAGAGGTTGTCTGTATTAGATGGCAGTTTAGATCTATCTATTGTAGTAGGTGTAGGAGTCTCAATTTGGGGACTTAGATGCTGCATTGAAGCATGATTTTGTTAGATAGGGAGATGCTCTAGAAGGATGGTCGGAAGACGGGCAAAATGAGATGATATTTCAGGAAAAGTTGTTCGTCTTACTAGAAATGCTCAAGAATGATCTCGGAGAGTTTCAAAAACCAACCCTAGAGGTGCACCCAATACTTTCCAAGATGTAATGGGGCTCGAGGGGTCAATTTTGGGGGCCCAAGGTGAAACAAGAAGTGTCGGGTTTGTGGCAAGGTGTCTGGTGTGTTAGAAGGTGAAGGATGAACACTAAATCCCAGGAGGGTTGTTGCAAACCTTATATGTCCTCGAGTGGAAGTGGAATGACATCTCAATGGATTTATTCACAGGACTATCCATGGTTAAAGGAGTTTGATATACTATCTGGGTAGTGGTAGAACATCTGAAAAAATTAGCTCACTTAATGGAAATTAAGGATTGGAGTGCGGTGGATGACTTAGCACAGAAGTACGTGGACGTGGAGGTGCAGTTTCATGGATTTTTGGGGTCTATAGTCTCCGATCAGGATACTCAGTATACCTTATGGGTTTGAAGAGGATGGAAACGTGCTTTTGGCACCTAACTATGCCTCAACACTGCTTTCCATCCACAAAAACACGGATAGACAGAGCAGTCCATCCAAACGTTGGATGATATGATAATTGCATGTGTTTTGGACTTTGGGGATCATGGGTGCGACACTTGCCTCTTGTATAGTTTTCCAACAACAATAACTATCACTCTACCATTTCCATGGCTCCATTAAGAGCCTTGTACAAGAGTATATGTCACTCAACCTTATGCTGGATAGAGGTCGGGGAAGAAGGTTCTCATGGCACAGAGGTGGTAAAAGCACGATAGAGAATGATCAAATTATAAGAGAATGGGTGAAGGTATCTTGGGACCTGTATAAGTCCTATTCTGATCATAGGATGAGATCCTTGGAGTTTGAGGTCGGGGAACATGTGTTATTGAAGGTCTCCCCTTAGTGTGGGAAACAGAGGTTCGGTAGAGGGATTAAGCTTTCTCACAAGTTCTTCGGACCCTTGAAGGTGTTGTGGCTGCTCAAAGAAGTGGATTAAGAGCTGGCTCTACCAACACCGCTACATGGGTGCCCGATATCTTCCATTTGTCTGAGCTTCATCGGTATCTACACGATGATTTTCACATCCTTGAATATGAGATTCTAGATATTGAAGAAGAAATGACATTTTTAGAGGGATCGGTGATGACCGAAGATCACGAGGAGAAGGTTATTCATGGATGAACCATTCCCTTGGATCATGTGTTATGGAGGAATGGTGACCTCAAGGAGAGAACTTGGGAAAGGGAGGCACAGATGCTTGCCCAGTGCCCAAATCTATTTTTCATTTTGTTCTTTTTTTGTTTGGAACTTGATTGTGATGGAGTGTTTGACCTTGTTAACTATGAGATGGGATGTTTTACTTATTCTCTGAATGTGTGTGAAGTGTCCTAACTATGGAGAGGGGATGACCTAATCCAAAATCAAAACACATTAAAGTAGATGTGGTTGAACCTGTGAGTGCAAGTCAGTGCTGCCCAAAGGGGATAAAATCTTGACATGGAAGAAGGGATCCCCTAATACATATAAATTGATTGTATGACCTTTTAATGTTTGTGTGGTTATGTGGGGGATAAGAGGGGTAGTGTATCTGTGGTCCTTTAAACGATATATGAATAAGAGGTGTTCCTATATGTCAGGGAGGTTTACTCCTGAGAGGTATCTTATGGGGTGGTTGTTCTGACATCTCTCTTTACTTATAGTATAGTTTCAATTAGCAGGGGTGAGAATAGTTTCAGAGGTTTAGGATGTAATGGACCGGGTAGTGGATCATTGAGGAATTTTCAAAAAAACTCAGTTCCATCAAACGGTTCCACTAAAATGGTGGTGCCGATCACAGCGACCCCAGGACAGTGGCACCAGTCACGGTGGAACCATGATGGTGGCACTGGTCATGGTTTCACACCAAAACAGTGTCACCGTGACAGTCACACCACTTACGGTGTTCCACTGAATCGGTTGAACCATGATGGTGGGACCCTGATAGTCGTACTATCAGTGTCGTACACTGAAATGGTGGCATCACATAAATTGGCGCCATGGTTGTGGCACCGTTATGGTTTCTCATCGAACGGAGTCCCACCCTTCATTCTTCATCTCCATGATGAATTTGGAATCCCTTTCTCGAGTAAGGTGGTGCACCTATGCTGGAGCTATTCTTATCACACTTGGAGTCCTCAGAGTTCCTCCCCTGCAAGTTACGCATCCCCAGTTCTTGCCACATAGAGAGAAACTTCAATTGTTGATCATCGAGGTTGGGTTTTTCCTTCGTCTCTCTTAACTGTGTATCATGAGGGGTTGGTATGTTAATTTTTTCTTTGAGGATGGATTAAATAAAACCTTTTAAAAGATAATAAATGGTTTTAAAAGAATTAAGGTTTGTTTTTGAAGATGATGTAGTACTCTTTTATCTTCATCTATGTGTTTTGATTTTAATGGGCTTATGTCCATTGAAAATCATGGATGTCGGTGGTCTTTCCTTGCACAGTAATGAACACATGTCTTCTGTGATGATTAAATTGCTGTAACATGGAAATTGGATAATCACATAAACTCAGTCGATTAAAATGAATGTCCAGTGAACAAAAATCCTTGCGGGATCACCCAGTTAACCAAACAGAAATAAGTAACATAATTAATGGTGTGATTGAATCTAGAAACCCCTTTTCTTTGTTTTTATAACATGTGTGGTGTTTCGGCTTGGAGATTTTGGGTTGAATTTGATGGGGATGTGATTCCCTACTTTTTGCCGTCATTGTTTTGTGGATCTGAGGCCGTGTGGGGTTGTATGTTGGGCCTTGTTTTGGTTCCAGTACTTCATAGTATCTCACAGATCCAGTTTGTTTTTGTGACTTTACAAGAGAATCTTGTGTAAATGGTTAAATTGATGTCTAGATGATTTCTCCCTTCTTGGTTTGTGGTTTTACCTTTAGATTCTAGATATTGAAGAATTATTTAAATGGAATCACTTGAATATGATATCTATAATGGGTTTAGTTGGAAATGTTTTCCAAGAATGAGTTGTGACTTGGTTGTGGTTGTGGTGCTTATTATGAATGAATAGTAATGACGGTGTTTGTGTATGTGCTGGTTTTGGAACCCCTAGGTGGGTATGAGTGATTTTTTAAATTTATGTATAATTTATTTCTTATGTTTTATTGTCGCACCCACCCAAGTTTGACTACATTGTGTTGAACACCCCCATTTCATGGGGGTGTGTGTTTTCTCCAACACTCCTCTGAGTGGATTGTTATTAGCTCCTTTTCTGCTCCCTGTCCCGAGTATCCCAAGATTCCTTGTGTATTATGCGATGGCCTAAGGTCCATTATATCCCTAGATTCTTTAGGAATGGTATGTGGTGGTGGTTGGCCCAGGTGTGTCCGGGAAGGTTGTGTCCTAAGTGTATTCAGGATGAGGCCCAGGTGTCTTTGAGTGTGGCAGTAGTTGTTTGGGCCCATGTGTCTTCGAGTGTGGTAGTAGTTGTTCTGGCCTAGGTGTGTGCGGGCGTGGATACATTTGGTTTTTGTGGCCTATGTGTTTATGGGAGGGATGTGTGGTTGTGATAGCGTAGGTGTGTACGGGAGGGGTATGGTAGTGGGACTAAGGTGAGAATAGAGGGAGAGGTCTGATGCATAGGATGTCTACAAATACTAGTGGGAAAGTGGTGTGGGGTATCCCAACATCAATGTGTTATTTGGAGAGTGTGCCTTGGTGAGGTTTGGGTGGATAGTTTCCTTTCTAGGTGCTCTGGTTATCTCCTATTCTCAAAGAGCATTAGAATTCCTCCCCACTTATGCACGAGAGCTTTTGGTTTTCCTTACTTGGTATACCTGTATAAACTCCCTATGTATATAAAATTCTTTCAAGTTACCAGGAGGATATTGGGGATCGTGCAGGTATATACTAGTTCGGTCATTGGGAGAGTTGATGTTGCTATTTTTATTTTCATTGGTACATTCCGTTGAAGTTTTCTTGTACTTCTGTAGCACTTTGGGAACATGAATTTGGGAATAGTTGTTTTGGGTTTACTTTTACCTCCAGTCATTTTGTTTTTTGGGATTTACTATCGTATCTCTAGATCCTATGAAATAAAAATGGTAATGCCTTCCATTTTGTCTTTGATTCTAAACCCTTGGTGTTAGTCACCACTTCGGGATCTATTGTAGTTGGGTTTCAGGGATCATTATCTCTCCTTCAACTTGAGGAAGGAAGGTTCTGGCAATCTGTTGCCCCTTCCCTCATCTTGGTGAAGGTGGGTATTGACATCTATCTAATCAAATAATCACATGGAATATCAATAATTGAATTCATAATGATATAATGAAAAATGATGGAGATCTACAACATAACATCAAGGCTTGTTCGAAGAAATTTCATACCATCAAGTACTTTTTCAATACATCTAATACCATCGAGTCTTGTTACATTATATCTATATAAATGTGTATGTTTTGATCCAAAAATACATTTTTTTGTCATATTTATCCTTTTAATGTCGCGAGGGGCTATAAATGCACACACCCATCTCCTACAATGTCCAATACATTCCTCATTAAAAAGTGTTGAAACATAATAAACATAAAGATTCATATTTAAACAATAACACATAATGTAAATTCATTCCCCAATCAATAATAAAAATCATAGACCATTCAGAGTAAAAATAATTGTAGCAGCATAGTAAAACCCTAGTCAAACTGATCATAAACAATTGAGAGAAATAATAAGTACATTATCATTACCGTATATCCCCATTAGATAATATGTTACATAAAAATTAATTCTAATATTTGAAATGTTTTTTAACAGTCACACGAAACATTTCTTATTTAAAATATTTTTTTTTGAATATATAAAAATAATATTTTAAACAAGAAAATTATTAATTTATTTTCATACGTATATTATTTCAAAATAAAATTTGGAAAAAAATAATTTAGAGAACATTTTGGAAAAAAAATTATTTAAAAAAACCATGTAATCATGGAAGTGGAGATTCAATGAAATGACATATATATGGTGTGTAATTTCATACATTCCATATAAGTTAAAAAGAACAAATATTTTATACTATAAATATGGTTGAAATATTCCTAATTTTGAAAATTAAAAGAAGATTCCTTTTAGATTATTTTTATATAAATAAAGGTTACAAATTAATTTAATAAATCATTCAGATAGTTCTAAAAAATTAAATATTTATAGAAAAAAGTCTTTGGAATGAAAAGGTTTTTTGGAAGAAGAGATAAATAAATTATGATTACCGTAAAAACATTTTAGTAATAATTTTATGTACCTATAATATTAAAATAAGAAATTAATTCCAATATATCATGAATAACCAATATATAAAGAAAAAAATTCATTTTAAGATATAAATATCAAATAATTTATCTATGGGACACAAAAGAAAAAACAATCCCAAATAACGATGATGTTGTGAAATAAACTTTTAATATTTTTGTAACTTTTGTATAAAAAGCACCTTGGATGAAATAAATTCAACATAAAAATAAAATTACATGCATATAATTTAATTAATGATGTATTACATACAAAATTGAATTATATATACCAATCAAATGAAATAAATAGTGAATTCAGCATATGACTCATGGAAGTAAAAGTTAGATGAGAAATTGTTACCACTTTGGTAAATTTTTATTAGAATAATCATGAATAAAATAAATTTTAATGAAATATAAAATACCATCAAGATAAATTAATATCATGATATGATATAAAAATGGAAATATAAACACCACATAATGGAAATAAGTGGGGAATATGGCGTGAGTGTCATTGATGAAAAAGTGATATGGGAAACCGTTACCATATTGGTAACCTCTATATCATGAGACCCTTGACAAAATAACATTAAAAGAAATATTAAATTACATTAATATAAATTAATTCAAGATATTATAGAAAAAATATAAGTATATTCACCACTCAAAGTAAATAATATGTGAATATTTTGTATGTCTAACCAATGTAGAGGTGAGATGATAAACCCTTACCCAACGCTTTATTTTGGTTGAAAATACATTGAAAACTTATATAGAGATTTTAAAAATATTATGAACTTTTTATAGTACCATATTAATATTAATAATATCAAATATGATCTATTTATAATATCTTATCACTTTTTCTTTAGTAATTTATCATTATTCTTATTATTTCATCTATTAATTTCCTTATTTTTTCATGCGTTCATTGTCATGAAAGATCCCATTATTGGACAAGTTAAACATTTCTATTATTTATATATTAATAAAAATTAAATATTTATTATAGTAATAAATCAATTAAAATTTTAATACTAAACTTTAATGGTGGTTGGTGATTAATGGGAGTCGTATCGCTTTGTGAAGGCGGCCGTCGACACATACATGAATAATGTTATCCATGATTAGTGTAAAAAATGATATATTATCTTTTAAAAATTATAAATATGTCATTAATTACATAATTATTTAATTTATGTAAAATATATTCACTAGTGTTATAATTTATAATTTCTATATAAATAGTTTATGAAAAAGGAATCACATAATTTTGTTAGGATGTATTCTGCCTTGCAAACGAGTGACGTTATCATATCCCCAATGGAATGGAATGTAAGAAAGATATATATGAGATGATGAATATAGAGGAATAATTATATTTTAAATATCATATATATTCTCTATATAAATAATCAAAAAAAACTTATTATAGTTGGTAATAGAGTGAGGAATGACACCAGTTTGCAAGGAGGTAGTTCATCGTACACATGAATGATGATTTCATAACCCATTACATTAAAATGGGGTTGGTTTTAGGTCATGATATTTTCAATATATATAAATATATATATATATGATGTATAATTATGTTATTATATCATAATGGTTAAATAATAATTGAAAAATATATAGGAAGAAATAGAAATATTACTCATTGAATAACATTACCACATCTTTGAATAAACACCTTAGGTTTGCAAAAAATCCATTCAAGGGTGGATTTCATCTCAAAATAAGGATTCTTGGATGATGGGATTTATGTTTGGAAGTGATTATATCAGTTATTGGCGGAACGAAAAGGGTCTTATGGAGTGAAAAAAGTGCAGAGGGGTGGCCTTTTATAACTAAGGTGAGGGGCACACATGTAATTTTTGGAAGGAAAAAATATATACCCATGTTTTTAATATAAAAAGGGTCAAAAATGATTATTATTTATACATATACCTAATATTGTAGAAAAATCACCATATAATATATTTTTATATTGGTTTTCAGAAAAAATATCCATTATCATTTTAGCCTAACCCCTGATAAATCCGTTTTTTACCATAAATACAGTTATTAATTTTTATAGTTTTCAGTATTAATTTTTTGTCAAATATGAATTTTACCTTATTATAAAATTTAAATTATCCTGATTAAAAATATGGAGTCAATTTTAAAAAATTCCACTCAAATAGGATGAAAATTTTAGTTCAAAATCAGTCTCCCAGACATGATGAAAATGTGAGTTTTTAGAGAGAAAATGTTAAAATGTTACATTTATTCATATATAAAAATTACATATGAAAATGATCCAAATGATCCAAATTAAATAAATAGATATATAATTGAACTAATTTTAATTTTAATCACATTCAAAATATAGTTTAAAATTATCTAATTTAAATTAAAATTAAATTTTCATTTAAAAATTACTATTTTTCACTATTCACTAAAAAATGAAACATTTCAAAAAAATCAAAAACATTCACCATAAGATATTTTTAGTGTTCTAATTTAAAATATGAAATATATTTTTCTGAAATAAATTTTATAAATTTAGAAAAAATATTTTTTTAATTATATGTGAAAAGTGTGACTAAAGAACCTTTAAAAAAAATATAGTTTTTTCAAAACTAAAATCTTTTTCTGTTAAATGATTCTTGTTTTATTTATAATCAATAGATAAAAAATAATTTTCATAATTTATTTAGTAATATATATATCCTATGACTCAATAATAAGGTTATTATTTTTACTATATTTTTGTTCATTTAAACACGAGTTTTCCTATTCTGCAAGCTATCAAAAACAATTAATTTATCATAAAGGAAATATTTCAAAAAGTCTCAATTTTTATATTTTCTTCAATCCATGGTGTTTCATGTACTAAAAACTATAAATTAAATTCATTATTTAAAAATGTCTTGTTTTTACATTAGAAACTACTTTAGGTTTGGTATTTTGGATACGAAGAGAAAATTTGAGGACCGAGGAGAGATTTTCATTGAAAAAGTGTTGTATCTGAGTTTAATTCATGGATGATGGGAACACATTTTTTAGTGGAAATTTTCAATGAGGAGAACTATTATATTTTTACAAATGATTTTAGGAATTTTTAGGTAAAATATTATGGAATCAACATTGTTAGTGTCATAAGAAATTTTGGATTTTGTGTTTGTTGATAATTACGAAGGTGGGAAGACACCATGGTTCATAATTGGCTTTTCAATTGACTCATATTGTGTAGGGAACCACTATATGAATGATCAAATGGATGATCATAGATTTTTGTATTAATATATATTTATTTTAGAGAGAATTAGATCACATTTTTAGTAATAAATTCTAGCGATGTATAATGATTCATTAGGTTGAGAAACATAATTTCATAGTCCAACTATGAGAGTGCCATTGGTGTTTTGAGTTAAAGATAGGATGTTTGAGAATAAATTAATTATTTAACAAGGATTTAGATCCATTTAAATTACAACAATGTACTCTCATGGATTATTTGGGTTATGGTTATGAGATGGAAAAAGTACATGTTTATATGGGGTTTTAATTTTTTGAGAAATTTTAACATTTTTTATTGGATTGGATGATTTAAGAGCCCTATCTTTAATGTGAAATTTTAATGTTTAGAAACATAAAAGTTATTTTTTGCAGAATGAGGTAAGGATATTTATGTGAAACAGACAAATTATATGGAAGTAGATGATTTTGGGCTAGTTGGGTTTCAAATATATATAGAACGGCTCACTGGTGGCTTACCCTCAGCCATCCTATGGGTTTTATAACAAGGAAATTAGTGTTTGATGTATTTTATTTTGGAAAGGAATCCACCAACTCTTTCCTATATTTTTTATGATTCCCATAATCCATTACCCTTTCATACCTTGTTTCCCCCTTATATTTTGGTAACTTCTTGGGAATTTTTTAATGACTGAGCGTGAGTCTCTCCCTTTGGTGATCTCCCTTATTCCCCTTCCACAACAAAAAAAATTCTTCCTCTCCTGTATTTTTTTTAATATTCCACAAGAGTATGGTGGAATTAGCCAATTGATATGGAGATATAGTATTTCTTAGTAAAGGGTAATTCGAAGACAATGTTTTCCTACCATTTCTCATTATTTTGACAAAGGAATATCAAATCATTATATTTTTCATTGATTTTATATTAGAATTAAATTAGTGTATGGATGGGAATAAAACTATATGTTAGTGAGTTGAATCATTTTGATTTTAGGGATCTATATGGGACCTCTCGTTATTTCTTGGTCGTGTATTTTGTTGTATGAGGCTATCCATTGTGTTTTTAAGAATATTACTAGTTTTTGGTAAATTTTTAAGTTAATATTAAATGCGAAAAATAATTGTTCTAGGTTCCTTGACTTGAGATAAGAGACAGAGTAGGTAGGAAATGAACATTTCAGTATGAAACACCTAGGTTAAAGATTTATAGAAGCTACATGGCTATAAAATTAAATGGAAAATATTTATTAAGGAAGGAGAAAGTGCATTTGTTCCCATTGGTTATAATTTAATTGATTTGATGTTTGGGGTAATAAATCACACCATTGTAGAACATCAACTATAATTTTAACCAAGATTCTTAATTAAATTATTTTTTTTAAAATTTAATGAATTTCTTTCTTAGAATAAATTTCTTAGATTAGGATACAGAATAATATAGGACCGTGATGGACATTGATCCCGTGATGGTTTTACCTTTTCCCTGATGGTCATGGTATTTTTTTTTCCAATTACTCTATAAGACACAAAGAATATGTGGGGTTTACTCTATATGCTAGTTAATAATCATGTATTAGGGGCCCTTGTAGTATTATCCTTTGGGAACCTCCACAGAGAGGTTATCAATGAGTTGGTATGGTAATTAAGGTAGAGAGAACCTTGAGAAAAGGGTGGACATGTTGGTTTTTCTACAAACCATGATTATTTTAGAACGTGTTGGGTTTCAACCCATAAAAATTGTGATAAAATTCAAGGATTTTAGTGAGGTGTCTGAGAAATTAATGATACCAAGGAATATGATACCCAATTTTTAATCATTTTTAATGCTATATACAAGACTACAACTGAGGACACTTAATGAGGTTCAAACCTTTCATTACACCTAATTATACCTCGAGTAGGATTAACTTTACATTATTGATCAATTTTACATTATGTATGATACTATTGATTTATATTACCCCAAATACTCCAAACTATGTCACCTCCCTTATGAAGTTACATAGTGGACTGTAGGAGGTGACTAGATGATAAATAAATAATGAGAAGGTGCATTAAGTAGTATGTATATATTGTTCTGGGTGACACATTACTTTGTATACATGGAATATATACCTGATGGTTTGGTGGGGACATTAATTGGAATGTTCATTTGACTAACCATTGTTTTATTTTTAGTTATTTACATGGTTAAAATTATTTATTATTTCCAAATATTCCTGATAATCTACTGAAGTGAATGAAAATATTTTGATTTTCAAGGATCATTAGGAATCATCAGTTGATATAGGTGAGACCCCAGTATTGATGTGTTGTATGGGATTCAGACTCGTGATATATTGGGTGGGAGGGGGTAATTTTATGAATGATTATTATGTAGAGTGTGTGAGATGATGCGACCTTGGAGGAGGAGAGGTGGAATCTAGGATCTTGATTTAGATCCAATGATGGAGTATGTACATGAAATCCTAGGATTCCTATGATTCCTTTGACATAGTAATACTTTTAGAAATTCCATGGGTGAACAAGATTTTAAAGATGAAACAATTAGACCACAGAGAATTTGTAAGAATTGCAGGATTCAAAATACATTATTAGTTTATAGGTGTAAATATACACTTATGAAAAGTATGTGGAAATACCACGGGTGATTATTTTATTCTCTGAGAAGAAACTTAGGATACCTCCTAGGATCTGTTGGATTCACTATACAAGGTTTTACTCAGTATCCATATGAAATTTGACGTGTAGGGTACACAATATGGGATCTATGAGGGTATTCCATTCAATTTCATTGTTCACCCTGCCATCAGTCACACCTTGATATATAAGATTCTCAAAGTCCACCCCCACAGCTGGATCATATATTTAATAATCATTGGTGAATCCTAGGTACTACTATATGGTTCTTCCCTTTTTTCCTAGGGATGCTATATTTCTGGTGACTCCCCAGGGTCTGCTTCTCATCATTATAAAGGAATGAGGATTGGATATACATAGAGTGTATATATTCCCTCTTAAGTGATGTTCATTCTCAATGAAATTCGATCATGGGGTGATATTTTTATGGCTGATCAAGTTCACATACCCAATAATTAATAATTTTTTTTTATTTATTTGTTCATTATATTTTTTTACATATTCTTATTAATTATGCCACATGAATATATCATTACCTTACCAATATGTACCACACAACGTTGGAAGATCACTATTAAATTATATACACACACCCTTTATAGGCTGCAACATTACTGGGGTACCCAAGAAGAATCTCATTGGTTGCAGGTATAGATTGGGTTGAGGGCTGCTATTGTGTGTTTAAGCTTGAGAATATCAAGTAGGACCTAGGGATTGCAGATGGGACATGGAGTTGGGGGAAATACCTTTTATATTATTATTTATTTTCATTATTTACATTTAATATGTTATCGGCCCTATGGTCGATAAGTCATGTACACTTCCATCTAAGAATATATTTATTTTCTCATGTTACCATTATATTATGTATTACAATCTCTATAAATATGTAATTTTATGAAATGTTCTTATTTATTTTGTGATTTTCCACTCTATTTCAGGGGGTATAGTCACCCCATGGTATGTTCATAGACCCCCACTACTAGTCAGTCGATCTACCTATATTGTGAGATGTTCCCAAGGTCATGAAGTAAATGAGACAAGGGAACCGTTCAAGTGGCCTCCAAATCAATAAGTTAGAATTTAATATATATTAACCATTGAATATGTTGCCAGAACCAATTGTAAATGAATTATAAGATATAATATGTTTCATATTTCAATATTCAAAATTATAATCCCAGTGGTCTAAACAGAAAGAAAAATCAAAATTTCTTATAATTAATTAATTATAAAAAACTATTAATTTAGATAAAAAGACTGGTTAAATAATTTTTTAAGAACTATTATTATTTCCGAAAAAATAAATCTAACTACATCACCCTCAATTATTTTTCACACATTAGCACACAGTTTCCTTTTCTTTGTAAACTAAGGTAGATAATTTACAATATGAGTTATTTCACTTATGATTAAGTAACAATTATTTTAATACCATTTGAATCAAAAAAATTTTAAATTTAAGATTATAACCTATTTCTATTTCTTCTTTTATAAATATTATAATATTCAATTTTTTACCATATTTTTTATAATATTTTTTTTAGTTTTTTAATAAATATTCTTTATTAAAAGGATTTTTTTCTCCATACTTATATCCTTTTATCAATAGTAATCAATATCCTCTTATTATTTCCACAATCCTTACATTCATTTGATCTACTTTTAAAAATAACTTGATGTGGATTTCATTTATTCATTGATTCTTCAATCAAAGGGAATATATAAATTATTTGACTAGTAATACTATATTATATTTGTTTATTTATTAATGACCATTGTACATAAAATTTAAATAGATAAGGTAAAATAATATAAATAATAAGACTAAGGTACCCAATTTTTACATTATATGAATCTAAATATTTGAAAAAAAAATCAATTTTATTTATTATTTCGTACACACCACTAAAACATTCATTTTCGAATTTTGTCAATTAAGGATAAATATGTGGATTTATATACATTATTAAAACCTTAAATAGTTTTATGAAGAATTTTTAGAAACTTTATAGAATCATCACTCTTCAAAATACTTTATCTAGAAAAATTATGAACAATGTATTTTATCAATATCAAACACAACCAATCTAAACACTCCCATTTTTCTTGACAAACCATTTTCATTGAAATATAATGATCAATAATAGTCACAAGAATCTCTTCCCTTGATATAAATAAAATATTTTCATTATCCACACAATTTTTTAAGAATTATATGAATTTTCCATTATTATTATTATCTATTGTTTTAACATAATTAGTAAATAATTTTATCACATTAAACCAATAAAACAATCATTTAGTATACATAAATATTTTTCCAATTATAATTCTGAATACCCAAAAATGAAATAATTTTTTATAAGTTTTATCTACCGGTGTCCCAGTTATTGTTTTTGGATCATAATAAATACAGTTCTAATGTGAAGATGATAAAATTTTATACCACATAAAATTTAACAATGATAGGGTATTAAAAAAAATTTATATAAGTTTTAGAAAACATTCTACATCAAATAATTTTAAAAATTAATCTATTGATAATATATTAATGGAATATTTTTACCATTTCAGAAATATTATCACATAAAAAATTATTATATGAAAAATTATATAAATTTTCTCCCATTAAAGGTGTGTTTTTAATTATACATATACTCACTACATTATTTATATTTAAATATGATTAATAAAAAAATATATTTAAAAAGAAAAAAAATTATAGATTATTCTCCAAAAAATAGAATGTCTATTAAAATCCATGTATTTGGTGTCTTTAGAGACATCTTTTATAGGTTTATTAGAAAACAATCAAAAAATCTGAAAACCTCATATGATCCATTTCAAACTAAAGAAAACCAACAAAAAAGAACAAATTCAAAATCTAGAAAACCTGATACTCATACACTCAGAAGATGGATGTCTTAATTGGATCTAGATAACTACAGAACCTCAGGAACATCTTATACTATATTTTTTATGTTATTACGATCAAATCAATACTCGGCACCATTACTTCTCACCAAAGAAAGCCCTATGGTTTCTCACTAACCACATCACCAAGATCATCTTTTCCTTCATCAAACCAATAAAAAATAAAACTGGAACACCTTTGGGATCTCATTCATTGAAATCAAGGAAATTTATTAAAGAGAATGCATAATTATTGAAAAATTAAAGAATAAACATTGAGACAATATGAAATCTGTTACACTCAAGCCATGTTCTCCAAATAACTTCCATCATCACATTACACCTCCATCAATGGAGAATCATTTTGACATGATGGAGGAAATAGAAAAATACCGAAAACTAAAATATCATAAAAAGTGAAAAAATAACCAATTCCATAATAAACTATAGGATTATAGAAAATAGGTAAAATCACATGGAAATGATGCGACTCACTACTAACAGAGAACATGTATAGAGGATGAAAATTGGATGAAAAGTAAAATTTTCTAATCTTGAATAAATATATAAAAAATTCAATATCTAACCATATTTTTATAAAAATATATTTCTCAAGGATCCTTTATTATAAGAAAGGAGAAATATTTTCTTGGATATTGAATATCAAAAGGCCCAAATTGCCTCATTTTATAAGCATGGTGGGAGGATTCAAGTATGGTATTGCTCCCAAAAAACCCCAAAAAACATTATTATTCTCATGTAGAATCCACCAGAGTAGTTTCATTATTGGAATAACCCATGGATAGAGTCCCTAGGTTAGGGTATGAACTTTGAAAACTGTGGGGTGCAGTTAGACGACACCCACAATTCTCCCCATATAGAAGAAATCCACTAGACCATCTACAAATGTCCATATTATCTCGAGTTATCACATTTTTCAATATATATAATGTGTTCTATTTTGTACAACACATCACAAGAGGCAACAGTTAGAAACCCAGAAAATTATATGTAATATTAAAACTAAAATAGATATACTTTTTCTGGGTATAGAATATGGATATATTTTTCAAGTCCAATGGACATTGACTATTATAATAAACCATGAACTCTTTCTGGAGGAATCCAATATTCAAGAGAAAAATATTTATCCAAAAATTTTCCATAGTAGCTTTTAATGTATAAATTTACTCCTCACTCATTATGGATAATAATAAACACTTTTACAACCATGACTACCGTGGTAAAACTCTTCTTTCATATACATAGATTTATCCTATTTAATCTTCAGAATATTACGATGTCCGACTAATATCTGCTTCGGTATAGTCCCCTAATCCCCCCATATCAAAAGCATATCATTAATGTACGCAAAAGATATCTTAAAATCCACTTTACATCATCAAAGTGTTTCTTCCAATGAATCAATAAAAATTGGACAATAATTTCCACTACATGGAAAATTTAAGGCCTCGTACTAACCATTGTGTACACCAAGAATAAAACATGGGGAGAGTATGGTACCATCTTCTTCACATTAATTTTTTCCTCAAATGATTGACATAAACTGAGCATGAACATATGATAATTTGGAAGAGAAATAATAACCATTTTAGCTTTGTCCACGTTGATACATTTCATAACACATTCAATATACTTTTTTTAGATAGCTTAGTGAACTCGTCTTTCTTTCATAAATGATCTTCATCCCGAAATTGTTCTAAGGAACTCCCAAGTCATTCATATAAAATGTATTGTCAAACACCATCTTCAATTGGATTATATTCACAACATCCTTCCAAGTGATCAGTTTTTTCATGAACGTAAATTAGAGTTCAATAATTTTATAATCCTAAAACATCAGAATGTAAATGCACTAGTCATATTATATAAGTCTGTTTCAATGAATCACAAACCTATGATCTTTCGATAGTCTATAAAAACTCTTATTCAATTTCATGATGATATTTTATTTTCCCAAAACCCTAAATCCTTGAATCCACTTCAAATTGATCTCCTCCAAAAGGTCACTATATATAAAAATCGTCATTATATATCCATTCAAGATCAAGGTCCAACATAGCCACCATAATGAAACTGAAATTTATTGAATCAATATTCATAATGGGTGAAAAGATATCATATAATTATACTCGATTATTTTGAAGGAGTTACATGACCACTATCCATGTTTTATGCTTGATAACCTTTAAGTTAGCATCCTAATTCATCAAGAATAAACTTATTTCTTTAGTTCCTTTATTCCATTGGGTAGTTCAACATTTTTATACATATTTATTTCATTGAAGAATCCATCTCATTTTATTTTACATGCCACTACATCTATTTTTTAGGATGATATAATACATTGGGATAACGTTGTGGATCCCCCTCATCAGTCAAGAATAAGTACCATGAATCATAATATATATATATTTGGAATACTTTATCTTGAATATCAAAGAAAAATACTGCAAATATGGCCTTTAAAGGTTCTAGAAAAGTCTATTTATAGTAATAAAAAGAGTTCTTAATCCCATCAAAGATAAAGGGGGTTACCATTTATCAGCTCTAAAAAAGCACCGATAAAGACCGTTTGTATCAGTGTTAAAAAAAGTGCGTATAAAAATGGGGTTTTTATTAGTGCTAAAAAAGCACCGATAAATGGGTCCTTTATTAGTGTTTTTTCAGAACTGATATATGTTAAAAAAAATTGAAAAAAATTAAAAAATATTTCTTCAATTTTGGTTGGAGCTTCGACAATGCTCTAAGGCCCCTTCAACAACACCACCACCCCTGGCCTTACGCCACAACCACCCTCCCCAGCCCGTAAGCCCCAATAGCAACCCCAGGCCATTCTTTAACAGTGATTAGCCCCATTTCCTCCCAGGTCCTCACCCTGCCTCCCAGGGATTTGAACCCAGAACCTATTACATGTACGCCTAAACCTTTACCACACTACTATATTTCATTTCTCTCCATATATATATATATATATATTTACTTGTATATGGATTTATATTTATATTAATATATATATATATATATATCCATATATTAACATATAGGTAGTTATATTTACATATTAGTATATTTATGAATATATTAATATTTTTTAAAAGATCAGTTTTAAATACATTTATAAAATATTCTTTTTTATGTGTTTTTTATAAATAAATAAATACATATATACACCACACACAAATATATATATATATGTTATATATATATCTATAAGTATAATTATACATATATATATACACACCAATATTATATATAAGTACCCTACCTTAAAACATTACATAATCTTGAATTAAATGAATAATTTACATTGAGGATCTTTTTAGGTTTAGAGTTTTAGAGAATTAGGCCCTAATTATTTCATTACATCTCAATGTTAAAAAGTATACACTTCTACTCAGTTTCCATTTATTTCATAAAATAAAAACTCTTGAAAAATAGTGTCATGTCTAATTCTATGTTTTAGATAGAATGACTTTCCATTAATGCAATCCTTGACCCGATTCACTTTAAGTCCTGTGAAAAACATTTCAAAACATGGGACGAGAATTAAAAGCTCAGTAAGGGTTATAAAACAATGAAATAATACATTAGTTCATCAATACATACATAACATAAGATATTTTACATATCTCATGAAAGCATAATATTTATGAATAACACATAGTAATCACAAATCATAAAGGTAACTTGTGGCATACATAACATACTTACTTTGTAGCTTTCACAACTACATAGGGAGTTACTTTTGAAATACCCATCAAAGTATATTCCCTAAATCTCTTAGGAGAAACATTCACTTTACCTCTGTCACGTTACCAATTTCATTTGAGAGCTATATTGGGCCCACCTGCCCTAGGTTTATCACGGAACCACCCGTATACGTAAAAAATTCCCAAGAATCATAAAATAATCATAACACATAACATAATCATAAAAGAAAGATAACATTCCCACATTGAAATCACAATATATCATTTAAAGATATCGAAAACATATTGAAATAATAAATCCATTTTCAAAACAATTTTCAATAAAAAAATACGTAAAAGAGTATATGGTATTTATTTTACTTTTAAAAACATTATGTATTGTTAAGGAAATCAAAGATCAAATAATACCCGCGGTGGCGGAAAATGTCGTTGTCACACCTTAAGTTAAAAAACATACCATTTTTTGTCGTTTAGTAAAAATATTCATTGAGAAAATATTCCCTTTTAATGAAATGAAAACATAAAACAGTTTTATACACTGTATAAAATAATTTCATGTATAAATCAAAAGAATCCTGAATGAAATGAGATTGAGACCAAGTCCCTTACCTCATGTCCGACTTGACCTGTTCGTTCTTTAGTCTCCTGACTAAAAAACTAAAGTTAATTTCTACTTGGTTAAGAACCTTTTAAAGTCTATTATTCCATTTATATCATTTACTACCATGTTATAAACATTATTTAATCATTTAAGTTAATAACAGTCGTTTTGTCAATATTTGGCACTTGAGTAAAAAATGAACTTCTTATAAGTACAAGTTGTTCATGTGGTCAAAGGCCCATTATCTCCAGAATGATATTAATGATGTATATATCATATATATATATATATTATATAAATCAAATATATCCAATATATATATATATATAACATTTGGAGATAATAAATGAAATGAACTGTTCATGGAGACAGTAAGTCGTACGTATGCATGAACACTACTTTCATTTCTAATTCCTATTTTAATAGAATTAAACCATAATTAAGCATAGGTATATTATAATTAAATTCAAATATATATGTTATAAATGTTACACATGTTCCTAAATTCTATCATTTATACCTTCCATATATTGCATGAACGAGTCATATCACTTTGAGGGGGCAGTAGCCCACACTTCCTCAAATGAAATTATTGAGTTTACCCATAATGGAAATCATAAAGGTATGATATAAATGGAAAATATAAAAGAAAAAAATAAAGCATAAAAATATTATATATAACATATAAATATAGTTCTATCTTAATGACCACCATGAGAGGCGGTATGAGATAATTAAACAATCATAATTACATGAGGCGTTAGTTTTCCATCCATAGAAACAGTAGGGTATTTACCCATTAAATGGAGGTGTGTCTAAATTTAGTTTTAATACTACTCTTAAAAAAATCCTTGTATATTTAGGATACTGGTGTTGTTTCAAATGAAAGGAATAAATAGAGGTTAGGATGTAGGAGAAGTAAAATAAAACAAAATAACTTAAGAGAAGACATTACCATTATATCGAGTAACTCTCTTTGGTTTGAACCAAAAGGGTTTCTTGAAGTGCTTTCGGCCTAGGGTAATTCATCTAGTACGAATAGAGGAATATTATAAGCTTATTTTTATAGTGTATGGATGAGCCAAAGGGCTTTATAAGTGTGAGTAATTGGTAAGAAGTGAGGGCTTTTTATAAGGGAGAGGAGGGGATCTTTTGGAATGTTTGAAAATATCATTTTATAATATAATGATTTTCAGTTTCTAAAGGTCCAAAAATCATTAAAGTTGATGATAAAGAGGCCCATGTTTAACGTAAAATCATCCAATAAGAACTAGACAAGTTTTGGATATTGTTTTAATTTTTATCTTCTTATTTATTTAAATCATCCATTAATGACGTAAACATTGCATCATCATTGTGTCATAAATAATTTTATTTATTTGATGTATAAAAATTATAAAAAAAATTCCATGATGTTGGAAATCTTTTTAGATTTCTAGTGCATATTTATAATCAAATTATTTTAGAAAAACAATACATGTTTTTGACATTTTTATTTTTACTTTAAATAATAAGTTATTAATGTCATTATTTTACCCAAGTGGCTACATGGCGTCGCCAAATTGACCGATGGTTTTTATTCATCTGCGATGACTCATTGAATAAGGTTAGAACAAGTTTCAAGTTAATTTTATATTATTATAACATTATTTTTACCCTATATTACCCTAATTACCTTTAATCACGGTTAATAAAAGTCAATAGTTACTATTTACAAAAAATTAATTTCATCCCATTGAACAAAATTTTATTTACTAATGGAAAACCTGAATGTTGGATTTTTTGAAATTCAATTTAGAGAAGTGGTAAATTTTCATTTATATGAAAAAGTCTGTTTTTTAACTACTACTTGGTGGTTTCACTATTCATTAAAAATTGATGTTTTTTAGAAAAATACCAAAAATTCAACCTAAGATATATTTGATATTCATAATTAAAAAATGATTTCTATTTTGAAAAATTCAAAACATATAAGTTTCATTAATTAATTAAATGTTAATTCTCGTTGTCAAAACAAATAGCGTGTTTTTTAGAAACAATATCTATTAAAATATTAACACTTGTTTATGTCCAATTTCAAAATGAAATTACTTACTATGAAAAAAATTCGATTAAATGGTAGAAATATATTATAATTACACATTAAAACCAATTAAAAATATAATATAACTATATTAATAAATTATATTAAAAGGTAGATTGGAATTAAAATATAGTATTTTTCACTATTCATTAAAAAATGAATTTTATTTGAAAAATACCAAAATTTCATCCAAAGTAAATTTTGATGTCCTGATTCTAATGAAGGATTTTATTTTGTAAAATATAACATATAAGTGTGACAATAACATGATTCAAATAGGGTTCCGCATCAAAAGGTGGTAAATCGAGCTTTTCAAGAAAATTTGAGTATTTATGCTTAAAATTAGATTCATTCACATTTTATGCCTCTAGATTTTATTGGGTAAATTTATAAACATTTAGAAAACATGTATAATAATATTTTAGTTAGTTTTTTTTCATTCCCACCAATACAACAGTTAGGCATTAACTACCATTTAAAATAATAATATTATATTGTTAGTGTGCAATGTAAGATTTCAAAGAAACCCATTGTTGTGTATCGAGTACATTATCGAACATAGCATCTGCATTAATATAAAATTTATAATTAATTCACAAAATCTTAATAAATATTCAAATGTCATTTTTCGTTATTTACCTGGGATGTTACATCCTTTCCACTTTTTGAAATTGCTTCCTTGAAATTTTATTCACTTATCAAATTAATGGGGGTATTTATCCCTCATAGAATTTTTATAATCCCATGTTGCCTCTTCAACCATATGGTCTTTTCGCAGAACCTTCACCTGATGAATTTCCTTATTCTGCAACACTTTCTTTATACTATCAAGAATCTGGACTTGTTATTCTTCATAGGAGAGGTTATCTTCCAACTGAACTACCTTTGGACTTAAAACATGTGATGGATCTGAAATATACTTTCGTAACATTAAAACTGGAAAAACATTGTGTTCCTGGAAAAAACATGGAGGTTAATACACTCTATATGCAACTGATCCAACATTCTTCATGATTTCATCTTGTCCAATGAAACCCAGACTCAACATTCCTTCTTAGCAAAACGCATCACACTATTCGATGGAGAAACTTTGAAAAAAACATGATCACCTACCTCAAAAGAAAGATCATTCCTCTGCTTATCCGCATAACTTTTCTGCCGACTCTGATCTGTTCTAATGTGCTTCTGAATCAACTGAAATTTGGCTACCATCTCTTCCACCAACTCCGGTCCCATCATCTTAGTTTACCCTACTTCATTAAGAAAATATGAATTTTGACATCACTTTACATATAATGACTCAAATGGATCAATCTGTATACTTGAATGAAATCTATTATATTACGAAAATTAAACCAAATAAAGATGTTGGTCTCAACTTCCCTGGTACTCTAGTTAACAAGCACGTAGCATATCCCCCAAGGTCTAGATTTTTTGTTCTGACTAACCATATGATTAATGATGAAAAGATGTCCTAAAATTTAATTTATTACCTAATGACTAATGAATGGCTTTCCAAAAGTTATAAGTAAACCTAGGATCATGATCAGATATAATGGTGAGGGGAACAACATGTAACATTACTATCTCATTAACATACAACCAATATATTTGATCTAGAGACAAAGTATATCGAATAGGAAGGAAATGAGCAGATTTAGTCAACTGATCAACAATAACCCAAATTGCATTATTACCTCAAGATGTCTTTGGTAATCCCACAAAAAATTCCACTGATATATTTTACCATTTCCACTCTAGCACTGGTGAAGACTGAAGCATCCCTTTTAGTTACTGCCACTCTGATTTTATATATTGATAAGTTAAAAACTTCACAGTAAAGTCAACAATATACTATTTCATTCCATCCCACCAGTAATACTCCTAAGGATCTTTGTACATCTTAGTGCTGCCAGGATGAATTGAAAATGGTGAAATATGAGCTTCACATAACAACTCATTATTCAACCATGAATCACAAGGAATACATTATCTCTTTCTGAACCTCAAAACACAATCATTATTAATGTTAAATTCAAGTAACTTACCCTTATGAAACAACCCTACCTTTTTCTACAACACACTTTCTTCCTTCTACGCTTTCTTAATTCTGCTTAATAGAGATGATTTCACTGACACCTCAAACAAAAAAGAGGAATTTCCTGCACCCACAACTTCTATGCCGAAATTCATCAAAACTTTAATCAAAAGACCTTGTTCCAACCATAACATTGTAAAATTATCATTAGTTTTTCGACTCAAATCATCAGCCACTTTTCTTGCCTTTCCCAGATGGTAAATGATCATGCAATCATAATCCTTGATTAATTCCAACCATCTCCTCTATCTCATGTTCAATTATTTTTGAGTGAATATATACTTTAAGCTTTTTTGATCAGTATATATTTCACACTTTACTCCATACAAATGATGCCACTAAATTTAAATGCAAAAAACAACAGATTATAATTCCAAAACATGTGAATTGTAATTTAACTCATGGGGTTTCATATGAAGTAAAGAATAAGCAACTACCTTATAAGGCCCCAGCCTTAAACCATACTTAATTATTGAATTAAATGAATAATTCACATTGAGGATCTTTTCAGGTTTAGAGTTTTAGAGAATTAGGTCAAAACTATTACATCTAAAAAGATTACATAGTATACACTTCTACTAAGTTTCCATAACATAAAAAAAACTTAAAAAGAAACATGTCTAGTTCCATGTTTTAGATAGAATGTCTTTCCTTGTTCCCATCCTTGACCCTATTCATCTTTATGTCCTGTAGAAAACATTTCAAAAACATGGGATGAGCATAAAAAGCCCAGTAAAGGATACACAAAGATGGAAAACTGTTAGTTTTTCCTAAACAAAAAGTAAACCATTAGTACTTTACCAAAGTAATACTTTTCACCTTTATGAAGTAGTAAAAACTCTTCACTGAATAAAAGATCATTACATACCCTTTTTGTAACCAAAAGATTACCATAAAACCCATATAAAGAACACATAACGTAAAAAGGTAACATGGGACATAAACATACTTAAATGGAATAACCATACAGTCAACTTCCACTCATACTTAATGGAATAGCCATACGACAGACTTCCACACATACTTAATGGAATAGCCATACGGCCGACTTCCATACCCAATGCATTGGAGGTTATAATGTAACCACCCGTCCTGGTATTCACGGCACCACCCGTTATATGGTTTATCACGTAACCACCCGTCAAATGTCCAAGTACCATTAAAAAAAATCATAAGTCATAAAACTAATATAATGGAAAGAAATCATTTACACACTTTGATCAGAATATATCACTTAAATATATTGACATAACAAATCCATTATAAAAACCATTTTCAATACCAAAATACATAAAAGAGTATATGGTATTTATTTCATGTTAAAAAAATTACGGCTTGTTCATGAATCCAAAGACCAAATAATACTCGCAGTGGCGGAAAAGGTCGTTGTCACCGCGTACATTAAAAGAAACATTTCTTTTTGTTGTTTTGTAAAATGATTCTTAGAAAAAGATTCCTTTTGTATAAAAGTAAATGTCAAATGGGTTTATACACCGTATAAAAGAAAGTTTTCTATAAAAAAAATATTCCTCAATGAAAGGAGATTGAGACGAATTCCCTTACAAAGTCGGTATCCTTAGATTAAGGATAATTCAATTATATGATTATGTGTGAAAAATACGAATAAACAAAATATAAGTGGATATTACATGTAAAACAATCATAGGACATTCACACATAATCATGGAAAAACAAAACCAATGACATAGATATTTAACTCAATGAAATGAGATTGAGTTATGATTTCTGATACAAGTCCGTCTAAATGACATAAGAATTTATCAATGAGATGATTATGTGTAGAAATAGTATATCTACACAAATGTTTGTGGAAACTACAACATAGAGATTCCACACATAATCTTGGCATAATAAAATCTAGAATTAGAGGTTTAACCCAAATAATTGAAAGTGGGTTAGGAAGTTCCCTTACAGAAATTCGACAGCCTAACGACATCACCTCAAAACATATAAAATGAGTTGATGAGAGATAAAAAGGGTATATCATCACTTGGAAATAAACTTTACATTAATAAGGATATATAATAACATATCCCAACATAATAGTATGTGAATTAAAATACATAACGAAATAAGTCCTTTAAAAAGAGGAGGGTGAAAGTTTCCCTTACCGACTTGGGTAACATTCGAAATGTACACCCCATTGAGGAAGAGTCATAAAATGAATATATAAGTACCCATAAATGAAATTATATCACACAAAGAGTATACTAATGGGCAGTACATACACCACTCAACGGAAATTGTGGCAAATGTAGATTAAATCTCACGGGAATTAATGTGAGATGAAAAATAACTTACGAAAACTCGACAGCCTAACGGCGCCACTTAAAACGTCCAAAAATGGATTGATGAGATCAAATAGGGTATCTCATCACATTACAATAAAATGTACAGAATAAGGAATATAAACTAACATCTCCCATCATAACAAAGAGGAGATTAAAAGAAGTGACATAAAGGAGAGTACTTAATGAGAAATAGAGAGGTTAGATCTCTACGAAAATTCGGTAGCCTAACGGCGCCACTCAAAACTTCCAAAATGGATTGATGAGAGAGAATATGGTCTCTCATCACATGAACATAAAAATTACAGTAAGAGTAATATAAAAGAACATCCCAATCACAAGAAAGATGAGCTTAGAAGGAATGACATAAAAGAGTGTATTTAAAAAGAGAAAGAGGAGTAGGATCCCTTACCTCGGGTCCGACTTGACTCGATCATTCTTTAACGTCATGAATAATGAACTTGAGTTAATTTATATTTTCTTAAGAACATTTTTCAAGTTCATTATTCCTTTTATATCACTTATATACATTTTATAAACATTATGTAATCATTTATGTTAATAATGTTTGTTTTGTCGATATTTGGTTCTTAAGTCGAAAGTGAACTTCTTAAAATTACATGTTGTTTGTGTGGTCAATGGTTCATTATATCCAGAATGACATTCATGATTTGGATATCATATATATCATATATATACAGCATATAAATGTATTTATAATATTACATAATCATTTAGAGGTAAGAAATGAAATGCACCGTTCATGGAGACGGTAAGCCGTACGTATGCATAAACGCTACTTTCATTTCTTTGTCATATTAATGGAAGTAAAACTAAATGAGAGGTATGTATATTTTAATTCAATAATTATATTCATAATTTAGATGTATCATTCATCATATATATATCCATTATTTACATGTACTTATAATAGTACATTAGATTTGGGGATAAGAAATGAAATGCACCATTCATGGAGACTGTAAGCTGTACGTACGCATGAACGCTCCTTTCATTTCTATCTCATACTTTAATGGAACGAAATAATAATAATATATAGGTATATTATAATTCCAGTATAACATAATATATAATAACTTTAAATCCATCCTTTATACGTCCCACATATGGAATTAACGAATCAAATCACTTTGAAGGGGTGGTAGTCCGCACTTCCTAAAATGAAATTATCATGTTTACCCATAATGGAAGCCATAAAGGTATGCTCAAAATGAATAATACATAATCTTAAGGAAACCATAAACATATTATATATCATATATAAATATAGGGACATCTTAATGGCCACCTTTGAAGGTATTATATGAGTGTTGAACAATCATCGTTTTGTGAGGCAGAAATTTGCCATCCATGGAAACAGTATGTTCATTAACCATTATATTTAGGTGTGTGTAAGTGTAGCTAGAATCCTTCTTATAAAAACATCCTAGTATATTGAAGATACTGGAGTTTTTACAAAATAAATGAATAAAAAGAGTTTAGGGGGTTGGAGAGGCAAAATAAAACAAAAGGACTCAAGTGAAGACATTACCTTAAAATCGGGTAACTCCCTTTGGTTTGAGCTAAAAGGCTTATTTGGGAAGACTTATGCCAAAAGTGATGCCTCAAGGAGTTATAGAGGGATGTGGAGAGACAAAATGGGCTGGGTTTGGCCGATCAAAAGGCTTTGGTAGTGTGGGTAAGGAGGTAGAGGTGGGGGCCTTTTATAAGAGGAGAGGAGGGGCACTCTTGTAAAGTTACAAAATGTTACTTTATTTTCAAAAGAGTTTCGGATTTTAAAGGTCCCACATTTATTTATTTCTAGTATAAGGTGATAAGGGTTCTAAATACACTCATACAATAGGTTTTGGATATGTTTAGGTCTTAGATATTACATTATCTTTCCATTTTATTTAAATCATTAAATAATGAGGTCATCGCTGCATCATCATGATGTCATAAATAATTTAATTTATTTAATGTCAAAAAATTATAAAGAGAATACTATGGTGTATGAAATCTTTTTATCTTTCCAATTACTATTTATAGTGAAAAATATGACTTTTATAACCCCATGTAAAAATTGTATTATTAAAACATTTCATGTGTGTGTCATTTTTTCTTTAACATTAAATAAAAAGATATTTATGTCATTTTCCAACCAAAGTGGCTCAATGGGGTCCCCAAGTTGAACCATGTATTTTCTTGGTCGGACATGACACATAAAAGGAGGTTAGGACATGTGTCAAGGTCATTTCATTTTATTAAAACATTATTCTTACCTTAAACTACACTAATTACCTCTAATCGCGATTAAAAACTTAATAAGTTACTATTCACCAAAAAATTATTTTAATCCCATTGAACCACATTTTACTTCTTAATGACTACAATGTATGTCATATTTTTGAAATTAAACACACAATTATGGAAAAATTTCATTTAAACGGAAAATCAGTCTTTATAAGTACCACTTAGTGGTTTCACTATTCATCAAAAATTGAAGTTTTTCAGAAAAATACCAAAACTTCACCCTAAGAAATATTTGATTTTCCGAATTCAAAAATGATATCTATTTTAAAAAATTAAAAACATATAATTTTTATTAATTAATTTAATAATTAATTCTCACTGTCAAAACAAATAGCGTGTTTTTATGAAACAAAATGTATCAAAAGATTGACGCTAGTTTAAGTCCGATTTCAAAGTGAAATTAATTCTAACGAACACTATTGGATTAAATGGTAAAAATATATTCTAATTTCACTTTAAAACCAATTAAAAATATAATCTAATCATATAAATAAATTATATTAAAAATAGGTTTTGAATTAAAATACAACAATTTTCACTATTCATTAAAAATTGAACTTCTTCGGAAAAATACCAAAAATTTACACAAAGTAAATTTTGATGTCCCGATTCTAAATAAGAATTATATTTTTTCAAATATAACACATAAAATTGTCAAAAAGTGGATTTAAAAGAGGTTCTCCATCAAAAGGTGGTTAATTGACCTTTCAAAGAATATTAGAATGTTTACGCTTAAAATTTGATTCATTCGCATTTTTAATCCTCTAACATTTATTGTAAAAAGTAAAAATATTTTACAAACATATATAATAATTTTTTAGTTAGTTATGTTCATTCTCTCCATTACAATGGCTAGGCGTTAACTACCATTTAAAATAATATTATTTTATTATTAGAGTGCAACGTAAGATTTCAAAGGAACTCGTTGTTGTGTATTGGGTACGCCATCGAGCATAGTGTTCCCTTTAAAGTAATATTAATATATTTTTTCACAAATATGGGTAAATATAAAAATTTCATATTCTTTATTTACCTAGGGTGTTACATACTTCCCCCATTTTGGAAATTGCGTCCTCGCAATTTTAAAATTGGGCTCGGAAACATCCTTGAAAGTCCAACATCGAAACAAGAGTCGGTAAAACAATCCTTTTAAAAGAATGGGAGAGAAGTAAAAATGTCACCTGAGTTAACCCATAATAGGATTCGAAGTATGAAAATATGGATATGGAGGAGAAAACAAAGGGTCATGTTTTTATGGATAGTGATAGTAAACATGTGTAGGAGAAAGTTAACCACAAGAAAATCACAAACTTGTGATGGGTTAAACGGTATTTGATTCCCCAGTAGGAAAAGTTAACAGACAACATTTTTTTAAGTTACTCTTCATTGAAGAATTTATTTTTTGAGCTTAACTTGATCATTATGAAACATACTTACTTGTCACATAGACTTTCAACTTTAACTATATTCCTTAATCAAACTCTTATTTTCTCCAAAAGACGAGTTTTTAGGAAGACTTGTTCGCAATAAGAGTACTATAATCAACTTCTTGAGAATCAACTAATCCAAAAAAGAGAACTATATACTTTCCATGTCTTTAGACCTTAACAAAAACCAAAAACAAAACAAAAAATGTTAGAACAAGATTAGATAATCTAGAAAAGGATAACCCTTTATAAAAAGAAAATCTATTCTTAATCTCCAAAATTTTTCCAACAAAACCAAAAGTTCAATGAGGACCATTTGATAAACAATTGGTCCATAAAATTCTTCAAAGTAAACCAAACTAAGATTGAAACCCAAATATTTTAAGGATTTAGTAACATTGTCTTCCAAGTTAAATCGTAACATTTATCTCGAAACAACATCAGTTGCTCTTAAAGTCTCATATTTAAAAGTAATTAAACTAATCACATATCCTCCATGATAGTTTAATAAATTTCCATAGATAACCCAAAATAAACATACTATCGATTCCTAAAATCATCTAACTAAAAAGAATTAGTCAAAATAACCAGGGACTTCACGTAGTCCAGTGGTAGGCGATAAATACTAGTCGCACTTTGGTTGTGGGTTCGATTCCCACAGCTTTGTCCGACACGACGGGTTTTCACATGGTCTGCGTGTTGTCCTTTTTCCAAAACTACATAATTCATAAAAAATTCCCCAAAACGAGATAAAATCTTCAAAAATATCTATAACATATTTTAACCTCAAGTTTATCTCATGCCTTTCAATTTCCATCATAACATATAATAACCCATAATTACCTCAAAAGTAAGGATCATATAAACTCTAATGGTTACCTTTATAATTATTACCTGAACTTCCACATCGATTGGTTATCTTGTAGATGATGCATTACAGATCATACCAAGGTTCAAGTGGTTGATCATGACTCCATGATAATTGGTTTAGAACAACCATGAGTTTCCTCATTGAATCCCCCATTTTATCTAGTATCTTAATCAGAGAACCACCACAGTTTCCTTCAAACCTAATGTCTCTTTGGTGCATGCTAGATCCATCCATTCACTAAAAACGGAAAAGACAGTGTGAGTATATCAACAAAACCATCATGTACTAATGAGGAAGGTAAACACTAAGATATAATTACTCATTCACTTTATCTATAAGCAGGACTCTTTCTGAAATCCTAACCATTATGGTAATGTCACTTATGCTTAAAGGATACCCTAACCTCTAAAGTTATCTAAATCAACCTCTGATACCAACTATAAGGCCCCAGCCTTAAACCTTACTTAATTATTGAATTAAATGAATAATTCACATTGAGGAGATTTTCAGGTTTAGAGTTTTATAGAATTAGGTCAAAACTATTACATCTCAAAAGATTACATAGTAGACACCTCTACTAAGATTCCATAACATAAAAAACATAAAAAGAAACATTTCTAGTTCCATGTTTTCGATAGCATGTCTTTCCTTGATCCCATCCTTGATCCTATTCATCTTTAAGTCCTGTAGAAAACATTTCAAAAACATGGGATGAGCATAAAAAGACAAGTAAAGAATACACAAAGAAGGAAAACTGTTAGTTTTTCCAAAACAACAAGTAAACCATGAGTACTTTACCAAAGTAATAATTTTCACCTTTATGAAGTAGTAAAAACTCTTCACTGAATAAAAGTTCATTACTTACCCTTTTTGTAACCAAATGATTACCATAAAACTCATATAAAGAACACATAACGTAAAAAGGTAACTTGGGACATAAACATACTTAAATAGAATAACCATACGGTCGACTTCCACTCATACTTAATGGAATAGCCATACAGAAGACTTCCACACATACTTAATAGAATAGCTATACGGCCGATTACCATACCCAATGCATTTGAGGTTATAACGTAACCACCCATCCTGGTATTCACGACACCACCCTTCATATGGTTTATCATGTAACCACCCGTCAAATGTCCAAGTACCATTAAAAAAATCATAAGTCATAAAAAAATATAATGGAAAGAAAACATTTCCACACTTTGATTAGAATATATCACTTAAATATATTGACATAAAAAATCCATTATAAAAACCATTTTCAATACCAAAATACATAAAAGAGTATATTGTATTTATTTCATTTTAAAAAAACATTACGGCTTGTTCAGGAAGCCAAAGACCAAATAATACTCACGGCGGCGGAAAAGGTCGTTGTCACATCATACGTTAAAAAAACATTCCTTTTTTTCATTTTTGTATAATTATTCGTAGAAAAAGATTCATTTTGTATAGAAGTAAAAGTCAAAGGGGTTTATACACCATATAAAAGAAAGTTGTGTATAAAAAGAAATATTCCTCAATGAAAGGAGATTGAGACGAAGTCCCTTACAAAGTCGGTATCCTTAGATTAAGGATAAATAAATTATATGATTATGTGTGAGAAATACGAATACAAAAAATATAAGTGGATATTAAGTGTAAAACAATCAGAGGTAATTCACACATAATCATGTAAAAACAAAACCAATGACATAGATATTTAACTCAATGAAATGAGATTGAGTTATGATTTCTGATACAAGTCCGTCTAAATGACATTAGAATTTATCAATGAGATGATTATGTGTAGAAATAGTATATCCACACAAACGTTTGTGGAAACTACAAAATAGAGATTTGACACATAATCTTGGAATAATAAAATCAAGAATTAGAGGTTTAACCCAAGGAATTGAAAGTGGGTTAAGAAGTTCCCTTACAGAAATTCGACAGCCTAACGGCGTCACTTCAAAACTTATAAAATGAGTTGATGAGAGATAAAAAGGGTATCTCATCACTTGGACATAAAATTTACATTAATATGGATATATAATAACATATCCCAACATAATATTATGTGAATTAAAAGACATAACAAAATAAGTCCTTTAAAAAGAGGAGGGTGAAAGGTTCCCTTACCGACTTGGGTAAGTTTTGAAACCTACACCCCATTGAAGAAGGGTCATACCATGAATATGTAAGTACCCATAAATGAAATTATATTACACAAAGAGTATAATAATGGGATGTACATACACCACTAAAAGGAAATTGTGGCAAATGTATCATAAATCTCACGGGAAAAAAGTGAGATGAAAAATCCCTTACGAAAACTCGGCAGCCTAACGACGCCACTTAAAACATCCAAAAATGGATTGATGAGATCAAATAGGGTATCTCATCACATGAAAATAAAATTTACATAAAGTGGAATATAAACTAACATCCCCCATCATAACATAGAGGAGATTAAAAGAAGTGACATAAAGGAGAGTACTTAAAGAGAAAGAGAGAGGTTAGATATCTTACGAAAATTCGGCAGCCTAATGGCGCCACTCAAAACTTCCAAAATGGATTGATGAGAGAGAATAGGGTCTCTAATAATATGAACATAAAAATTAAAGTAAGATTAATATAAAAGAACATCCCAATCACAAGGAATATGAGCTTATAAGTAATGACATAACAGAGTGTACTTAAAAAGAAAGAGAGGAGTAGGATCCCTTACCTCGGGTCCGAATTGACTCGATCATTCTTTAACGTCCTGAATAATAAACTTGAGTTAATTTCTATTTCCTGAAGAACAATTTTCAAGTTCATTATTCCTTTTATATCACTTATTTACATTTAATAATCATTATGTAATCATTTAAGTTAATAATGTTTGTTTTGTCGACATTTGGTTCTTAAGTCGAAAGTGAACTTCTTAAAATTACATGTTGTTCATGTGGTCAATGGTTCATTATATCCAGAATGATATTCATGATTTGTATATCATATATATCATATATATCCAGAATATACATGTATTTATAATATTACATAATCATTTATAGGTAAGAAATGAAATGCACCGTTCATGGAGACGGTAAGCCGTACGTACGCATGAACGCTACTTTCATTTATTTGTCATATTAATGGAATTAAAGCTAAATGAGAGGTATGTATATTTTAATTCCAGAATTATATTCATCATTTAGATGTATCATTCATCATATATATCCATTTTATACATGTACTTATAATAGTACATTACATTTGGGGATAAAAAATGAAATGCACCGTTAATGGAGACGGTAAGCCGTACGTATGCATGAACGCTACTTTCAATTCTATCTCATACTTTAATGGAAATAAATAATAATGATATATAGGTATATTATAATTCCAGTATGACATCATATATAATAACTTTAAATCCATCCTTTATATGTCCCACATATGGCATTAACGAATCAAATCACTTTGAGGGGGCGGTAGTCCGCACTTCCTAAAATGAAATTATCGTGTTTACCCATAATGGAAGCCATAAAGGTATGCTCAAAATGAATAATACATAAGCTTAAGGAAAACATAAAAATATTATATATCATATATAAATATAGTGACATCTTAATGGCCACCTTTGAAGGTGTTATATGAGTGTTGAACAATCATCGTTTCGTGAGGCAGAAATTCGCCATCCACTGAAACAGTATGTTCTTTAACCATTAGATATAGGTGTGTGTAAGTGTAGCTAGAATCCTTCTTATAACAAAATCCTAGTATATTTAATATACTGGATTTGTTACAAAAGAAATGAATAAAAAGAGTTTAGGGGGTTAGAGAGGCAAAATAAAACAAAAGGACTCAAGTGAAGACATTACCTTAAAATCGGGTAACTCCCTTTGGTTTGAGCTAAAAGGCTTGCTTGGGAAGAATTATCCCCAAATTGAAGCCTCAAAGAGTTAGATAAGGATGTGTAGAGACGAAATGGGCAGTGGTTGGCCGAGCCAAAGGCTTTGGGACTGTGGGTATGGAGGTAGAGGTGAGGCCATTTATAAGAGGAGAGGAGGGGCACTCTTGTAAAGTTACAAAATGTTACTTTATTTTCAAAAGAATTTCGGATTTTAAAGGTCCCAAATTGATGTATTTCGAGGTTAAGGTGATAAGGGTTAGAATTACACTCATCCAATAGGTTTTTTACATTTGTAGGTCTTAGATATTACATTATCATTCCATTTTATTTAAATCATTAAATAATCAGGTCATCGCTGCATCATCATGATGTCATAAATTATTTAATTTATTTAATGTCTAAAAATTATAAAAAAATACTATGGTTTATTAAATCATGTTATCTTTCCAATTATTATTTATAGTAAAAATTCTGACTTTTATAACCCCATGTAAAAATTGTTTTAGAAAAACATTTCATGTGTGTGTCATTTTTACTTTAACATTAAATAAAAAGGTATTTATGTCATTTTTCAACCAAAGTGGCTCCATGGGGTCCCCATGTTGACCAATGGATTTTCTTGGTCGTCCATGACACATCAAATGAGTTTAGGACATGTGTCTAGGTCATTTTGTTTTATTAAAACAATATTCTTACCTTAAACTACACTAATTACCTCTAATCGTGATTAAAAAGTTAATAAGTTACTATTCACCAAAAAATTATTTTAATACCATTGAACCACATTTTACTTCTTAATGAAAACCATGTATTTCGTATTTTTGAAATTCAACACATAATGATGGAAAAATTTCATTTAAATGGAAAATCAGTTTTTATAAGTACCACTCAGTGTTTTCACTATTCATCAAAAATTGAAGTTTTTCAGAAAAATACCAAAACTTCACCCTAAGCTATATTTGATATTATGAAATCAAAAATGATGTCTATTTTAAAAAATTCAAAACATATAAGTTGAATTAATTAATTTAATAATTAATTCCTGTTGTCAAAACAAATAGAGTGTTTTTATGAAACAAAGTGTATCAAAAGATTGACGCTAGTTTAAGTCCGATTTCAAAGTGAAATTAATTTCAATGAACACTATTGGATTAAATGGTAAAAATATATTCTAATTTCACTTTAAAACCAATTAAAAAGATAATCTAATCATATAAATAAATTATATTAAAAAGAGGTTTTGAATAAAATTACAACATTTTTCACTATTCATTAAAAATTGAACTTCATCGGAAAAATACCAAAAAATTTACACAAAGTAAATTTTGATGTCCCGATTCTAAAGAAGAATTTTATTTTGTCAAATATAACACATAAAATTGTCAAAAAGTGGATTTAAAAGAGGTTCTCCATCAAAAAACGACTAATCGACTTTTTAAAGAATATTAGAATGTTTACGCTTAAAATTGGATTCATTCGCATTTTTAATCCTATAACATTTATTGTAAAAAGTAAAAATATTTGAAAAACATATATAATCATTTTTTAGTTAGTTCTGTTCATTCTCACCATTACAATGGCTAGGTGTTAACTACCATTTAAAATAATATTATTTTATTATTAGAGTGCAACGTAAGATTTCAAAGGAACTCGTTGTTGTGTATTCGGTACGCCATCGAGCATAGTGTTCCCTTTAAAGTAATATTAATATTTGTTTCACAAATATGGATAAATATAAAAATGTCATATTGTTTATTTACCTAGGGTGTTACATACCTGATCATTCATCATAAAGACACAACCAAGTCCTCTTAATGAATCATCACTGTAAATAACAAACTCACCATTTCTGGAAGGTAATGCCAAAACTGGAGCATTAACCAATCTCTTTTTCAATTCCCGAAAACAATAATTTAATTATTTTTTCCAAATGAACATAACACCCTTTTGAGTTAATTTAATCATTTGACTCGATAACCATGAAAAATTCTCAACAAACCCCTGGTAATAATCTTCCAAACCAAGAAAACTACGGATCACAATAATATTTGTGGGTCTTGGCCATTCTTCAACAACTTTTGTTTATAAAGGATCAATATTTTTTCCGTTTTTTGAAACAATGTGGCCAAGGAATGAAATTTTTTGTAAACAAAACTCACACATTCAGAATTTTCCATACAGTTTATTTTCATTTAATGTTTTCAAGACAACCCTTAAATGACATCCATGTTCTTATTTACTTTTGGAGAAAACCAAAATATCATCAATGAATAGAACCAAAAAATTATCCAAGAACTCACGGGAAATTATATTTATATGATCTATGAATACAGTAAGTTCATTATTTAACCCATAAGGCATAACTAAAAATTCATAATGGCCATATCTAGTATGAAATGCGGTCTTTGTAATGTCTTCTTCCTTTACATTCAATTGATGGTACCCGACCTCAAGTCTATCATTGAAAAATATTGTGCTCCCTAGAGCTGATCAAGAAATCATCAATATGAATAAAAGGATAATAGTTCTTAATAATAATAATATTCAATTCTCTATAATCAATGTAAAGTATCATTGAACCATCTTTCTTTGTAACAAAAAAGACAGGAGCACCCCATTGTGAAGTGCTAGGCCGAATGAAACCTTTATCTATTAATTACAAAATTGGTTATTTAACTATAAAAGTTCAATTTGAGCCATTTGATAACGAGTTTTGAAATTGGCATAGCATCAGGAACTATGTCAGTAGTAAATAAAACCTCCTGATCATGTATTATACTAGGAAAATCATCTGAGAAAACATCAAGGTACTCATTTATAACTAGAACATCATTAATCTGAATAGATCCTTTGTTTTCAACAATATGTGCATGGTAAAATTCATTTACATCATTTACTAGTTTCTCAGTATCCTAATATGATATCAAAAGTAAGGGGTCATTCTTGAACACAAACTGAAAAAATTTCTGAAAATAAACCTCTTTAGATCTGCATTGAATTTTAGTATGATAAATAGAAAGCCAATCCATACTGAGAATAACATGAAACTCTACTAGAGGCAAAACAATAAGGTTTTTAGAAGATTCTTTCCACACACAAGGACAATAAGGTTCTTATAATTTCTTTTTGTCTCAACATTTCATCCTGGTGTTTTTACCATAAGTTCTAGATTCATATCTTGAGATGGAATTCCCAATTTTCTATAAAATTTCACCAAAATGAATGAATCTGTACACCATGAATCAAACAACACATTGGCATAATCTGAACAAATAAATAGTGTACCTGATACTACTTCATTTGATGGCCCAACATCTGCTGAAGTAGTTGAAAATGATTTCACCAACCCTTTCTACATGTATTCTGGATACTATCCCTCAGTTTAGTTCTTCATCGGACACTCATTTACATTATGACCCATTTTATTTCACTTAAAACATATTACTGATTGTAATTAAGATTTTTTCTTAGCATTACCCAACTCTTTTTCAATTCAATTTCGAGCCTTATGTCCAATTTTACCACATCGATAGCACATAAAATAATTAAAAAGACATCTCCTAGCAGGAATTTCACCACAATTTTGACAAACTATAAACATAATTTTCATAACATCATATTTTTTTTGAAGAGTTATTCCCTTTTTCCACCCAACTTGACCACTTATTCTGTTGTTTTCCAAATTAAACCTAATCATTGGCAAACTCCATATCTACCTTCTCCACACATCGAACAAGTTTTTCATAGCTTTTCAACTTAGGGGAAGCTAAATCCCTTTGATACTTTGGCTTTAATCCTGAGTAAAACCAATTGATTTTACTGTCATGATTTCCTATGAAATTTGGACCACACCTTGCCAGTCGAGTAAAATTTGCTTCATAAGAATCCACTGAGTCATACTCCTACATCAATTCTATGAATTGTTATTCCATCTTAAGATGAACCACCATCGGAAAATATTTCTCAAGAATCATACCTTTGAATTCATCCTAATCAAGAGCGTAAATATCTTCTCTATCCCTGATATTTTTCACAATCGACCACCACTGATCAGATTCACCTTCAGAATGGTAAATATCAAGACTATCCTTTTGATGTTCTGAACACCCCATGACATCAAAAATTTTCTCTAGTTCTTTAATCCACCCTTCTTCTAGCACAGGGTCAGATGATCCTCGGAATGATTGTGGATGTTTCCTCATGAAATTTTCCATTACTGACATGTTACTTTGTGGTTGATCTAGATGATCTCTTGCATGGATACCACCACTATTTATATCCTGATTCAGTTATTCCATCAATACAACAAAATGTTCAGTTCTGATTCTGAACATCTTAAGTTGCTGATCTGGATGGTTTTCTTCCTCCTATTGGCATCCCAACATAGCTTTTATGTTTCCTCTACAGAAAACCATTCTGAAAATAGAAATATCTTAGCCAAAGAAACATGGTAATCTTTAAAATCTATATCATCTAAATCTTACATTAATTTAATTTTTGGACATTAATTTAATAATATCTTAACTCCTAATGTTGTCTAAACTATCCATTGATACTGACTATAAGGACCCGACCATAAAACATTACATAATCTTGAATTAAATTAATAATTCAAAATTGAGGATATTTTGAGGTTTAGAGTTTTAGATAATTAATTAATGACTATTAAAATACATCTAAAAAGATAAAAAGTGGACACTTCTACTCAGTTTCCATTATTTCAAGAAATAAAAACTCTTAAAAAAATAGTCATGTCCAGCTCCATATTTTGGACAACATGACTTTCCCTTGATCCCATCCTTGACCCTATTCACTTTAATTCCTATGAAAAATATTTCAAAACATGGGATGGGCATAAAAAGCTCACTAAGGGTTATAAAACAATGAAAGAAAACATTAGTTCATCAATACATACATAAAATAATAATATATCATGAGAAAATAAGATATATGAATAACACATAGTAATCACAAGTAATAAAGGTAAATTGTGGAATCCATAACATACTTACATTGTAGCTTTCACAACTATGTAGGGAGTTACATTAAAAATACCCACCACAATATATTCCCAAAATCTCTCAGGAGAAACATTCACATTTAGCACAGTCATGTTACCCATTGCATTGGAGAGATATCTTAGGCTCACCCACTCTAGTTTTACCATGAAACCACCCATATGCGTAAATAATTCCCAATAACCATAATAGAATCATAACATATAACATAAGAATAAAGGAAAGTTAACATTCCCACATTGTAATAACAATATATCATTTCAAGATATCAAACAAGATATTGAAATAATAAATCCATTCCCAAAACCATTTTCAAGACCAAAATATGTAAAATAGTATATTGTATTTATTTTCCATTTAAAAACATTACGACTTGTTAAGGAAACTAAAGATCAAATAATACTCATGGCGGCGAAAAATGTCTTTGTCACTGCTTAAGTTAAATAAAAATTCATATTTGATGTTTAGTAAAACACTTCAAAGAGAAAAAATTCCCTATGAATGAAATGAAAAGTAAAATTTTTTTATACACCGTATAAAATAAAGTCGTGTAGAAATCAAAAGATTTCTTAATGAAATGAGATTGAGGCAAAGTCTTTTACATCATGTCCGACTTGACCCATTAGTTCTTTAATTTTTTGAATAATAAACTGAAGATAATTTATAATTTCTTAATATCCTTTTCAATTTTATTATTTCATTTATATCAATTATTACCATGTTATAAATATTATGTAATCATTCAAGTTCATTACAGTTGTTTTGTCGATATTTGGTACTTGAGTAAAAAATGAACTTCTTATAAGTAAATGTTGTTCATGTGGTAAAAAGTCCATTATCTATAGAATGTTATTAATGATGTATATATCATATATAAATCATATATATCTACTATAAATATATTTATTAAATTTGTAGATAAGAAATGAAATGCACCGTTCAGGGAGACGGTAAGCCGTACGTACACATGAACACTACTTTCATTTCTATTTCATATTTTAATGTAATTAAAACATAATGATACATAGTTATATTATAATTCCAGTATAATATATATGTTATATATTTTACAAAATTTCATAAAGTCTGTCATTTATATGTTCCACATATGGAATGAACGAGTCATGTCACTTTGAGGGGGCCATAGTCAACACTTCCCCAAATTAAATTATCACGATTACCTATAATGGAAACCTTAATGAAATGATATAAATGGAAAATAAAAAAGCATCATGAAAACATAAACAAAATATAATTCATATATAAATATAGTTCCATCTTAATGGCCACCATGAGAGGAGGTAGGAGTTAATTGAACAATCATCGTTTCTTGAGGCGTTAGATTGCAATCTACAAAAACAGTATGTTATTTTCCCATTAGATGTATGTGTGTGTAAGTGTAGCTCAAATACTTATCATAACAAAATCATAGTATATTTAGGATACTTTTGTTTCTATAAAAATGTAATAAATATATTATAGGTGGTTATAGAAGTAAAATAAAACAAAATAACATAAGAGAAGATGTTACCTTTAAATCGAGTAACTCAATTTGTTTTGATCCAAAAGGGTTTATGCAAGTGATTTATGCCTAAGATAAGTCTTCTATGATGAAGACCGGGATATTGGGAGATTATTAGAGTTTTGGACTAGACAAAGGGATTTAGAATTGTGGGAAATGGGTTGGAAGAGAGGTCTTTTTATAAGGGAGAGGATGGACTCTTTTGGATTGTTTGAAAATAATATTTTATTATATAATTTTTTTCAGTTTGTAAAGGTAAAAAAATTATTAATGTAGAAGATAATGTGGATTATTTTTGAAATAAAATCATCCAATAAGAGTTAGAGACGTTTTGGATACTGTTTTAATTTTTTTCTTCTTATTTATTTAAAACATCCATTAATGACGTAAACACTCCATCAACATTGTGTCATAAATAATTTTGTTTATTTGATTCTACAAATTATAAAAAAATTACCATGATGTATTAAATATTTTTAAATTTCCAATGAATATTTGTAGTCAAATATATCAATTATATAACCCCACATTACAATTGTTTTAGTGAAACAATACATGTTTAAGACATTTTTATTTTAACTATAAATAAAACTCTATTAAAGTCATTATCATACCAAAGTGGCACCATGGGGTTCCAAAATTGACCCATGGATATTATTGGTCATCCATGACTCATCCAATAAGGTAAAGAGAATTTTCATGTAAATTTTATATTATTATAACAATTTTTTTACATTAAATTACCCTAATTACCTTTAATCGCGGTTAATAAAAGTCAAAAGTTACTCTTTACCGAAAATTATTTTCATCCAATTGAACCAAATTTTACTTAAAAATTAAAATCAGGAATTCCAGATTTTAAAAATTCAATTCATAGATGCAGTAAAATTTCATTTATACGAAAGAGTCAGTTTTTTAACTACTACTAAGTGGTTTCACTATTCATCAAAAATTGATGTTTTTCAGAAAAATACCAAAAATCCAGTCTAAGATATATTTGATATTACGAAATCAAAAATTATTTCTATATACATAATTCAAATAATAGAATATACATTAAATAATTTAAAATTAATTCATGTTTTCAAAACCAATGGCTTGTTTTTAAGAAACAATATCTATCAGAAGATTAACAATTGTTTATGTCCAATTTCAAAATGAAATTACTTCCAATGACCACCAATGGGGTAAATGGTAAAAATATATTTCAATTAAACTTTAAAACTAATTAAAAATATAATATAACCATATAAATAAATTATATTAAAGGGAAAATTTGAATTAAAATACTGTATTTTTCACTATTGAATAAAAAATGAATTTTATCATAAAAATACCAAAATTTCATCCAATAATAATTTTGATGTCCCGATTCTAATGAAGAATTTTATTTTATCAAATAGAACATATAAAAGTGAAAATAACAAGATTCAAATAGGGTTCCCCATCAAAAGGTGGTAAATGACCTTTTATAGAATATAAGAGTATTAATGCTTTAAATTAGATTCATTCACATTTTAAGCCTCTAAATAATATTTGGTAAATTTAAAAACATTCAGAAAACAAGTATAATAATATTATAGTTAGTTATATCCATTCTATCCAATACAATGGCTTGGAGTTAACTGTCATTTAAAATAATAATATTATATTGTTAGTGTGTAACGTAAGATTTCAGAGAAACCTGTTATTGCATATCAGGTATTCTATCAATCATAGCACCCCCTTTAAAGTAAAATTAATATTTAATTCACATAATATTAATAAATATTCAAATTTCATATTTCTTTACTTACCTGGGATGTTACATTATATAGTATTTTGTATATACATATACATAGAATATATAGATAATATATATCAGTTGGTTAATAAAGATGCACACACACACAGACATAGATATATATATAAACGTACACATTATATAGGTATATAAATATTCATATATTTATATATTAAACAAAATTGATATTATTATTTTTTATTTTGATATGGATTATTTATAGAGAAATATATTTTATATATAAATATATTTAATTATTTATTTATTAAATTTAATTTTTATGTATGAGTGTATAAATAATATGTATATATTATTATATATTTGATTGTAAATAAATGTACATTATGAAAAATGATAAAAATTAAAATCCATAATATGAATATCAATGTAATCCCTTGAAATAAATTCATTCCCCACTGAAAAAAAAAGAAAAATGACCCCGTTCAATGAGTCTGAAATTCAATCGAATGGTAAAAAAATTGGGGATCCACACTAAAAGAAAGGTTTTGGAGGTCTTCTTCATCTTTTTTGACCTCAAATTATTTTACAATGGGTTCCCTTGTTTTTCCAGTGAGTAGAAATCATTGTAGGATTCAATTTGATATGTTGTAGAGCTCAATCAGACACTCTGATCAAAAGTTATGGTCATTTGACGTTTGAGTTACATTTTCAACTTACATTGGAGTTTTTTTGATTTTTTGTGTCAAAAAATTGTTATTAAATGATTATTAGTAAATTATAATCATAAAATTATTAATTAATATTTTTACGATATTTTATATGTTTTTTTCACTACATATCTTATATATTAAGTGAAAATGTTTATTTATACTTATCTTAAACATATTTAAAATATATATATTATATTTATATAAATATAAATATACTTATGTATTTATATATGAATATATTATTTTTTAGGAATTATTTTTGAAATATAGACTTTATTAGTGCTAGGATAAAAGGATTGATAAAGCCCCACCTTTATCTATGCTACAAAAAAGCGCTCATATAGGGGACCCTTATAAAATGATAAAAGAAGCACTAATAAAGTGTGTACCTTTATCAACACTAAGTAAAGTGCCGATAAATGGGAACTTTTAATAGTGATTTTTTGGCACTTTTAAAATTACCCTTTTCAGTGCTTTTTTAGCGCTAATAACGACACACCGTTTATCAGGGATTTTTTTCACTTTTAAAGATTGGCGTTGTGGAAACCCTGTTTTTTTCTAGTGGAACCTGTGAAATTAGAGGTTCAAGATGAACAATATCACCCATATCCTTTGATTTTTATATAATTTATTTTGTATGTGATAGTGTATCTCACTTATTATTATCACCCCCCACTACCTACTTGTTTTCTATTGATGATTCATTTTTCACCTCCTTCTCTGTAGTGATTGGTGGAGTTGGAAGTAGTGTTGGATCATGAATATATTCCTCATTTTTTTCTTTGAAACATTATGGGTATTTAAAATTCCTAAATCATTTGGTACTTATGAAAAAAAAATACATATCCTTCAAATTACCTTATTCAACATCGGTTATAAAACCATATATCTGAACTCTTAATCTCCATAGATGATGATGATTCATTTAAAATATATCTCTTCTATCTTCTACATGAGCACTTTGGATACATTTGAAAATTCCAAGAATCTAAGTAATCATAAATTATAGTAAGAGGTAGTTTTAATAAACTTTATAATCTATTAAATATTGAAAATATATGGTACATATGGTGATCTAGTTAGGAGGTATTGTGCAACCCAGAAAATCACATAGAGTGCCTTGAGGTACTCATCCAAACTCATCATGCTCAAAAAAAATTCTGTGATGGGTTTGGTCATCCTTTACTAAAAATCAATTATATTATGGGGTTCATGGGAAAAATCTTCGCATCACTACTATAAAATTACGCTATTTCAATGGAAAATGACAATGGATATTGTTGTATAAACTGTGACTATACATAATATTTTCTATAAAACTTGTTATGGATCTTATTTACATGGTAATATTACTAAATCTATTTGCAGGATTTAAAACTAGGGGAACATACCTATAGACACAACATAAAACATAGAAACAAATATATATCCCTAGTTACATGCATGGAATTAGGGAAATTACGACAACCCTTACCCACATATACTTCATATGGAAACAACCACTTGTTTCATGTATAACTCCATAATTTAATACTAAAAAAATTATATTTTTAAAGGACCTAACCATGAGTAGTGGTCTATTACCATGGATGAAACCAGGGATATATGTCTTTTTACACAATTGTAAAACATTGTATTTTTTTCCTGATGGGATAAAATTCAACTTATCACATACTCATGTAGTAACAAATATACACCCGAATACAAGAAAGATTGTTCGAAAAACATAGTAAACACAATCCAATATACTGTTTAATAAAACAAAAAAAATCAATATTAAGATAATTAAATTTAGAAATGTTTTAAAGTTGAACCAATTAACTAAGAATAATTTTTCAATTTTAAATGGATTTTAATATCTATATGAAAAGATCCATCATATCCCTTATCACCACCACCTCCAATAACACCACCAACATCACCACTATGTCTCAAAATAGTTGATTCATTATCATCTTGGGAATGGGAATAAATTTTTTATTTTCAAAAAAATTACTGGAAGGGTTGAGGAATCCTCATAAATAGAGAACATCATCATCAAACCAGCATGAAAGACCACAAAACCCATTAGTGAAATTTTTTAAGAGAGAGAATATATAGCATTCATTATCTACTAATTTGATTTTTTTAATGATGAGTATATTTTTATAAAATTTTTATTTATTTTTTACATTCTTTTTTGATTATCGATTTTATTTATTCGTCTATTACTATACTATATATTGTACATGTTGAAACTTTGATAGAAGACTAGCATCTCGATAGTATAATTTTCTTCATTGGTCAACAACACACCCTATCATTATTTTCATCTATTAATACATTGTGCAGATGATTCTTTCAGGTATAAAATTTTTTGTTCTTTTTCTACAATTTCCTCTACATAAATCTATAGAGTGATATATTAAATAAACTAAAATGATAAAGTAATTTTATAAATTATGTAAAAAAATTTAAACGTACTTTGATTGATATCCTCGTATGCACTATTTACCATAGTGCCCTCATATATTGTATTTATTTTACAAAACAAGACTCTGTTAGAAATAATACTCCAAATATTCAATGCCTTTTTCTGAAAAATAAAATAAAATAATAAAAAATAGATGTTATGCATCTATATTTTATAATAATCTCTGAAATTGATGAAAAGAGATGGCATGGTATTTTTTATCAATTTCATAATTCTATGATACTATTAATATTTCTTCACTATTTTTTTTGATATGTTAATTCTGTTTTTGTTTTTATGGTTATACTTATTTTATTTATTGTTTTTTATTTCACTTTCATATTTGGATCACCTATCTACAAATGGAGAAAGCTAATTATCATTTATAGTATGATGGATTGATGTTTAACAAGTGATTCATTTAATATTTTCTTAACTTTACCTTCATTTATTCAATGATTAAAATCATTAAAAATATTTCATGATAATTTTTCATATTTTAATAATTAATTTAGTGAAAAATATATTATGTAAATGAGTAAAAGAAGTAATATAAAGATAAAAAAGAAAAAAGATAAATAAAAGTATGGTAGGTTATCTAATGTGATATCTCATGTAAATCAGAATATATATTATAGATCCAAGAAGAATTTCATGACAACCATCATCTATAAAAACATGAAATAAACTAGTAATTGAATATATTTTGTATCAAATGAAAATTATAATATGTAAAATATAAATGAATTTATATAGGATTCATTTTCATTATATGTCATTTAAATATCATGTTACTTGATGCTAATGACTAAATAACAAAAAATTTAAGGTCTAGTGATCTATTACATGGAAAAAATTATAAAATATTATATTACCCAATAACACATCTTTTACTATCATACACACAATTTAGTATTGGATGTAAATTGATAATAGGGTTTATTAGTTGATATAGAAAATAATCACATGAGTTTTAAATTGTGGACTAATTACTAAATATTCACTTTAATGCAAATTTTTTTCATCTTCATTTATTTTTTTCATCATTTTCTCCATATCATTTCCAACAACTTATAATAATAAAAAGGATTGAAATTTAGCTCAAATATATTTCTAAAATAATATATACATGAGGTAAATAAATTTGGGTTAGGGGAAATTATATTAGTACAATGATAAAATGAAATTATTTTAATGGCTATTTATTTTCATATAAACTAATAAAGTTTATTTTTTCCTTTCTTCTCCACTATCATTATCAATTCATATATTTTTATTGATTTTTCAAGTTGAAATAAAATTATTGGACTCGTTAAATTTATTTTATGAGAATTATTATGTTATATTGATATAATTTATTATTTTAACAAGAACATATATTTCTTATATTGAGTGAAAAATTAGTGTGATTAATTTTTCTAGTGATTATTACAAATTTGTAAATTTACTCATTAGATTTTTTTGAGATGAATTAACATGTAATATAAAAATTTCATGGAAACTTATGTTTTAGTGAAGGATGAATTAGATAATAATAGGGATATTTATTACTATAAAAAAAATTATTATCACGACCCGTCCTCGGGGCCCGTGTCGTGACTACCCCCAAGCTCGCCTTCCATAGGCTAGGGGCTTACGACTAGCACCAAAGGCGTAAATCCTGATAAAAAGGGAAGGAATTTCCTTTATATAATGTAAACACACACAACCATAGTAAAAATTGAAGAAAACACTATGTAATGTAGCAAAACAAGAGTGATAAAAGTACAAATGGTCTTGAAATACAAGCCTAACATAAAGGTACATCTATAGCTGAAAGATAGGACAACTACAAAGGCAAACAACTAAATGGTGAAGCAGCTCCTGGATCATCCTCCGGGTTCCTACTTGAAGGGTAAGTACAGATGTCCTCCTTAGCACTCCGCGTCTATCGGTCCACTATGTGTTCCTTCATGCCGAGTGTCTACCTCCAGGGACCGTCCTATCCTCAAACACTCTGTCTCAGTCAGTGCTGTCCTTCGTCTGCATCCAACACAACGAGGTATGGGCGTAGCCCGTCCAGGGGAGAGTATAATGATACTCAGTATGGTCCCCGAGACCCTCAAGGTCTCACTAAAATCCAACAAGGATAAATAATAAAGAAATATCTCAACAGATAACCTTTGCTTAGATATATTCCCATACATATTCCTAAGTTATCAAGTAACCCATCTGAATCATGAGGTAAACACAAAGGTGATTGACTTAGCTCAAACCAGGATTTTTATTCATGATGATGAAAACACGGCTACTGGAGAAATCCTCCTTTGTCGAGCGCAATAGTCCTGTCACGACTCCAAGGTGCCAATCTCTAACCTCAGACTGCTGAGGTACTCATCCTCTGTCGAGTACCGCGAGTATGTCTCCCCAACACTATAGTAATCCCCGCCATGGGTCTGTCGCCCCAATATAGGAGTGCTCCCCCTAATAGCTTACATAGGTACTCCTCCTGTCGAGTACCGCTGGTCTGATACCCCAACATAGTAGCGCTCCCCCACCATGGGTCTGTCGCCCCAACAAAGTAGCGATCCTCACTGGGCTAGTCATGTCACTCCGAATCGAATTGGACAAGCAGTCACCAGGTCTCATCCACCTACAAGGTCACCGTACTCCGCATGATCGTCTCTAGGAGGATCTGCGCCAGGTGATACTGGTCGACACTCCAAGTGTCATGAAGTACCACAATGATGTATCTCAAAGGACCGCCTCATCATAGGGGTCTCAACTCAATAGACGACGCGTTAATCAGATGCCTGGTCTTTGAGTTATTAGCCTTTCCGTTCGAGGGGGCCAGTGGAATTTCGAGTACAATCCAACCTGGACATCCTACAACTGCGTCCAAACCTCAGGTGAATTATTCCAAAATAACCATCTCATCAAGAGGAATCCAACGTATTCGATGACACGTCAATCGGACTTCTGGTCCTCATGTTATATGTGTTTCCGCACCGAGGGCCCGGTTGGTTTCGGGTACGAACCAACCCGACCATTTTTCTGAAGTCATCCAAATCTCACTAAGAATAATGCAAAAGGACTGCCTCATCTCAAGGGTCCAAGTGTTGTAGAAAGCGTTTGAATCAGAAGAGCGGTCTTTATGTAATTCACGTTTAGGTGAAAAAGGGCCCAGTCCATTAGGCTCGATCGGATGACGGGTCGGGTCGACTCGGTTTTGGTGGGTCCGACTTGACAAAGGGGTTGGACCGGCCAGGTAATTGACGCGGCCTGGGACAAAGCACCACGGATCAGTGGGGCACATGGCCATGCTGGCTCATCCCGAAGGCCGAGCGGTCCGAGGGGGGGCGGCCCCGCCGGCTGTCCGAACCGGCGTCGCCAAGAGATGCCACCCTCCCAAACCAGCTGGATAGGCCGGCAGGCCTTCTGGCACTAGCTACCCGCATGGGCGGGCCATAGGTCTTCCAGCACTGTGCCCTCCTGGTGCCACGACTTTGCTCCTCTCGGCCGGCCGACATGCTGGCCTATCCTTCTGCTGAAGCGGCCCGCAATGCAGGGCGTGATTCCACTGAACAGCCGATGTTACGGCACTGGCTTCCTCTACAGAAGCCTACGTTGGCCACATCCCTGCATCCCTGACAGGACGTGACGGTGCCGTGATTTCTCCTCCATGGACCTCTTGGCCGCGACTTATCTTTGTGGGTGCGACGGCGGCCCTCGCGCTGCTGGTCTCTTCCGCGTTCCGCCTCCGATCGTCGATTATAAAAAGATCATGTTCTAGAGGAGGGTCCCTGGACCGTGTTCATTTGGCCCGCACCCTCCACGTTAAGCGATAAAAATAGGCCGAGACGATCAAAGATGTGAAACAACTAATTGAGGCACAATTAGAATCCATTAAAATTGAACATAACCCCTAACTCGTTTATGTCATCTCATGTCGGGAGTCGCGGAAGACGGCGTCGCAGGAAAAGGATTCGTAGGCGATGTCGGAGTACATCTGAGGAGGAAGCGGCGTCTCCTCAATTTTTGCAGAGAAGAGAAGGGATTTCACGTCGGTCATTCTTCGTGGAACCAGCGTTCTTTGTCGAAGAAGACGTCGTTCTTCATCAGAGGGTCGATGTTCTTCCCCAAAACTCAAGAGCTCTCCCCAACACTTCATTCCACAACAAAAGCCTCCCCCCAGAATAAAATAATATGCTACCCTGTTATTTTATTTAACACAATCCATTTCAATTTCAAACATTCTAAACACCTCATTAGTTAAATTTGTTGGAAATTAATTAAAGAGAGGGAGAGGAGGTGGAAGATCTCATAAATGTTGGGAGAGTTGTCAACATTAACCAAGGTTGTTTAATGGGTGGGGGGGTTAAGGGAGTTATTTGGGGAGTTTAAAGAGGGATAAAAGAGATGAATGGTTGTGGCTCGTGTGGTCCCCACCTTTAAAATATCTACACATGGGAAGATGGACGGTTGTGGCCCCCACCAACAACATCCCATGGGAGGGGTTAACTTCCAAAGTTATAAAATAAAATTTTTCTAACAATTTTATTCATTTTAAACTAATTCCCCAATTATTAAATCAAAACCCGCTTAAAACGCAATTGCAGTAAAGGTCCCTATTAGCAATTACCGGTGCTGCGAGTTCATCGGTGCCCTCAGATTTCAATTTTGAGCACCAGATCAAATGATATAAAAACCCACTCATTCTTTCACTGAACGTACCCAAGCTAAACATCGAAAATTGATTCTGAGCACACCAGGCCTCGGAATCAAGTGTCGTCAGAAGCCACAGAGTCATAAATTTACAAAGAAATTAAGAAAAAAAATTTCTTAAAATTTCCAAGTCTTTAAATTACTCCCACATCAGGACTTTACGTCCCTGAAAAAATACAACGCATGCTAGGGAAACAAAAGGGGTACGGAGCATGCATCTGAGCCTACGGCTCCCGTGTGCACTCTTGGAGTTCCCATGCTGCCAACAAGGGAGCACAAGAGGAATCGACCATCCTCGTAAGACCCGCTCCTGTCGATCCTCAATCTCTACTGGAACATCTATGAAAATCGCCTTGTCATCGATATCTAGCTTCCCGTGATTGATGATGTTTGTCTAGTCGTTCACGTATCTCCTCACCTAAGTTACGTGGATGACGTCGTGCACCCGGTGCAATTGAGGTGGAAGATCCAGGCAGTAAGCCGCCTCACCAACTCTGCCGAGGACCTATAAAGGTCCGAAGAATCATGGAGATAACATGCCGCCAGGGCCAAAACTCCATAGACCTCGTCTAGGCGAGACCTATAGAAAAACGTGGTCGTCACCCTCGAACTCCAGAGGACTTTGTCTCCTATAAGCATAAGAATTCTGTCTGATCGGTACAGTTTTCATCCACTCTTAGATGATATGCACTTTCTCCGTCGTAGCCAAAGCCATCTTTGGTTCTACACATGATGACTCCATCATAATCCACAAAGGATATCTCAAACGCGGCCAACTGCTATTTTTTCTCTCCTAACAGCTGAATGCCCGATCTCCTGCTGAGTGCATCCGCTACTATGTTCCCCTTCATATGAGTATGGACTATCTCGAAGTCATAGTCCTGGAGGAACTCAAGCCTTTTCTACTATCTCAGGTTCAAGTTTTTATGTGAGATGACACACATGAGGCTATTGAGTGTAGAGTAAACCGTAAACCATTCGCTCAATGAACAATGGGTGAGACTAGCCAATTGTAAGAACTCATCTCCACCCTTTTTCATCTACGTTCTATGAGAGCTGCTGAGATTTATCCTTTGCCGAAAAGAGAAATCTGGTCTCATCCCCTGGATGAACCATGTTATTTTCCTAATACAGTCAATACTGACATGAATGTTACAATTCATTTCTTGAATGACATCATAAGGCCTCGACGCTCCTACTAAGAGAACCATACATTACTCTCACCTCCAAGGGTTGACTCACACGGTCTGCATCAGTGCGTGGTTACTGGGTCTCCTCCAGTAGAAATATCACAAGTAAGGGTCATGTCAATAGTTTTAACCGGAACCTCTTAGTATCGACCATACAAAAAGGATAGGAAAGTAAATGTCACAATGATAAGTGTCTTTTATTATTGTAGCTTGATGTACAAAGACACAAATCAAACACAACAACAACAACAAGGAAACTAGAAGCACCAAGAACAAAGGCCTCCATTTTTGGAACTAGTCTCACTCCAGTCCAACTACTTCCGGAGCTCCATAGTCCTATGCTTCTGCTGCCTGAAGCTGTGCTCTACCATATTCACACGTTTCTGTGGTCGGGGTGGACCTCCTGGTGGTGGTGGTGGCAACACCTCGAAGCATCGTACACTACTGGTTGTACGGCCATCTCCTCTGCCTGGGTCTGGTAGGTTCCTCTACTACCTGCTTCTTATCTGCTAGATAGGTCGGGCAGTCTCGAGCCATGTGATCCTGCTTGACGCATGCATAGCACTTCCTGCTCCTTGTATGGATGGCTCAGTTTCGTGTTCCTCGCACAACTGAACCTGTATCCCAAGGTCACCCACCTCTTGGCCTAGTCCGAATGGACTTCTGTGTCATCTGTCTACTGCAGACTGCCAAAGACTTTGCTACGGTTGGAAAACCCTGCGGCAAGGGCAGCAGCTCCTGAGCACGCTCAGAGCGTAGAGTCGCTGGTATAAAATACACCTTAAAAAAGTCTATATTTTTCCCCAAGTGAAGGTTTTCTCATCACAAAACTAGAGCATCTGGCTCCAAAACCTCTCAGCTGCTCCCTGAAATAGACTAAGATCTAGGTACACCATCAAGTTAGAGAGGGTCCCAACTATGTGGAATGATCGTGCTACAACCTCCAGCCTGTACCCAGCCATCTCAAAATCCGACTTGCTTCGAATACTCGGAGGCCTCTATCACTGGAACTCGTGCAACGCTCTCAAGAAGCGTGCACTCTCTGCCGGTGAGTCAACTGGGAGAGGGCCCTGTACTGAGGCCTCACTTCTCGGTGGGATATCAATGTGCTCTCCACTCAGTACCCACACAGACTAAATGGGTGAAGAAATCCTAAAAGAAACAGATGTGACACGGTCAAAAGACTATACCTGGTTAGATGAACTGGTTTGAGCTAATTTAAAAGAAACTTTTGAAAACACACACGCACTCAGTGTTTTCGTGCACTGATTCGGAAATAAGAATTCAGGGTCCTGGTGTATGGATATGTCGGCCACTCTCACCAACAATGGACTCCTTGAACTGAAAACCACACTTAGTACACATAACATTATTGCTTCACAGAAAGAAAAATATCATATTCCTATGTTCTACGGTAGAACCAACTCCTCTGATGCCATTTTTTCATGACTCGTCCTCGGGGCCCGTGATGTGACTACCCCAAGCCCACCTTCCATAGACCAGGGGCTGGTGACCAGCACCAATGGTGTAAATCCATATAAAAAGCTAAGTCAGTGCCTTTATAAAATGCAAACACATACAACTAGAGTACATGCGGAAGAAAACACTAAGTAAAACATTAAAACAAGTGTGCCAAAAGTAAAACGGGGACGGATATCCAAGCCCAACAGAATGGTACAACTACAATTGAATGAAAGTAAAACTGAAAAGACAAACAGCTGAATGGTGAAGCAGCTCCTGGATCGTCCCCCGGGTTCTAACCTAAAGGGTAGGTACAAATGTCCTCCTCAGAACTCCACGTCTATCGGTCTGCTCCGTGATCCGTCATGCCGAGTGTCCACCTCTGGGTATCGTACATTCCTCGTACACTCTGCCTCGGTCAACACTGTCTGTTGTCTACATCCAACACAATGAGGTGCGGGCGTAGCCCGTGCAGGGGTGAGTATAACGATACTCAGTAGGGCCCCGAGACCCTCAAGGTCTCACTAAAATCCAACAAGGATAAACCAAAAAGAAATATCTCAAAAGATAACCTTTACTTAGGTATATGACTATACATATACCTACGTTATCAAGTAACTCATCTTAATCATGAGGTAAAAACAAAGGTCATCGACTCAGCTAAAACCAGGATTTTTATTCACGATGACAAAAACACGGCTGCTGGAGAACTCCTCCTCTGTCGAGCACATTAGTCTTGTCACTACTCCGAGGTGCCACATGATAACCATAGACGACTAAGATACTCCTCCTATATCCAATGCCACGTGTATTTCACCCCAACACAGTAGTGATCCCCCCATGGGTCTTCTGCCCCAACACGGTTGCGCTCCCCCTAATAGCCTACAAATGTACTTATCCTGTCGAGTACCATGGGTCTGCCAGCCCAACACAGTAGCTCTCCCCCGCCATGGGTCTGTCTCCCCAACACTGTAGCGATCCCTACTAGGCTAGTCAAGTCACTCCGAATCGAATCGGACAAGCAGTCATCAGGTCTCATCCAACTACAAGGTCACCGTACCCCGCACGCTCATCTCTGGGAGGATCCACTCCACAAGATACTGGTTGACACTCAATGTGTCATGACGTTGCACAATGAAGTATCTCAAAGGACAACCTCGTCATAGGGGTCTCAACGCAACAGACGGCACGTCAATCAGATCTGGTCTGTGAGTTATTACCCTTTCTGTTCCAGGGGCCCAGTTTGATTTTGGGTACAATACAACCTGGCCATACTCCAACTGTGTCCAAACCTTAGGTTAAGTATTCCAAAAGAACCGTCTCATCTAGAGGAATCCAACGTAGTCGACGAAACGTCAATCGGACGACCATTTCTCATGTTATATGTGTTTCTCCTCTAAGGCCCCGGTTGGTTTCGGCTTCGAACCAACCCGACCGTTTTTCCGAAGTCATCCAAAACCTAGTAAGAGTAACACAAAAGGACCACCTCGTCTCAAGGGTCCTAGTGCCACAGACATCGCATCGATTGGACACAAAACCTTTACGTAATTCACGTTTATGTGAAAAAGGGCCCGATTTGTTAGGCCCGATGGGATGACAGGTCGGGGTGACTCGGTTTTGGTGGGTCCGACCCGGAAAAGGGGTCGGACCGTCTCAGTAGGTCGCGCGGCCTGGCTTGAGGGGCGTGGCCCGGACTGGCGGGGCGCGTGGCCTGGCCGGCTCGACCCCCCGGCCGAGTGGTCCGAGGGGGCATGGCCTCCCCGGCTGTCCGAACGGGCGGTGCCGCCCACCTGGGGCTGCAACATTGATCCACCCGGCCGGTCCATCCGCCGAAGCGGACCACAAAGAGGGCCGCGGTTCCCGCGGCTTATGCGGAGCGACGGCACCGACATCCTCCACCGCGGCCTGCGCTAGCCGCAACCCCGCATCACTGGCACGACACGACGGCGCCGTGCTTCGTCCAATGCATCCCACATGGTCGCAGCATTTCTTTCTGGGTGCGACGGCGGCCCTTGCGCCACCGGTATCTTCCGCGTTCCCCCTCGGATCGTCGATCCTAAAAAGATCTAGTTCTAGAAGAGGGTCGTTGGGTCCTATTCATTCGGCCTACGCCCTCTTTGTTAAGAAAAAAAAATATGCTAAGACAATCAATGATATACAACGAAAAATCGAGGCACAATTTTAATCAATTAGAATTGAACATAACCCCTACCACATTTATGACGTCTCTCGTCGTGCATCATGGAAGATGGCATCACGAGGAAAGGATTCGTAGGCGGCGTCAGAGTACTTCAGAGGAGGAAGAGGCGTCTCCTCCCTTTTTGCGGATAAAAGAAGGGATTTCACATTGGTTGTTCTTCATGGAACTGACATTTTTCGTCGAAGAAGACACCGTTCTTTGTTGGAGGGTCGGTGTTCTTCCCCAAAAATCAGGAGCTCTCCCAAACTCTTCTTTTCACAACAAAATCCTCCCCCAAAATAAAATAATAAGCTACCCAATTATTTTATTTAACACAATCCATTTCAATTTCAAACATTCAAACCACCTCATTAATTAAATGTGTGGGAAATTAATTAAAGTGAGGGAGAGGATATGGAAGATCTCATAAAAGTTGGGAGAGTTGTCAACATTAAACAAGGGTGTTTAATGAGGGGTTTAAGGGAGTTATTTAGGGAGTTTAAAGAGGGTTAATGGAGATGAAAAGTTGGGGCTCGTGTGGGCCCCACCTTTCAAATATCCACACATGGGAAGTTGGATAGTTGTGGGCCCCACCAACAACTTCTCATTGGAGTATTTAACTTCCAATGTTATAAAATAAAATTGTTCTAACAATTTTATTTATTTTAAACTAATTCCTCAATTATTAAATCTCAACCCGCTTAAAACGCAACTGCGGTAAAGGTCCCCTTATCCAATTACTAGTGTTCCGAGTTCATTGGTGCCCACATATTTCAATTCCGAGCACCTATTCAAATGATAGAAAAACCCACTTATTCGTTCACTGAACGTACCTGAGCTAAACTTCGGAAATGGATTTTGGGCACACCGGGCCTCAGAATCATGTTTTGTCAAAAGCCATAGACTCTTAAATTTCAAAAAAATAAGAAAAACAATTTCCTTGAAATTTATGGGTCTTTACATTATGGAAATGATTTTTTGAATTAAAAATTATTTGTCATAATATTTTCCTTATTTTTGAATTTTTAATTGAATGAGAAGATATTGATTTCAATTGAATAACATAATGAATCCCAAAGGATGTGATAATTCTAAATTATTCAATAATTTTGTGAACACATTACTATTTTTTAGACAAAGGGGGAGAAGGAAGTTGAACTATAAATCATGTAGAGAGATTTTATTAGATATTTCAAAAAAAAACCCTTGGGGGAGAATGTTGCAACCACAAGGATGTATGTTTTATTTTTTACTATTTATATATGGGGTATCGATTAATTATAGTAATATATTAAAATATATGTTTATTGGATTTTTTATGTTTTTTACACTATAAGACTAATTGGATTATTAAATTCTAGGTTTAGTAGCACTAAAATGTTTAAATATACATACAAAACTGAATGGTTTCTATACATAGAGAATCATCTGTTAACTATTTTAAAGAATAATTCCATAACATATAAGTTTTGAGATTAATTTAATATATGGTATGATTTACATGACATTAGTAGTATATATATTATATTTTTGAATGAATATTATATGGTTTTATGAGAAAAACAATTTGGTGCTGGAAAAAGATCAGTTTGTTAATTTGGAGATTTAAACGGTGATATTCATTGAGGTTATATGGACTGAATTATGGTGTGAAAGCATTATATTCAGTGAGCATCTATAAATATAGATTTTGTGTTGGATATTAAAATTTATATTATTTTGAGGATAAGAAATTTAATTACATAGATTATTACTTATTGAAACATCAGGTTTAGTGCTTGTGAAGGCTCATGAGAAAAAGGGGAAGGATTATTATCAATACACCTTGTATATTTACCCAATCATTTTATATATAGATATTAATTATTTTAGATTTATATTCACTACATTATAAAAAAATCATGTGAAATTTTGTGTTTATGTTCCTTTGGAAAAAAGGTACATAATGCTATTTTTTAGTGTCAGATCATAAATATCTGCAATAAAGATCTTTTTATTTACTACTATTTAAAGACATACACTACATAAATCTTTTCTGTATAACTTGGTGAATGTAAAAACAAGAATGGGTGGCCTCATATGATTAGTAAGGGTAAAAAAGGGAAAATATGTTATCACAACATGAACATAAGGGTATGAGAACATTGGAATATAAATTTAAATCCATATAATATAAATATAGGATCATAATATTGAGTCTTGGTATAAATATTGTCAATTTAAATGACATGAATCATAAAGTAATGAAAAAACATGATCCATGAGAGAATATTAGTAGCATATGTTAGGGAATTTTTCTATAAACATAAACTAATATCCTTTTGAACATGTACCAAGAGAAATAGGATAACACATAATGTTACATACCTGAAATAAAGATATCAAATACATATACAGACATGAAACCAAGAAAATGCATAATATTATGGATAAGAAATCTTGGTCCACACATAAACTTATAGACATTATAACAAGGTCCACAAATAAACTTATGTTCCTGAAAACTAGGTCCATTATTAAAAAAGTGAACATTAAATTAGGTTCATTCATATAATATTTACCTCATGAGTTATTAATCATTACATAATGAATTAGAGAGAGATATAGGTCCAAATGAAAAAATAATGGAAATAATACAAATATATATTTCACAAGATCATAAATTATTAATCACCTCAGAACTCAAGATAAGAGATTAATTTCATCAATGTATGACCATTTAACAAGGGAATGAGTTTCATCAAAATATTTCCATCATTAAAAAAATATTATAGAAAAAAACAATGATTGTATACTTTGATAATATCCACTTTAAAACATAATTTTCATCAAAGTATGTCATCCTAAATGGAAACAATATTTTGAAATATCACATGGAATAATTTTTGTGGAAAATAACCTTTCCATTTTTTTAAAATATGGACACATAGAAATGAAAATATTTTAGTTTTAAATAGTCTTTTAAACATGTAATGAAACCTTTAGATCATTAATCCATCATGCTGATATAAAAAACTGTTTTCAATATTCTTCATAAAATAATGAAAATCCTTTTTCAAAATTATTGAAGGTATCATGGATATGGAATAAAAATATTTCCAAGAGGGGAGTTTAATGTAAACATTCTAGAATAAATTTGATATTATGAAATAAAACCCTTTCCAATTTAGAATATTTTTAAGCATAATCCCTGTGAAAGATAGAAAAATTAATGGATATGTAAATCCCATAATATTATTGATAAGTGTCATAATATAAATTCAGGTGCTTTTTATAGACCAAAATTATTAAACAAGTTGTATATAAGGAATTTTTCCTGTTGAAATAAAAGTGAGAAAACCATCCCTTACATCATGTTTATAATTTATATTCTCTTGTTTAGAAATAATATATAATAAATATGTTTTTATTATAAATTCCCTCTATAAAAATATTAATATTTATCATAAAATGTACAGTTAATTTATAAAATCTTAGTACCCATTTTATTAATAAATTTTAATTAAAATAAATGATCTGTGTGAAAACAACATCATTTTTTCAGCATTATTTAGTTCGTGAGTTTCATTCAATGTACATTGACTAGGGTACCATAATATCTATAATTATAATAATTGTTTTAAAATAATATCTACTATTTGCATACATATTTAATATCATTCATAAGATGTGAATAAATAGAAATAAATTACATCATCCATAGAGACGCTATGTCGTACATATGCATGAATGTTGTTTCCATTTATCAATTGATGGAATGAAATAAAGGAAGATAATAATTAAAATTTAAATAAGTATAATAAATTATATATATGTAATATATATTATAATCATGTAAATACTTTTTACCATTCATGTGAAATATTAAAGAAAAATGAATCACATCGCATTGTGCAGATGGTAGTCCATATGTACACGTGAGCGACTTTATCAATTCCCAAAGGATAAGATGAAAACAAAGTAGACATGATATTATTATAATAGAGGTACATTTATGCTGCATATATCATATATAAACATTATACCCATAATAATTGTAATATATAAAATAAGGTGATGAAAAATGAATCTTATCACTACGTAGAAGCAGTATGTTGTGCATGCACACAAGTGAAAGATTCACTAATTATTTAATGGGAAAGAGGGTATAAAATAGAGATTTAAAAAGCGTAATAACATTTTAAACTATACTGTATTATGAATTAATTATTTAATTGTATATATAAAAAATTTATATGATGTAAATAAATGTAGAAAAAGAAACTGATCCGTTAGAGAGATAACCTCTTCTTCAAAACGACTCCTTTTGATATTCTTTAAAGGGATCTAGGGTTGGTATTTTGGGAATAAAAACATATCTATAATGTATATAGGGAAGTTTATAAGAATTTTTTTAGTATGGTATAGATATAAAGCTCAGTTTTGTGTAATGATGTGAGGGAGGAGGTGTCTTTTTATGATAGATTTGATGGGATCATTGGGAATTCATTTCAAAATCTAAAATTTATATGTCTATTCTAAAGAAAAATACATACAAATGGTAATTAATTAGAATATAAGGTGGTATTGTTTTGGAATACCATCACAAAATAAATTATAGTTACATTTTTGTTTTTTAATTTTCATCCCCATCATTTTGATTGACTCTTAGTTGAACCATTTTAATTTTAAATACTCAAACAACATTTTAAACCTTAAAACGTTTTCAGTTTTTACTTATAATGTGAAAATTAAACAATAAATAGATAATATAGGATATTTTAGACCATATATTAAGAACTTTGTATTATTTCACAATTTTTAAAATTTTCATCTAATTTAATAAAATGAAATTTTAAAAAAAATTATTAATGTCAATTTTGATAATAATCATTAGTTTAACTTTTATTACATCAATAAAACAATTACTATTTGAAAATATTATTTTAAAATATTCCCAAAATTATGTATTATTCTATACAATTATTGTATCTCATTAATTATTTCAAACAATAGTACTTTTAATATTCTTAATATCATTTCATTGGTTTTTTCAATAAATGAATAATTATAGCATCAGTGTTATCTTACTATTTAAAGAAAATTTTTATTTACTAAAAAATATACATAATATTCTATCATGAATATAATTTAATTATTCCCAAAATTAATCTTATAAATCATGAATAACTAGTTTTTGTATCAATGTGAACACGTAAATGATATTTAAAACTAATAAAGTAACATTTTGTAACTTCCATAGGTTTAAGGGAAATATAATTATTTTTCATAAACATGATTCCACTAATTAACCCATTCTAAAACCATAGGTATTAAGGGTCTAATTCAATTCCAAAAATAAGAATAAGGATGTAATAATGTATCCTTATCAATTATTTCAAATCCATAGTAACTCGATTTACTTTATAAGGAGGTGATAAATTTTACAATGATTACTATTTATATTGATTAAAAAAAATAGAGGTATAATTCCAAATTTGAAACTCAAATTCAAAATATATAATTAATTTTATCTAATTAATTACATATAAATGTTGAAAATTAATTTTTAAATATGTGTGAAAAATTTGACAATATCATTTATTAGTGAGAATACCATTTTATGTATAAAACTGGTTTTATTTATATCCTACTCTTATAAAAAATTTGTTGGATGTATAAAAATTCATCAGCTAGAAAATATATATATATATATATTAATTAAATCATTAAATAAAAGTGATAAAATTATTATATTGATAAAATATTCATTTTATGAATAATTTAATTTTTTCACAAACATGTCATTTTAATTTTAATATAATTGTTGTCCTTAATTATTGTCTATTTATAATTAATTAATTAATTTCATAGATGTATAAAACCTAAATATTTCATAATTTATCCATTACTAATCATAACACCAATATAATGGATATCTGATAACCGAAACATAATATTTAAATAACATTTTACAGTTCGTTTAAACTCACTATTGCATGAAACATAGGTTTTCAATGAAATAAAGTTATTTAAGGTGAAATATTTCATAACAATATAGGTGTGATACTGTAACACCCCAGGATTTCAGAGTGTGTTATTTCTTAAAAATAATTCAATAACTTGCACTACACGCAACACCGAGTTCAATCACACCATTAAAAGAGTTCATGAATAGTATTAACTACATTTTGAACTTTATATAATCCTTATAATTTTAGAATCCCTATTATGAGTTTCTTAGTCATATTGCAAGAACAGATTCATTTTCAGTATTATCAACTTCTAATAGTGAAACCTTTTTAAATACAATATTTTAATCTTTTTGACTAAATTGGGACATCAAAAATTTAAAATGAAACATCCCAAGCTTCCACGGTACGCTTTCTTTGAGTAATACAGTAGCGTGTGTTGTACGCAACCTTGAGTTTTAACACACACCACAACCAATCAAACTAGCCGTTATGAATAGTAATACCTAATTTTTGAAATTATATATATTTTATATTTAAAAATGGACTTCATTTTTGGATTCGGAATATCGAAATTAGCCTAGGGTGAAATTTTGGTACATTTCGGATAACTTTTATATTTTGATGAATAGTGAAAATTACTAAATTTTAATTAAAAACAACTTTTTTAATCAAAATAATTAATATTGATAAATTATGAATTTGAGTGGTTTTAAAGTATATTTAGAATATATTTTTACCATTTAATATAATGTTGGTCATTGGACATAATTTTACAATTAAACCGAACATAAACAAGTGTCAATCTTTTAGTAGTTATTATCTCTTAAAAACACGCTTTTTTGTTTTGACAGCGGGAATTAATTTTAAATTAATTTCTGCCACTTCTGTGTTTTGAATTTAGAAAAATGGATTCCATATTTGGAATCAGGATGTTCAAATTGTGTAAATAGGTAACTTTTATTTTTAGACATTTTGAATAATTACTGCGGTAAATATTTTATTTACCATGGTTAAGGGTAAATCCGGTAAATAAGGGTTAAAAAAATAATATTATAATAATACTAAATTACCCTAAAACGTGTCTTAACCCTATTGGTTGATACATAGTCGACCATGGGCATCTTTGGGTCTATTTTGGGACCCCATGGATCCACTTGTAAGTGATAATGACACTTTATTTTAATTAAGTCAAAATGAATACAAAAATGACACAAGCATATATCTTTTAGAACAACAATTTTTACATAGGGTTATACATGTTGGATTTTCGATTATAAATATTAATTAGAAAGATAAAACGATTTCCTACATAATGATATTTTATTTATAATTTTTAGACATTAAATAATTTATTTTATTTATGACACAATGATGATGCAGTAATTACTAAAATAGTAAAAAATTAACATAATTGATATTATAAATACCCAAATAAATATAATATGAAACTTTTAATGAATTAAACCAATTTTCTAGGATAATATGATATATTAGAATTGATTTAAGTGACTTTGTTCGAAGTAATCAATCTGTTATGAGTTTCACAAAAATCAACTATTGAATAGTGTCAAAATTGACATAAAAGAGTTCTTAAAACAAATATTATATTATTAATTGATATTAAATTCCTAAAAATCTAAGGTTCGGCCAAGAGACTTATATTATGATAGGTTAATCATTAATGGACCACTTGGGGGTCTCTTGGATGTATATAGTAAGTTTATTAACCATAATATATAAAAATACAAAGAGACATTGTAAAAGTGAAACTAATTAACTTAGAGTTAATACTTAAAGATAAGGTTAATATAAGTACCCAAACCTGTATAAATTCTATTGGATGAGTTGTTTTCGACCTATCCCCACCTCATACTTTGAATAGTCAACTTTGGAGCCTTTAGAAACCGAATATGAATTTATTATAAATTAATATTTCTAGCTTTTCCAAAGGTGCCCCTCACCCCTCTTATAAAAGGGCACTCCTCCTTCCCATTTCTTCACACCTTCAAAGCCTTTTGGTTCGGCCAAACTCTGCCCAAATACTCTCCCAACATCCCTCACTACAACCTAGAGGCCTTAGTTTGATCAGAAAGCCAACCTAAGGAGCCATTTTGATCAAATCAAAAGGAAGAACCCGAAGAAGAGGTAATGATTTCACCACCCTTTTCTAAGTTCATTTCTTCTTCCACTTCTTCTTCCTTTGTTCTTACCATTATAAAATAATAACTCCAGTATCTCACATATACTGTGATGTTATTATAAGTATGGTACAACCATATTCAGTATTCTATCCACCCTTTGAATAACATGTCACCATACGTGCGTACGTACGGCTTACCGTCTCCACGTCGTGGTGTAATTGTTATTCAATATAATATTATTTGGATGGGTATAATAATGATGTGTAACTCATGTAAAAAATAAATATAACATGTTAATGATTCTGTATATATGATATACCATTCATTTATATATTATTTTAATATCAAAAGAATGATATTGTCGCTCGTGCGTACGTACGGACTACCGTCTCCACGAACGCGATGAGATTCATTCTCCATCGTAACCATTAAAGTATAATTATCATTTTATGATTTAAAAATGATGTTTAAGGACTTGATATCATTCTGGATATGAATAATATACAACCTATCCTTTACAAACATGTCTTACGTAACAAAACATATGAAAGAAAACAAGTAAGTTAACACCCGAAACAACGATAATACTAAGATATTATTATCAAATCAATATTAAAAGATCATATATGATATCATATTAATGTATATGATTCTTGTATAATTTAATAACAATTATTTCACCATTATACAGGAGGTTAACCTACCCCAACCAAGGAAAAGTACAAGGTAAGGGTTATTTCACAATCTCTTCCTTATCCGAGGTTGTTTATACGCAATAATCTACTGGGATATCTTTATCATCCACATCCATGTTTCTTAAAAATGTATTTCAAAACATTTTTACTATTTACAAGAATATGGGTTAAAGTCATTTATACCCTTGTTTGACTTTTTATAAGAGGTTTATAAAGGAATCTTTCCGTCGTTTTCAAAACAAGGTCCTTTTTAACCTTTTCGACAGAATTGAGGTAAGAATGTTTTTTTTAACTTATACGGCGGGTGCGGTTATTTTACGCCGTTATAAAATCGTCAAAGCTTTCCTTACAAGCTTACAAGAATATTTTCAAGAAAATGTTTTATTTTATATGGATCTTAAATGATTTCAAAAATAGAAAGAGATATTTCTCTAAAAAGTGTTTTGATTTCATCTATGTCAACATCCTTTAATGGATTTTACGCTTATTTGAAGTTGATTTATTATAATACAAAACTTCTATATTGTATTGAAGGTTTTGTGATATTTTTGACTGTGGATGTGCTATTTTATACCATTCATATATTATGGTGAAACTATTGACATTTCGTATTCTAGTTTTAATCCGAATGTTTATGTTATATTTCAAACTTTTCTTCAGATGAATGTGCTAAACAAGTATGTTCCGGGTTGGGGACCGGTAAAAGTAAGCCCTCCAGGTTGGGGACTGGTAAAAGTAAGCCCTCCAGGTTGGGGACTGGTTAAAGTAAGCCCTCCAGGTTAGGGACTGGTAAAAGTATGCCCTCCGGGTTGGTGTCCGGTTATTAGAGGCACTCCGGGTTGGGTTCCGGTTAGAAGTAACCCCTAGGTCTTGGGATGAGGCCTAGACAAAGAAATTAACGTTTAGCATTATGCATTCCAACATTATGAAAGTGGTTATTGATTTTTGCATGTGATTATTCGATTAGTAGAATATCCATGTGAATAAGTAAATGGCATTATTTCATTTTATTTATGCCATACCATGTTGAAAGTTCATGTTTAAAAGGCTTTTGTTTTAGTTATACATTGTCTTAAATGTTTATTCTTATTGATGAAAGTTTCCGCTATATTGTTATCCTTACTGGGAATTTGAGCTCACCCCTTTTCTATGTTTTATTTTTCCCAGGAAGTGAAGAAGTAAGTTATGAATGACCTGCAGGGATATTTTGTGGGGATATGAGTGTAGATTATGGAGACAATATGTTGTTGTAGTAGTTTTTCGTTTAATGATGTAATGTAAAACTTATGAATATATCTAGTGTTTCCAAGGCTACTAAACTAATCGGTCTTTCGGGATTTGATCTTTCTTGTGATCATGCCAATGTTATGTAATTAATGCACCGACTCTGGGTAGCTGGGGTCGGGGCGTTACAGTTGGTATCAGAGGAAGTTTAGTACAAACCTTGGAAGCTAGATTTAGATAAACTCTGATTAGAGAACGTAGACCTAAGATGAACTTTGAGGATTAGTATAGAAGAACTTCCTAGAATTTTGGTATTGTAGAGACTTTGTGAGTTTTCCGAGCAATACATCCCTGTCTGGATACGAGCAGGTAGAGGCGGCTCTGGCACAGATGTACCTAGGGGTAAAACCCGAAAACACCGCTTTGAGCTAGACTCGAACGGGAACTGGTGCACGACAACGGGCCTTGCTGCACTCTTGGTTACGACACTCCCGGGGGATATGCTTAGGATAACTCTCATTTTCTTTACAAATCATTATGAAGGGTTTATGAGTATATACTTCCTCAAAGAAAACATTTTTATGATTATGGATTATATCCATAAATAGTTCAATTTATGTTAGGTGTTTTATAAGTATGGGATTCTGTATTTTGATTCATAAACTGATCTAGTTTATGCCATGGTATAGAAATGGCGCCCAGTAGAAGGAATGAGAACTCCAGAAATACACATGATTCAAAGAGAAGGAAGGATCATATCTTTCATGGTCTTAAGCTAGAATTTATAAGAGAAATAGTCTCCCATGTATTATCATCATATGAAGAAATAATATCATGTGTTGATAAGATATGTAAAGAGTTTACTGAGTCCTATGGCTTTGAAGGGAAGCAAGAGAAGAAAAGGATGGAAGAGAGAAAGATGGATAAAGGGAAGAGGGAAAAGAAGAATTTTCCCATATGTGGTAACTGTGGAAAGAAACACCCTGGAACTTGCCTGAAAGGAATGGGAGTTTGTTATAAGTGTGGAGGAAAAGGGCACAAAGTACGTGACTGCAAGGGTAAGAAAATGGTTTTAAATATACAATGCTTCATTTGCAAGGAGTTTGGACACTACGCGAACCTATGTCCCAGTCATCAGACTATGCCGCAAATGATGCTATTGGATAATAATCAAGTTATGATACTACCACAGATGAAGAGGAATGATTAGAGTTCTTATGTTGATTATGTCAATTGAGTTTTGTATCAACAATGTACTTGTTATAATAATTATGGAGTATATAAGGATTGTACTGCAGTACTATTTCATTAAGGACTTGAGATTGTGTGGAACAAAGAAAAGTGACTCATTAGCATGATAGATTTTTGGAAAATATATGGTTGAGAGTATGATAAACCATAATATAGTTCTGATACTGAGGTAGTGATTTTGGAATAATATGTGATTGTTTTGGATAAATTATATTGGATATTCTTGACTACCTTGGAACTGATTAATGATTTGTATATTCCATCATTGTTGGGGTTTAAAACAATTTTGGATTAATGAAGTATATCCAGCATTCTATATGGAATAAGGGAGCATGAATGTAATCAATAAGGAATATGGTAATACATGATGAAGGTATTCATATGCTATTACGGGGTAAAAAGGATCTATATTATGTTTACCTTCCTTATGAATGTTGGACTGTGAGTTTGGACAGAAGTATTTTGGATAGTTCTAGTTTGTATTATTTTGGATTGCCATAAAAGAACAACCCGGAGGTCGGGCGGCAACCCGTCGCGTCCGGCAAGGCTGCGAGACTTGGACCCGAAACCGAAGGGCGACAAGGGTGTATCACCTACCACTGGCCCACGAGATGTCCTGGATTAAATAATGTAGTTTTTATTAAAAGATCTTGTAGATGAATTATAAATTCATTTATTTTGGAACCCTATACGAATAGTGTAAATAGAATTTTTCTTACATTCTATTATCTTTTAGAGTGAAAGATGAGTTTGTGGTAGAAATTTATTAATGGATAAAACTATAATTATAAAGTAAGTATATCTCCTTATGATCTTAGTCAATCTCATAAATAGATTCCTCAATATTAAGAAAAGAAACTTAGAACAAAAATGTTTTCCTAGATGGTACCTTAAATCATCACTAATTTATGGCTTTGGGATTGTTGGCCTTTTCATAGCCATGTTCTCTACCACTCTCCATCAGATAATTGATGGTTAGATTTCTCTTCCATATCCATATTTTCCTAAATGGAACCCTAGTATGTGTTATTTTCGGTAATCTTCATACTTTCCACTCTTTATTTTAAATAGAGGCCTCATTAATTCATTTTTCGATGTGGGATTTCAACTAAGATATTTTGAAATGTCAAAAATGTGTTGTCCCAATACCCTATATTTTGTTGAACCGATGGTACTTCAAATCATCATAGATTGATGAGTTTAAGGACCTCAATTTTATACTTGTTTGTGATTGATGACCTCAATCACTACCTATAAATATTTACGTTTTTCCTCCAATTATATGTCTCTAATTGCCACCAATGTTCTCCTAATCGAGATCATAATTTGGTGGTGACCCTTTCATTTATCTTTTCCTCATATTAAGACTAAATTTTAGTAACCCAATTTCCGATGTGGGTTTTCCCACAAATATATTTTCTACTTTCAACCTTTTATTTTCGAAGAACAATTTCAAATTGCGAGGACGCAATTTATTGAAGGAGGGGAGAATGTAACACCCCAGGATTTCAGAGTGTGTTATTTCTTAAAAATAATTCAATAACTTGCACTACACGCAACACCGAGTTCAATCACACCATTAAAAGAGTTCATGAATAGTATTAACTACATTTTGAACTTTATATAATCCTTATAATTTTAGAATCCCTATTATGAGTTTCTTAGTCATATTGCAAGAACAGATTCATTTTCAGTATTATCAACTTCTAATAGTGAAACCTTTTTAAATACAATATTTTAATCTTTTTGACTAAATTGGGACATCAAAAATTTAAAATGAAACATCCCAAGCTTCCACGGTACGCTTTCTTTGAGTAATACAGTAGCGTGTGTTGTACGCAACCTTGAGTTTTAACACACACCACAACCAATCAAACTAGCCGTTATGAATAGTAATACCTAATTTTTGAAATTATATATATTTTATATTTAAAAATGGACTTCATTTTTGGATTCGGAATATCGAAATTAGCCTAGGGTGAAATTTTGGTACATTTCGGATAACTTTTATATTTTGATGAATAGTGAAAATTACTAAATTTTAATTAAAAACAACTTTTTTAATCAAAATAATTAATATTGATAAATTATGAATTTGAGTGGTTTTAAAGTATATTTAGAATATATTTTTACCATTTAATATAATGTTGGTCATTGGACATAATTTTACAATTAAACCGAACATAAACAAGTGTCAATCTTTTAGTAGTTATTATCTCTTAAAAACACGCTTTTTGTTTTGACAGCGGGAATTAATTTTAAATTAATTTCTGCCACTTCTGTGTTTTGAATTTAGAAAAATGGATTCCATATTTGGAATCAGGATGTTCAAATTGTGTAAATAGGTAACTTTTATTTTTAGACATTTTGAATAATTACTGCGGTAAATATTTTATTTACCATGGTTAAGGGTAAATCCGGTAAATAAGGGTTAAAAAAATAATATTATAATAATACTAAATTACCCTAAAACGTGTCTTAACCCTATTGCTTGATACATAGTCGACCATGGGCATCTTTGGGTCCATTTTGGGACCCCATGGATCCACTTGTAAGTGATAATGACACTTTATTTTAATTAAGTCAAAATGAATACAAAAATGACACAAGCATATATCTTTTAGAACAACAATTTTTACATAGGGTTATACATGTTGGATTTTCGATTATAAATATTAATTAGAAAGATAAAAAGATTTCCTACATAATGATATTTTATTTATAATTTTTAGACATTAAATAATTTATTTTATTTATGACACAATGATGATGCAGTAATTACTAAAATAGTAAAAAATTAACATAATTGATATTATAAATACCCAAATAAATATAATATGAAACTTTTAATGAATTAAACTAATTTTCTAGGATAATATGATATATTAGGATTGATTTAATTGACTTTGTTCGAAGTAATCAATCTGTTATGAGTTTCACAAAAATCAACTATTGAATAGTGTCAAAATTGACATAAAAGAGTTCTTAAAACAAATATTATATTATTAATTGATATTAAATTCCTAAAAATCTAAGGTTCGGCCAAGAGACTTATATTATGATAGGTTAATCATTAATGGACCACTTGGGGGTCGCTTGGATGTATATAGTAAGTTTATTAACCATAATATATAAAAATACAAAGAGACATTGTAAAAGTGAAACTAATTAACTTAGAGTTAATACTTAAAGATAAGGTTAATATAAGTACCCAAACCTGTCTAAATTCTATTGGATGAGTTGTTTTCGACCTATCCCTACCTCATCCTTTGAATAGTCAACTTTGGAGCCTTTAGAAACCGAATATGAATTTATTATAAATTAATATTTCTAGCTTTTCCAAAGGTGCCCCTCACCCCTCTTATAAAAGGGAACTCCTCCTTCCCATTTCTTCACACCTTCAAAGCCTTTTGGTTCGGCCAAACTCTGCCCAAATACTCTCCCAACATCCCTCACTACAACCTAGAGGCATTAGTTTGATCAGAAAGCCAACCTAAGGAGCCATTTTGATCAAATCAAAAGGAAGAACCCGAAGAAGAGGTAATGATTTCACCACCCTTTTCTAAGTTCATTTCTTCTTCCACTTCTTCTTCCTTTGTTCTTACCATTATAAAATAATAACTCCAGTATCTAACATATACTGTGATGTTATTATAAGTATGGTACAACCATATTCAGTATTCTATCCACCCTTTGAATAACATGTCACCATACGTGCGTACGTACGGCTTACCGTCTCCACGTCGTGGTGTAATTGTTATTCAATATAATATTATTTGGATGGGTATAATAATGATGTGTAACTCATGTAAAAAATAAATATAACATGTTAATGATTCTGTATATATGATATACCATTCATTTATATATTATTTTAATATCAAAAGAATGATATTGTCGCTCGTGCGTACGTACGGACTACCGTCTCCACGAACGCGATGAGATTCATTCTCCATCGTAACCATTAAAGTATAATTATCATTTTATGATTTAAAAATGATGTTTAAGGACTTGATATCATTCTGGATATGAATAATATACAACCTATCCTTTACAAACATGTCTTACGTAACAAAACATATGAAAGAAAACAAGTAAGTTAACACCCGAAACAACGATAATACTAAGATATTATTATCAAATCAATATTAAAAGATCATATATGATATCATATTAATGTATATGATTCTTGTATAATTTAATAACAATTATTTCACCATTATACAGGAGGTTAACCTACCCCAACCAAGGAAAAGTACAAGGTAAGGGTTATTTCACAATCTCTTCCTTATCCGAGGTTGTTTATACGCAATAATCTACTGGGATATCTTTATCATCCACATCCATGTTTCTTAAAAATGTATTTCAAAACATTTTTACTATTTACAAGAATATGGGTTAAAGTCATTTATACCCTTGTTTTACTTTTTATAAGAGGTTTATAAAGGAATCTTTCCGTCGTTTTCAAAACAAGGTCCTTTTTAACCTTTTCGACAGAATTGAGGTAAGAATGTTTTTTTTAACTTATACGGCGGGTGCGGTTATTTTACGCCGTTATAAAATCGTCAAAGCTTTCCTTACAAGCTTACAAGAATATTTTCAAGAAAATGTTTTATTTTATATGGATCTTAAATGATTTCAAAAATAGAAAGAGATATTTCTCTAAAAAGTGTTTTGATTTCATCTATGTCAACATCCTTTAATGGATTTTACGCTTATTTGAAGTTGATTTATTATAATACAAAACTTCTATATTGTATTGAAGGTTTTGTGATATTTTTGACTGTGGATGTGCTATTTTATACCATTCATATATTATGGTGAAACTATTGACATTTCGTATGCTAGTTTTAATCCGAATGTTTATGTTATATTTCAAACTTTTCTTCAGATGAATGTGCTAAACAAGTATGTTCCGGGTTGGGGACCGGTAAAAGTAAGCCCTCCAGGTTGGGGACTGGTAAAAGTAAGCCCTCCAGGTTGGGGACTGGTTAAAGTAAGCCCTCCAGGTTAGGGACTGGTAAAAGTATGCCCTCCGGGTTGGTGTCCGGTTATTAGAGGCACTCCGGGTTGGGTTCCGGTTAGAAGTAACCCCTAGGTCTTGGGATGAGGCCTAGACAAAGAAATTAACGTTTAGCATTATGCATTCCAACATTATGAAAGTGGTTATTGATTTTTGCATGTGATTATTCGATTAGTAGAATATCCATGTGAATAAGTAAATGGCATTATTTCATTTTATTTATGCCATACCATGTTGAAAGTTCATGTTTAAAAGGCTTTTGTTTTAGTTATACATTGCCTTAAATGTTTATTCTTATTGATGAAAGTTTCCGCTATATTGTTATCCTTACTGGGCATTTGAGCTCACCCCTTTTCTATGTTTTATTTTTCCCAGGAAGTGAAGAAGTAAGTTATGAATGACCTGCAGGGATATTTTGTGGGGATATGAGTGTAGATTATGGAGACAATATGTTGTTGTAGTAGTTTTTCGTTTAATGATGTAATGTAAAACTTATGAATATATCTAGTGTTTCCAAGGCTACTAAACTAATCGGTCTTTCGGGATTTGATCTTTCTTGTGATCATGCCAATGTTATGTAATTAATGCACCGACTCTGGGTAGCTGGGGTCGGGGCGTTACAGATACATTATACACCACTTAAAAATAATTTATCCTTTGAAAATTATCAGATAAATAAAGATATATGGGGATACCTATGCCTAATCAAATCCTCAGGTTTCCACATAGCTCCATCAATTTGGCAATTTCACAAAAAAACATTAACCAAGCAGGTGGTATTGCTTCATAGGACATTATTTCTATGATCTTAAATATATATCTGTAATTATTCATAAGAATGTTTTTTCTATAGTGGTAGGACCTATGAGTTCTGATCCTATGATGGATCAAGTGAGTACTTCCAAAGAGGAGATAAAGGAACAAATCATGAACTAGGGATAACATCAATGGAATCACGAATTGATATGGTCCCATCCCAATATGAGAAAGAATTTCATGTGGAAAGACACAACTATGTCTTAGTTTTCCATTGTATCATAATCACAACTAATTACATTGTTTACACTATGATAAATTACCACTTCATCTATTACTCTATGAAATTAAGAGGAATTATTAATTATTGAAGTACTGATGTATCACAAGATCCATAATAGTATTATATCTAATTCCACATATATATAGTTATAAAAATGGCTTTTACTAGTTATAAAATATGTATATATCATCTTATTGTGATGTAATATGTTAATATCTAAAACCTCATCCAATGTTCAGCTTAAACCATTTCATAAATAGTTAACCATACGAGCCTTATAAATGATTATAAACCAAAACATTAAAAAGGTTATGAAATTTCCAATATGAACTTATCTCTAATCCAAAAATCAATATGAATTAGATCTTAATTGTCACATAAGAAACATGTGAATACATTCATCACATATACTATTTCAACATGTTAATAAAATAATTTCACATACAATCATATCTAAAATATACATAATTCTTCATTCATTGAATAAAACCAAATAATATTGAATATATTCCCTAAATAAAATAATGATGTTAAGATCATCAATGATATCATAAACTATTTTCCCCTCAAACCATTTATCATTCATCAGTTCGTGAGTAATATAAAATTTAATTTGTGTATATCAATCATTTTTATATCAAAATCTTACACCATTTCCCCAATATCCATTACATATTTACAATTATCTTCCATTAATAAAAATATCATCAGGCCATTATATCACGTATCTAAACTTTCTGTAATGAATAATATATTATTAAAAATACTTGACATAAATTGTGTAATGAACAATACATATATATTTCATAATTTTTGAATTCCAATATATAAACACATTACTGATTCTACATCATTCTTAAATCATAAACTAGGATTCATCATTATAAACCTTAATACCTCCTTTAATTTATATATCATTTAGTCTCTTAATCACCATAAAAAACCATTACTAGAACAACCTCATAGATTTTATTCATGATCACTCCACTTCTGACATAAGAATTCATAATTCCTACACTCTATATATTTACAACATTCTATATTATTTGATATCATTGGTAGGACATTATTCTTATCCATTTTTTTAACCAAAAATTTCATTTTTATTCTATAATTATTTTCAATTCACCCTTCTCTTCCACAGCTGAAACATCTTCTCTCCCTTTTAAGACAATATCTTGAGTGGTTCTTCCCACATTCTTAAAATTTATAAAACATAATATTCTATAATACATGGTATCTAGGACATGAACAATAATCAAACTATATTCATCTGTTAATTGGTGTTTTGAGAGTTGGTTAAAGTTCACATTGTTAATCATGATTCATGATAACAGATTAGGAATACTCAAAATATATTTCATTCTAGTTATCATCACATTTTTCTATACATGAACATATTGTCTAACACATTATATGTTAATCCACATTATTTTATTTTTTTCCATTGACTAAAATCCAAAAAAACATAGTTTGAGTAAAAATAATCACAGTGGGGAACCACTTAGTAAACAAAAATACCAGATAATATATCTAAATTATGAGAAATTATTTTTAATATATGAAACCTTGTTTTTATCCTCATTTATTCATAGATATCATCTATTTGAATTCATCATCATGGTTCCCGGATAGTTTTGTGAATTTCAAAATAATATCCTTTAATAGTGTCAAACTATGTTTGTATTGATACCCATTATCATGCACTAGGTGATAATCAAGTCTATCTCAATTCTCCCTTTTTTGAGTTACTACTCTTAGGTATATATTTTCCATAGCCACTCCCACTTATAGAATCCTGACATGGATGCAATTTTATAGAAACCACTTTCTCTATCCCTTACCATAATTCTAGGATATTTTCATATACTTTTAATCATCCACACACATACTCATAGTTATTCATAGATACACCCAAGATATATTATTATAAATATCCCATTGGGATCCCAGTGATGATTTTTCATCATAGTTTGTAAAACATGGAATAAACATTTCTATGATTCCAACTGTAATGAACTATAATTTTAATACATAGGTATTAATTCTTTTTGATGTATTTTCATAACCTTTCAAAAAATGATTATTGAGAATCATAATGGTTTAGTGTATAGGGAGACTAGGTATACAATCGTCATATTTGGTGAATTATAGTAAATTCCTCCAACAAAGAGATTCCAATTCAGTAATATTTATAAGATAACCACACATAAAACCTTCATTCAATCCATGGATAATTTTCAAATAATAAAGGGTGAGCTCAGATGCACGGTAAGGGTAAAAAGTGAAAATATATAAACATAACATGAACATAAGGGTATGATAACAAGAGAAAAAACATTTTAAAACCATACGGTACATACGAAAGGTCTTAATATGTAGTAATGGTATAAATACATTCTATTAATAATATATGAATCTTAAAATAATCAAATCACATGATCCATGACATTATATCATTGGCATAAATCATTAAATTATGGAATATAAATAAAATTATAACTTTTTGAACATGTATAAATAGAAACCAATTAAAAAATAATGTTACGTACATGAAATCATGACCTCACATGAATATATGTACATTAAACTAGGTCAATTCATAATCATATGTTCATGAAATTCTGGCCTATACAAAAAATATTGGACATGAAATAAAAGTCTTTGCATAAAATTTCGGACATGAAAACAAGGTCCATTTAAAATGTTATGAACATGAAATCAAGATCACACATAACATATTTACCACATGATTTATCTATATTTACCCAAATAAATATTGGTAGATACATGTACCACCCTTCATATAAATAAAATTTTATATATGCATTCCATATGATCATAAAACATTGATTATCTCATAATTCATAAAAAGAAATAAAACTCATGAAACGTAACTAATAAAAAAGGGAAAGAGTTTTATCAACATCGTTTTGACATAAAAAACCAAAGATAATATATAATGAAGGAATACATGGATATTATTCCTAGTACAACATAATTATAATAAAATTATTTCATCTTATATTGAAAAATAATTTTTACAGGTCACTTATAATAGTTCACGTGGTATATAAATTTCCCATTTTAAAATGAATTCATTTTTAAAAATAAGGTCACATGTAAAATAAATCATATTCAATGAAAATATTATAGTAAACATTATAAGGAATTTTGATATAATTAATGATTAATGGAATATGAAAATTCTAGTCATGTCACAAAATATAATAAATAATTCCTTTATTATTTTTATTGGAATAGTCACAAAGTGCCTCACAAGGAAACTTACAGAATAATCGATTGAATATGTTTTGTAAAAATTAAAACATGAGAAAAAATCACGTTATTGAATTATAGGATAATATAAAAATTATTTTTGAAAACTTTTTTAGAAATCATGGCCTTGTAATGGAAAATTTTTCCAAAAAGGACTTAAATATATGAAATATAAAATAAGTATGAGATCGTGAAATAAAACCCTTAACAGTTTGGTATTATCTGAATCATAATACACATTAAAGATGAAAAAATATATTACTATATAAATACCATAATTTTTCGGATAATAATCATAATATTCAATCATGGGATGTATATACAGCACAAAAAATAAACATGTAATATATATGTCATGTTTCCCATAAAAATAAGTGAGATAAAATTCCCTTACCTCATTGTCGACTTTTTTGGGTCATGTTAAGTAACACTATATAATTAATCTATGTTAATTATAAATGTATTCCTATACCATATTAATATTTATATTTAAATTTATGATTTATTTATTAAAAAGTATAACCCATCTAATTAGTAATTTTTTATTAAAATCATTCTTCTTGGCGATAACCACTTCGTTTTCCATTCATATTTCTGTTTGATAGTTTTAGTCCTTATACTTTGATCATGGTCCCATAATTTTTATTCATTAAAAAATTATATAAAAATAATATATAATCATTTTATTAATATTTATAATCATTCATAAAATATTTATATAGAAAAATTAATAACACCATTAATGGAGATTGTAGGTCGTACATAAGCATGAATAATGTTTCCATTTTTGGATTGATGGAATGATATAAAGTAAAATAATAATTCACATTTCAAGAATTACTATTATATCATATATAATATATATATATATCCATAAAAATAGTTCATATTTTTATAAATGTGAAATATAAAGGAAAAATTAACCATATAACAGCATAAAGATGGTAGTCTAAACGTATGGAGGACCGAATTTATCGTATATCAAACGATTATATTTTGATAAGGTAGGAATGATATTATCATTATAGAATTATATTTATGACATAAATATCTTATATATAATCATTAAACCAATCATAATACACTTCGATAAAATATGGTGTGGAAAAATTAAATGTATCTCCAGAAGGATATGATAAGTCATACGTATAAAAAACAATTCTTTTAGTTCTTATTTGATGGGAAATAGGGTATATAATGTAATTTTAATAATAATAATAACATTTAAGAATATTTAGGTTACATAATTTTTTTATTATATATATATATTTTATATTTAGTGGAGGTAAAGATGAGTAGAAATATAAAGTGATACGTAATAGTGATTACCTCATTTTCGAAACATCTCCTTTTGATCTTCTCTATAGGGATATAGGGACTACCTTTTGTGAAGAACATCATATATAGAATATGAATAGGGAATTTTATAAGATAATTTGGTAGAGTATGGTCAAAATAGAAGTCTCAAAGTTGTGTAATGAAGTGAGGGAGGAGGTATACTTTTATACTTGAGGTGAAGGTTACCTTTCGAATTTCATTAAAAATGTAATTATAATTAGAAAATTCTAGAGAAAAACACTTCTAAGGGGAAATTAATTTAATTATAATGTGTTTTAATTTTATAATACCATAAAAAAATATACATTGGAGACATGTTTTTGTTTAATTTTAAACCATATCATTTTTCTTAACCACTAGTTAATATATTTTCATTTTAACTATGGTAATAAATATTTCAATATTAAAATGATATAGTTATTATATATATAGAGTAAATTAGATAATAAATGGAACATTTATGAAATTTGAGACCATATATTAATCATGTTTTAAAATTTCATTAATTTTGTTATTTTAATGTAACTTAATAAAATTTAATTTGTCTAAAATATCATTATTGCTAATTTTTACACTATTCATTACTTTGACTTCAATAAAAAATAAAAATAATTTAAATCAGAGAAAATTATTTTAAAACTTCCCCATAATTATTTATTCATATATTAAATTTTTTTATCACCCTAATTATCTCATATTTTAATACTTTTAATATTATTTATAATATTTATTTATTTATTCCATTAATTGATTAATTATTACATCAGTGTTTTGTATGTATATAATTTAGTTATTTAATTACTCAAAATAATAAATAAAGAATAATAATTAATATAATTTTATAATTAAAAAATGTACTATTAATAATTCCATAAAAACTAATTTTTTCCATCTATGGTAACTAATAAATGATATATAAAAGTAAGACAGTGACATTTTGTTACTCCCATTGAATAAATAAAATTATAAGTAGCTTTCATGGACATGGGTCCATTAAATAACTAAATTAATAAACATAGGTGTTAAGGGTCCATCTAAATTCATCCAAAACTAATTTTGATGAAAAATTATATCCTTATCACTTATTTTTAATCCATATTAACCCGATTTACCCATTACCAACGTGATTAATATTACCATAGTTATTATTCATAGTAAATAAAAATAACAATGAGAAAATTAATAAATTTGAACATAATTATTCTAAATATTTATTTCATTTCATATAATGAAATACTTATAAATTTATGTAATTAAATATAAATTAATTGTGAAAAATGGGAAAGATGTCTTTTTGGAAAAATAATTATTATGTTTAAACCTCAATTTATTATTATCCTATAATTATTAAACATTTTTTGAATGTATAAATACATTTTAAAGTATATAATATATAACATTAATTAACACAATTAACTAATTTATATTAATTTATTGCATTGAAATATAGTTCATTCCATAGAAAAATAGCTTTTTTCAAAAAATCATCACAATATTTTTAAAATATTTTCTATTTGTAATTAAAAAAATATGATAAATAATAAATGTATTTTATATAAATATATAGATTTATTTTTCATAATTTAGTTATTACATTTTATACCCTCTTATCTAATGATTAGGTGATAACCATCACATAACACTTTAATAATGATATGTGGTTCGTTTAAACAAATTGTTACATAAACTGAAATATAACAAGGAAATCAAAATATATAAGAATAAATATTTAGTAAAAATAGTGAGGTGTTACACCTATCTATATATAGGGGGAAATAGTTATTTTTCTAGTTTTATAATTATAATCTTCTTAAGAGGAATCACTGATCAGATTCAAGGGATACCACTTGAAAATGATGTTTCATAATTGTAAATTACATGTGGGGATCACATTTTAAAGGCTTTATTATTATCTTGTTTAGTTAAAACAAATATGTTAATGGATGTAAACATGATAATGAAGGAATAAGAGAATAATAGTCATTGTGTCCAAGAAGAAAATACTATAAAAAAGACATTTTGAGACACAAACAAAACATTAAAGCTATTAAGTCAATATTTACTAAAATGAAGATAAACATTTTAAATATTAAATTATCTATTCTTTATCATGATATTAGAGAAAAGTGTTTCCCTGAGTGTGAAAATATTTCAATTCAATTTTATATGTTTTATTATTATCATATTTATCCAATAAAAAAATATATAATTTCATTAATATAAAAAATGTTTTCTATAGTTTAAAAATAATTTTCAAATATATATATATATATATTTAACATATACATTAATATTGGGAATCTTCTAATACCTAATCATCTCTATGATCAGATATAATAGAAATCAAGAATGATCAGTTTTTTTCATGAGTTGTATATACTCTCTCTTTCTCACTAGTATACATGTAATACTTCTATGCTCTCCATTTTTCATCCAATTCCAAAAATCATGTAAAAATTGAATTTTTCCCATCAGGAAAACTATATCATAGCTATATAGGAAAAAATATTTTCTAATAGAATATAATAAATTAATATATATATATATATACATTAACATAACTTATGTAAATATGTTCCCATGAATTTTCATTTACGTGGTATCCAACTTCATAAAAGGTTATTGGTTGAAATGAAATCATATTTATTTTTTTTGAATGAGTACACATAAAAAATTAACATTCCTCACCATTTTTCCGTATAAATAATCCATCCTAATAGTATTTTACTATTACATGTGAGTATTAAATCTAGACCCCTCAAATTTTTGTCTAGCCTCATCATATAGTAGAGGATTTAGATAATCACAAAAAATTGTTTGTAATGAAAAATAATCTATATTATGTTTCATTGATTACTATAAAAAATCTGTAAAAACATGTATCGGTATATATGGGATCTATTATCCCCTATAGTGTTATGTTTGAAAGAGTTAGGGGAGAATCCTTTAAGGGAGGTGGGATATCTATAACAGGAGTAATTCTTGTATTCAATAAATATAAATGTACTAACAAATTGAATAAAATTTGTGGATAGTCTTATACATATGATGGTGGATATGGATATTCAGATGAGATATTTGGAGTACCAGTTCCCTATGTAGAAGACGGTGTGAATGAGTGATATAGAGGGATGGGAATCTATGAACATCAATTTTTTGTGGGTGAGGTCTTAAAGGGATATGAAAAAGGTGGATATAGAAAACAAAGAGATGGAATCATGAAAGGATGACCACCTCATGACACAAGTGTTGAGAATGGAGGTAAAAATAGATGTACTCTTACTTAATGAAGGTCCACGAAGATAGGGTAAACCATAGAATCAGTCATTCCAATGACCACAACGATAATTCTATGACTTTCATTACAATCATGATATATCCTAGAATAAGTATCAAAAAATAAAAAGGATAATAAGATAAAATTAACAATAAAGATATAGATAATGTAATAGAAAATAACATCAAAAAATAACATTTTCTTAAAGTGGTGATCTTTGTGGGCCTGCATAAATTTATAAATTTAAATTAATTTATCTTATTCTTCTATTTATTATTTGATAATAATTTTCTCTTCTGACCAATAAATTTAAAATAGCATTATAATAAAAATATAAAAAAAGAAAATTTGAAATTATACAATTGGTTGACTTCATAAACTAATGAAAGGAAAAAAATTCAATTTAATGCAAGATTTTATGAACATAAAAATATTAATTTTATTACAATGTAATAATTACATAAAAAATTGACTACTCGTTTAAAATTTAAAAAATTTAACGAACAAAGCTAGTTTTCTATAATGTGTGAATGTTTAAAAAACCTAAAATATTTTAAAAATATCATGTAAGGACATACCCATTTGTCAATATTATGAGTTATCCATGAAATTATTGGTTCTCAATATATTCTAACAACTAAATAATCTATATCATTAAATTAATCATAGTAATTAACACTCTCAATTTCATCAAAAAAACAACTACCATCCCTAAATTCATCAAAAAATATCTTTGAATGACATTAATAATAAAATGAAATTGTGGTTTTAGTTTTTATGTTAAATAAAACACCTATCAAACTTGTGAATCAAGATTATATGGTTCATTGGTATGATGTTGATGTTTCCTATCAATCATTTCAAGTACATGGATATGTCTATGCATTCTTCTCCATGTGATTGAATCAAACCACTTTCATTTTATCATTACGACATGCCATTATGAATTTCAATCTAAGAAAATGATTCTCTCGAAAACCCCATAATATGATTTATTTTTTTATGAAGGTTGGCTTTCTAATGCACTCACATAATAATTTGTAATGCATTTTATTAGGGCATTGATATTATTTGTTTCCTTTTTTAGTATAATTGTTTTTTAAATTAATTTAAATCCATTTAGAACCATTGCATTACAATCATATACCATGTAAGATAATGGTTTTTCACATAGGTATGGATCCTTCAAATTCTAGTAGAATCATTTATTTTGGATTTAATATGGAAGGCTTTTGAGTTAGTGAAGGTCCCAGTTGTTTCTAGGTATTTTTAGCCCAAACCCATATTTCTGGAGGAATGACCCTGTTACATGGTTAGAGTTTACTGTGCGGGTATAACACATTGTTATATCTAACAATGCAGATGGTATTCATTTAGGGAAGAGCCATCATACATGGTAAGTGCATATTTTCCCAATCCATACTTCCTAGTCATGCAAGTTCCCTTCTTCCCCAGGGGATCATGCATGGTTTGTGCATGGTTTGACAACACATGTGGATAAACCGTGCACAATCTATTTTTTGGGGAATTTTACATTTTTTTATTTAATGATCCTATTAAACCAGTAATCTTCCATAATCTTATTTCTAGTGGTATTATCCACAGTTCCTTTCCTTTCAGAGATTTTTTAAGGTTTATGATAGAGATTAAGAGGTATCCTTTATCAAGTATTTGTTTGAGCTTCTCTTAATCAGGTTGGATGTACAATGTTATGTACTCAAGTGTGTTTGATCTGTTCTTATTCTCCCATACTCTCGACCTAATTATTGAGTCATGAGAATTTTTACCCTATTCTAAGATCTACTAATATCTATGATATATCATATGATAATACCAAATTAGGAGATCAGTACAATCCAGTTGTTTATATTATTTAACCCACTCCATATGTTCATTAGTTTTTTTTAATTTTTTGTGGGGTCCACTGATTTTATCGGGTGCCCCTTATTTAATTTATATGTCTTCATTATAATCATTTGAACCATATGGTTACGATCATTCCAATATGTTATTATTTAATATTTTTTTCTCTTAAAACAATGTGTTTCCCATGTAGGAAATTTTCCAATAATTCTCATTTTATATTTTAACACATTTGAGCAATCCTTTGGTTGTGCCTTGGATTAACCTTCCACGGGGCAAGCCATTCTATATTTCATGTAATTAGTTACATTGTGAATTTCATAATAGAATGTACCATGTTTTCTCACCACTTGAACTGCAAAAGTTATGGACTTCAATATGAAAAATAAATGTTAAATGGAATCTTGACATTGTAATAGTTATATGACTTTTCCATATTCGATATAAATGATGGTTTTGTTTCACGTCCATATCACTAAAACCATGTTTATTGAAGGTAGAAGAGTGAAAAATAATTATTTAATATGCCTTAAATGGAATAAATGAATGGTTTCATTATACATGACCAAGTCACACTAATGAAAGGAAAGGCTCGAACAAGTGGAATTGCATATTTTTTAATACTTCATTAATTTTTTTCATTATCAATTAGCATTGTCACACTAATGAAAGTTATTGACTTAAACCATGTCAAACATTATAGGAAATCATTATCAAATATAAGTGTCCTGACTTGATTTATCCCTGATTCCATAGGGAATTCATTGAGCACTTGGGAACCCCATTTCGATTCGAGGATATGACTTTCTTAGGTTGAGACCCACCTAAAACCAGATACTTATATAAACATGGATTCCAAGCATGACACCAATGGATCCCTCATGTAGTACAATGGTATTCCTTAGATATAGTCCATGAATCTATAATTGATATGTAGGTTCTAGGGTTAAATTCCATTAGTCCCAGTCATTTCTTAGCCCCATTTTACCTTGGATGAAATCCTTGGACTTGATAGGTATCTCGTTGTGGAATTCCTTAGTGTATGCTCCAGGGATTACACTCTTAACAAATATCCAGGCTATAGTCATTACTGATTTGGAAACCCTTAAGATCTATGATTCTAAGATTATTACCTTGGAACATCATTACTAAATATAATTACATGTTGCCTTGATATATCTTGGATCCTTTTATATTATCAACGTTTGATTATTTATAAACTTTTAATAGACAATTAATGAACTGGTTACATGTTCAGAAATCATTTGAGGGATGAGGAAGGTACATAGGTGTTTAGTTACACTGTACTTCATTACTTTATATATGCATTCTTTCACACTATTAAATTTCCATTACATGGGACCATTGTTGTAGACATTTTTAGTGGTGGCCCTCTGAGATTTATCTCACACACACTATTCGGGCACTGTTTGGTAACTGTGATGGATTTCATGAATGTAGGTGTTGATAAAGGAAAGAATAAATATTGGAACACTTGATTTCAAACTACTTATAATGGATATTGATATCAGATGACTAAGTCGGAGCACTGTATTTTTGGGATAGTCTTTTGATAAACATTATACATTATTGTACATGTTATGCATATTATGTTCTATCATTGTTTTACAGTTTTCAAGTGACATGATATATCATCATCAGGTTTTTCATGGGTGTATTTTATTCTAATTATTTCAGTTATTACTATTGTTATCTATATTTTAAGATGTTCCTTCTATTTAATTTATTTATTTCATTGTGTACCTCTATTCATACTTATCTACTGTTCTATAGTTTGGTAATAAGGGAATAATATCCCCACAGACACACCCCAAGTCCTTGCTTCTAGTCGGTAGAATAAATTTTTTAGAGAGATAAACTTGAGACCATGTGTCCCACCAGTCTCTAGGCACATTTTAAGTGGAATTTGGGTACGGAACATCACAAATTTGTATTAGATATGGTTTGTTTTCTTTCTTTACTATTTGAAGACAATAGTCAAGATATTAGGAATTCTCGGGACTTGGAAATAATTTATGCTTGGGAATCATGAAACCATGTTTGGGGTAAAATCCAAGTTAACCAAAATATAATTGGTTTTCTGTTTTTCGTATTATAATTGAAATTATTTCACCATTGGGTGACATAGATGTTTTGTGGTGTTGTTGATTTTTCTTTTGAATGATATTTTTTATCCTTTTCATGATGATATGAGGGAAGGGAGTATTAATAAAAGCATTATTATAGGAAAAAATATTTTTCATACCTTTCATACATCTATTCCATATAGATTCAATTCTCTACTTTTCATTTCTTGATATGCCTCTAATTATTGAGTGATATTATGGTAGTTTTATTATACTTTTATTATTCATGGTTTCCATTAAGTGATTCTCTATATCTATTCATGAGGTGTATGGAAACATGTGTGTTGGGATGAGTAATTTACCCAGTCGATGCATTGTGATGTAATTAAATGGGTGATGGTTTCATTGATAAGGTGTATTGGGACTGATTCAATGGGAATGAATATCCACTATAGAGTTAAACACAACATCTAAAATGAAATGGTTGTATGTAGTTATACCATATTTTCGTGATTATAAAGGGTAAAGTAGTGAACCTATTATTTAAATGTAAAATTAAATGAAACTGATCATGAGAACATACTCGTACTTGGCCACCTAAGATGGTAGTTGGGGTAGTATACCTTGTGTAGTGAACCGTTCCTTTTTTACCTTCTATAAGTGCTGATATATAACTGCATAAAGCCTATTATTAGACATGTTCTTGGAATATACAGACCAATACAGTCTTGACGTCCTCTTATTGTACGCCTGGAAGGTCTAGATTACCACACTCTAGATGTGGTAGGTCGGATCTACCAGCCTTACCTCTAGGAGTTCCACTTGAGGAATCACATACTGCAACAAATTTGGGAACTGACGCCCAAGTTCATGATAATTTATTAGGTCAAATGCAGTCCATCGATGGTGATATATAACTTTCACATATGATGGCAAATATGACTCAAGATTTCCAAAAGTAGCATCAACCTTGTTTCTCAGGGGATGTTATCCACTTGTTGATTTGTCTTGGTTATAGGCCACCCGGTATATCTTTGACCATCGGGAGATGCCCCTATAGAGAAGGGCTAATCTTACCACATACATACCTTAGGATTCGACCAAGAAATGGTGGGATTATCCTAGGTAAATACATCCCACATGAACTCACCATCTCCATCATCTCTATGGTTAGTTATTTCCTCAAATGACGAGAGATGATAGAGATGGTGAGTTCATGAATATAGAGTAGAGTTGTATGTCATTTAGGGAATATTCAGCATGTTTAGTTGAGTTAAATTTCTTTACAATGCTTCTATCCAGTGATTCTCTTTCACATACTAGGCGTTTCCAGGATGGGATTGAGTACACCATCCATAAACAGGTGAATTTTTTTCCTACAATATTTTTCTAAAATACCCAATCAGGATCTTATCACTGAGTGAAACCTGAGGGATGAAAATATCACCAAGAATATAGGATCATTTCCAATAGTGTCCATTAGTTCTCTTGATGGTAGGAAACATTCTATCATGGTTTCTCATTAGGATAATGATAACTAGGGTTACTATTTTGACAGCTTTATGGTGTCTCATCAATGTGGATGATGGGGGAACGTGAAGCCTCATTGTGATAAGGACCCAATGGAGTGGCGGTCTTGAATCCATATGTGGTATCTTCAATGATTATACAGGTCCTTTCCATAAGATTCAAGTGGAAAAGGACCCATTCCAGATCCAATTACATGAGAAGGTTCTTATGCAGTACATCAGGTGCGGAGTGGGAATACCATTGGTCGGACTGGTCATAGAGGAGGTCGTGGCCACAGTAGTTAGAACCCTGATAACCAACATAACTAGTAAATCAATTATGGTTTTGGTAGTTTGGCTATTGTAGAGGACCATGGATTAAGCCAATTGCATGCAATACAGTTGAGACTTGAGGATCAGGCTCTGGGTCCATCTACAATATGGGGTACTATTATAGTTGAATCTATTATACTACCGACTATATTTGATATATGTAATTGGAATTGTTTTATCTCTATATATATAATATAATTTCTTGAAGTATAGATACAATATTACTGTGGTGTAATGACCCTAGATACACCATTAGGAGTACGGTATGTGAGAATATTATAATGTCGGGATTTTTCCCTTGATGTAGGCAATCACTATTTCTTATGAAACTAATATGTTTTTTTGATGATAGGGTTCAATGTCATTATCAGGATGGATTGGTTTGTCTTGTATCGTGCTTTTGTTGACTACGATCATTGTAGGGTATCTCTTAGCCAGAGGGTAGCAGATATCTACCTATGTGTGAGTGGGATATCACAGTAGGTAGAGCAGGACCAAAGCATCATGGGCTTGGTGGAATGACTAACCATATTGGAAATCTCTTCATGGAGGATCAAGGTGTATGTAATGATGATTTCCCTTTAGTAGTGGATCATTTTAGGGACATATTTCCCAATGGTATTTTTTTTAGGATTACCTCCTCAGAGAGAGTTAGATATTATGATTGAGCTTTTTCCAAGAGTAGCTCTAGTTTCTACACCTGCATATAGGATATATCCTACCAAACTTCAGGATATCAAGAAAAAGACAAGGGATATATAGGCCAAGTAATTTATACATCCCAATAAATCCTCTTGGGGTTCCCCCTTGATTTTTTCCATGAATGTGGACAGAAACTAATGCCTATGTGTGTATTATATATGGTTGAACTAGATTATTGTCAAGAATCGTTATCCAATCCATGGAATAAATGATATATTCTACCATCTTTGAGGAGTTAGTGTCTTTTCTTATATAAACATGAGATCATATTATCTCCAGGTATGATTAAGTCCATATGACATACCTCGTACAACTTTTTCAAAGCACGCATGGCAATATGAGTACCTTGTTATGTCGTCCAGTTTTCCAAACACGCCCCTCATTATCATGGATCTAATGAATAGGGGTTTCCATCCCTCTCTCGATTCTTTCATCATAGCCTTTGTGGATGACATCTTGGTGTAATACCACAGTTATAAAAACTATGACAATCATCTTGAGTTATTTATGAGTACACTGAGATAACATCATATTTATGAAAATCATGATATATTCCACTTTTTGATAAAAAATTTCACTTCATGGGTCATATGATATCGAAATTTTGAGTATCTATTGACCCGTAAAAGGTTAGTGCTATAGTTTCCTGGGAGCATCCATAGAATTTCATTGATATATGAAGTTTCTTGGGTGGCTGGAATTTATAGGAATTTCCAAAATGACTTCTCATTCCATGATTTACCTCTCACTGGTCTTAAAAAGATCGGTATCATGTTCCAGTAGCCATAAGAATGCGAGATGACCTTTCAGGATCTGAATGGGAGGCTTGTCTCAACACCAATAATTGCTCTTATAGAACCAGGCATAGGTTTTAACATCTTCGATGATTCATAATGCTTCATACTAGGAGTAGTGATGATTCTAGAGGATAGTGTTGTTGTTTATGGATCTCAATAGTTGAGGCCTCATGATAGAAACTACCTGACACATTACCTTGACCTAGAAGAAGTTATACTTGCCTTATGTTTCTAGAGACACTACATGCTAGGTGAGAATTTTGTGGTGTACACAAACCACAAGAGACTCAAATATATCTTTTCTCATTTTGACTTGGCCATTAGTCATTGGAGATGGACCAAATATCTACAATACTTTGATTATGAGCATACCTATAGACATTGTAAGGGTAATGTAGTTAATGATTCACTGTGTTAGAAAACATAGGCACAAGCCATATGGAAATCTAGGGATGTTTGAAAGTTAATGGCCCTCTATTATGAGGTTTATCTGGTGTTTCAAGGAAATCTGGATGAGTCTTTTGTATCAACCTTGAAAGTTGCCAGTGAAGGTGATGGGTAAACAATTTTTAGAGCCTGAGTGTTTGATTCTCTGTGAGTGTATATCAAAAGATAAACCACCTCTAGATTTATCTATGGATATAGATGATGTCTTCCTTATTAATGGATGTGTCTTGTTTCATATATATATGAGATAAGATTTGGTATGTGAGTCCCACTCTTCTCAATAAGTAGTTCATCTAGGTTTCTTGAATATATATCAAGATATGCAATGCTAGTATTGGTTTCCTTGGATGAAATTTCAGATAACAGGTTTTATACTATGTGTTCCACCTATCATTATTTGGTGGAGGAGAGCCAGAGACCTTACAACTTGTTACAAATACTTCCTATCTCTGAATGGAAATGAGAAGATGATTTTATGGACTTTTTAGTTAATTTACCTAGGTCTTCGGGAGGTAGTGATGTTGTACGGGTTTTTATTGACTAACTTACAAAATTACCCCATTTCATTCACATTCAGGAGACATTCTCAGTCAATGAATTTGGAATACTGTATGTTAGTGAGATCAAGGGACTACACATGGTCCCAAGTACTGTCATTTCAAATAGTGATCCATGATTCATGTCATTTTTCTAGTAGGGATTTCATAAGTCTATGGGAACATAGGTGAATCTAAGAACAAATTTCCACCCTCAAAATGAAGGATAGTTAGAACAAACAATACGTGTTCTAGAGTATATGGTACATTCATGATTCCTTGATCTATACACTTCATGGGTGAAATATGTCACTCTCATTGAGTTCTAATATTATAACATCTTTCAGGAGATTATTTAGATGGATCCTTTTGAGTCCTTATACAGTAGGTTGTTCCATTCATCACTGTGTTGGATAGAGGTGCGTATGGTAAAACTACTAGGTCCTTTTCTAATTTGGTGACTTTAGAGTAGGTTTAGCTAACCAGTACATGTATAAATACTAATCAACCTACATAGTAATCTTATGCTGATCATCATAAAATGCCTCTAGAGTTCAAGGTCATAGATTTTTTTTTCATTTAGGTATCTCCCATGCTAGGAAATTGGTTACAAATGTAATGAAAGCTATCACCATGTTATATGGGTTCGTTTTAGATTTTAGAGAGAGTCAGGCTGATAGCCAATCGACAACTACTACCAAAGAGGTACCTTGACATGAACAATGTATTCTATATTTAAAAGCTTCAACAATAACATTTCGACCCTTCTCATAATTTTCATCCTGAGAAAGTTGAGTTAGATTCTTATGCTACCTTTTATAAGTATCCAATATGTATCATTTACCAGAGTGTGAAGACACTCTGAGGCCAGTCTATCCCACTAGTATGGGTGCTATGGAAGCATAGAAATGTCCAGGATGAGACAAAGGTGCGGGAGGCTGATATATGTGCCTAGTGTCCTGTTTTGTTCTCTGATAGTGCTTCAACACCCTTGTATGGTGAACTCTGGGATGATTTCTTTTAAGGGTGGAAGATTATAAGAAACTAGGTTTTCACATAGTTATGTAATTTTCAAATATGGATATAATTTTTTATTTTGGACCAAATATGAATGTATTTTGAGTTAGTGAACGTCCCATGGGTGTTTGGGGCTTGTTTAGAGCATAGATAACATATGTATGTGATGAATGGACATGTCAAATGGTCAGAGAAAATCATGGAGTTATAGGGCACAGTTCGATCTAACCTTGTAGATGGGCCACATTTCGGGTAGAGATATATCGAATGGTTAGTGAATGGTTTCACGAACCATGTAGCATAACCGATCAAGTTCTCATTTCTCTGGGTTCCCATACATGGTTGGTTCATGGTTAAGAAAACAATGAGGAAAAACCTTGGACATACTATATTTTTGGGTAATTTTATATTTTAACCATAATGATCTAATTATACCATTCTACTCCCCTAATCTGATTTACATCAGGTCATGACTTTATTCCTCTCAATTTTTATACCTCTAAAGTCCTAATAATGGTATCAAGACATATCATTAATTTAGGATCCATCTGAGCTTCCGTTCATCACGATGGATTTGTAATTGTAAGTACTCGAGTCTATTTGATCCATTTTTCTTCTCTCATGTTCTCGACCAAGATATCAACTTGTGAGAATTTTTACATTTTTCTCAGATCTACTCCAACACAAACCAAATCAAAAGATAATACCAGATAATGACTGTTGTACAATCCTATTGTGGGTGGTCCTTAACTAATCCCTAATGTTCATTGATTTTGGAATTGTCATGTGAGGCCCCCTGATTTCATCAGGTGCTATTTATGGAATTTATATGTCATGATTATAGTCATTAGAACTAAATGGATATTCTCTTTAAGAATATGTGATTAATTTTTAGGGGTTACAATCAAAAACCCATCCATCACATATATAATGTTTTTTAATAATTTTTTTATTGTTTATGCACGTTTTAGTTGTAGTTTCAGTGTTCCTCGTATTCACATTTTAAATGGTATTATTTTTTATATTAAATGAGATGAGTTAAATTATGAATTTCACAATGGAAAGTACTATGAATGCTCACCACTAGACCAACCTATGGTAAGTTATTCAATTTGATATATAAATGGTAAATCAAAATGGTCAGGTATAATAGGTATATGACTTTTACTAGTTAGATGTAAATGAATGTTTGGTTGTATGTCTGTACCTCCCCTTAAATTTTGATTAAAGGTGGCATAGTGAAACTTAATTATTGAATATTCCTTAAATAAATTAAATGAATTATTTTAAGCTACCCAGAATTGTTACACTAATGAAAGGAAAGTCTTCAACCAAGTAGAAGAATTGTTTTATTAAGCCATGATTAAATTTTTGAATGCTCACTTAGACTTGTCATAATAATTAAAGATAAGGAATTGAATCGGGAGAAATATTGTATGACATCAATATCAAAGAGGAGTTTCCTCACCTGATTTTACCTTGGATTACATGGGGAATGACTTGAGAACTCAGGAACCCAATTCCAATTAAAGGTTATTGGTTTCTTATATTGATAGCCACCTTAAACTCAATCATTATATAACCTTGGATGCCGGGTATGACACTGTTGGAACACTCATGTAGAACTAAAGGATTCCTTGGATACAATCCTTGGATCCAACATTGACAAGTAGGTTCCATGGTTAAAGCCCATTGGGCCCAATCATTTCCTAGACCCATTTTAATTTAGATGAACTCCTTGGACTCAGAAGGCATCTAATTATGGAATGTCTTTGAATACGATTCTTTCATTACACTATTACCCCTTATATAGGCTCTAATTATTACTGAGTTGGTGACCCCTGAGTTCTAGATTTAGTTCTTCATTACCTTAGAACATCATTTCTAAATATCACTACCGGTTTCTATATTATATATTGGAACCCTCTCTATTATCATCATGTAAATTATTTGTTAACTGATAATAATCAATTAATTTACTGGTTACAGGGCGAGACACTATCCAAGGGATAAATTAGGAACTTCTGTAATTAGTTAAACTATATTTATTTACTTTATATATTCATGATTTCATAGGTTTACATTTACATTACACATGCCTTATGTTATAGACACCTTTGGTGGTGGCCCACTAGGACATATCCCACAGTCTCTCCATGTGTCATTGGTACCAATGAAATATTACATGAATAAAGGTTTTGATAAAGGGAATCATGCATATTTGAACACTTTATTGATTGATGTTTATGATGATGCTTGATAGTAGTTGACCAAGCCTGAGGTCTAGATGCCTGGGATAGTGTTTTTATTTCCTTTATACTTTTCTCTAACAACTTATTCCAACTTTATTATATCCTTGTTTTCTATTTTTCTAGCGACATGGAATATTACCATCAGTTGTGGTGTACATTTATGTTATTCTAGTAAATTTGGTTATTATTATTGTGTCTGTATTTTTTGATGTGCCTTCCATTTAATTATATTTATTCTACTATTTACATTTTTCATACTTATACGATGCGCCACACTTTAGAAAGGAGGGAATAGTCTCCCCACGAACACACCTTAGGACCTCACTCCTAGTCGATAGGCTCTAGAATTTTGGTAGATGTGCTTGAGGCCATGTTTCTAACTAAGATCGGGGAACCTATTAAGTGGAATCCCAGTCCCAATCATCACAAACCATCTTGATGGCAGTATTTGAAAAAACCATTATTTTAACTGATATTTCATTTATTGGTAATCTTTGAACTTTATAGACACTAAAATCAAATATTTTACATATACCTGTGATTATGTTATAAAAACATAATATTTATTACCTTTGAATTTCATAAAGAAATAAATTCTTTGATGTTTTTTCATTACTTCCACTATATAGATATTTAATGATGTCTCATGGTTATAATTTCAAAATTTTATATAAAAATAAAAAAATGTAAAATTTCAAAAGTACTTAAAAAATAACACCATGATAAAATGAATATTTATTAGTATACTTACATGATGTAATAATAAATCACAAAATAGTTGAATAATACTCTATGATGAGAAATATACGACTCTTACCTTCTTAATGTAAAAAAATGGGCATGATCAGGATATTCTCCCTATTTAGGGTAGTGAAAGAAATACATTATAAAGCCGGTCATATTTCTCATCATCTTCTCCCATTACTTGATTAGACAAAATAATGATTTTATTCGAGTAATATGATTAGTAATAAAATAATTATTATGCTAAATAAGATTCTACAATTTATCATTCAGGAATATATTTATTTCTCACATAATATTTCAATGAAGCGATCCTTATTTCTATCAGATACATCTAGTGACATGAAATGGGATCACCGAAAAGAAATTATTTTTGATGATTCAAAATCAAAGATATCATATATGAAAAATATAATTGTGGGAAAATAATATCTAAGTGAAAAATAAAAATATATTCAAATTAGTATAATTTCATAAAAACACTTCTTCTCCATCTTATGGAAGAAACGACTATTTAAAAAAATGAATAACCTAATAAGAATTTCTTATATTTATTTGAATGTAATTATCAAATGGAAATGAGAATAATATATTATAATATGACATGGTAGTCATGGAGTTTGAGAGATTTTTGTTTCATTAGATACGTATTCAGAATTTTTTGAAATGTTACTTTAACAATCGTCCAGATCCATTAAACAATGTCATGAAGGAATTTTTTTTCTCTAAATTGTTTTAGAAAAAATAGGGAAAATGGAACATGTACATATTATGGACAATTAATATTCTATAATTTCTTAGTCCTATACCCTAATTCATAAAATAATAACATTAATAAAGTCAACATTATTTTTTCTCAAATAATATAAATGAGTAGCAAATATCATTTCAATGAAACATTCCCCAATAATTTTTATAGCCTAGAAAAGACAAAAAAAATCTGATAGCCAATAATAATACTAATTGAATATAATTTTATTTTGCAAATTGAAATTGTAATTTTAATTAAAAAACCTTTAATTTATGGATTTTGGTTAACTATTTACTAGAATAAAGTTCAATCAATCATGTTCATTTACAACATCTTTTCCTGAAATTCATTAAGTTGATTCATCTGTCTATATGGTATTTATCAATAGTTAAACTATCACACCCTGACTGGTGTGTATAAATTTATTTCAATATTTTTCTTCAATTAAATATTTTTTAGGGGTTTGGGGTGAGTATCAAACAAAATTTCTATATTTTTGATAAAAAGTGTGTGTCTTGGATTCGATGCCGTTGGATGCATGGGTAGAGTGTGATGCCGTGTGGTTCCGCCCGCGATATCGTACAGTTGCTCCCAAGAAACTATGTGGCCTTTTCATCTTTTTATAATTAAAATGGATAAATAAATGTTAATTTATTGAAAAATTTAAAATTATCATGGTTATCAAATTTTTTTTATTTTTATTTTAAATGAAAAGTACAATTATTAATTTTATAATTATTAAAATGATATGAATACCTTTATTATTTCTGTTTTTTCATTAATGTTATTATTGTTCTTATTATTATCGTTTCGATTTTTTATTGTTATAATTATTAGTATTCCTTTTATTATTATTATTATTATTACTACTTAACCTAGATTATGTTTTTTAGGTTAGTTGTAATTATTTTATTGTTTCTTCCAATTCCCCGTAATTTATGTTTTGTTGGGTGCAATCAATCCCCCCATGTCCTCCCTTCATTCCGCGTGAGTAGCCACTCTGCCCCCCCTCCACCTTGTGAACTCCACCCACCGACGTTCCTCTTATCTAGCGCACCCTGACCTCCTGCTCCCAACAGCAGCCCTAGTTCCCTCCTCCCCTATACACGGTGCACCCCTCTCCTCCTGGTCGGATCCTCTATCACAACAGTGCCCCCCCTCGCACGTCCCTTTGTGCAGCATGACCCATTCCCTATATCGGTGGCCCTCACCCGCAGCCCCAGGTCGGACATCATATAGTCTCTCAGACCCCCTCCGCTGGTCTAACACCTTTTCCTCGACTGGCCAGCCTTCCCTGACATCGTCTCACTCCTCTGGTCTCAGGCACTACCATGAAAACATCTTACCAATGCACACAAAAACTCCAGACGATCACTCCCCCTCTTAAGCGTGTAGCTGGTGAGCCCTTCCTCTATATGACCATACAGACTCCCTCCAGTGAGGCTTTTCTCTGGACATCACCTCTTTTGTACCTCCAGTAGAACCGTATCGATTTACTTTCCTTGTTTTTGATGAGGTTTCTAATTATTTAAAGGATTATTTTGGTAGAGTAAGAATTTTAGAACCGCACAGGGTGATTCTGAGTGGGTGCTGTCATTGCGCATTGGATTTGATTACATTGGACCTTACCATGGGGTTCCGAACATGTGTTTCTTTTTTCGCACTCTGATCTCGAGGTAAGTTCCCATTTCAATGTCTTTAAGAATATAATTTGAATATATTTCATGCTTTTTTTCTCTAAATTTAGGTTTCATTTATTATTGTTCAACATCTATTTAATTTATTTATAATGAAAATTGGTAGTGAAATTCTGATTTTGTGAAGCATAAGGTAATTTTATTACAATTACACTCACTGTTCATTTAATTTAATGTCTCATAAGTTTTTCACCTGTTCTGTGACTCTTAGAACTGGATCTAACGATTTAAATGAGTTTTCAAAATTGAACTTTTTTGTAATCTTGTTGAGTGTTAATTATAAACTATTTTGATGAAAATTGCATGTGTCACTGATAAATGGTCTGGATGAAAATTTTTATAAATAATGTTTCAATTCAATGTTTTTTGGTGTGTTTTAACCCCTTTAAAAGAAATGCATTTGTGTGTTGGGAAACGTCAGTTTTGTGATTTTTTTAAATTATTATAATCTTAAAGGAGTAGTTTTGTTTTTTTAATCTGTTCGGCATGAAGTGTTGAATTGTTTTCCGGTTGGTATGTGAGTGTAAAATGATCTTTCTGGATATTAGGGAGGAATGCTTTGAAGAATTTTTATAAATGTTTAAGTGAAAAGAGTGTGCTTGGAACAAATTTTGAGAATGTGTTTTCATTTTTAGATAAGGTTTTGATATAGAATGTTTAAGGTCCTATTTGACCATTTCATAATGTTTTAGAAAAAAAATATTTATTAAGAAAACACTCATTGGGTGATTCTCATGACTCGGTTTCTTATAAGGGGTGGGAGGTCTATGTTGGGGATTCTAGGAATCTAATGTTATTGTTCATCAGTTGGAACCCATTATAATTGTTTTATTTTAAGGCATGAGAAGAATCCTAGGGGAGACTTGGGGTGAGACCTATTGTGCATTATTATTATATATACTGTGATTGGTTGCTCGGCTGGCATCGATTGGCTCACCCCCTTTCTAAAAAAGTTAGTCCTGGGAACCTAGAATATTTAGAGAATATTCTATGAATGATTGATGCACTGGTAGGTTATGTTACTAACTAGTGGCTCATTGTAGTTGGATATTTTTGGGTTCATTCCAATGGGATTTTCCCTCATCTTGCCTGAGAAATGATGGCCGAGAATTTAAGCGTTTTGATGTCATCATGTGTGATATGTAAATGAGGATGACATATCTTGTATTGGTTTCTTTTGGATTATTCTTGATCTCCTAGGTTCACTCATGTCTAATGACTTTCAGTTACTTGCAGTAATTAATACTGTACATATATGTATATCTACAATTCCCTTATTGTGTAATTAATTTTGTGAATTTTTTTGTATTCTTTTCTTTGGAATGTGGTGAACTAGTTTTGATCTAGTTTTTAAAAGTGGTTTTCAAATGAAAGTATTTAATCCTCTTTATATAAATATAAAAAAATATAAACATAAAATTCCCTTTATAAAATGACATTAACACTAATGAAAATAATATATATTTGAATATTGTTTAGGGAAATGGTTCGTACTTTGTTTTTAAGTAAAATATGATGAAAAAATTACTTTTATAAGTTATAGTTCAAACTTGAAATGACGTTTCTTCTATTTTAAATGTAGTGAATTAGGAATAGAAATTGGGATAGCTTACTAAGTTTCAATACTCATGCCTATTGTTCTTTTTTGTTGTCAGTGCTTGTGCATGATCCAGCATGGGTCCATTCGCCTTGGGCGACTCTTGATCGTTGAGTTGGAGAGTGACCCATGTGGTCACACGGAGATAGTTTGGTCTCTGAGTTCAGTTAGTGTTATATTATTAAGTTATTGTTTAGTTGTGTTCTTGATTTATTTATTTTTCATGGCTCTTTATCATTTCCTCTTATTTTATTTATTTTCATTGGGAAAAATTGTTCCCATCGTATATGTTGATTCCGTGAAAAGTTCTTCCAGCCCGAGAGGATTGAGAATTCCTCTCAGGCCTTGTCGCGGGGCGAATCAAGGAACCGATTCAGTGTTGACCTGGGTTGGTTCATGACATAAACAATATTTCTTATATGGATGATCCATCATGGAAATTTACAATTATATAAAAATTTAAAAGTTCATTAAAACATTAATCTTATGAAATTTACATATTTTATACAAAAATGGAATGATAATTTTCTTTTTTTTACTCAAAGAAGATTCCATTCCTTATGAAGGAAAATAATTTATCATCCATAACAGAGATAAGTGATACATAACGTACCCCATCATAAAAACATAGTATGATTGAAAAAACCTTTCCAATGATCCTTTAACTCAACTATTAATGCTTTCATGTATATGAGAATATATTTTCAATGATCAGTATGTCTAAACACGAACACACACATGATATTTAGGGGATTATCTATAAAAATACATGAACAAAAGTTATAAATGATAATTATAATAGGTCATGTACTATTTGAAATATTTAAAAGGGGAAATGGGATAAAAAATCACATGATAATCCCATTATATCATTTTATGGGACATCTACAAAACTAGGATTTATTATATCTAATTTTTCCTATGCTAACCCATTTACAACATGCACTATTTAATTATTATCCACCATTATTTCATCTTAATTTCATCACAATTTTCATGAAATTTTATTAATATAAATTGATTTTTGTAGCCAAGGAATTACAAGAAATAATTAGATCACATTTTTTTGTGAGATTGATTTCAATTTATATCATTCTTCCACCTTGATGTACGACAACGTTTTCACTGACTCAACTCTACACTTTGCATCCAAAATAAAAAATAATATTTGGTTAAAGAAAGGTACATGATTGATGAAAATTAAAAAAATTCAACCAAAAGTGATTCTATCTAATAATTTTCTTGAATATATGAATCATTGGGTAGTAAATCCTTAATAAATGTAATCAAATATTTAAACAATGTTGTACTAAATCAATACATTACATTCACATGATATAATAGAACTTAAATCACATGGTCTCTCATTTTTTTACATGATTGATATAATAGGGTAGTCACATCTTATTTTTGATTTATAACACAAAGAATTTTATAATTTGGATCAATAAATGATTTTTTTCTAGATATAATTTCCTCTTTCATTGTTATTCATGAGGATTTGGATTAAGAAACAAATGTAAACCATTTTGAAAACAGATTCTTCATATCGATCCCTTCAGCTAAATCAATTTCATTATCCAGTTGATATTTTTATCCATTATGATACCATGAATTATATATTTTGGAAATAATTTTTAGTGAAATGGTAATTCAATTACTAATGAGTTATCCATGATCTTCCTATATAATCAAATAATTGGCATCAAATCAATTCATTATCTGAGTCTTAATTGAATACAATGCCCAAAAAATATCATAAATCCTTCTGTAAGTCATTAGTGACCTGATCAATGTTGTATACCAAAATTATAACCATTATAATGAAAATAATTTCTTATTAAAAAAATAATCCATAAAACAACATAACATAATATTTATTATTTTATGAGAGAAAAACTATTAATTAATAACATGATTAAAAAAATATCATATAGGAATGTAAAATAACATATTATATGTATTTCAATATTAATTATATATCAATTTTCGATTCATACATAGTATAATTTATTAATTCCTTTTTTTCAGATATTTTATAATTAATATACGTATAAATAAATTTTTTGAAACTATATTACAAAAACATATTGTTTTGTTTAGATATTTACTATAAGTTTATATTTTTTCAATATCATACTGGTTTATTTTACTCAAACCTACTTGTACACAATCCTTGGAGATATAATATTATACTTATTTTAATTTTTTTTCCAATTCATTTCAAAAAATACATGAGTCTCTACTGAATTAATTGTGGTTATATGTTATTGGATCCCTATTGGTGAGATTTTATTTCTTATTAGAATATTTTTCTGATTATTCAATCTATAAACAACTTATTGAAATTTTTTGATGGTATTGACCATTTCTTTATTTTTATGTTTAGAGAAAAGAATATCCAAAATGATGTGAAAACCCGTGGTGTCAGTGACCAGTATTTATCATTTAATATACCATGTCTAACATTTGTGGTAATATTGTTTGGGGATTGATTATTCTATTGTATATCTCATAAAAACATGAATATAAAAATGTAAATATTCAGATATTAATGGATTTAATCCCAAAAAACATTATTTTAGTTACTCATGCCATCAATTATATGCTTTATATTATGATTAATGTCTGATTATTTTGGATTGGCCATCTCATAATTCATTGTGATTTTATTATCTTTAATATAAAAGGTTAAATATATATAATTTAATTATACTTTTGTGTGCACTGGGATACAAATTAGATGGTAATAATAGTTTTTTAAGGTAGTATTATTTCATGTTTACGTTATACTATTGGACATATCATTGTTTTTGGGTAAATTAAAGTACTCATTTGAATGTTGAAAAATTAAATTATATTTTTCTCTTTGAAATAAGTATTACATCAAATGGTTCATTATAAAATGGTTTGGTTTCATAGTTTTCTTCCTATTACTTATCCAAATATATAAGTAATGATGTCATATAATATTATATATATATATAAAAAATCATATATTGAATTATTTAATTTTAAATAATAAATAATAAATATAAATGCATTATTTTAATTAATTAAAAATTGAATAAATACATCTGAATGTGTGTGATAATAAAATGAAAATTTAGGTGAGATAGAGAAAAGATTTCTAGGAATGGTTGAACAACCACTATATGTTTTTCTTTTTAATTGAGACAAAATCCTATCATGTGATATGTTGTATTGTTCATAATTGGAAAGACTATACATAAATATAAGAAATCTAAAATATGAAAAATAAATTTACTGAGAAGATTAATATACATAGTTCACTATTAAGGGTTTTAATGATGGTGAATATACATAATTATATAATGGTGTACCAAAATCAATTCCCACTGTAAAAAAATATTATATTTTACTAAGTATCCATATAAAAAAGGTCCACTTCATCAATCTTATTAAATAAACCCTATATGAAACAATTGATGTAAGAATATATGACTCACATTTAATTCATAATTAATATCAAATAAATCAATAAACTATCAAAATATTGTGTTTTTTATATTTATCTTTTTTCACCAGTTTTGGATATTTATATATGTCTAAAACATCTTTTTTCGAATCAATTAAATAACTCTATACATAGTGAAATTATCTATAATATTCCAGAAGATTCTATATTTATTTTCAATAACTGTTGTCATCCTCTTTTTAACAAAAATTTCATCTTAAAAAATTCTTTCTTCCAATCAAACATACCAAATTTTTATTAAAAAAACACATCAATTAGTTTTGAATTAATCACAAAAATAAATAATCTATCATTATAGAATAGAAAAGTATTTAAAAATTTAGAATTTAATTCAATCCATTGAATGATAATGTGACACTTCCAATTTTGGTGTAATATCCTTAAATAAAAAATTCTAGAAAGATAAAATAATTATTTTAATATTCTATACTTGAAATAATGGCGATTATGATTGTATATATTTCTGTCTATTTGATAAATATTTGTTAATATTCTACTTACTCAAATAGCATGACTTTAATGAACTATGTAATGCTTGATCCGAAATCTTTATGATGGATTTTTTTTTGAATAATCTAATTATTTAGTTAATTTCAAGAAATAATGTAAATTTAATCCATGGATTATAAAAAAACATGAATAAAACATTATCAAATCAAATGAAATAGATATTATTCTTAATTAGAGGATACTTTAACAAAAATAGATATTCTACAGTAGTCATGTGTCAATAATGGAAGAAGACTAATTATGAGGAGTGAGAGAACTTGGGTTCAGATAAATGGAATATTTTTTCTTGTGTATGTCTCTCTCATGTAATTTATTATCTATGACACTATTTCACAATCCACTCATTTTAGTAAAAGTGTTTGGATGACACCCTAAATAGGGTAGGAACATTTGATGTAGTTGATAGAGGAGGGATGGAGCATGTGATGAATGGGATGGGAGGGATAACATGAGTGTTGGGGGGAACTAAACTTAGAATTCAGTGAGGAATAGCCTTGGGAGAAGAGATTAGGTGTGGGATAGTATGAGAGAAATGACATAAAGGGGGTTAAAATATTTAAAGAACACTATTTCCATGGGAAGTTAAGCACTTAGATTCCATACACATATAGCCATAGTCATTAAATGATCATGGATATATCACAATATATAACTATATTATTATTATACCTTTTCCCCAAGTCTATTGGTATAGGTCATTTTTTGAGTAGTGAATATCAGATTCCCCAACTCCTGAAATAAGAATCAAATTCCACATATGTGTTTTCATATCAGTATTTTGAATGAAGACAGTAAAACTTACATATAGTTTCACACTCCACCATTAAATAAAACATTTTAATGTGTTAAAATAGTATTTATTTAGTCTATAAGAAAAACCCTAACACCATAGGGGATGTATCATCAATAATGGTTCAGAAATATTTTTTTGTCTCTATGTGAATTCACCTCCATGGCACAATATACATCTTAGTAAAATAGATCCAACACTCTAATCTCCTTGATGAACTATAACCAAATGATTCTACATACATCATTAAATACATGGACCTTCATTTTCTCTTTCATTGACAAAAAAATTCTACCCCTTGAACACCTCATTATTGAATCCATAAATTCTATAGAATGTGAGACAATTAAGAGTTGTATCTTACATCATTCATTTGTGTATCTTTATTAACATGTTCATCCATTAAAATTTCTTTGGAATGTTTTATTCTGGTGATGAATTGATGATGTAGAAACAAACTACACCCCAAATATCATGTATTTATTATAGTATGATTTTCCCTATTCATCATTAATTCATAACTTACATAAATCCACCAACTTATTTTCCATGATTTTGATCTTGTTGGTGTGTTTTCTATAGAGGTTCCACTCTATTGTATAAAATTAAGCATCTTATTTAGCATAATATTTATTTTAGAGTTCATTGATGGGTATATATTCCCTAGATTCATCCATAGTTCACACATACTTTTCACCTTTGAGACATGGTGTAAAACTCTATGATCTATCCATTGGTAGATTTGAAAATAATATTCTTACTTAGATTCTTCCATTATACTACTTTTATTGAATTTGGTTTGACAATTTTCTTTCAATGGGACATTGAGGTTCTTAATATTAAGTATTAATTCTATTATTGAAGTCCAAATGATGTAATTTTTTGAATTCAACATGGTCATCTCTACCATGGATAGTCATTACAATTAATTTCAATTCTATTAATATTGTAGCATAATTTTAAAAATGGACTGTAAAATAGTTTTAGGAATAGAAACAAATCATTGAAAAAACATCTGGATTTTTAAAAAGTGATGTTAATTGAACAAAATATAATTAAATCAATGTCAAAAAATTGAATATTTACTAATGGTGTAAAAACAGTGTGCAATTACATGGTGATGATGTGGAATTCATTAATAACTACTAGAAACATTCCTAAAATGTCACTAGTGTAAAAAAAATATTCATCTTCTAGGGAAACGTGGAACTTTAGAACCTTTAACAGTGAATGAAAGTTGATCAAGACTAGGGTTATTAAGTGAGATTTTTTGATGTGATTTTCCATATTGGATTCTCTATGATATGACATTTCAAAATCCATATTCAAAACATGTATATGAGAAATAATAATTTTTTGGCTTCTAACAATTATCCTATGATTTCCATTGATTCACAATAAATGTCTTAGATAAATTTTATCCAGAAACACTAATCACTGAGAATAATAATGGGAAAGAAAATGGAAAGAAAATTGGATTTATTTAAACATGATAAAAGGATTAAAAAATCCATATAACCAAATCTATCTATCTATATATGGATCTCAAAAGGATCTATCACTAGATTCAATAATATCTATTTGATTAGATAATGAATTTTGAATGCTCTCCTGGCACTCAGTTTATAGAAATGGTTGGAGGTGTCTTGTTTTACATAACATCCCCAAATCCCCACCAGCCTTATTTCTCTCCCATGGCCTTCATCTGAATAATTTATCACATTCACCAGCCATTGTTGATATCTATTAAATGGTGAACCACCATTGAAAATAGTGAACCACCATCGAAAATGGTGGTGGGATCCTAGATTGCTTCACCAAACACCAAAATAAATGTATATGAAAACCGTCAAAGATAAAAAAATATTCAATATGGGATGGCCTCCCCGAACATAAGTGTCTTCCCAAAGAACACTTCCCAAAACCTCCTAGAAATCTACTTCACCTAACCATAATGTGATATAACGTAATACATATATAATTAATAGGATATGTAAATATGAGTCTAGGTTAGACAATGGAGTAAAAAATAAGACACCCTAACAAACTAAATTACTATATGTGAATCAAACTGATGTACTAGGGAACACTTTGACCCATCATAAACCAAATACATCACTAATTCCATCATGTTAGAAAAATATTTTATCCAACATGATTAGATAGATTGTGAGAGTGGAGATAAAAGATAGACATTCCAAATATAAAGATCCATCCCATATCATGAATAGTGAAACTAACCATAAAAAATTTCTCATCTCAATCCACCAAGATCATTACTGAATGTGACCAAAAGTGATGTTTTTCATGGTGAGTCTAGATGAAATGGAAACCAATGACTTAAAAGAAGACCCAAAAGGGGGGAAACTAACAGATATTTGAGCATAAATGAAAATAATTTTTTTGGGATAGGAGGGATAAGACATGTAGTATTTCTTTTGTTGACAATGAAAAGTACTAGAATTCACAAGAGAAGGAAATGAGAAGAGAGGGAAAACATTATAGGGAGTGTGTTTCCATAACATCAAAAAAATATCCTCCTATGGTGTATGAAAAAAAAATATTTTTTTTAAAATATCCTTTCATAATAATATATAAATTATATACTAATTTTATTATAAATAAATAAAATATGAATTGAATATTATTGTTTAATAGAATAAAAAACTACAATATAAATATATAGGACTATAAATATCATCTATCAAAAAATTGGAAATATATTATGAAAATAATTAATGAAAATTATTCTATTTCAATATTGGATAAATTGAAAAAAAAATATAATCAAATATATAATATGTGGTATGTAATTGGAAATGAATATATATATATATATAACTATAATACATTCCATCAATTTGGTAGATGGACAATCTATTTCTGATTTTGTGTAAAATAATAAAATATTTGAACTATATATATGTATATAATATTTTATATGCTTGATTTTTGATATAATATATAAAAAATATATTTATTGCATTTGATATTTCAATGATAAAATAAGATGAAAAATACTCCATTCTAATCAACATTGGAAACAACTGAATAAAAAATATCATTATCTTTTTTATATAAAATTGGATCCATGATATAGGATATAATATTATTTCAATGATTGTAAAAACAAAATTATTTTTTTATTACATTCCATTTATTTTGGATCAATAAAGCATTACATATTGTAAAATTATTAAACAGGAAATATATAAATTAAAAAAACTGGGTCTTAAATCTATCTTAGAATACATAATTTCTTCTACAACACACAATAATAAACATAATAGTAATGTAGTTTATACAATCATTAAATTTAAGGACAATCAAAATTTCATGGACTAAGTAAATGAAATGTACCATCAAATATCATTCATGAAAATGTGGATATACATTACTAATTAATTAATGTACATAATGGATTCATTTAATAATAAATGTTTCAAAATGAATATATTAATAATTAATATTAATCCATTAAATTTAAATTATTTTTTTAAATTAATCAACATAAAATGTAAATTTCCACTCCACTATAGGTCCCATATAACTACATTTTAATATCATATAACACCAGTTTTAATTATATAGTCTCATTGCAGATGTATTTATCACATTATCTATTAACATCCATCATCTAATTAATTCATTCGATAAATGTGACATCCACGACTATACTAAAACAACAATATCCACATTCATTTCAAATTCAATTACTTGTAATAGAATTAGAAGTGAGACTCTTCTTTATTTTCATAATAAAATATTATAATATTATTCTAAAAAATAAATTATAAAATTATAACATTTTATTTAGAAAAAATTCCCATATAGCCTAAATTTGATTTTTTCTCTTTTTTCTTCTAACAGAATTCTCCACAGTCAAATAGTTTAATTAATAAAATATCACCCATATGAAAATCTATTTTGACATAATGAGAAATGCTTTTACAAAGACAAGGGGAACCATCACTAACTTTATTACCTTGAGGGTGGTGGTTGACTTTGATGAAAAAACTCAAAATTCTATTTCCTGTTAGAACTATATGACACCATTTTATTGTTAACTATGTAGTAAAATTCGTAAACCCATATGACATCCTTTCTCACAATTTCAATCAAGTATAAAAAATTTCCATAATCCCCTAACATTATGTTCTCTATAGAACATATAGTGAAATCTTTCAAAATATAATCAAAATACCTTTTGCTTTGGTAATATTATATACACATTATAATTTTATTATAACCTTTTAAAAAAGATTGATTTCATTCTCCTCATAAATGTTTCTCCCTATAAAATCATTTGAATAATTTGGTTTTATAGAACGTAAATATTCTACATTTTCATTGTAATATATATATATATATATATATATATATATTATTCCATTTCATTTTTACACACATATGAAGACTCTCGTTGTTATTTAATATTATTAAAACTTATATTCAAAATATTTAAACATTTATTTCTTTTAATTTATAATATAAAGTCATTTTAGTTCATTAATTTTTAAAATCACAAATAAAACATGATTCAATCCTGAATTTCTCTATATATTTATTTATAACTCCCAAAAATGTGGCATTATAATGAACAATATTCATTATACAGAACAATATATTCTTTTTTTATATATAATATTTTGTATTTTCTTCATATTTAGATTTATATATTTATAAAAAAACATATATTGTCAAAAAAATTCTATAGAAATGTTTTATTTATTTATTTTAGGTGTATCTCTAAATATTATTTAACATGAATCATTTAAAAAAAATTAATTCTATAATAAATTTTATAATTTTTATTCAATCCTTATTAAAACTTACTTTAAATTAATTTCATTATCATTGCCTCTATTAGAATATTAGAGATAATGTTTCATTTTTTCTTTATATAATTAACGGTAAAATTTATGATTAATATTTTCCAATACATTTCATCTAAATTAGACGTATAGATCATAATAAAAAATTAGATATAATCTGTTTTCTTTTACAAGTCAAGATATTTTCTCCTGTTGTCCATATATTAGGATTTATTTATATTCAATTGAAATTTTATATCATAATTTATGAAATCCAATTTCAACCATGTTGAACATTCTTATTCTTTATGTGTACTTGTATCATATTCTTTTTATCTGTTAATGTCTTTCTGCCTCATTAAAGAAAAAACCAAGTGATATATCTCATCCCAAAAGTATGTTTTTAGCATCTATTTTGAATAAAATGTAATTTTAATATGTATCCATTTTACCAAAAGTATTCTTAAACTAATCTTGAATTTATCCTAATTGATTCAATTATTTTTTTAGTATTTCATACATTTCTATTATAACTCAAACATCAATGTTTCATTTAATAATTAATCTAGAATTATATGTTTTAATTCTTAATATCATAAGATATTAGTTATTTTTAATATTATTTAATAAAGTCATTGAAATTTATTCATCTTATGTTTGGATACACTTATCTTTTGAATAACCATTCTCAATCACTTTTCATATAAAATAATAAAAAACATTCATTTCATGGGTAACTTATATTATAAGACATCACAAAAATTAGTTTATTCTATTGTGTTCTTTAGGTAATATATAACTAATTAATATATATTAATGATAGTAATAGTTTGAAAATTAGAGATTATAAATAAAAAATTAAATGAACATACAAATTAAGAATTTTTTAGAACTTCCTCGGTGAGATATCTATGATGAAGGATTATGTGATAGTGGTGAATATTGATGTGGAAATTTTATACTTCGTTCAAAACATATATTCAATTAATCATCTCACATAATATTTCAATAGGAACCCATATTTTAGTCTAAACTTTGACATAACTTTTTATTTACACATCCAAAAAAATATAATATTAAATTAAGAACATATAGTCATTGATCATTTACTTATTTCACCCAAATACGGGTTTATTAAATCATCATAAACAACTTTTTGTACATCCAAAAACAAATAAAAAAATAACATACAATGATTGTATACATAAAATTTTGCTCCACGCCTTAATATAACACCTTTTAATGTTTTTAGTAATTGTCTCAATTACTCCCATGGCTCACTCCCAATATAATATATTGCTATAATGGACTCTAATACATATATAATTTAATATTTTTCAGTGAAAAAAATTCAAATGGATGAAAGTGGTATCTAAAAAGAGTTAATATTTGAAATTGAATATATTTTATTCAAATAAAACTCCGTAAAAAACCTTTATATTTTAAATTAATTAAATATTTTATGACTGATATAGATCAGTAATTCCTTTAATATTTTAATTAAATTTAAAAGTATACATATACCATCTTACTTTGGACATTCAACATATACTATATCATAAAATTATAATATATTATTATATTATTTTCTCTTGAATGTGAACTATTTTTGACAAAAAATTCTCTATTTATTATGAGGGTATTTATTTTGTCATATAATTGATTATATAACTATATGATCAATTCATAAGGATCATAACATGAATCTATGTGTCAAAAGTATGTGATATAATTTTTTCCTTAATATGTTCTTTGAAATTATAAATCTTGATGTTGGCATATATTTATTAACCAAAAATCATAGTTGATAATAATTTTGAAACTAAGTTCCATTATTACATGATCTCATTGCTTTATTATAACATTTTTCAAATAATACATTGATGAGGATTCTAACTAATAATTAATTTCATATTACATAAAATAAATCACATGATCATTATAAAGCAATTATTTATAGAAAACATTAAATGTGAAAATACTCATGTTCTATATGCCCATTACAATTTACCACTTCAATACTACTTATTTATATGTATATTTATCATTTTTTTCAATTTTATTTATAAATAGACGTATGAAGTAATGTTGTAATTATATTCAGTGCATAAATTTATGTTATTTTTTCTATTGAATATATATATGTGTGTGTTTACTTTATAATTAATTTAAATATAACTCATATATACAAATATATAAAGAGTGTAATTTAATTTATATTCAATATAAAACTACTCAAATACTGTGTCTTCAATTTCAAATTCACGTGGTAAAAATAGTTTTTAATTTTTATATTAAAACTAACAGAAATAAAAGGTATAATAAATATATTTAATTTTTAATTAAATTAGTAAATATATGACATGTTTAAAACATAAATAATATTAAAAATAATAGTCATTACAACAACTTGTAAAATAATTTTAAATACCCATTTGGAAAAAAATAACATTTAATAATAATATTGGCATACAAAATATGAATGATTCTAAATGGATGTGTCTTCCACTATAAAGATTTCTATCATAAGGACTATAATTTCATATATTATATAAGGACACAATAGGATTTATTTTTCTCCACATCACTGACGACTATAAAATGTACATGATAAACCAGTAACAATATCTCCCTTACTGTGAGATAAGGGATTCAAATAAAAAAACATAATTTTAATACTACTTAATATTTTTTAAGGGCTATAATTTTCATAAAAAACAAATCGGTGGGGATATGCAATCATTTAACCTATTTATGAACCCAAATTGTGGTTAAGATATATTTTCATTTAATATAACTTGTTTTATAGGGAAACTAAAAATATCTTGGAATATTTGAAATAATATATATATTTAAATTGATTTGAACTTTTTATTATGGAATTTTATTTTTACAATAAATTCATTTTAGTACTTGAATAAATACTATATCACAATGACGAATTTACAATAAAAATTGAAGACTTTCCTTTCCAAAAGATATTTTTCCATTGATGTTTGAAAAATATATTTTATTTTGGCTTTTGAAATTTTTTAGATTTATCTTTTTTTCATCATATTGAACTTCTTTTTATTTCATGTAATATTTTAAACATATAATAAAAATTTCATCTATTTAACATGACTATTTTGAGGTACTCATTTTTAATAACTTTTGAGTAATTTTTATTCACATTTGAAATAATATTATTTTATTTCATTTAACAACATATATTATCAGATCATTATATTCATATTTTTTGTATCTTCATGTTATTCATCTCATATTGGTTTATTTAGTAAAAATTCACTCGTTTTACCTCTCCTGATACATATAACAAAATTCCTTTACTAAAATTTATATTTTCCTTTTAATCGTCATGAAAAATTTACTCTTGGACATATCATATTATAAATAGAAAATATAACTTTCATCAAATTCACTAATATAGAAATATTATTCAATAGAATTTATTATTTTCCACCTTAGATATTTGGGGGTAAAAATGGACCTCAATCACACCTTCCAGAATGGAAAACATATTTCCTTAGTAATTGGTATTCCTTTAGTTCTAAAAACAAAATCATATAAAGAAAAAAAATTAACAGAAAATTAACTAAATTGTATATATATATATAGAGTCAAAGATGTATCTAAAACCTAATTTTGAGAATAATTATAAAAAAGGATCACTAAGAATGGGATTAAATTTTAGATATTTTCCTTTCAAAAACATTTTACCGAATTTCCTTAACTCGTTGTATGGATTCATCACTAATTAATGTTGAAGCAGACCAAGCTATTAAAACTGAAATAAACTATTAGATAATTTTTATGAAACAAAAAACCAATAATAGAAGATAATATAATACCCAAATATATTAATCAATATTTCCTTTTAAATAAATTCAATCTCCTCAATAGCTTTCAATTCATGCAACATCAGGTTTAAATATAAAGTAGTACTCTATTAAAATATTATTATTTAAACATGACCATTATAACCTATTTATTAAGTTGTATATAATGAATATAAATAAATAAATTATAAAAATATATCATTTACACATGTATAACATAAATTAAATGGGAATATATTTATTATTTATGAAATAGGAATTATATCAAATAAAAATAAATGTTTTCTTAAGAACTCTATTTTTCTTATAGGCGGTTTAGTAGTGATTTGCACACAAATTAAAAATTTAATTTTTACCAATTTTATAATATTTATTCATAAAAAGAAAATAATTTTTTTAAATCAACATGTTAAAATTATATTTGATTGAATTGTTTTAGAATTTTACGAATATATTAATTTTATTTTATTAGTAGAAAATATTTATTTTTATTAATAAATTTAGTTTCATTTAATTTTTTTTAATAATGAAAAATTATATTCTAATTGTAATTTAACAAAAAATATAGTTCAAATATTTCATAAACAATGACATTTAAGAGAGTTAAATCATTTTCATATTAAAATTAGATTCTAAAATATGCTATACATATGAGAACATTCACTTTGGAATCTTGCTTTTTCCTCACATCTACGAGTATAATAATAATTTGGAGTTTTACACATATATGGATTAAAATTATCCAAATGTATTCCAAATTTTGAATCATTATAATTTATATTATATAATAATCACAACATAACTTTTTACCAAAATGAATAATGAACGAATTAAAAACTAATTGCTTCCTTTTAAGTAAAAATGAGTTTATAAAGGGTTTAAACTAAGAATATAATTGATAAAAATGTATCGAAAGTCATAATAACCAAATTGGGTTGAAATATTTAGTTCTTATAACATCTGATTTTCGATAACAACCCATTTTGGTGGGTTGTGGGATAATAAATACATATTTATCTCATTTTCTTTTAAAAAAAATCTATTGTGTCTTCTCACATACATAAAATATGCCCCATATACTCTCCTATTGATAGTTACAAAACCATTTTTTTGTACAATAATTTATCAAAATCATTACATAATCCTCTACCCATGGCCTATTGTCCTTTTTGAGATAAAACATCTACTCCTTGAAGTATTTAGGCTAACACTAAAGAGGTTATCCAATGAATAATTAATGGTATAAAGTTTTTGTTTTTGTTTTATTTATATTTTGTCACCATAAAATATTATTGAATTATGATTATATAATAAAAATATCACATAAAATATTATTACATGTTATTATTTTATGTACAAACTTATATCCATATAAACTTCTACCAAATATAAAATGAAACATTTGATCATCTTTTCGGTAAAATACCTCTTGAAAAATAATGAAATTCATTTTCCAAAAACACCTTTAAAGTCTAGATATAATGATGAATTTAACTTTTTATATGTTATATATGAAATTATGATAATTATATAATATTTAAATCATATATATGATATTATATTCCATTTAGTGGGGGATCTGTTAACGTCGCTCATGTGTATGATGGAATACCACCTCATAAAGTGATATAGTTAATGTTTCAATTATATTTAACATATATTTTAGTAAATAGAATTCTAATAAAACATATGTGTTATTAATTTAAATAAAAATACTAATTAAAATGTTATTTTTATATATATTTTCACCTTTCAATCAATTGTAAAACAATATAATCGCTCATGATTTTGTTCGGACTACCACCTCCGCGTAGCGATACAAAATGTTTTAAATTTAATTATTACATTGATGGTAATATGAATATATTTTATTGATATAAATGATTATGTATAAATTGATAATTATTTGGAATGATTAAATAATATTTATTTTCGTTTCATTCCATTGGTTGAGAAAAATTGAAACAATGTTCATACATATGTAATACCTATCATCTCAATTATTATTTTACTCTTTTTACTATATATAACATTTATAGATTGATATAAATAAATTTATATTAAATAAATATGATATTTATACCAGTTTTAATATTCTAGAGATGATGTAACCATGAATAATGTAAAATTTTCCCAAATTACAGAGCTAAAATCGTCATGAAAAATGATTCAATTATCACTTGAAAATGTGATTTAAAAAAAAATATTAGTAAACATGTTATAAAATTCACAAAGTAAATATAAGTTGGAATTTGATATATACATATGGTTTTTAATAAATTTTAATAATATATTTTTATAATATATTTTGTTAAAAAAAATATAATGGAATTCAAACTATAGGTATAGGATTCCCACCTCACATTTATTTGTGTGATACAAATAATATATTCAAAACTTATTTATTTTTTTATATACTCCCACTTATATGTTTCATATCCTTAATATATTTATCTTAATATAATTTATTGTAACTTTTTTTCTTCTATGGGGTTCATTATTAAGATGCCACCAAAGAATTAAGGGTTTATTTCACAATCAAATCATTAATTGTGATCTTTTATGATTAAGTATACATTGAGGAAATTATTAGATAATTATATCATAGAAAAAGAATTTACTTATAATATGATTATTTCTATAGTTTTAATGTAATATTAATATTCTTCTAAATAATTCGTACTTAAAATGACAGAGAAAATGTTCATAGAAAATCCGACATCATTTCCCTCTTCAGTCGAACAAAATTTTTCTTCCTAAACCATATTTTATTAAAATGTTATCAAATTTTTCTGTACCATTTTAAAAATAATTAAATAAAGTTATTTTTACCTATTTTTAGTATTTTATTTTTTTAATTGAATCTTTAAGTCTTTTTCAAATCAAGCACCATTTGTCTCAACGAAAAAATAAAAAGTATTGTTCATTTTAATGTTTATGGAATGAATGAAATTTTCTTCCATCATGAAAACATAGTGTTTTAAATATTACATGATAATAATAAAAAATTATTTTCAATGAAATGTTTTTCAAAAATATTATTCCAACTTTTATTTTCTAAAAATGTCATTTTCAAATTGAAAAGGATATTTTTCACAATTTTTTTAATAAAATTATTATGTTACTATTATTTATAAACAAAATCACCCCTTTATTTTAATAATAATCCACATAGAATACGTTGCCTTCATATCATTTATATATTTTTATTATTTCTTAAAAAATTAATTCCCAATTTTTTTATCCTGATGGAATTTCCAAAGAAAATAATCTTTTATATTAGTGTGTGGATATTTTAGAATATTTGAAACCAGATTAAGGTTCTGAGGGTTTGAGAATTCAAAAATAGTTTTTTTGAACATAGGTGATGTTACAGTGGAATTACCCGTGGGTTAGGGAAAATAAATAACAAAGAAAATAACCCTGATGATGAAAATAATGGTTAGATGTTTTATATGTCATGGAAAAAAACTTCATAGCACATAATATTTTCCTGGCATGCATCCTAAAGCCCACACAGAATGAAAAATCTAGGGAATTCACCATATAAGACAATACATGTATATATAAAATTAATTGAAACTAAAACACGACGTGTAATAGTTTCACCCCATGTAATGTTTATTCTTGCTTAAAAAGAATAGGAAACAAGGGTTCAACCCCTCATTTTTTTCTTGTACAGGAAGGGAAGAATCATGGTAGAGCCTCCCTCCCCTCTGGAAGGGTTTCTAGAGATCTTCTTAGCCATATGTTTATTTTTATTTCTGTTGATCTTGTTGAATACTTATTGGTATGATCATGAATCCACTTCTTTCTCTTCTTGGATTATCTCTCTATCATTAGTATTTCCTTAGTGGGAGATAATACAACATATTTTCATGGAATTTTTCTATTCATTCAAATTATATATAAAAGGATCGATCAAGTCCTTGACATTGGACAACTAAATCATCCCATGAATGATGTAGGTAGTCTATACCTTATTCCCATAATTGTAAAGACCCGAAAAATTTAAGGGAAATTTTTTCTTAATTTTCTTTAGAATTTTACAAGAGCGCGGTTTCAGACGACACCTGATTCCGAGGCCCGGAGTGCCCGGAATCATTTTCCGAAGTTTGGCTCGGGTACGTTCAGTGAACGAACGAGCGGGTTTTCCTAACTTTTGATCCGGTGCTCGGAATTAAAATCCGAGGGCACCGTTGAACTCGCAGCGCCGATATTCGCTTAAAGAGACCTTTTCGGGAGTTGCGTTTGTTGCGGGTTGAAAGTTAGTTTTGGGGATTAAAAGACAAGTAAAATAAAATTTTGTGTGTGAATTTTATTTTATTCATGGTAGTTAGACTCTCTCATGGGAAGTTGTTGGTGGGGCCCACAACCACCCAACTTCCCATGTGTGGTTATGAGGGAGGTGGGGCCCACACGAGCCCCCACCTTTTCAAATTCCCTAACCCCTCTAAACCCCCTCTTAATTATGTGACTCTCCCCTACTTTAATTCTTGCCAACTTATCTCTTCTTTTAATTTTTGACAACTCTAGAATTAATTAATGTAATGAGTTAATGAGGTGAGTTGTGTGTGGTTATTGAATTTCAAACCTTTGAAATTCAAAGAGGTTGGGTTGTGTGAATAAAATAAGAAAGAGTCTTATTTTATTTTGTTAGAATTTTATCTACTTGAGAGAGTAGGGAAGTCTTCTTCATCTTCTTCAAACTCAACGAAGAATGCAAAGAACGCCGTTCTTCAACAAAGAACTTCTCCGCCGAAGAACACGGTCCATCCGCGACGCCGTATCCGCGACGCGACGTACTTCTTCTGCGTCATCTCTTCCGCGACGGTTTTCCGCGACGAACGCCATCGACAACGACTCTTCCTCCGACGTCAAAGGAATAGACACCGATATTCCGCGACTACGTCAACGTGCGACTATCAATGTAGGGGTTCTTGAGTTCGTTGTTTTCTTTTTATTTGACTTTCCTCAAGACTTGACGAAGAATGCTCAAGTTCCGACGAAGAACGCCGCTCCGCTCTTCTTCGTCTTCCGTGTCAACGAGAGAGAACACCGCTTCTTCCTCGGACAACCTTCGTCGGCGTACGAGGTTTCGCCAACGACGTGTCTCTTCGGACGCATTCCTTCGTCATCGGATTTGACGAACGGCTACCGCGACGCCCGACCTCCGCGACGTCGTCTTCCGCGGAACGTTGACAATCTTCGAACCTTATACCAATGTAGGGGTTGTTGTTTATTGTTAACTTATTTTATTCTTGCTCATGGTTCACATGACTAACGTGAGGATTGAATATATAAGTGATATTATTTTAACGTGAGGGGGCCGGACCGCATGAACACGGCCGAACCCCCTCCATCGTCCTTGTTGAATAGCTTGCGGGTGGATGAATCAAGGTGGCGTGGTGCCGTCGCACCACGCGGATATTCGCCAATCCTTTTTGCGCAACGCCATCGCGCCGCGCCATGGAAGAATCATAAAGAACGCGACGCCGTCGCGCCGCATCGAAGGGAATCAAATGCGCGGCGAAGGGGCGCGGTGCCGTCGCACCGCGCCGGACGACGAACACCGCGGCCGGTTCCAGGCCGCGGCGGGACGAGGAGACCGCGGCCGGTTCCGGGCCGCGGCGGGATATGAAGACCGGTGGCCGGGCCGCCGGCGTCGGAAGCCGAAGGCGGGACCGGAATTTCCGGTCCCGTTGGTGAAAACCGGCCGGCCAGCTGGCCGGCCGGATGGCAGAAAACCGGGGGAATAAATCCCCCGGCCGGTTCATCAAAACCCCCCCTCTTAATGAGGGGGCAGTTTCCTTGTGGGGGGCAAAGCCCCCCGTGTCGTCCAGCAGGCCCCCTCATGTGAGGGGGCGGTTTTGTTTTAAAACCGGCGCGGCACGTGCCGCGCCGCCAGGGGGAAAAAAAAAACGGGGGAGGGCGGGGGTCTCACCCGCGCGCCGCCTGCGCGCCCAGCGCGCCGCCGCGCCGCCTCAGCGCGCCGCCGCGCCGCCTCAGCGCACCGCCGCGCCGCCCCAGCGCCCCGCCGCGCCGCCCCAGCGCGCCGCCGCGCCGCCCCAGCGCACCGCCGCGCCGCCCCAGCGCACCGCCGCGCGCCGCCGCGCGCCCCGCGCGCCGCCGGCCGAACCGGCCGGGCCGGTTCGGGCCGGGTCGGCCCGGACCCCTTCCTTCTCGAACCAGAACGGTTATTTGCCCGTAACTTGAGCCACAGACCTCCGAATGACGAACCGTCTGCGGCAACGCGATCCTGGGATCGAGACGGTCGTTTTGGTATATCGCACTCAGGGTTTCGGAATACTTTGAGTTCGGACGGGTTGGTTCGTTCACGAAACCAACCGGACCTTCGGAGCGGAAACGCTCATATCTTGAGCTCCGGACGTCCGATTGACGTGCCGTCGACTTTGATGGAATCCTCTAAGTGGGACGGATCTTTTGGCTTACTCCGCTCGAGGTTTGGGTGCCGACGGAGTACGGTCGGGTTGGTTCGTACACGAAACCAACCGGACCCCTGGAACGAAAAAGCCAATAACTCACAGACCGGGCGTCCGATTGACGCGCCGTCTGTCGCGATAACTTCCTCTTGATGAGACTGAACTTTTGACATACTCCGCCCGAGTTTTGGATACAGTTGGAGTATGGCCGAGTTGGATCGTATCCGAAATCCCACCGGCCCCTGGAACGGAAAAGCTGATATCTTTCAGACAGGACGTCCGTTTGACGAACCGTCAGCGGCGTTGGTGATTACGTTGAGTAACGGTCCCTTTGAGAATGCCCTATAGAAGTTCAGGGTACAGTTGTGATATGGCCGGGTTGGGTTCACTCACGAAACCAACCGGGCCCTCGGGACGAAAAGGCTAATAACTCACAGACCGGGCGTCCGATTGACGCGCCGTCTGTTGCATTGAGACTCCTTTGACGAAGCGGACGTTTGTGGCACTTCTTTGCGGGACTTGTGATACTTGGAGTATCGACCAGTAGCTCGTGGAGCGGACCCTCCTGGAGACGAGCGTACAGAGTACGGAGACCGTGCAGCCGGCTGAGACCTGACGACTGCTTGACCGACTCGACTTGGAGTGAGTCGACTAGCCCAGTGGACGGAGCGCCCGGTATTTGGCGGCAGAACCACGGCGGACGGAGCGCCTGGTAGTTGGCAGCAAACCCGCGGTACTCGACAGGAGGAGTACCTCAGTAGGCTATTTGGGTGAGCGCCCAGTAGTTGGCAGCAGACCCTCAACGGACGGAGCGCCCAGTAGTTGGCAGCAGACCCGCAGTACTCGACAGGAGGAGTACCTCAGCAGTCATAGGTTAGTGAGCAGTACCTCGGAGTCGTGACAGGACTACTGCACACTTCAGAGACGAGGCTCTTCAACAGCTACGGTTTCGATAATGAAAATCCTGGTTTGAGCTGAGTCAATGATCTTTGTGTTTCCTCATGATTGAGATGGGTCGCTTGATAACTTAGGTATATGTATGGGCATATACCTGGGTAATGGTTATCCGTTGATTTCATAAACTTGTTATAAACCGTGTGGACTTGTACTGTTATCCTATATGGATTTTACTGTTTACTCTTCTTTGTGGATTGGGTTGTTCTTGGGCTTGGTGTTGGAGCCGAACGGAAATTGGTGACATAGGTATATGTATGGGCATATACCTAATCAATACTGGATGTTACTTCGTGATTTTATCCTTCTTTTGGTTTATCCTTGTGGATTTCGGGAGACCTTCGAGGGTCTCGGGGTCCCTACTGAGTATCTTATACTCACCCCTGCACGGGCTACGCCCGCACTTCGTTGTGTTGGTTGCAGACGACGGACAGCGCTGACTGTGGTTGAGGCTTTCGGAGTAGGTCGGTACCCGGAGGAGGACCACTGAGCGGGACGTGCTCGGAGCGGACAGTTGGACCCGAGGAGTTGTGAGCTATCTGTACCTACCCTTCAGGTAGGATCCGTGGTGGACGATCCAGGAGCTGAGCCATCTGTACCTACCCTTCAGGTAGGAATCGAGGAGGACGTCCCAGGAGCCGCTTGTACTTTCAGTTGCTGTTTTCCCTTTCGAGTTGTACTTTACTTTCAGTTGGGCTTGTATTCCGGCCCCCTTTACTTTTCTACACTTGTAGTTACTTTCCGCTTGCTGACTCTGTGGTGGTTGTTACTTATAAAGGCAATGCCTTCCCTGTTTACCGGGATTATACGCCTTGGTGCTAGTCGCCAGCCCCTGGCCTATGGAAGGCGGGCTTGGGGTAGTCACGGCACGGGCCCCGAGGTCGGGTCGTGACAAATTGGTATCAGAGGGGTCGGTTCTACCGCAGACTCTGATCTTTTTTTTCTATGTGAAGCAATAGTGTTTAGTGTATTGAGTGTGGTTATCAGTCCAGGGAGTCTAGTGTTGGTGTGGCGGCCGACGTATCCGCACATCAGGACCCTGACTTCTGATTTCCAACTTAATGCACGAAAACACTGATTGCGTGTGTGTTTCCCAAAAGGTTTAAATTCAGCTCAAACCAGGTCAGCTCACCAGGTATAAATCGTTGACCGTGACACAACTGTTCAGGATGTCACCATGCAGATAGTTAGCTGGAGTTCCGAGAGAATTATCGATGATGGCCCACCGAGCAGCGAGACTCCGGTGCAGGGCCCTTTTTCAGTGTTGGCACCTTCGGGTGGTGTACCAGCAGCACCACCACCCGTTAGGCAGCAGATGCCACTAGCTGACGGTGCACGCTAGCAGAGTGCGATGCACGAGTTCCAGCAGTAGAGGCCTCTGAGGATACGAGGCGAGACATATTTTCCCAGGCAGCAGTGGACTGGATGGAGGCAGTTGCTAGAGTTCTACGCCTAGCTTGGATACTAGTAATGAGGCTTCGGTACGCGAACCGATACCTGGGATAGTACCTACGGGTAGTACGCCAGCTATGTCACTACCTGTTGGTCAACAGACACTACCGGCGGTACCGGTAGCAGAGACTCACAGGCTTAGTGCCTTACTTATGTTTTAGCACCAGATATCCCTCAAGTTTCGAGGTGAGCCTGACTCATAGGCGGCTGAGGACTAGCTTGAGGAGGTGGTTGTGAGTTTTCTGGAGCTAATACAGCTTCGACAGTACGACATGTCGGAAGCAGAGCACTCAACGTGGCTTACCAATCAATCTTGGTACTCGTTGGTTACGTTGTGATCAGTTCTTTAGACTCGAACTTCTGAGCGAAGTGTGTCTAAAGGACATCCGAACCATTACTTTTCCTCTATGAATTCCTACCTATGCTAGGATGCTAGAGAGAACCTTTGTGGTTGTGAACGTTAGCAGTGAAAGGAAGGAAACTAGCGCCAGTCTCAGAGACTCAGGCGTGTAAAATGTTTCAGGAGGAGGAAGTGCTAAGGATAGATGAATCTGCAGGGTAGCAGACGTGGAAGCGGAGCTTGGAGAGCAGCATGTGGTGGTGTACATTTCGACATGTTACGACCACCCGACTTAGTAGTCCCCGCCAGGCTCAGGGAGCAGGAGGGCTGGGGAGGAGAGTAGCTGCATTGCGGTCAAGGAGTGTGACCCAGGAGCTCTAAGAATGATTCGGGGTACGAATTATGTCTACTACGAGCTTCCATATCTATAGACATAGGAACCAATCATTCTACCCTTCCACGAATCATTTCCCAGACCTAGAGGTTCCGGGTAAGCCGTAGACTTGACCCTCACGTCTGGAGATACCTTTGGGAGGAGACTCGATAATCACGCTTACGCCGATGGTGTGATTTAACCTCGAGGTGAGAGTTTCGGTTGGAATCTCTTGGTGGCAGCGTAGAGGCCTTACGACGTTGATCTGGGTATGGTTTTGATTCACAAATCATACCCCGGTTGACTGTTTTAGGCAAACGTCGGAATGGGTTTTCCTTGGTCGGCGAAAAGGAAACCCTGGGCAGCACATGTTAAACTCAGGCATAAGAGGGTGTGACCGATCACTCTTGAGTTGGTCAACCCTACCCTTGTGGCAGCAGGAGTTTTTAGTTTCAGTTCTAACCTAAAAAGGGAAACCTCTTGAGTTCGAGGGTGACGAACACGTTCTTATACGGTCTCAACCCGATGAGGTTTCAGAGATGTGGCCGAGGCGGCATGTTATCTCCGAAGTTCGATGGACCCTTTTTATCTTCAGCAGGGTAGGCGAGGAGGTTTACCGCTTGACCCTACCACCTCAGTCGCACCGGGTGCATAATGTCCACCACGTGTCTCAGCTGTGGAGATACATGTATGTTTCTTCACACGTCATCGACCCCGGGGAGTTGGACGTCGATGACAGGGCGACAAGCACAGAGGTTCTAGTAGAGATCGAGGATCGACAGGAGCAGGTTCTACGTGAACGGTTGCTTCCTCTGGGGTGCTTCTCGGGTAGCACGAGATCTTCAGGTGAGCATATGGGAGCGTAAAGCTCAGTTGCGTGCTCAGTACTACCTTGTTTCCCTTAAGTGTGAGTTGAAGCTTTACGGGGACGTAAAGCCCTGAGGTGGGAGTAATGTAAAGACCCGTAAAATTTAAGGGAAATTTTTTCTTAATTTTCTTTAGAATTTTACAAGAGCGCGGTTTCAGACGGCACCTGATTCCGAGGCCCGGAGTGCCCAGAATCATTTTCCGAAGTTTGGCTCGGGTACGTTCAGTGAACGAACGAGCGGGTTTTCCTAACTTTTGATCCGGTGCTCGGAATTGAAATCCGAGGGCACCGTTGAACTCGCAGCGCCGATATTCGCTTAAAGAGACCTTTTCGGGAGTTGCGTTTGTTGCGGGTTGAAAGTTAGTTTTGGGGATTAAAAGACAAGTAAAATAAAATTTTGAGTGTGAATTTTATTTTATTCATGGTAGTTAGACTCTCTCATGGGAAGTTGTTGGTGGGGCCCACAACCACCCAACTTCCCATGTGTGGTTATGAGGGAGGTGGGGCCCACACGAGCCCCCACCTTTTCAAATTCCCTAACCCCTCTAAACCCCCTCTTAATTATGTGACTCTCCCCTACTTTAATTCTTGCCAACTTATCTCTTCTTTTAATTTTTGACAACTCTAGAATTAATTAATGTAATGAGTTAATGAGGTGAGTTGTGTGTGGTTATTGAATTTCAAACCTTTGAAATTCAAAGAGGTTGGGTTGTGTGAATAAAATAAGAAAGAGTCTTATTTTATTTTGTTAGAATTTTATCTCCTTGAGAGAGTAGGGAAGTCTTCTTCATCTTCTTCAAACTCAACGAAGAACGCAAAGAACGCCGTTCTTCAACGAAGAACTTCTCCGCCGAAGAACACGGTCCATCCGCGACGCGACGTACTTCTTCTGCGTCATCTCTTCCGCGACGGTTTTCCGCGACGAACGCCATCGACAACGACTCTTCCTCCGACGTCAAAGGAATCGACACCGATATTCCGCGACTACGTCAATGTGCGACTATCAATGTAGGGGTTCTTGAGTTCGTTGTTTTCTTTTTATTTGACTTTCCTCAAGACTTGACGAAGAATGCTCAAGTTCCGACGAAGAACGCCGCTCCGCTCTTCTTCGTCTTCCGTGTCAACGAGAGAGAACACCGCTTCTTCCTCGGACAACCTTCGTCGGCGTACGAGGTTTCGCCAACGACGTGTCTCTTCGGACGCATTCCTTCGTCATCGGATTTGACGAACGGCTACCGCGACGCCCGACCTCCGCGACGTCGTCTTCCGCGGAACGTTGACAATCTTCGAACCTTATACCAATGTAGGGTTGTTGTTTATTGTTAACTTATTTTATTCTTGCTCGTGGTTCGCATGACTAACGTGAGGATTGAATATACAAGTGATATTATTTTAACGTGAGGGGGCGGACCGCACGAACACGGCCGAACCCCCTCCATCGTCCTTGTTGAATAGCTTGCGGGTGGATGAATCAAGGTGGCGTGGTGCCGTCGCACCACGCGGATATTCGCCAATCCTTTTTGCGCAACGCCGTCGCGCCGCGCCATGGAAGAATCATAAAGAACGCGAGGCCGTCGCGCCGCGTCGAAGGGAATCAAATGCGCGGCGAAGGGGCGCGGTGCCGTCGCACCGCGCCGGACGACGAACACCGCGGCTGGTTCCGGGCCGCGGCGGGATATGAAGACCGGCGGCCGGGCCGCCGGCGTCGGAAGCCGAAGGCGGGACCGGAATTTCCGGTCCCGTTGGTGAAAACCGGCCGGCCAGCTGGCCGGCCGGATGGCAGAAAACCGGGGGAATAAATCCCCCAGCCGGTTCATCAAAACCCCGCCCCCCCTCTTAATGAGGGGGCGGTTTCCTTGTGGGGGGCAAAGCCCCCCGTGTCGTCCAGCAGGCCCCCTCATGTGAGGGGGCGGTTTTGTTTTAAAACCGGCACGACACGTGCCGCGCCGCCAGGGGAAAAAAAAAACGGGGGAGGGCGGGGGTCTCACCCGCGCGCCGCCTGCGCGCCCAGCGCGCCGCCACGCCGCCTCAGCGCACCGCCGCGCCGCCTCAGCGCACCGCCGCGCCGCCCAGCGCCCCGCCGCGCCGCCCCAGCGCGCCGCCGCGCCGCCCCAGCGCGCCGCCGCGCCGCCCCAGCGCGCCGCCGCACCGCCCCAGCGCGCCGCCGCGCCGCCCCAGCGCGCCGCCGCGCCTCCCCAGCGCACCGCCGCGCGCAGCCGCGCGCCCTGCGCGCCGCCGGCCGAACCGGCCGGGCCGGGTCGGCCCGGACCCCTTCCTTCTCGAACGAGAACAGTTATTTGCCCGTAACTTGAGCCACATACCTCCGAATGACGAACCGTCTGCGGCAACGCGATCCTGGGATCGAGACGGTTGTTTTGTTATATTGCACTCAGGGTTTTGGAATACTTTGAGTTCGGCCGGGTTGGTTCGTTCACGAAACCAACCGGACCTTCGGAGCGGAAACACTCATATCTTGAGCTCCGGACGTCCGATTGACGTGCCGTCGACTTTGATGGAATCCTCTAAGTGGGACGGATCTTTTGGCTTACTCCGCTCGAGGTTTGGGTGCCGACGGAGTACGGTCGGGTTGGTTCGTACACGAAACCAACCGGACCCCTGGAATGAAAAAGCCAATAACTCACAGACCAGGCGTCCGATTGACGCGCCGTCTGTCGCGATAACTTCCTCTTGATGAGACTGAACTTTTGACATACTCCGACTGAGTTTTGGATACAGTTGGAGTATGGCCGGGTTGGATCGTATCTGAAATCCCACCGGCCCCTGGAACGGAAAAGCTGATATCTTTCAGACAGGACGTCCGTTTGACGAACCGTCAGCGGCGTTGGTGATTACGTTGAGTAACGGTCCCTTTGAGAATGCCCTACGGAAGTTCAGGGTATAGTTGTGATATGGCCGGGTTGGGTTCGCTCACGAAACCAACCGGGCCCTCGGGACGAAAAGGCTAATAACTCACAGACCGGGCGTCCGATTGACGCGCCGTCTGTTGCGTTGAGACTCCTTTGACGAAGCGGACGTTTGTGGAACTTCTTTGCGGGACTTGTGATACTTGGAGTATCGACCAGTAGCTCGTGGAGAGGACCCTCCCGGAGACGAGCGTGCAGAGTACGGAGACCGTGCAGCCGGCTGAGACCTGACGACTGCTTGACCGACTCGACTTGGAGTGAGTCGACTATCCCAGTGGACTGAGCGCCCGGTATTTGGCGGCAGACCCACAGCGGACGGAGCGCCTGGTAGTTGGCAGAAAACCCGCGGTACTCGACAGGAGGAGTACCTCAGTAGGCTATTTGGGTGAGCGCCCAGTAGTTGGTAGCAGACCCTCAGTGGACGGAGCGCCCAGTAGTTGGCAGCAGACCCGCAGTACTCGACAGGAGGAGTACCTCAGCAGTCATAGGTTAGTGAGCAGTACCTCGGAGTCGTGACAGGACTACTGCACACTTCAGAGACGGGGCTCTTCAGCAGCTACGGTTTCGATAATGAAAATCCTGGTTTGAGCTGAGTCAATGATCTTTGTGTTTCCTCATGATTGAGATGGGTCGCTTGATAACTTAGGTATATGTATGGGCATATACCTGGGTAATGGTTATCCGTTGATTTCATAAACTTGTTATAAACCGTGTGGACTTGTACTGTTATCCTATATGGATTTTACTGTTTACTCTTCTTTGTGGATTGGGTTGTTCTTGGGCTTGGTGTTGGAGCCGAACGGAAATTGGTGACATAGGTATATGTATGGGCATATACCTAATCAATACTGGATGTTACTTCGTGATTGTATCCTTCTTGTGGTTTATCCTTGTGGATTTCGGGAGACCTTCGAGGGTCTCGGGGTCCCTACTGAGTATCTTATACTCACCCCTGCACGGGCTATGCCCGCACTTCGTTGTGTTGGTTGCAGATGACGAACAGCGCTGACTGTGGTTGAGGCTTTCGGAGTAGGTCGGTACCCGGAGGAGGACCACTGAGCGGGACGTGCTCGGAGCGGACAGTTGGACCCGAGGAGTTGTGAGCTATCTGTACCTACCCTTCAGGTAGGATCCGTGGTGGACGATCCAGGAGCTGAGCCATATGTACCTACCATTCAGGTAGGAATCGAGGAGGACGTCCCAGGAGCCGCTTGTACTTTCAGTTGCTGTTTTCCCTTTCGAGTTGTACTTTACTTTCAGTTGGGCTTGTATTCCGGCCCCCTTTACTTTTCTGCACTTGTAGTTACTTTCTGCTTGCTGACTCTGTGGTGGTTGTTACTTATAAAGGCAATGCCTTCCCTATTTACCGGGATTATACGCCTTGGTGCTAGTCGCCAGCCCCTGGCCTATGGAAGGCGGGCTTGGGGTAGTCACGGCACGGGCCCCGAGGTCGGGTCGTGACAATAATGTCCCATAGTTTAAAAATTATTCTATTGTGTAATACAGTGATATTTCCATGAAACACTTAATTAAGGTGAAACATAATTTTTAAAACATTATTACCCAATTTTTGAATCCATTCTATATTATTTTTGAATTGCTTATGGTCATGGAACTCATGTCCTTAACCACCCATGTGGGTTTTTATATGAATTCCATGATTTAATTAATTTATTCCAATAAAACCCCTCGTTGAGTTGTTCTATTTTCTATAACATAATTGGTTTATTAATTTTAATGTTTAGGTATTTTACATGAAACTATGTTTTCCCCCTTAGTGACCAAGAAACATCTTATGTGGTTTTGGACAATTCATATGGAGTGATCTTGACGATCCTTTATGAAATGAAAGTAGGCATGGACTATCCTTTACAACCTCATGTATGGTGTTAGCTACAATGGGTATTCCACATGTCCTTATAACTTTTATTCAATGATTAATATTCCCTAATATTGGAAAGGACCATATAGTGAATTAAATGTAGTGTATATTTGAATGACCCTCTTTTAGTATCATTATAATGGGTTATGTATTGATAAATTATATGGATAGTGAAGTTTCATGTCTATGAACATGGACATATACCTTCTTAAATTAAATTACAAAATGAATTTTGATATTCCCTGAGTGACACTTGGGTTCATTTATGGAACACCATGGATATGATCATAGGTTATAATAGATTTTTATGTACATGGGAGATACTTGGGTCTCTTATATATGGGATTCCAAGGATGGAATCATAAGTTACTTGAGTTGTGATATGCCACGAATGATTCATGGTATTCCATGGATGATGTCACCTTGTTGCATCTCTACGTATTTATGAGTGATACTAATTCAAAATGGGAGACACCATGGATAGGCTCGGTGGCTAGATTATAATACCAAGCCACAAGTTATACTTGGTCCCCTATGTGATACACAAGGGATGGGATCAGTGGTTATTGTCTTCACACCATGATGAGAGTGATACATTGGATTCAATTAAAGGGTATAATGGGATTAAATTGTACGGTTTTGGGTACATAGAGTTAACCTAGATAAATACTAGGGATTCATTTTTTTGGTCACCTTGTAAGGTCATAGTTTTACTTTTATTAAAATATATGGATGAATTTTATATTAAAGACTAATAATGCAAAGTATTTATCTAGGGATGTGCCACCATGAAAAATCACATTATTGGGTTTAGTCTATCTCATGATACTTATTTTATGATGACTCATTATCATTATACACATATAACATTTTTATAGGCTGGCCCTCATTTAGATACATTCTGGCTTCGGCCGATGTAAGCACTTTTCGTCAGGTTTCCCATGACTAACCCATAACGATGTATTTATTTCCTATCATCATACACTTATTACTTTATTCACTTAAATTTACAATACATTCACATACCATATTTGTCTTTAGACATCATTTTTAGTGAAATACTATGTATATCAATCTCTTTGGTTGGGCCATCATCACACTGGGGTTCTTAAGAAGTCCTCATGTTTGCAGGTTCATGGATTATTTCTTATGTTTTTATTCGTGTACCTAGAGTTGGGTGTTAGGATAATAGGATCAGGCCCAAGATCAATATTCCCATAGAGTTTTCCAATAGGAGTTTTATTCCTTTTTATTATATCCTTATTTTACATCCTGATGATTTTTTACCATTTTAGTTATGTAGCCTCATAGAGACATGGATGTAGAATTGTATATTTGCTTTTTTCCATTTTATAGTGTTTCTTTAGATAAGATTTTCATTCTTCCATTTTACTTGTATGCCAATTCATATTTTTTACAGTATATTATTATTATGATATACTAATGTGCTACTCTAAATATGATGTTATAATATCCTAACTGTACCAACAATAAAACCTTGCTACTAGTCGGTAGACCCCGATATATATGATAGAGCACTTTATGCCATGTGGTGATCAGGATGGATACATGATTCATAGTTACTCGGGCCAGGATGTTACAATGTTTTATCAAGGGGTTTCTTTTCCTTTGTCTTAATGTTTTGGGATTGGAATAAAAGGGACTAGGAATGTCATTGCTCATGGTAAATAGCTATTATTGGAAGTGATCAACCCATGTAGTGGGTAAAGACCGTGTAACTATGGATATGATTGTTTCTTGTGTTGTTCGTTATTACAATTGTTTATGATTTCACCTGAGTGATTAGTGTACATTCTCTACTAATTAATATATTCAATTTTAGAATTTACCCTTAGCCCAGTATGGAAAGGAAGTAGTATTATATGAATCATTATATGAATATAAGGATTCAAATTCCATGCACTTTCCACACTATTTAGTTCCTTAGACAGATGTTCATTGGGTGTTTATTATAATTCCTATTGTATATCATGTTAGGTATTTTAGTAACATGCTTATTATTACGCATTCTTTGGTATTTCATTATTATTTTTATGTATATAAAATCATATATGCCTTGGGTGTTATGACATGATTATGTGATTTATTTATCAGTATTTATTTTATACCATGCTTCTATGGTACCTTTATTATATAGAGACATAACATGACTAATTTCAATGTTTCCTTATGCTTTCTACTAGTGGTAGCATGCCTAGTTATAATTTTTATATTAAATTGATGATTAAAGTGTCAACATCAATATAAATGTTGTTTTCCCATTTATATTGATGGTGTAAACTTATATAACCCTTCATGAAATGTATGATCCATGAACCACTAGTGTTATGGGATGAAACACATTTTATATATTATATGGAATCATATTTTCAATTTATATAGTGTATAAGTGCTTTATAAATTGGAAAATTGTAATCCATATAATCCAAATATCATATAAGAGTTTGATATACCCAATGAACCTTAAATTTATATATATAAGCCATAATATTTAGTTTTTAAGTTAAATTGTCTCCTTATAGAGGTGTATACTTATTTAACATAGGCATGAAACCCAATATGACTAATTTTTTTAATGCACAACTTGACCTATGTAGGTCATTTGGGGCATGTCGTTTTTGATATACAAGTGACTAGTCCAATGTTGGTTAGTTATGGTGCTTGTTCTTTTGAGATAATCCAATTAAGGGTGTTTTAGAATTTTATAGTTTTAAATAATATGGGGTTTCATTTAAATGTACCTAAAATGTTTTTAAAAATAACCTCATAGTCTTCCTTATCTGGTTTATTTCATATTACATAAGCCCAGTTAGGTGTATTTACATTATCTAGAGACAGTTATTTAATGTGTTTAGAATCGTTTATATGGTTTTACATATAAGGGTATGGTGAAAACATTCAAAATCAGATACATTGAATTGTTTAAATCCTTTTAGAATCATTTTATATGTACCTATGTGATGCGTTAGTTAATTAAAATTCCAATTACAACCTATAGGGTTTATTCCCATATATGTTTGAACTGAAATTTTATATAAATAATACAATTGGGAATGATTATGAATAAATGAATGTCATTTAAAATAGAGACTATGTGATAAAACTCCTAAATATGATAAGATGTCATATAAATAAATATTACTTGAAAGGAAGTTTGATAAAACTTTTTTATTTTCCTTGAAGATTTAGCTGAATAATATACCAATTTTTTTCTTATGAATTGTACAATTTTTTAGTTAAAACTATTATTTAGAATAATTAAATAGGTATATATGAAATAATATCATATATTTAATGAAGAACATAAAGTGTTGTTTTGGATTTAACCCTACTCTAAGGGTGGTTTCAATGTTTACGGAGATTTCCTTATATCTAGAAAGTGAACATTACCAATGGGATTTTTTACCTCTATGATAGGAGTTAAGGCCTAGTTAACATTTTAAGTGTGACCACATGGTAGGATTGACACATTATGATTCATTATAAGGCTTCCCAATGGTAGGCAGTGCCTTTATAACTTTTATCCATTACTAGCTGCTATAATCTATTTTCTAATGTGTGTTACTGTTTGGGTACAATTTTCCCATGTAGTATACTTTGTTTATAAACAAAATACTTGCATTAATGGTTGTCTATTTGATTATTCAATCCAAAAAAAAAGTCATGAAAATCATGTAATTCTCTGTTTCAGTGGGTTAGATAGGTACAGGGCATGGTCAGCCTCTTAGTGGGTCACAAAACCCTTATTTTTCTTACTCATCTTTAGTGTTTGGTGAATCAAGAAGTCATAAATGTATTTTATAGTCTTATAAGATAGTAAAACTCTAGTTTAGTTCCTTTTTACATCCCATGAGACACTAGAATTCATAGGGTTTATAATTCTATGGATGTTGTCAATGATGATCTATTTTTCTTATGAAATATAGTAGAAGTACATGTTGATACATGCAGTACCCACCTTGTTTCTAAATAGTATAGTAATCCAAATTTGTTCGATTGTAATTGTTAAGGACATTAGATCTTAAGTTATCATCACGGGTCATATCTGAAGTAGAGTGAAATAGTATTTAGGGGAAATCAAACATGTCCCAATGATCATGATGATGTAGTGAAAGGATTTGGTATTTTTGAGGCACTATTCGGTTGGTTTTGGATATTTTTCATGATTTTTTTGAACACGTGGATGTTTCAAGGTAGGAGCTCCACATGTATACATAATATAAGATCTATTTATCACAATTTTATTTTAATAGTATATCTCTTTGTTCAGTGTAAATATTAATATCGTGTTGGCCAACTCTTGGAAAAATGATGATTGGTCAATTGAGTGTGTTCCATGGGATGGGTTCCCTTTTCTAGAATATCCTACAATAAGGAAACTCCTATGGTGGGAAGCATCACATTTATCATAGAATAGTGTGTCATTCCATGTTGAAGGAACACCAATGTAGAGGGCCATTTTATGTTAGTCAATAATTTTCATTAATTCCGCTTAGGATTGTAATATTTTTATTATGTTAGTTCTTGAGTAGCCACAAAATAATGATGTGGTTTATTAATTACACAAACCTTGAAATACATGAATGGGAATAGTTGGAGACCAATGGTTATTCTTCAATGACCTAGATATTCCTCATAGTTAAATAAATCATAGTTGGGTTGGTTTTATTTTAGAAGGTGAATTCTAGCTCTTCCTTGTGAATTTAGCAAGGGAGGTTCTACTAGATTTTTTAGGAGTTTTGATAGGGTTGGTTTAGAAACACATTGAGAACATCATCTTTGATATGATAGATGTTTCTTGAGTCTTCATGGGAATTCTTGGTATCCATATGGTGTAATATTATCTTTTTGATCCTCATGTACCCAATACTGACACCATCTAGGGTACACTAAGGGAAGATCAGTTATATGTAGAGATAAAAATTTAAAATTTACTTCAAATTATGATAAATATACTCCATGGGAGTTACACTCTAGAAGCGTGGTTGTATTTTTAGTAATGATTAGTCCCAAGCGACACCAAAAATCCTGAGTAAGAATTCTATTGATGGACCAATGGATTCTAACCAACTCTTTGAAATTACTATTGTTAGGATTACTTAGTGTTCTTAATATGTGGATACTTGGTTATATACTAATGTCTCACTTGTAAATTCCTGAGTATAGACTTCCATGTATGAGATCCATGGACAATAGTTTCTGAACATGAGGTTATCCTGAACTTTAGTCAGGCATGAATGAGATTTTTTATGGGTAAGGAACCATGTATGTGAATCAAGAAGACACACATATTCATGATGAGGCCTAAAAAATCAATGAAAAAACATTGGATCATCTTGGGGACGTCCCAAAAATATAGTTATGGGATTCAGTGGACATGTTCAAAGAAAAACTAAGGTTCCTTGGAATAAAGATTCTTTTTTTGAGTTATGTTACATAGTGCATCTAAGCTGAGTATTTTTTAGAATAGTTGAGCATAAGTGGACCAACATCCTTCCACTTATTTCATTAAATGTATTCAGTATAGAACATATTCATAAAACCTCATTGGATGAGTATAGTATAATATAGTTTGGCTCTGGGTTTTTATGAAATGTTAGATTGAACAGTATAATTTATGTTAATTGGTATTCAATCATTTGATTAAGATAAAGATCATCCTGGAAGCATCATTAAGACACTAAAAATATTTAATTATTGTAAAATTATTTTAGTGAGGATACTATGACCTTGATTGGGACTTTAATTTCTAGAAATTGTGATGGGGAGATCCCTATGATAGTTTGTGAAAATAGTCAATAATGTGAGATTGTATCAAGCTAGAAAAGGCTGGGTAAGTTTTTTCATGATGTTACTATTTTAAAGTGAAATAAATGATTGAATTATTCATAGATTATGCACCCTATTCTAAATGGGAGGCTTGGAGATGAATTGGTATTTTAAAATTCGATGTAGACTTATAAAAAAATTCACAGACCTAGAGGTTGTATTTTTTTAAGTGTTCCCTAAAACTTCTTGTGGATGAGTGGTATTAAGGTGGGTTGGTTGTAACATATCAGTTACTGGACTGAGTAGTTTTTCAAAAAATTTATTCTATGTCATTGGTTAACATATCATTTTGAATTTGGAAACAACTATGAGGTTTTGAGGGCTTGAATGTCCATAAATAGTTTTTAAGGCATAGTATATGTTTTTGTGGATGTACTGAGAGTAATGAAAAAATGCTAGGGGAAGAATGGATGACCAGGTTGCATAAAACATCTTCTATGAGTTTTAAATGTCACGTAAAAACAATAGAATGCATGTAATTATTTTATAGGGGTATGACCTATTTGTCTAACTCTGTGGAAGCTTGAGGGAATTCACTGAGGAAAATATGATGTGTATTTGTTAAACATCATGAATCTGTAACATGAAATTTAACAATTAAATTCCGTGTAATATATATGAAACCATCAAAAAAATAAACAGGGGATTATCAAATCATTTAATCACCCATGTAGGGGAACCTAATCACTATTACCATAATTCCTCTCAAAGGGTCTCTTGTGATTACTTTATTTTATTGTCTATTATTATTATCGTAAATATCATTGGATGCATAGAGGTAAGCTCTCAAATCAACTTCTATCTCTTGTAATTTTATTATTTCATCTTCAATGTTATCTTGGTGTAATTAAATGCACCATGTTATCAGGGATTGGTCCATTATTTCTATTTCAATTGAACCCAATTAATTAAATCCATGATATTGTATGAGTAAATCTTAGTCTGAATGAGGTAGTAGTTCTATTTATTTTTTGCTTAATATCTCTCATTTTATATATTAGGTCATTTTTTCATCATTCCACAATTTTCATGAGATATTTATTTAATATGAAATTTGATTTTTAGAATCAAATTCCCTAATTTTGGTATTCATTAAATAATGAATTTTTAATTTTATATTCTCATGGAAATATATTATTGAACCAACCATATGGGTTCATTACTTTAACAAGGATGATATTTCATGGAATTAATGTTATAATATATTATCTTATATAGTTTCATGTATGGGGCTATCTTCCATGGGATGTATGAATAGACTTATTAATTTTATTTTATTCTTATTATTCCTTAATAATGGAATGGACCAAATAGTTAATTTAATGATATTTATTTGGGAAATAACCTCCTTAATATTTATTTCAATGTGTTATTTCATTCTAAAGTGAAATGCTAGTGATGTGGCTTGTTTATGAACATTCCCTTCATCCTTCTTAATTTAAATTATTAAATGCATTGTTATGCACATTGAATGATACTTGGGCTTTACTTACGAAACTTCTTGGATGGGATCATATGTTTTTAGATATTATATATTCCTTGAGAGGTACTTATGTATCCTATTTATATAATGAAAACTATGGGATCATAAGTTAGTTGAGTTGTGATACTTCATTAGAGATACTTGGTTTGCAAGGGATTGGATCACCATGCTATTTCCATACCTATTTATGAGTGATTATGATTCCCCTGGGGAGACACCATGGAATAGCTTGATGGATATATGGTAATAATATTCCATGAGTGATACAAGGTCCCATATGTGGGATACTAGGGATGATCTTAGTTGTTATTTTGTTCACACCACATTAGGATAGATACTTGAGATTTCATTCATGGATTAACATGGATGAAATATTATAGTGTTGGGTTCTTATAGTTATCTGGGAGAGATACATGGGATTCCATGATGGATTACATATCATTGGATCATGATGCATCTTATTAAAATCACATGATAAATTTTATATTAAAGACCATGAATTCAAAGCTATTACTTGAGGATGTATCTTCCAAGCTAGATGATATGCCTAGGATTAATCCACCTAATGGTATATGTTTTATGATGACTCATTATCATTATACCAATATCACATTTGTATAGATAACCATAATTTAGAGACATTTGGGATTTGGCTGAGGAAGGTAGTGTTGGTTTTGTTTCACATGTGGAACCCGAAAAAATGTATTTATTTCTTTTTCCCCATACACTTATTTTTTTCGAACACATGAGTGCAAATTACATTCCTAGACCACAATATTCTTTAGACAACGTTTTTTATGGTCTACTAAGTATATCTAACACCTTGATTGGGCTTCCATTACTACATGGTACCTGACTAGACCTCATGTTCATAGGACTATATATTATTTTTTGTTATTTTATTCCTACTCTTAGGGGTGGTAGCTATGAGAAAATGACTAAGCTGGTGGTCATGATGCTCATAGAGTCTTTACATGGGGTGTTTTATCCTTTTAATTATACATGTATTGTACACGACACTTCATGTTTACATGCTTAGTTATGTTTCTTCATCCAAACATGCATTCCGAGTTTTATATTTAGAATTTTTAATTTTATAGTGTTTCTGTAGTTATTATTAATATTATTATTATCATACTTTACATTTGTTATATTTATTATGTTTTTTTATTCTTATGGTATACCACTGTGACTCTATGACCATGATGGTTTCATCTCCCTACCACACCACCATTATAAACTTTCTTATAGTCAAAATGCTCTGGCGTATTGGGAGGTGAACTTGAGGCCCTATGGTGACTAGTCGAGCTAATTGTTTCATAGTCATTTGGGTTGATACATTACTACCGAGGATGTATAAATTCTTTATAATTCACCATATTAAAATGTATTTGTAATTATTATGTTTATTTCATTGGGTATGTATTAAAATTTCATATATTATTTTTTCAATTTGATTGTTTATTTTGATTATGTTTCACCCATTTCATATGAGGAATGAATAAAAATTAGTAAGTGATAGGTGGGGAATGGTTATTGATACCCCCTTGATGCATCGACATGTCTCATGAGAAAATCAGTTGTACAAATTATATGGGTTTCCCTTCATATTTAAACATTCATGGGAATTATTTTGACATTATGTTTCGTATTTCTAACAATATGAATTCCATCATTATGAGACTAGTTATTGACATCCATGTGATTATCTTATTAGTCAAAATATCCATTGATCAGTATCAAACTCATGTGATTATTTATATATATTTATTTGGTAATCAATTATTCCTTCCATTTTATTATCAAGTTATTTTTTTAATGGAATGTGATTCAATTATTTACCATTCCATATTGATTATTACTATATTTTCTTTATATCATTCACTATATGATTACACTTATTGGCAATCTGAGATCACCCCATTTGTAAGTTTTATTTTTCCAATGATACCCTAAGTGTATGTTGGATTATATACATGGATATGATAAGGATAATAATTTTATTCTCAATGAATAAATTTATTTATTAAAATTTTTCAATTGCATGTGAAATTCAAGTACGTATCTAGTTTACCATTACTGCTAAAATATTTATTACACTGTGTTGTGATTCCTCATATCTAGTACCTATAGAATAATTTAAATAATATCTATATGATACTGGGTAAGGGGTAATCACAGTTTCAATTAGTTTTACTTTAGTAGAACCCCTAAGAAAATATTTAGGAGAACATAGATATTAGAAGACAACCCTATGTCATACATAATAAAATAACTCTAATTAGTTTATAAAATCTTAAATTTTGGTATGGTATATATTAAATGGTTTTCCAAGAAATATATCCATATCTAAATAATAAATTTATACAAAATTTTTCCTTAGATGTACCTAGAGGTAGTGACTCTAAAAATGGAACCTCATTCTTTAATCATGTGTTACCAATTACACAACTATGAGCCTAAATGTGCACAAAATTTGATGCTTCAATGGGATATGATTGAGTTAATTCACATTTTATTTACATACCAACATTATTGATTAGAAAATATTTTTAGGTCTTCAAATGTTTCTGAATCAAACCATCATTATTATTATAATATTATACATGGTAAAATTTTTCATTTTATGTTTTGTGTTTAATTAGTTTTATAATTACACATTATGATACATAATATTATGATATAATATAGTGTATTACATTTTCTAAAAATGGAAAATAGAAGAGGAAACCAGAATCATATCAATGTTCACAATCCAAAGAGTAATAATGGATGTTTAATTTATGATCTTAAACCAATATTTTGAATGAATCTAGTCTCCCAGTTATTCTAATAATACGAGGATGTAGCATCTTGTGTTATCAAATATAGAGAAATAATTATATATATATTATATATTTGAAGTTATTTAAGGGAATAAGAAATTGAAATATGAAAAATGGATAAGGGGAATAAGGTAAAGATGGGTTTTCATACATGTGATAAATGAGGAATGAAATTTCATCGTACATTCCTGAATGGAATGAGTGTTTTCTTCACACGTGGGGAGATAGTCCATTAGGAAAAAGAATTCATGTCTAAAAAAGAATCATTTCATATTTAGTTTTTCAATTGAAGGATATGGGACACTATAATAATGAATCTTCAAAATCATGATGAGAATATACATTTGAATATTCTAAGGGATCGAGGTCAAGCTTACTCTATTATTATTATAAAAGTGGAAAGATTTTTATTATTGTGTATTTGGATTCCATAATTGTGTAATATGAGTAATTTATCAATTATTTTTTTATATAAATTTTGAAATGTATATGTAATTCAACGTAGTAACTATTTGATAAGGATTTGAAAGAATATTATGAATACTACCAATATAAAAGAATAATGCTTGTTTATAAGGTTAATCTTTTTGGAAAACAACTGATTGAGAGAAAATAAAAATTAATATATTTCCAAAGATGAGGTAATAATGATAAAGTGGTTATTATGGGATCATATTTGTAAAATTAAAACTGGTTAGTGAATTATGTCATCTTTCCTGGTGTTTACTACATTTTTTGGATTTACTGAATATATTTGACAACAAGTGATATTAGTTTTTAAATAATGCTTATTTTAATTGTTGTTTCATATTGGTCAAGGTATTTATCTAATCTGAATGTGATATTAAGAAAAAATTTATATTTTTTGTTTAATATAATGTTGATTTAGTGGCCTTCATTCTATATTTTATGAATTGTAATGTTGTGATAATGATTTTGGATGAGTATTATAGTTAATTATTTATAGAATAGATTATGTCAAACTTCATGTATATTTGGATAAATTATGATAACCATTTGGGTATTGGGAAATATATAGAGATAGGGGGAATTAATTTTCATTCATTTTGCAATTTAATTATCTGGTAAATGTAAATTTGAGAGTTTCAAGCATAAAAGATCCTTTTGAATATTAATTTCCTAGGGTAAGTAATGATGATGGAATTGGTAATAGCACACCCAATTATCTAAATTTTGATAATGAAATCTAAAAATTCCATGTAACCATTTTTTCTTATTCTCTCACTCTAGATGATAATATAATCCCATAACTCTAGGAAAATGATCTTGATAAAAAATGATATCCTAGAAACATTATTTTTGATAAATTGAATGACATTTTAAATAAATAAAGTTATATGGATTATTAATCATTAATTATTATATATAAATCAATCTTGTGATAAGTTATCTATATCACCCTCCCTAGATCCTTGGGAATTATTATTTTCTTCTATGTCCATATCTTCACTTTTTTTAAATATTATATAATTTTAAAACCAATTATTTTTTATTCCAAATGTCCATGATAATTCCCTCACAATATTATAAATGGGATGTTCTATAAATTTTTTTCATGATGTAGGATATATTATAGGGTATTTTGAAATATCAATATATTTATTATAGAGATCAAGATTAATTTAGGAGGATGTAATTTATTTATGGGGGTAGATTGTCACACCATAATATTTTAAAATAGGAATATCACATTCAAAAGAATATATAATAGGAATATCCTATCATTAAAGAGAATTTAATTCTTGAAAAATTTAATATATTATTTCTAAAATAAATTCATTCAATTTTATTACTTGTAATGAATTCAGAAAAGGGTTTTAATGAAACAGAATACTCATTTATATTATTATTATTTAAATATAACCATTTTAAAATAACTTTTATGTTGGAGGGTATGATAGTGATATAATAAAAACATATAGAATAAGACTTTTTAAAAATTTATCGCATAAACTAAATTTTTATTTATTGATTTGTAATAATATAAGAATCATTTGAATGAAAAAAACATATTTATTGAAATGTTTTATGAAAGGAATTTTAATAGTACCCTAAGAACATAGTTTAAAATTTATTTCTTCGTATATAATAATTTATTTTGGAAAAAAATTCATTCTTGAACTATACATGTTAAAATTATCTTTTTTTAAGTTTTTATAAAAATTTTAAAAATATTTTCTTTATCAATAATTAAAAATATTGATTTTAATTGAAAAATACATTTTCATAAAAATTATTGACAATGTTAAATTATATTTCAAATATTTAATATGTTAATATTATTTAATTTTTTTATAATAAAGGTAGTTTAGTTTTAAAGAATCAATTACATGATTCAATTTAAAATCAAACAATTTTATATGTATGATAATTTTATATTTGATTATCAACCTGAAATGAAGGCCTTTGAGATTTTATTTATTTATTTTCAGATAATCAACCATTTATGGCTGAGGCGGAACCCTTACATATCCATTTTATCTAGTGGAACATGGGTCAATAAATGTTCGAAAGGCTTGAGGCATAATGCCCAATAAATGACCCAAATGCCCAAATAACTACATTAGAATACCTATCCCTAATATATGTATCATTGAAGGTTCATATATCCTCCACCATTCAATGATGATTGGCTAAAATTTCCCCATTCATAGCTGTATGGTGCCTGGAACCGATGACGATTGACATGCCCTCCCTCTCTTCCAATCCGGTTAGCTCTACTCTAGTGGCTTCTAATTTCACTGATTCATCTTCTAGAACGTTCTATATGTAGTATTCATGGTATTATCCATGTTAAATGTGGAATTAAGTGAATGTGGAAAAAATTATGTGGGTGGTCCTAAGTCCTTGGTTGGAAAATATTATATATGGCCTGTAGGCCAAAACATGTGGCCCAAATGCCTAAACAGATGAATAGTTCGAGCTGCTAAAGTAGATTACACAGTAATATTACAGTTTTTTTATAGTAATATAGTATCTTAGAAATCTTCATCCACCAATATTTGATCATGGGTTTCATGTACACTAACGAGGTGTGTTACCCACTCGCCTACCACAACAGCTCCAAGAATTTTTCACTTTGGAGAACTGCTATTTTATTTTATCTCCACGGTATACTTTTAAATTGATATATGAAACATAAGTGATTTAAAAATTTATAATTGAAACAATATTTAAAATAATAATAATTCATATTATCTAATAATATAAACATAAATTTTTACTATATTGAATAGTGAAAACCATAAAAATTATTTACCACGATTAATGTAAAAATGAATTTATCAAGGGTCAATATAAGAATATAATCATATAAAATGACCTAAATCATATCCAAAAAATATTTTATGGATATATTTATACATAAAAACATTAATATTAGATAATGGACCATTTTTAGGTATTTTTCATGAGGAAAATGTGGATATCACTTTTTATTTTTAGAAATATTAATTGTGTCCTCCGCTACAAATAAAACAGAACCATATATCCTCTCCTCTTCATATTTCCAAACCTCTTTGCTGTTGTCAATAACTAAAAATTTAATTTCCCTTATCCTATCCACCAAAAATAGTGTAATTTTAGGGATCATAATACCACTAAATTAAGGATTTATGTTAACGTTTAATAGGTTTTCTAAATAAGAGTCAATGTTTTAAACAATGCATTTTTAATTCATCTTATAACTCATCAAAAATGTGTTTCAATCATGATAATATAATAATAAAAAATAAAAAATAAAAAATAATTAATTTTTTTATTTTATTAACATATATCCATCTCTACTTTCATAAAATGGAAAATTAAATATTTTATCATGTGTAAGGGATACTACTACCCCACGAATAGATGGAATTTTTATTCCATCACCACCAATCGATGATGGTTATAAAAATGGATTTAACATATTTATAATAAAATAATGGAATTATTATACATATGAAAATATTATATCTCATATGAATTCTTACATTCCATTCCATTGGGAGTTACAAAAACAATATTGATGTGTACGACGACATACTTCCTCAAGAAGTGGTGTGATTTTTATTATTGTATCATAACATAGAAGCAAGTATGGAAAATGATAATGAAATATATGTGATATTTATGAAATAAAAAATATTATTGGTATATAATACCACATATAAATTATTACTATCAAAACTGTTATAAAAAATTACATTACTCATGTGTACGTTTAGAGTATCACCTCCATATAGTAGTGTGAACTATTTTCCATTTTATTCTTACAATAATGGTAATAAGGATGTATTTTATTATTATAAATTCTATATATACCATTATTACTATTTTTTAACTGTAAATTAATATTTATTTTCCATTCTTTTAATCAATTTAGAAAAATGGGAACAATGTTCATGAATACATATCGCATGCCGTCTCTATTAATGGTGTTATTGATTTTCTATCTCTAACATACATTGATGATGATAAATAAAAATATATTGTATATATATCATAATTATTTCATCGATAATATCTACTGAATATGTAAACATGATCAATGTAAAAAGACTAAAATATTTGAACCCAAACATATATAAAAATGTAATAATTATCAATGAAAATAGTGATATTAACAAAGAGTTGTCATTAAATGAGAGAAAAAAGAATATTCGTAAATAATATATTATATGATATATATGAGTGTGTTTCCCTAATATATTTGTAAAAACCATACTTATTATAATGTAATATCAGACACATATTAAGGAGTTTGAACCCGAGTTAAGGTTTCATCATCTAACTTTTACTTCCGTGCGACATATCTAAATTCTCCACTAATTATACAATGTGGGGTATATAGTGACCCTTTTGATTTTATATATCATGAATACCTTTATATTAATTTTTTAATTCTTCTTTTTATGTTAATAATTTTATACAGATTATGATTCAAAATATAACAATATGGTAATGGTTTTTTTCACAATATCATCATTAAATGGGAATATTTATGTTTGTGTCTCCCTTAGGTGAATTATTTCACATTTATATCATTAAATCATTCTATTTACTTTTATAATAGTTATTCTAAAATTTAAATGCAGTGGTAGTATTGTTAGAACCCATTTTTTCAAAATTATTTAGTGGTTTTTTCTAAAAAAATCAATATTCATTTATCTATTCGGTCAATTATCCCTTTTCTTCCAAACCAATTTTTTTTTAAAAATATATTCAAAAGACTGTTTAAAAATATTAAAATTCTTTATTAAAAACATTTTTAACTATTTAAAAATGTTTAATTTTTATTAAAATTAATCTCTATTTTTTTCAAAATGAATACTTTTTAAATTTTTCCAAAATATTGAAGGTAATATATGTCTTGAAATGTCTGACAGGAACAAAATTTCCAATAGTCTTGATTAATCAATTTTTTAAGGATCACATTATAATTTTTAATGTTTTTTTCAAAAAATGAATTTAAATATTATTTTGTTTAATATTAGATTTGAAAATTTTATTTGAAAGTGAAATGGTTATTTTCCTAAAATATTTTTTTAATTACAGTCTTAGGGTATTTCTACTCATCAATGAAATAACCCATTTATTGTACATATGATCTACTTGGGATATGTTTTAATCATATCATATGCATTTTTTCATTGTATGGTTTATGATCAATTTGATTGAGGTTGTACCATTTAATTAAAATTCACAATATTACTTTATATGGTTTATGATTATATTTATTTTATTTGGGTTTGTATTAACATATAGTTTTTTTTCAATATGAGTTTTTATGAAGATTATGTTTCACCCCAAAAATATAATAAATGAATTATAAATATAATGTTATGGATGGGACATGATTAAAGATATACCATTGATGCACCAAATGGTATCGTGAGACAAATTAGTTGGCTAAATTAGATGTGGTTTTCTCATAAGTTTTTTTTATATAGTGAATTTTTTTGATAATATGTTTTATATGTCCAAAATTATGTATTACCTCATTATGATATTAGTTGTTGATGTGAATTTGATCATTGGATTAAAAAATATACCTAAAGATAAGTTTCAATATCTAGTGATTACTTAAATGAATATATTTGATAATAATTTATTCCTTCCATATAATGCTCAGGTTATTTTTTCAATGGAATGTATTTTAGTTATTTATCATTCTATATCTGTTATTATTATATATTTAATATATAATCCACTATATTATTACCCTTACTATTTATCTATGATAACCACTTCCTTATTTTATGTTTTCCCCTGGATTCCAGGAAGGGTTTTTGATTGATATGATGGGATATGCAAAGGGGGACAATGTAATTATCAATGAAAACAACTTATGTATTTTATGTTTTAGAATTTTTATTTATTTCAAAAATGTATCTAGTAAGAAATGAGTACTAAACTATTTGATCATTCTGGATGCAATTTATTTTATCTAGTTCCAATGTAAAAATGTAGAATCTCGCTCCAGGATATTCGGGTTGGGGTATTTACAGATGAAATATGATCCAAGAAATAGATCATATATTTAAAAATATCTTGAGATCATATGAAATGAAATATATTGATAATGATATTAAATTTTATCAATGTCCATTACTTTTTTGAGTAATATTTTCTTTCGCTCTACTAATTATTATAAGAAAACATACAATATATATAAATTTTATTAATAAAACAATTTTTCCTCCCAAAAAAATATTAAAATAAATCCATATTTTATCTTCTACAAAAGATAATAATATAAATAGTAATAATTAAATATAAATATTCTTCTCCTAAATGTTTATAAGAAGGTACCATTGTATCCAATATATATAATGGCTATATAAGTATTTTATATTTTACCTACTTATGATAAATTTGAAGATTCTCTCTACGTAATTAACTACTTATAGACATCCAATATGGATAAAAAAATTTCGAAATGTTTAAAATCAATAAAATTATATATAAATACATGTAGAGATATATGTTATAACTATTCACAACACACCTCAATGAAACAAAAATATTATCTATCCATTTTCAAAAATTAATAAATCATAATATATCCACATAGTAAGGTTCTTTTTTGGGATTCATGGTAATTGGTCAATATTTCAACACTAGTGATTGTAACATTATAAATTTCTCCTATGGGTAAAAAAATTGATAAAAAAATAGATGAAAAATTTTGTATTTATTTTCCAACTTATAATATAAAAATAATTCAGAACACCTATGCATAGAGAAAAGTCTAGTCTATCAAAATATATTTTAATAAAATATTGAAAGAGTTTTAACAATTTTATTACATAAAAATCCCTCAATAGGCAATTTCATTGACCGAGATAAGCTATTGAACCATGAACCCATTACCATTTGAGATAATAAATATGAAATTATATTAGAATATCTTTAGATATAATAGAAAAAATAAGCTTTTATGATACTCTATAAAATAATACATTAAAACTACTAGTCTCTATGACGGAGATAAGATATTGAAAATTGTTTCATAAAAAATGAAATTATAATCAAGATCATTTCATATTTTAGTCATACTATTAAATATTGAAATCAATGTTTTTATTAGGTCTAGTAGTACTCTCAACATAGATGTAAAAGAAAACATTCCTAACCTCCAATAGGTCTTGTAACCATGTATGCATCACATTATCTATGACATTAAAAACTACGAGAATGAAAAAAGATACTCTAAATTGATTTCAATTTCAGGAACTATTATAGAAATCCTAGAAATATTATACAATGTGGTATATTCCCTTTTCAATCATGGAATTTAATGAATCTCATTTTTTTTGTATTTAATGGGTTTTGATTATTTTCTAAACATTTGTAAATTATTTTAGAATTTATTGTTCCTATCACCATCTTTAATCCACTGATCCCTATTATTTTATTTCAAAACAACTTCATTAAAATTAAATTTATTATATACGAATAATGATATATATACTTCTATAGTAAATAGTGATATTTAAAAATAATCATCATTTCTATTTTTAATATTTTGATGATCCCTTTATATTATTAAAATATCACCATAAATGGTTTATAATTACTCCTTGATCTATATACTAAATCTGGTTTTGATTTTCGTGATATTGAAAACACATTTATTAATATCATAATTTCATTCCATTTTAAACTAGACCACTTTAACAATTGTCCAATAAATTTATACTTATCCCATGAATTAATAAGTATAAATTCTATGGCGACTCTTTACTTTTTATGTATCATATATGTGAAGATGGTATGCTGATATAAATTTATATTCATCTAGGTTCTTTGTTGAACCTCATCCCATTTCTCTAGGGAAATTAAATAGATATAAATTATATCCATTTTACTAGCAACATCAATGTTCTATAATTTTCAGAAAGAAGTGACTGTTTCATTGTGTGGGGATAAATAAAAAAATTCTATATAAAAAAGGATTCATTGAGTTCCTGGATAGTAGTGTAATTTTTAGGATCCCTATTACAAAAAATAATTCTAAAAATAATATTTAAATCTCTATTGAGTGACCAAGGCCCATAGATAAAATTATTGATTTGAACAATATCTATCCATAATGTTATTATACCTTTGTAATTTTTAATGGAATCAATAGAGGATCATCAAAAATAGATAACATCCTATGATAACATGGATGTGAGAAAGAATTGGTTATTATGAACCAAAATGCATATTAAAACCCACATAAAAACCAAGACCAAAAGCATTTCCACCACAACATAGTGTTAATTAATTTTATAAATACAAAAACACAATTACTTGAAGGTAATAGCATTAAGGGTTCTAAAATAAAAATTTAGATTAGTAATTCAAATTATCATAGGGGAGAAGTTATGATATAATTTTTGAGTGGGTTTTTTTTACAATACTGGATAACCTTAGACAATTCGAGCAGGGAACAACCATTTAAAATAACGTTTTTTAGTTTGATATAATACCATTGGAATATGTATTTCAACCACTATATGTGTACGTAGGATCTAAATTGTTTTTAAAATGATGAATTTTTTTATAAGTGTCCAATTATACAGGCTCTATGTTGGATTAATGCACAAAATTAAAAGGAAATACATATCATTATTTTTATAATTTAGCTTGCTTCCCTAAGAAGATATAATTAACAAGACATGGATATTAAATAAACACAATAAGTGATTCATGAGCACAATATTATCCATATTGAATGACTTTGACATGATCTGATTTCCTATCCTTATATGAGGTGACAATGTCATAGAAGATAGTTATCCCCCCTACTCTTTAAGAAGAAGATGGGGATTATACCCTTCCACCTCCACCAATTCACCCAATTTTTTAAAAATGGAACCATAATTACGAGAATAAAGATTCCCCCAATCTTATCCAATACCCTATCAGTATTACTGTGTTTAAGATCCCCACTAAATCCATAATTCCCTTCAATTTTTATTGGACCTTGGTATCCTTGTTAATAGGACCTTATGATTTTGAGGACCCATTTTACTAAATAACATAATTATATTTCACAGTTTATATACATCCATCTGATTATAAGATCCAAAATTATTCAATTATATCTTTTAGAAATTTATAAAAAATAAAAATTCATGTCCCATAAGTATTTTATAATCATAGAACACTGTAATAAATTTTGATTCAAATTCCACTTCAAAATTTTCACAATTGACAACCAAAAAAGTTTTATTAGGTATATGATTGAAATTATTAAAATAAACAAAGTCAGTAGAATAATATCTAATAATACCATTAATGTAATTCTTATTTAGAATACAAATAGATCGAATATACGAGAAAATATAATTAAGAATATATGGGTATAAAACACTCAACTATACTGTTGAAATTTTTCCCATGTTTGGTTATTAAAAGAATTTTATATTTTATATTGAAGTTTATTTCTCCTGAATAAATTATAAATATAGTTTAGTGGAGGTTGATAAAGTTGTATTACTAGGAATTGTCTTAAATAAACTTTTATTGAAGCATTATATGGAAACATTTGGTCCCAATTTGATTAAACCATTAATCATAAAATCTAAAAAAATAATTATTTAATATGTAAATATTCCATATTCATGGTTTTATCAACAAAAATTATAATAAAATTATAGAGAATCTATAGACATAAATCCTTTACATAAGTTCCTCCATATTTATATTGATATAAGATTTCTCATATTATATATTGGAAGCACGTGAATATTATAAAGACTGATTTGATTCCCCACCCTCTAGAGAGAGTCTATATGTCAAAATCTCATTGAAGATGACATTGTTTTTTTAATTCATTGTTTGGATATACAACATCTTTTGAGAAAATCAATACCATAGATGATATTATAAGTGGTTCTGGATAAAATTTTTAGTGATTAAAACTATAACAGCAACTATATTTCTATTACATAATGTGGTCAAAAGAACTATCTTCAAAATAGCAATTAAATATATAAAATAATGTAATAATTTTGATAATATTTTCAAATTAAACCACTCTTTATTGGATATTGATATTATAAAATAATTACAATTACATATATTTATAATTATTTTCATCAAAATCAAAAAAACTAAAGATAATTTCTGTAAGGATCAATCCCATGTTAAATAGAGGTCTGCTAAAAACCATGATCAACCATCATTGATAATGTATACTTCGCTTATTTATATTTTTATCCTATTTACATAGAATAATGGAATTTGGATTTGTTATATTTTTTTTAAATTGATTATAACTCAATCTCTAATAATATCATGTATTTCATTAGTCAAATCCCCCCAATTTTCACATGGAGGAATTCATATTTAGATGAAAAATGTTTCATAATACTAGTAAGTTTAATTAATCATCTACATGAAATATAGAGAAATAATGACTTGTAATAGGGTTCCATTTTACACTGTATTAAACTTCAAAAGAACTACAAATATTCTCCAAATATCATTTTCATTTCTGATTTTTTTAATAAAATTTTGAATTCATTGAAATTCTTTAATATTATTGATTTTATTTGAGAAAAATTTATAATATTTTTTTCACGAACATTTTATATCAATGAAACCATCTACTAGAAACGTGAATAATTGTATAATATTTAAAAAATTAACTTAAATCTCATGTAAACTAATATTATCCAACCATATGATAAATTTATTATGATACAATTCAATATATTAATTTTATTTCAATTCATGTTCAAATTTCAAGAATTTAATCATAGATTCTTCATGGATCTCTTAAGACATTTACATTCCTATTTTCACTATTAAAGTAAAATATATATGATATAAAATATTCATTTTAAATTTATTCTTCATCATTTGAATAACTTCAATGATATATCCAAATAAATTGAATACAATACATATCTTGAAATATGATATAAAAAAAATATATAAGATAATAAAATTCAATAAAAAATATGAATAAATGTAGGTAAAGTTACTCATGATGAATGATTTATTATTAAAAAAAATACATAAATATTTGGTAAAAAATATGGTTATATTTTTTGAATGATTATCTTAAATGTGAAATCAAATATATAGATTATTAAATATATTGATTCATATTATATGATCATTTCCCCTTATAAATCAAATAATTATCTATTATTTTAATAATAAATTACATATGATATGATTGATGTCATCATATAACATTATATAAATTACTAATATATGTATATATAAACAATCTATGGTTTAATCCCCTTTATTAATGAAAAGAAAAAAAATAAGAGGGGTAGGATGTGCTTATAAAATAAATTTTTTTACTTATTTAAAATTATAAAAAGAAACAAAATTATATCTAATAACATGAAACAGAATAATCAGAATAATTTTAAATATTATTCAAGATCATTATTGGATTTATAGTCTTCATAAACATCATAATCTACAGAAAGAACTAAAAATATTGGATTTATCAACCCCTATAACTATTGGTGTTTCTCTGGCGCACATAGTAGAATTTAACATGGAGTTTTCCTTCCAAGGCATATTCTTTCACATTATACCTTCTTATTCTTTTGGAAACAATATACCTATAAAAAATTATCTATTTCTATCCTTATCATCCTCAAATAAAATTTTATATGTCACCACAATTACTATATACATCTAAAAAAGTTTCATATATCTTTAATAATGTAGTGGAAATAAGTTTACATTTGTTATTTCACACCACTAATGTACACCCAAAAATTATATACATTAATGAAATATCCTTGAAAAGAGGAAACATATAGGTACCTATCATCATGATCCAAATAATATGACTGATATTGATGTTTTTAACCATAAAACACTAAATAGAAATGCACAAAACCATTACTATTGTAATATCCACCTATATAATCACCAGATATGTAATTTTATGCCGATGAAGAGTAGATAAGTACATTAATGAAAAAATTATCATATCCAGGGAAAACTAATTTTCATTACAATTTACCATATAATAATTGTAATATATTATTATTTAAACACAACTCTTCCATTAAAAACATCACAAGGACCATCCTTAGCATTACTTAAGTCAACAACAGGCGTTCCATTCCTAAATAGTTATTTTCATTTGTATTTATCCCCAAGATACTCCTTCAATATAACTAGTATTATATAAATAGAACTCTCTATTTATACATTAATCCAATATACAACAATAGTAAACTTATGTAACAAAATATCATCCCCATTCCTAAAAAAATCATTACACAATTTCTTAGATGTTGTGTGAGAAAAATTCTTCTGAGAACAAAAACATTATCAAATATCGTAAATTCCAATAAGATGGACTATTTAGATATTCACCTTAAATATGTGTTCTCTAAAAGAATGAGGGTACTTCCTTAGAACTAAATCACCTCTATGTTGAAATCCCAAACTATTTTCCTTCCATGTCAAAGAGGGTGTTATTGGTATACTAGGAAATTTATCATCATTTCCATATATCCTTTGACCTCGGACTTGTACACGATAATTTCATTAAAAATTTGGAAAAGTATATTTTGGATTGATCTCATTCTAAAATTTATAATAATACCAAATAGTCTACTATACTTGTTAAGATAGTTATGGTTAAATATCCAATGGAATGAACAAAATAAAAAAAGAAAGACCCCTTCTATAATTTGTAACATCATGTCCAACATCATTTCAATTTAGATTGATCATAGAGAAATTTTCATACTTAGTACCTAATACATACATATTATTTTCTGTATAAAAAACCTTATTAGGAAATATAGAACAAAAATCCACCTCAAGGGGAAAATAGGAATTCCAGACACACCATGCAATCTTAGATTCCCTATCAATTTTAATGGATACTCTAGTAGAAAAAGAAACAACATATATAAATCAATAATTTAAGATAAAATAACTAATCCAATATAATAATATAAATAGTTGAAACTATTATTATTAACAACAAGATGATTTAAATTACAATATAAGATCATAATTTAAAAAAACTTTTCATGAATGAGACTGACCATAAGACCTATGCCTCACCTTAGTATCATTATATTGAAATAGAAGATGAAAAAATACATGACCTAATGAATGATATATATAAAAATAAAAACCCTGTACCCAATAAAAATTACTAGTTAATGACTTTAATGTTAGTAGATTCATACAATATGGTATAATCAATCTTACAATGAACGAAATATTATTTGATTCAATTTTCATAGAAAGTTATTATTGATTGGAGATGACGGTGGTTATCATCCCTTTATTTCAGTTTCTATAGTTTCCATATCTCTGAATTTGTATAAATAATAAAGATATCTAATATTAGAAATTTTTTCTTATAGAACTAGAAAATTATATGAAAAATACACCATATTAATATTCATGGAAATTTTAAAAAAATATTTCCACTGATGAGACTAATCAAAAATAATAAAGAGTCCTTAGAAAAATTCATGGTATGAAGGAGCCATAAATTCCATCTTTGAGAATGAAATCTTCATTAAAAGAGATGAAATACCAAAGATCCATCTCCCCAATTCGTATATATATATATCATTAATTTTCTATTTCTCATACAGTTCTTATTCTTCTAAAAGTAAGAGTTTTAGTAGCCAACACATATAGTGATATTATTTCTAGAATATCACTATATAGAGAGATTTTTTGGAGAAAAAACCATTACATTGTGTCAAAATTTATCCCAATAATGGAATATTGTCATTATTTTTATATTATAGACATATCGTTCAATATTTACAAATAATTTATATTTACTTTTAAATGTGTCATGCTTAATAGTATTATTCCGTCAATCCCCATTATGATCATCAGTTAATTTACCTAACTTATCATGGAATAAAAATATTCATTTTTCTCATATAGTTCAAATTTATTTTGAATAATTAATATTGTAATTTAGCCATCACACGTTAATATCACCATTATTTATTTAAATTGTATAACTTATTTTCAACTCTTAAATATTCAACAAATTATTTATTTTTTATATATTTAAAATGTAAATAAATATAACACAATTATATCAGAAGGTGTCCCCATACATCATCTAACTAATTTGATATATTTGATTTAAAAACAATAATCAATAAACTAGTTTTTTTATCTGTTTCCATGATAATATTTCATGACATAAATATTGGGGAAAATCGTTTTTAATCTATAATCTATACAGTGTTAAAAAATATTTTCAACTATTTTAAACCCATTTGGAATGGAAAAATATTTAACTAGTAAAGATAATAAAAAATAAAAATGTAATGGATTAATCTCTATGGTCTATCTAATAATGTCTAAAGAATAATAGGGTTTAAACCCATTATATTTTTAGAAATTTTTTATTTAAATTAAATTAAATTCCTTCAAAATATATAGATTTATGAGACCATGGTATTTTTTTAAATTCTATGTTATATAGAATATGAAACTTGCAACACCGAGCATAATAAAATAGTGACAGTCAATGAAAATCTAATTATATTAACTCAAGGGTAATAAAGTAGATTTAACATTAGAAGGTATAAATAAGATTTAACATATTGTGAAATATATATATTTTATGGTTTTAATTAATAGAACTTTATTGATAAATAATTTGAAAATATATGATCAAAATGTATTGAAGTTATATTATTCATTTTCATCATAATAATTAATGATTTTATATAAAATAATATAAATAATTTTTGAAAATTGTATAAAATTTATTTTATAAAATTAAAATAATTTTGGAAACGATAATATCAAAGTTACATTACTTTGAATTATTGGTATTTTTTGAAAATATTCATTTTCTAGTGACTGGTGATAATACTTCTTTTTAATGCATACAATATTATTATTTAGAGAATTTTCAAAGTACAAATATGTTTTAAAATATATTCAATGATAAATTAGTTCATTTATATTATAAATAATCCAATTGTTTTAATTTAGATTGTTTTTATGATTTCATTTTTCTTAAATTATTTTTTATACTCAATGGGAAAATTTTCTGAAAAATTGGTTTTCATTGCGTGTTTCCATTTTATCATAAATTAATTACTTCCACATATATGAATTGAATCATGAATAATTTATATCATATTTTAAATCGTAAAATATTTTATTTTATTAATACACGTTTTTTCCATCAATATGAATTGTCACTTTAATAATTTTAGTTACCACAGTAAATTGTAAATCATGTCATTAATGTTACAAATAAAATATTAGGGACTAAGAAATTACACTAAAACTTCGATTGATTTTATTTTATGATCCTACTTCATCTTTAAATATTTTAGATTTAGTTTTATGATCTTTTTGTTTCCTTTTTATAAAAATGTTACAATAATATTATATTATGTAATGGAAATTAAAAAATTTAACACTCTTGTTTATAAAAACAATAATATTTTCAACATAGGTATAAAAAGAAAAAAAATTTCCCTCATGAAAATATTTTTAATGAGAAATGATTTATATTCATATTGGTACTTTGTTTTCTACTTTTAGTAAATAAACAATTTTCATAATTTTATACAAAACTCTTAAACATTAATTATTTTAATAATTTAAAAATAGAATTAATTATATAAAAAATTATCCCTAGAATTATATTTTGAAATAAATAATGTTGAAATGTAATATTAAGGAAATACAATATATTTTATATAGGCTTTTATGAATTTAGTTTGAATTAAGATATTTTCTTCGTGTTGTTTAAATTGAATGTAAATCCATTGTTCTAAAATTAGAATTAATTATATTATATGAATATAATATTTTATGAAATGATTTTCAATTCACAAAAAACTAAATTCATTTGATTTAATGGGTTATTATTCATGAAATCTGTTATGGCCAATTTAATGGCCATTTGGAATTTTAAAGTAGCATCATTAACTCTTAGAAGTTAGAAAATTTGAATAGTATGGTAATTATAAAACGTGATAATTAGGGTAAATATTAATGAAAAGGGTGAAAATATAACCAAACCATATCGTAATTGTATTTTATTAAACGATTATGAACAATATTATTTGTATATTTTAAATATATCAATTTGTAACAATTTTTTTTGATAAATAATTTACATTAAATTAATAAATTTAGAAAATATAATAGTTAACGTCACATAAATTATAAATGGGAACCTCATCCATTACTTCTTTACACAAAATGTAGAATTATATGTCCACTAAATTTTACATGATACATTTATGAAAAATCATAACCATGTTATTGAGGTTATATACCTTTAAAAATAGAATCCCTAGTTCCATTAAGAATAGATCCAAAGGGAGTCCACCGAAGAAGTGTTAGTCTTGTTAACTAACTTTTTCTAGTTAATTTATTCTTATAATTTCTATTAATGTGTATTATCCATACCATAATAATAAATATTGTTCCAAATATTTACCGATATTATATTTTTATTATTTTATAAACATATTCTATCTCTTATCCAATATAAAAATCGTGAAAACATCTCTCATGCGTATATACGGATTACCACCTCTACATAAAGGACTAATTAGTTTTTTGTTACCACATAACATGGAGGTTTATAAAAAAGAACCAATGAGTATATATTATATTTATGACATTACTATTTTTCGTAAAATATTAGTTATTAATCATATTTCTTTATATTCATCCTTCTATTTTTCAAAAGAATGTTCACGCATACGTACAACTAACTGTCTTAATGAATGGTGTAAATATTTTTTCCATATTTATATTTATATATGTATCTAGATATATATATATATATTCAAAATATATTATATTTATATAATTAATTATATTATATATATATTATATAACTATAACAAATATTTTTTCACCTGAACTACCGAATTAAAACATAGATGAAAAATGAAGTAGTTGATAAATAGAACAATGATTTAATAAATTATTATTAATAAATGGGTGAGAGAATATTATATTTAAATACAAAATGGTATGATATATAAAAGTTCATGTTTCTAGAATACATTTATAATAAATTTATATTTACTATAATGTTGTTTTTAATTTGTATGGAGGTAGTCACACATGAGGCAACAAAATAATTCACAATCTAAATATTATTTTATGTTGTTTATATTTCTATTTGGGGAATTATTTCTTCATATCCATACTTTACTCAAAATGTTTTAGATTATATTTATAATATCCTCACACTATTTATTAAAAACATTCTTACCCATGTTTTACCGTTATAGATATTTTTAAACGAAATCTTCTTATTTCATTCTCAATGATGTATTTTTGGACATTTCGTGATAGTGTAAAAGGAATATTTTTTAACATATACATAATTATAATAACTTCATAATATCATTATTCTTAAATAGTTTGTATATTCCATTAAAAATTTACCGTTTTATTTTAATTGAAAATTATTTGCTAATTACATGCATTGTTTATAAATTTTAAAATGTATTTGTCAAGGTGGAATAGGTATTTTCATCAGGAATGTTTCAGGTTATATTTTTAAAGTATTTTCATCCATGTGAATATAAATTAATGAATATTATGTTGAGGATATACTCTACTGATACCATCCACCATATTTCCTCAGATTGATTTGGATCTTTTTCACTAGGGAATCTATTAAAATTTTGTATGATAGTTCTTAAAAGTTGTAAAATTATTTTTTATTAAGGAAAGTTGATTTAGTTATATTATTTATTCATATAAGTAATGAATTATACTTAGTATGTTAGGGGTTGGGTACAATTTATTCTCTTAATGAATCATTTGGTATCATGAGAGAAACTATATTGACTTTTGGATGAGGTATTACACATTTACTTTTAAATGCCTTATTTTAGGCATAAAATGTAATATTTAGTTGTTCGAAATAATCCATTATGCAATTATGAATTTAGTTATTCCTGTCCATGTGATTATTTTCTTTTTCTATCCATGGAGAAAATTCTATATCATTTGATTTTTTATATTTAATTACCTGAAAATATTTTATTCTTTCTATATTATTCATTATTTGTTTGCTTTATATATATTCATATCTTTACAGAGTATATGAACTCACCCCTTTCTTATGTTTCTATTACCCAAGATTCTAGGAGGTGTTTTATAATTTATATAAAGAGATATTCTAAATATAATAACATGTTTCTTTCTAAAATACTATATTTTATTTTATGTTCTCAATTTTATTGTTTAATTCTAGTATGAATATATTTTTTCTAATACTACTAAAAAATCAAGTATTTTGGGATTGATATTATTTTATCTTATTCCATTATATTAATATAACATCATATTATGGGATACTAGAGTTGGGGTCTTTGTAGTTGGTATCATAGAAATTTTATTTTGAATCCTTACGGAATGTGATTTTGGAAAAACTAGATTAGGGAAATGTAACCCTAAAACAGAATCTATGAATATTCCCAAAGAAACCAATATTATGATTTTCAGAATATTTTGACATAAATTTCTAATATATGTTAAGATTATCACTATTTTTAAATTAAATATTGTAATTTTATGATATAAATTTTTAAATTCCAATGATTAGAAAATTCAATGGTAGGTCTACTAGGTAAAACACCCTTAGAGGGGGGGATTGGGGTATGATAGATTTAAACTACATCCCCTTTTGATGTTTGTTGTTAAAAAAACTATATTTTTTCCCCTTCATATAGAGAAGTATGAGTATAAATTAAAACATGCATTCAACACAACAATTGTACATGTTTATCCCTCACTAGGCTACATCCTAGGATCATACATTGACATTGTGATGATGTACCAAATCCAAAAAAAGTGCACTACTGTTTATAATGTTCATAATGAACTCACTATCCATCTTGGTTTATAACCAATCACAAAATGAATGCTCAATACCCTCCCAATTTATGTGTTCTCACTCCTTCTTTAGAAGATCGAATAACATTTTATAGACTTGTAGGTCCTTAATTACCTAAAATTAATGTATCCTCCAATGTATGTATATACTCTGTTAATGTCCCACTTTTATCCACTAATGGATACATCTTTACCATAGGTGTACTAGGAATCTTCCAACATTCTTAGAACCCTAGGATGACTTTCATTATACATTATGTATGACACTCAAGGGTATCCTTTTTCATGGAAACCCCATCTTTATTTATACTCTAAACTCGCATGACACAACCATTTTATACTAACAACTTCTGTGACACACACCTTTTTATTCCCAACTCACAATTAGTGCGCGACTTCCATCTTGCACACAAATTCTTAAAAACTCACTACTTTCGAGACCTCCCAACATTTGGGACCAAATCACGTGTTTTATCTATGAATTGAGCTGCTCTAAAATGTGGGGGATAGATGCTTATTTGTGGTAAATTTATTGACCCTTCATGTGAGGTGTACAACTATCCCAAAAACATGCTAATGCATTTTCACATGCCTCTATCACGCAACTCACATGATGCACCACTCTAGAACCTATACCACCTATAGATCATACATTCATTGGTCATGGAACGTTGTCAACCTAGATTTAAAAAAATATCTAAATAATTCTACAACAAACCATGGAAACCCTATTTGTCGATAAACAAAACTAACCTAAAATGCTTCAATGTTACCTTGGGAGGGTTTTTCTCGAAAATCTATATATAGAAGGAATGTAAATAGTATTAATTCACTTAATCAAGGTAAGGATTTCCCTCCTCATCATGGTAATGAAGATAGAGCTGGAGATATACCTAGAGATGAAAAAATAAGTATTTTGTGGGATCTGACTGAGTTTATAACTAATAACCTACCTATATAGGGCAACATGTTGATCAATGTCATAGTGTAACAATTCTAGGCCACTTAATTTATTTGAAAACTCTAGTATACAATGGAATTAATAATCCATATATATTCATGAAATGAATAAGGTCCTCAAAAAATATATTTCTATCCTTGAAAATTAATGATATGGTGAAGATTTTATCAATTAATATGTATAGGATAGATGAGTGTTTGTTATCGAGGTAGTACACGGTATGTGTGGATTATATGTGATACTCCTATATTCGTGTTGAGGAACAATTGTTTTTTTGAAATACCCTTACGATGGCTTGATTTGGAAATTTCTCCAGAGGTTGGCTAAGGAATTTGTTATATATATCGATGGTTTTGGAATAGTTTTCAAGGTAAGTCATCAAATAAAGGGAGAATGTGGGTTTTGGGTCAGTGGCATCTTTTGAGGGAAGCATGTACAACCTGTTATATTAATTAATCAAGATTCAATTGTTTTTTTGATGATGTCCCTCTAATGGCTTGATAAATAAGTTATGTTTCTATGATTAAGCTATAAAGTGAGATGTGGCCCTGGTTTTAAATGATTAACCATTAGGTTTGTGAAGGGTTAAAGGTGCATTTGGCATTGGGAATGAAACTCGTCAGTTCTAACAGGATTAAACAACCATGGTGGATAGGTTGTTTTAGTATTAATTCACGAAGGATTCTTGGTGACGAGAGGTTTTTAGGGTGGGTAGATTGTAAAGTCCTATGTTTTTTAATTGGGCTAAAATATGAAGGTTTTTGAAACAAAATTTGGTTAGTCAAATGGTCATTTTTTAAACTAAGCTCTAGACTTTTAATAAATGTGTAGGAACACCTAAAGTTTTCATTTTTGGACTTGTTTAATTACCCTATAAATTTTAGTGGGTGTCCCGATGAGTCTCGGGAGCACCGGATTCAGAAAATTTAATTTTAATGAATCTGCACAGGAAGCGCACGGTTGCGTTCCAACTATTATTGGTTAACATGTTTAATAAATAATTTAATTTAATTAAACAATATTATTATAGATATTATAAATAATTAAAATAATTTTTTAATAATAATAATAATGATTTTTTATTATTATTAATCTTGTTGTTTAATTAAATGAATGATAAAAATTAATTAAATGATAGTTGAATAAAATAATACGGCTTTTGGGGTTTATCGAGGAACTTTTTTAATTAAATAAAAAGTTTTAGAATTATTAAATGACTATTTATTATTAAATTGTGGAATGTTTTAATTATAATAATGTGAAAGAACTATGTCATTTATGATAATTTAATGTGTCTTTTGAGCTTCTCAATGAAACATTTAATTAAATGAGGAGTTTCAGATTTAATAAAGAGTTGATTTTAAATAAAGGTGTTTGGATTATCAATGGTTTGAAAAATAATTATGATTATATTATTATTATTTTAGTTTTATGGATGTAATAATTTTTATTATTATGGAAATTGAATTTGGGGTTATGTGTTGGAGTTTTTATCATATTAATGATATTTTAATAAATTAGGGATTTGGGTTTTAAATAAATGAATGTTAGAATAATAATAATAATGATTTTATTATTAATTTTTTTGTTATTTATTTAAATAAATATTTAAATCAGTTAATGATCAATCGAGATTTTCGTATTTAATTACGAAACGTCTATTATGAAAATAATAAATGAAGAAGCGTTTTTAAATAAATGGTGATTTTGGCAGTTATTATATAAGTGTTTAATGTGTATAAAAATAATAATAATAAAATGGGTTTTATTATATTATTTATTAAATTTAATTAAATGGATTAATTTAAGGGAAAAAAGAAGATAAAAAAGGGAGGTGCGACCTATAGGGGGCGCAACTCCCCATGTTTCTCTTCCTCTATGCACGACGCAAAAGAATCTCTGTCCTTTCCATCTAAATCACCCTCCTCCTTGAGACCCACAATAGCATGCATCCCTCAGGCGAGTCTCTCTGGAGCATCACGACACCTGTGAAAATCTCTTGCAGTGTGTGACCCCCCCCTCTGGGCAGTACCTAGAGGTGCACCACCCACTCTCCTGGACTCCACATTTCATGCGACGATTTCTCTTAGACACTTCAAAAATATATTCCTCCTCATAAAGGTGAGTTTGTCTACGTATAACTCATGATTCACATCAGCCATTTGAGTCTTCTCTCTAATTTTTTTTCTTGGCTGAAACCCTACGGTTTGGGATTAATCAGATCGTTGCATTCCTCCATTTTTAGGATATGTGTATGTTGAATTGTGGCCCATGGGTCCTTAATCTGGATTCTTCCACCAAGGGCAAGGTGGATGGTCTTGAAATTTCTTCACCGCCATTTGTTCAGTTATGCTCCTAAACCCACTGTTTGGTTTGGCACTTGTTATATTATGGTTTGTTGATTTTTTATGAGTTCTTGGCATAAATTTATAGTTTCATTGTTCATTACAACTTTGATTCTGGTTACCGGTTTATTATACTGAATTTTTTTGATTAGTGTAGACAAATTGGACACACACACACATATATATATATATATGTGTGTGTGTGTGTATATATATGAAGATGTGTGTGTGTAAGAATATAGACCAGTTCTGGATTGGTTGCTGACATGTAACCAAGTGCGTAATGTTTTGGTTCCACCCCCCAAGTAGGGTCGCCAAATCTCTATCACATTATTTAAGAAATATAACTTCTTTAAATAATTTTACTATATCAGTTTCTTTGTTTATGTAACTATTGTGATTTCTTGAAATGTTGATTGAAGATAACGTGATGGTTTGTGGTGATGTCATATCATACTTATTGTGGTTTTTTATTTCATATGTTTTCTTGGTGGTGATGATATATGATATGTCGATGCATGACACTTTTGATGTTATTAAATGATGCCTCCTATGTGAAATAAATAAGGACTTGATCGTGTGTTGGTTTTAAGTATGTATTGATAACGTGGTTAAAGTGATATGATTAAATAGCTAAATTATTTGAGTGAGGCATGATGGGTTAAAGGGTAATAAATTGAGAAATTAATTATCAGGTCACGTGTTGATAAAATTGTGTCATTTTCAAAATATTGAGAATATTGTATATATTTACATGTTTAGAATATAAATTGGAACTAGTAATAATTAATGGATGGATTAATTATTACATGATAAATGGTAAAATGATGATTACATAATGTACTGGTCAAATAGATATGATTTAATTAATTATTATTTAATTAATAAATTTTCACGCATTAAATTTAGATTGTGAATTGATTGGTTGTTGTGACTGTTGGTCAAGAGTACCTTTAAATGTGTGTTTGTTTTACAAGACATAATTTGACTTGGATAGAGTTGCTTAATAATATTATTTGTTGTGTGAGATGATTTCTATATAACTGGTCCTTGTTCATAATGTTTTGTGATGATTATTACATGCATGTAAATTGTTAATGTCCTGGATGAATCACAATTTCAGGTTATGAGTTCAGACTTGTTAAAGAATTGAGATAATGAAATGATGAGTTAATTATTTAGTTTTCTTTCTATGAATAATTATTGATTATTAATTATTAAATTTTGATATGTTTAGTGGTTAATTTATGGTGGAATTTTTTTACATGAGATTTATATTGTTAATTAGTTATTGAATTAGTTGAGAGATTAGATTAATTAATTTAAGAATTAAAAAATGGATGGTTTTGGGGTGATGGAAAAAGTGTTCCACAACAATGATAAATATATATGTATGACTGATAAACGGGTGTTGAGACATGGACTGAGGCTCTAAATACTCACCGGGTGATAGGCATGGAATTCTACACCTTGTTTTCAAGCAAATTTTTTTTATGGGATAGGGACTGATGCTCCAAATTCCCATGGGTTGTGAGACAAGGAATGATGCTCCAAATACTCACCAGGGTGATAGACATGATGTTCTACAACCCTTATTTTACATTAGAATGTGAGTTCAATTGGTTTTACATGAAATGAGTTAAATGGTTCACAAAAACTATTTTGACATAATGACTTGTGAATTGAATATGAGAAAGGGTTTCAGGAATATCAATGAATTGGGTGAATCACAGTTAGTAGATGGACCCTGGAGAGAATCATGAATAATTGTGGATGGGCTTGGAATTTTTATATAAAAGATTAAATAGATTTCTTTATGACACATTACCCATGTCAAATCACAATCATGGATTCAGTCTTTACATTGACTACTTAGATAGTTTTTAGAGACATCTATGGTGAGGGACTTATATAGGGAATGTAAGTTTGATTCTGGATATGATGAATTATTCAATTTATTGATTTTTGAAAAAATGATAAATGAAAATTAATGTGTGATTACTGTTCAGTATATATGAAAAGTTTCTAATGCAGGTTCAGACACCACCTGAGAGCCGAGGTAGTACTTGGTTATATAATTAAATTGTACTGATTACTATAATTATGCATGCTATCAATATTTAAATTATTTATTCAATGTGTAGATTTTTTGTAGACATTGGTGGTCTTGGCCTACTGAGATTTATATCTCAAACCCTACTCGGTCAGCCATTGCACTTGGGTACCCGAGTAGATTCTATTTTGTTTGTAGTATTGTGATGTTTTCATTTACTTGGGAGATAGGTGCAGAGAATCGAGCGGAAGCTCGAGGAGACCGCCCTCAGGGCTATGCGTCATTATCTATTAATTTTTGTATTGGAATGTAAATAATGTAATTTTGTACATTCTTTTCCATTTTTTATCATTAACATGTCATGCATGAATCTGCTGTATAATTAGCATTGGACATTTGTTTTGTACAAGATTTATAAAATACGACTTTCGCTACTTTTTGATTTATTAGACTATGTTCATGACTTTCTTCCATTGTCTATTATTAAACTCTAATACGAGTTTATAGTATCCCCACTAACTATCCATAGACCCTTGCTGCTATTCGGTAGCCTCTGGCGTATAGGGAGACGTGGATCAAGTCATGTAGCGACTGTTCCTGCCACCAGTTTTGTGGAGAGTAGGGTTGGGACATTACAAAGTGGTATCATATGACTTAGTTTCCTTCTTTTATTTTTGGATGGAATATAGGAAACGATAATTTTTTCAATGCATGGGTTAATAGCTATTCTTGGGACTGATCACCCAATGTACGTGAAATGATCAAGTGGCCAGGGCTGAGAATTGATGTTCATGCTTTTATATATTACAATTGATATGATTTCACTTTGGGTGATGTGTGTATTTTTTGCTACTTATTGATTTTGAGGATTTTGAAAAAATAATTGTATTGGACTGATATGGAAAAGAAGTATCATACACTCATCATCTAAGGCACTTAGTTATTCACATGTCATTAATATAACATGCCATGTAGTTGCATTAGTAGGATGCCTAATAATTTGGATTGTGTTCCTTGGGTGAAATGCCATGTTTTGATCTGATTTATCATGAATCTGTAGATAGAATGTTTCAGTGATAGATATAACATGCTTGAGTTATTATATTCCATACTTATTATCATGTTTCGTTTTTGTGCCATACTTATGAGTTATATCATGATGTTTTGTTACTTCTTATGATAACATGCTGGAGATGTTTTGATGTGTGAAAGGGCTGATAAAGTTAAAATGATAAATGAATGTTGACTGTGATAAATTTGAGAAAAATGCCAGCGGTTATTTGTGCGGATGCCTTATCGATTGGTAGGTGGCCACCCTAGTGTTTGAACATTATATAATCCTAGTATGTTTGAAAATATATATAAATGTAAAACTACTAAGTTTTGATTGATATATACTATTTTTTGGTTGCATTTCGAAGAAACCAAATTGAATAAATGGTACTGTCAGTTGGCGTCTTTCTGGTAAAAGGAATTTAGATGCTAAATTTCCTATTTATATTTTAATAACACTATATTTGAAATGTTTAAAGAGGATTTTTTTTGCAACATTCCTATTTTTCTATAGGGTGTTGTTTTTAAAACAAAGTGACTTGTTGTGAAAAGGTACCTCTATGTTTGTGGAAATTTATTCTAATGTTAAAATGATTGAATGAATTAATTAAAATGGATAAATGAAAAGGGGGATTTTGTTATTGGTGATGTCAATTTTTCATGACCAAGACAGAGGGTCGATGTTTATGTTTTGTATGGGGATAACGCATGGTAGGTAGTACCCTTAGAATGTTCTAGGCCATTAAATTAAATGTTTCCCACTCCTTGGGTGGAATTCCTGGTTCTCAGGTGTAATGTAATGCCTATAGGTTTATGATATGGATTTTATGATCAATTTTTTATATGGTGATCATGGATCAAGGTATGCCACTTGCATGTGTTAAGTGTTCTGAAATAGTTCTCCAATGAGCGGCTGATCTTTTATTTCGACGTCATGAAAATTCCTAAAGTGGGTAGTGTTGCATTGTTTTTGGTAAATGTGTAGGAAAGAGATGATGAGATTTCAGAATAGAGTTTTTTGGAAGTTGTTCGACTAATCTTCTTAATAACATTGGGTTTCTGTTAGTGCACACTTCTGAATATGACGAACATGTCCTTTATCTTGACCTCATCATAGAGACATTATGATATCATTGGTCTTATGCTGCACTATAGTTTAAATATGGATGGGATTGATGAGTTGTTATTATCTGTGTAGTTCATGAGATGTGTGGTTTCTTTGGTATACATCAATATTCGTGTTGAGGCATAGTTGTGTTTTTTAAAAATAGCCATCCGATGGATTGACATTGAAATTTCACCAGAGGTCATGTATGAAATTTTTTGTACATACATATGGTTTTTTAATAGTTTTAAAGTCACGTCGTCAGATAAAGGGTGATTGTGGTTCCCGATGGCTTCTCGAGGATGATAGTTTTTTAATTTGGGTAGATTGTAAAGTCCCGTGTTTTTTAATCGGGTTAAAATAAGAATGTGTTTGAAAAAAATTAGTTTATCAATGGGTCATTTTTTAACTGAGCTTCAGAATTTTATTTCAAGTATATGAACAGCTAAAGGTGTTGATTTTAGATGTCTGTAATTACCCAATAAATTTTAATGGGTGTCCCAATGAGTCTCGGGGGAACGAGATTTAGAAAGTTCATTTTAATGAATCAGAAATGGGAGCGCACAGTTGCGGGCCAACTTGTGCAGTTTACCCTCTTTAATAAATTATTTAATTTAATTAAATAAGACTATATTAGAGATGGTATTATTTAAAAATAATGTTTTAATAATAATAATAATGGAGTTATTATTATTATTATTATGGTTGTTTAGTTAAATGAATTATAAAGAATAAATTAAATTATGGTTGAATAAATTAATGTGGCTTTTGGGGTTTATTGAATTACAATTTTAATTAAATAAAGAGTTTCATAATTATTAAATGTCCATTTATTATTTAATAGAGTAATGTACTAATTATCATAATGCTAATGGAGTGTATCATTTATGAGAATTTAATGTGTCTTTTGAGCTTCTCAATGAAATGTTTAATTACTTGAGGAGTTTTAGATTTAATAAAGTGATGTTATTAAATAGTGCTGTTGGGTTTATCAATTGTTTCAAAATAATAATATTGAGATTATTATTATAGAAATTAAATAAGGGGTTATGGGTTGGAGTTTGTATCATATTTATGATATTTCAATAAATTTTGGGTTTGGGTTTTACATAAATGAAAGTTGGATTAAAAAAATAATAATGATTATTATTATTTTTGTGGTTATTTAGTTAAATAAATTTTAAAATAATTTAATTATCAATAAGCAGTTTCATATTTAATTACGAAAAATTTATTAATAGAATAATAAATGAAGAAGCCTTTTTAATTAAAGGGGGAGTTTTTCACTTATTAGATAAGTGTTTAATCAGTATAATAATAAAAATAAAATTAGTATTTTCATTTTTATTATTAAATTCAATTAAATAGTTTAATATATGTGGGAAAACAAAAATAAAAAGGGGAGGTACGGCCTACAGGTGGCGCAACCCCCCATGGTTCCATTCCTCCATGCACGACATAGAAGAATCTCTATCCTCCTAATCCAAATGGACCTCCTCTGTGGGACCTCCAGTAGCGCACAACCCCTGGACGACCCTCCATGAAACATCGGGACACCCGGGTGGATCTCTTGCAGCATGTGACCCCAGTGGCGCGACCCCCCTCCGGGCTGTACCTAGATGAACACCACCTCATCTCCCAGACTCCACTTTGCACACGAAGATTCCACTCAGACTCTTCAAGAATCTTGTCTGCCTCATCAAGGTGAGTCTGTCTGCGTATAACTCGTGATTCGCATTGGCCATTTGACTACTCTATCTCACCTTGTTTATTTGGACGAAACCCTAAGGTTCATGTTTATTCTAATCATAGTGTTATTCCATTTTGAGGACATTATAATGTTGACTTGGGGCCCATGGTTCCATAATCCGCCCTCCTCCATCAAGGGAGAGGCAAATGGTCTCAAAATTGTTTCACCGCCATTTGTTCGCGTAAGCTTCTAAACCCGTTGTTTGATTTTTCATTGGTTAAATTATGGTTTTGTTAATTTTTTATGAGTTTTTGTCCCAAGTTAGAGGTGTTTTGTTCATTACTACTTTGATTCTGGTTACCAGTTTATTATATTACATTTTGTTGATCAACATAGACAACACAGACATATATATGTATGTATGTATATATATATATGTGTGTGTGTGTTTGTGAAGGTGAGCGTGCGTACGACTACAGACCAGGTATGGATTTGTAGCCGATGTGTGATGAAGATCCGCATGTTTTGGTTCCACCTCGAGGTAGGATTCCAAAATGTCTAACACATTATTTAAGAATTATAACTTCTTTTGATAAATTGATAATGTGAGTTAATTTGATTATGGAACTGCTATGTTTTCTTGAAATGTTGATTAAAGATAAACTATTGGTTAGTGGTCATGTCGTATTATACATAATGTGGTTTGGCTTTTCATAAGTCTTCTTGCTGGTTCTGATATAGGATATATCAATGCATGGGACTTTTGATGTTATTAAATCATGCTGCCCACATGAGGTAAATAAGGACATGATCCTGTGTTGGTTTGAAGTATTTGTTGCTAATTTGGTTAAAGTGATATGATTAAATAGTTAAATGATTTTAATGAGGCATGATGGGTAATATATTAATTAATTGAGAAATTATTTATCAATTCACGTGTTGGAAAAATAATGGCATTTTATGAATATTATGAATATTGAATATTTTGACATGTTCAGAATATAAATTGGAAATTGGTAATAATTAATGGATGGATTAATTATTACGTGATAAATGTTAAATGGATAATTAATAAATGATCTATTTAAAGAGATACTATTTAATAAATTATTGATGGATTAATTATTTTTCATTCATTAAATACAGATTGTGAATTGATTGGTTGCTACGAATATTGGCCAAGGGTACCTTTAGATGCATGTTCGTTTTCCATGCCTAATGATGATTTGGATGGAGTATTTTAATAATATGATATGCTGTGTGACATGGTTGCTAAATATTTGGGCCTTGATCAGCATGTTTTGAGATGATTATGATGTGAATGTAAATTATTAAAGACCTGGATGAATCATTGTTTGAGTGGATGTGTCAAGACTTGTTAATGAATTGAGATAATGAAACACCGAGTTAATTATTTAGTTGGGTTGCTAAGAATAATTAATTGATAATTAATTATTAACTATTGAGATGTTTAATGGTTAATTGATTATGGAAATATTTTATGTGATATTTATGTTGTTAATTAGTTGTTGAATTAATTATCAGAATGGATTAATTGATTTATCAATCAATTAATGGATGGTTTTGGGTTGTTAGACATGGTGTTCCACACCAAATGATAAATATATATGTATTACTGAGAAACGGGTGGTGAGACATTGAGTGATTCTAGAAATACTAACGGGATGCAATACATGGTGTTCTTCACCCAACTTGTAAGAAAATACTCTATTATGGGACAGAGACTCGTGATCCAAATACCCTTGGGTTATGAGACAAGGACTGACGGTCCAAATACTCACGAGGGTTCTAGACGTGATGTTCTACACCCATTAATTGACATTGGACTATGAATCCAATTGGTTGTATATGAAATGAGTTAAATAGTTAACGGAAAATTTTGTGACATAATGATTTGTGAATTAAATATGAGAAAGGGTTTCAGACATATCAATGAATTTGGTGAATCACTGTTAGTAGAAAAACCCAGGAGAGAATCATGAATTATAGTGGATGGGATCAAAAATTATATATCAAATATAAAATTGTATTTTTTAGGATGCATTATCCAAGCCAAATCCCAAGCACGGATTAAGTCTTTATAGTGATTACTTAGATAGTTATTAGAGACATTTGTGGTGAGTGATTTATACGGGTGATGTCGCGCTTAAGCCGGATGTCAAGAATTATATGATTTATTGATGATTGAAAAAATGATACTAGAAAATGAATATATGATGATTGTTGGGTATACATGATAAATGTATAATGCAGGTTCAGACACCAGCAGAGAGATGAAGCAGGTACTTGGGTACATAGTTATATTGTACTTCTTTATTTAATTATGCATGATTTCACAGCTTAAATTAGTTATGCAATGTCTAGATTTTGGGTAGACACTGGTGGTATCAACCTACTAATATTTATATCTCACACCCTACTCAGGATGGCATTGCACTAGGGTACCCTAGTAGATTCTATTTTGTTACATGATTGTGTTGTTTGCATTTACTTGAGAGATATGTGGAGAGAATTGAGTGGAAGCAAGGGATTCTTGAGGAGAACTCCCTAAAGGCATTGAGTCATTGATTATTTATTTCTGTATTGGAATGTAAATCAGGTAGTTTTTTTCATTATTTTCCATTTTTGTGTCATTATCATGTCATGCATGCATCTTCTGTATAATTGGCGTTGGACATTTGTTTTGTACAAGATTTAGAAAATCTATCTTCAGCTGCTTTATCATTTGCTAGACTACATTCGCTGTTTTTTTTATTGTCTTTTATTGAAATCTGAAATGAGGGAACAATCTCCCCACTGACTATCCACTGACCCTCTCTTCTAGTCGGCAGCCTCTGGTATACCAGGAGACGCACTTGAGGTCATGTGGAGACCAATCCGGCCCCCGATTTAGTGGAGATCTGGGTCGGGACGTTACTAATACACCCTAAATTGAAGAATTATTTGATCAACCTAAGGGAGATCATTATTTTTCATAAAATAACATTCATTCTGAGTATCATCAATTACAAGGTAATAAATATTTTATTCCAAATACAATATTTAAAACATGTTGTCGACATTATGATTTTATAGTAATTCCATTTTCATTGTCAAATCCACCCTATGTTTTAATGGTCATAATTAATAGAGTCTTAAAGGGATATATTGTTTATTTTTTGTGTTATTTATTGATTAAATCCTAGTGACCTATAATATTTATGAATACCAATATAATAAATTTAAATATTTATTGAGACACTTAGAAGAATTTACTTTATATGAAATTTTTAAATTGAAAATTATGGCTTTAAAATGTTTCTTTTCATGGATATATTGTCTTCAAGAATGGAATGTCAGTTAATCCTATGAAGAAAAAAAGTTCATTAAAAGACTACACCAATGAACATAACTAGGATATATAGTTGTGTTGTTATCATAGAACACTATTCCAAACATGCTAAATTTTTAACTGATTGGATAACCCTTTAACCAAGATTACTCATACAATAGTTAAGTTCATTTTCAAAATGGAATGTGGATAATTTTTTCATGAATTTGGAATGGTATTTTTCACTAATTTGATATTGAATCTACCATCAAGATAATGCTAATTTTTGATATATTTTGATTCATAAAATATGGTACATAGTTTTTCAGTGGGAATCTATTTTTTGGAAAATACTGAGACACACTCTCTATAAACAAATATATGCGATATACATATGTAATTTTTGTCTAAAATATAGGTTTTTAATGAAATAAATCAACCTGAGGAAAAGGATTTGGATCGAGATACTCAATGAATAATATTTCTCAATAAAAATCCAACCTGGGATGGTGAATATGGTACCAAATTAAATGAAAAGGAAAAATCACAGTGTTCTGGCCAGAATAATGTTTGAGAAGTATCCTATGTTAATAGATTAAGTAAATATGGATATGAGAATTATCATGAAATTGGAAAAATAACTCCATTTTAAAATGATTTCTAAATTATATTTATTTAAATGGATATAGTTTAATTATATCAAATTTTAGAATATTCAAAATAAAAATAATGTTATTAATGATGGGAAATTTGAAGAATTCATATAAAAATATTGTTTTTAAAATATTGATAGTGTTTATGACTTCCATATACACTAGAGATAAAAAAGGAATTATTAGACAATTATAATATCTCACATTTATCTGTAATCCATGGAAACAATTTGATGTATAGCGATATAAAGAAACATTTATTTTGGGATAATAATAAGTAGGAACTTTTGGATATTTTTTCAAGATAACTAGTTAGGGTAACATTTGAATTCAAGGAGACAATATTCTATAGGGGTTAGAAATCCTCTCCATATTCCAATGTGGAAATTAAATGAAATTACTATATAATTAATCGTTATATTTCTATAGAATCCTAGAATGGATAATAAAATATGCATTGTTACTGACTGACTTTCAAAATTTACATATTTACTTAATATAAGAGAGAATGAACCACTAAATTTACCTACAGGATTCCAAATTAATTTGTTGTAATACATCATGTCGAACTTCTTTAAATTCTGTCTAATCATGACCCATGATTTTTAATGTGATTTTGGAAATTTATTCGTATGTATCATAATACAAAGATTTATTTTATCACCATATATCATCCACAAAGTAATGTGTAGTCTGAATGTACAATCCAAACATTTTAAGACATGATGAAGTCACAATCAATTGTCTTTTAAGGCACATGGGATCAATATTTACCTTTTTCATTATACTATGATAATCTCATACATTCGTGTATTCAAATGCTGATGTACGAAGTATTATATGGAAATAAATGTTTCGCATCATGTTTTTGGGATGGAGTGGGTGAAAGGAATATTTGAGGCCCAAAACAATTGAAGGAGACAATGAAAAAAGAAAAATAGTATACAACCCCAAATTAAGGTATCTCATTGAAGGAAAAAGAGATATATTAACAACAAAATGAACGATTTTATAATTTTAATTTAGAGATAATGTTTTAAAGAAATTTTATACATGGAAAAGTGTTATAAGATTCTATAAGAAAGGATAACCGAGCCTTTATAAATTAGAATGTATGAAATTCTAGAAAAAATTGGTGTTTTGGTATTCTATTTGGAAACAATACCTTGCATCTCAAAATTACATCATGCTTTCCATATATAATTTTAAGGCTGTATTTTCCAATCCTAGCACATGTGGTCACCTATGATAAAATATAATTATATCATGATCTATATTACTATGAATATCCTATTCAAATTTTTGACACTAGAGAGAATGTGTTGCGAAATCAGATGAATATGATGTTATTGGTACTTTGGAGAAATTTTAAGATATATGTGGGGATGTGAGAACCTGAAGAAATTATGATGATGAACACAAATCTATTCATAGAGTGATATTCCAAAAATATTGAGAATGAATGTTTTTAAAGGAAGAGAGAGTGTAACACAAAAATATTTTACATAATGTTTCTATTTTAATATATTTAATTTATGAGGTTTCTTGCTAGAATGGAACCCTTATATTATAAAATAATGCAATGATCAATATAATTTTCCATATGCAATACCGGGTTTAAAAAAACTATGATACACTATTAAATAAAAAGTTCATGGGTAATTACATTTAAAATAGTACATTTCTTGTCATTTTTAAATTTAATGCAACATTGCTTATCCTTGGAGGGTAGAAAATTTAAATAGTACGGTAATGGTCAAAAGTTTTAACGATGGGTTATAAAAAAAAGATAATGGTGAAAAAATATAATAAACCTATAAGTTTTCTATTTTATGATGGTATTTATAATTATAATCACCTTATTTACTAATTAAATTATTTTTGAGCATATTTTCATGAAAACTAATTTATATTATTTTAATAGTTAATCAAATTCAAAAAGACCTCCTCTTATCAATTACAAAACGGTGCATCCTACCTTACCTGTTTACACAACAATGATCCATATAGATCGACAAAAGACAAAAATTTACTATTATAAATATCATTATCCATGTTTATGATGATCTTTTACTTCCAATATATCAATCCTTGGTACATTAATATAGTTATATAGCGAGTCCACCAAAAACGAGGTTACCTTATTTACATACTCTTTAAAGTTAATTTTAAAATATAAATCCTCTCCATATGTTGTAAAATTAAATAATAATAAATCCAATATAAAAATATAATTATATTTTATTATTTTAATTAAACAGCCACACTTCATCTCTATTCCATCCCATGAAAAATTAAAACACTGCCCATTCATGCATATGACTTACCGCCTCCACAAAGTGGTGTAATTACTTTTTCTTCAGCATGATAATATATTGTTATAAAGATGGAAATAATTAGTATATATTAAATTTATCACATAAATATGATATGTAAAAAATTCATTATTATCATTCATTCATTATTTTCACCGCTCAAAAATTGAAAATAGTGTTAATGCGTACATACTAACAACCATCTCAATGAATAATATATGTAATTTTTGTGTCTATATCATTATAATACAACAGAAATTTCTATATATTAAATATATTTGATATTTATACACAGAATAATATTCTAGATATGATAGAAACATAATAAAAGTATAAGGATTGGAAATATGAAATCAAAATGTTCATGAAAAATAAAATAGTTTCCACTCTGAATAATTATTTCATAATTAATTGATAGTAAATGGGTGATAATATATTAGAAGTAAATAATAAATGGTATGATATATATATATTATTGAAATTGTTGGTTTTTTTTAATTTATATTTATTAATGTTTTCCTTCTATAGTGTACAATGTAAACATACCAGAAGAAAGGGTTTAATTAAAAATATAATCATTAATCTAGGATCTTTATATTTACATTATGGGAATATTTTTTCCCATATACACATTTATCTAAAAATATTTTAAGGGATTTATTAATATCATTTTAATATTTTTTAAATAAACTATTCCCTATTTAAACTTTTTACAAAATTATACTAATGGATCCTTCATATCATTTTCTGAATGAAGTAATTTTGGACATTTTATGAATGTGTAATGGAATTGTCATTAATCTTATACTAATGGAATGGATTTTTATACCATTATTAATATTTAATGATTTGAAGAATCTTTTTAAAAAAGTTATTGTTCATTTCAATGAAATAGAATTCTCTAGTATGTCAATAATTTTTATATTCTTAAAATTAATTTTCAAAGTATAAAGTATATTTCCTCACTAAATTTTCCTTTCATATTTGTGAAGTATCTTAATCATTTTCAACATTCATTATTTAATCTTTAATTGAGTATATACCCTAATAAAACCATACACAATATTTTATTAGAAGGCTAATGATCATTTTCTATTGAAAAATTATTAACATTCAAAATAATAGTTCCTTAAATATGAATGTTATTGATTATTAAGGATTAATGATTTAGTATTATTGTTTATTCATAATGGGAATTAATTAAATATAATAATTTATGGGTGGGTCCCCAAATATCCCCTCTATTCATAAGTATATCACCTAAAACAAACTATATTGAGATTTGGTTGAGACTTTAACAATATATTTTTAGAATTATTCAAAAATTAGTTAATGATAAGTTTTATATTTATAATATTATTCATTACATTATTATTAATTATATTACTAATATGCATGTGATTAAATTATTTTTTATCCATAAATCATTTTCAAATAAAATTATATATTTATATATAATTACATGATCATAATTTATTCTTTATATATTATTCATGCCTTCTAAGAATCTCATGTACTCCCGACCTTACTATGTATATAAGCTCATTACACCCTTTTGTTACATTTCCTCATGAAGTTGGGAATTGATTTATGATATATTAAAAAAATACATATTAAGGAATGTATGTTATGAAATTAATAGAACATTGAAACAATGATTCTACTAAATGTGTGTGAGTGGGGATTATTCTTATGATAATCAAAATTAAAATTAATGCAACCTAATTAAAACTTTTTGTAGATAATTTTTGAATAAATGATAAATATTACAGATTACCCATAATTATACATAAATATTTAGGTATAATAGATTTTCCCAGTAATAACCCTAAATATTCCATTTATGAAATAAATATAAATCATATTGATTTATTGGGATATCATATTCATATTAAAAATTGATATGGTAAAGTAAATTCTTAAATAAAAGTGAAAAATAGTTCCTTTTTTTACAACAGGAAAAACATTCATCCTCCTAAGGCACACTACAAGGCCCCATCCTTAACCATTACATAATCTTCAGTTTTAGCCAAAAATTATATTTCATTCACATTGAAAATATTTTCATGTTTATAATTTTATATAATTAGGCCATAACTATTACATAACAAAAACCAATAAATGCAATGTTGATACTTCCAAACAAAGTCACTTTTTTCACCGAAGAAAAACCATTTAAATTTAAATATGATTTCTTTTCGAGAGAAATCCTAAATAATCATGGGCTCACCCACCCTCATTTTATCACAGATCTTTCCTTATATATACAAAATTCCCATGAACCATGGCACAATCATAATACATTAATAAGTATAGAGTAAAAATAAAATTTCCAAATCGAAATAACCGGATACAATTTCTTGATATTAGAATAATCAATTCGTCATGAAAACCATTTTAATTTAAAAAATACATGTAAATGGGATGTGGTGTTTATTATCTTTTTAAAAACATTATGTCTTATAGAGGAAGAAAAATATAAAATAATAGTCACAATAATAGAAAATTCATTGTCGCTGCATATGTTAAAAAAACAATAAATTTTATATTTAGTAAAAAACTCCATAGAAAAATGTACCTTTCAAAAAAAATTGAACAAAATTAATTTTAGTGGTTTTTATTATACATCTTATAAATTAATGTTGGGCATAATATCAAAAGACGCCCCACTTAAAGGAGATTGAGAGGATGTTTTTTACCGTATGTCTGAATCATCAGAAACAATTTTTATATTATGAAATAATAATGTTACATTTATTTATAAATTGTTGAGTACATTTTTAGTGTTTATTATTTCTTTGATATTACTTATTACCATGTTATAAAAATTACATAATTATTTAAGTTCATATTGGACATTATTTCGATATTCAGCACTTGAATCAAAAATGAACATTGTTTGATGTCACAAGTCTAAGTGGTCATAAGTCCTTCATCAATAGAGTAATTCTCATTAAATTATTATAATTTTCATTTTGAAATTATATTTTTAAATCAATCTATGATTCATGGTTATGAAAAATGAATAATGATATAATCATGGAGATGGTAAGTTGTACATACGCAAGAGTAACATGTTCAATTTTTCATTAATTATTATGAAGGATGGTAAGTATTATTTTTTCTTTCCAAAATGATAATAACATAAATAATATCATATTAATCATTTAAGTATGCTTATATATATCATAAAAGTTATATAATGAGTGAAAACAATTCACATTGCTTCGTAGAGGTGATAGTTCACATGTACGCATGAACGATGTTATCATTTTTATACACATGGAAAGTAAGAATGTGATTGATATATTATTATATTATAATGACTAATTTTCATTAATATCACTTAATAATAATAATTTTTATATATTTTAAAGGTAACAAGTACAATATCAAAGAAACCCATCAAACAAAGAACCATAAAAGACACAAAGGAAGATCAATGAGGTCTATGAAAGTGAGGACCAGTGCTTCCACAGTAACGATGTACACACCGCATGGAAGAAGGAATCCAAGGTAGTTTAACAAAACAAATAGGAGTCTCTTGGGGTTCCCATGGGTCTAGGAAGTTATCCATAAGGTTACCCTCCCACCAAATTTGAAGGATCTTAGTGTCACGGGAGGGAATATCCATGCATTTGAGGATGAGATATGTAATATTCCCAAAACGAGAGATTCCACCCTTAAGGGAACCCAATATTTTTGGAAGTCAATATCCTCTAAAGTCACATGAAGATATTTTTGGAGGAAAATATCTGGACTGTTGTTCATGGCCTTGGCCAAGCTCTAGAGATGAATGAGTGACTTTTTATAGGATAGGGGAGGGGAACCCAAGGAATTAAAAAATTATTAAATGAATATATATATTCAATTTTGATTCCAAATGGGACCAAACTAATTTAGTTAAATTATGGTACTAGTATGAGTCAAAATATAATCATCCAATAATAATTTGACATGCTTCAAATAATTTTTAATCATTAATTTGTTTTGTAAACCTTTTTAACTCTTACTGTTTAATCAAGTAAGTTACAATTTCAAAGTAAATATAATTACCAAATCATGCCAATAGAATAATGAATCGGTCATTAATTTCATTTTCGTACTTATATAAACTTTTTTTATAATCTGGTATTTTTAAAATTTATATATCATGTAATTATATATTATATATTTTATGTTTTTAATTTTTTTAAATTTGACACTAATCATTACTTGGATTTTTCAAAAAATCATATCAACTTGATTCTATAGAAAAAATACATTAAATAATATATAACAAGTCAATGAAATCCATTAAATCCATGTATGGCCTAAAAATTTTCAATTAATATTTTTAAAAAATTATTAATCTCATTTATTTGATTCTTTCCAAAATAATTATATTACTGCATCATATTTGTGTCATAACTAAATTTACTCACTTAATTCCAAAACACTATAAATAAATTACCATGATGTAGTTAATATTTTTAATCTTTATATTGAATATTCATTGTTTAAGATATATCTTATATAATCCAATTTTATAATTGTTTTAGTAATAAGAAACATATTTGTGACATCTTTGCCTTTACATTTAATTAAATGTTATAAATGTCATAATCACATCAAAGGGGCTACCAAAATTCAAAATTTCATCCAACAGATTGTAAAGTTCGATAATAACTCATAATATAAAATTATTACAAATTTTATGATAATTATGTTATTAATTTTACCATTAATATCCCTATTTAACTTTAATCTCGGTAAATGAAATAATAAAGTAACTATTCACCAAAAATTATTTTGAACCACTTAGACCAAATTTTTTATACTTATTACAACAATTTCTGTATTTTTTTAAAAATATAATTCATATAAGTGGTTAAATTATATTTAACACTAATCTAGTAGATGGATCGAGAAAACATGTTTTTTTATGTCAAACGAACAAAAGTTCACATTGTTTTTATATTTAATTTCAATCTAAAATTTAATCCAATGAACTAAATTGGACAAAATAATAAAAAATTCAATAAATTATACCTTAAAACCACATAAAATGATAATATGATAATACAAGTCAAATAGATGAAGAGGCAATATGGAATTAAAATGAAATATTTTTTACTATTAATTAATATATTAATTTTATCAGAAAAGTAATAAAACTTCAAAAAAAAATAAATTTTGATGTCCCGCATCCAATTAATATTTATATTTTTTAATATAGGATATATAAATGTTAAAATAACTATATTTATACAATTTTCTCCTTCAAGAGGCGGGAAACCTTCCTTAATTGAAAAATACTCATTTTATTCAAAAAAATGGTTTTCTTATTATATAATGTATAGAAAACACATATGATGAATTTTAAATAAAATGTTTAATTTATATTTAATCTAAATAATAAAAATAATGATATTATAAATTTATAAGAACAATTTTTATCACATATTAATTTCATCATAAAAAAATTGTTTCTATTCAATTAGTTTTTTTTCATTTCTAATTAATTTCCTATCCAATCAATCATTATATAAATATTTTTACACCCAATTTCCATAATTTAAGAATAATTGTTAAATCCTACCATTCTAATAACTATGAAATAACTCAAAATAAAAATTATAATAGTAAAAATATATTATTTTTCAGTATAACTCAGTATTGTGTGCAATGTACGATTTCAGAGAAAACCAATGTTGCATGTTGGGTACACTATCAGAAATAGATTCATTTTTAATATAAAATTACAATATAATTAATAATTACTAATAAATATTAAAAATTATTGTCCTCTAATTTATAGGGATGTTAAATCCTTCATTCTTTTGGTAATTTTATCTTCATAATTTTAAATTCGGGCTGAGTAACTAAGTATTCAGTTTTCAAAATTACATCATTCAAATCCAGCATTGGAGGATAGAGTCAATAAAAAACCCACTTCAAAAGAATGATTGTGAAGTAAAAAAGGTAAAATGAGATAAGACATACTAGTATTACATATAAAAAAACATGGATATGGAAGAAAAACTAACCATCATGTCCGGATGGAGAGTGATATGAAATCTGATTAGGAGAAAGATAACATTCTAAATACCACAAACATGAGATGGATCAAATAATATTTAATTTCATAATATTAAAATTTAAATGAAATAATATTTATTTTAATACCATTTTCAAAAATTTATGGAATTCTTTTACGACTCAAGATAAGAACATAAGGAAATGTACTAACATGAGAAGTAAAGTTTCATACTTTAGTCAATTTCTACCATAAACTCATCTTTTTCCCCAAATTATGAGTATTTAAGATGAACTTTTCATGCTTTAAGAACTAGAATAAACTTATAGAGAATAATATAATCCATAAAATAATAACTAAGTATTTATATTTAAATGAAACAATAACAAAAACCAATATGGATTGAATAATATAAAATAATTCTTCAAATGGAATAAAACATTGGATGATGAAAAACTATTTTAATATCAAAAATTCTATAGTAATATCAAAATTTAATCATATAACATTCAAAAAATAACATTACATAAATTTTATCAAATAATATAAATTAATATTGGTACCCATAATTTTGAAAGATATTATCACATAGTGTTCCAGGGTAAGTTTTAACATTTATCTCCAAATAACAAAATCCACTTTCAATGTCTCATACCATAACGTAATTTCCAAATCACATATTCTATATAATAGTTTAATAACCTAATTTTTCTTAAGTCTATAATTCAAAATAATATATTCTTACAAAATATAATTCAACTACTACTCCCCAAATAAAATTCTAGAGTATTCTACTTACCTTAATCATACAAATTCCAATAATAGTGAGAATCTAATAAAATAACATTTATAACTTAATTCACAAATCATTTTCTAATACCATGAATATATTTTTGATAAAATATATTATCCAAAAATCAACATCTTATTATTCCCCCAACTCATTCATATAAAGATAAAAAGTCTTACTAACTAGGGAGTACACGTAGGCTAGTGGTAGATGATGAACCCTTTTCATACAAGGTTCGTGGGTTCGATTTTTCATCCTTTTCCGATGCGAAGCATTTTCACCCTTACTAATAGTTTTACTTTTCATAAAATTAATTTTTTTTATTAAATTATAATAATATTATGAATTCTTCAAAATTAACTATAACATGTTTTATGCTCAAATTTTATCCCATACCATTATTTTTTCATCCAAAAATATAGTATCCCATAATTACCTCAAAATTAAAATTATATAAAATCTAAATATTATTCATAAATTTCTAATTTTGTCCAAAAAGAAAAAAGATAATTCGTACGGAATAAATTTTTCACATAAAAAACATTCTAGTTACACAAACTATCAAAACATTTCTAAAGTAATCCCACCATAATATAAAAATTAATACTTTTAAAAATTTCATCATCCTATAGTCTACCATAACTCCTGAATCCATTATATGTATAATTTTTAATCATTTAGCATTATTATCTTTCCATTACCCATTATTCTATATATTTTCCCTTAATTTTTTATTCCTATAAAAAAAGAATGATGACCTAAGATTCAATAATTTCAAAACACGAGTCATGAAATAATCCATACATTTCATATTACATTTCTAGTTTCCTCGTCTTCAATTGGAATGGAATTAGGTATTGATAAAACATATATTTTCACAGTCCCACTAGTCAAATTCATGAACCTTCTTTGTAGGATATCTATTTTCATCAAGACCTTACTCTCCATATTTAAAACATTTAATTGATAACTCATAAAGATCATCTTTCCCTTTTTTGTAGTCAACTGAATGCTTCCTTTTTCTTTGGAAGGTTATTTCTTTATGACCTTCATTACCACATCTATAACACCTTCCTTCCCCTTTATATCATTATCCATGGTGTTTCTTTCAACATCCTTAACACATATGTTGATGAATATGATTACCTTTATGATTATTACTACCTGAACTACAAAAGGGATCTATTTCCCTCATATATGATGCATTATAATTATTACCAATGTTCATGTTATTTATCATTACTCTTAATAGTTGGTATATATTAACCATGATAGTTCTCATTGCAGCTCCCATTTCATTTGGTTTCTTATTCAAATAACCACCACATTTTCCTTTATATCTATTGTTACTTTGGATAACACTAGATCCATCAATTTAAAAAAACAAAAAAGTTTAGTGTTAACATATCAATACAATAATCAAATACTATATTATTACGAAGATAAAAACTAATATATAATTATTCATGTTATCTCAAAATCAATCAATTTATCTATAATAACTATTAAAATTTCTATTATTATAACCATTGTTGTTATATATAACATGCATCTTAATCCTAAATATCACCTAAACCACTAAAGTTTTATAAAGCATCAATTGATACCAACTATAAGGACACAACTGTAAATATTACTTAATCTTGAGTTTTTTTCAAGGATTAAATATAATTCAAATTTAGTATATTTTTATATATATATTTTTTATAGAATTAGGCAGTAAATATTACATAACAAAACCCATTAGAAATCAATGTGGATAGTTCCGAATAATGTCAATTTTTTAACAAAGGAAAAACATTTAAAATAAAACATGATTTTATTCAAGACAGATACTCAATTATTTCATCATGACATCTTATTTTTACTTAAAAATAATAATACCTATGGAAAAATAATTTAAAACTTGGGATGAGTATGAAAATATCAATAAAAGATATAAATAATTAATGAAACGGTTAGTCTATGAATATTTTAAAATCATGAGAACATTTTCCCAAAATAATAAATTTCACCTCTAAAATAGAATTTCATTAATATAACTCATTAAATATTAATACTATTAAAAAACTTCTAATAAATATTAAATCATAAAGATAACATGTTGTGTCTATATCATACATATATTGTAGCTTTAACACCTAAAAAGGGAGTAACCTTCATGGTTATGTTTGGAATACCAATCACAATATATTGTGTAATTTTTTTTAGAGAAACCTTACTGTTTAAATCTGTATCAGTACCCAAGTCATTGGAGAGATATCAATGGCTCCCCCACCCTCATTTTATCATGTAACCACCCATATTCATAGACAATTATCAAGAACCATAACAAAATCATTACACGTTAACAAGCATAAAGGAAAAATAAAATTTCCACATCACAATAAAAAGACATCATTTTAAGAAATTGAAATAATAAATCCCTCATAAAATCCATTTTAAATTACAAAATACATTAAAAAATAATATTCTATTCATTTTTAATTAAAAACATTAATGCTTATAGAGAAATCCAAATATGAAATCATGGTCATAGTGGTAGAAAAGTCATTGTTGTCGTGTATGTTAAAAAAAAATTCTTCTGTAATTTCATAAAATGATTCATATAAAATGATTCCATTAAAAAACCATTAAATTAAAATTAAATTCAAACATTCTTATTATACTCCTTATAAAATAAAGTGATGTATAATATAAAACTATGCCTAAATTAACGGAGATTGAGATGAACTTTCTCACTGTGAGTACGAATCATCACGTAAAATCATTATATTCATAAATAATAAACATAGTATAATTTATACATTCATGATAAATTTTTATCAATTTTATTTTTTCATTTATATCACTTATTACCTTGTTATAATAATTATATAATTATTTATCTTCAAATCGGACATTTTGTTGACATTCAATACTTTAGTTGAAAATGAACATGGTTTGATGTAACTTGTCCATGTGGTGATAAGTACATAATATCTTGAATAATTTTCATGAAATTATTATCATATTGATACATAAATTATATCTTTAAATCAATTGAGTATGCATGGTTAAGAAAAATGAACAATGTTATAATTATGGAGATGGTAACTCGTACGTACGCATGAGTAACAATTTACATTTTTCATTGATCATTAGGGAAAAACTGTAAGTATTTTCTATATTTAAATAATTATAATAAAATTTTTAATACCATATTAATCATTTATATATATTTATATATATATATATCATAAAAGTGATATAATGATAAAAAATGGGTCATATCGATTCGTGGAGGTGATAGTTCACAAGTACACACAAACGATGTTATCATTTTTATGCACATGGAGAGAAACAAAATAATTGATAAATCATCATCTAGAAATGATTAATATTAGATGAATATGAAATATTATCATTAATTCTATTATTATAACTAGTCATGAGTGATGGTTGTGTAAAATGAATCAGATTGGTTTGTGGAGGGGATAGTTCACATATACGCATGAATAGTCAAATCCTTTCCCATTTAAAAAAGATGGAGATGGAATTAGAAGATGATATTAACATTTTAACATATCAGTATGTTTAAGATACTATTTTAATTATTTATCCTTGTATTAAGATGATTTTATGGAATTTTATGAATAAATAATATAGAAATACTTAAGAAAACATTACCTTCCCTTCATATGATCATCTTTCATAACACGTTAACACCTCTTGGAAGGGTGTAATGACTAAAATAATTCGAAATTAACATGATTATGGATTATAATAATGGTTTTGAAATGATTTTGGCTGAATCTAATGGTTTTTCAAGTGTGATTGATATACATAAATTAGTACCTTTTATAGTAGAGGGGAGGGGCACCCTTGGAATTATTAAAAGTAATAAATTAATATAAACTCAATTTAGAATCCAAATGGTTACAAACTAATTTATTTAGAATATAAGATTATTATGGGTAGAAATATAATCATATAATGATAATATGGAATGTTTTGAATAATTTCTAATAATTGCCTTTTTGGTTTATCATTTTTACCTCCAACCATTTTATAATGTAATTTTCACTTTGAGAGTTAAAATCATTCCAAAATCATTCCAAAATACCAATTAATAAGTCATAATTAAATTTATGGACTTTTATGAACTTCTTGGTTGAATTATTGTTCTTTAGAAAGTTTATAACAATTAATTAGTTGTTTTATATTTTAAGTCATGAATTATTTAAATTTTGACGCTATACAAAACTAGACTTTTAAAAAAAATCATAAATATTTAATTTATTTGAAATTAATAAATAAAATTTTTAAAACATTACAATGCAATCCATACAATTAATATATGTAAAAAATATTTAAAAAATATTTATTTTAATATTATTAGTATCATTTATTTGATTCTTTCTTTCATAATTCTATTACCACCTCATCATTGTGTCATAATTAAATGTAATTATTTAATACATAAAAATATTAAAAAAATTAACATGAATTAGGTAATCTTTTAATCTCTCTATGGACTATTCATAGTCAAATATATCACTTATATAACACCTTATTAACTTTATTTATTAAAAATAATCATATTTCTGACATCAATGCATTTACATTAAATTAAATATCATAAATGGGATAATCACACCCAAGTGTCTTCCAAAGGTCAAAATTTCAGAAACATGATGTTCATGGACAATAATAACTACTACAATTATATTGGACAGGTTTTATATTAATTATAATATTATTTTTATCTTTAATTAGCCTATTTTTCTTTTTTCATGGTAAATAAAATTCAAATATTATAAATTATAATAAATTATTTTGATCCTGTTAGACATAAATTTACATATGGATTACAATCATCTATTTTGTTTTATGAATATTCAATTCACATAAGTGGTTAGATTACGTTTTACACTAATCTTGTTGATATATTGAGAAAATAAGTTTTTTATGTAAAAATTTCAAAAGTTCGCATTATGTTATATCAAATTTTAATTTTTAATTACATTAAATGAACTACACTTGATAAAATTATAAAAACATTATCTAATTACATATTAAAAACATGTAAAAATATAATTGAAAATTTTAAATAAATTATATGTAAACGTAGTTTTGAATTAAAATACAGTATTATTCACTATTCATTAAAATATGAATTTAATAAGAAAAATACCAAAAAAACCACCAAATTAAATTTCTATGTACTGATCCCAAAGAATATTTTATCTTTCAAATAAAACCTCTAAATGTGACAAAGAATATATTAAAAAATTCTACTAAATTAAAAGGTGGTAAAAATGCTTTGTTTTTGTAAAAATACCATTTTATTCATAAAATTCCACTTATTCTTATATCATGTCTAGAAATCATATAAGATTAAATTTAGAAATAAAATTTAATTTATATTTAAATAATATAATCTATAAAGAGTTATATAATTATTTTTAAAACATAATTATTTGCACTTAAATTTCATTTTCATAAAAACACATCTTTGTTATTAAAATGGTTTTTATTTTCATTTATTATTAATTATCTATTTAAATAATCGTTATATACACTTGTGTAAACCATATTTTCATAATCTAGTTAATATATTTCATTCCTAGAATTCTATAGACTATGCTATAACTACAAATTAAAATAATAATATTAATAATATTAAGAATATACTATTTATTGGTATAACTCAATATTGTGTGAAACGTAAGATTTCAGAGAACCCTATTGATGCCTCTCAGATAAGCTATTATATATAACATCCTTTGTAATATAGCACTACTATCTAATTTAAAATTATTAATAAAAATGAAAAAGACTAATTCTAAAGTTACCAGGGTTATTACACTAACTACCACATGAGACATTCCTCTTAACATGAAAAAATGACCATTCAAAAGATTAAGGTCACTTAATTAGGAGAAAATTTCATAAATATGATCATAAAACCCATGGAAAACAACACATTTAGTGGTTTTGTGAGTGAGACATATTATATGATTGGACTAGGAATTCCAACTCCAACCCTTATTACCCATGTAGAGTGTCTTCACATGTCCATGTTTTTTAATCAATTAAGTAGTCTTTCACTATAAAATTATAATGAATACATTAATTTAAATCGTTTTAACATATCATAATTATTTATTAAAAAATAATAATAATATTATTATTTTTGGGATATATTTATTCATAGTAACATGTTAATATGTATTCTTTATCCATATTAATATATATTTATTCAAGTATTGTGTATATAATTAAATATTTTTTAGAATATTTCTTTTATTATATCTCAATTATAAAGTTTATCACTAATTTCATATTCACATATTACCTTTAGTAATTAAAAACATATATGGATTAACTATTATTTAAGGAACGAATATTCTTATACATAAAATAATAATTTTACAAAATTATTACCTTTTATGAAATAATATTCCCTATCATATTATTTAATTAATTTTCAATAATATTTTTACATATTTCTTCCCACAAAAAATGTTTCTAGAAAAATGAATATTTTTCCTTATCTCTACAAATGAATTTATCTTATTAACATAACGGAAAATTACTCAATAAATTTTATGTGTATGTTAACCGATAAAAAAATTGAAAATTTTATCATTCAGAATGAAAATACATCAATTATACAACTCAATCCTTTAAAATTCAATTATTATAATTATATATTTATCAGGTTCATACAAATATATTTTTCACAAACTATTACCATTATTAAAACATTATTATATTTTTATCTCTATGATTACTAAACCTCATAGATAGAAAGTATTAAATTACTAAAACGTTTTTTATATCTACCTACGATTTCAAATAAAATAAATATATCTCAATTCCATATATAATTATCTATTAATTATCCAATTTAACGTGATGGTTAATCAGTAAATGAAAATATATCATTCCATATAAAATTGTCATTTAAAACTAAAAAATTCATGAATTAATACTATGACACCCAATGAATGATCAATCACAATTTACTCAATCAAACTCAAATTTTATATATTTATACATCAAACATATTATAATTTTCATTATAGATAATTTAAAAACATTATGTCCATTATCCATTATAAAACCATATATTCAAAATAATTTTATAATTTATTATGATTTCCCATAATAAGTCTACCCAGAAATAACCCAAATATTTTTTTAGAAAAATGATTTGTTGAAATAGATTATCATTTAAATATTAAATAACAAACATAAAATTGAAACCTCTAAAAAAAATAATTAGTTAAACAGAATGTAAAATATGAAATATCATAATCAAAAACTCTATATCATTTTAGAAAATAACCAAATTAATTTAAGGTTTCTTCTATATTTAAAAATTAATTTAATATAAATTATTACTTAGAAAATCTATGATAAATAAAAAATAACACCTATATAAGGTCAAAAATTAACTATAAAACACCAAATCTAGAAAAACAATAATTATTGGACATGAGTTATATCAAATGACCCATCAAGAAATGACTTAAAGAGGGTAAGAAAGTAAATTATACTCAAAGGTATTATATTATTTTCTATGGATTCTAGTATGTGTCCCTTAATTTTTATATATATATATATTGGTTATAAATTTGAAGGTTTGGAGATTTTGGGGATCTTTTACGGAGTTCTGTGGCCAAATGGGAAGGTGCATGGGTTGCAAACAGTTTGTCTAAACACTACAGAATCAAAGTCAAAACTGTGAAAATTTGTAGATGTTGAGTAGCAGATTCAGAAAGGTGAGTTCATGTTTAAGGATATGATGCAAGGATTCCATCAATGTTTCTACCCATTATTTAGTTAACTCAGGGTTAGTGCATAGTTGTTCTAACTATATGACTAAACTATTTGCTGGGTCAAAGTGAGATCCTAAAAAATTTGATCTCACACATTTTGAGTCTATGTGGATTGATTTTATCTTATGTCACCCTATATCAGAATTATTCCGTCCTAAAAATCGTATAATTTATTCCAAGGAAATTAGAATCAATATGAAGCCTTTCTTTGTCATTTAGAGTCCCAATTCTTGCAGTAAGTGCTTGTTCTTCACCATTCTTGTATTGTTTTCATAGATCTAATTTCCCGCCATATCGTATTCATAGATCCCCACTCATTGTGGTTATATCTAAGATTATGGATGCTAAATTTGTTGATATTTGGTCTTTATTGTGATAGGAGAAGATATCTATGCCGGGTTTTTCATGGAATTCGAACATGTAATTTGTGCTATCTTCATCCATTTTCATTTTTTTCAAAAACGGCAAAGTTAAGAGGATTTAATATTGAATCCTCTTTGTAGAACTGATTGGAATGAATTAAAAGTTATTACATTTTGTGCATTTTATAATGTCTTGGATTCATTATGATTTACAAAAATCATCTTTAGTGATTTTTTGGGGAAAAATAAAATATTCGTTTTCTTGAATACAATGCATGGATCTTGATTTCAAAATAGTGATTTTAAAATGGGGTTTTCTTGGAATTATGGTAAGGGGACTTGATAAATATGTTTTCAACAAAATTATTTATTTTTTTTGAAAGGAATTTTCTATTGGAATTAAAATTTTAATGGTTTTAAATAAAATAATGGTTTTATTGAAATGGTTTGAATTTTTTTATTAGAAATGGTTTTGGCATATTTCAGTTGTCTTAGTTATTGTTTGATGTGGCCCTGAATAATTGATGTGCACTAGTGCGGTATATGGTGTGTGACCATGGATCATGGGTGTCTGTAAGTGGGATATAAGGTTATTTGGACGAGAGACCCCTCATGAGTATGGAACTATCAAACAAGCATGCATGTGTGGGTGTGTTCTATACCATGATATAGTTATGCCAAAATAAAAATGGTAAATTGGTTTAAATCCTTGTTTGGTTGTTTTTATAGAAATATGACTTGCATAAAAATTGGTTAAAATAAAAATTGTTTTCTTTTTGTTATAAATGGTTTTGGAAATTTATTATATTCAGTTACAAATTGTTTTGGTAACTTTTTTTTATATTAACCATTTATATAAATGATTCTATCCTTTATATCCTAGTGGCATGAGTTGGGAATTCATTAGGGAAATCCTATTTTATTATATACTCACCGCAGCTTGGTCACATTGGTGATTTTGAAGATTCTATCTTTTAGTACATTGGAAAATGTAAAGTATCACATGTATTTAGAACAACCTCACAATACATGGGATATTTGGTGTTGTTGGGTCATGGAGCTTGTGGAGCATGGAGTATAGTGTTTTTCATAGTGTCTTTACTTGTTATTCGACTTTTTTACTTTGATAGTTTCTTTTTCTTTCATTGTATTAAAATTTTGTGTGGTATTGATATAAATGATGTGGTTGTGTTTTCTTTCATTTTTCATGAATCATATAGTGAGTTGTTTTATAATGGTTTTTTAGGTTAATGGTTCTATTTCATAAAGTGTAAATCAATCCCACTTCTATTTCAAACCCTTCATCAATTTTTACCAGCTTTTGGCATCTTAGGATGTCACATAAGATCTAATAATGATTCATTTAACTATCAATACATTTAGAATAAATGGGTCATCACAAATGGTATCATCATGTTCAATCCCTTCCTAACAACTAGTCTTTAGATTCTTGGTATTGGAGTTGAATTCATTCTTATCGATTCCTTGGGTTGGAATCCTAGAAAAGAGTAGGATTGTAAGGAGATGAAATATAGGGAATACAATTATATAGCTAAAAATTTTATGTTTTACTTTATATTACCTAGGAGTTAGGTAAATAATACTTTTGGAGACAATTATAGGATACTAGAATGTCATTTTCATTGTTTTGGACAATGATACGATCAAGACATGCATTAGAGGAATGAATTTTCCCAAGGATTTATTATTTCATTTTGAAAAGATAAAGTATGATGTGATGCATTGTTTTTATTTTTTAAAACACTAATATTTTTTTCAAATGATTTATTTTCAAAATGGAATGGTTGGTAAATTTTATAAATAGGTTTATTTTCAAAATATTGAAAGGATTTTACAAGAACAGTTAAATTTGGAAGTGGATTATTTATTAAGACAATGTTTTAATAGTGGATTTGATAAAACTTGAAATGATAATACCAATGTTTCTAGAGATAGAGCCTTATAAATTTTGTTGTTTTTTTGAAAATGGAACCTAGTATGCGTTGTAGAAACTAACAATAAGAAGATATAGAGAATGTGTCTATACCAGAACCACATATGAACCACGAGATTTTTTAGAGTTTGATCCAAGCCACCCAAGCAGTGGACACTGGGAACCAAAGGCATGATCCATGACATGTGGATCATTCCATTGAATTCAAGAATAATAATCCTCCCATATTCAAGGGTGATTATGAACCAGAAAAGTAGGAGGTGTGGCTGAATAAGATGAATCGTATCATCAATCTCATCAGCACACCACAAGAGTTTAATGTGAAAATGGTAATGTATATGCTTGAGGATATTACACACTAATATAGGGACCTAGTGGTTTAGGGTAAATGAGATCAAGGACTTAGTTAGTATGAGATTGATGAATTTTTCAATAAAAAATTCTATCCTCACACTTTCAGGATCTGGAGAACAATAACCTTCTTCACCCTGAAGTAATACAATATCTCCATCACATGATATGCAGTTAAATTCATGAATTTGGTGTTCATTTCACCTGATGTTGTGGATAGTGTATCCTTGAAGGAACACCTCTTCAAATTAGGGATAAAGTGGGAGATTTAAATATATATTTTTGTACACCGTATTACGGATTATACAGATATGGTGAACAATGCGACGCTATTATAACATTATATCAGAGGAAGTATAAGAGGAGGAAGTATGATGATACCTAGGAGAAACGAGGGAAACTATAATGTTGGGAGTAAGGAGAACTGGGAAACCTAATTATAAGGTGGGAGAAGGACTCAAAATCAGATGGATGGATTAATGAACCTTCCTACATGACCCAATAAGAATGAGGGTTTTTTCCAATGTGGTCTCCTTGAAGACATAAAGTGAGAGTGTATGACAGAACCAAGATAATTTCATCAATGAAAGATGATGGGGGCATCTTTTTCACTATTGTCATAGTTATCTGAGGTCAGGTGCTCGAGAAACATCTCAGGTGGAGCAAGAATTGTATGCTTTGATGGAGTGAGGAGAGAATAATCAGACTCATCATGAGAGTAGAGCCCTCCATGGGTATTCTAGTAATACCTTGACTCCTTAGCAAGGAAAAATGTATAAAGGAAACATGGAGTAGAGAGTAGATATGAAGAAAATATATGGAGCTGAGAAGGTGATTGTGGATGATCAGGTTGGACTATCTAGGGTGAGAGGTACGATTCCATTAAATTATACGCTTATATAAGAGTTCTTTTTGATACTAGAGCATCATATTCCATCATTTTGTCTCATTCTATTTATTTCCTAGTTTTCAAACTTGAAATGATTTACTCTATAATAAATCACCAATCATCTATACATAAAATAAAATATCGTTCCTTTTTATGTAGATCATTCTCTATAAGAATTAATGGAGTCAATATGAAATGGGATTCCTCAAGGATGTACATTTATGTCAAAGAAGTAATCCTATGTATAGATTGGTTGATAAACAATTCATGGATTACAATGGCTGTTATAGAATAACAGTCTGTTTCATGGCTGAGGATGGCATCGAACATCACTTCAAAGGACAAAGGTTTGTAATGATATGTGGAATAATAGTTTTAGAGCATGCAGTGGGAACAACCTCTTACCAGTTTGTAGCGTTGACCATCACATAAATAGAAGTGATTGAAATATATTTTTTCAAATAGTTGTGGATTAATATCCAGATTTCATTTTTATGAACATCGCAGGGTTACCACCTATAATGAATGTGTAGTTTATAATTGATATCCTCATAGAGGCTAGTCCTATTTCCCTTCTGTCTTATAGGATGGGACCAATATTGTGAATATAATTGAATGTGAAAATCAAAGAACTAGAAAGAAAATGTTTTATTCAGTCGATCACATCTTTTTTGGTATCACTAGTCTTTTTTGTGATGAAAATGAATGGAAATCAAAGGTTTTGTGTGGATTATTGTATTCTTAACAATTTTATAAAAAATAATTGGTATCCAATTCCATGAAATGATTATCAGTTCGATCAATTGATGGGAGCTTAGTGGTTCCCCAAAATTGACTTGCAATCAGGATATCACTAATTGTGAGTTTGAAAGAAAGATATTCCTATGAAAACATTCAGGATCATATATGGAAATTATGAAAGCATGGAAATTACATTTGGTCTCATGAATGAACCATTAGTCCTTATGGAGTTGATGAATTTTATATTTCAGTGATATATGGATTCTATTATTGTTGTATTTTTTTATGACATATTACTGTATTCATGGACAATATTTGAGGTTTGGAAACACATGGAGAGAGTGTTGGAAATCTTGGGAGATTAGCAGTTGTAACTTAAATTTTTTAAGTCAGATTTTTGGATACAAAAGGAATAGTTTCTAGAACATGTAATTTCTAAAATATGTGTATTAGTATATCTAAATAAGATAAAAGATTTTATCACATGGAAACAACAGAATAATGTCTTTGAGATAAAAATATTTCTTAGTCTCTCTGGTTATTATCGACATTTCATTCGTCACTTCTAATGACAATAATTTCCTATAATAACTTTGAAGAATAAGAATATACCATTTAAGTGGACTGAGGAATTCCATATTTCTTTCCATGTGTTAAAAGTTCATAATACATGATCACCTAAAAATATTTTTCTTGAATCTGGACAGGGTTATGTTGTGTATTGTCATTCTTCAGGATATGTGTTGCGATGTGTTCTTATATAAATAAAAAACGTGGTTAATTTTAGATCATGGTATTTTAGAGTTCATGAGAAGAATTTACCAACACATTATTTGGAGTATGTTTTAGTCATCCATACCTTGAAGACTTGACATCACTATCTCATTGGTGAGAAATTTACTATGTTCATAAATCAGAAGAGTGAGAAACAAATTTTTTCACTATGGGATTTCAATATGAGGAAAAAGATATTGATGGAGTATCTCTAGATTTTTAACATTTACATGATGTATACACTAGGAAAAAGGTAATTCAGTGGTTGATGCATTAATAAGAAATTATAATGATTATTTGAATAAATAAGCATCCGATGAATGGAATTTGATGTCATTCCTAGACAAAAAACATGTCGAATATGAAAAATAAGGTGATGATGTAGTTTTATTTTCAGTTTCCCTGATTCTTGAATTAATAAACATGTTATAAGTGGCATAAACGTCTAATGCATAATTTCTATTTGTCAGTTCAAAACTCAATTATGGGGAGACCATTAAGCGCTAGAAAATTTATAGGAGTTTCATTTTATGTACAGGGATCATATGAATGTACATAAGGATTGTTGAGAAAAACTTCCTCATGCTTACCACCACTCTAGATTGAATATACATTGAGAATACAAAATATGTATAGGGAGTTCAAGGTGAAGTTTTTGTGGATTGGTATGAAATAGAATGTGGTTGAGTTTATTTCATGTTGATTAACATGCTAGCAGGTAAAGGAAGTATATCAACTAACATCATCTATGATGAATTATTTACCCATCCTGGAGTAGAAATGGGTAGAGATAGACATGTATATTGTTACCAATCTCCCAAAGAATATTTGGAAACACGATTCCATATGGGTGATAGTGTGTCCACTCACAATGTCGACACATTTAATCCCTATTCATGAAACTCATTTGGTGGATGATCATTGAATGATATATATCCATAAATAGGAAAAGGGATATGGAATACTATTTTTGATCATGTCAGAAATAAATATGATGTTCACAACTCATTTGGGGAAATCATTACAGAAATCCCTTGGAAATTATTAGACTAGGAGTACAATGTATCAACCTCAAATAGATGGCCAGCCTGAACGAATGATAAATAAATTGGAAGATATGTTTTTGGATTTAATAAGGGATATTGGTGGCTCATGGGAATAGAATGTTCCATTTGTGTATATATCATATAATAACATCTTTCAAGTCTTGATACATAAGACTTAGTTTTAAGAAATGAATGGTAATCATTGTTGTTCTCCACTATGTTTGGAGGAAATAGGTGTGACATCACTAGTTGGGTTGATATCTTTCCATGAAAAAATAGAGAAGATTAAGTTGATCATAATGAGAATGGAGACGACTCAGTGTTGTTAGAAATCAAATTTTGATCATTGTTGAAGACTATTTTCATTCAGAGTGAGTGATCATGTTTTCGTATTTATCTTTCCATGGCTAGGACATCATCTTTTGGGGAAACATTGAGAGTTATCGCCTTGATAAATTGGTTCCTTAAAGATGCTGGAGTGGGTAGGATATGTGGAATATGAGTTGGTGTTATAACTAAAGTTTAGTTTGGTGCATAATGTGTTCCACATATCTCAGTTGATAGTGCATTAGCCGATTCTGACCATGTGATTAGATGGGATCATGTTGACATAGAGACAGATTATTTGTTGGTACATACCACAATGTGGATTTTGGATAGGAAGGATAATGTATTTAATTGTTAATGTATTGAAATACTATGGGTTTTATAGAAACATGGTCAGATTTAGGAAGATAATTTGGAACACGAGATGGAAATAAAAGAGCAGTGGATAAAACTTTATCAGGGAATGGACGGTTTTCATATTTTTTGGGATGGAAATACCAATGGTGGGGAAACTTTAGTACTACCTATTTCGGGTGAACCTCTCTCAGGAAAATTTGAATCAATCTGGAAACATCTTTTTTCATTTTGAAGCTAGATTCTTGTGGTAAGTGGTTGTTCTTTATATTTAATAGCAAGTTTTCTTAGATATACTTCACCCCTATTATTGGATTCATATATCTACACACATAGTGATTAGTTATATTATTATGTATTCCCTATAGTTTGTTATTTAGTCTTCATCGGGTTAGGGTAAGATATCTAAGGTGGTTTCACTGAATTATTACCCGGTTTCTTGAGCAATATTTGTCTGTTTTCAATTTTATCTAAAACAATCGAGGTAGATGGCATCAATATAAACTCATATTTTTAAAACTGGTTGGAATGCATCAAAATTGACTACTTTGTGTGTGTTTGAATATGAATTTTTTTCTTTATGATTGTTGTAAACCTTCTTTGGTGATTGTTTCTGGATATCTGTAAAATTATTGTTCTGGAATAGTGTTCTTGATTATTGATTTTAAAATGAAGATACTACAATGGGATTTTTTTTTAAATTATTGTAATTAGATTTCATTAGTGTTTTTTAATAAAAGGAAGGCTTTTTTGAAATGGAATGGTTTATTGGAATTGGTTTGTTTAATTGTTTTCAATAAAATAATAGTTTTATTAAAAAAATTTGAATTGGTTTATTTGAAATGGTTTTGGAATATATGGGATGTGTGAGTTCATGTAAAATTTTCCCTTAAATAAGGTAAATATTCTTTTTTGGTAAAACATATGAGACCCTATATCGGAGGTGCGTGTCAGTTGCACATAAGGGGATTTGAATGAGGGACTAATCATGAGTATGTAACAATCAAACAGGCATGCATGTGTTGGTGTGTTGTGAACCATGGAATGGTTCTTCCAAAATAATAATGAGAAATTGTTTTAAATCCTTGTTTTTTTTTTCAGAAATATGACTTTCTAGATAAAAATTTAAAATATCACATCTTTACTTTTGGTTATAAATGGTTTTGGGACTTTTTTATGTATAGTTATAAAATATTTTGGGAAATTGTTGTATATAATCTATTTTATAAAGGTTTTACTAACATTTCATTCCTAGTGGCCTGAGTGGGGAAGTGATTGGGTAAATCCAACTATGGTTTATACTCACAGATTATTTGTTCAGGATTTTTTTATCACTTTCAATTTCTATCGCTAGCTGGGCATAACTACATTTTTTGGGGACTGTAGGGGTGTGATATTTTAACTATATAATCTAGATTAAACTATCATGAGAGATGATGATATAATATGTGAGTCTCATATTATAGTTTTTTATTAGTTCATCATTATAATTCACTATAAATTAATTCCAATACTTATTTAGGAGGTATCTTTTGTATTGTGTGAACTATTACCCATCATACCTAGGAAAAAATACTTTATAACATTAAACCTATTGTACCTAGTATAACATCATTATGTAAGTCACATACATCCAATAACTAGTACACTCAACTGGGATTGACCGTCCAAGGCTCAAACTATCCCTATCTATAATCAAATCTTGGCTAATTCCTACCGTAAGTCTATAACAAATAATTATGATCCCCAAAGTCAGGAAGTATAATCTCATTTGATAATCATATGATACTCTATCATTTTATTAATTAATAAAAATCATAACCCACCACCATTTGGGTATTACCATACCCTGTATACATTTCATAATTTCCCCTAACATAGTATTAGTTCCATAAGGCTAATAACTAACCCACATATTAACTAACCACCAATTGGGATAAACTAATTTTAGGGTGGTGATTTTATTAATCTTACCATAAATAATTTTATTTCGTAATAAAAAAGCCACTATTAATATTTTTTATTTTTAATCTAATGATCACCCATATTTGATACAATTATTATTACAAAGGACCTAAAGAAACCAACCTAATAACTAACCCCAAACACATTGATTAACAAAAAAAGTGAAACACATTTTCATTAGTAATCCCTAATCCATTGGACCCCTCACTAAATGTTTCACAGACTCCATGGTTCGAATTATACACTATATAAAAATAACTATATTTAAAAAATAATTCATTGACTATGTAATCAAGGTATAATTCTCAAAGGAACCACTACTTTCTTGATAGACCACACTAACCATTCATCTCACATCTAAACCAACCTAATTTCCATCTCAAGTTATTTACATATAGTTACCCACACTATATATCATATTGTATATATAATTATCTATTTAGAAGGAAAATAAGGGAAAACCAAAATCTATTATGTATATAAACCCTTTAATTATTTTTGACTATAAATACTCTTTCATCACAAGCATTATTAATATCATAGATCATTTAAACCCTCATTTGGTAAATTAGATATATTTTATTATTCATTTTCATATATTTTTTTCAATTTTTAATTCAATATCGTATAATGGAATAAAACACAGTCGTTGTTGTATACTCACTAAAATATCTTCATATATATATTTTATACCTCCCAGATATCTCACAAATGACTGATAAATCTATGATCAAAATACACAATTATTATATCCTAATAACTCAATAATTTTATCCTATATCATAAAATTTTGTAAATAAAATCCCCAAGATTTGTCATAAATTATATATTGAGTAAAATGAATGTTCCTCATTTATATGCCTACCCTAAACATATCAAAAACACAATTTAATAAAAAAAAGTAACTATAATTTAAGGGAATTAATTACCAAATACCTCATTTAATCCTCTATTAATAATGGAAACTGAGAAAAGAATGATTCAATAAGTGAATATAGAAATAACTCATATAATCTTGAATAATACAACCATATTACTAATCAAGATCATACATGAAGAAATATATGGATGGGAGGATAATGAGAGGTCAATCCTATATCATTTATCCAGTAGGAAGGAAGAAATAATAAATGGAAGGAAATGGAATATACTTAATATGTTCACCTTTTTCTCGATATAAATAAGGGTTTTTGGAATTCTAAAAGATATGCTATGGCCCCCACCATATTTAATGTAGTAGAACTTGGAATTTGGCTCAGTATAATAAAAAGTTGAGGAAGTTTCATTTATACATTGTTTGATCATCAAAATTATTATGGCCCCAAAAACCTTAGACTATCTTGTTATTTAAACAATAAAATATGACTCATTTAACTAATTCCTAGAAGGGGACATTGTGTTTTTCAACCCAAATTTACTCCAAAATAATCAAATTTTACTGATTTAAAATATATATATAATATCAGTTTATTGATATAAATGTAATTTTAGAATCCACCATATTTATAACTCTAATTAGGTTTTATTGTTCTTCAATTCCACCAATTACTAGTAATGAGGGTCATTACAAATTCCCTACCATACCATTTCTTATCCCAATGAAGAATACTTAATAACTAGTTATGAAAACCCTCATCATACCCTAATGAATAAAATTATCTATTATATGAATATATTTCACTATAATACCATATATATGTAAATAATTACTTAAATAATTCATATATATAACAATACACGTCATCAATAAAAATAAATCATCAAATTTTTATATTTTTCCAATACTCTAACAACTACCAGTAAAATTTTAGTTCATTTAATACCATGACATCAACTAAATTTTCAAATGGTATATCTATGAAATGATGTCAATGAAAACGATGGTTTCCCACTAAAAATCATCATACCCTTATAGTCGATGTAATCATGTATGATAGTTTACCACATGCTTTATATCACACTAGATCTTCTCTTAATCATACTAATTTTAATTAACCATACCTTTTAAGATGCTCGTTCCATTACATGTAATATTTATCTCTTAATAGATACTATAAACTTTAATGTATATCGTAATTTCTACCCTAACCATTAAATTAGATCGATTCTTGCATTCCATGCCAAATAAGTTTCCAACTATATTGAACACACCTAATAATTCCTAGTTGATAAATAATAATTTTTCACTAACAACATAAGAGGAACATATATTTTCTTTCAATCGAATTATTGAAATGAAACCACCACTACCAATGTTGTGGGTTTTTCAAGAATGTCACCAATAAATATTATTGTAATTATAGTTAATCTTGGATTGAATCTTATAGTAAAATATTAAAATGATTCCATGCAAATGATTCCCTTATTCTTGTTAAATTATTATGAAATTACTAAAATTATATCATCATCATACTATTATTTCTGAAATTCATTTATTTTTTAACTCCAAAAGTTTCAACATAATAGACTCAATATAGAATCCAGGAACATTTCAATAATTTATTAAGGTGTGATATTATTGATCATACACCTCGCCAAAACCCAAGTCAAAAAAATTATTTTCAAATTACTGACATCAATAACTACGTCATTAAATTCAAACTCACACTTACTATAGAATTATCTAAATCTCACTAGTAGTTTCATAATTTATCCACATCAAAAATAACCATGGTTGGAACAAAAAATACTAAATTACTTTATGCACAAACATAGCCCCTATTATCTTTAGTGTTTTAAAAAAAATTCAGTTACATCAATAATCCAAGAGTTATAATGACATACCAACTCCACACTGATCAAATTTGACTATATTAACCTTGTAATGATAGTCATGACACTTTGGTCATTAAAAAACCACACATAGAGCCATAAAATTTCATAATTTTCATAACAAATCCAACCAATTCTCACATTTCAATCCCCAATTTACAATTATCAAAGTACCACTTGGTCACACTAACTTATACTATAGTGTTAGAGGGATAACATACTTATCTATACATTTGTATAGATGAGGTTTCCCTAAATTTTCCATGGTCATTACATACAATAATCACCACAAAACATGAACACCCTTGGATTCTCATTGAAATATAAATTCATTTATACAACAACCATGAAAATCAATGATTTATTCCCCCCATCATGATCTCATGTCTGATTGCAATTATCATTATAATCTATTCAGTATATCTTACATATTGTTTATATAAAATTGTCCTTAAGATATCATAATGGTCAAATAACCCATGTTATTTTGTTGAAATTATATTATAAATTACACCTATGGAGTACAAAAACTATGTCTTTTGTCCCTATGGTAAGTGTTTAACCAAAAAACGCCTAACATTAGTGCAAAAAATTAACTTCTTGTTGACAAATCCAATATTTTAGATTATTTATAGCTTATTTAAATAAAACTATTAATGTAGTTGATTAAATCATGAGCTATTTTACCAGTTTCCAAGGATCCCATACCAAATAAATAATAATTTTTCCTAAGAAATATAGATTAATGTGTCCTAATAAGCATTTTATAAAAATTTATTCCTGAATAATTCCTAATGAAATTCATTTTCCTATACCAATCCTTTAATCACATGAATAAAAATTTTCATCTCCATCACCAATGAGAAAATATATAACACTCATATATAAAGTAATCATAACTCATGGGTTAACCATTATCTCTATATATTTTCTTAAATATCATAACATATCTGGACTAAAATAAGGAAATGTTCCCAATTAGTGTAATTAAATACATGAATCAGTCCACATTGAGTCATATATGACCTTATATAAAATACCTTACATATAATATAAATCATACTGGAATATTGGTCATAGATCCTAAAACTATATTGATGCCTCAATATGAAATAAATTATTGAATATGAGAAGACACAATTTTCAATCTATAGATCTCATCCTAATCAAGAATCCACATACCCACACTATAAAATCAATTTTTTTCTCAACATCCCACTACATATAAAAAAATAAATATATTGCATTGAGTATTTTTAAATTCATCATAGTTCTCATTCAATTAATTATTACACCAATGGCACATTATTCTAGAAAATATTGAATATTTTGTTTTTAAAAACATAAATAATGAGTGGATTTTATCCATAAAACCATTTTTTTGGATCACATTAAATAATTTAGAGGACATATGATTGTATACACCATGTATAATTCATTCACACATGGATCCTTCCACCCTATAATAAGTATCAAACTAGAAACCATTACATTAACAATTTACATCAACAAAATCATTGAATGTATAAAAATTAAAAATAGTGAAACACCATACTAAATACATGGTAACGTGTATTTAATTTCATTTTAGGCTATGTGGGGATAACCCCATATCTTATATAAAATTATTACTAGTCAAAATTAAAACTATCACATGAATAATCATAATGAAAATTTAAATTTTCAACTCATTTAATTTTTAATTTCCCCTTCCAAGAACCAATTATAATGTTCTGAGATGAATTATTATGTGTACTTAAGTGTTCACTCCCATTATTCTAGGTGATTTTAAATATTATAAGTATTTGAATAATATCATTTTGGGAGATTATTACCATATTATAATCACTGAATGTAAATAATAAAAACATACTTATACATGAATAATATAAAATCCCAGAACCTACACTGATTGATCTAATATTGATATCATAAACCATAAATTACGGGCATTGATGTCGATTTTTGGGGATCACTTTTCCCCAAACAAACCATAAAAATTCAAAATTAAATGAATTATGACTTATATTATCGAGGACTTTTAGGTATATATTTTCATATAATTATTAAAAAAATCATATATAAATGTTAACCATTTTTTCAAATGAGAATGTATCCAACAAAACCAAACATTCTAATTTCATATTATGTAATCATCATTATATATATAAAAATCCATTCTTTACAAAATTTATTCAACCTTATACTTTATAACCTACGGAAGAGGAAACATAAGAAGGGTGAGATCAAATTCACATTATGGATAAACATAAGAATATCTATTGAAGTTATACAATGATAAGAATATGTGAATAAAGGTATGAAAACATACCTAGACTTCATGAGTAAATAATAAAATAACTTAAACCAATAAAAACCTGGATTGTCATATTTGAAAACAAAGAAAAGGAAAGAGTTATCCTAAATAACAACGACTATGAAAGTGAAATCTATATTGATCATAAGAAAAATAATAAAATGATAACAAGATTCAGAAAAAAATGTTGGTATGTTGAATTTTTTTTCACTATAACCCATGTTAAACCTATTTAAGAAATAATTAAATCCTAGTAAAATCAACAGGACGAAACCTCATGTTACATCACAAAAACTTCTCACCACAAAAGGTAAATTACCCAATGAATTGGACCAATATATTGTTTCACCCAACATTTAAGATATAATGAGATCACTCTGTGTGATCTAGGCCACCCAATAAAGTAATAATTAATAGGAGAACTTGGTTCAATATTGTATGCACCATCATATTAGTTATAAGGAGCTCAGACAACGTTATCTTGGACACCCCATTATAAAATAAATTCTCATGGGCCACAGCATAAATAATTTACAACATACATGTATATAATGATAAATATCAAAAAATCAATCATTATTACATTCAAAAAATGTTCAACTCATGGAAAAGAAATAGATTCTCTAAAAATACCTTTGAAGAGTGATTAACACTTCAAAAAATAATAGGTTCCCTAAAAATATTTTTTAAACATGATTAACCTGTGGAAGGGAAACAACATCCATAAATATTTCTTTGAAAAAAATATTATTCAATTTTGGGGAAATAATGCGGTTGGTATCAACACAAAATATTTTCATTTGATCCTATATAACAACATGAGTAATTGATGTTGATGGACATATATTATCATTAAAATTCCATTAAAAATATCCTTGAGGAAAATATCATTTTCATGATAATTTTTTGTAAACATAATTTTTTTAAAATATTTATATTCCAAAATTAAATTGATAAAATATAATTTAATATTGATATTTTTAGTTTCCATGATGTGATAAATATGGTTCATGTCATGCATGATGAAAAATAATCATTCTTTTCACATTTTTTGGAAAATCCAAATGAGCTTTGTTTTGAAAATGAAATAAACAAACCTTGTGATAAAACACTGAAATGAAAAAAATTATTTAATAAATAATTTTTAAAAAACTACAAATATATTTGAAAACATTTATTGAAATTTTGTCTTTCATTGAAAATAGATTTATGAACAAAATGATAAATAGAGTAAAATTCTCAATAAATTGTTTTCACAATTATTATATGAAACAAAGATAAGAAAAAATATATATATTTAACGAAAATATCATGATTTATTATATTATTAAAAATTTATGTGAATTATGAGATATGGATCATATGGTATAATAATAGGGAGCATAATCATTATCTATCCAAATAAATAATGAGATTTAAACATTAGACTCTTACTACTCTCGTAACATTGAGTTTTAATCCTCAAGATATAATTTCATTAAATGAACATACATTTTCATGAAAATAAGGATATTAATGATATAAAAAATCCAATGTGGAATTATATACACCTCAAAATATAAGTTAGGTTTATAACATAATATACATATTAAAGAATAAAAATTGAGTCAATAATACCATACCTCATTGGAAACTTTTAGACTGTAAACACAATGAAATTGAGATCTTTAAATGAATATTTATATCCATATAAATTTATATATAAGAATCATATAATTCATTAATTGGAATTATATATACAAAAAAAAACAAAAAATATTTGTGAATATAGAAAATATCTCATTGTAATAAAAGTGAGATTAGAAAACCGTTACCTCAAACATCATTTTGGTTGATCATAATTTATCCTCCTATATAGTTATTTTAATCATGATATTAACATTTTAAAAATAATATTAATATTTTTAATACCATACATGATTTTTTTATTACACATTAACACACATTTGTTAATAATATTTCACTATTTTCATTATATTGGGAGTTTATTACCTTGTTTATTTTTCATGCGTTGAATTGAATTTTATGGTTCTTGTAAATATTATAGATTTCCATATTATAAATAAATATACTAATTGTAAAATTATCAAATTTATATTTCAATTATACCATTAAAACCAATAATTAAAACTTTTTTTGAAAAATTAACTGATGTTATGATATTGGAGACGATAGGCCATACATACGCATGAGTAAATTTTCCATTCTACAATGATCCTTAAGGAAAAAACATATGAAAATTTTAATATTTATAGAATTATAATTATATAAGATATAAAATATTATCTATTAATATATACTCATATATATATATACATCATTCTTATGGTGTGGTGATGAAAAAATAGAAACATCACTTCGTGAAGGTTGTAGTCAACACATATATGAACGACGTTATCACTTTTTTGAGTGAGTGAAAAGGTAAGAAATAAAATGATAAATTATATTTAAAAAATTAAAAATACTTCAGGAATATGATAATTACTTCATTTATATCACATATATTTATTATATTTATCCTTTTTTACTCTCCCATTAACATGTTAGTGAAAAACAAATCACATCACTCCGCTTGGTGGTAATCTGTTGTACACACAATCAACTTTATCATATCTACTAAAAATTTGAAATTAATGAATGTATATATGATCAAATTGGTTAATATATATATATTATTATTAATATTATATAAATATATTATATCCATCAGCATACCCAACCATGGTAAGTGGTAATGGAAAAATGAACAACATCGTTTCGGGAGGCGATAGTCTGCCATACACACAAAGACTGATTTTTCAAAACATTTGATCGAAGGGGAGATATTCATAGGTAATAAAAATATTACATAAATATAATAGTATATTTCTGATACCATGTTCATTTTATTTTTTTGGTTTAATAATAATTGAAAGAGGTGAATAAATAAATAATATTAAATCGCTCTTTGAAGAATATCAACTCTTCTTTAGGTAACTCGATTTTTCATGCACAAAAGGAATTACATAGATGAATTAATACCAAAAATATTGAATATAAGATTATGGGAGAGAACTTTTGAAGTCACATGGTTTTTTATTTTCCTAAAAAAAGTTCATTGAACGTGTGAAGAGGGGAGAAGATGTGGTGGCCTTTTATAGGTGAGGAGTGTGTACAACATTTAATGTTTTCAAATCTTGAGTTCCACCATCATTTTTTTCATGCCACCAGTAGAAAATGTTAAATTATTTATATTATAAGGTATAAGGAAGAAATAATTCAATCCAAGAGGTTTATAAATTTTTTTTATTCCATTTCCCCCATTAATATTAATGTTCAATCAATAAATAAAATCATTTTTACCTTAATTGCTGTTATCGATTCTAACTGTATTAAATAATAATTATGTTAAATAATTAAGGTGGAATTTTAAAAATTATAAATTATTATTATTAAAAAATATAAAACCTTTTTTCAAAATTAATTAAAAATAAATGGTAAACTTTAGTTTAATATTAACCTCATAGATGCGGCGAGACATCGGGGATTTGAGTATTTTTTTAGAAAAACATGATTCTATATTAACTATATGAATAATAATTATCATTGTAAGAAAATAAATTAATATTAAATTATGTATAATATATTTGTTATAATTCAAAAAAATTCTCATTATGGATTAAATTAATTATATAAAATGTAGAATCATTTTTCATTTTTAAACAGTTTTATGAAAAACAATCATTGAAAACAAATAACATACATATACAAAATAATAAAAAAGACGACTCAAAAGTAATTATGTGTATCATATATGATTAAATAATATATAGGTTAGTTTAATAAATTTCAAAATTACATTTATTCTTTTTAATTACATAATCTATGAAAAATAAATTTCATTTTACAATAATTGTTATTTTTCATTATTCACGGAAAAAATCATTCTTTTATGATAAATTCTAGTATTTAACCCAAAGTAAATTTTCATATTCAGATTTTAAAAATGTTATTAATTTTATAAAATAAATTTTATAAATGTTAAAAGAAAATTATTATAATATATTTTTTTCTTTGAAATTCAATAAAAATCATTTTTGAGGGAAACATATTTTTGAAGAAAAAAATCACAATTTTAAAAAATTAATTGATTATTTACTATAAATTTATCAATAATTTATATTTAGTAAGATATATATATATATATCATAAATTATTCAATACAATTCAAACCCTCAAATTCCACTACTAGGTTATAATAGTAATAAATATCATGGGTCTTTTAAGTTCATTGTTGTATACTGAATATGTCATCCAACGTAAGAAATATTAGGGTCTCATAAAAGACAAGATAACTTGAATGTTGTGTGTAATTCAAGATGAACATAGTGTTTTGTGTAATGGAAGATAAACTTGGTTTTTCATGTACTATATATTATCAAAATTAATTTTCTTCTTTTAAAATCATATAGTGATATAGATAATATCTATTTCAATAAAAAAACTTAAAATAGTTGGATAATAATTCATAAACCCTACAAAATTATACAAAAATATAGAACCCATATAAATCCTATAGTTATATATTCAAAAGGTTATTTAAAAATGGATCTATATATAAAATAACGAAACAAAACTAGATATAAAAAATCATGGAGACCCTACTAACAGTCCTCATACTTTCCTAAAACCTATATCCTTATGACATCTGAGCACCTCCATCCCCATCAAATATATGGTCAATTTCCAAAATATCTCTATATTATATGGAATTTACATATCCACTATGGTTTATACATATAATGTGAGGATAAAACTCAGTATAACTCCTCAAATATTTTCTATAATAACAAATATATATATATATATATATTATTTAATTTAAAATTGACATGGATGTGGTAATAAATCACATGAATAACATATTTGACCCCTTTCTCGTACTCCAAAATCCACTTCAATGGTCTACTAAGCCTATTGGAAGGATGGAGTTCCTAAAATAATTCATAAAAATTTATACTCTTGTATCAGGGTGTTGAATAGAATATCACTGGTAATTAATGTTGAAGTTATATAAACAAAAAAAAAAAGTATTTTTGGAATATTATATAATCATTCAGCACATTTAGTTTCTCTTCAGTATGGCCAACACTGACCATTATTAATATAATATCACTACAAAATATCTATAATATTTTTATATTGGTGCTAACAAATTACATTCAATATTTTCAATGAATATTTATTTATATTTTCAATCTAAAAGTGTATAGGTTATATGAATTTATTTTAATTTTTAATGATAAAAAATATATCCTTAACTGTTAATATATAACTAGAAATTATATTATTGATCTATTACCCTAAAATAATGATATTATGACCCAGATTTCTCAGATTTTTATTACTTTCATGTTGTTCATAACATATCCATATAAATTTATTATTAATGACAAATTAAAAAAATTAAAAAATTGTATTTAATTTCACATACTATAATGGAATATTACTAATAATAATTTATTATATAGATGTCTTAATAAATAATATTTTACTAATATAGTTATTATTTGGGAAAAAATATAATTACATTACTCTAATTATAGATTTTTCTTATGTACATTTTAATAATAATAATTTAATTAGAATATAATCATTAAAATAATATTGTGTATGTTTCAAAGTCAATGTAATTTTAACATAAATATATTATACGAAGCCTTATAAATTATTTTTCCATATATAATTTTATTTTTAATGTATGATAAATAAATGGTTCATTAATACACATAAAAAAAATTAAATTTTATTAGGAAAAAATTTAAATAACTATAGATACAATTTTTGTCTATAAATAAAATTTATCATATCCTATGTGAATGTATTAACACTTTTATGAATTTGTGTGACAATTTTTATAAGAGCATAATATTAATAATTAAATTTTTTTGTTATTAATTTTTTTTGTTAAAACTTAATCTATCATATATATTGTGAAATTTTCTAACAAACAAGAGAGAATAACATAGTACCTGGATAACAAGGCCAATTCATACATATTCAAAACAAAATTTAGGATCCACATGGGTTGGATAATAGCACTATGCGCCATACATGAAAAATGTGGGGACATTTTCTTTGAGAAAAATATCGGACAAAATAGATACAAGTTTGTATACTCAAAAGAAAACACCTCATGGAGAACTATACCAAAATTAAAATAGGTATCAACATAACCTATTTACTACATCAATTTACACTAAAAAAAAAATCAATGTCCCAGCAAAAAATAGCTCTCCCAATCCAAAATTTCAATAACTACACCAACGTCCAAGGGGAACTATACCATTACTAAAACCAAGAAAAAGATAATCTAAAAATGTCCAAAGCTATATATAGGGTATGAGCTAATGCCTAGTAGGATGTCACTATGGATTCTATAATAATATTTCATATTAATTAACCGAATAATGATTTTAATTTTTATATAAAATATGAATGGAAATATAAGAGCCTATTTAAAAAATCATTCTATATAATTGAATTGATTGAAATAGTACAGTAAATTGATTAATAAAATTTTCATACAAAACATTATATATAAAATTACATGGATTGTGTAAAATAGTTTAAAACAATGAAAAATATATCAAAAAAATCAGAAACAAAAAACATAGTCATATTATAAGAGGTCAGTTAGTTCCAGCTAATGGTATCCTCACACACTAGAGTAGGTGATCATAAACACATGCGTACACACATCCCTCAAACCCTGGTCAAAGTGAAATCATCACCATCCCATCAGGGATGTCACCTAATGAATTATGTTTTGTTTGAGCTGTAAAGTGTCAATTGATTGATTTTTTAGAAAAAAATCATTGATTACCTAGGATTTTTTGTTCACAAAAAACAATCACTAATGGGAGATTAATTCCAAAATTGTAAAAAATACAACTTAAACCATTTTACCATATCAATATGCCAATTCCATTTAAAATTCAAAACATTTTATAATCAGTTTATTGATTTTTCCATGATAATACAAAAATTATTCATATCAAAATAATATAATCATTTTTATGAAATATAAAATTGAAATCAATTTTACAACTCAATTTTAGAAATCAAATTCACAAATCAATTTTACAATTTCGATCTAATTTCTCAAAACATATCCATATTCTATGAAATTTATTGTTTCTGCCTAATTTCATACCAATAAATAACCAAATCACAATTAAATGAGAATTGAGTTTTTCATAATCTAATTGGATGAAATTAAAATGAAATTATAAATTTAGGATTATGTAAATTTAAAAATAATAAACAGAAAACCTAATCAAATAAAGATATCATGTCTTAAAACACCCACAATAGGAAACCCTAACGATGAATGTCAGAAAATGAGATATTAAAACAAAATATTGATTCATGAAAAACAATAATGTTGATTATATCCTTTAGAAACATGGATATGTATAAAACCCTTTAGAGGAGATAAAGAGATTGAAATATAGTAGGAGATATGAAAAGTGGATGGAAAACATTCCAGGAAAGGATCGAATAGCGATCACCTAACTTCAATCGACCAAATAAAGGGTTTTTATTAGAAATATTTGGTTCTTGGGAGCCCTCATAGCCTATGGAGTCATAAATGGATTATTTGGTCCTGAGAAAGAGGTAAAAAGAATGTTTAGAAAATCATTAAATAATTTTTTGATAAATTTAATCTCATGCACATGGTTAGCTAGGCTGGGAAACATTGTTTATGAACATATGGACCATAATAGTCTTCATATTATAGTGGAATTTCATAGTTTCTCCTTTTCCAGTGTTTGGTTTGAAAAAACATTCACCAACTATGAAAACCCCCACAACAAGGGTCTCAATGTTTATCGCTGGCATGAAAAATGGTGTGGGATAAATGTTTAACAACCGTGAACAGCCCAAATGATATGGTAAATTTTAAAATATTCAATAAAATCACCTCTAAATGAATCCCAAAATAATAATGATCAATGGAGGGGTCTATGAGTACCTCAAAATAGTAACAATGTGTTACATCCTCCCCACTATAGAATGATTATATGCCCAGAAAGCCCATCAAGAGGCCTCCATGCCAAAACGATAAGGCCATTAGTCTCTCATCAGTTCCTCTCTCTATAACTTCACCTTAGTATCTGAACCATGTGTCAATAGTAATTTAACTAATGGTTTCTTACATACATGAATTACCTTGGTTTCAAAATAAACCATTTTAACGGGATGTTCAGTTATAGATAAATCATTATTGATATCATGGTTACTCCAGCTAATAAAGTGAGATAGATCAGAAATATATTTCTATAACTGAGAGACAAGGTACATGTTATGTATCGGACTCAACTAAGGAGGATGTTTTAAATGTTAATCCACATTCCCCACCCTCTCTACAACTTCAAATGTATCCAAAAATAAGGATCAAGTTTTCCATACTTCTTAAGTCGTCAGTGATCCAAACGAGGTGGAAACTTCAAGAAATCATGGTCATTAATTGAGAATTTTAATAGTTTTTTGAAATGATCAACATGAAATTTATATGAGATATGTTACATCAACATTGTCTAATTATTTTACTGAATATTTACTATTTTCTCTTGAAACCAGCTTGATCCATTCAAGTAACATTCACCGATCTTCAACCAACAAAATATAGAATTCTATGGTCAGCAAAACAAGTCCTCAAAAGGAACCATTCTTATCTCAAACTACTAACTATTGTTATAAGAATACACAAATAGTCCAAAATGGTCATCCCAAGATCCAATACACACACACAAACCATATAACATTATCTCTTATTTTTTTATTGTGAATGGGTATAATTTGTGATGATTTTTATAGCCTATCAATATAAAAACATATCACATTATTCATTATTTAGGAATATGGAACCCAAAAAAAATTCATAGAGAGATGGAAATTCAATGTTTGTATTGGAAAGGAATAAAGAAATATTAATGGTATCTGGTACCCAGCCTTGACAATTTGGAATTTATAATAATGATAGGAGAAATCTGCCACACTCTATCTCATACCTAGCCACTAAAATCTTCTCCCTTGTCATAGAACACCCTCACGGTTCCCGGGTGAAATGGCCAATGGGAATTCAAAAAATCTCCCTTAATTGCTTTGTGTTTTAACAAAGGCACAAAAAATTATTATGATAACATAGAGTTACCTCTTTAGAGAACAACAAGTCAGCAATGGTCTCCCCAACATAAATAGAGTCTACAATACTAAAAATCTCATTGTATTGCTACTATTACCGAAGAATCAACTTGATAGGAGAAGATTTTAACTAAAGAATAGATTGGGAAACCCATAAACCTTGATTCATGGTCTTCAATATGAAACTATGAAAGAAGATCCAACATGTTCCACACATTCAATTATACTTTCATAATAAGGGTTGGAGGTTTCTAGCACAAAAAAAAACTGTGTGAACATTCTTTTTCTCTAGGGTATAGCTAATTTCAAATTCAAAAGTTTAGAGGTACTCCGCCCAATAAATATAACAGAGATTAAAATATATTTTATGGATGTTATAACTGAAGATATTTCAGTAGGAATAAATGGTAATCCTTTCTCAAAAAAGGTAATGCCACATACTCTTAAGTGCATTCATCGTAGCCACAAGTACAAGTTATTGGGTTTGGTAGTTCTTCTAATGTGGAAAAATCTTTCAAGAGCCACATAAAATGACATGATCACCCTTCATAATAATGTATCCCAAACCACAACCTGATATGTCTCGAAATACCACATAAACCTAACAAGTCAATTGAAGTGTTTAAATTTTCATTGTAGTAAAAATATTTTTCCCTCAACAAAATATCTCTAAAATTTCCCATCTAAAGAAAAAATTACTCTCATCCACGTTCTTGTGGTCATTAGAGAAGCTAAATTTGAGAATTTATTTATAAAACAATGATAATATATAGTTAAACCCAATATGATCTGAATCTCGAAAACATATCATGGTGGTTCTCATGTCATTACAGCCTTAACCATCTAATTATCGAAAGATATACCATTTAATGAAACCATGTGTCCTAGTGACATCACTTCATAAATCATGAAACCATTTTTTGATAACATGGAATAATGTTGGTAGTTTCAAATCAAATATAGAAAAACTATAAAATTACGAACATTATCCTCCCTATAATTAGAGAAAATAATCATTTCATCCATAAAGAGCACCACTAATTAGCATCAAATGAGTGGGACATTTTTTTCATTAAATACACTTAAAGTACTAGTTATTCAGTTAAGGAAAATGGAACTAAAAGGTAGACATAATGGTTGCACCTGATCTAAAATGATACATTGATAGTGTAAGATTCTTTTATTATCAGCTGATGCCAACCAGATATATTTGTTCATTAATATAACTCAATTGATATTTGAATAATCGACACCATGGCTATGTGGCACATCATATTTATTCTCAAAGAAAACAAGAACAACCCATGGAGGCACACTCAGACATATTAATCCTATCTCTAAAATATCAGAAAAATGAATATTCTATTATTTCATTTCAGGTGGTTCCATGTGGTAAGAAGTAATATATATTATTTGAGTACCAGGGTCTAAATTGATAAAATTATCTACCTCCATTACTGGTGGAAACCTTGAGAAGATGGAAGGAAAAATGTTGGGATGCTCGATGACAACTGGAGGGAGATGACTATTCAAGGATTCCCACTATTGATCAAAATGGAACATAGATATTACATTCTTCAAATTTAGATAAAACGGTCTATATCTACTCGACCTCAGGACCCATAATCCCTAAAAGATATAGGACACTCCATCAGGAGCAGTAATGGATACCCATTGAAGATAAAAATCAATACAAACATCATAAAAAATGATACAATCCATCTTAAATAAGACATCAGGGGGTTTCATGTTGAGAAATAGAAAATTCTAATCAAGATCAATCACTAACAATGAGAAAACACATGTAGGACAACAGAGACCCTTCTCTCTCTTCAATCTAATTTGTGTTGCAATATCCATCATGTAGGATAAATTCTTCCAATGAAGATTTAAAAGAGTCACCATTAGAGTAAAAATTAACAGATGTGAAGCCCCGATATCAAATAATGTAGTCACTAATGATGTACCTATTGTGATATCACCTCTCACATTCATAATACACATATCTTCATTATCTATAGACTCTTTCACAATATAAATAATATTTGTTCAAGATTTCAAGGGTTGGAACCCCTTATTTCATGATGTATCTAATATCACCATAGTTTTATTTTTAATTTCTGATCCCATTTCATTGTGATGAGGATAAATAACATGACTAATTTTCTACTATTAACTTGAACATCGACATGAACAATATATTTTGGGTTACTCAGTGAAAACCTATTTTCCGTTCCCACGTCTCCACAATATTAAAAAATAAAAGTGCCTCTTCTATGAACTGTAGGAAATCTAGGAAAAAAATCCTTCAATATATAAACTCTATGAGAATCAACATGATTTAACATTAATTTATAGGAAATCATATAACATTGACTATGAGAAAAAAGAGATTATTACAACCCTAACATAATGACATTGTCCATTTCAACCATTAATGATATATCTATCACATTTTCATAAGGAGAATGTTTCAATAATAATACACGATAATAATATCATATTGAATTCTTATGTCGAACCATCTAATCATAGACTTCTTGTTTGATAATATGTTAGCTTTGAACTATGAACAATTAGAAAAATGATTTGTATATTATAAAATGGAATTGTCTACATTCTCTATTTTGAAAAACATAATATAAATATCCAAAACTATCAATTATGTATAGAACTAGTTGGAGAAAACAACTTAGATGTATTTCCACTATAATCCATCATGCTCCATTTTGGTCACCAACTCGTCTCACAGTCTCCTACTAGGTCCCTATAACATGAATTTGGCAAATATAACCTTGATTTAATCTTTATTTACTATGAACTCAAAAAATAAGCATGATATATCTCAAGAACCCCATAACTAGTTGAGGTTCATCAGTAACATGAAACTCTATTGCATTATGGTAAATTAACTCCAGATAATATTTTAGTAGACCACCATTTTCAGGTTCCACACCTTGAGGCTGAAGGATAATGGGTGCTGGTGTCTATCCAAGATCTTAGACAACAAGCCTGAATATCTCAACCGGATTTTTGTCCACAAGAGGATTTTATTGATGTGGTTCATCAAAATCTTATTCCTGGATTGGAATCACCCATATTTAAAGAGGCATGATTCTACACAACATTAGCAACAATGTTGATGATGTCATAAAATTACACCGATTAGCACCCAAAAAATACTGACAAGGAAATTAATCCCAACAGATAGATAAAATGATTATGGTTTCATCATATCCAAATAAAAAGCTAGGAAAATACTAGAATTAATCCTGAATAAGTGTTTCCAAAACCACCTATGGTGACATATGTTGGATTGCAGTGATACATATATAGGAAATCAATCACAACAACCTCTTATGCCTCAAAAATATCCTTAATTGCATAATTACATAATGAAAAGGTACATGACCACACTTTGATACCACTTTATCATAAGAAGGACTTGGATAACCTAGTACCCTAATAACCATACCAATACACCATTTCCCAAATTGTACATTGAAATCCCATGGGTTGGGTAATAATACCTGACATCATATATGACAATGGAGGGAATAATTTTTCCACATAAAAAAGAAAAAGAAACTGATACAAGTTAGTATTATCAAAAGAAAAATCCATTGGGAGAAATCTACTAGAACTTAAATAGGTATAAAAAATCCAAATAACACCATCAATGTACATAAAAACATGATGATAAACCGTCCATACCCTAAAATGACACATAATTCCATATCCCAAATGTTTATGACAATAGGAACCTCAATGTGACACTTTACCCTTGGTCGAACATAGATGAATATAATATAAACATATTCAAAGGAACTAGCATGGCATGAGATAAAATCCCAATAGGCCCACAACAGTGTTTTATAAGTAGATTCTACATTATTTAACCAAATAATGCTATAAATTTTTCATTAAAACAGGAATGGGAGTTTAACAGAATATTTAAACAAAATCATTATTTACATTTTTTTATGGAAGTATTTAAAAAAATTCATAATTAAAAATTTATATAAATTTTTTTATATAAATTATCTATGATTTTGTAAATGATTTTACAAGAATTTAATATATATATATAAATAATCTCTAACAAGGAACATAGTCCTCTTCCAAGAGGTATGATATTTCTAGGTTATGGGATCCTCACACACTCGAATAAGGGATCATGACAAATTCTGTTCACATGTCCCTCAAGAAATTGGTAAAATGGGAATCTTCACTATCCCATTGGGGACGTGTCCTACTGTATTCTGTTTTATTTAAATTTTTAAATAGTAACTAGAGAGATGTATATAATAACTCAGAAAATACCAATACTTTCATTTTCTCTAACAAAAATCATTAATGCGAATTTGATTTGAAAACTATTTGAAATTAAATTTAACCCATTGTTCCATTTTAGTATCACATTCCAGGTAAAAACAAAAAAAAATTAATTCAATTAATTTCTTTTTTCACGATAAAATCAAATATGTTTTTATCAATATAAATTATTCCATTTTACCCGAACAAATATTTGAAATAATTTTCAGAAATCAATTCCACAGGTTAATAAAATAAAATAATTTCCAAAATAAATTTCATTGCTTACATAAAATTTCCACAAATATCACCAAATTTTTATGAAATTAGTTGTTTTACACACATTTTAGGCCAAAGAAAAACTGAATAAAAATTCAAAGTGAATTGGGTCATTCATAATCCAATTCAATGAAATTAAATTCTAATCAACAATTTAGGTTTTTGTAAATTGGAATATCATAATTAGAAAAACGTATCAAAAAAGGGGATCATGCCTCATAATACAACATATGGAAACTCCAAAAAAGAACATTATTCATGGATATTCCAAAATCACGACTAGGATTAAGTTCTAAATCAATGGGGATTAGATCCTCTAAAAAATGGTGATCTAATTTACCCTAGGGTGGAGAGAATGATATTGAATTATAGTAGAATAGATGGAATGGGGAAGGAAAATGTACAAGGAATAGATCAAATGATGATTTCCTAACTTCGCTCTACATTGGATAGGGTTTAGTGGAGCTGAAATTAGATCTTGAGAGCCCTCAAAACATACTAAATCATTATAAGAAGAGATAGACTTGAGTGAGAGGTAAAAAGTGGTTTTCATAAATTATTAATAAATTTTTAGAATAATTAAATTTCACATACCAATTTATCTATGAAGGAAACAAATGTTCTCAAACTATGTGCCCTAATCAAGTTCCCATAATAATAGTGTTGCACGATTTCTCCTTGGTAGGCCCATAGTTTTTTAGACCATGAACCAACCACACAAAACCCCACTTCTTGGATTTTCATGGGTTTCACAAGTAGGGTGAACCATTTTTAAACATAGTGTGCCAATTGGGCACAGACAAAGATCCATCCAAAATTACCAAATTTATTCCCAACACATCCCTAAACGAAATCAAAAAAAATATTGACAATAATAGGGTTGGATGACTACCTAAAAATAATAACTGGATGTTACAGTTATGATCAAAAAATGGATTTTATAATTCAATAATGTATTCTGTTGAAATATAATATGGTAGATGATGTAGTGTTATAGACACTATAAATAATGTTCATTAAAAAATGCTATTTTTATATATTCATTACAAATCTCAATTTCTCTTAAATAGATGATAAATTCTATAATTTGGAATTTTTTTAAATGCTCATTTTGAAAATATCCTATTGTTCATTTTATATATTCTTATAAGGAAATATTTTATTAAAGTGAATATTAGAAAATAAAGGTGTTAAATATTGCCTGATTATTTTTACGTATTAATTATTTAAATATAAAAACATACTTCATAAAAAAATTAATGAATTAAGTTATATTTAATATTTAAAGTAATGAGTTTTTTTAAAATATACATCTTTTCCGAATAAGTAAATAAATTTTCAATTTAAATAAGGGTTTTATTATTGTAGGAAACTATATGTTTTTTATATGGAAATGAGTAATTATAAACATCCACTATTTTATATAGAAATCCAAAATAAAAAATTTTAATCTAAAGAGAAAAGGAAAACAAAAATGTTAAAGGTTAGGATATAATGTCAACATTATCCATATAGAAATTTGAATAATAAAGACATCAAAACCAACAAAAAATAACATTATATAAGAACTTTAACCTTTTAAAAAAACTAATTATGAAAGAGAGATTAACATTGTAATATTATAAAACATGATTTTATTGTTTGGGAATGTATAATCATGAAGTGCATGATATTCATAATTATTATTTCTAAATGAGTAAATACAATTATTAAAAAGTGATTCTTTCCCACAGATCTAATTCGAATAGAATGTTTTGAAAGGGAATTTAATGTGATATCATCTTAGGACCTAACCCTTGATAAAAATGGTTGAGTTATGTATCCTTAAATCATTTTTTTTTCTATAAATGAGATTTTATTCATCTCTAGTAATATCATAATAATAGTTCTCTAATTTGATGAATAATTTGTTTTGACCTTCAATTCATTTATGAGATTTCTTAAAAAAACACATTTAATATAAATATTTTCTTATCCCTGGATTTTTTATTTCTAATTAATGAAGTATTTATATAATGATATAATCCTTCAATTTAATGAGGTGATAAATCATAGTCTAACAATACAAATGGGGGGTGGGGTAATATGAAATACCCCCATATAGGGTGCTAAAATTGCATCAATTTCTCCCTGATATAGTTTAGGTAAAGTGAAATTTATTATCCATCGGAGGGATATAAATTATTTCATTAAAAAAATAATCTTCATATAATAGGAAAAATAAGGATATTTATTTGATTTGACTACATCAAATGATTTTTGAAAAAAATAATATAACTTACATGATATATAAAATTATCATCACATTTATAATGATATACTAAAAAACATTCATCCAAATCTCTATCCTCTTATTAAGGGAAACCATCCTTAGTTTCAAGATAAACCTTTCCCTTACTATCATTCCATAAATTTTGATTCATTGTAGTTCCATTCCTCATTTTATTAATAACAAATCACATTTATTTAAGTAAAGAATCCAAATTCCCATTTATTTAAGAGAAAACTACACACTCTAACTACTACTAGATTTCACTTGATTTTTTATGAATATAATCTTTATTTGAAGCCCATTGTACGCGGGGTTTACTACATAAATCAATGAAATTTCCCTTATGAATACATAGTGAGTAAAATATGGGTGTAATATTGTTGAGAAATGTTTTCATATAAATTCTCATATCCATTGAAATCCAAATCCTTGAGGAAATTCAATTGATTCATATGGTTTTGTACAAAATTGATTAATATATTCCCTTAGTAAGAATAGAGTATGTGAATCCAATTTAATGTGATTATAATGTTATTTTTCAATCATCAAGTGGGAATCTTATTTACATAAGCGAAGAGTGATTCTAAAAAAATCTAAAAATATTAAATAGTGGGTACCATTTAGAAAGCGTGATTTTATTAAAATAATCTAACATTAAATGTAATTCCAATGTTGATTGTATTTCATGCCATCATAAAAATTTAGAGGAATTCATATATCAACTATTAAATTAATATTATGATTTAAAAACTAAAATCCTCTATTTTTGGAATCATGAACAAATTTGGTTGAGTACACGTGATGGAAACAATATGATTCATTCAAAAATGTTTCCAAGAATATCTAACATTTTCATTCATGATTTTAGTGTCAAGTTATCCCTTCAGATATAACAGAAGGATCTAATGAATTTTATATTAATAATAATATTTAATTATTGGAAGAAAAACAATTATTTATTGGACCACATGACCATTTCTTGAAGATGTCATTAATAAAAAACAATTGAATGGGTATTAGATTGATCTCCATGGTTGAATAGGATGAGGTTACAATATTTATAGTTATATGAATGATTTTTCATGATGATATTTTATCTTTGATGTATTTAAGTGTGAAATAATAGTATATGATTTAATCAATCTCAAATAAAATTAACAAAAACTATTATTAATATTAACTTTGTTGTGAATAATAATATAATTAATATTTTATTCAAAGATTCCTCTCCCCCTTAATTTTAGAAAAAAGCTTCTTTCACCCCATTTCTAGGCATAAATTATCGTTTCAATTACAAAATATCTTACCAAATCCCTACCCAAAATATCCTATAAACAACCATGAGCTAATGGGGAAATAGTAAGACCCTAATATCGATGGATTAGACTCATTCTAAGGTTGTAAAATCACAAATTATAGTAATTGTTATATGTTACCCCCCTTTCTATTTATATCTGCTCATTATAATATATTTTAAAAACAATTGTATTTTATTTTATCCATATATATTACTTTTATTATTGTCCTTTTTCATTGTTATCTATGATAATTCAACCATTAACTACAATATAAACTTTTCTTATAGTTTAATTATGTTAATGTAATTTTTCCAAGTTTCTATATCCTTTATAATTTGTGATTCAATTTTTATTGAAGTATTTTAAACATCCTATTATATAAAATCCAGGAAAATATTTCAATGTTATATTATTTTCCAATGTTTTTCAATGTACATATATATATGTGTGGGGGTGGGGGTTGAATCAAAGGTTACAATTATTACAATTAATTTTTAGAAGAAATATATTTGATTTTTTAAAGTCAGGATTCACTAATTTAGAACACTCCCTCATTAATTTTGTAATAGTCTTATAAAAATACAACATGATGGATTATTTTACAAGGTTCAGTCTAAATATGATTACCTAATCTCTTCATGTTTTTATCGAGTACAATAACCCATGTTATTACTATAATTTTCAAATGATTAATGGAGATGGATATTGATCTTCATTGACTCCACAATTGATGGCCATTATAGTAATATATATGGGAAAATACATCCAGAAGTATTTACAGAGCTACAAAAATTCGATGTTAATTTTAAAACACCACTATTTAATAAACAATCATCTTTGATTGACATTATAAATAGAACATAAATATATTTAATGATGTATGTTTAATTTATAAAGAGATATTGTTTCTCAACATTGGTCATTAACTTAAATATTAATATTAATAGAGTGGAATGAAAGTTATCCTTCCCTCTCATGCTTTGAAAATACTTGATGTGTTTGCATGAGAGGAAGGATTGACAATTTGATGTACTTTCTCACTAACAAAGTCCTCCAAATGATAAATAATATGATCCATTTCTATTTAAAAAAATCTAATGAAAACTACAAACTTGGTAATCACTTATACTTCATATCTATTAGACAAAATATTTCCTCTTCCTCTTAAACTATCAGTTTCAATGATAAAAAATTATTGAAAAACATTCAATTAATTATTTTATTCTATTTATATCCAAATAATATCTATAATATCAATTTAACCATAAAACATGGAATATCATCCAGATTATCGACATTATGATAATATCCATTGAATATATTCCCATAAAATATGAAATTTATTCATGATTAATAAATCCAAATATTTTAATTTTTATTTCACATGAATATTCCCCTGTATAATTATAATTTAATATTCAAAAAAATTCCTATGAAAATTGACATGGATCATATATTTAATAAATTTTCTAGGATATTTCATTTTTTAATTTCTTTTTTGAATCATTAGATTATTTTATCTTTTGATCTCCAAAATAATCCATAATGTGTATATCACATAAGAAGTATATAAGTCGTTCTTAAATATTATAGAACAATCCTTATAATGTTAGGAATCATTTTTATAAATTCTACATTATCCATACATAGTAACCAGCCAATCCATATGACATTTGAATCTTATCCTTATGTTCTTTTACTCAATATTATGAAGTGTGGAATCATACATATTAATTACACAAAATTGTATGATCATCATTTCTAGATTCAAAAAGAATCGATTAGATTATTCAAATGGCTCTTAGGAAGTGGGAACTAACTCTATAGATGTCCCAAATAACTCTTAAAATATGATCATTACCATATAAATAAATTAATGAAAATATAGGGAAAATGGTCATGAAAATCCTTCCAAATCACCAAAAAATATTATATATTTTCATAATAATCTCGTAAAATATGTAATTACTTCTCTACTTCATCATCCAATTTATGATATGACTCTTATCCTATTTTAAAATGTCTCATATGGAAACGAATTATCCATATTTTATTTAAAATTTTACAGCTTCGATCCATAAATAGAAAATCATAGGATCGTCCTATTGAATTAAAATAGTGTTTAGATATTTTTCAAATTAAAAAAAACTTGTCACATAATTTTTTTTAAATAACTCAAATAATCTCATTATATTATCAAAAACATTTATTCAAATCAAAATCATTCCAAATTATAATCCAATGACTCACACATGAATATATGATGACTAAGGAAATATTCTACAATTTTATTGGGTAATTCATTATCCCCCTTTGTATTTTTCCAACTATAATCCACAATTTAAAAAAACCCATGAATTAAGAAATATATTGTAGACCTTCTAAGGAGGGAAAAATAGTGACAGTACACCATATGATCAAATCATATTTTTCAGATATTTTATTGTCTTCATCATAAAATATTATTGCTCATGTAATTTGAATTACCACCCATTAACTCATACAATAAATATTTATCATTTACCCCTTCCCCCACGCCACTATTTTCTTAATAATATCTCTAGATTCAAAACAAAGAATACATATATTTGTGATTTTTCTCACCCTTCGACAACATATATGAATAATGGTGAGGTTTTCCTAAAATCACTAAAAGAGATTATTCAGGGTTTCATACCTCTACTTCGAAATTTCATTAATGTACAAATCAAAAAAATTATCTTGAGTTTTAAAACACTCAAGTTTAAAACTTCCATTTGAAAAATTATCAATTATGTATTGAAATATAATATTGATATTATTGGATATTTTCTATTTCCCAGGTTTTTTAGAATGATTATTTTTATTTTTATTAAGACATGAAATTTTATGTGATCTATTAATCCACACATTTAATTCACCAAATTATTCTTCTATAAAGATCATCAGGGAGGGTGAATTGGTTATAGCAACATATTTATCTTCTATGGTACATAATGTACAAAAAATTTATTTTATATTATTTACTAATAAAACACTATCTTAATAAGAGAATTCCACCATAGGATGACCATTTGTCCTAAAAAATCCTACATAGTATGAATCTATAAAACCATAAAACATTAGTTGATTTTTTGTCTTTTACATTATTCTATGATTCATGTTTATTTTAATTTATCTCATAAACCTATTTGTTTCCATAAATTGTAATCTCTATTGATCAGTTTCATACTTCACATAAAATATAACTCTGTTTACTATATGGCATCATAATTCAATGTGATACTGTAAATATAGTTCTATGACTTCCCAATCTATTCATTTTCTATTTTTGGTTGTTAGAGGTGTTTGGAGGAGGCTCAAAGGGTGTCTAGAGAAGTTCGGTTGGTAAATTCTAGAATAATGTGAATTATATATCATCTAACCAAATTACATGATGTGAATGTCGATTCCAAGGTTTGTCTTAGAGGTTTTATGATGTGAAAAAATTTACACTATGAAAAACGGTTTTAGGATGTGTAATATTTCGTTGTAGAAATATAAAATGAAATAAAGTGGTGATGTGTCTATAAGTAGAAACAGAAAAAAATGTGTTACATGATATGTAATGGGATTAATCATAATGTAAATCCTTAATGAAGTGCACTTTTTGAAATTATTTTCAATAAAAAACCTCATTTTCTCGACCCTTATTCATTTTTCATCACATTTTGGGTGAACCCATGGGACCCTATGGTGTACTAAAAGCACTTCTTTATCCCTATACATTATATTGATCCTAGTGGATTTTTGTTGGAGAAATTTGGTTGTTCTGTGGTGATTTATCTTCCTTTCGTGGTTGTTTTCATCATTTATTCTCCAAAGGATATACTACGGTGGTGTTTATTTAGTTTGGGGGTGCGTCCATGTTTCATTTTGATGGATCCTTGATGCTATATAAGTTGTTCCATGGATTTCATGATCCAGTTGTGGTTTTTGAGAATTCTTCTTCACTATACAACAAAAAACAATTTGAAGGCTACCTTGAGGTAGGATTTCCATTTGTTTTCTCTTAATGTAAATCATGCGAGAGGGGTTTTACCCATGTTTTCTTCAGGTTATGCTTTCTCTAAGCTAAAACCAATGATAATAAAGCTGTTTTATTAATTGAAATGAGATGTGAGATTTTATAAACATATTTTTATAGCTTTGATATTTTTTATAATATTGTGATTATACAGCCTAAAAGCCCCAGAAAAAATTGTGGTTGTTGGTGGCTTTATTTTTGACTTGTCACATCTCTTGTTGCTGTCCTTTTGATTGAAATTTTTTGGTTTCAACCTAACAAAATGAATATTTTCTAACCACATATACTTGTCTAATGAAATTAGTTTCCCCATGATTTGGCCTATGTGATAACTCCACAAAGAAAAGAAGTGGAATGTGATAAATTTTTTTTGAACCCGTGATATGTTTTTTTTTGATGTGATGTGTGATTTGTTATGGTTGTATGGTGTGGATATGATGGGCATGGTATGATTATCCTACAGGTCTGCATAAATAGTTGTGTGTAATGTGTTTTTGGATGTGGTTTTGAGTTGGGGTTTTTTTGGTTGGTATGGTTCTTTGAAAAGGATGACTTTGAATAAGGATCTTAGTGATTGGAATGGGTAATTCATCTAGTCTTTCTACACAAGTAACATGAATAATTCTTCACCATGTATCTAGAGGTTTTGGTACAATGTTTCTTTAATGTGAATCCACCTTAATTTTTTAGGGCTCTTCACCTTCTATGAATGACTGTGACTATATTTCTTTTTGTGTGTTGTGATTAGTAGTCTCTTAGGTAGTGATAGAATGAATAAATTTTTTTAATAATGTTTGCAATGTCCTAGGTTGGTTAAGAAAACAGAATTGATATTTTTAAATAAATTGGTTAGAATGTGAAATGGGTTTTGTGGCCTGATGTGTGGTGTTGTGTATTTAGAGGTGTCAAAAAGGTAATAATGTTATCAGTTGGTGATTTTTTAGGTTGGGATTGAGTGTTCAGTATCATTTATGTATATTAGTATATTTTCCTTGTATATTCTATATGCACCCCACCATAATTGAAACTATTTTCTGATAACCCCCATTGACATGGGGGAGGGTATCTTTCCGAAAATCTGGTGAGGAGTACAGTTTGTTGGGTACAATATATTTTATACACTCTATTCTAATAGAGGTAGGTATTGTGCATGTTGTGATAGATGGAGTTCGGTTGGTTTCTTAGATGGTTTTTTATGGCCCATGTGTCCTCAAGAGATATGGGATGGCCCAGGTATCTTTGGGTGAGATGTGATGGCTTATGTGTTTTCAGGTGATGTGGTTTTTGGTTTCCCAGGTGACTTCATGATGACACAACGACATGATTTTCAAGGCATATTTGGGATGATGATTGATATTTTGTTTTTCCCATGTTTGTGTGGGAGAGAAGTGTTGTATGTCCCAGGTGTGTGTGGGAATGATGTGTTGTGAGGCCCAGGTGTGTGTGGATGGGTTATGTTGTGGTTTTTGTCTTAGGTGTGTGTGGGTGGGATGTGATGTGATGTGTTTTATAGAAGGGATCAAAGAGCCATGATGTAAAATATTGGGAGATATATATATTCCAGTGGAGAACTGGTGTAGGGTACTCTATCACCAATGTTTTTAACTTTATATTATATTGGTTGTCCTGTGTTAGTTGGAGAGCTTGGCTTGGTGAGGTTGGGATGTTTAGTGTACCTGGTTTGGTGTTTTTTTTCTTCAACATTTTTATTACCAGAGAATTAGTATATTTCTCTCACATGTTCACAAGAGAAATTTATTTTCCTACTGAGAATACTTGTATTCTCACCCAATGTATAAAAAATTGTTTCCAGGTTTCTAGGATTATTTTGTGGACTGTGTTAACTGTTACTATCTCGGGCCTTTGGACGGTTGTTGTGTCTCTGCCATATATTTTTTTGGTATTTAAATTGGAGGCTTTATTATATTTGTATCAATTGTTATTTATTATAAATGTGGGATGTTATTTGAATTTCTATTATATATTATTCCCTAGGGTTGTTGATAATTATTCATTCTACCTCTCTATATTGTTTTATATAAATTGTTATGCCTCCCACATTGTGATATTTATACACCTTTGGTGACAGTCGCCAACCAAGGGCCTACTTGAGGCTAGATTCAAGGGTCATTAATTCTCTCCCATCATTGAGGTATCTTTGGATGGAGGGGTTCCTGACATATTATGATACCAATCAATCTATGAAAATAATTTTATTCTATACATTCTTATTTAGTATCATTTCATGTTTTTAGGACAACATCAATAAAAATAAAAATAGTTTGGTGTCATTTCTGTGAAAACCCAATAATTTTTTTTTACATTTCCTAGTAATGAAATATATTTTTTTGAAATAAAAGTAATCCATTAAAATATATCATTTCATTTTGAATTGATGTCTCATAAAATCACTTCTTTTTTTAGAAAATTCATAACTACAACTATTTTAATAATCTTCATTGATAATTTCATTATTAAATATAACAAAATTTATATTAATTGCCTTCATATCCTAAATGTAATGGTTTTCCCCCAATTTCCTTTGATGAAATTTAATTTTTTTAGGGAAACTAACACTCTTTAATTTCTAGTATCAAATAGCCTTATATATTCAATATAAATACATTTAAAAAATTTAGCACCATGGATTCATCCTTTTCTAGAAAAAAAATACTTTAAGATACTAAATATAAACTTATTATATTAGTTAACTACTCATGAATATAGATATATCTTCCATTTGAAAATATTTTTCATTATAAGACTTAGTATTTCTAGGAATATTCTTTTTGGGTTGGAGTCTTATAATTGGAGTAACGGTCTCTATAAAAGTTAGACCATCAAATTTATTAGAACCATTGAAAAAAAATTATTTCCTTATTCCTTACAAATTCTTTATTACTAATACATTGACACATAAATACACACTTTATCCAAATGAATATATTCTCATTACTTCTAAGGAAAATATCCCATAAATCATTCTTCTCTATTTGGTCCCATTCATCATTCATATCTGCAACCCTTTCATTGTACATTTTAGTTTTAGTGACTCTCTATGGATCTATTTGTTATATAAGAGGGTTTTTGTCACATATAAATCATTTTATAATCAAAATTGGGGAATGTTGGTTTCTAACCATAGTTTCGGCTTCCATATTATTTTTCATCAATTTATATTTAATTTTATCAAATTTTGTGAACTTTATAACAATATGTGTCTAATTAGGTTCAATATCAATAACTTTTGGACAATATTTTATTTGTTCTTCACCGAAATTCTCAAAAATATACTAACATTCCTGTTCAATATCATCAAAATGACCTTAAAATGCAGCATTAATGTCATTTTTAGAATCAATTATTTTTACATCACTATAGTAAAATAATTTATGTAGTCTCTTATTCTAGTATGTATAGGATTTCTGATTGTATATAAATCCTATAAATATATCTTCCACTGGATTCTCATCAAACATTCCCAATTTGTTATTTTTAGTATTAATGAGTCATATATTACCATATAACCATAAATATTATATATATTTCTTCATCCAATACTATAACCCATAATAGGTCATATAAAAAGAATTCACAATAGTAACATATTTTTAATATTCATAGCTATGAATATAACCTCTCTCTATTAGGATAATAAGATATTAAATTCTATTGACATCATTCTCAATATACAAACCACTATTTTGTTCTATCTATCCATAATGACACTAAATTAAGGATTATATATAGTATAATAAAGATGTTTTATTGCATATTTTTTAACACATGAATCAAAAAATTTCTTGTAAACTATCTACCATTATTATATATGAGATTCCAAACTCACATCCCCAATATTTAAAAAACTATTCTCCCAATGAACAAAAAAAAACAAAGTATTTATTATTTATGATTAATAACATATAATTGGTCATTATATAATAATCACTAATACAATTTATGATGCAAATATCACCTTTTGTGTAAATGTGTCTCATTGTTAAAAAGAATTAGTATATGTCAAATCAATTTTCTAGGTGGATTGGATATCTACCAATTTATATAATTTCTCAGTCATATTTCTCTTTTTATAGGATTCACATATATATATTCTCATTCTATTTTGGGATGAGGCAAGTATCTTACAGCTTATCCCTTAAAAATCTAATTTAAGGTTCCTTGATAGAGGTGGCCCAAAATTCACTTACATAATATTTTTACATCAATTGAGAAAAAATATCGTGAATTAGATTATTTCGTAATTTTAAAATAGATCCAACTAGATAATTAATCATTAGATATAACTTTTCTATATATTATGAGATTTATAATATGATACTTTTTTCACAATTAATATCATTACATTTATAAAAAAGAGGAATGAAATACTAAATGTTAGGTTTATGCATATATAAAAGCAAAAAATATTTTGACATTATTTTTTAGGATAAATCATTAGCTAGTCTAATTAATTTTATATTTATTAATATTTATTTATAAAATATTAGGACACAAATGTGGTGTTTATAATTGTTTTTTATATCGGTGTCTCTAATAATGTTTGATGAGTATCTCCTTTCAAGAATCTGTAGTCTATTCCTCTTTCTTGATTTGAGATCTAGTTCAAAAGTAATTGAAATTTATTTTTAGTTAAATCTCATTGTATTTATTTCATTATATTCCTATGGTGTTTCTATTGGGAGTTTGGTAATGGATTATAAAAATAGTAAACATGTTCATTATTCATTAAAAATATATATTGAAATAATAAAATATATTTTGGACAGGTAAATACGATATATTACTTTTTTACTTCTGGTTTCATTTCAAACATGGTTTATCTATTCTATGTATATGCTTCATAAAATTCTATAATTCTCTACTTCAATGAGAAAAACATATTTTACTATAATATAGATGACTTTTTCTAAAACACACCGCATCCCCAATATTATCCATTGAAATTATTTATTTATTGAAACTATTTATATTATCCTTAATTTCATATTAGGTTTCGTTATATATTTGTGAACACCAGTTACATTATTTTGGATAAATATTTATTTCTCATGTTAAAAACATCATTAATTGATGTAGGAGGAAACTTTTTACAGTTATTTTAACCAAGTCATTCCAAGATTGGAATTTAGAACCTACATTATTAGTTTATATTGATTTAATATTGTTTTGTTTCATAGGTTTATATATTACTCTAAATTTGGTGTTTTATTTATCAATGGAATATGTTGAATCATCATTTAATAACATAACTACATAATAATGCATTTTAATTCTCCCTTGGACATCATAAACTTAAAATAATTAGATTTAGTCATATTGAAATATTTTTATTTACAAGTAAATCTATAGAAAGGGAAGAAAAATTAGTGAACAAGGGGGAGTGTTCTCCATAGAGAGTTCTCTCTATGCTCATATTCTCCGTTCATATAGGTTTTCAAAGTCAGTCATCAACTTCTTGCCTCTTATTTCAAATCTAGGCTCCTCCACTTATCTCTCAACATCACCCCTTCCTTCTTGATTGTTCCACTCCCCTTTTTGAGGCTAGATATATGGAGGTTTTATTCATCTTTTTAATGTATGTGTTTTGGATGCCCTCCATTTCCTTATCCTACTATGGTATTTGGTTCCATCTTACCTCTATGGGTCAGGGATAGTATAGAGTTAACTGAGAGAATTTGGGATCATGGTTCAATGGATGTTGGGTTTCTTACTTCTACGGAGTTGGCCTATCATTCTCGGCCTCCCAAACCTTCTCGGACGTAGGGTTTCACCACTACTATCTGGGTCAATGTTGTAGAGAAGCGTACAAATGGTTTTGTGTCATACAGTTTGTGGTCATTGATTTTTCTTTTAGGGTCTCATTCCAAAAAATTTCAGGATCTCATTCCCTGCCTTCTTCTGTGTTTTTCCTCAGTTTTTTGTTTCAATTTTTGGTCTTCTTTCTCGATGATGGTTTATTTTCTTCAGTGTTCCAATTTTTTTGTTACATTGGTGGTGTTGATGGATATAGGATTCGATGATGTTGTTGACATAGGTGGTGTTCAATGGTGTGAAGGCTAATGATGTTGAATCTAAAATGGTGATTCTTGTGATTATGTGATGATGATGATATAGGCCAGTTTCAGTGTCGTAGATGTTTCGTCCGGGCGAATTCATCTATTTTTTTCAGTCTATGGTAGTTTTCATCATTAATTGTGGTATGTGATGGTGTTGTGTGTGATTTAAGTGATGATAAAGGTTTCATGCTTGTTGGTTTTTGGTTATCAATTTTGGATGATGGTTCATTTTTCTCAGTACATGATGCTTTGGCTATTCAGATGACTAGTTTCAGTTAATTCAAATTGAGAAGATGATGATGATGTTATAATAGTGATGATAGAATCTGGTGGAAGGGCCCTCCAGCGATTTGGTATGAAGTGATGATGGGGGTTTGAGGTGACAAGGTAAAAAAATCAAGGATCACGTGGATTTAGGTGGCCCATGGATCCATATGGAAGGAAGAAGTTTTCAAATTTTAATTTTGGAAACGTAAGACCATTACCAATATTTTGGAAAATTGGATTTGTAGTAGTTATATTGTTGTGGGTGAAATTTTTGGTTTACATGGTTGGATTTGTAACACATTGGATTATTTTTTGGGTTCACACTTACTCTTAAAAGTTTCATTAGAAAATAAAAAATATGTATTGGATTTTATTTACTAGTAAATATTTTCTCGTATTTAATTAGAATTAATTCACAATTAGAAAAATCCACTTTAATTTGTTATAATTCAATAAAATTGTTAGTTTACTTATTGACGAGTTCATCATTTTATTTCATTATATTAATAACCTATATCTTTCAGGATTAAAATATCAACTTTTGTTTAATGTTTTTATAAATACAAAATTCAATCATGGATATTAGAATGTTTTTTGGGTGGTTTTGTTCTCTTTTTTATTTACTTCATGATATTCCAAGAAAATTATCGACAAGAGAAACAAAAGTAATTAATTTTTTAGGATTTTGTTTTTTTATTTTCTAATTATAGTGGAGTAGTCTAAATTATATTTACATATCACCATCCTTATTTTTCTTATTTAATATCTATTAATACTCTCACTAATCATTAGGAATTCATTATAATTTCAAACCCACTAATTAACTTGGGGAATTTCTAATAATTCCTATTGTTAATACATTCGACCTTTCATTCAGATAGAAAAATCTAAAAATATTCTAACTGTGCCACCTAAAATTTTATTTTTTGGATGTTTTACTTTATACATACCCTTTCCCTTTTTATATGATTATATATAATGGAAATTATCATCATTTATTCATGATCACATTCATAATAATGATTATATCCTCTAGAAAAAGGAACTTATACATCCATGATATTGAGTTTATTCATGGATTTGTATTCTATTCACTAATTTGGGTTTTTTATAAAAATAAGAGAATTCCTCATCACATTTTTTTGAATATTATTATGAAACACATATACATATAAGTTATCCATATCTTTAAGGGATTATATATTTGGATAAAACCTATCAAAAAAATTTCTCATGAACTTTTTAACCACAATTTAGTCTTTTAATGAATATACAAATCCTATGATATTATTAAATATCTCATTAATCCTTGTAATGTATTGATCAACCATCTCATCTTTAGCCACCCCAACTCCATTAAAAATATATCTCAAAATTTATTATTTGGATACTATAATTTTTATATTTCCACAACCCATGACCCCATGATTACCACATATCACTCATTATCTTGTGTCTATGAACATTTATTTCTAATTATAAAGACAATAATAATCAAATATTTTCATATATTTCCCATCATGATTGTTATTTCTTTTATTAGTGAAATTAGTTGAAGAATCTATTTCATGTGGAGTAAAACCCACTACTATAGAATAACATAATTAATTTTTTTTTGAAAAAATGTTAGGGAATAATTATATGATTAATTAATATATGTTTCTTACATATATGATTAGAACCCTTATCGAATTGTAATAATTTTTATTTTTAATTTTCTTCCAAATATATGGATTGATCATTTATGGTAACTCATAGGGATCTTATACCACATGATGTTCCAAGATCAGTTAATTTACCACTAATATAGGGTGGTGTTCAAGTATTGGCACATTTTCATAATATTTCTTTCTAAAATAAGTATCATTTAATTTATTGGTCTACATTTTATAAATGTATCCTTCGACCACCTTTATTTAATTTTGTTATGATAATTTAAAAATATTTCATTGAGATTATTTATAATTTTCCCCACATTACAATATATTATCAACACGTCTTTGTATTAGGTATTGATGAATGAATGATTTAATATAGTTATATGTTTTTATTAACTACTTATTATATTTTAAGATATCTTCTAAGAATTTTTTATAATATATTATTCAATATTCATGAAGAGATCCTCGACTTGTTATATGTTTTGGATCATAAAATATAACATATATTTTTATTGGTTTTTAAATGTATCGTTATTTTTAAATTAGAAACTTAAGGGTAGAGTTAGTATTCTAGGGATATATAATGGTTATAAATATTCATGAGTTTACTAATTGTAAATATTACTTTTTATTATTTGTGTAAGGTTAAGAATTAATTTATATTAGTTTCATCTAAGTAACACTGATTTTACATATTTTATGAATGGAAAACGATATAATTATATGTGGCACATAAATGTAATAATAACTTTCTATGAGTTGTGTAAAGGTATGGATCACATTATATTTGTTATGTAATGGTATGTATAACATTTAATGACATATGTAATGGTATCATTTATATTTTAATACTTGCATAAATTTATAGATGTGTAATGATTGTTATTAGTAATTTAAAGGTAATAAGAAAATTTCAATAGTTATGTAAAGGTATGTGAACCTATTTTTGGGTAATATATTTATTTCATAAATTTAATCAAAAATTTTGATAGGTTACTCCCTATTTTGTGAAAAGGTAACTGGTTGGAATATGGGTACTCTCTAGACTGGATTAAGGTGACTAAACCGACATAAAGGTAGTAGAATAACAATTTATGATCACAAATCTATATTTCTAATACATAATATAAGGTTACCTATTTACATGGGTATGTAGACTAATGTATTTATATGAATAAAATAATTGTATTTTGTCCCTTTCAAATCATGCATAAGGGTTACGAATGTGTCACGTAAAGGTTGGTAGAGTTCTCCAAAATATGGAAAAGTGTAGAAAACATGTAAGGGTAAAATATTGATACCCATAAATAGTGTGTATAGATCCATGTATGGGTAGAAACCTTATTTTTAGAATGCTATAAATTATTATATATGGTTTACTTTACATAATATTCAAATTTACAGTTGCTGAATTTCGATTATTAATATAATTAACCATTTTATTATTTTAATAGTACTTATTAATTTTTTAGAATCCATGAGAACATTAATTAATTATTTATGTTAAATTATATACGATATCAAGAAGAATTATTAATATTTTTATTCATGCTAAAATTTTGGATTTTGAATTATAAAAATTTAAATCACCAAAAATATAATGAGTAAATATTGAATATTTTCAAAGAATATTACAATGATATTATTAAATATTATTTACTTCTCTATTAATTTTTTAACAACCACCATACATGATGATATTTATTTTACAGATATTATTGAGGAATCACATATTTATTGTTTTCTAGTAATGAAATATTTACACTTGTGATTTTATCAGGAATAAAATCATTTATAACATTTAAGTAATTCATTGGAAATATAATATTTTAACAAATTTTATATTGGAAAGATGATGTCTATAAAGAAACTCTATTATTCAAGTTAATAAAACTGGTGAACAAGACATATATGATTTTTAGGTTCACATCAAGTGGTAAATGAATGTTTTTTGAAGATAAACTACTCATATTAGTAAATATAAAATAATTACATCATTTTTTGATAGATTCTATTACTACCCTAACACTGAAACATTGAACAATTTATCTTGTTCTGTTATTTTATATCTTCATATTCTTTTTGTATTTTCAAAATTGTTATGGGTTTTACTGCCCATAACTTGGTGAGATATAGGCCAATGAATCTAAAAAAATGTAATTCCTTAGGTTGTTATACTAGTTTAGAAAAGTGGGGAACTATTCATTTTGTACTTAAATATTGAATAAGGTTCCGTTATTTGGGTTAAGACTCTAGTTTAAGAGATTTATAACTTGGTTATAAATCACAGCGTGAATTTTAATTGTTTGAGTCAATGATAGAAGGGTCCATATCTCTGATTTAATGTGAGAGGTGAAGAGTGTCATATAATCATTTAAATCTGAACCACAAAATCGTATCCTATTCCAATTTTCTACTATGTCCACTACATTTACATGAAAAACTCATATATAATATTTAACTCATTTAAATATTAAAAAAAAATCAACCCCTTTAGGGTAATCTATTATCTTCTCTATTCAGATCTAAAATTAATATTAGATCTTGATCCCAATATCTATATATAATTATTAATTTTGGACAATAACTTCCTCAAAAACACATTAAGTGTAAAAGATAATTTAATATTGTAGGATGTAGTCAAAATGATGGATGAATACATCAAATACCACCAAATTGTGATATTACTGATTACGCATTCTTTAAATTTAAATGGAATATTTCTTAAAGAAACATCAGATTTCTCATTAGAATTTTATGGAAGAAACATTCATGATCATAGAAGGTGATCCTGAATCATTTTTGTGAAATCCTCTGTTAAAGTACGTGTTAAATTACAAGGTGATAAACATTTTATATTGTAAAATAAATAGAAATTTTTATGGTAATGTTACTTCAAATTAAAAGAATCATGAAGTCATGATAATTTAAAAATTCTGACGTCTTTTCTTAGATACACTTATTATAATCAAGTTATGGGTGTTAAAAGGTTAGTATAAAGAATTTAAATTGGGTAGAGAATTTATTTTTAATAAACTTTTCCTATATTTTATTATTATTTTATATTTTACATGTTGTTTAGAAGAATATTTATTAATTTTTTATAATTGATATTATTCATAGATCACTTCCTATGATTTTGAATCCTAGAAAGGTTACTATAGAAAAAATTAAAAACATAATGGAATATGAAATTTATGAGATCACATGAACATTATAAATATATTTTTTAGTGATTACATTTTTATTGATGAATACAATTCATAAAATATTTTAATTTATTTTCAGTAACATTTTTATACTTCATTTTCTAATTCCAAGTCACAATTTAGTAATAAGAATTATACAACAAATATTGCAGGAAATGGAATAATTTTTTTTTTCATAAAAACTCCCTAGAAATTGCATCGTAAAAACTATTTTGATGAGATTAATAAATGTACATTTATTTATATTGAGTATCATGATATAATTTTTTATGAGTGTAAAAAAATATTGAAAATAAAGCCAGATTTACCCATAATAAAAAATAAAAACACTATAAGAATAATTACAATAATGAAAAGAAAAAAATGAATCCAAATATATTTTCATTAAGGATTCATTTTATAATGATTAATTTGGTTCTTGAAAGGATTTGGAATTTTGTTTCTTAATTAGTTCATAAAATCATGTAATTTATTCAACATATTTTCATTCTTCTCCAATTGGATATAAAAACCCCATTATAATGTAATTTATTATAGAATTTGATATAAATGACCATAATATTGAAATGATTAATGTTTTATACATAAATATTTGGATTCATTATAAGATTTTTCAACGAGGAAATTAAAATATGAATCAATATATCTTGGTTGACATAAATTATTCACATTCTAATATTTATAATGATAAAAAAATTAACAATTTGTTGAAGGTAAAAAATTAAATGGATAAATTTCTTTCATATAAATGTTCCATGAATCTTATTAATGTAATTTTGATAATGATATTAAATATAATGAACATCTAAAAAATATAGTTTATCATTAAATGTAAAATATGTACATTTTTGTTTAGTTTTGTGAATAATTTTATAAAATGATGAGTTTTTATAAAATTGAAAAGAATATATTAGTTCTTCATTATAAAACTTATTTAACAAAGAATATATAAGTCATTATTTTTCATGATCACTGACATAAGTACATCCACTACTACATGTTATATATTTAAAATGAATGACCATTATGAAAATGAGTCTTCCTTGAGTTTTTTATAATATATTTTATATAATGTGAATTTTATTTTTAAATATATATCTTCATGATTTATTGTAAAAAATTGTATGAAATTAGTTTGGGTTTTGGGAATTTCATATAATAATGTCATCATACCCAAATTCTTATGGGTTCCAAAGAATGTTTAAATGTGTTATTGTTAGACAAGTGTATTGAGAGAATCCAAAATAATGTTGGGAATATGGAAAGTTGATTATCAAGAGCTATAAATGGCCATATAATATTCTTTATACCATTAAATAAATTCAATGAAGGTAATGTTATTTTTAGTGAGAATTTTAAATAAAAAAAGGATTTATTGAGGTTGGAATTTCAAATTAATTATTATTAATATTGTATTATATGATAATGGATTGAAACCCAATTTTATAATAAATTTAAAACTATGGGATGATGGAATGTATTCATATCTTACAAAAAGAAAAATATATTGTATTTATGAAAAATTGGTATTTTTATACGAAAATATTAAAGTCAACTTTAATTAAATTAATTTCATATAATTATTGGATCAAAATTCCGAATTTTTTCATGTGATATGAAATAATAAAATTTTATAGCATAATAATTTGGTTAATGTTCATTTCATATTGATGCATAAGATTTACAATAAAAAAAATATTATGTAGATTCCTAGATATAGAGTGGATATCACCTTTGAATGTGAATACTTCTTGAATGGAAAAAAACCAAGAAGAAGTTTCATGTCAATTATGGAATTTGAAACTACAGGGCCTCTTGGTCTTATACATTTAGACTCATTTAGTCATATCAAACCTACTAGTTGGGTAGTATGAGATGATGTTTTCAAAATTTTTAAGGATTTTACTAGATAAAGGTGGGATAATTTTCTTACCCATATATCTAAGAATTTATATTGGGGTTGATTTTAAAAAATAATTAAAATTCATAATGGAAACAGAAATATGTAAATCATAAGGTATCGTTGTGGTTAATTACAAAATATTTAATTTATATATTTTGTAAGAAAAATGGGTATTTGTGGAATTTTTTATCCCTTAGAAACCCATAGAAAAATGGTGTTCTTGAATGGAAAAACATAACCCTTTAATAAATGTTCATGATCATGTTAAATGAGTTTAATTTAGTTAAATATCATTGGGATAATGTTGTGAATACATATTTTCATTTTACAAATAAAATTATATTGGTATTTTTATAGAAAATACACTTTATAATATTTTGAAGTGATGAAAAACAAAAATTGGATATTTTAAAGTACTTTGATGTAATTTTTTATACACAATATTATATATGATTTAAATAAATCTGATTGAGATTTTAATCAATGTATATTCTTGGGATACACAAATAATAGTATAAAATATATAGTTTACAATACAATAACCAGGGTTATTGAAGAATTAATTCATGAAATTGTTGATGAATTTTTTTTTTGAATAAAATAGATTATGATATTGATATAACTGATGATTAATATAGATATTTACATTTTGAAGAAGAAGAACCACATGATAAAGAATCATCTATATTTTGGGAAAATTTCATCTCAATTTTAACATATTCTTGAAAAATACTATAGGATTCATAAAGATCAGAATTTTGATAATATTATTGGTAATGTTTAATAAATTACTAAAAAAATTAAATATGTAATTAATTCATTTTCATACCATGATGTTATTACTCACTTTGTGCCAAAGAATATTGATGAGTATTTAAATGATTCTAATTGCATCTATGATTTGTAGGAGGAGTAAAATAAATTTACTAGTTTTAGTTTATGTAATTTTATAGTAATTGTAATGAAACGAATATTATTGGAATAAAATTGATATTTTTAAATATAATTGAACAATTTATATTTATAGTTTAAAATAATTATATATTGTTTTCCTAAGAAAATTCAATATAAGAATGTATTCATTTTCTATAATATTTTCCACCTCTACCAAGATTTGAATCTATAAGTATATTATTAAATTATTATTATATTAATGGATTCAAATTATTTCAAATAGATGTTAAAATGAATTTATAAATGGTTATATATATTCTGATGCATATGCTAGACATCCAATGGTTTTGAAATTTAAAAACATCATGGTTTTTTTAAAAATTATAATGGTTTAAATTATTTGGAATAATATCATTGGTTATTCTATAAATGGTTGAGTTGGATTAAAAAACAATGTGGATTAGTGAATTCTTGATCTTAAATTTTTATTTAATAAAAGAATTAATTGTATGTTGATTATGAATATTTATGTTGATGACAATATTTTAGGATTGATTTGTGAAAATATTTGTTATTAATTTTTAAAGATGATGACATAGAAATTTGATATGTTCTTAATGGGAGAATTTAAATTCTTTCCTTGGATTATGAATATTTCAATAAAATGTTTTTAATATTTAAAATCAATCAAATTATGATAAATATTTAGTTAAGAGAATTGGTGTATAATTTTACTAAAGTGAAAATATTCCATTGACTATTACTTTATAATAAAAATATGATAAATATATAAAAAAACTAATAAAACTTATAGAGGAATGAATGGAAGTTATATTTACTTAACTTTATCCATTACTAATTTAATGTCTTAATTTTTCAGGTGTACTATTTTTTAAGGTGACCCTAAGGAAAGTGTTATAAATTTTATTCTTTGGATTGTTATGTATTCCAAAAGATATTTGATTCAAATTTTTTTTCCATTATAAAAATAATTTCTAAGTAAAATTCAATAGTAGTTATGATTTTTGATGATACAATATATATAATAAAATAACATTAGTTTTATGTCACTTCTTTGAAAGGATTTTAGTTTCTTTTCATTCTACGAAACAAAATTATGTTTCTCTTTCAACTATTGAATATCAATGAACAATGGTTTCATCTTGTTGGTTTAATCCTAGTGGCTTAAGAAAACACATTTATATTCTTATTTGGACTTTGATAAGAATAATATTTATTTCACAATAATTATGCTATTTCCATATGATAAAACACATACAACACAATAAGAGACAGAAAATTGATGTTAAATTTCATTTTATTTGATATATTGTTTTAAAATGATATATAAATTTGTATTCTATTTCTATATAAAATATGATTGATGTTAATTTACAATTTCCATGGATTTTAATAATTGTGATAAAATAAATTTCGAATTTGGTATTATGGGGATTGATTTTTAGATTTTGATAGCATGCATTTTGGGTCATTTTGAGTTTGTTTATATGTATAAATTTTTTAATTTACATGAAATATATAAAATATGGAATCAATTATTTTCCAGTTTAGTATTCTTAAATTCTATGCATGTATTTTTAGTTTACTATTTTCAACATATGGGGTCTTGGAATAAGTCTTGAAAGTGTCTTTAGATGTCTATAATTATTAATTTACTAGTTATGAGATATTTTATTTATTTATATGTGATTATAATATGTGGTAGAATATACATGGTTAATAATTCTAGCTCATGTGATTATTTATGTGGTATAATTTGATCATCTTTTTTACATCCATATTATGATCAAATTTTTTTATTAAATTCCATGCATTTTTGTGATCTACCATGGAATTATTATTATTTCTTATTTATGATTTCATCCATTACAGAAAACTCGTACTGATAATTTGAAGACACCGCTTTCTTAGGTTGTATTTTTCCCTTGGATTCCATGATGTTTATTATGGTTGATATATGAGATTAATCTAAGAGAATAATGATTTTATAAAAGGATGACATATGTTTTATTTTATGATTTAAATTAAAATTATAGTTTCAATAGAGTTTCTACTTTATCGAAATTGTTGAATAGTTTTATCCTCTGGGATTTGATTCTTTGTATATTTTTCCAATGTAATAAAGTAACAACAAAACCCCGGGGGTACTATTTTCTGTAGTGTTACATCAAAAAAAATATCATCATGAATAGAATCAGACAACATAGATATATCCCAAATTCATTAAACCAATGAATCCAAAAAAGATAAGAATATGAAAAATATGGAAATCTACCAAGAATGGGAACATTATAAGGGATTTGACCATCCAACACACTTATATTTTCCTACTAAACATTCTCATATTGAAGGGAATGTTCTCTCAATCATTTTGAAGGAGTGGAATTTTGTTATCGGTGTATTAAGGGAAAATAACTTTATAAGGTGGTAAATAGAGTTAGATCAAAAAATGTACATCTTGTTTTAAATGAGGCATGGTTAGGGAGAATATTTTAGAATAATTTATTCTTAGCGAGCACTATCCATTTCCTTCACACACCCCTTCGATGATTGGATTTCGTGGTTAAAAAAACTGTGCACCAACCATATTAAACCACTCTTTCCAATATTGGATAATATTTCATGGGATTTTGACTAGTTTGGTCAAATTGAGTTCTTAAACATTCACCTACCCTTCTCCCATTGTTTCAGTTTCCCAGTTCCATAAGTGGTTTTTCATGGTTATACATACCATGATCAAACCCTCCACCATAAAAAATTCCCAAAAAACTAGCAAAAAATGATTAAGTTTACCATAAAAATATTTTATATTACATCTTATATGTGTAATAATTCATTTTAAAGAGAATGTTTTATATATTATAAGGTCTAAAAGTTATATATAAAAAATTAATGATAAGTATTGGGTAATTTTTTGGTAATTTAAAAATATTCAATAAAAAAATATAAACATATATGAAAAAATGATTCAATAAATGCTTCTTCTACCATAAATATAATTTGTTTGAAATTAATTAACAAATTTTTTTACAAGAAATTGTGTAGTAGTGTCTAAAAAGGATAACATGATATATTTTCTATGTTGTTTCAACTAAATATATATTTTATTATGAGTAAAATATATTATTGAACAAAATTTATAAAATTATATTTGTATTATTCATGAAAATAAAAGATATGAAAATATACATGTTTTAAAACATTATAAAATAAAAAATGTCACAAATTTCAAAATAGTGTATCAAAAATATGGTCATAGCATAATAAATTTAACAAGAAACGCAGGTTTCTAAAAAACTATGCATTTTAAGTTTTAAACATTCGTATTTATAGTAATTTTAAAAATCAATATCATTACAATGTTAATGAAAATTGTAAATGATTGTATCAAATAAAAAATACTTTTTATTCTATTAATTATATGTGTATATGGGTGTATAAATAATGCTAATATACAATTTTGAATAAATATATTATAGAATATTTATATAACATATTACCAAATATTATAATTAAATATTATTATGAACATCCAAATTAAATAAATTTTTAAAGGCAATACCAATTTTTTTAAAAAGAAGTAATGAAAAGGAATAAGATAGCATACACGAATCAAATAAATAAAAACCACGTCAAATATATACATGCCTATATTTGTTATCATTTTATCAGTGAGTTTTCTTTCCTCCTCTTGAAGAACAATCTATTCCACCCTTCCACGACTGTTACCTCAACCTCTTGATATCCCTATGCATGAGGGTACAGATTAAACACTTTTGATTAATGTTTCATCATCACTGATATAATTAGATCTATCTTCTTAATTTTCCATTTTTTAAAGATAGATTACTATTACAAAAATATTAATCTCATCTTCAATTTCATCTTGTTGAATTAATTCATCATGAGGGCCTAGGGTGGTGACCTACGAAATAGAGACACCGAGGATATTATGTTAGGGAGGGAAAAATTACATACAGGATCCTGTTCAGTCACTATTGGGGGAGAAACCAAAGGATTTGTTTTTTATAGGGCACAATATGCAATCCTCCTTCATCAACAAATGACTATGAGGAGGCATGATGGTTTTTTTTATAATGATAGTAGAGTCAATTTTTTTTTCAATTTTAGTTACCTAATGTAACTATTGATTCATTTGAAATCTATTGATCAACCATTTTTCATGAATATATACCATGATTTTATTAGTCATCAATTTATCAACACTATTTGATTGAAATTTTTCAATACAATTATTTGTTTCTGTAGAAAATATGGGAGCCCAACATTTAAATGGACTAACTCCTTTCTCAACATGTGTTGATTTTTTCACAAGCATGGGTAAATAATCCTCAGGCTTAGATTCCATCACCCCTTCAAATAAAATACATAACACGTTATAAATATTAAATAAAACATGTTAATTTTAAATTATATAAAGACAAAATATAGGTTATATGATATTTATAATTTTTGTAGAGTCATGAAGAGTGTTTAAAATATAAAAAAACTATTTATATATTTCAATAAAATATTATTTTTATTAAACAATTTATATTTATAGAATATTTTTAAGGGATAAATATATATCAGTATGTTACATAAAAATACTTTTTTTAAATGAAAAATATATTTTTATGTTTTAAAAAACAATAAACATGTTTTTGTGTGAGTGTGTGCATGATTGAGGGTTATAAGTCAACATGTATATTTAATGTAACTATAATAGGTAAATGTGAAATAAAATATTTTTTTTATACTATATAATATAACACCCAAAAATTTTGTGAATTATTTCTTTGAATTAGTTAATTATTTTTGATATTTTTCACTTCACAGAACACTATATATATATTTTTATTATTATATGAAAGGACTGTATTTTTATTACTTTATAAGAAACACCAAATTATGCTTTTACTATACACAACACCGACATGTCTTTCATTACAAACAACAATGAGTTTCTAAAAAAAATCATTACTGTTATAATTATTTAAATGCATTAGTCCTAACATAAATATCTAGAATAGTAATATGAATGGTAATATAAAATAGTTTTTTAATTTTCACGTAATTAATGAAAATTTATAATCAAATATATAATTTTTTGTAAAATATTTAAATCAATAGAAACTTTTTGAAAAGAATTTATTCTTATTTCCTTTTGTATGAAATAATAAAATAAATTTCAGATACTATTTTAAATTTATTTTAGTAAAATAAATATAATTTTTTAATTTTTAAGGTAAAATTTAACATTTGGTGAATTTTTAGTATTTTTCCTAGAAGATTCATTTTTTGATGAATAGTGAAAACTCTGCATTGTAGTTAAAATTTTAATTTTATTTTTAATATATTTTATATATTAAATTAGTTTTAAATTCACAATACATCATTTATAAATATATTAAACCAATTTAGGTCATTGGAATTATTTTTATATTAAAATTATATATAAAACCTTATTAATCTTTTTGACAAAACTATTACCTCCATCTCAGTGCGTTTGCGGATTAGCGTTAAACTTAAATTTGTCCATTTCATGAAATTAATTTAAAAAAATCTGACATACATGGTTGTAGTTAGAATGATAGTTTCAGTCGAATAGTATGTACTAATTTTTAGTTAATTGTATCTTTAGTATTTTTTACTTTGGTTGAGGGTAAATCAAGTAATTAAACGTAGGAATAATATTATAATATTATTAAATTACCCAAAAAAAATTCGTAAGTGCATTTTTTGAGTGGGTTTTGACAAAAATGACCCTTAGGTTGGAATTATATCCTTTTTAATCCAGTTTCATTATAATATTCCATTTTTTATATTTTATTTAATTATATGTTAAAATTTTCATGCACATAGTTTTAATAAGTAAACAGTTTTTAATATTGTGTATTACAGAAGATAAATTCCACTATAAAAAGTTGTTTTAATTATAATTAATTTATCATCAAAATGATAATGTATTTTTAATTTATATAGAATAGATAATTTTATTTAAGGCTTCCATAATGATGACATAATAATTGATTAATTTAATGAAATATAAAATTAATGACATTAAAATATTAAAATAAAAAAAATGTGAAATAATTAATGAAATCCCAAAATTTAATAGATATATATGACATATTATTTAGTTATTATAGGTTTTTGTTTTAAGTTCTCATGTTAATATGATAATTTTAAAAAGAAAAATACTGAATAGTGTCAAAATTGATGAAAATATTAAATTAAAATAAGTAATATTTTATTAAATTATATAAAATTAAAAAATTCAATTATTTTACCAAATAATATTAATAAGGGTAAAATTTTATTAAATAAATAATTTGGGGTTATTTTGGAATTTTATAGTAACTATATTAACCCCATTGAGTAAAAATCCAAGTCGTTATGGTAAAAGATGAAGGGTCTAACTAAGTGTTAATGAAAAAACACAAGGTTTATATTGTGACCTAAACATGTGTAAAAATCAGTGGTTGAGATTATTTCAACCCATCATCATCTCATATTCAAAATAACTCACTTTGAAGCTATTTTAAATCAAAAATACATTTATATTAATTTAATATTTTAATATTTTCCTATAGTTACCCTCACGTAAATTAAAAATGATAACCACCTCCCTCACATATTTACATCATATTGAGCCTAAATGATGATCCATCCCCCAAAAAAATTTCCTTCTCAACATCTCCAATAACATTATAGTGGTTATACTCTTCTGAAAAGTCCAACTCTAGTGTCCATAATGGGAGATCGAGAGGGAGATCATTGAAGTAGACATGATCTCATTACCGAATCTTTCAAAATTATTTCTTCTTCTACATACTCTTTATAATTTGAATAAATTATAAATTAATAACTATATTCTCAAATATATTATTAACTTTTATTATAACAATGGAAAAATAAAATTCAATCTTTAATTCATCATATGAAAAATGGTAGTACCATGTGTGCCTACATACAGATTACAGTCCCATAAAGTTGTGTAATATGTTCTCACCACTAATTTATTTGGATGGGTATAATGATGGATATAATGTATATAAATACTAAATATGAAATTATATTTGTTATTTATAATTAATATACAATATTATTTCTCATCCTTTTACCATTAATAGAATTACATATTCACTTGTGCATTTGTACGACATACTGCACCCACGATGTGATGAGATTCATCTTCCATGTTATTTATTTCAGGAATGATTATAAACATGTATATAATAAATTTGTATGAACAATATGACATAATATACTAATTTAATAATATGTGTGTGTGTGTGTGTGCGTGTGTGACTGTCATTTATATTCTTCCATTCAGTAATATAAGAAAACAGAAACATCATTCATGCATACATATGACTTACCCTCTCCAGGAACAATGTATTCAATTTTATATACCTATAATATATATATATATATAATATTATATATAAATCATTCTTTAATTAATTTAGGAATTTGAAAATTGATCAATTTAATAGGATCATGAATAAAAAGTACAAATAGTTATGATAAACAAAACAATTATTACCGAAAATGTTTTTTTAACATGGAATTATTAATGAATTGTTTATATTTAGACATAAATGAATCATATATGTGATCATAAATTTTATAATTATTCTATTATAAGTTAATAATATGTTTAAAACCACTATATTGGAATTTCAATCACGTACAGAGGGAATTAGATTTAATGTGTGTGATTTTTGTCTCACCTATACTTCTGTAAGACACATGCCTCACACACAACTAGTTTCTTCCACACGGTTTATATAATAAACGTAAATGCCTTTTATTAGTCTCAAATATAATATTATTCAAATTTCATATCCATATAATTTATTTTCATTCATGGGGAATACATCTCGACTGATTTTAATGTTGTGAGAGTTAATTTTAAAAACACATTATTATCTGAAATTATTTATATATAATTATTAATTGGGCTATATTTATCTTCGAAGCCCATGTTTATTAATAATTTATACCAAAATATATTTAATATTTTTATAAAATTGTTTAAATTCATTTCTACCAATGTTTAAATTTTTATTAACTGGTTTGAAAGGAATATTTTTTGGTTTTCTTAACAAGGAACTTTCTGTCATTTCCTCAAAAGTATGAGAATAATGTTTTTTTAAATTATACGAAAATAATAAAATTTTTACGATTTCATGATCCCATAATGAATCGATGATTCCATTACAATAATACATGGTTATTTTCAAATAAAATGTTTTCCTTTAAAAGTACATGAAATTTTAAGAGAAGAAAAGGATTTTGTCACGACCCCCTCCCACCAATGATGCCCCTCATGAGCTGGAAATAGTGAATGGGAGATAATGACCCCCAAGTCCAGCCTCCAATAGGCCCCAGAGTGGTGACTTTCACCAAGGGTAATAGTTTTCACAAATATGGGAGGCATTACCCTTTTTACTATTTAAGATCGAGAAATTGGATGACTCAAACACCAAAAGAAAACTGAACATGTAAAGGAAAAAGAACCCAAACCAATCCCATTTTCATCTTTAAACAATTATAAATCAAATTACAAGTACATGAAAACTAAAAAGTACAATACCAAAAGAAACAAGAGTACAACAAACTGCAACAACTCTAACTGTCTCGACTAGTAGGGCCCCGCACGACCCTGGTAGTCTTCCTGGAAACCTGAAAGTAAACGTAGGGTGAGCATACAAGTATACTCAGTAGGGAAACCTAAAGCTCTCATGAATAGGTGGGGAGACATCATAATGTCCCGTGAGAACAACAGAAGAAACCAAAACCTAGCAAAAAATTTTATCCACCCAACCTCACTTGCCAAGCTCACGAAAAACACAAAACAACATGTAGTAGTATATAAGCACAACAGTATTGGGTACCCCACACCATCCCCCCACCCCCACTAAGTAGATGCTCTTCCTAACGGCGATCATCCTGACACTACCACACTCTTCTTTCCCACACACACCTTGGCATCAGAAACCACATATCCCGCCCGCACACACCTGGGCCTCACAACCACATATCCCGCCCGCACACACCTCGACCTCACAACCACATATCCTGCTCGCACACACCTAGGCCTCACAAACCACAATCACATCCCTGTCCGAACACACATGGGACTCATCCAAAAGGTTATTAGGAACAATAAACCTGACCGAAGAGTCTTTGGCTAAAATCACACCAATCGAAACCTACCCGAAGAGTCTTGGGTGTAAGGTTTCCTCAATCCATCATAGCATATGGAAGAAGGAGCAGGAAAGATCTAGTATCTAAGGGGTAAACACCCTATCCCCTAAAATGGGAGTGTTCATCACTAAATTATCAACATGGGTTGGGTGCGACAAAACACAAAGATACAGATACATATATGTATACCAAACACACAACCCAACCTATGGCTTCTAAACAGAGAAACTGAGCACGTTCCTCGGCACTGCTACTACAAAGCATGAACACAACAAACAATCCCAACCCCATTTATGTTTTTATGCTTCAAAAATATTAGTTTATGAGTTCCTTAACTACTGGGAAATTATCAAACAAGATCAAGCATTTCGTAGAACAAAACCCTGCCAAACACAAATCAAGTTAGATAGGACACAAGCAACCCAAAACCATCCTTTTTATCATCAATCAACCCCCAATGATTGTTCCTGCGTTTAATTCATTATTATTCCCCACAGTTCATTTATTAGATTTCCACTTTCTTTTAATATCACAACCCATTACTGCATCCCTGCTGCCACTATAACCACATCTCCACAACCGTATAACAAAACGAGGCTCATGCCACATCATTTCCCCTTTAATATCATTTACTGCAACCCTAATTCCCATCCTATTCATAATAACCTGGTATTAACCCCCCTTCTCACACACCATGTAACCAAACCAACACCAACATGTTCATTATTCGATTTTGTTTAGTCGGGGTGATCACACAAGGGTTCCATATATTCATTTAATCAACCAACTTTACGTGATTAACCAATTTTCATATTCCACATAGTTTCCATCCACAAAAATGGTCTATAAAGATAGAGAAACATCTAATTGCGCAATCAAAGGCCCCCATCGACCGTGATTTTCAGTAGGCATAAGCCTATTCAATTCACAACATAACAATAGGATAAACAAAGGTAAACATAACAACTTTCCCATCCCGTTTCATTAAGACAGTTATTATATTCATTAGATTGGTTCAACTATGTCTCGTGAATCCAAGAGTACACCCATCCCGCATTATTCACAAATTAGAGAGACAAAGGTAAAATCCCTACCTCAATAGGCTCTGATCACAATGATCCCCTAGATCAACTTTAGAAGACGTCCGTCGGCATTCGTCTCTTATGTCAAAACCCGACATAAACCACCTTGGGTGGAAGCTGGTATGGAAAGGTCGAAGGGAAAACAACAGATCCAAGCTCAATAGTTCCAACTCGTCATTACGATCTCGTGGCCGCTGACGGATCGTAAATCGGAACGCAGCCAGAAAAGTTATGAATGAAATGCGCTTTGGAGTCTCTCAGGAGGGCTCTGCTCGAAAAAAAGGGGAGGAGAGGAATGATCAGAAAAGGGGGAGAGGATCCCTTCTTTTATAGGCGAGAAAAAAAAATACACGTCATGTAATTCCTAGTACACGAAATGTACTCGGCCATTCCACAAGGTCTCCACGTGGCTTCCAACACGACATTCAATGAGGAACACGGTCGTTGACTGGTCAACACATAGTTTGAGGGTAACAGGTACGCGGGGAGAAACTACATGGTGTTTAGGATAGGCTACATGGCGTGTGCTTATTTATTTCATGCGGGAAGTACATGGACTCAACACGACACACAACCACTGACTAGTCAAAACACGGTTTGAGGGTAACGCGGACGCTGGGAGAAACTACACGGCGTGTAGGATACTCTACACAGCGTGTAATAATTTATTTAACGGGGAAAGGAAACAGCTTCAACACGGGGTATAATCGGCAAGGTGGTACACGACGGGTACTCACAATACACGGAATGCAGTTACAAAATTCTAGAATGTGTGAGAAAAGTCCATTCCACCATCCAGAACACTTCATGACCTTCTTTTTGACAAAGGAAATGGGCCGGAGAGGTCGGGGCCATTACATCATATACCTCTTAAAACATTCTTGTCCTTGAGAATTCAAAAACCATCCGAGAAGAACCCAAAAAGATACCTCTTAGGAGTCTCGTTATAACAGGAACCCAACCAACAACCCTAATCATTTGTGTTAGGAATTATTTCTATTATGTCGAGATATTATCCGCTTTAGGTGACACTAACTCACCTGCATGGGTTTAATTACATCCGCATTAATGCATCTTGATTAATAATTGGGTCTTCCAACTACCATATATTAGGATTTTTTTCAACTTACACTGCCCCCAACACTGTACAACCAACACACTGCACGAACACATGGCATGGGAAATTCCTTCTCCCATGTCAGGATATTATCCGCTTTAGGTGGCACTGACTTACCCGCATGGGTTCAATCACATCCACATTAATGCGTCTAAATTAATGATCAGGTTTTTCCCTTTCCACACACATCTGGACATGTTGCACACTTCCAGAGAACAGAGAAACAAAACATCTCACATCCAACAAGCCAAGCATTCCATGTATCAAAAGTACAAAGTATAACATAAAAAAATTCTCAGAAGAACAAAGAAAAACACAAGTCAATACAACTCCGGGTACTAAGTGTGCATCTGAGCCTCCTATTCCCAAGTGATCTCCTTGAGGCCACCATGCCTCCACAACACACGAACCAAGGTGATGGTTCATCCATGGAGCACCTTCTCTTTACGATCTTGATTTGGACCGGTCGTTCGTCGAAGGTCGCGTCATATCCCATATCTAGCTCTCCCCAGTCGATAATGTGAGATTTGTCATGTTTTTACAAATGAATCCGGGAGACGTGGAAGACGCCATGAACCTTCTCTAACTGAGGTGTCTAGGCCAGCTGATATGCCACCTTGCCGACTCGCCTCAGAATCTCAAAAGGTCCGATGAACCTAGGGGATAGCTTACTCTCCTTCCCAAACCTCTGTTACCCCCTTCGAGGTGAAACCTTCAAGAACACATGTTCTCCCACCTTGAACTCCAAGGGCCTCCTTCGACGATCATCATAAGATTTTTGTCGGTCCTGAGCCGCTTTCATCCTATCACGCACAAGCTAAACATTCTCTTTGGTGTTCTGTACTACCTCTAGCCCAAGTGAACCTGTCTCACCAACCTCTTCCCAGCAAATGGGTGAAAGACATGGTCCCCCTACAATGCCTCAAATGGTACCATGCCAATAGTAGTGTATAATTTGTTTTTGTAGGCAAACTCTACTAAAGTGAATTGTCACACCCTTGATCCTCCAAAATCTAGAACGCATGCTCGCAGCATGTCCTCCAACTTCTGGATAGTATGATCTCTCTGCCCATCGGTCTGGGGATGGAATGTAGTGCTAAGGCGTAGCTGGGTGCCAAAAGCATGTTGTAACCCCCTCCAGACTCATGAGGTAAACTGATTATCCCGAACTGAGATGATAGTCTTCGGAACTCCATGAAAACGCACCACCTCGTCTACGTACCTCTGTGCTAAGGTACTCACTGGGCCCGACTACTTAATTTCTAAGAAGTGAGATGATTTCGTCAGTCGATCCACCACTACCCAGATAACATCGTAACCACCCTGAGCACTGGGTAGTTCTGTGACGAAGTCTATTGAGATGTCATCCCACTTCCACTCTGGGATATCTAAAGGATTCCACAAACCACTGGGAACACAGTGTTCAACCTTTACTTGCTGACACACTAGGAACATAGACACAAACATAGCCACTACCCGTTTCACACCGGGCCACCAAAACTATTCCCTCAGGCCTTGATAAATTTTTGAAACTCCCAGATGTACCGCCAAGGATGAGCTATAGAACTCACGGAGAACTCCTGCACAAATCTCCTCCGGAATAAACAACATTCCCTGAAAAAGCATCTGATGTCGGCTATCCTCTGATCATCCTTCTGGATCATTTCCTTGATTGGTACGGTCCCGCATTAATTTGGCCACAAAGTCTCCACACTAAGACTCTTCCAGCTATTGCAACAAGGAGGAATGCACCGTCATCTGAAACAAAATGCCTCTAACACCTTCTACCCTTGCATCTAAGTGCAGGTAGCCAACTCCACCATCACTTTCCAAGCATCAGCAGATTCCCAAACCACTTCTTTACGCGACTTCTTGTTCAGCGCATCATCCAAAACGTTGCCCTTACCTTCAGTGTAAGAGATCTCAAAGTCATATTCTTAGAGAAACTCAACCCATATCCGCTGTCGTAAGTTCAGGTCATGCTGGGAGAAGATATAACGTAATCTCTTGTGATCTGAGAAGACCTAAAAGCACTCCCCAAAGAGGTAATGTCGCCAAAACATTAGTGCAAACACTACTGCTGCAAGCTCTTGGTCATGGGTGGCATAGTTACACTCGTGAGGGCGCAACTTCCTAGACCCATAACAGATCACACCATTCTTCTGCATCAGCACGCACCCCAAACCAATGCTAGAAGCATCACAAAACACCTCATACAAAAACCCTTCCTCTGTCAACCTGAGTACTGGAGCACTGACCAACTTCTCCTTCATGTAGTCAAAAGATTTCTGGCTCTGCTCGCTCTATAGGAAGATCTGGTCCTTCTTAGTCAAAGCTGTCAATGGAGCATCAACTTGAGAGAAGTCTGAAAGGAACCTCCGATAATAACCTTCCAACCCCAAGAAACTACGATCTTCTAACACAGTCTTGGGATCCACCCCAGAAACAACTGCATCCACATTCGATGGGTCCAACAAAATTCCATTATGAGACACCACGTGCCCAAGGCAGTGTACTTCTTGCATCAAGAACTTACACTTCAACAATTTCCCATAAAGATGGTGGTGTCGAAGGACTTCCAAGACTGCCATGAGATGCTCAACGTGCTCCTCCTCTGATCTTGAGTAGAACAGGATGTCATCGATAAACACAATAACGAACTGGTCCAGAATCTCTCAGAAGAAAAAGTTTATAAGTCCCACAAACACAGCTGGTGCGTTGGTAAATACAGACAACATCACTACAAACTCAACGTGCCCATACCTGCACCTGAAATCCATCTTCGTGATGTTACTGTCCTTTACCCTAAGCTGATGATATCTAGATCATATATCAATCTTAGAAAACCATCCCGATCCCCTAAGTTGGTCGAAGAGGTCATCTATCCTTGGAAGGGGGTAACGGTTCTTGACCATTACCTGATTCAACCTTCTGTAGTCTATGCATAGCCTGAGACCACCATCTTCCTTCTTCACGAACAAAACTGGAGCACCCCATGGCAACACGCTGGCTCAAACAAAACCCTTATCCATCAGATCGTCAATCTTAATATGCATCTCCCACAACTCCGAAGGTGCCATCCGATAAGGGGCCATCGAAATCGAATATGCACCCAGCTGTAAGTATATCCCGAACACAACATCACGTCAGGGGGTAGAGTAACAACCTCCTGGGGAAAAACATCTAGGAACTCCTCGAAAACCTCTGGGACATCCATCATCTCTATATCATTTAAACCACTGATTTCCCACCTAATAAGGAAAGGAGAGGCTTCACATGCCGTCTTCTTACCTGATAGCTCCTCTCGCCAACAAAAGCTTCATGCTACCCATCCACGTCAGATAACACAACCATTCTTCAGAAGCAGTCGATAACGGAACTAACAGAAAACAGCCAGTCAATGCCTAGGATGAAATCATATGGCTGCATCTGTAGTAAAAGAAGATCCCCACTAGATCAATATGGTCCCAACATATTCTCAAATCCCCGGAAAACACAAGATACACTGGTCTGACCTCCAACCGGTGTACTCAGCACCAGGGGTACTAAAGGTATCTCTACATCTAGACCCAAATCATGGGCTAGAACGGGTGCAATAAAGGTGTATGAAGCTCCCGAATCGAACAAAGCAGAAACGAGAGTGCTGAACAAAAAAATCGTACCTCGCACCGCCTCTAGTCTTGTCGGAGCTTCCAACTCTGCTGCGTACAACTGTCTATGTTCAGATCATTTTCCTCTCTGATGTCGACCACCTCCCCGACCATGCCCTGGTCGAGGTCACTAATGAGCACCCTAAGGTCGGCCTCCTCCTGCATGGTCTGCCCTCGGAGGAGCTGGGTCCTACTGCTACTGGAAGGGCCTCGCCGCCAACTAGTGCTGCTGAGGTGGGCGCTGAACCTGCCCACCTCCACCATACTGATCTCGGGTTGGGCACTGACTCTTAATGTGCCCGAAAACTCAGCAAGAGAAACAATTTGGTCCTGGTCTCATGAAAAAGGGACGAGTACCCGAAGATCTGAACTGGAATTGCTGGGCCCTGCTCCCTACTAGCCTGAATCTGGAAGTTCCTGTCGTAGGAGACCTACTACTGACTACCTTCCCCTTCGACGAACCTCGCTGGATCCCCTCTCGTGGTGCACCTCTCTGCGAATGAATCCTCTCTAAAACCTTTGCCTTCTTCTGTACTTCCAAGTACGTTATAAGGGTGATGGGGGTGACAGCATACAGGAGAGAAGGACGAAGCACCTCCTCCAAACATCTCACCCGAGACTCCTCATCCGGAAATAGATCTGGAGAAAAGCGTAGGAGATCCTTGAACTTGACCACCAATTATCATACCGACTTACTCCCCTTCTAGAGGGAGAGTAACTCCTGCCTCTTCTCTTCCTTGATCATGGAATAAAATAATTCTTCTCGGAACTCCATTTCAAAGTAAGCCCACAGAACCTCTGCCTCTGACCTCTCCCCGAGGTAGAGTGTCCACCACTAACACGCCGCACCTCTCAACTGACTGACTGCTAGGGGAACCATATACTCCCTCAGAGCACGTATCAAATTAAAAGCGATCCCTAGATCCTAAATACACCCCTCCGTCTCCATATTCGAAGTAAAACCCTCGTACTTATTGAGGTTTTTTCGCTGGAATGAATAGAGAGTCTTCTACCACTGACCATCTTCCTCCTCTCGGTCAATCCTCAACTGATCGACCACCTAAATATGGTGGGCCTCAACTTTCTGAGTCACTGGAGGATGCCGTATTGGTGCCACAGCAGTAATGTAAACAAAGATCGCCTATGCCCATGTAGCAAAGAATTTTCTCAAGGTTTCATTTTATCATTTTATTTCAATTTCTTTCCCAGAACACCCGAATCAAGTAAAAAAACATGATGATGGATGTACCTCCCCTAGGGTCTCTACCCTACAATAAATGTAGTCTCACTTGGTCGTTAGGTAGGCTCATATTCCTTGCATTAGATCACGGGGGGCTGTAAAATCCCATGTCCTAGTCGGTCTTCCCTGGCCTATGTCACACCCCACGATCAGCCAACACTATTGCCATACCATCCCATGAAATCCTAACTATGCCAAACTCCAAACTCCATCTTATCTCTAAACCATCACCTATGATACCATTCTATCATGACCCCCTCTAGCCAAGGATGCCCCTCCGGAGCTGGCAATGGTGAAATGGAGATAATGACCCCCTGAGTCCCGCCTCCAGTAGGCCATGGAGAGGATCCTTGCACCAAGGGTATAAGTTTTCACAAATATAGGAGGCATTACCCTTTTTATTATTTATGATCTGGAAAAAGGATGAGTCAAACACCGAAAGAAAATGGTACATGTAAATGAAGACGAACCCAAACCAATCTCATATGCATGTTTAAGCAATTCTGAAAAAAAGTACAAGTACAAGAAAACTCAATATTACAATACCAAAAGAAACAAGAGTACACCAAACTGAAACAACTCAAACTGTCCCGACTAGTAGGGTCATGCACGGACCTGGTAGTCCTCCTGGAAACCTAAAAGTAAACGTAGGGTGGGAATACAAGTATACTCAGCAGGGAATCCTAAAGATCTCATGCACATGTGGGGATACATACAAATTTCCCGTGAAAACAACATCAGAAACCAAAACCTAGTAAGGAATTCTATCCACCCAACCTCACTAGCCATGCTCACCAAAAACACAAATCAAAAAGTAGATGTATATAAGCACCAGAGTGTTAGGTACCCTGCACCATCCCCCCCCACTAGCTAGCTGCTCTTCCTAACGACGAATGTCCTGACGCTACCACAATCTTCCTGCCCACACACACCTGGTCCTCACAAACCACATATCCCACACGCACACACCTGTGCCTCACAACCTCATATCCCGCCCGCACACACCTAGGCCTCATAATAATATATCCCACCCATACACACCTGGGCCTCACAAACCACAATCACAGCCCCGCTTGAACAACCCTGGGCCTCTTCCCGAAGGTTCTTGGGAACAGTAAACCTGCCCGAAGAGTCTTGGGAAATAATCAAACCAATCAAAACCTACCCGAAGAGTCTTGGGTGTAAGGTCCTCTCATGCCATCACAGCCTATGGAAGAAGGAGCAGGAAGGATCTAGTAACTAAGGGGAAAACACCCTCTCCCGTGAAATGGGACTGTTCAGCACTAAGTTCTCAACATGAGTGGGGTTAGGAAAAACACAATGATACAAAATACATATATGTATACCAAACACACACCCCAAACTATGTCTTCTAAATAGAGAAACTGAGCACGTGCCTTGGCACTGCTACTACGGATCTTGCATACAACAAACAATCCCAACCCCATTTAGGTTTTCATGTTTCAATAGTATCAATTTATTAGTTCCATAACTACTGGGGAATTATTAAATCAGATCAAGCGTTTCGTAGAACAAAACCCTGCCATCCACAAATCAATTTAGATAGAACACAAGCAACACAAAACTAACCTTTTTATCATCAATAAATCCCCATTGATTGTTCGGGAATTTAATTCATTATCATTCCCCACAGTTCATTTATCAACTTTCCACTTTATTTTAGTATCACAACACATTACTATAGCCCTACTGCCACTATAACCAAATCTCCACAACCGTATCACAAAACCAGGCTCGTACCGCATCATTTCCCCTTTAATGTCATTTAACGTAGCCTCGCTGCCCATACTATTCATAATAACCCAGGATTCACCACCCCCCCTTCTCAGACACCGTGTAACCAAACCAACACCCACATGTTTATTATTATGTTTGGTTCAGCCGGGGTGATCACACAAGGGTTCTAGATATTCATTTAATCATCCGAATTTATGTGATTAACCAATTTCCATATTCCACAAAGTTTCCATCCACAAAAATAGTCTAGAAAGATAGGGAATCATTTATTTGCGCAAGCAAAGGCCCCCCAATGACCGTGATTTTCAATATGAATAAGCCTATTCAATTCACAACATAAAAATAGGATAAACAGATATAAAAATAACAACATTCCCATCGTCGTTCTTTAATCCAGTTATTTTCTTCATTAGACTGGTTCAACTATGCCTCGTGAAATCAAGAGGACACACATCCTGCATAATGCACAAATTAGAGAGATGAAGGTAAAATCCCTACCTCAACAGGTTCTGATCACTGCGCTCCCCCAGATCAACTTTAGAAGACGTCCGTCGACATCTGTCGCTTCTGTCAAAACCCAAAAAAACCCTCCTTGGGTGATATCTGGGAAAGAAATTCCAAAGGGAAAACAATATATCCAAGCTCAGATGTTCTGCCTCGTCGTTACGATCTTGTGGTCACTGACAAATCATAAATCGGAGCTCGGACTAAGATGTTATGGAAGAAAGGAGCTTTAAAGTCTCTTAGGAGGTCTCTGCTTGAAGGAAATGGGAGGAGAGGAATAGTCTGAACAGGAGACGAGGATCCATCCTTTTATAGGCGGGAAAAACTAAATTACACGGCGTGTACTCGACCATTTCACATTGTTGCCATGCGCCTTCTAACATGGCATTTAACGCGGAACACGGCCGTTTACTGGTCAACACACAGTTTGAGGGTAACGCGTACGCGGGGAGAAACTACACGGCATGTAGGATACGCTACAAGGTTCCTACTTATTATTTCATGCAGAAAGGACACGTCTTCAACACAGGGTATAATCAGAAAGGTGGTACATGACGTTTACTCACACTACATGGTGTGTAGTTACAAAATTCTAAAAAGTGTGAGAAATATCCATTCTACCCTCCAAGAACACTTCACGACCTTATTTTCAACAAAGGAATGGGCTGGAGAGGTCCAGGCCATTACAGATTTCATCAAATAAATGATATATTTTCTAGAGAAATGTATTAAATTAATTTTCATGATTCCTTTATATTTCTTTCTATGTGGTTTCGATGAATAGTGTTTTGAAAATATTTTTTTATGTAAAATGGTTTTTAAGGAAAATTCACATACCAAGTGATCATTCAAAATCATTCCCAATCTAAGATGACATACTATGATATAGTTCAAGAATACCATTCATATTATTTCATTAAATTTTTTATATTTTGATGGATTTATATTTAAGAGTCCCTCTTCTTGTCACAGGTTATGAATTTTATGAAATAATTATAAAACATGTATATTTTCTATATGTTATTATTTGATTACATGTTTATGATACCAATACCATTTCATGGGTTATGAAATTATTATTTATGATATTGTATCACATGTATGTTTGATTTAATTATAATATTGGTGGTACATTTATCACCCTCCGATGAAATTGGTATGGATTTATATCTCATCAGATAGACTATGAGGGTCTTGGGGGTTATCCTTCACTGTTAAAATTGTCATGGTATTAAACCATGAATGCCAAGATGGTATGTGGAGTGAAGTCATACTAGTAAGATGTTCATGGGAGTGAAATATGACTACCATGATGGTATGGGAAGTTAACTAATACTACCAAGAAGGATTTGGAAATGATTCCAAGAATACTATAGAAACCATTTTTATATTCTTAAGTGACTTCAATAGTTGCATGTTTTATTCCTCTGATATAATTTCATGGATCATGTTCTTTATTTCCCTATGAATAATGTCTTATGAACTTCCAATATTGATTTAATGATTCCTATTTATGAACTTTGTTATGAAGGGTATGGTCTTATATTTTTATGGTCATGTTATCATAACATTATTATCCTGATTATGTTTATATATCTCCCTTATTTACCCTTACTAAGAATTTTAGAGCACCTCTTTTTATGTTTCCTTTAACCTAGGTTATGAAGATATATATTATCTTTGATTTTTCATAGAAGGGTTCTAGTCTAGAAAAACCTAGTGGGAGATAATGTAGTTCACTTATGTTCCATTTTTTATGATTCCAAATTTCCAAAGGCTCTAGAATAATATGGTCTTCAATCCTTTATTTGGGTAATGTATTTGTTATTCCACAAAAATAATCTATTTTTAACATATGTAAATTGTGGTCCTCTATAGATAATATCCATTTGAAAATATATATGTTTTAATAAAAAAATTATCCAATATAAAAAATAATTATAATCAAGAGAAATATTTGTTTAGAATGTTTTCTATTTCATATACTATAATTCTACAATATAATGTACTTAAACTATGATTCATTCTCTTTATGGTGATGTGAGAAGAAGAGAGTTAAATTTATTTTGAGGATAGGTGTATATTCTTGGGGTGGAGGATTTTTTTCATCTAATTATGAAAATCAGTTCATAGATTAATTTTAAAAACATAATATAGTTCAAAATGTTCAAAATCAAGATACCTATAATTTAATTATAATAAAATGATTTCTCTTGTGGTTTACGTTATTAAAATTGTCACTTCGAACTGAAAATTCTATATTCATTGATTTATTTTGCTTCATAGAATATAATTAACAATAATCCTTTAGAATTATTTTATCCCACTAATTCTATGAATTGATCTTCATATATCAAAAATTGACATTCTTTAAAAGATCATTTTTTTAATTTAATTGTTTAATAGATAATTAAGAAATATATGTAAACATTTTTGATATTATACATTACATAAATTACTAATTTTTATAACACCTTCGAACATCAACATATTCACTATACTTGGTTTTGATACATTTTTATAGTAATATAACATGAAAATATGATAATCATAACATATAAGAATAAATAAACTAACTATGGGACTTCTATTCATCTATTCTAGATCACCTAATGAATTAAACTACTAATTTAATTTAATCACAAGCTTATTATTCTGGGATTGATCTCTCAAATCACAAGTGTCCTCTCTATTTGGACTCTCAACATTGTTATCCCTCTACATTTTTTGGACGTCACCATCACGCCATCTTCATTTATTTTTTTATTTTACTCACTTCATGAATAAATGATAATTGAATACATATTTGACCTCAAAATCCCTCCATTTAATGGTTTGAGTGATATTTTCAAGAGATATTCAGTCCGTAATATTTAAATTCATTTTTCAAAGGGTGAATATTTATATTGAATAATTCAATTTAATTATATTTATATATTTATTACATACCTACCATTATATCCTCATGCATAGAAAATGATTATTTTTGATAATTATTTATATGAAAATAAAAATAATTTCTATTGATATTGATATTATTTAGTTTATATCCTATGTCTAATCATGATAAACACTTCACCATGGAATTATATATGATGACACATTCAAACTATATCCTTATATATAATTAATTTATAAACCAATGGTAATATTAGTCCAAAATAATATAGTGATTATCAAATACTTGTCATCCATTCACATATTATCCTATACTAAGTAAGTTTTATGTTAAATTAAAAAATATAGGCACTAAATACATTGAGTTTATATTTTTTCCTCACCCTGGGAAACTATATCTTCAAATAATTATTAGCATGCCATCATGGTTTCATCCAAATAGAGGTTTAATTATCTATTTACCTTTTAGAAGGCTCTTCGAATAATCATAGTAACATAAAAAAAGTTATTATGAATTCATCGTTCATCAACTATCTTCATGGTATTTTTCAAAATTATTAGTATGGTCACTATGAGTCATCTAAACATCATCTTTAATTAAAAATTAATCCTGTAAACCCTGATTTTAATTTTCTTTCTTTGATTGAAAGTTACATTCTGAAATTAAAATCCATTAAATCATGCTTTTATTATCAGTTCAATGGAAGATAATTTGAATCTAAAATGGACTTCATTGTCAGCTTGTGAAACTAACATTGTGTAACCACCCAAATCAATTAACCTGAGTCTAGTGGTTATTTATGCACATTTAAATAAAATATATATATATATTAAAATTCACAAGATCAATCAGTTTAGTACTATCAGGAAATAAAATTCCAAAAATTTTATTAGAAAAATTTTAAACATTAAATATATTGTATGATTTCATGAAATTATTATTATTTATCTTTGAAATATCTTATATAACCATTAGTAATATTCTAGGTTTCAATAGAAAATGGAAAAGAATATATTAGGGTGAGACGAAACACTCGATAATGGGTTGCGTATAATAGAAGAAATCATATAACGGTCATTGATTTAAAAATATAGTAGGTAAACATAAATAGAATAATATCATAAAAAATAATCCAATGATCATAATATATCCATGTATAATATTTCAACGAAGAAAAACAAGGATGATAATAACGGATACCATAGTAAATGAATGCGTAACACCAGATATCTTAATCATATCATCAAGAAATTATTCCAAGCGATCTTAAAAATATATGTATGTATTTAACAAATTTTTTAACATGTTAGTCTCATGATTCCCATTGATGCATTGAGGGGAAATACATTTATAGGACCCACTGATAAAAAAATAATTTAAATGAATATAGCATATTATTAGAATAAATAAGCAATTTATATCATAATGTTCTCTATGTAATGAAATACTTACTGATCAATAAATAATTAATATTTATCCATTAATAAATAATAGATATAAAAATAACAAGTTTACTCTATTCAATTGAAATTTTAAGGAATTTTTTGAAAATACAACATTAAATATAGAAACTAGATATTGTTAAAAATGAAATGGAATGTATGCATATTAATGGAATGAATATGAAGTACTATTTTAGTGTACTTTCATTGAAAGATATTATCAATAAGGAATATTAAATTTTTTTAATAAAGTTTTATAAAATATGTATTGGATACAAATTTTAACTATGTGTAAAATGTTAATTTATGTCTTTAATCCTTTATTTTGGAAAATTGATTTATTTTTTATGAATTGAAGGCATATCATATTGATCTATAAGTGTTTTTAGTCCTCCATGGATGTTCTTGGTTAGACCATGTTTTTCCAAAACTGTGATGATCCTCTAAGAAATCATGTTGCTAGTGGAAGAAGCATTTTGGTTGTAACACGATTAAGACCCACTATTTATAAAATCATTTGGACATACATAACTAACCATGTGATACGATGTAGTGGAAAAAAATAATTTTTGGGGTATGGATTACCAAACTATCTAACCAATCCATGTGGATTATCAAGAGTGGAAAAAAGGTGTTCAAATTTGTCACAAAATTTTGATAACCATGTCATCAATCCATGTCTATATAGATTAATTATCTAAAATTACTATTAATGTCCATTAATTAACCAATTATAAATTTTATTCATTCTACAATTATCCATCTCATGTCTACAGACTCCATTAACCTTCCCCATTGATATCAAGGTTTTTCTAGCATCATTATGACATATCTAAGTGTGTAGATGATTGAGAATTAAATTATGTTATCTAAAAACCTAACTTCCTTCTATTTATTATAGTTCTACCCTAATTCTATTTAGATTAATCAGATATATAAAATTTCATGGATATATTTATGGATTTTCATGTCATTTATTAATGAATTATTGGATTATTTATAAATGTTGGAGGATCCACTTTTTTGGTAGAACGTCCTTTTATTTGTCATGGATCTCGAAATATTTAAGGATCCCAAAAGGTATTTTGCTTTTTTTTCTAATCCATTAGACATAGAATGTTTTTGAAATTAATTCAATGAATTTTGATGTATTTGATTGAAAATAATCATTATTGGTTCTTGGTGTGATAATTTGATCTATTTAGTGCTATGTTTTGACCCGAGTTTTATCTCTAAATGGTTTTAAATGATTTCAATCAACATGAATAACGTAAAAAGTTATATTATTTTTTGGGCCCTAATGAACTATTATTTATTTCATGCAATACTTTGGTAATTTTATATTCTTTAACCATTATTTATAACGATCAATTGATTGTGTCTATCCCATGATACCCACATATTATGATTCATTCCTTTAGAAGTCCAGTCAATCATGTTACACCACATTTCATTTCAATCACATGTAATTTTATGATGGAATTTAGTATCATGATGACATGATATGTCCATAAATTGTATGATATACCATGTTATATGTAAATACATGTACTTTAAGTGTATTCATTTTTTGGTAATTGGAATAGGTGGACCGTTACAACGTGGTTATCAGTCAGTGCGGGGGTACAAATTTTAATGTACCAATGTTTTATTTTTGTAAACTAATTTCTTATAAATATGTCATATATTCACATAAAATAAAAACACAATAAACTATTAAGTTTATTGTGACCTTTAAATATAAGTTTGTCACTTATGTGTTTTGAATTTAAAAATCTGATATACACAGTTTCAATTAATAAATTATTTGGGGTCTAATATGACAAACATAATTATGGGTGATTAGTAACATACCCTTATGAATAGTAATGTTACATATATGAATAGTGAAATACCCTAATGAATAGTAACCTTACCAATGATTGTATATACATAAGATTTATGTTATAGTATGATGTACCTATATTTTAGAATAAGTAAATAAATGTTTTAAACCTGATTTTTAGAATAAATTATGATTTAAATTAAATTTTAAACTAATCATATTTATAAAACTATTGTTGAAAAATGGATTTCATTTTTGAAATATATATGTCAAAAAAATTTAGGCTGAATTTTTGAGAATGTCTAAAATACTTGATTTTTTATAAATAGTAAAATACAGTAATTTTCCATATATATACATTATAAGATAACTGTACTATTCCAAGAATCATGGATGATTTCACCACCATTGTTTTGAATTAAAATAACTCAGTTACTATTTTTTGTCAGGTAATCATCAATATTTCAGGTCTTCAGGAAAATAAATAAACTAATGATTAACAAAATTAAGAAAACCTTCATCCCCTCCACTTTAAATTCCACCCTTCCATACCTCTTCTCTTCACTCCTCTCAAGCCTTCTTCCATTCCAATATTCTTCTGAAATCTCTCCCTGAGCTCCATCACCACGTCCAAAAGACTTTTTATCCTAAAAATTCCAAAACATCTCCCCTTAAGAAGATCTCAAGGAAGGTTAATTCAAGTGGTAAAATTCCTCTTTTCTTTTGTTTCATTTTTAAGTTCTATTGTTAACTTTTCATTCCAAAACTCTACTCATACAAATTGGATGAAAAATACAGTACCATACATGTAATGGAATTTTTCTTTCTAATGGTATATTTCATTAAAATATCTCATTCTCCTACTTTTTATTTGAAAGAAATGATAACATTGTTTGAGATGTGTCAATTTAACTTATTCAATGACAATAGTTTATCAATCTTTATTACCATATTTAATTATGGCCAGGAAACCATTTGTGTTATGGTTGAACTAGATTATTATATATTTAATACATCGCAGTTATGTTTCTATAATTATTTTTGAAAAATTTTATTAATTTATAATGAAAAACATGTTTGTAGTAATAAAAATCAAACGATTAACCAAAACGGTTGTCACTAAAGTTTTATATAATAATTCATCTTCACTCCCAATAACCAGATTAATTTTTATAAAAATTTAATCTCCTATCTTTTCACTAATAACAGACAACATCAATTCTAGACAACCACTTTCATCATATGTGTTTATTCAAACATTATCCAATCATGAAAACCAAGGAAGGAAACATACCCAGACAAAGAAATTAAACCTCTTAACAAATCAAAATGGTTATAATTTAAATTAAAAGCGTTGTAATAAATATTTTAAATATATAAGAGGTTGTATAACAGTAAATTAATGAACCTAATTTTACTCTTCAGGTCATTTAGATCATGGGAAGATCACCTCCGGACATAAGGTAAGGGATTCTCTCCATTTCACTTTTATTCAAGAAAGTCCCATATGCTATGCCATTTTATGGGTAATACCTAATGATGGGGTATAATTAATAACCTCCCCATAAATTCTAAATTATTTATAAAATATCAGGAATTACATTCTCTCTCATTATTACCTCTTAAGTACACCTGATATCATGCCTATAATCTGCAATGAATTCTACTCGAACCACCTTTATTCATTCGAGTTTCCATGTCTTTCTTTTTTCCAAATTGAAGTTGTATTTTAATTTTTATGTCAAAAATATATATGCTGATTATATGCTCCGCACTCATGTTTCAGGATCCATACCTCATTCTCATTGAGAGATATACATTCTTTTATGTTATTCCCTTCTCGATACTTCATTTTATGCAAACTCGTTTTAAGGGAACCCCCCAAATTTCTACCCATTTTCAACTACAATATTTCCCCTATTTTATGATGAAATTTTCTTTAAAAAATATATCTTATTATTGTTAAAACTTTTTTTTCACTTCTATTTTTAGATAATAAAATTTTACATTTCTATTTTAAAATCTCTTTAGTGATTTCATTAAAACCACCGTAAAATGTCTTAATGCTAAGAATATCCTAAATACTCTTCTTACATGTTTTCACTTCAGTTTTATATCAAATACCATTATATATGCGTATTTTACCTTATTAATTTCCATGTATGTTTAAATCATTTCTATCATGGACACTTTTATTATACTGCAATTTATTATGCTTTATCAGATGATTGTGATACCCATTTTTTACATGGGTACTCTGATTTTTATGTGTGCTTGATTATGTATGATTATTTAGGAGGAAAAAATTTTCATGGAAATAAAAATATGGGTGTTCCTAGATAGTTCTCCAATGCATTTGGTTAATGTTGAGTATCATTATATGTTATGTGCAACTGTCTTTACGGTTAGCATTGGCTTGTGCTACTATAGGAAATAATCTTAGCTGTTAGAGTTGACTCTTTCTAAATTCATGTGTTATGTTGCTGCAATATTTATATGATCCCATGTTCATATGATCCCATGTTTATATGATTCCATGTTGATATCATTATAGGTTCATATGTTATGATTCCACATGTCCCATGATTTTTATATCATTACTTCATGCCTCCTAAATCAAGTGCTCAAGATTTAATCTTGTGTTCATTTCCTTGTTGGGATTTTTATCTCATCCATTTGTCTATGTGTTCCCTAGGGTACCCTTTCCAAATGTAAGTTCTGAAAGGAAGTTATGATCTTATATGGATATTAAATGAAGATTTTTTTTTTGGTCCAATGATTTTAGTTTATTTACCTAGTCTTCCAAGACATTATACTTAATGATAGATGGCTTGTACTCTGATGTATAATTTTTCTTAAAGTCATGTAATATTATATGACAAGGTCTAGGGTCACTATAGTTCATATAAAAGGGATGGTCTAGTTACTTTTGGAGTTTATTAATAGACAACCTTAGTAAGGACCTTAAGGATGACATTTAGTTTATGATAACATATTTAAATTGTGGTAAGTATAGAGTAAGTGGTTTATCATAAAAATACATCCCTTTATTGATAAAAACATGTTGAGGTGGATCCAGCATAGATTTACCTAAATGTTTAAACTCCGACAAGGAGTTTCAGGCTTGAACCTAGGTATCTTGGTATTTGGAAATGGGCCTCTCTTCACTCTTGGTTTGAAAATCCCATGCAATATGATTTGGTAGATTCATGAGCATAGTAAAAACCATTATTAAGGGGAAAATACCATAAAAATTTTAGCTAAGAAATTGAATGATGATAACCTATATTTAAATCTATAAAATCACAAGATATGATATACTTATCATTTACAAGATTATACTTTTATATTTAATGTTACCATTTAATGCTCAATAGTTATGAATTTAAGGCCAGTAATTATACGTCATTTTTTTAGTTAATGGAGGTAAATAGAATAACACATGGAAATAAACAATGTGATTGGAAATGTTAATATTTACCTATTGATTTTCATGATATGATAGGAAAGGGTGATAAACAAATCATGACAGTACTTGATCAGCTAGCTCAAGTTATGAACAATAACATGAATCATGTGGAACAACCTCCTCCTCCAAGTAATGAGAATGTTGTTTTAGAGTCCTTTTCTCAGAAAAGTCCTACCATGTTTAGTGGATCTTAAGATCACCTTCTCATGGAATAGTGTATTAACTCCATTAGAAAGATATTCGCCATCCTCCAATGCTCGGAAAAAGGGAAAGTTGTATTGCCAGAATATCCTTTTGATGGGGAAGATGATTAGGGGTGGGAACTGATCAAGAATTCAATATCCCAAGAGGAAATTAATTCCATGGATTGGGAGAAATTCAACAATATGTTTGTCAATAAATATTTTCCTCAAAACCTATCTCTAAAGATAGAAATAGAGCTTCTCGTACTCATGTAGAAGGAAGATGAGTCCATCAAGAAGAATAAAGAAAACATTACAAGGCTTCCAAGGTATTCCTCTGGCATTGTCATGAACCCCGAAATCAAGGTAGATTGCTTCTTTAGTGGGATAAATCCATGTAGACATAAGGTGTTGTTGATATGATACATCGACTATTTTGAACAGATTGTATATTGTGCTCTCAAGGTTAAAATTTAGCACTGAGACTCTGAGTGGTCTCCTAGGACTGGTGACCAGAATTGGAAAATATATAACAACATGGGGGTTGGGGGTTCATAGAAAAACCCATGATGAAAAGAATCCTGAATATCCCACTTGTAAAAGTTTTAGCAAGAGGAATCCTAAGAACTGCCTAAAGGGAACTAGGAATTGCTTCAAAAGAGGGAAACATGGACATATGGACAAGAATTTTCTAAGGGATATGAAAAATCCCACTAATGTGGAAGAAAAAAGGAATTTAAGATCAACACTCATCTGGGGGTACAGTGTTACAACTAAAAGGATCATAGGAATTATGAGAAAAAATTCCATTAAGGTTTCTAGAAGGCAATCAAAAATATCCTCCAAGGAAAAAGTAAGGACTTATGCTATAACTACTACTAAAGTGGACCTGGAAAACAATATGGTAGTTATTAATTCAAGAATAGAGAACATACTATTTACATCAAGTTCTATGCATTCTTTCATATCTTTCATGTTTATTATAACTATTCAATCAGAAACTAAAAATTTGGAGGAAATGTTATATGTGAGAATAGTGAATGCAGAAATTATTTCATCCATGGTTTCTAACTCCTCCTTGGTTAATGTTTGTGGACTGAATCTCCTAGAAAATATCGTCATACATTCTTTAGTAGAGTTTGATGCTATCTTGGGCACAGATTAACTATCTTTATATTAAGATAACATCAACTGTCAGGAAAATGAGATAACACTTCATATCCTAAAGGATCCTCCAATTCATTAAAAGTGTAAAGAGGAAGATGAATCTCCATTAGAATCATATTTTCAATTGTGGATATTACTACCATATGAGGAAGAATATCTAGATCAAATGATTGTGATAACAGAGATAATCATGCTTGAAGACATGCCTATCATGGGGGGTTAAACTGATGTATTCCTAGAATAGTTTCCTGGTCTTCCTCTTGATTATGCAGTGTAGTTCCCAAATGAACATATTTCTTGATCTCCACCAATATCATATACACCTTATAGTATGGCCACCGTAGTGCTGGAGGAGTTGAAGAAGCAGTTACGGGAGAATCCTGAGAAAGGTTTTATATGCCCTGGTTCTTCACAATGGGGTGAACTAGTCCACTAAGTCATGAAGAAGGATAGATCAACGCGTTAATTCATTGATTATTGTGAGCTCAATAAAATCTCAATAAATAACAATTATCCCCTTCCTCAGATATATGACTTTTTTGATCAACATGACAGGGCCTTTTATTTCTCTACGGTGGACCTTCGGCCGTGATATCACCAAATAATGGCGAGGATGGAAGATATTCCCAAACCAACCATTCGAACAAGGTATGGACACGGTGAGTTCATAATGATTGCATTCAGACTCACTAATTATCTAGATATTTTCAAGGATTTAATCAATAGATCCCTTAGAGATTACCTTGAAAAATTAGTGGAAGTCATTATTGACAATATTCTGATATACTCAAAGAGAAATAAAGAACATGAAGGGAATTTTAATAGTATGTTAAAGTCTTTTTAAAGGGATAATATATATGCAAATTAAAGTAAATGTGAGTTCTGGATGGAGGAAGTATCATTCTTGGGGCATGTTATCACTGACAAAGGGATATCTGTGGACCATTCCAAGACAATGGAAATTTAAGAGTGGCCCTGGACAACATATGTAACAGAGATCCATATATTAATTGATCTAGATAGTTATTATCAAAGATTTGTAAAGAAAATTTCACAAATGTCAAACCTAAATACTAACCTGACATGGAAGGGAGTAATGTATATCTGTACTCAAGAATGTGAAGACAGGTTGATGGAGTCGAAAAAGAGGCTTATCACTATGCCATTCCTCACACTCCCAACAAGTGAAGAACTCTTTGTGGTTTATAGTGATTCTTCAAAGAATGGATTAATCTATGTGCAGATGAAAAATGATAATGTGATTTCCTACTCCTCAAGGCAGCTAAAAATCCTTGAGGAAAATTATACCATGCATGATCTGGAGTTGGCAGCTGTGATCTTTGCGTTGAGAATATGACGAAATTATCTCTATAAGGAGAAGTGTGAGATATATATTTACCACAAGAGTATCAAAAATATAATCACAAATAAATAGTTTAATATGTTCCAACAAATATGGATATTGATCATCAAGGATTATGACTACTCAATCCACTATCATCCCGATATGACAAACAAGGTTGTGGATGCTTGAAGTAGGAGGGATCCTTGATCTTTATCAATGAGGATAATTGAAAAAGATCTAATATTCTTATATTTTCTAATTATAGTAATGGGAATCATTAATGGAGGAAAACAATAAATAATTTCTCAAACTATTGCACAACCATCTCTCTCACAATAAATAAAGGATGCTCAATGAAAAATGTGGAAATTCTGAATATGGTGGAAGCTATCAGAAATGGTTATTCCTCAGGGTTTATGATTGATGAGTAATGATTTTTATGATTTGGTTCAAGATTATATGTACCATTAAATATAGAGATAAATACGGATATTTTCAATGAAACACATAGCTCAAACATTTCTATTCACCCAGGGATCAGGAAGATGTATTGAGATCTCTAATAAAACATTTGGTGGGACAATATGAAAAGAGAGATTGCTGAATATACCTCATAGTTCCTGGAATGTCTGCAAGTGATGGCCGAGAGGAAGACATATAAGTGGATGACACAACCGCTATTAATACCAACATGGAAGTGGGAGAACATTACCACGGACATTGTTACTAGACTTCCACGAACATCCATAGGAAACAATGCTATATGGGTCATATTGGATCGTCTTATAAAGACATCCGACTTTATCGAAATTTGAGATGAATTATCATTGGATCATGTTACCAGGATTTACATAAATGAAGTGGTAAGGATGCATAGTGTACCACTATATATAGTATATTATTGTGATCTAAGATTCACCTTGATGTTCTAGAAAACTATCCAACATGCTCTAAGCCCTGAACTGAACTTCTGTACGGCCTACCATCCTAAAATTGATGGTCAATCTACATGGAATATTATGAAATAGGAAAATATGTTGAGATCATGTTATATGGACTTAAAAGGAGGATGGGTCCAACATCTTACACTAGTTTAATTCTCCTACAAAAATGGTTTCCACCCGAGCATCCGTCTCGCACCATACGAAGCCCTTTATGGGAAAAAGGTGTGTAGCACCAAAGTGTTAGGATGAATTATTTGAGAGTAAGATGCTAGGACCTAAAAGGGTCTAAGAAGTGGTGAAGAAGGTGAAAAAAATTCAACATCTATTCAAGGAATCCCAAAGTCGGTAAAAGAGTTATACATACAATCATTGACGAGACCTTGAGTTCAAAGTTAGGTACATGTTATTTCTTGGTATATATCCCTGGAATAATGTCATGAGGTTTGGAAATAAAGGGAATTTATGTCCCCTGTATATCCACCTTATCAATATCCTTGATTATGTTGGCGTTTTTTCATATCAACTAGCACTTCCACCTTCCATGGACAATGTATATGATGTCTTTCCCATGTCCCTTACAAGGAACTATATACCAGACCCTTCACATGTACTCTCTTCAGTGGTGGTATAGTTATAAGATGATATTTACTATAAAGATAAGCCAATGAAGAAGAATACTCACGCGGTCAAGGTACTATGGAAAAACCATAAGTACATAAGGAAAAATGGGAACTAGATGAAGAAATGAAGGAAAAGTAACTACACCTGTTTAGGGATCAGAATGTAAAATGAAATTTCAAGGGAGAAATTTTATAAGTGGGAAAGAATATATAAAAACTCAATGTTTTATCAATTGAAATTTATTTCTTATAAATATGTCATACAATCAGATGAAATCACAACCCGATGAAATACTATGTGTTTTGTGACCTTTAAACATATGTTTGTAACTTCTGTGTTTGGAATTTTGAAAATCTGATACACACGGTTGCGATGAGTAAGTTATTTGAAGTCTAATATGACCAATATAATTTTTTGGTGAATAGTAACTTACCCTTATGAATAGTGACTTACCCTATTGAATAGTTACCTTACCTATGATAGTATATATATAAGATTTAAGTGAAAGTATGATGTACCTTTAGTTTGGAATAAGTAAATAAATGTTTTGAAACTTTTTTTAGATTAAATTATGATTTTAAATAAATATTAAAATAATGATATTTAAAAAAAAAATTTAAAAATGGAATTCATTTTTGGATTCTATATGTCGAAAAATGGTTAGGGTGAATTTTGTAGATTTTTATTATTACATGATTTTTAATGATTAGAAAAACATTGTAATTTAATGTATATATACATTATAAGCTAAATAGACTATTCCAAGATTCATGACGGATTCAACCACCCTTGGTTCTAATTTACATGACCCATTTACTATTTTTTTCATGGAATCATCACTATAGTTGGTCGTGAGGGTAATTATAAAACTATTGATTAAAAATTCATGAAAACCCTCCCCCCTCAACAATAAATATCATACATACTTACCTCTTATCTTCACTCCTCTCAATCCTTTTCTATTGCCAATATTCTTCCCAAATATCTCCCCATGCTCCCTCCCCACGTTCTACATCTTTTAGTCTCCTTAAAATATCAAATAATCTCCCCTTAAGACTCTCTCAATGAAGGTTGATTCAAGAGGAAAACATCCTCTTTTCAATTATTTCATTTTAAGTTTCTTTCTTCTATTTTCTTTCCTATCCTATACTAATCTTAATGGTATGAAAAATATAGTAACATACATGTACTTGAATTTTTTATTCTAATGGGATATTTCATTTACATCTATCCTTTCCCCACATTTTAATTGAAATAAATGAAAACACCATTTGAGATGTGCTAATTTAGAACATTCAAGGACAACAGTTTATCAATTCCTATTTCTATCATTAATTCAGGTCATGAAACCATTTTTATTATGGTATAGCAAATATTATTATATATGTATTGAATTATATTTAAGTTTCTATAATTCTTTTGTACAAATGGTATTATGTTATACAACAAAACATGTTCGTTGTATTCAAAACCCACCAATTAACCAAAACGGTCATCACTATGTTTTTATATAATAAATCATCTCCACTCTCAATAACCAAATTTTTTTTAAAAAAAATGTAATCTCAAAGATATTCACTAATAATAAAAAACTTCAATTGTGGACAACAAATTTCATCATACGTGTTTATCCGAACGTAAACCGGTCTTTAAAACCAAGGAAGAAAACGAACCTAAACATTGAAATTGAACAGGTTAACAAATAAAAATGGATATAAATGAACTTATATGGGTTTCAATAAATATTTTACATATAAAACTATTTCTTTAAATATTATTTAATGATCCTAATTTGACTTTTCAGGTCATTGATATCAATGGAAGATCACCACCAGACTTAAGGTATGGGATCCTCTCCATTTCACTTTTATTCCAGAATGTACTCTATGACATTCCATTTTATGGGAAATCACTAATGATGGGGTATAATTATTCACGTCCTCCATAATATAATCATTATTTTTATAAGATGATAAATACCTTTCTCTGTTATTAACCCCTCTTAATTACAACTGGTATCAGGCCTATATTCTATAAGGAATTCAACCAGAACTTCCTTTAATCCTTTAGGTTACTTTATCATTCTGTTTAACCATATGAAGTTTTATTTTTTTCAAGTAAAACTTCTATATGATGTTTATATTCTCCACACTCATGTTTCAAGATCTATCCCTCATTCTCTTTTGGGGATATTCATTCTTTTATCTGATTCCCTCCTCGATAATTCTGAGTAAGCAAATTCGTTTTAAGGGAACTTCCAAATTTTTTACCCTATTTCAAGTGCATTATATCCTCAATTTTAATCAACAATTATTGTTATAAAATCATTATTATTATTATCAAAAACCTCTGGGGTCACTTCTAGTTTTATATAAAATATTGTTCCCTTTTCTTTTTAAAAAACTCTTTAGTGCTTTAATTTAAACTGCACTAAATTCTTTTAATGATAAGAATTTATGAAATAATCTTATTACATGTGGTCGATTATTTTTTCATCACTTAACATGATATATTACTATTTTACCTTTTTAATGTCCATGTATGTATTAATTACTTTCTCTCATGGACACTTTTATGATACCCCCATTTTTTATGCTTTATGAGATGATTGTGATACCCATTTCTTTCTAGGGGTACCCTTATGTTTATGTATGGTAGATTATGTATGATTAGTTACGTGGTAAGAATATTCATGAAAATGATAATATGGTTGCACCGATATAGAATTAAAATATATTGGGTAAAGTTATGTCTCATGAAATAATATGTGCAACGATCCTGGGGGTTATCTTTGGCTTGTAAAACTATGAAAATGATCTTGGTTGATAGACTTGACTCGTACAAAAGTCATGTGTTATATTGATACCACATTTTTAAGATAACATGTTCATATGATCCCATGTTTATATGATTCCATGTTTATATTATTCCATGATTATATGTTATGATTCCATATGTTCCACGCTTTTCGCAACATCATGTCATGCCTCTTAACTCATATGCTTAAGAATTATTCTTATATTCATTTCTTTACTGGGATTTTTAGCTCATCCCTTTTTTCATGTGTTCCCCAGGGTATCCTATAATTATGTATGGTCTAAAATGAAGTTAGGATCCCTTTATGGATGTTAATTAAAGATGTTTTTTTGGTTTCATGATTTCAGTTTATATTTGTAGTCTTCCAAGACACTAGACTTAACGACGCTTGGATTGTACACTAATGTAAAATTATGCTTAAAATCGTGTATTGTTATATGAAAAAGGCTTGTGTCACTATAGTTGGAATCATAGGTTTAGTCTAGTTATTTTGTGATATTTAGAACATATCACTATAGTAAGAACCTTATGGATGAGATGAAGTATAAGAAAACTTCCCTAAATTTTTGTAAGTATAGAGTATGTAATTTATCATGAAAATACATCCATGTCTAAATTAAAATAGGTAGAGGAGGCTATAGAACAATTGTACCTAGGAGTGAAAACTCCAGCAAGGTGTTTTGGGATTGACCTAGGGTATCCTGGTACATGAAAACGGTCCATCTTGCACTCTTTGTTTGGAAGCCAAGTGGATATTCTTCAGTAGATGATTTATCTTAGTAGAAACCATTATTAAGGGAAAAAATCACATAAGAATATAAGTTAAGAAATAGATCGAGGATAACCGAGATTTAAACATAATGAATCATATTTTATCATATACCTATCCTTTAAATTTTTTTCCTTTTATGTTAAAATTTTTATTTGTATTATCAATAGATATGTATTCAAGCCCTATGATTATATGTTATTTTATTAGTTAATTGCAAGAAATAGAAGAACACCTACCAGCAACCATTGTGATAAGAAATGTGAATATTTTCCAAATGGTATGATTAATATGACAGGAAGAGGTGATAAAAATTTCATGGCAGTACTTGATCAACTGGATCTTGTTAATAATAATAATTTCAATAATGTAGAACACCCTCCACCTCCATGGAAATATCATGTTGTTGTAGAATCCTTCATGCGGAAATGGCCTCCCATGTTTAGTGGATCTTATGATCCCTTCCTCGTGGATGAGTGGATTAACTCCCTTTAAATGATATTCTCCATCCTCCAGTACTCAGATAAAGAGAAAGTTGTACTGGTGGTCTATAATTTTGTTGTGGTAAGCTGGTAGTTGACATTGATCAAGAATACAAAGTCCCAAGAAAAAAAGTATTCTATGGATTTAGAGGAAGTCAAGCAGATGTTTTTCAGTAAATATTTTCCTTGAATCCTTCATATCAATATGGAAAGATAGTTACTCGGACTCAGGAAGAAGGAAGATGAATATATCAGGGCGTATAAAGAAAACTTTGTAAGTATTTCAAGTTATACTTAGGGGTTTTTCATTAACACCGAAATTAAGGTGGATTAATTCTTTAGTAGGATAATGTCGAGTCTATGAAATTAGTTTGTGATCCGAGAAATCTACAGTTTTTGAGGAGATTGTCCTTTGAGCCCTCAAGGATGAAATAAAAGCTGGAGATTCTCAGTGGTCTTGTAAGACCAGTGAAAAAAAGAGGAAAATGTAGAATAACCTAGCTGGTTCAACAAAAAAAATCCCATGATGGGAAAAAAGGAAGATAAGTCTATCTGGGCGTAGAAAGGAAACATTTCAAGGATTTCAATTTATGCCTATGTGTTTGTCCTTAACACGAAGGTAAGGTGGATTACATATTTAGCAGGATAAAGCCAAGTCTATGGAAGGAGTTGGCAATCTGAGACATCAACAGTTATGAATATATTTTTCATTGAGCCCTCATTTTTTAAATAAATATTGGATACTCTCAGTGGTCTCATAGTCCCAGTGACAAAAAAAGGAAAATGGAGAATAACATGGGTGGTTCAAAAAACAAATCCCATGATAGAGAGAAGCTCAAATATCCACCTTGTAAAATTTTTGGGTAAAATAATCATGGGAACTATCTAAAGGGAACCAAGAATTGCTTAAAATGAGGAAAGATGAGACATCTATCCATGAACTACCAAATGTATATGAAAAATTACCCTAATGTTGATGAAAAAAGTAAGGTTCATATCAATGCTTGGCCACATGTTCAGTGTTACAATTTTTTGGAGAATTGGAATTATACAACAATTTACCTAAGTCAAGTATTGTAAGAGGCAATAAACAAAAACCTCCAAGGAAACAAGGAAGGCATTATGCAGTCACTACTACTGAGGTGGAGCAATACAATGAAGTTATGAATGTTATGCTAGTTATTCATCCAAGAATAGAAAATGTACTATTTGATTCTGGTTATACACATTATTTTATATCATTCAAGTTTAGTAAAAATATTCAAACACCACCTCAAAATTTGAGGGAAATTTTATCTATGAGAATAATGAATAGGGAAATTATTTCATATAGGGTTTATAACTCCTCCCCAGGTAACGTTTGTGGACTAAACCTCCGATAAAATCATTCATACTTCCTTTAGTAGAGTTTAAAGCTATCTTGGTATGGATTGGCTGTTTTTATACAAATCCAACATCAACCGTCAGGAAAGGGAGATCTCTCTTCACATACTGAACCATCCTCCAATTATTTACATGTGTAAGGAGGAATATGAATCTATTTTAGAATCATTGTCTCATGTGTGGATGTTGCTACCTTATAAGAAATCATATATAGATCAAATGATTATGAAAAAGGATATAATAATGCTTGAAGACATTCCTATCATGAGGGATTATACTAATGTCTTCCCTGAAGAGTTTCTTGGTCTTTTTCCTGACTGTGAGGTGGATTTCTCAATTGAACATATTTCTAGATCTCTACCTAAATCAAAGAAATGTTACAAAATTACCACTATAGATATGGGGGAGATGAGGAAGCGATTACAAGAGAATCTATAGAAGGGTTTTATATGCCCTAGTTCTTCACCATGTTGTGCACCACTCCTCTTCATCGTGAAGAAGGATGGATCAATGCTCCTTTGTATTGATTGTCTTGAGAATTGTGAAATCACGATAAAGAACAAGTATCCCATTTCTCATATAGAGGACATGTTTGATCCACTTTGTGAGGCCTCTTATTTCTCTAAGGTAGACATTCGTTCAAGATATCACCAACTAAAGGTGATGAAGGAAGATATTCCCAAGATTAAATTTCAAATTAGGTATGGACACAATGAGTTCATAGTGTTTTTCTTCTGACGCGCTGATGCTACAACAATTTTCAAGATTTTAATGAATATAGTATTTAATGATTACTTCAAAATATTTATGGTAGTCTTTATTGATGATATTCTAATATTCTCCGAGACCAATGAGGAACATTAGGTGCATCTTAATACTATGTTAAAGACATTATAAAGGGATAATATATATTAAAAGTATATTAAATGTTAGTACTGGATGGATGATGTATCATTTTTGGGGCATGTTATCACTGGAAATGGGATATCTATGGACCCTTCCATGACAAAGGAAATCAAAGAGTTGCCCAAGTGAATATCTGTAATGGAGAAACCTAGAATCCTTGGACAAGATTTTTATTATCGACGATTTGTGAACAAATTTTCACTATAATCAAACCCAATGACCAAGCTGACACAGAAGTGTTATTGTTTTTCTGGACTTAGGAATGTAAAAAATGTATCAAGGAGGGGAAAAAGAGTCTTATCATCATGCTAGTACTCACAATCTATTCATGCGAAGAACTCTTTTTAGTGTACTGTGATGCTTTGAAGAAAGGATTAGGCCTTTTTTATGAAAAATGATAATGTAATAGCATATGCTTTAAGGTTGTTGAATATCCATGATAAAAACTATCCCATGCATGTTCTAGAGTATGAGGTTGTGATCTTTCCATTGGAAATCTAATGGCATTATCTCTATGGGGGGAAGTGTGAGATATATACTGACCACAAGAGTCTCGAATATATATTGACAAAGAAAGATGTTTATATTCTCTAATAAATATGGATATATCTCAAAATGAATTATGACTACTCAATGTTATATTAATTTTTAAATCATTTTAACATTATATTATTTAACGCATATGTGTACTATATATTCAAATTTTATAAAAAATAAATTCCTTGATATGTTATTAAAATGTCACTATTATATATTTTAACATTCTAATTTAATATTCATAGTAACTACCAGAATAATATTTTCTATATATGTTAAATTTATCTTATAACAAAAAGTATAATTATAGTTAAAATGAATTGTTTTGGGTTGAAAATGAGAAAACACTTTCCTCAAGTAAATATTTTTTCATATTAAGTAATGTATATGTAATTATATAATTATTAATTGAATAATATTACATTTTAATGGCTATTAATTATATTTTTATCAAACAAATTTATTATTTTTATCTGACACATCAAAGAATATTTATTTAAAATGGCCAGATTTGAAATGGTGAGATTCCATGTGTCATATTTCAATGTTTACATTAACATTTATATATTTCACTTAATTTGACCATATTAATATCATTAAAAGCTAATATATGTTCTCATTTCATATTGATTCCAATATCTATTTTTCCTATAACTGAAATGTATATTAAATATTTTTCAATCCTTTTATTCTATGATCCTTTAGGGTTTACTTTTTCAGTGGTTCATTATATTGTTTTGTATTTTTTCCCACTATTTAGGGTTATTATTTTGATTATAAATTTCACTACTTTTAATATTAAAACTTATTTTAATATTACATTAAATAGTAAAATTTTCAATATTAAATAGTTATTGTGATAAACTATATAATTATTATTGGTCAATATTTGGTCTTACAATCCCCCTAGGAAGAATATCATCCCTAATATTTTTTTTGTGCAACAATTTTCAATAAAATGAGGAATCTTCATCCCCATTACTTATTTGGGAACCCATCTTGATTCTTCCATCATGTGATTACTCTAAAGTAATTTCACTACTATGGTTGCTTAATTGTTTAACAATTTATGTCTACTTGTATGAATCTATATAGAATGTTCATTATATGGTCCATTGAATATGATAAATTTTTTATTGGTGGTGAGTATATGTTTTTGGACTAGTATAAAATTGCTTATAGTTATATGTGAATAGATCCATATTATATAGATTGGTTTGATGGAAATTCCCAAATATATGACATAGATTAACTTCCTATAATATATCAAAATATTCAATGTACCTCTTGATTATAACCCACTTATTATAAAAACAGTTGACTTGATTCCATGGGTATATTTTCCAGAAGACGTGACCCTACCCTCCCGAAATATTAATTAACTCTTCTAATTATCATCACAACTTTCTTATCTTCTCTAAAATTTCTTGATATGATTCAATTTAACTCATACGTTGTCTGTTTTCTCCTAAATAAGTTTTGGAAAAACTATTCAATGTTCTTAGATGTTATAAAAAATAGGTTGGATTATAACATATTTTTTCTATAAAATGAATTAAACAGTTCATGTTTTTTTCTATAATGGAATATATTATAGATTTGAATTCCGTTGATGGTATGTAATTGTCCCTTATTCCTTGGAATTCATATCATAAGTTCCGCATTCATTTGGATAGTCCCCCAAAATATATCATATATTTGATGATGGAAAGTGTTTCTAAAATATAGCTCACTATTACAATGATTTTAAAAAATAAAAATCAGTTGATATGAATTGTGGGTCAGGATTAGATATAATTGATAATAGTGCACCATGAATGATAAAAAAACATTGATATTGAGTCTTGAAACAATTTCTATGTTTAGATATTTAATTTTATATAATAAATTGGAAGACCTGTTTTTTTATCAACAATGATCCATATAGAATCACTCTTATTAGATACAATTCAAAAACATTTATCAAAACCCTTCATGTTATTTTCCCCTTCCACATGGAATGGGGAGAGGATTCATTACAACTTGTGAATGATTCTTATCAGTGTTTAATTATTGGTAAACCAAAAATATTAAAAAATATTCTTCGAATTTCCACATCATTCTTCCCAACTATTATTTTAGACCCATATCCCTCTTCGAACTATAAGGGTCTATAGGGAAGTTCATGTAATATGATATATCCTGAAATTCCCTCTTGAATTCAGGTATATATGGTACACAAAATGTATTTCCAAACAACCACATTCAACCTTCCTAGGTAAAGAATATAAATTTAAACTCTTTCAGGGATTCATTATTAATTTATAAAATATTTTCTTGTTTTTTAATGTTTAACAATCTTATATCATAGTGATGGTAGAGAAATTGCTCTGAAAATAAATCATGTTCCCCTATGTTTATAATTCCCATGACTGTCATTAATAAATCCTATAACATTTGATTATTATATAGTTTATAATAGATATAACCCCATAATCTGTCCATTTTAGGTATTAACTTCCATTTGTACATTTAAAGTGTGTTGGTGTATTTTAAAGATATGGCCTTTATGTAGTTCCATCTATATCTTCTATCATTTGTTGAGATATTTTTGTGTGAATATATACACCAAAATTTTGGAAATTATATATATATATATATAACATACCTCATCATATAGGTAATACACACACACACACAAAGATATATATAAATATATATATAGGACATATTATTGCTTCCAACTCATGGTCATGAGTTGGATATCTTTTCTCATGCATCATCAACTACCTTGATATAGAAGAAACAAATATATTATTCAATAGAAGAAAAAAACATTTTCCTTTATTTGATTAATCACTATATAGATAATCCATATTTTTGAGATGTTATGATCAACACCAATTCATTGATCAATGTATTATAAATTTTCATCAAATTATACACACTCCCTTGACCATGTGAATTTTTCAACTATATATTTTAAATTGGTAAAAAGGTTTTCTAATCTCGAAATGTTTTCTAAAAAATCACTTATAGAATTTAGTTAATATATTGAAAATATGGATCACATTTATTTTCATTAGTGTGTGAAGTTATTTACACATATTAATATTTTTTGGATAATATAATGTTCAAAATTTGGGACCATATATTATTGAAGAAAAAATGTTGAATAAAAAAATCCCTATCAGATAAGTTTATATATAATTTCTTATCAACTATATTACTGAGGAAAATCCATAAAGATTATTCATGATATTTATAACACATAGAGTATATCAATATATTATCAATAAAATATACAGTATTTTTATCAATGTAAGAATTTAAAACTCTATTAATTATATCAATAAACACATATGGTGCATTATATAACCTAAAATTAATAACTATGAACTGATAATGGGCATAAAATTTGTTGAATTCCATATTAAATATATGATCCTTATTAATATTTAGTTGAAGATACCGAGAATAGAATCCAACCTTTGATAATTATTGCTGTATTTATACCTTATCAAACACGTCATCAATATGAGGTGAGGGATAGATATTCTTAAAAGAAATGGACCTAATTTCTATTATGTAATTACACACCCTTTAAGGCCCATCATTTTTCTTCAAAAATAATTTATGTGTTCCCCATAGTAAAACATAACGGTGTATGAATCCATTATCACACATGTCCAATAGTTTTTTAAATTCATATTACTTCGACTAGATATAGTCTATTTGGTGTCTTATATATGGGGTTTTCATCTTGAATAAAGTCAATAGAGGTATCAAATTCTCATCCATGAAGATATTTATGTACTTTTTATAGACAAACATCGATATTTCACTAAAAATGTATACATATTCCATATAAAATATATATCCCATCATTATTTGATCTGTCGTCTCTAGATATTTCATAAAGATGATCCACTGGATGTGGTTCTAAAAAAGAATCAATAAATAGAGTTTATCTAATAAAAACAAGCCTTAGATATGGTAATATATCTCTCATGATAATTAATTAATAAATTTTACTTTTATAACAAATACATACAATGTCTTTTTTAAAATAATAACCCCAGTACTATATGTAATATTTAATTTACGGAGCCTCTACACATATAAATAGAGTCATAGAAAGACAAATTCAATGAAACAATATTTGAAAAAGGATTTTCAAATGAAAATACCATCCTTATTGCATTCATGGATGACTCAATGTCTATAAAAAAAATGAAAGAAATGAAATAATTAAAAAATATATAATAATGTAATGCATTAACTAATGATTAGTTTTTGAAAAAATCACCCTCTATGAAAACTTATTATACAGTAATTTCATCTTGTTACTTTATGAAGAATGATCTTCCCCCATTGGAAACATTGATTTTAGATTCCCTTGATTCATGTGAAATTGATTTGAATCATTTCACCTCTACTTATAATTGATACATTGGAAACTATAGCCTAATATTTTCTATTATTATCATGATTTTTATGGCCCTTATATCCACATATAAAAAAAATTAAAATTTCCCCCAATAATTATCCTTGTAGTTTTCTTCTATAATTATCACATGTAATAAATTATGTGATTCTTTTTTTCTCATTTGATTTGTTTGTCCCAATATGGAATTTAATAAACCCGTTATTCTTCTAGTTTGACTTTTAGATAAATTAACTTATGTACCCATCCTAGATAATGATTCCTCTTTCTAGAATCACTTTATAAGAAGAAAATAATTGATAGATCAGATCTCGTTCTACAATCTTCTTCAATATATCAAAGAAGATTCCAATCTTACCAACAACATCCTATGCATAATCCAAAGAATACACCACTCGTATTATAAAGTAATCTTTTATACATATCCATGTATTTCTCCTCGTTCATTCTAAGATTCACTATTTTCCATTTAATTCCCACTCATTTATTATGATTAAAATAATTCCCCAAGAACAACATCCTATAAGCTTTTACTTTGTTATATCTACATCTTCCTCCATCATGGTAATTTGACTCAAAAACTATCATTGATAATAATATCCATATTATGGTATAAATCCATGATAAAAATTTCCTTATTACTAGAAACAAAATCAATGGACATTGTCTTGAAATACATGATCTATTTCTCTACAAAAAATAGTTCAGTGGTCCCATTTAATGATGAGGGTTCTTTTCTCATGATTTAATTCAACATTGTTACACCATGTTGTGGATGAATAAATTTTTCAATAAAGAAAATGTTATTCTTCATGAACTATGTCAACTACTCTAATATAGTAATAATTTTCTTTGATCCCACGACTGCATCAATGAATTTTTATATATGGGAATCCCTATATTCGTTACATGTGTTTACAAGGGTTTTAATCAATCAATTAAGATACATTTCTAAAAAATTAAATATAGATAATATAACAATGAATAAAACAATGAATTATAAATTATAATATATTATTCCAAGGGAAAAATATTTTTTTTGTAATCATGAAATATTTCAAGAGAATCATAAGGGTTTTCTAAAGTGTTATGTTCTCTAATAATATTATTTTAGATGTGGTTCCTAAGGATTATACTAAACTTTCACTAATACTGAATGTAACACCTAGATTCATGTAAAAAATATCAAGTGGATCTGTTTTTACATTGGTGCATAATATTAATACCATAATACACAATATCATTCTATTTGTATTTCCCAAGATACTATATAAATAAATTGAAATCATATCCCTTTGAAGCTAAAAATAAACCATTAGATTTAAATAAAACATTACTCAATATCATTGAAATACCTTATATCACATATAGTAATATTTATTAATTCATAGTGAAATAGGAAAAAATATGAGGGGGTCACCCCAGATGCATAGTAAGAAATATAATATTATGAAAGATATTATGGAATATGTATCTAATAAATAAAATGTGGGAAATATATGAATACTATAATTTTATAAAAAATTAAACTATGATTGTAATATACACATGGGTAAAATTATGATAAAAATGAATGGATAAAAATCACTAATCTCATAGTAATGAAATATATAATTCCAAAAAATCAGAATCATACTATTAATTCCTTCTTGTAATACATCATAGATAAATAGTTATGGATTACACCAACTACCCCACTAGTTTTCCTCATCATAGATTCCAATTAATTTAGAGTGATATATAAGTATACTTATTGGAATAATAAATATACAAAATATCATTAATTTCCCATTAAATTTAATATTGTATCAATCTAGGGGAATATTCAATAGTTAGAATAAAAAATAGATGATATTAAAAAAATAGAAAGTATCCTTCGTAAATAAATAACAATAAAGTAGTAGTGTAGGGTACTTTCATGGAAGTATAATATTAATTGGAAATATTCAAATTTTTTAATTATTTAAAATTATAAGAGACCAAATAAATGTTATATTAAAAAACATCACTATATTTCATAATAATATTACATTAATTATATAATATATAATTTCTAATAACTAAAAATAATTATATTTAACATTTAAAAGAAAATGAAATTTAAGGATTGAAAAAAAAGATAGAGAAGAGATTAGGTATACTAATCATGAAAATTAGATTCGTAAATTTTTATATGAGAACCATAAAACCATGGAAACACTTTTTATAGAATCTTGGGAGATAAAATAAGTTTTGATTTCAGATCAACATATTTAGAGTGATGAAGAATGGGAGAATTAGTTGTTATTTATAAAAAAATGTGGTATAATTGTTTATTAATTTATAAATATAAGAAACAAATGTATAGGTTTTGGAATGTAAAAAATAATTGGGTTAAACATGGTTTGATTTTATGTTCTTCTAAATGTAATCTATTTTTTTAAATATTTTAATTATTTTAACTTAACATCATAAATTTTTTTTCTGTGTCCATAGAAAATTAATTTCTCCACTACATATTATTTTGAAATTATAAACAAAAAATTTAGGATTTGGATGTATATAATAGGATTCAAAATTATTTTTAAGAGATTAAAATTAATTATATTAAAAAAATAAATTTATTTTTCAATGGATTTTATTTGATTAATTTTTAAATCATTTTTAAATCACAATTATTTCATAATATTTAACACATATGCGTACTATATATTGACATTTTATAAAAAATCATTGACTTAGAATGTTATGAAAATGTCACCATTATATATTTTCAACATTATAATTTAAAATGATTATGAAATTTTAGAATAATATTTTATTTATTTCTAATTTTTAAATAATAACTAAAAATCAAATTATATTTAAAATCAAGTATTTTTTTATGCAAATGTACAAACTGTTTTACCTTGTAAATGTATTTTCATATTAAGTAATGTATGTGTAATTTTATTATTATTTAAAAACTAATATGATATTTTAATGGATATTAATTATATTTTTATCAAAATAATTTATTCTTTTTATGGGACACAAAAACAAATATTTTTTAAAAATGGACAGATTTTCAATGATGAGATTCCAATGGTCATATTCCAATGTTTACAATAACTATTATATATTTCACATAAAAATACCTTCACAATATCATTCATATCTTTATCCATTTTCGTATGTCATGTTGATTCCATTATCTATTGTTTTGTATTTACATGAACTATATATGATATATTTTTTAGTTCTTTTAGACTATGATCCCCTGGGGTTCAATTTATTTGTGATCCCTTCTACTGTTTAGTGTTTTGCCACAATATTTATGGACATTATTTTGAATGTGATTTTTCGTTTTTATTATTTTACATTTTGTTTTAAAATTATGATTAAATAATATAATTTTCAATACGAAATAGTTATTGTGATAAACTATTAAATTATTATAGTTTCATCTTTGATCTTATAATCCCCATGTAAAAAATATCATACCATAATTTTGGGTGTGCATAAAGTCTTTATTAAATGCGGAAAATTCATCCCTATTACTCATTTAGGAACCAATTTTGATTCTTACAACTTGTTTTTATTCTAATGTACTTTCACTAGTCTGGATGTCAAATTCTATAACAATTTTTAAAAACTTTTATGAATATATATGGAATCTTCATTATGTGGTGGCTTTATTTAAAAAACTTTTTCATCAGTGTTGAGTATATGTTTTAGGTCTAGTATATAATTCTCTAACAATAATATGTTAAAGGATCCACAATATTTAGATATGTTGCATGGAAAATCCAAAATATATTACCCATATACAACTTCCTCTAATATATCAAATTATCTATTATACCTCATGCTTAGAATCCCCTTATTACCAAAAGCGTATACTTGAGTCCATGGTGATATTTTCCAGAAGGCAAAACCCTCCCCTTGCAAAATGTTAAGACCTTCTTTGAATTATCATTTCAACTTTTTTATCTTATCTAAGATATCTACATATGATTCTTCTTGCAAGCCATTTTTCTTTTGAATTTTATAAAAGCCACCTTAGGTAGGTGGGAACCAGGGTCTCAAAAATTACACATTTAACACCACATTACACAATAAAAAAACAAAATATTCAAAATTTAAATCCACCGCCAACCACCTCGAGCCACGAACCATCCACCATGCATCAGCATCACTCATCCTCATAAAGTTGGTCACTGCAACACCTCAGGCCACGACAAGCGCGGCATCGAACCAACTACATCAAATCCGATCACCGACAATCACCACCAGCGACCATCGTCTCCATCACCAACCTACATCAAACCATAACGCTAGTGAGCAACATCGGCTTCCTTCATCATCATCACCATTGGAGGAAACCCAACACAGGATAATCACCGGTCCAAACCAAAATCCATGAGAAAAAACATGGGAACAGGGACAGAACGCACACCCCCTCACAAAGCCTCACAATCGGAACCTTCAATGAGGCAGAAACCCTTGGCACATCACAAAATCAACACTGGATATCCAAGAAAAAAACCAACAAATCCAGTGAAATAAACTGAAAATGAGAAACCAAAAATGCCAGATACATTCCGCATAGCAACCAACATCAACCAATCATCGTCGTAAGGAACTGGTCCTGAAAAAATCCTCAAAATCAAAATGACAACATCGGAAATCAAGACATACCGCACATAGAGCACCACTGCCTGCAAACCCCACCTCCATGAACAAGCGTTTGTCTGGAAAACCCTCCCGCCGTCATCCCCATCTGCTCAAAACAAAACAAGCACCCAACGCCGCCATCTGAAAATACCATTGATGCAAAGCTCAGCCTCCAATCACCCATATATATGGACAAAGTGATGATAACTCCCCACCGGTCCAGGTACTCAGGCACCGAATCAACACCGAGTCACAAAGACCCCGGTGCACGCAAGATGAGTCGACATAAGTCCGCAACAGTGTAGAGAACAACACCTCACACCTCTAAACCATGGAGGAAGGAGCAAAGATCCGGGATGAAGGAGGCGGCGTGAGTGGAACCCTAGCAGAGTGCATTGCCCCTCACGGGATCATCCAATCATCTAGATATGATTCAATTAATCAAATATGTTCTCAGTTTTTTCTTTAATGTGTTTTGGACCAACTATGCTCCATTCCCTAGTGATATAACAATTGGTTATAATATACCATATTTTTTCATACAAGGATATACATAGTTAATTTTTTATGATATAATGGAATTTAATATAGTATTTGAATTCCCCAAAAAGGTATGTACTTGTCCCATATTCCTTGGATGTAATATGAGTATTTCATATATCAATTGGATAGTCCTCCCAAATATCTCATATATTTGATAATGGTAAGTGTATCTCAAATATATATCACTATTGAGATCATTTAACAAGTAAATTTTTTTATATGTATCGAGGTTCGTGATTAAATATAATTGATAATGGTTCACCAAGAATGATCACAAAAACATTAATATAGTGTATTTAAACATTATATATGGTCATATTAAAAATTGTATATAACAAATTGGAAGCAATATTATGTTTATAAAAAATGATCCATATATAATTATTCTTATTATATATAATTTTAAAAATTAAAAAAAAAATCATGATGTTTTCCCCTTTCACATTGGTTTGGGAAGAGTATTTATGAATAACATTTAATGTTTTTTCTTAGTGTTTAATTTTTTATAAACCAATAATATAGAAAAATTTTATGTGAATTTACAATTCACTCACACCCACAAATTAATTTAGATCCTTATACATATTGGGACTACACTGGTGTATTGAGAAGTTTGTGTATCATGAATTATCTTGAAATTACCTCATTAATTTGTGTACAGATGGTACATAAAATATAATTCCAAACATCAAAATTCAATATTACAAGGTGGAGAATATAAATTTCACCAATTCAATTTTTGATTATTATTTTTAGAACCATTTACTTGTTTTTTATGATTATTAATAATCTATCATAATGATGGTTGGGGAATTACTTTGAAAATAAATGAATTTTCCCCATCTTTTATAATTTCGGTGTTTGTCTTTACAAAATCTAGTAACATTGGATCCTTATCAACATCATAAAATATATAAATCAGTTATCCATCTATCCTGATGTATAAACTCACATTTCTTTATTTCATACATTGTGATGTATTTTAATGTCGAGTACTTATATAGATCCATCCATATCCTCTATAATATGTTGAGATCTTTTGATGTGAATATATATAAAATTTTTTTGGCCACAATATATATGTAACATACTAAACCATATATGTATAATATATATATATATATTATAGATAGATTACATATTACAATTCAAGTTCATGAGTTGGATATTTTTTATTTTACATCTTCATCTTCCCAGATACATAAGCAACAACTATATTATTAACAATAATGGAAAACATTTATCTCTTTTTTTAAATAACTATATATATGTAATCAATATTTTCAAGATTTTATGTTAAAAAAATTCATTGATCAATGTATAATAAATTTTCCTCAAATTCTTCACACTCCCTAGACTATGTAAATTTTACCAGTCTACTTTTTAACTTCGTAAAAATATTTTCTAATCATGATTTGTTTTCATACCAATTCACTTATAGTAACCAGTTCTGATATAGGAAATATGTATCACATTTATTTTCATTCATGTGTGAATTTATTTACGCATATTTATCTTTTTATGATCAATTGATGTTAAAAATTTGGGACCATATATTCATGAAAAAACATGTTGAATCCAAAAAATCATTATCACAAAATTTCCGATATAATTACCGAAATATTATTTTACCAAGGACAATGCATAAAATGTGTTTTTGATCTTCATAAAAAATAATGTATATCAAGATATTATCAATAAAGTCTACAATAAATTTATAATAATAATCAATTAATACTGTATTAATAATATCCATAAATACCTAGGGTTCATTAAATAACCCAAAATTAATTTCTATGAACTGATAATAACCATACAATGTGTTTAATATCATCTTAAATATATTATACATATTGATGTTTAGTTGATGGTACCCAGAACAGAGGTCAATATTTGATAATTATTGATTTCCTTGGACCTGATCAAACACATCATCAATGTGAGGTATGGGATAGTGGTTCTTAGCAGTAATGTCCCAAATTTCCCTATTGAAATTACAAAACGTTTAACTCCCATCCTTTTTCTTCAATAATAAGATAGGTGTTCCCCATGGTGAAACAAAAGGGTGTATGAATCCATTTTCACACAAGTCCTATATTTTTTAAAATTATTCCAATTCCACCAAATACAATCTATATGGTGGAAATGATTTGGGGTTTTCTTCTAGAATAAGAGAAATATTGGAATCAAATTCACATCCATGAGTATATCCTTGTAGTTTCTCTGAAAATAATTAAATATTCACCATGAAATATATACATATTCCATACCAAATATATATCTCTTGATTAGTTGATCCATCCTCTTCAAAAAATTCATAAAGTTGATCGTCTATATGAGGCTCTAAAAAGGAATCAAGAAATGATGTTTCCCCTATAAAAACAATGTATTCTATGTTAGCCTCAGATATTAAAATATCACTCTCACAATAATAAATTGTAAAATCTAAAAATTTGAGGAAATACATTATAAAGATTTTTTATAATAAAACCATTAGTACTATAATTGATATTTAATTTATGGAACCTCCACACTTATAAATGGAGTTACAGAAATACACATTCAATTCAAAAAAATCACTATGAGTTTTAACTAAAAACAAATCTTTTTTTCATTTGGGGATGATTTAATGTCCTTAGAAAACAAGATATATATAATATAGTGAATATATCTATAATAAAGTATTATATTAACTAATGGTTATTTTTTTAGCAAAACACCATCTATGAACACATATCATACAATAATTTCATTTGGGTACTTTTTGATGAATGACATTCCTCCCTAGGCCAAATCTATTGTAGATTCCCATTATACTAGTGGAATTGATTTGAATAATGTCACATATCCATGTAATTGAGTATTTGAAAACTATATCCTAATTTTTTCTCTTACCCTCATGATTTTGATTGCCCTTATCTTCACACATGACGAAAACTAAATGTCCTATGAAGAATTATCCATGCAGGTTAATTCGACAATTAGCACATGTTTTAAATTATATGCTTCATTTTCAAATTTTTTTGTTTGACCCAATATATATATCAATAAACCCATTATTCTCATGATTTATTTTTTAGATAATGTACCTTGTGAACCCATCAAATAATGTGTTTCCTCTATTCAGAATAAGTTCATAAGATGGATAATTTTATAAATCGATCCACTTCCCCTAATTTTCATCAGTATATAAAAAAAAGTTACCAATATTACCTTCAATGATCTATGAATAATATAAAGAATACATTACTATCCATATAATGTAATATTTTATAATTAGCTATATATACATCCTCCTTTATTCTAAAATTTAGTTATTTCCACTTGGTGCCAAATCTTTTATTATACAGAAAATAATTCTACAAGAATATTTTTGTTGAAGCTTTCCACTGCATTCTATCTACTTATTCCTCCCTCATGGTGCTTTGAATAAAAAACTATCATTGAAAATAATCTATATTTTATGGTATATATCCATGATAATCATTTCTTGATTACTACAATCCAAATCAAGGAACATCTTCTTTAAAGGCATGATATGTTTCCCAACAAAAAATAGAGTATTGGTTGCTTTGAATGATGGGGGTTGTTTACTCATGATATAATCCAACATTATTAAACCATTTTATTTAATATTAAATTTTTATATATGGAAAATTATATTTTTCATGAACTAATACATCTACTCTAATATAGTTGTAATCTTCTTTGATCCAACATCAGCATCAAAGGATTTCTATACTGTGGAATCCCTACATTAATTATTTGTTTTTACAAGGTTTTTATTATAAAAAATAAAATCCAATTATATACAATGGAATATAATTAATAGTTCCATGAACAAATCTATGATTAATAAATCATAATGTATTATTTATAGGGAGAATTATATTTCTGATAATCATGAAATATTTCAACCCAATACAAATTTTTTCCTAAAGGGTTATGGTCTCTAAAAATATTATAATAAATATGGATTATAAGGATTATAATAACCATTTTATGATGCCAAATTTAACTCCTACATTCATGTCACATATATCAAGTGGTGAGTTGTTTAAATTGGTGAATATTATTGAGACCATAATATATAGGATCTTTCCATTTGTATTTCCCAAGATACTATATGAATAAAATGAAATTACATCCCTTTGAAGATAAAAATAAAACATTTAATTAAAAGAAAACATTAATCTATATAATTTAAATATATTATATCACATATAATAATCTTTTAAAAAATATTGGGTATAGGAAAAAATATAATGTGGTGGTCCTATATTTGTAGTAAGGGATAAAATATATTGAAAGATGCCCTCAAAATGCATGTGATAAATAAAATGGGGGAAATATATGAATAAAATTATTTTATAAAAAATAAATCTTTTTGTGTAATATAAAAATTGATTAATTGATGATAAAACACTTGGAAAATAATAATTGATTTCATAGTAATATAATAGATAATTCCCAACATCATAATCATAACATTGTGACCTTCTTCCAATACTAAATATATATAGTTATGGATTACACCAACTACCCCACTAGTTTTCCTCATTATAGAAACAAATTAATTCAGTGTGATATTTAATTATGCCCCACTCATCACATAATTTGTTCAGTATATCCATTATAGTAAGAGAATGAACAAACTGTTCAAATGATCATTTTCCTTACGAAAACTCGTACATAATATGGGTTAAATAAATAATAATTATACTTATTGTGATAATATATATACCGAATATCATTTATTCTCCATTAAATTTAATATGGTGTCAATTTAGTGGAATATTAAAGGGTTATAATATAAACAAGATTATATTATAATAAAATGGAATGTAGACTTATTAATAAAATAATAAGAAATTAATTGTGCATGGTACTTTCATCGATATAGAATATCAATTGGGAATAATCATATTGTTTAATTATTTAAAATAATAAGAGACCAAATCAATGGTATATTCAAATACATCATTTCGTATAACAATAAAAATGTAAACCATTGAAATAATATCCCTATAGGGTGTCAATCCCAGTGTGCTATTAATATTACACATTGTAAATTAGTTCAAGATTTATTTTATACCAACTGAATATTTTTTGGGGTCAATACCCCATGATTAAGTTAAAATGTATTGTTTAGCATAGAAAATTTTAAAACTCTTTCTTCTTGAAAATATTAATTATATTATCAGTAAATTTTGATTATTATTATTATTATTTATTGATTGATATGATATCTGAGTAATTATTAATAATATTTTTATCAAATTATTTTATTCAATATTTTATACACTTGTATGAATTATAATTACAATGACCATATTCACCACTATCATATTTTAATGGCTATATTACCCCTTATATATACTCTTACTTCTTATATAATATGACCTTTCATATCCCTATATTAATTTCTATACCATGTATATTCAAACTAATTTTTTTTGTAATAAATAGATATCATATATATATTTCATTCTTCATTAATGTATGGTTCGGTAGAATTCATGAATTTGGTAGTTCTTTAAATTTTATTGTTTTCTATCATAGTAGTTTCAACCATTTTGTGAATCTAATTTTTTAAATATGTGATTTACTATGTGTTGTACCATTATATTGAAAAATTATGATGTGTATTTTGAAAGAGTTTTCTTGAGGACATATTTATTTAGAATAATCAAATTTCAATTTAACACCCCAGTCAAAGTCATTAGGTCTATGAAAATATTCAACATTCCCTCATGCATGTCTCCCAGTACACTAGAGGATGGAAAACAGTAGTAAGGGTTTGAATGGTGTAGTTGGTATCCTATACCCTTAGTGATAATATAAATACTCTTAAATCATAAGAATAAAACAATAATAACACAAAAAATATCATAATAATTAACAAATAATAAATTCTAAATTAGAGGGCATGTCAAGTACCATAGATTCATAATGTGTAATAATCTAATGAACCCCAAAGTGGAGGGTAAATACCAATTATAAACATAATCAAAAGGAAATAATAATACACTAAATAATGTTTCTGGTTTATTTCCCAATACCTTTTCCAAACACCATGATCTATCTGGTCATCCACATGCCATTGGGATCTTTCCCTTCAATGAATCTATGATCATAAAGTTTGTGCATACACTGAGATTATTTTATTGGGTGTGAGTATTAATCTATTAGAAGTCCTCAGTAGAATCAAAATAATAAGGTAATGTGTATATAAATTTTGGTTAAATGTTTTATAGAAAAATTAAATGTTCACATAATAGTCATTCAACTATCAGGTCATCATGCATTATCTAGGTTTCCAAAAATAATGACCATAACTTATTCTGCAAAATGGTAAAATATTAGTCATATTTTGTTTCCAAATGACATAAATCAAGACAATATGTCACATACTCCTTTTCACGATATGATTTCAATAAATAGAATCCATTAAAGCATTATAGAATAATCATAACCCACCTTTATATGATATCTAAATTCCACTTATGAGGAATAGTCACTGGATTCTTCCAATAATCCTTATTAGCACAATTGTCATTATAAACTGGTGGTATGTCCCCTATAATCCCACTAAATATCAATGAACATATTAATGTTTATGGTCAATCCACCATCATCTCGAAGTATTATGTAGGATCGAAATAAAGATGTATATGCTCAATATACAAGAGGGGGGGGGTGAATTGTACACTTTAAACATTTCCTTAAACAAGGAAGGATCTATGTTTAACAAAGTTAAACTATGAAAATTCACAACACATCTTAAACCAATTAGAGAATTGGAACAAGGTATGAAGTTACAAACTTCTAGTTCTATGCTCTTTCTCGAATTTGGATAGCGATTCCGAAAAATAGGTTCCGGAAATATGGATCCGAAAATTGAAACTTAATTTACGTTTACAATATGAGATTCTACCTTAAAGTGTATAGAATCTAATCTAATCAGAGTACAAGTGTAATGAAATATAAGAAGATTATACATTCCTTAAAATATAAAATGCAGCGGATAAACAAGTAGAAAAACTACAAGTTATAAGATATAAGTTTTTTAACCCAAAGAGAATGGTATCCAACAACCTTGGATAAAGGTCCCCTGATTTATACTTTCAAAAAAAGTCTGTCTTACCCACACCAGGGTAAGCCCTCGATACGAAGATCGGTGTCTCTGTCTTTCTATCCCTGCAAGCCCTCAACTTCAAGGTTGTTGGAACCTCTGTCTTCCTCATCAAGGAATCCCTCAAACTTCAAGGAAGTCGGCACCTCTGTCTTCCTATACCCGGAAGCCCTCTAATGTAATCACAAACATTCAGAGTTGCACGAAGCAATCTGAACGAGCAGTTCAGTACGCACGAGGCATGAAAATCTTCTCTCTCTAGAAATATCCTTAACAATGTGTGGTCTCTAAATCAATCAACTTGTTCTGTAGTGATCTCTTTCAAATGAGATCTTATTTATAGGCACGGTTGAAATGGTTGGCTCCCTCCTCCATTGGTCATATTTTCCTTTAATTTAGGATGGACCTGTACACGTGTCACTACACCAACGGTTAGTTAGAAACAGAATAGACGACATTGTTTTTAATGTGTACCTGAATGCACGACATCGTTTTGTAATGAAACGAGTGTAAGTATAAGTAAAACTAAATTTTTCAATGTAAGCAAATAAAAGTTTTGAGTCTAACCAAAATGGAATATGGAGTCTATAGTAAAAAGGATATTAGGATTCTATTTTATAGGAATTCAGAACCTGAATTCTGTAGAAATCCAGATTCTGGATTTCTAAGGAAATTCAGAGTCTGGTTTCACCAGAGTTCAGAATCTGAACTTACAGAGTTCGGAGTCAAACTTGTAGAAGTTTGGAGTCGAACTAGTAAAATTTCAGAGTTGAAAAAATAAAAGTTCGGGGTTGAACTAGTAAAAGATCAGAGTCGAACTTATAGAAGTTTGGATTCGAACACATAGATGTTCAGAGTCAAACTAGTAAATGTTCAGAGACCATAATTCAGTGTTGAGCTTTGTTAGAGTTCGTATCCAGAGTTCAGAGTATAACTTCATTACAGTTCATATCCAGAATTCGGATTGAAACTTCATTACAGTTTACATCCAGAATTCAGAGTGGAACTTCATTACATTTCGCATCCAGAATTCGGAGTTGAACATTGTTAGAGTTCGTATCAAGAATTAAGATCCTATAATAGCATGCTTCCTATCTAATTATTATATGATTTCGAAGTTTTTGGTATGAATCCGATTTTTATACTTAAGAAAAATATTGATATGTATAAGGAAATCACGGTTAGGGAAAATTTCCTTAAGGAAAATTTCCATAGGAAAGTAAAATAGAGATTTTCTTAAGTATAAGGTGTTTGTGATTTTCAAAATAAGAATTAATGGAAAAGTTATAAGGAAATCCTTATTGACTGAAAAATATACCCCTTTTTGAAAAGCACAAACAACCTTATGAAAAAGAAAATAAGGACTTTGAAAATTTTAATTATACTTTGAATTTAAAACATATATCCCTTTGCTCATGGATGATAGTGAATACAACTAACTCTCCCTTTGGCAATGAAACTCTAAGGATTGTATTCTGAATTTCCTGAGTGGAGTTTTCATTATCATAGGAATGAAAATTTTCATAATGAGAAACTCCCCCTTACTTTATGTATATTTCACTTAGAAATATTTCCCTCTCCCCTTTTGTGTTGTTATTTTTCCTTCTCCCCCTTTGTGATTTTCAAAAAGAATTTAAGGGAATGGATAAGAAAAATAATGTACCTGAAACAATAGTACATAAAAAGATAAGATAGAACCAAGAAAAAAATTCATTAGAGTTGAGGAAATTTTTACAAGGAAAGAAAAATACAACAAAAGATTGGAGTGGGTTTATTTGTCTTCCTTTTCATTCGGGATTAGCTTCTTCAACAAGGTTTTCGGCTTCTTCAAATCTCTTTGATCATCCTCAGCTTGCCTCTCCAATGCCTTTATCCTTTGATCATGAGATTTCAAAGCTTCTGCCTGATCCTTCATGGCCCTTTTCTGCATCTTCACAAACTCATCTTGCTTTACAAGTCTTTTATCAAGATCAATCTAGAGATCTCTATCCCTTGTAATATTTTGAGCAAGAGAGTTGGCCTTATCATTCAATTCCTTCACTTGTTGACTTTGATAACTTTTCTAAATAATCGTCCCATCCTAAAGATTCTTATTCTTTTCATCCTTTGTGTCAAAAGAATTTTTTACCTCATTCTAAAAATTATCAAACTGAGCCATGTCTTCTTCAATTTTCTTAGACCACAAAGTAATTGTGCTGCATGATTTCCTGTGCACATCATAATTGATAAGGAAATTTGTATGGTCGGCCTCAATATTTTTACACTTATCCATCACCATAGATAAGGATTCTGACTTCTGATTTAAACTATGTTGCAGCATCTAGAATCTGGAGTAAATAGTTGGAAAAATCGGAATGGTGTCCTCTAACTTCTTCAGAGATTCAACCACAGAATCATGACCATGAGATAATGACTCTGAATCAGATAACTTTCTTGGAGATTTCTCGTCGTGAACCTGGACTAGCTTCCTTCTAGATGAACCACCAACCTCTTTCTTCCTGATAATATCTTTTATTGGTGTTTCCATGAGCACTTTCTTTCCTTTATCAGTTTTCGAAATGGGTTGCTCATCTGGGGATTCTTCCTCACATTCCGATAATTGAACAATCTGATCTTCATCAATTTTTTCCTTTTGTGTTCTTTCTTCAAGAAAATCCTTCTCATAGGATTCTTCCTCATCAAGAAAAACATTTTCCTTCTCTTCTTCTTGATTATTATCATTCTTGATACTTTATTTTTTAACTCCCTTTCCCAGAGTGACTAATTTTAAAGATTCATATTTTTCATTATACTCTTCTAATTGCATGATCATGTCATCTAGATCATCACTTACTTCTTCTTCTTCTTCTTCCTCTCTTTCTTCTTCTACTTCTTCAGCAACTGTTTTCTCTACTTATTCAACAAATTATTTTCCCTTAAGCTCTTCCGGAGTGGATTACTTCTTGCCTGTGATTTCTGGTAAAGATTGAACATCAAAGGTTTCCGGAATAGGAATCTTCTCAGAAGCCATTTCTGTTGCTTTCAAAAGAGATTGAACAACGTCGACTTCAGACATTTTCATTTTCAACTTCAATTCTTTATCTTTCTTTTCTAACTCATCAGAAGATCTTTCCCTTAAGTCCTTAGCCTCATTAGGGTCCATTCCAAATTGTGGATCCCCTTATCTCCTCTTCACCATGTCTCCCCTCTACTTTGCAACCACTTCATCTGGGTATGCATTTTGTTTCTTCAGCTTGGGTGGTGAAAATTGAGTTTCCTTAGACTTGGGAGTTTTTTCATCACCAACCACTTCCTTTAGCTTCCTCTTCTTAGAAATTTTCTTTACTTGTTTAGCCTTCTCCATATCTTCCGGAACGATCTCAGTCAATCCCTCTGGTAAACAATAGATTTCTCCGGATTCATCATAAAAATCCATTTTCATCCTCTTCAAAGTATCATCACTAACAAGCATAAGCTTGAAATTCCAAACTTTAGATTTACATGCAACTTTGAAAGAATCTAAGAACCGAACTATCAGCTTTGATAGTAAGGTAGGGGACATTATTATTTGAGCTCTTAAGTTTCCTTCCTTGATATTTGTAACTGTAATAAAAATATGCCTCATAAAATTTATCTTCCTTATATTTACCAAGGAATCTATAACATAAATGTCATACTTCTTCAAATTATCCTTATCACCCCTTTTTGGTACAATAAAACCTTATACCCACAGTTGTAGAATTCGATTATTCATAGAGATATTAGAAATCTTAGCTGTTCTTGCATCTTTAAGTCCAAAGAATTTCAAAGCCTTCACATTGTTGAAACTTCCTTGCTCATCCGAAAGCTTGTGTGAACAAAACTCAGCTTCACCTTCATATGATAAACCCACCAAGCATGCAGCCTTGGTGTAAGATAATTTGTAAGTCTACCCATAAGACTTGAAAGAAAATTACTCTCTGCCATCTTCCTCATGGAATGAAATAGACTCATAAAACTCAACAAGAAGATCTGAATAAACTGGATCCTATTTCTCTGACTTTGATAAGAAAACATCCTCCCAGCCATTCTATTTGATATTATTAGTTATAATAGAATAATACTTGAAGAAACTCGAGTGAACTAACCTCTCCCTATAGACTAACCACTTTGATATTGGATTTGAGGTTGACATGTCTTCAGATGTAGCTTCAATAGACATTCAGAATGGAGAATTCTGGATGATTCAGAATGGTCTTCAGAAAGATCGGAACGGTCCTTAAGAAGAGAGTCAGGACTTTGAGACATGATAGCTTTGAAAAACCGATGTGGACTGACCCTTGGGGGTCCCCTTTATATAGGCGTTGAGATGACAATTCAGTTTCCATGGTTGATCGAATGGTTGAGATACATTGAGATTTGATCAGATGGTTGAGATATAAACCGCAAGGAAAACTTGACTCCGATCATTTTAGGTTTTACGAAAAAAATTGTATTTAAGAAAACTATAATCCGAGAAATTTTTATAAGTAAGGAATCTACCAGCAATGAAAAATTGACTACAAAAACTTGAGTAAGGAAGTCATACCTTTATAATTTTCTAGAGATATTGTTCCTAATTGGTTTTTTTCTTTTTAATGAAAATTCGATAAAAATATTACTATGAAAAACTCAGTACGAAAAATATGAGTACGAAAAATTTCATTATGAAAAACTCATTATGAAAATCTCTTTACGAAATACTCATTATGAAAAACTCATTACAAAAAATATGAGTACGAAAAATTTCATTATGGAAAAAAAACATAGTACGAAAATCTCATTATGAAAATTCCCAGTATGGAAATTCTTATTATGAAAATTCCCATTCTGAAAACATCATTACCAAAATTTCATTACAAAAATTTCATTACAAAAATTTTAATATGAAAAATTCTATTCCGAAAATTTTCATTCCGAAAATTTCATTTCTGAAAATTTCAAAAAACTTATTTAGAAAAATTTAGTTACAATAGTTTGAAAAACTGACTACGAAAATTTTTTGGTTACACTATCAAGGAAATGTACTCCCCCTATGAAAATGAGTTTATTACTATAAGGATATTTTTTCAACAAAAAATTAATGAAGAAGGATTACCTTACGGTTATCATTCCTAACATCTGTTTAATGTATTCAAATCTACCAGACCGTAACGATTTTGTGAAAATATCAGTAAGTTGATCTTGCATTCTGATAAACTGAAGAATGATATCTCCGTTAAGTGTGTGATCCCTAAGAAAGTGATGCCTAATATCTATGTGTTTTTCATGGGAGTGATGTGCATGGTTTTTACTTTGGGAAATGGCACTTGTGTTATCACACAAAATTTGAGTCTTAGTAAAACTCAAGCCATAGTTTGTGAGTGTGTGTTGCATCCACCACACTTGAGCACAACAACTTCCAGCTGCTACATATTCAGCTTCACCAGTGGAGAGTGCTACTAAGGGTTGATTCTTGCATGACCAAGAAACAAATGAATCTCCTAAGAAATGACAAATTCTGGATGTACTTTGTCTATCCATTCTACATCCACCAAAGTCAGCATCTGAAAAGATTTTTAAAATAAAATCATTTCTAGAGGTAAAAAATAATCCTAGATCCATGGTTCCCTTTAAGTAGAGAAAAAGTCTTTTCACTAACTTTAAATGAGATTCCTTAGGATTGGATTGATATCTTGTACATAAGCCTATTGAGAACATCATGCCTGGTCGACTAGATGTCAAGTAAAGTTGACTACCTATCATCCCTCTAAATGATGTTTGATCTACTGATTTCCCAACTTCATCAAAATCAATTGTGTTTGAGGTACCAATAGACGTTCTTATACTCTTAGTGTTGTCATAACCATAATTTTTAAGAAGATCTTTAATATACTTATGTTGGGATATATAGGTTCCTTCTGGTTTTTGAGAAATTTGAAAACCAAGGAAAAATGTTAACTCATCCATCATACTCATTTCAAACTCAGATTTCATTAGACTTACAAATGAATTAGTTAATGATTACTGAGTTGAAACAAATATAATGTCATCAACATAAATTTGAACAGTCAAAACGTTTTTCTTATATTTATTTATAAAAATGGTTGGATATTCATTTCCCTTAACATAGTTATTTAGAAGCAAAAATCCTATAAGTCTATCATACCAGGCTCATGGGGATTGTTTAAGGCCATACAAAACATTGGTATGTCAAAAAACTTGATCAGGATGTTTTGTATCAGCAAATCCAAAATTTTGTTCAAGAAAAACATCCTCTTGAACATAACCGTTAGGAAAAGCACATTATACATCCATTTAAAAAAGTATAAAATTGAAGAATGCTTCACAGGCAAGTAAGATATGAATATATTCAAGTATACCTACTGAAGCATAGGTTTCTTCATAGTCTATTCCTTCATGTTGATTATAGCCTTTAGCAACTAGTCTAGATTTATTTCTAACGATGACCCCATTTTCATCACACTTGTTTCTGAAGACTCACTTTACTCCAATAATAGAAGTTTCCTTAGGTCTTTCAACCATGTTCCAGACATTGTTCCTTTCGAATTCATTTAGTTCATCTTGCATGTCTTTAATCAAATCATCATTACCTAAAGATTCATAAGTTCTTTTTTGTTCCAATTGGGAGAGGAATGCTAGATGATCAACTTCATTTCTTAGAGAATTTATAGTCCTTACAGGTTGATTTAAATCACTAATGATACTATGACTAGGATGATTCTTAAGAAACACCTGACTTGGGTTTTGTAAAACCTGTTCATCAACATAGGGTAGAAAATCTTCTGGGGTAAATGTTTCTGAAGCATGTTCTTGAACATTTTTCCTATCAGAAGGATCATCTAAAAAATGTTGAATCTGTTTTTGAAAACACATCCAAATATATATGTTGGGATGGTTAAAAAAAGGATCAGACTCATCAAATTTTACATGCACTATTTCCTCAACAGTACAAGTGTTTTTATTGAAAACTCTATAATCCTTTGAAGTTGTGGAGTAGCCTAAGAAAATTCCTTCATCATATTTTGGTGAGAAGTTGTGTAGATTATCTTCAGTATTTAGGATGAATACCTTGCAACCAAAAACCTTGAAATATGAAAGTCTTGGTTTTTATCCATTCCATAACTCATAATAATTTTTATTAAGAAAAGGTCTAATCAAAACTCGATTTATAGAATAACAAGAAGTATGTATAACTTCAGCCCAAAAATGTCTACCTATAGAATATTCCCTCAACATGGTTTTAGTTATATCTTAAATAATTGTTTTTCTTCTTTCAAATACACCATTTTGTTGAGGAGTTCTAGGTGCTGAAAAGTTTTGAGTAATACCTTTTCTTCTACAAAAAGTTTCAAAATCAGAATTTGGAAATTCTCCTCCATGATCACTATGAATATTTTTCAGTGGAAGGTTTTTCTAATTTTTAACTTGGGCTCTAAAACTTTTGAAATAAGAAAAAGCATCAGACTTCTTTGCTAGAAAATAGACCCATGTAAATCTAGTGTAATCATCATCTAAAACAAACACATAGTATTTTCCTCTAATGATTCCAGTTTGTGTTCGACCAAAAAGATCCATGTGCACCTACTGTAATGCGTCAGTTTTTGAGACTTCACTGATTGATTTAAAAATATATTTATGTCGTTTTCCATATTGAAAAGGATCACACACTTTATAAGAATCAAATCTATGCTCTAGTAGATCCCTAACTAAACCTTTCTTAGAGAGTTTACATAAGTTCCTAAGGTTATAGTGACCTAGTCTTCTCTTCCATAACCAATAATGATCTTCCATTTCACTATGGAAAGGTAGGTATTGGCTCCTATGGTCTTCTAAGTTCAAAGTGTAAACATTCTATTGCCTATTTCAGAAAGAATAAACACTTACTTGGAATTTTGTACTGAGCACTTATCATTCCTAAAATTCACAAGGTATCCTTCATTACATAATTAACTTATACTAATGAGGTTGTGCTTAAGACCCTTAACAAACAAAACATTTTAATTCAATGTTTTACCAATAAGAACAGTATTACCTATACCAATAATTTTTCCCTGAGCATTATCTCTGAAAGTTACTTTTCCTCCTTTCGTCTTGATAATCTTTTCAAAATAGTTTTTGTTACCAGTAATGTGCTTGGAACATACACTATCCATGTACCAAGTATCGTTGTTGGTACTTCCTTTATCTTCTTGAAAATAAGAAAAGAGTTAGACATTCAGAATCCAAACGTGTTTTGATCCGAGATTTTCAGATAACAAAATTTGGGGTATCCACATTGGTTTAAAAAAATATTCTTTATGAAACCCAAGATATTGAACTTTATTGAAAGAAAAATTTTTCTTCAACTTTCCACCACTTTGACACTTAGTGCAAAAAGGGGCTCTAGAAGGACAAAATAGTTTTTTTTTGAAAACTGGTTTTTGGTGAGTATAACCTACTCCCGTAGTGTTTCCATGTCGTTTAATTTGCGAAAACATCTGGTCATAATTTTCCTTCCCAGAGTTAAATTTTTCAAGAAGCTTATTAAGGGAAAAAATTTCAGATTTTATTCTAATGACTAAATTCCTATCCTCATGAATCATTTCCATAGAGTTAGGTTTTTCCTCAAAAACATTCATTTTTGAAATATCATTCTTAAGATATTTATAAAGTTCTTCCTTATAGAAATTTTCTTTCTCAAGGTCCTTAGAATGTTTTTCTAAAAGAACTTCTTTAGCTTTAAGATCTAAAGATAGATCTGAAATATCTTTTGTAATAATTCTTCCCTAGTATTTTCCTTGTCTAATTTCATAGAAATTTTACAATTTTTTTCTTCAAGTAACTTGGAAAATTTAGATACTTATTCATATGAAGGTTCTTCATTTTTTGAGGATGAAGTATCTTCATTAGAAGTACTATATTCGGAATAGAAACTCTTATCAAGAGACAAATTTGTTAAAGCCTTGGCAAAACGTATCTTGGACAAATGACATGTATGTGGAAAAGAACTATTAGCAATGAATCCCATATGCTTCTAAGCTGATGAATCTTATTCTAAAGATTCACTTTCTAAAGTGTCTCCACAGCTAGAACTCCATGTAGTATTAGATTTCAGACTTTTCTTAGCTTTATCGTTATAGAACTTCTTCATGTTCCTTTCAGAATGCCTTTCTTTTCTTCCTTTATTTTTAAGCATTGGGTAATCAGGTCATATGTGTCTACTTCTCTTGCATTCATAGCACGTGACCCTTGAATATATCTTATCTTTCCTTTCCTTCTTCTTATAACTGGATTGAATATTTCTTTGACCAGCTATCTTGTTCATTCTTCGAGCAATATTTGCTAACTAATTTTCGGAGACTTCACTCTCACTAGATTCGGATTGGATTGTAACATTCTTAGACATGGATCTAGTTACTCTCTCAGGAGTCTTTTCTATCATGTGAATTGATGTTGTAGTAAAAGAAACAGTACCATCCCATTCTTCTTTTTGATGTTGTCAGTATCTCTCTCATCCTTTTTACAAGTTGAAGAAGAGTTCTAAATAGATTATCTAAGGAAATTTGAGTAACCTTCATGTTCACATCAATAGATATTCTTTTTAATTCCCAATCATTAGGAATAATGTCAATGATCTTGTCCACAAGAGCTTCATCATCCAAACCTTTATATCCCATAGATTGTAGTCTATTCACGATAGTCATGAATCATTGTTTCACCTTACAAATTGGTTCTCCATAAGAAAAATTAAAACCATGATACTCAGCTCTCAGCATAGCTCTTCTAGTCTCAATCACTTCAGATGTACCAAAATGAGTAACTTCATGTTTCGTCAAAATACAATTTTCTGTTTCACAAGAAGAAATTTGGCTATATATGTTCCTAGTCATTGAACAAAGTAAAGTGTTTCATACCTTATAGTTTAATTAATAATCATGCATCTGTTGGTTGTTGAAAGCACTTACTTCCTTATCAAGAATTTTATAACTTCTAGTGAGCATAACAATGTTATCTACTCCAGTATTGATAACTAATGTCTTCATATGATCTCTCTAGTACTCAAAATAATTACCATAAAAAATTGGTGGTCTTTTAGGATTTAGGTTGTTAGTGGAACCAGCATTTAAACCAACCATCTTTAAGAAAGTTTTTCTATACAAAAACATACTATTACCAAAAGTTCAGAATGAAGGAAAAATATTCTTAAGCAAGGAAAATATTGAACCAAGAAAAAAATGAGCAAGGAAAACTAATATTTGAGTATTAGTATTTCAGAGACCTGCTACGATACGAATTGTAGGATAGAAATAATGATGTAGATACTCAACAGACAAGAGGGGGTGGATTTTACACTTTAAAAATTTCTTTTAAAAAGGAAAGATCTAAGTTTAACAAGGTTAAACTAAGAAAATTCAAAACACCTCTAACAACAATTAGAGAATTGGAACAAGGTATGAAGTTACAAACATCATGTTCTATACACTTTCTTGAATCTGGAAAGTGATTCTGAAAAATAGGTTCCAGAAATATGGATCTGAACATTAATACTTAACTAAATTTTACAATATGAGATTCTAACTTAAAGAGTATAGAATCTAAACCAAAAAGAGTAAAAGTTTAAGGAAGTATAAGAATATTATAATTTCCTTAAAATATGAAATGCAGTGGAAAAAAAGTTGAAAAACTACAAGTAACAAGATATAAGTCTTTTAACCCAAAGAGAAGGGTATCTAACAACCATGGATAAAGGTCCTTTGATTTATACTTTCAAGCAACTCTCTCTTACCCACACCAGGGTAAGACCTCGATACGAAGATCGGTGTCTCTGTCTTTCTATCCCTATAAGCCCTAAACTTCAAGGTAGTTGGAACATCTATCTTCACCAGTAAGGAAGCCCTCGAACTTCAAGGAAGTCGGCAGCTCTATCTTCCTATCCCCGGAAGCCCTCTAATATGATCACCAACATTCAGAGTTGCATGAAGAAATCTGAATGATTAGTTCTATATGCACAAGGCATGAAAAGCTTCTCTCTCTAGAAATCACTTTAACTGCGTGTGGTCTCTAGATCGGTCAGCTTGTTTAGTAGTGAGATCCTTCAAATGGGATCCTATTTATAGGCACAGTTGGAACGGTTGGCTCCCTCCTCCAATGGTCATATTTTCCTTAAATTTTCAAAGGACATGTACACGTGTCACTAAAACAACGATTAGTTAGAAACATAATAGACGACAAAGTTTTATATGTTTAACATAATGCACAACATGGTTATGTAATGAAACAAGTGTAAGAGTAAGTAAAACTAAAGTTCGGGATGTAAGAAAATAAAATTTCGGAGTCTAACCAAAATGAAATTCAGATTCTATAATAAAAAGGATATTTGGATTCTGTTTTATAGGAATTTGGAACCTGAATTCTATAGAAATCTAGAGTATGAATTTCTAAGGAAATTTGGAGTATGTTTTCACCAGAGTTCAGAATCTGAACTTACAGAGTTCAGAGTCGAACTTGTATAAGTTCAGAGTTGAACTAGTAAAAGTTTGGAGTCGAACTAATAAAAGTTCGGAGTTGAACTATTAAAATTTCAGAGTCAAACTTATAGAAGTTTGGAGTCAAACACATAGATGTTCTAAGTCGAACTAGTAAAAGTTTGGAGTCAAGAATTCGAAGTTGACTTTTGTTAGTGTTTGTATCCAGAGTTCGGAGTGGAACTTCATTATAGTTCAGATCCAGAATTCGGAGTGAAACTTCATAACATTTCACATCCAGAATTCGGAGTGCAACTTCATTACAGTTCACATCCGGAATCAGAGTTGAACTTTGTTAGAGTTCGTATCTATAATTTGGATCCTTTAATAGAATGCTTTATATCTGAGTATTATATGATTCCGAGGTTTTCGGTATGAATCCGATTTTTATACTTAAGAAAAATATTGATATCTATAAGGAAATCTAGGTTAGGGAAAATTTTCTTAAGGAAGGAAATTTTCCTTAGAGAAGTCAAATAGATATTTTCTTCTGTATAAGGTGTTTATGATTTTCCTAATAATAATGAATGGAAAAGTCATAAGGAAAACCTTATTGACTCAACATATTATACATTGAAAAATACCATTGGATAAATATAAATATTTTACCAACTCATAAAATCAACTCAATAATCATCACAACCTATCTCATACCATAAATTTTGTTCCCATATCATTCTAAATCATTAAAATCAACCTTTAGGCATGTCCAATAATCATCTATATTTCATTTTTTACCCTAACACAAACTATATGGACATCTCAAAGCTATTAGTATGTAGTCTTGTACCCATTCTCCCTCTCTAAAAAGTAAACCAATCAACCATGGGAAACAATATTTTATAATATATTATAAATACGCCCACAATCTATTTATCATCTACAACAACTCACATATTAGAAAAAAAAACATGTAGAATGTATCCATTAAATTCTCACATGGAAGAACACATTCTTATTTTAAATAAACTAATCATAATTCACTTGGGTTACACACATACACAATGTATATTATATTACATAGAAGTTATCATGGAATATGTTTATATGAACAATAAATTAACCTAAATAATCATATATAAAAACCTTATGTGGTATGATATTCTTAACTCAATATCTCCAACATCTAAAGTCCTAAATCACAACCCAAACCATTGTGCATAAAAGTGGTTCCTATTCTCATCCCCATTGGACCATGTTAGTGATCTATATTCAAAATCAACGAATAATATTATTAAAAGTGTGATAATTTTATTATCCATACCCAATAACAACCATTTGCCTCGACAAATCTAGAATCAAATAGGAGGGAGATGAAAATCCTCTTCATCATTTCACCCATCGAAGGATAAATAAATTATTCTCGGTCGGATCAAAAATATAATCAATATAACTTTCCAAAACTGATTAGATTTATAATTAATATCAATAGGAAAATATTATTCATGCTACAAAAAATTAATCAAATTGATTGGGATACAATAAATTGATCCCTTCAAGAAACACTAAATATATTGAACCTAAGATCAATTTCCTTAATTAACATGCCATTTTTGATCCACTAGGAATCGATGGACCACACCATATGGCCAATGGATGTTTTGGCTGGATTATAGTCGTTATCTTGGTAGCTATAATATTTAGATAGATCTAGGAGTTTATTCCCCGTCAACCAGTGTGAATTTAAGAAAATCCATGCTTCTTGAAAATCCACAAGATTTTTGGAGGCTATGGTGGACAAATAAAACTCCCAGAAATGGTATTGGGTAGCTAGTGGTATAGGATCAGCAATCTGGTGGCCATCAAGTTGCTTCAATACTAGTATTCTAAAAATTTTCATCATATTATTCATAAATAATCACTAGAACCGTAAAAATAAATCGAAATTTAAATAAAATGAAGTACAATAGATTAAAAAACTAAATAAAAATGAACTATAAAAAACATTGTATAGAATACTAAAGTCTTAAACATCATTAGTTAAAAATATACAAAAAACATATTAATTTTAATATAATCTAAATTTCTCAAAATCATCACCCTATTAATATCTAAATTTATTTAGTACACTTTTTACATTAATCACATCAAAAATATATTATTAAATAAAATATAAAAAGTGTGTGAATTATGTAATAAAAAATTTCCCCAACCCATAGATTTTTTATGTTATCAATGAAATTCCAATATAAATTACCATAAATGATTAAAAATAATAAAATATTTAGAAAAAAATGTTTTCCAAGACATTGAGATTTTTAAATATATATATATATATATATATAACATGGAATAAATTTTTTCTAACACCCAATTTGTTATGAAACAATTCAAGTGAATATGTTCAAATTCAAAAGAATCTGCTCATATGAAACTCAATTGAATTAGAGATATATTATTATTTATAAAATATAATAATTGATTTTTCTTATACGATTTATATTATAACATGGAATACATATCAAAAAATAATTTTAATTTTATATAATAATGTTCATCAGGATCTACAATTAAACATTTTGACTTTTAATCCCCCCCACCATGGAGACTTGTTTTTTATCAAGGAAAAATGAAGGGAAGAAAGGTGACTTCAAATCATTAAAAAAAATATAATAACACAAAAATAAAAATAAATAATATAATAAATAAATACCAATCATATTTATTTATTATAATCATGTAATGACAATTACATTGATTCTTTTCTCTCTGAAAACTTTTGTTTTTTTTTTTATTTCAATAATTTTCGTGTTTTTTATTGGATTTCTTTTTCTAAAATTATAAATAAAATTAAATTGAGTTCTATAGACTTATAATACTGAAATATAAATATTAATTTATATTTTCATTTGTAATGGGATTTTATAAAAAAAATTTCCTTTTAAAAAAATTCAAGAACATAAATTCATTGCTTTTCAATCTATATATCCAATAAAATTATCCAATCAAATTACACTCTTGAAAATGAATAAATATCTTTTCAAAAAATGGGAAATAATGTTACTCTTAAATGATTATTTACCCTTTATTATGAAATATATTTAAAATAGAATGTTCTTACCAACCACATAATAACCTATTCATACATAAAATATTCAGAAATTTTTATTTCAAATTATGGTAATGAACTAAATTAAAAAATTATTTTATGATAATATTTAAGAGAATAAAATATAGTTACTAGTATGATGTATCCAAATTATAATAGAGCTATTGTCAAAGGTGCTTGTTTGTATTTTCCTTCCAACAATTTAAATATATATTATTTCTATAATAAGTAAATCTTCATTTAATTTTGAATGTTGGATAAAAAAAATTAAAATAAATTATACAAGAAAATTAAAGATATCATGGGCATGAATTTACTCTGAAGTGTTCTATTTTTTATTCCATTATCGATAATAATTCAAAATATTAATCCTTAATGATAGATGTGTTTTTCTTTACCATTGATAACAATTAAACAAATGTTTTCAACATTTTATAAATAACCATAAAAGGAATATTTCAATTCATATAATCTCAATATCTATAGGATAATAAATATATAAATCTCTAGTTCAACATTATAGGTTTCTATTATCATTCATTTTTTATATTTTATTTAATTATATATGAATTAATCCTAGATTATGTCAGTTGAAAAACAAAAAATATGTGAAAAACACTATCAAATCAAAACATCAAATATATCATATAATAATGGAGTATGTAAATTGTATTAAGTTGGTGATTAATATTATGAGAAAAAGATAATTATATAATATTTTTATACAATGAAATTATGTGATGAAAATAATTACGTAATACATCCGAGGTTTGGAAAATTTTCTGTATCACCCATCACATAAAAAATTTATATTATTATAGGAAAAATACAGAATATATAATAAAATATTCAGAAATAATTTCAAAATCATAACATTGATATCCTGTAATGGAAAGGAAAATGACAAAAATAATATCAGATATTGTACTATATAATCAAATTGTAATTAATCACTCTAGTGATAGGAATTTAATCATATGGGTGATATTACATATCATAAAATATATATTAATACATATTAATTTGGACACATATAGAGGATTGAAACCATCGATATAGTAAGTAGAACAAAAATTATAAATGAAAGGGTGTCAATAGAGCAGTTAAGAAGAGGTCCTCATAAAAAATTAATCATATGAGACAGAATATAATATCCATGTATATTGATATTAATATAATATATATATTTTAAATATGTTTTAGATACGTATAAATAGACAATTAAATTTAATATATATGAAATTTTGTGAAAATTGTTTTAAATATTTAAAAATTATTATTAATTATTAATTTTCTAATTACTAACGATTAAAAATCATTTAATAACAATTTGAAGACACAAAAAATAAAAACAATTAATAAAAGATCTAAAATAAGCTGAAAATGTAACTCAATCTTCAAACGACCATAACTTTTGATCCGGGTGTCCGTTTGAGATCTACAGCACATGAAATCAATGCCTGCGACGAACACTACCCGCCATCGACCAATTAAATGTTGGGTCACATTTTTCAAAGCCAAAAGTCGCCCATAAGGCCTCCAAAACTGAGTTTTTAGTCGGGATACCTCGATTTGTTAACATTCAAACAAGTATAACTTATGATCTGGATGTCTATTAGGCCTGTACCACATATCATATCAAATATTGTTTTAATTTTTTTTTCAATTTTACTAGTGGTGGAGTTGAAAAAGGCTAATGGATTATAAGTTATGGTTGTTTTAACATTCTATGTCTTTTCAAATACACACACACACATATATATATATTCGTAAATATATATATTTGTGTGTGTGTGTTTCTGTGTGTGTCTGTGTGTGTGTTGTATATATATATGTATGTATGTATTTATTTATTTATAAATACACATAAAAACATATTCCATAAATTTATTTAAAAATAATATTATAAGTATATATTAATATATAAATAAATATACAGATAAAAAATTATTACTAAATATATATATAAATAAATATATAATTATACATATTAATATTAGAATGAATATATACATGATAATATATGAATAAATATATTTTTATTAATATGAATGTATATAAATATATGAATAAATACAACTATATATTTATAAATATATAGATATATCATTAAATTAAGAAAAAAAGAAATAGATTAGTGGTAAAGGTGGAGCCATAAAAGGGGGGGTTGCGGGTTCGAGTTCAGGTGGAAGCAAAAGGGTACGCGTGTGTGAGGATACACGAGAAGCGAAATGTGTGGGAAACCTCCTAGTGCTAATAGGGGGTCAAGCACTGTTAAAATCTCTCCCTGCATTATTCATTTATTAATTTTTTTTTTACTTTTATCAACTTTTTTAAAAGTGCTGATAAAAGTCCCTTTTATCAGCACTCAAAAATTAACTAATAAAGAGGACTTTTATCAGCGCTTTTTAAGCGCTCATAAAATGGGCATTTATTTGGGATTTTGATAGGGCTGATAAAAGGGACCCCCCATATTAGTGTTATCTTCAAAGTGCTTTTTTAGCACTGTTAAAGCCCATTTTGAGCACTAATATTGGCAGTTTTTGTAGTAGTGACTTAATAAAGTGTCTCTGTAACTATATGGAATGTCGTAGAATATAGATAATAAATAAATTGTATCATGTCATCCCATTAGTAGTAAACAACCAAAAATCCCTATCTAGTAACACATACTTTACATATGAAATGGTTTTGTATAAAATTGGGGGAATAGATAAAATATAATAAAAACTATGAAAATATATCCAAATGATAAACATATAAACTCAACTCGCATCACCAAAACTATCTAGGTCCTCTCATACCATACCCTATCATAGTAAAATATATTAATCATCCATAGTTAGGGGATTCCATAGTCCATATATGCATGCAAGTAATATGTTCAATTACCCAATGAGAATACAAATAAGTAATGAGTAAAACACAGTAGGCCACCTCAAATTGTGTATAATTAAATCTATTTCATGAACTCAAAATATAATAGTGTGTAATAATATAATTACTAAGTATTTAAATTAAACAATAGATATATCAATATCATGTCTTAGATAAGATTCCAATCCAACTATACCTTCATCATCCTATGATAGAAAATATTAAAATATAAAATCATATATATATATATATATATATATATATTATATGAGTTTAGGTGAGTACTCATGGTGTATAGGAAAGGTTTCCACATATATATATTGATATTCATGATGTGTTTTACATTTATTAAGGTAATAAAGCATTGATTCAAAATCAAAGGGAGAGGGATGGTATATCCAAATGAAAAAAATAAATATGTTGGATCACATTTTCCAATAATTTCATTTTATAATATGTAATTACATTTTAATTAATGTTGAACACAATTTTATATAATACTAAATTCCCTGTCTATATCATCATGAAAAATAAGGAATTCCATTTTCAATTAGGCGAAACATATTATCCAATAATGTGGAAGTCCAGGTCCACAAAATCAATAAATAATAAAGAAATGAAATTTCCATAACATTAATGAATCAATGAGGAGCATCATGTCCACCACCTCTTGACATTTTATAATCCCCTAAATTAATTCAATTTTTTATCCAATTCATGGAATTCCATATCAGAATGCATGTATCACTTAAGGAATACTATAAAAAATGATCAAATATAAACTAATTCATCCAAAAAAATCATATTTCATTTTAATCAATTTTAGAAATTACTTAATACATCTATGGATTCTACTAGAATGTATAAAACTCGATATAAAAAAAGGTGGTGTGACTACAAGGAAGGAATGGTATTTGAACCATTTAATAATTAAACAAAGGTTTTGAGAGACATCCATTATAATTTCACATTCATCACATTAGTTACCATTTCAATCCATTAATCAAGAAACATAAAATTTATAATATTTCTCACAAAATTGTCTATGAATGATTATAATATATTCAATTAAATAATCATAAGAAAAGGGATTATACATCCATCATTAAATTTACCATTTGTTCAGTTTAATTTCCTTTCAATTTATAATTACATAGGTGATGAAGAAGTATTCTAGATGTTAACAATTAATCTGAATCATATATTGATTCCACCAACATGTGGAAAATTCAACACACCCAATAGTATGATTAATTAAATAAGAAAGGCATAGGTTTCATGTGAATATTCAAAACGCACCAGGAGGGGGTTCTTAGAGTTGATGTGCTCCACTGAAAATGCTATAATTAGGTCGACAGAACTTATAATTCTAAGGAATTTTCAATTTATTCATTAATTTCATATTTTGGGGGCATGACAAGTAAAAGTTAGAATTTTTCACAATAGTTCATTTTATAAATTATGAGACTTGAGATAAAATACCAAAAACCAATCCTTGGTACTGTGGAAGCCTCACTCATATATTATTAGCCTTTGACATTGTCTAGAATAAGAGAAATATAATGAATAAAACACACCATCAAAAAAGGGGGAATTATCTCACACAATGATCACTCCATAAAAATAATTCAATGAGATAAGATAAGTAATAGATGTTATTGTAATACCTTTAGTTCTCTAACACATCCAATAGTACTAAATTCTTAATTAGAGTAAAGGATATATCATCTGAGGGAGATGAGATGGTGGTGAATTGTGCTGATGACTACTGGGCAATATAGAGGAAAAAATATTTGGAAACCCCTTAAATGATTGGAGGATAATGTAGAATGTTTTTCATATTTTAAGATGTACATAGTTAAGTTGTATGTTTTGGAAAAAATTTCACCAATGAAGTGATGCCACTGTTCAATAATCCACTTCCTAAATGATTGTCTCACATGATTTACCAACCATGCAAGCTTTACAACCCAAAAAACGTATCCCATATAGTTGTAGTATACAGTTATAAAAATGTGTTCCCATGATGTGAGTCTCTTAAAATATCTTCACCCTTTTTCATTATTATTTTAGAAACCTTTCACAGTTAACAAAATCATTGAACCATAAAAAAATAGGTTGCATGTTTATGTTTTATTGTTAATAAAAACCATGACCCAACCATAACACTAAGCTATTTTTTCCAAAACAATAAATTTATTTTTTAAACCCATATGGTGATCCTGAAACCTATAGGGCAGTTTCCAACCCTTATTCCACATATTGAAAACAATAATTATACATGCTACAACAATATAATTTAACATCCAAATGTCAATTTATAATTTATCTTATATACTAAATGAAAATTATAATTCATGTAGAATTCCACAACCCATAACATATAATCTCCCAACCTCCCAACCTTATAACATATCATCCCTAAGGTACCCCATATGGATAGTGAAAACCTTACATGACCAAGAAAGATCACGATATCCCACTCAAATATCCATGTTTTGTTATCACATGTATAACAAGACTCTATGTTCCACTTTCATCATATGGTACATAATACTATAAAAATAGAGAGGATTCTCATAGCCACCAATGTAACAATAAGATAGCCCTTTCATGAACCTGTCTATGCTAAACAATGATCACATTTTAATTTTAATTTGAAAAAAACTTATGGTGTTCCCCAACTATATGTTCTCGCCAAAAACAACTTATTTTGAGCCACAATACATCCATCGTCAGAATTACCAACCAAATAAAAACCTTAGAATCTTAATGACACTCCTAGAATATTAATAAATTTAAATGGATGGTTTATTGTAAATCAATCCAACCTACCTATTTATGTTCTATTTTCTTACAAATGCTCATGTTGACCAACATAATATACATGTCTCATCCCAATGACATTCTAGATATAGTTCCTGACATACCACATTAATTTATTTAGTATAATTTATATCAAACATCCTCTAGTTGACTATTTTTTAAAAAATAAATGGTATTTAATAGATGTCATGTCACAAAAACTAGATCATGTTTCTTTAAATCAATGGAACAATAGAATTTCCATAGTAATTCTCACTAAATATTGTAAAAAAAATTAATGTGAAATCTATCATATATTTACAAAATCGTTTCACTATATGAATACATGTGAAATTTTGATCTAGCACCCTTGTATTTTCAAAATCCATCATTGGAATTATGCCAAATCAAGCTTCACACCTATTTTTATTCAACATCATAAAGATAATTTTTCATGACATCATGATTTATATTTTTCCATATAATTGTTGGAGAATGAGATCCAAAATTACATTCTCAGTAATAAAACCATGGTCTAATGATCCTTCTCAAACAAGGTCCTCCCACTAGTAACTAAATTTTCACTCCTAGAATAAAAAAATCTTCGTCCCCAAGAAAAAAACTATTTCAATATTACCGTAGATCGTACCTTGTACATCCTTAGGCATAACTATTATAATTGAAATGTATTCCCTAATAACCATGTTATAATAGAAATTTCACCCAAAAACAACTTTTTCTTCAGTAGAATGATTAACAGGGAACATATCGAATTTCAAAGCACTATGAGGGTCACTACCCTCATAAACCAAATAGGGTGATCCCTATATTATGGATTAATTTAAAATATTCCTTGAGCATGACTCAAAGGATTCCCTCTATTAAACAAGAATGAAATTAATTAGCTCAATATATAAAAAATGTTCTCTCAACAGACTCAATATAAAGTCAAGGTATTGGGGATGATAATCTGTAAAATAGAAGTACATTATAATTTCATCAATAGGTGTGTAATTATCTTCCAAATCATGCTAAAAATACAAAATTAAATTCATTTTACTGACACCTGTCCCAATATATCTTCAAAATGAATTTACACATCCAAAAAAGGGACAAAAAACACATGGACCATACTTTAATTTCAAAAATATCCCCCATAATAAAAACATATTTTAATATAAACCTAAGATATGGGTCTCAATGATTATATGTGTCACATTATCAAATGTAGATCCTCACCCCATACATGACAACCTATTCATGATCCATACAAATCAGTTCACTCACATTAGTTGTGATAATGAATAGTTTCACACAAAATAGGTGTAAAATCCCATACCACATTGTTTAAGCTCTAATTCTTGATATTGTTAATCAACTATTTAAATGTTCTTATAGAATGTTCTATAAGAAAATTCAGTTTTTGGAACACTTGGATCTCACCTATAACACATATTTTACATTATTAACCACACATGTTCTATGATTTTATTAAATGGTAATTTCTTAACAACAAAATTTTAGAAATTAATGTTTTAATTTCAAAAAAACTTATCAATATGTATAGAAAGAATAACAATCTTTTATATCTAAGCTATTCTCAATACCCCATCACCGTTTGTTCTTTTAAAAAATAAAAGACATTATCTTTCCTTTATCTCAAATCTTGAGCACCTTCCATTCAATAGTTTAAGAAAACATATTACTATGATCACCATCAAAATATTCAACCATAAATTCTATAAAACACCTTTCAGAGGGTTCCCTCTATCATTTTAAACAATTAGATTATTGAGGATTAAAAAAATATTTATTCCATGTTTCAAACCTATCCCAATAATTGAAGTCTCAATGTAGTTCCACTCAGTTTAGAAAATGAGAGCTCAGTTCTCATACATGGACCACATCATGCATTAGGTAATTGATCATTTATCCTCTAACATTCCTAAAAACTCTCTCGAATGTATGAATAACTAAAAATATCAAGGATATCATTAACCATAATGGTTCAAAACATGTCAACATTGACCTAATGATATCACCGCCAAATCATTTGGATATAAGGCCATAATTCCCATGATACTCCTCACACTGGAGTGATTCATGGACTTTAATAATTCTAAAATTTTAGAGTAGGTGTTAAAACCATACCATATAACACAAAAACAAAGAACCAAGGGGTTATGTACCAAATAAAATAAGAATGACGGTGACTTATGTAGGTCAAATAATTCAAATCCATGGTTCTATTATTTTCGAATCAGTTGACAATTTATGGATTAACCACACTATAAATTAAACAGGGAATCCCATTTTTGTAAAAACCATCGAAAAATATTTCAACATAATTTCAAAACTATATCATCATGGTTATCACATAGACACATAATTCTAAAACTAACCTATAATGGTATAGTGAATCATATAAGTATTTAGTTATATATATCATTATTCCCAAGTTATAAAGGTACATGTATTTATAAGATGAAATTAAAAAAAACATTTAACTGAAATATATCACCGAACATTTGGATTTTAAATACGAAACATCCAATTACATAAACCATTTAATAAAATCTTTACATAATAAAATATTTGAAAAAACAACTTAAATGGATTGACTCTAGAAAGAAAGGATTCAGATATATGGGTATACATTCAATATTTATAAAGAAAATTTCTATAAAATTTACAATTTGAATCCTATTTAACATATAACCAAATATAATCACTCATATTTTTGAAGAACAACACTATATTCGTTCACATTTAATACCCAATTAAATTCAGTTTATTAAAAAAATATTTTTTAATTTATTTGATTAAATTTAGGAAGATTTAAAAAAAGTATCATTAAAAAAATGTGGAAATAAACACTTTTTTTTCTGATAAAAATAGATCATTTTCATAATATTATAATAAGAAATGAATCTACAAGTTCAGTAGGAAGCACTTATAAACATAGCTATTAACATAGAATCATGGTATACAAATAAGCATTTCAATTAAATGTGACTCCTATATTCCTGAAATGATGCATGAATACACATTGTCTCATTACATATAGAGGTAAAATATAAATCTCATGAACTTGTAACCATATAATATATAACTCAATATGACATGATAATTAACAGTAAAAAAACCAAAACAACATTTTCATCCCACAAAAGGTGATCTTCCCCCATCTGTAGTTTGGATAGACCTATACACAACCAATTTACCATGTCCTACCAAAATCCTATAATCCTATCTACCGAACCTAAATACTAAAATAATTAAAAAAATATTAAATAAAAATTATTCAAGTATAGACCCATTTTACTCAATTAATAGTAACCATGCTAGTTGTCTAAAGGGCCTCAAACATGGAACCACGTATGCCAGTGGGTGGCAACTATAAATAACATTCTAATGGTGGTAGATTAGGGAGTATATACCCTCAATAATAGTACTTAATATACTATTATCTTAACATAGTGTATGTAATATATTGATATAAAATAAGTTAATTTATGCAATTAATTTCAATACTATTAATCATCCAAAATCTGCAACTAGTAACTTATACACATTTGTTGAAAATATGTTGTACGATAGAGGGAGTAAGCATACAATAGAATTATGATATACAAATATAACTAAATGAAAAATATCTCAACTTCACGGGAATCACGGGTACAGGATTTCTCCTCTACCCATAATTATATCCTATAATAGAAGATCAAATATCCATAGTTGGATGCTTTCCCTCCTCTATAACTAAATACAATTAATCTATCTGGGTTTCGAAATGAATCTTAAATAGGGTGTTATTCAAACTTAAAAGGTCACCTCTAATGGTTTCTAATGTATTCTAGTCCCTAAATATAAATTCACCAGTGTATAGGTATATAAAATGTGTTGTAAAGTTAACACTACCCATGTCAACATCATGTTCCCTATAGTGTTCTTAGATGACTCTACCTTCTTTAACCTAAGACCAAAAATCCTAACATGTACCATCAAATATATATATAAATGTATATATATATATAAATTCATGTGAGAACTATAGAAATATACCAAAGGAATCCATATAAAATATAAATATAGTCATATTAAGTAAAATATTTTTTAAGGGTTTAAATCTATATATCTAAATCTATGTGTGCATAATTTCATGCTAGTAAACAAAATCAAAATATTAGGAGAACCATTTTGAACATTTTCATTTTATGAAAAGAATGAAATTTATAATGATGTTTAACATCATGTCTAATATCATGGAAATATTTTCCAATATCATTAATAAATAATAATTAATCCTTTTATATTTATATGAAACATCATTTCAAATAATATGTAATTCTATGTACAGAGCTTCAATAATAAATAAACAATTCCATGTCCATGACTTAAATAAATTGGAGATTAGGTATATTTCCAACACTACAAAACCATTTATATGACATTGAATCAATTTACCTTATGTGACCAACATTAGAATTTGATTTCTAAAACTAATTGTCACTGATGGTATACTATAAAAAATGATTAAATGGAAGTGGGTCATCCAAACTACTTATATATCATTATAAAACATTTAACTTCTCAATTCATCAACAAATTATACTTTTATGAGAAATGATTAATGCATGAAAATAGTGTCGTTAGTACAAGGATTTAATGGTAATCTAAACATTCAATTACTTTACATAGGTTGTGAGATAAAACCATTCCAAATTGACATTAAACACCTCATTTTCTATTTCAATCCATTAATCATGTCTCATAAAAAGAGATAATATGGTCCTTGATAGCATCTATTCCAGATAAAAATGCTTTCTATATAATAATTATAATACAATGGATTATACATCCCACTTCACAAGTTCATTTTATTCAATTTTATTTCCTTTTAATTTATAATTTTATAGGGTCCAATGAGGTATTCAAACATTAAATTGTTGTTTGATTCATATACATATTCCACCAACATGTGGAAAATGTAACACACACACAATGAGAGGTTTAACAACATAATAATAGTGTAATCTTTGTTGGAATATAATAATCACACCCCAAAGGGGGTGGTTTAAGTCAAGGTTGTACAATTTTAAAGATAAAATTAGTAGTAGAAAAACTATTTATCATCAGCTGTTTCAAATTTCTTAATTAATTTCACATATTGGAGGAGATTCAGTAAATTGTTAGTGCACAACACAATGGCACATTTTATAAATGATATGACTCGAGGAAAAAGACATAGACCACCTACATCTTACCAAGGAAGAGACACTCATACATTTTTTGTATTTGATTCTATATAGAATGAGATAAATAAAAATAATATATAATCAACCTTAAATTATGGCATATTTGATCAGACAACAAGAATTCCAAAAAAATGAAGTGAAATTGAGGAAAGATGTAATAAATGTCACATAATTACTTATAGAATTCCAATGCATCAAATAATGCTTGATTTAAGATAACAGTAATGTATATCCCCACTAAGGGAGAGGAGAAGGGGGTGGAGAATATATGGGAAAACTAATCCTTAAAGTGGATGTGAATTTGGGTGAAACCCCTTAAATTATTATATAAGAAAAATGTTCATTTTTCCTAATTTTAGAGGATTAGAGTTATAGAACACAGTTGGGAAGACAGTGTGGTAACCCTGTCTTTCCAATGTCCAGCTACCCACATCTCACATAGTTATCTCACACAGGTTCCCTATATTATTTTAACTATGATGGGTTCACTACCCTCAAACCACCCACCATGCACTATTGCATCACATAATTAGACAAACTATGCACCGACCATGTGAATCTCTCATAACCTATGCACCCATTTTCACTGTTTTCTTGGATACCCCTCACAATTAACACAATTGAGACCCCATACCAATATGATCACACAATAAAGTCATCAATATAGTATTAATAATACCTCAAATATGAACAAAGGATAAATTTTTCCAATACATCCATTTCAGGTCCTTATCCCTTGGGATGCTCCATAAGCCTCTAATCCTGTTCATGGGCCTCATTAAACATCTAAAAACCCATTTTATGTATTATAACTCTCGGAACTACGTTTCATTATCGATTTATGATTTATTCCATCCAAAAAATAAAAAATACAAATTTTTATAAAATTAATCAATTGATTTAGAACAAGGGATAATACACGCATGAATGAATAAAGTTTATGCAATCTATACAGAAAACTCATAAAAATTAAATATATACATTTAGTAGACAAAAAATATATGATTTACGTTCTAAAAAATATGTAAAATATATTTACTTGGTAATGAATATAAAAATATAGTTTCCAATAGTCAAGGGATATACATTATAAGAATATAACTTTATAGAATCCGGAACAATTTATGGCTAGTTTAATTTAAAAAAATTCATTTTGATAAAAAATATTTCCAAATTTGTGATAATTATATGATGTATGATCCATTGAGAGAAATTATTTTTTTAATCACTAAACGGTATATTGAGAAAAATATTTTCTCAATTTCCACTTAAATGACCCATGGTGATGAATGGTTCTATACAAGGTATAAAGTAATTCAATAAATAATTTGATCTTTTTTTGGTCTAAACAACATATTTGCATGTAATTATTATTAGTATTATTAGACCAAAAATATTATCTAATTATTTCCTTTTGTTAGTAACACTAGATAATAACATTTACAGAATCAATATTTCTTATTTCAACATTATGATTTGTTATCATCATCTGAAAATGATATATTAATTAATTTATTATCTATGTAGTACATTGAGATAATATTCCCATTATACTTGGAATATTACAATGAATTATCTATACAGTTTCCTTTACATTCAATTGATAGCTTCTTTACCAGACTATTTAATATACCCAATTGTAATATCAATTTTACAATCTTCTTTATTTCCTTGGCCAACCAATTTTCTGTCAATGTAAAAATTTCTTTTCAATCAGCAATATAATTTTTAATGTTTGAGTATTTCTTAAAATATTTTTTTGATAAATACTCTTTTATTTGAGAATATATGATTTTATATTTCTCATTTATCTAATAAACATTATCCACATGATTAGAATAAGATGAATTTTTATCATTACTTTTTCCATCAATTAATAATTCTGCTAAACTATTATTCAAATAATATTGTGAAGAATATTTATCCTTACATATCATCCTTTTAAAACACTTATCAATATCAAAAACATTAATTTGTCATAATATAATGCTACATTCCAACTAATACCACTTTATTTTGATGAATTATCAAAATTAGAAATACCAAAACACTCAATCCAATTATCTAAGCACATTTGGATTTTATAATCCTTCCTATATGACATTTTTTAAAACTATTTATTATTTATTTTAACTAGCATTGGATTTTATGGTATATTATGTCTTGGAATTATGTTTTGGTAATTTAATTTTTATGACGACTCTTTTTATTCTCTCTTATTTATTTTATTTAAAATCTTCAAAAATTATGATATTCTAATATTATTCTTACTATATTAGAACTTTAACTATTTTTAGGTTTTAGATTATTATCATAAAAAAAATTTTAAAAAATATATTTCTAGATCATGGACTATAATTAAAATATTTCTTATAGAATTTCCTATATGTATAAGAACAAAACACTATTTTTTATTCAGTCATTATAAAATTAATTTTTTAATCTATTCTTGTACTACATATCAATTCTAATTGAATCATCAAGTCATATATATCTGATTTTCATTATTCGATGTATAGTTTTTCTATTATTTTTTCGCTCTATTGGTAAACAATTAATAACACACTCAAAAACTTGATTAACTTAAAATTATTTCTCTCTATATGAATATACGTTATAAATAATCCTCTAATACCACTAAATAATTTGGCTAATAGGTTCTCCAGGTAATAAATCATAATATTATTAGTCATCCCTTAGTATTAATCACTTTGTATTTAGTTATTATACATTGTAATAAATGAAATATATTAAATATATATATTCCATAAAATTTAAATTAATAATGTATTCCCCTCCTATAAAATCATCTGAAACTCATTTTCTCACCCCTAGTTATAGTAATAGAATTTTTCTTTAGAATTTTACGTCATCGTGGTAGATTTTAAAAATTATATACAATATTACAAATATCAATGTTTAAATCTAGTCTCTATAATTCTCATAATAATTTCAAAAAAAAATTAGTGGTATGTTTTGATGGAGTTTATTAAAACTTCTAAGGTGAATATTGCAATCTGTATTAAGAAAAAATAATATATTATCTATAACACAACATTTTTAAAAGGCTATTGAAAATTAAATTCTGATACCATAACAAGAAATAAAAAAATCATGAATAGGATTACTCTCATCAATAGATAATAACTCTGATAATAAATATTACCCAAGGAATACATTAGGAAGGTAAACAAAAACATATGGGTGAAGTGTATTTTACAAGTTACGTATAATTGTTAATCCATTTCACAGTTAACATATTAATGAAACTAATCTTATTATTAAATAATAATGTATAATTTTATAAAATTTGAAATGCATGTAAATTTAAATGATTATAATTTAAAAAAAATTTATAAATTTAATTAATTAGAATGAGTATAGAATGAAAAAGAAGAATTTTTAAAATAATTAATATTTTTTTAATTAAAATAAATAAACCCCAAAAGGATATTGTTTTGAATACAATAGAATCAAATGATTTCTTCAATTTTTTTCAAAGTATTTGGATAATACCAAACCAAATCTAGGTATCCCAATTCCAATCACTATAATATCCCCATCTATAAACCCATTAGCCAATATCACGGTCTTCCTATCCCAGGAATCCTTAAAATATAAACCAAACAGAATGTATCTATATATTCAACACTCAAAAGTGTTAACTTTTTGGGGATCAATTATACTCTATCCTCCATTAAGAATATTTATAACTAAATAATTAGTAGTACTCATCTTTCACACCCATCAACTCACCCTATCATTGATCATAACTATATTTGTCATCCAAATACCATCCATTTACAAAGAATGATTGAAAAAAGAAAAATTATAGTGTAAAATATTTATATCTTCACAGTTAAATCCTTATATGATGTTATAGTAATAATGAAAGCCATATTTAAGGAATTACAATGATCGAAATATTTCATAGAAATATGATATTTTAAAACAACAAAATAATAAATGGATGGTATATATATTGAGAAGAAATTTAATATTATACATAATTTCATTATTCACAATTATAATCTTTTAGGTAATTGACATATTAATAGACAAAAATATAACTAACACCAATGTTGGAATTCCAAAATATTTGGGATAATTTATAATAACACTATATGATTCATCATTATCTTTTTATGGAATCAATATATCTCAACATATTATACTGAACTCAGTATACTCCACTATAATGGTCATATATCCATTGAAGGTAATCTATAATAAACCTTAGTTCTCATGTTTTTAAAACATGTCATCTTAAACATAAATCATTTGGGGTTAATTTTAATGGATTTTCATCATTCACACAAAAAACAATAGAAAAAAATATTTCCAGGAAAATAAAACCATAGTTATGTTAAATGTGATGTTAAAAACATTGAATATTGAGGATTCATATACTAAAAACTTCACATGAGAATCAATGAGTTGCTAATCAAATTTTTATTTTAGTACAATACCTATTGAAAATCCTTGTAAATTTTATACATGGTGATATTATTATTACATAGGTTGTGGAATTAATAATATAATAATGATTGTGTGGTATATTTTCATTATTATTTTAAAACCCCTAGTTAAAATAAATTTTTTAATTTTATAAAATTAATTTAATAATTCATAAATTTACCATTTCATGGTTTAATCTTTTATAGATAATTATTTCATGACTATGACTGCATGAGACATGATCCTAGTAAATTGTTTCTAGGATTCTCCTATTATTATTTGGTTTTCTTCCTATAAAACAGTAATATATTACCCACTAGGTTTACTTAAAAAACTATTGATTATTCCTACAGGCCAACGCATGTTCATTTAGTGTTCATTCTTCTCACTTTCATACATCATCAGATATATCCATAGAGGTCACATATCCTAACACAACTCTAGGACATGACTTGCTTAACTCATGACTTCTAATCTAGTTGCATCTCAAAAAGAAAGTTTCACCTTATGTAAATGTGCAATATCATTTAATATTTTATGTCCCACCATTCCAAGGGTGTTATTGTGTGTTCAATCAATTTTACTTAAAAAGGATAGTTTCAAACCAATAATATATGAATCTACATTTACTCACATAGGGAAAAGATAAATAATAATTTATTCTCACACCACCAATTAAAACACTATTTTTTCTTACATAACCCATGAATCATTAATTTAACTAATATATTATATATATTATTCTAACTCCATATTAATCACCCTTTAAATAAATTTTGGGGTTTTCTTAATGATTAAAAAAATTAGATAACAAAATTAAAATTGGTAATTAAAAAAATTATAATTGTACTTGAATTGTTTCTAAAAAACAAATAAAATGTTATTAATGCATAAAAAAGATTAAAATTTTTGGATTATTTATAAATAAAATCAATGGAAAACTTATAATGATATGGTTTACTCCACTCAACTAAAATTATATGCTTTCACCCATCCAAAAATCTATATCGAGAACTAAATCAAGTCCATTCGTTTCCAAATATGACATTTCAATTTTACATTTCCCATTAGGTAAAAAAATATTGATGGATTATCAATCATTTAAATCAAAATGTTAATAGGCATGGAAATCATAAATCCTTCTCTCCTTAGTTTCTCATTAACTATTATATTATTCCCTTATATGATTCATATTATTCAAAAATATTATAACTTGTTTCACTATTATTCATATAATTTAAAGATTCACTTCCCTTGAGGTTATTTGTGAGAAACAAAGCATGGATTCTCAATGCTGAAACCAAAACACATTTTTTTATTTTAATCCTATTTAAATAATTTTTTTCCAAAAATACAAAAAACATATTCCATATTTTCAAAAGAAAAATTAGTTTGGATCTGAATAGTTCATACTAGTATAATTCATATCAAATAAAAAATTAACAGGTAAACTGAAACTTTTATCCTTTTAATATTAATTATATTCCATTATTTATGTTAACAATATAATTTATTTATGTACTCTTTAAAATCACCTAAAACATTTTTAAATAATATTAATTTTAAAATAATATCTTAATATATTCTAATACTTTCAATTAAATTTTATTTTTGGTTTAAAAATGATTCTGATAACCTATTTGATATTAAATACTAAATAAATATGTTCTATAACTCCAAAAAATAAAACATAAAACTTTTAACAATGAATTTTAAAATTTATTTCACATTTAGGAAAAGAAATATAAATAGTAGAATATAAATAGTTATTTAATAGAGTTATGAAATACATAAAATGATGTTTATTATCCACATGTATATTTGTAAATACTTTTTATCGAATTCCTCCTAAAAACCTATAATTACAAATAAAAACAAAATCATTCTACAAAATAATGTTTATAGATGAAAGGGATGTTAAAGAATTTTGAACTCCCATTTTGGTGGTAGGTTTTTATTATCTATAGTCAGGTTGTATAATTTTTCATCCTTATTGTGATGATGGGTGTACCATCTTTGAATTGAAGCACCAAATCCATGTTATTTCAATGGTCATCATTCCTTCTTTTTTGGGGAGGTCCCTTTATGAAATGTTGTGTACATAAACCCATTTTTAAGTATATATCATTTGATAACATAGTGATGTAAGGATATTGTAAGGGGGTTCATCTTCTTCTTTTTGAGGATCCAAACAACCCATTAGATGCATGAAGTTTTCAATATTGGTGTCTTCCCTTATAAATTTTCAAATAAAATTGGTCTAAATTTGGGTTGAATTCATTTTCATCCTCACCTATACTCTGAGTGATCATCATGGGATCTTTCATAATGTATTTAAATTGAATGATAACCTACTATTTGTAGTCATTATCACCATACCCCACTGGTGTGTAAATATCATTCTAAATCCAGAAGAATATTGAATGGGGATTATTTTTTAGATAATATTCTATAATACTAAAATATAATAATTTAAAAATAATCCAACCAAAATGTTTTTAGAACAAAACTCTTCCTTTATGTGTGATGCCTCTAAAAATACAAATGTATGGAAATGAAGAAATCATAATATCATTTTCTTAATACTTATTATCTATAATGTTGTCGGTGTTTTTCTTCACACTACTTCTAAGGAAAACATCCACACTATTGAATCTAGATTATCACAATATGAAATTTTGGTTATCAATTGATTTTGATATAATAAAAATTTGAATTTAAGGTTTTATTTTCTCTATATAATGGGTCACATTAAATTTATTATTCTTCCTCGGGAACATATTATAAAATATTTATAAGTGTATCCCATGGATAATATTCTATTAGTAATCCCACCACATTTATAATTGTGTAAATAAATTTATTTTAATATTTCTTTCTTTCTTTCATCCATACTCCTCCTCCACCAGGTTCTTAATAAAAACATAAAAATAGAGTGTAATTATTACACTTCATATCACATCACATGTATCTATTATCTTAGGAGGAAATATTTTTATTCCACTCAAATATATGTCCTTTTTATTAACTTATTTCAAACACTTTTCCATCTCCAATATATAATAATAATTAGGTAAAGATAATTAATATAGTAGATTGACAAGACATATAGGATCAAATTATAAACTAATTTGAGATATTGGAGATATCTTTTCCTCCAATGATTTTATTTTTATTTTAAATAAAACTAAAACTACTTAGCTATTGAATAATAATGAATAATACCATTGGTCCTTGGAAATGGTGATAATTTTGATGTATGATTTATCATTTGGAATGTAAAATGTTTTTAATTAAACATATTGAATATTTCTTTGTAGTTGGTCAGATCAATCTCTCTATGATATTTTCAAAAAATCACTATTCAGGTTTACATATCTTTAATTCTAATTATTAATTATGAAATCATGATAAAAGAGGCTGATTTCTGAATTTCATAAAATTAAAATATGAATGTTTATTAATGAAATCTCAGTTTTCATGGATAGACTCAATATAAATGATCATATTTTTAGCTATATAGATCACTGAATGATTTATTTTAATATTTTAAATACATTTAATAACTTACACAATAAAATTTTAGTATTTCCACCATCCACCGTGATTATGGAACATAAAACACATTGGCAACCACCAAGGAACACAGTGTCCCATGTCCTTAATAATTCCAAGATATTGATAGTTATAGTAGTGAGAATTTATCACCACATTACCTAACTCAAACATATGTGGATTATCGAACAACTCGCCATATCCCACCACGCACAAGATAAATTAAAATATTTAAGGTAGATATGATTTTGAAAAACGAAGAATTGATGAATAATATGTAATGATATTGTTGAAAAATATTGAACCAGATTCTTCATATCCTATCTACCTCACTATTAAATGAGAATAGAACATAAAATTGAAAAAAATCGTGGTATTCCATGGATTACACAATGATCAGGCCCCCAAGAAAGACATCCATCAAAAATGGGTATAAAATTCACATATAAAGAAGGTAGTTATCACATTAGTACAATATAATGAAAATGAAATTAAAATATAAAATATCCCAATGAGTATCAACCTAGAAGATTAAGAATTGGGTCCTCTATTATACACACTTCAATAAGTAACCATTATTAATATTCATTATATAAATTTCCAATACAAAAAAATATCAACATCCATGATTAGTAAGTTGGTAATTCGTAATAATATTACTCACTTGATTTGGGATAATATAGGCTTCAGTTCTGATGATCATCTTCTTTTAATCCCTCTAAAATGGCTTCCTCATAGATTGATTATTATATTCTCTGATGATTAAGATATAAATAGAAAATACATGGTGCTTTATACTCTATGTAATAATGAAATAAATAAAATGACATATTCTTTTTCATTAATAAAATAGGATCTTTGTTATCGTTGTCTTAGTGAATTCAAAATAAAAACCTCACAAGAGAATATATTGTTGGATGAGTTGATTTTTTCATGGAATAAAACCTAAAATATAATAATGAAAACCATGTATACATTTATAAAAGTTGATTTTAATCTTATATTGTATATGGTAATTATCATTTAATCATTATTCAGTGGTTTGTTATAAGGCCCCAGCCTTAAAGCTTACTTAATATTGAATTAAATCAGTAATTCACATTGAGGATCTTTTCAGGTTTAGAGTTTTAGAGAATTAGGACATAACAATTACATCTCAAAAGTTTACAAAGTAGTCGCTTCTACTAAATTTCCATAAAATAAAAACTCTTAAAAAAACATGTCTAGTTCCATTTTTTAGGTAGCATGACTTTCCCTTGATCACATCCTTGACCCTTTTCCATGCTAAGTCCTGTGAAAAACATTTCAAAAACATGAGATGAGCATAAAAATCTTAGTAAGGGACACACAAATAATGAAAACTATTAGTTTCTCAAAACAACAAGTAAACCATGAATACTTTATCAAAGTAATAATTTTCTCCTTTTCAAAGTAGTAAAAACTCTTCGCTGAAAAAAAATTCATTACTTACCCTTCTATAACCAAAAGATTACCATAAAACACATATAAAGATCACATAACATATAATGGTAACTTGGGACATAAACATACTTAAGTGGAATAACCATATGGTCGACTTCCACACATATCACTTAATGGAATAGCCATTTGGCCAACTTACATACATACTTAATGAAATTGCCATACGGCCGACTTCCATACCCAATGCATTGGAGGTTATAACGTAACCACCCATCCTGGTATTCACGGCACCACCCATCATATGGTTTATCATGTAACCACCCGTAAAATGTACAAGTACCACTATAAAATTATAACACATAAAACCAACATAAAGGAATGATAATATTTCCACATTTCCTTCACAATATATCATTTAAATATATTGACATTATAGAATCCTTTATCAAAACCATTTTCAATTCCAAAATACAAAGAAAAGTATATGGTATTTATTTTATTTTTAAAACATTACGGCTTGTTGAGGAAGTCAAAGATCAAATAATACTCGCGGTGGTGGAAAAGGTCATTGTCACTACATAGGTAAAAAGAAACATTCCTTTTTGTCGTTTAGTAAAACGCTTCGTAGAAAAATGATTCCTTTTGAATAAACATAAAAGTCAAAGTGGTTTATAGACCGTATAAAAAAAGGTTGTGTATAAAACAAAATATGCCTCAATGAATGGAGATTGAGACTAAGATCCTTACAAAGACGGTATCCTTAGTTTAAGGATAAATCAATTGCATAATTATGTGTGACAAACGAATAAACCAAATATAAGTGGATATTAAGTGTAAAACAATCAGAGGTTATTCACACATATTCATAGAAAGATATATTCAAGGAGTACATGATTATCCCAAAGAATCAAATTTGGGTTAAAAAGTTCCCTTGCAAAAATTTGACAGCCTAACGGCGTCACTTCAAAATTCAGAAAAAGAGTTGATGAGAGATAAAGAGGGGATCTCATCACATGGACATAAAATTTAGATCAATAAGGATATAGAAGAACATATCCCAACATAATATTATGTGAATTAAAAGACATAACAAAAGATGTCTTTTACAAAAAGAGGAGGGTGAAAGGTTCCCTTATCGACAGGGGTATCTTTCGAGACATGCACCCCGCAAAAGAATATCAATAAAAAATTGATATAAATACTCATAAATGAAAGTATATTACACAATTAGTAAAATAATGGGCAGTACATACACCACTCAAAGGAAATTTTGGCAAATGTAGTATAAATCTCAAGGGAATAAAAGTGAGATGAAAAATCCCTTACAAAAACTCGGCAGCCTAACGACACCACATAAAACATACAAATATGGATTGATGAGATCAAATAGGGTCTCTCATCATATTAAAATAATTTTTACAGAAAGAGTAATATAAAAAACATCCCCCAACATAACAAATAAGAGCTTAAAAGAAGTGACATAAAGGAGAGTACTTTAAAAGAAAGTGAGGGGTTTGATCTCTTACGAAAATTCGGCAGCCTAACGGCGCCACTCAAAACTTCTAAAATGGATTGATGAGAGAGAATAGGGTCTCTAAACATATGAACATAAAAATTACAGTAAGATTAATATAAATTAACATCCCAATAACAAGAAAGATGAGCTTTAAAAGGAATGACATAAAAGAGTGTACTTTAAAAGAAAGAGAGGAGTCGGATCCCTTACCTCGGGTCCGACTTGACTCGATTGTTCTTTAACGTCCTGAATAATAAACTTGAGTTAATTTCTATTTGCTTAAGAACCTTTTTCAAGTTAATTATTCCTTTTATATCACTTATTTACATTTTATAAACATTATGTAATCATCTAAGTTAATGATGTTTGTTTTTTCGATATTTGGTTCTTAAGTCGAAAGTGAATTTCTTACAATTACATGTTGTTCGTTTCGTCCATGATTCATTATATCCAGAATGATATTCATGATTTGGATATCATATATATCATATATATCCAGAATATACATGTATTTATAATATTAAATAATCATTTAGAGGTAATAAATGAAATGCACCGTTCATGAAGACTGTAAGCCATACATACGCATGAACACTACTTTAATTTCATTGTCATATTAATGGAATTAAAACTAAATGAGAGAAATCTATATTTTAATTCCATAATTATATTCATCATTTAGATGTATCATTCATCATATATATCCATTATATACATGTACTTATAATATTACATTACATTTGGGGATAAGAAATGAAATGCCCCGTTCATGGAGACGGTAAGCCGTACGTACGCATGAACGCTACTTTCATTTATATCTCATACTTTAATGGAAATAAATAATAATGATATATAGGTATATTATAATTCTAGTATAACATCATATATAATAACTTTAAATCCATACTTTATACGTCCCACATATGGCATTAATGAATCAAATCACTTTGAGGGGGCGGTAGTCCGCACTTCATAAAATGAAATTATCATGTTTACCCCTAATGGAAGCCATAAAGGTATGGTCAAAATGAATAATACAGAAGCTTAAGGAAACCATAAACATATTATATATCATATATAAATATAGTGATATCTTAATGGCCACCTTTGAAGGTGTTATATGAGTATTGAACAATCATCGTTTTGTGAGGCAGAAATTCGCCATCCACGGAAACAGTATGTTCTTTAAACATTATATGTAGGTGTGCGTAAGTGTAGCTCGAATCCTTCTTATAACAACATCCTGGTATATTTAAGATATTGTAGTAGATACAAAAGATATGAATAAAAAGATTTTAGGGGGATGGAGAGGCCAAATAATACAAAAGGACTCAAGTGAAGAAATTACCTTAAAATCGGGTAACTCCCTTTGGTTTGAGCTAAAAGGCTTACTTGGGAAGACTTCTGCCAAATGTGAGGCCTCAAGGAGTTAGAGAGGGATGTGGACAAACAAAATGGTTTAGGGGGTTGATGTATTTCGAGTATAAGGTGATAAGGGTTCTAAATCCACTCATCCAATAGGTTTTGGACATGTGTAGGTCATAGATATTACATTATCTTTCCATTTTATTTAAATCATTAAATAATGAGGTCATCGATGCATCATCATGATGTCATAAATAATTTTATTTATATAACATATAAAAATTATAAAAAAATACTATGATGTAGGAAATTTATTTAGCTTTCCAATGACTATTTATATTCAAAACTTTGACTTGTATAACCCCATGTAAAAATTGTTTTAGTAAAACATCTCAAGTTTGTGTCATTTTTACTTTAACATTAAATAAAAAGGTATTTATGTCATTTTACAACCAAAGTGGCTCCATGGGGTCCCCAAGTTGACCCATGGATTTTCTTGGTCGGCCATGACACATCAAATGAGGGTAGTACATGTGTCTAGGTCATTTCATTTTATTAAAACATTATTCTTACCTTAAACTACACTAATTACATCAAATCGCGATTAAGAACTTAAAAGTTACTATTCACCAAAAAATTATTTTAATCTCATTGAACCACATTTTACTTCTTAATGAACACCATGTATGTCGGATTTTTGAAATTAAAAACACAGAAGTGGTAAAATTTTAATTAAATGAAAAATCAATTTTTATAAGTACCACTTAGTGGTTTCACTATTCATCAAAAATTGAAGTTTTTCAGAAAAATCCAAAAAATTCACCCTAAGCTATATTTGATATTCCAAATTCAAAAATGAAGTCTATTTGAAAAAATTCAAAACATATAAGTCACATTAATTAATTTAATAATTAATTCCCGCGGTTAGAGCAAATAGCCTGCTTTTATGAAACAATAAGTATCAAAAGATTGGCAATAGTTTATGTCCGATTTCAATGTGAAATTAATTTCAACGACCACTATTGGATTTAATGGTAAAAATATATTCTAATTTCACATTAAAACCAATTAAAAAGATAATCTAATAATATAAATATATTATATTAAATAGAGGTTCTGAATTAAAATACGACATTTTACACTATTCATTAAAAATGAACTTTATCGGAATGATACAAAAAATTTACACAAAGTAAATTTTGATGTCTTGATTATAAAGAAGAATTTTATTTTGTCAAATATAACACATACAATTGTTAAAAAGTTTATTTAAAAGAGTTTTTCCATCCAAAGTCGGTTAATCGACCTTTTAATGAATATTAGAATGTTTATGCTCAAAAATTGGATTCATTCACATTTTTAATCCTTTAACATTTGTTGTAAAGAGTAAAAATATTTGACAAACATATATAATAATTTTTTAGTTAGTTCTGTTCATTCCCGCCCTTACAACGGCTAGGCGTTAACTACCATTTAAAATAATATTATTTTATTATTAGAGTGCAGTGTAAGATTCTCAAGAAACTCGTTGTTGCGTATTGGGTACGCCATCGAGCATAGAGTCCCCTTTAAAGTAATATTAATGTTTTATTCACAAATATGGATAAATATAAAAATGTCATATTCTTTATTTACCTGTGGTGTTACATCCTTCCCCCCTTTTTGGGAATTGCATCCTCGAAATTTTTAAATTGGGCTTGGAAACATCCTTGAAAGTCCCACATCAGAACAAGAGTCGGTAAAACAATCACATTAAAAGAATGGGAGAGAAGTACAAATGTCACCCGAGTTAACCCATACTAGGATTCCAAGTATGAAAATATGTATATGGAGGAGAAAACAAAGGGTAATGTTCTGATGGAGAGTGATAATAAAAATGTCTAGGAGAAAGTTAACCACAACAAATCACAAACTTGTGATGGGTTAAACGGTATTCGATTCCTCAGTAGGAAAAGTTAACAGACAACATTTTTGTTTTATGTTACTCTTCATTGTGGAATTTATTTTTTTGAGCTTAACGAAATCATAACGAAACATAATTACTTGTCACGTAGACTTTCAGGATTTACTAGATTCCTTAATCAAACTCATATTTTCTCCAAAAGACGAGTTTTTAGGAAGACTTGTTCGCATTAAGAGTACTATAATCAACTTCCTATGAATCACCTATTCCACAAAAGAGAACTATATACTTTCCATGTCTTTAGACTTTAACCAAAACCAAAACCAAAAAGGTTAGTACAAGATCAGATAATAGCCAAAAAGGATAATTTTTTTTTAAAACAAATCTATTCTTAATCTCCAAAATTTGTCCAACAAAACCCAAAGTTCAACGAGGACTATCCGATAAACAATTTTCCCATAAAATTATTCAACGTAAACCAAACTAAGATTGAAACCCAAATATTTGAAGGATTTAGTCACATAGTCTTCCAAGTTAAATCGTAACATTTATCACCAAACAACATCAGTTTCTCCTAATGTCTCGTATTGAAAAGTAATTAACCTAATCAAATATCTGCCATGATAGGTTAATCATTTTTATAAATAACCCAAATTAACTTACTCTTAATTCAAAAAAATCAACTAACTAAAACGACTTAGTCAAACTAACCAGGGACTTCACATAGTCCAGTGGTAGGCGATAAATACCAGTCGCACTTTGGTTGTGGGTTTGATTCCCACAGCTTTGTCCGACACGACGGGTTGTCACACGGTCTGCGTGTTGTCCTTTTTCCAAAACTATATAATTCTTAAAACATTCCCCAAAACGAGACAAAATATTAAAAAATAATCATATCATATTTTAACCTCAGGTTTATCTCATGCCTTTCATTTTCCATCATAACATATAATAACCCATAATTACCTGAAAAGTAAGGATCATATAAACCCTAATGGTTACCTTTATAATTATTACCTGAACTTCCACATCGAGTTGGTCATCTCGTACATGATGCATTACAGTATATACCAAGGTACAAGTGGTTGATCATGACTCCTTGATAGTTGGTTTAGAACAACCACGAGTTTCCTCATTGAATCCCCCAGTTCATCCAGTATCTTAATCATAGAACCACCACAGTTTCCTTCAAACCTATTGTCTCTTTGGTGCCTGCTAGATCCATCCATTCACTAAAAATAGAAATGTCAGAGTGAGTATATCAAAAAAACCATCATGTACTAATGATGAAGGTAAACACTAAGATATACTTACTCATTCACTTTATCTAAAAACTATGACTCTTTCTTAAATCCTAACCATTATGGTAATGTCACTTATGCTTAAAGAATACCCTAACCTCTAAAGTTATCTAAACCGGCCTTTGATACCAACTATAAGGCCCCAGCCTTAAACCTTACTTAATATTGAATTAAACGAGTAATTCACATTGAGGATATTTTCAGGTTTAGAGTTTTAGAGAATTAGGACATAACTATTACATCTCAAAAGATTACAAATTAGTCGCTTCTACTAAATTTCCATAAAATAAAAACTCTTAAAAAGAAACATCTCTAGTTCAATTTTTTAGGTAGCATTACATTCCCTTGATCCCATCCTCGACCCTATTCCACGCTAAGTCCTGTGAAAGACATTTCAAAAACTGGGGATGAGCATAAAAACCTCAGTAAGGGATACATAAATAATTCAAACTATTAGTTTTTCAAAACAACAAGTAAACTATGTATACTTTATCAAAGTAATACTTTTCACCTTTTCAAAGTAGTAAAAACTCTTCGTTGAAAAAAAAAAGTTCATTACTTACCCTTTTGTAACCAAAAGATTACCATAAAACCCATATAAATATCACATAACATATAAAGGTAACTTGGGAAATAAACATACTTAAGTGGAATAACCATAAGGTCGACTTCCACACATATCACTTAATAGAATAGCCATTCGGCCAACTTACATACATACTTAATGGAATATCCATACGGACGACTTCCATACCCAATGCATTGGAGGTTATAACGTAACCACCCGTCCTGTTATTCACGGCACCACCCATCATATGGTTTATCATGTAACCACCCGTAAAATGTCCAAGTACCACTATAAAGTTATAACACATAAAACCAACATAAAGGAATGATAACATTTCCACATTTCCATCACAATATATCATTTAAATATATCAACATAATAGAATCCTTTATCAAAACCATTTTCAATACCAAAATACAATGAAAAGTATATGGTATTTATTTTATTTTAAAAACATTACGGCTTGTTCAGGAAGCCAAAGATCAAATAATACTCATGGCAGCGGAAAAGGTCGTTGTCACCGCGTACGTAAAAAGAAACATTCCTTTTTGTCGTTTAGTAAAATGCTTCGTAGAAAAAAGATTCCTTTTAAATAAACGTAAAAGTCAAAGTGGTTTATAAACCATATAAAAGAAGGTTGTGTATAAAACAAAATACGCCTCAATGAATGGAGATTGAGATGAAGACCCTTATAAAGATGGTATCCTTAGTTTAAGGATAAATCAATTGCATAATTATGTGTGACAAATGAATACACCAAATATAAGTGGATATTAAGTGTAAAACAATCAGAAGTTATTCACACATATTCATAGAATGACATATTCAAGGAGTAAAAGTTTATCCCAAAGAATCAAATTTGGGTTAAAAAGATCCCATGCAAAAATTTGACAGCCTAACGACGTCACTTCAAAATTCAGAAAAAGAGTTGATGAGAGATAAAAAGGTGATCTCATCACATGGAAATGAAATTTAGATCAATAAGGATATAGAAGTACATATCCCAACATAATATTATGTTAATTAAAAGACATAACAAAATATGTCTTTTACAAAAAGAGGAGGGTGAAAGGTTCCCTTACCGACATTGGTATCTTTCGAGACATGCACCCCGCGAAAGAAGGACAATAAAAAATTGATGTAAATACTCATAAATGAAAGTATATTACACAATGAGTAAAATAATGGGCATTAAATACACCACTCAAAGGAAATTGTGTCAAATGTATCATAAATATCACGGGAATAAAAGTGAGATGAAAAATCCCTTAGGAAAACTCGGCAGCCTAACGGCGCCACATAAAACTTACAAAAATGGATTGATGAGATCAAATAGGATCTCTCATAATATTAACATAATGTTTAAAGAAAGAGGAATATAAAAAAACATCCCCCAACATAACAAATAGGAGCTTAAAAGAAGTGACATAAATGAGAGTACTTTAAAAGAAAGTGAGGGGTTTGATCTTTTATGAAATTTTGGCAGCCTAACGGCGCCACTCAAAACACTCAAAATGGATTAATGAGAGAGAATAGGGTATCTCATCATATAAAAATAAAAGTTACAGTAAGAGTAATATAAATGAGCATCCCAATAACAAGAAATATGAGCTTTAAAAGGAATGACACAAAAGAGTGTACTTTAAAAGAAAGAGAGGAGTCAGATCCCTTACCTCGGGTCCGACATGACTCGATCGTTATTTAACGTCCTGAATAATAAACTTGAGTTAATTTCTATTTTCATAATAACCTTTTCCAAGTTCATTATTCCTTTTATATCACTTATTTACATTTTATAAACATTATGTAATCATTTATGTTAATAATCTTTGTTTTGTAGTTATTTGGTTCTTAAGTTGAAAGTGAACTTCTTACAATTACATGTTGTTCTTGTGGTAAATGGTTCATTATATCCAGAATAATATTCATGATTTTGATATCATATATATCATATATATCCAGAATATACATGTATTTATAATATTACATAGTCATTTAGAGGTAATAAATGAAATGCACCGTTCATGGAGACGGTAAGCCGTACGTACGCATGAATGCTACTTTCATTTCTTTGTCATATTAATGGAATTAAAACTAAATGATTGGTATCTATATTTTAATTCCAGAATTATATTCATCATTTATATGTATCATTATTCATATATATCCATTATATACATGTACTTATAATAGTACATTACATTTGGAGATAAGAAATGAAATGCACTGTTCATGGAGACGGTAAGCCGTACGTACGCATGAACGCTACTTTCATTTATATCTCATACTTTAATGGAATGAAATAATAATGATATATAGGTATATTATAATTCTAGTATAAAATAATATATAATAACTTTAAATCCATCCTTTATATGTCCCACATATGGCATTAACGAATCAAATCACTTTGAGGGGGCGGTAGTCCGCACTTCCTAAAATGAAATTATCGTGTTTACCCATAATGGAAGTCATAAAGGTATTCTCAAAATTAATAATACAGAAGCTTAAGGAAAACATAAACATATTATATATCATATATAAATATAGTGACATCTTAATGGCCACCTTTAAAGGTGTTATATGAGTGTTGAATAATCATCGTTTCTTGAGGCAGAAATTCGCCATCCACGGAAACAGTATGTTCTTTAACCATTAGATGTAGGTGTGTGTAAGTGTAGCTAGATTCCTTTTTATAACAACATCCTATTATATTGAATATACTGGAGTTGTTACAAAAGAAATGAATAAAAAGAGTTTAGGGGGTTGGAGAGGCAAAATAAAACAAAAGGGCTCAAGTAAAGACATTACCTTAAAATCGGGTAACTCCCTTTGGTTTGAGCTAAAAGGCTTCCTTGGGAAGACTTCTGCCCAAAGTGAGGCCTCACGGAGTTAGATAGGGATGTAGAGAGACATAATGGGTAGGGTGTGGCCGAGCCAAAGGCTTTGGGAGTGTGGGTAAGGAGGTAGAGGTCGGGGCCTTTTATAAGAGGAGAGGAGGGGCACTCTTGTATAGTTACAAAATGTTACTTTATTTTTAAAAGAGTTTCGGATTTTAAGGTCCCAAATTGATTTATTTCAAGGATAAGGAGATAAGGGTTCTAAATCCACTGATCCAAAAGGTTTTGGACATGTGTAGGTCTTAGATATTACATTATCATTCCATTTTATTTAAATCGTTAAATAATGAGGTCATCGCTGCATCATCATGATGTCATAAATAATTTAGTTTATAAAACGTCTAAAAATTATAAAAAAATACTATGATTTAGGAAATCTTTTTATCATTCCAATGACTATTTATATTCAGAAATCTGACTTGTATAACCCCAATTAACAATTTTTTTAGTATAACATTTCATGTTTGTGTCATTTTAACTTTAACATTAAATAAAAAGGTATTTATGTCATTTTCCAACCAAAGTGGCTCCATGGGGTCCCCAAGTTGACCCATGGATTGTCTTGGTCGTCCATGACACATCCAATAAGGTTAGGACATGTTTCTAGGTCATTTAATTTTATTAAAACATTATTCTTACCTTAAACTACACTAATTACTTCTAATCGCGATTAAAAACTTAAAAGTTACTATTCACCAACAATTATTTTAATATCATTGAACCACATTTTACTTCTTAATGACAACCATGTATGTCGGATTTTTTAAAATCAAAACACAGAAGTGGTAAAATTTCATTTAAATGAAAAATCAGTTTTTAAATGTACCACTTAGTGGTTTCACTATTCATCAAAAATTGATGTTTTTTTGAAAAATCCCAAAAATTCACCCTAAGCTATATTTGATATTCTGATTTCAAAAATGAAGTCTATTTTACAAAATTCAAAACATATAAGTCACATTAATTAATTTAATAATTAACTCCCATGGTCAGAGAAAAGAGCCTGTTTTTATGAAACAATAAGTATCAAAAGATTGACAGTAGTTTATGTCTGATTTCAAAGTGAAATTAATTCCAACGACCACTATTAGATTTAATGGTAAATATATATTATAATTTCAATTTAAAAACAATTCAAAAGATAATCTAATCATATAAATAAATTAGATTAAAAAGTGGATCTGAATTAAAATACAACATTTTACACTATTCATTAAAAAACGAACTTTATCGGAATGATACCAAAAATTTACACAAAGTAAATTTTGATGTCTCAATTGTAAAGAAGATTTTTATTTTGTCAAATATAACACATAAAATTGTTAAAAAGAGTATTTAAAAGAGGTTCACCATCTAAAGGCAGTTAATCGTCCTTTTAATGAATATTAGAATGTTTATGCTTAAAAACTGGATTCATTCGCATTTTTAATACTTTAAAATTTATTGTAAAGAGTAAAAATATTTGACAAACATATATAATCATTTTTTAGTTAGTTCTGTTCATTCCCTCCATTACAACGGCTAGTCATTAACTACCATTTAAAATAATATTATTTTATTATTAGAGTGCAACGTAAGATTCCAAAGAAACTCGTTGTTGCGTATTGGGTAAGCCATCGAGCATAGAGTCCCCTTTAAAGTAATATTAATATTTTATTCACAAATATAGATAAATGTAAAAATGTCATTTTCTTTATTTACCTGGGGTGTTACATTTATTTTCTAATATTTCATTTCATTGAAAATATATACATTGAGAATATCCTATGTTGATTGAAATTATCCAAAAATGGTTAGGGAAATTATTACTTTTACATTGTATAACATTTCTTACTCTTAAATGGTTATAAAAAACGGTAGTTTCATATAGAATATTTAAACATCCTAAAATAATATAACATGGATAGAACAATAAAATTTTTATTCATATGATGAACAAGAAAAATTTAGATTATTGATTTGTAACTTTGGTTTCATCCATTTAACTAATATGCAAGACATCTTATTCTATATAAGTGTCAAACCACCTGAAATAAATTTAATTTATATTGTAAATAATTTGAATTGTTTATAAATTAATTAATATCATTTATTTAATATTGTTAAAATCTAATATTAATAGTTTCAATAAATTCACAAATCAGTTAAATTACCAAATTTTTTTCTATTAATTGAATTATAGAAAATTTAATTCAATGAATAAATTTTGATAAATATGAATATCATCATTCATATTCCCTTTCATTCCCCTATATATACCCTTTAAATCCAATAAATTTGATTGTTTGTAGTTTATTTTCCATGATTACAATATTTAAATCACAGTACCCTACAATATTTTCAATAATTTCATTCTATTTTATAAATGTGTTCCAATGTCTGTTATTTTTTAGATACTGTGAAATATCAAAATTGAAATTTTTATTAATTTTATTTACATTTATCTATTATCAGATTGTTCTTTTTTTAATTTTATGAAATATATTTATGCATCATATTTAATTACTTATATTAATCAACAAAATATTGTTAATTTTTTTATTTCTCAAATGTGATTTATTTATAATATATATATATATATATGAATAATAATATTATATATAAGTCATCCAAAAAAATTCGTCAAGAATAAAAATTTAATATATAAAATACTAGGTCATTACATTTTTCTTTATTTTACTTCCCATAGTTGAATTTAAGAAAAGGTAAATAATTTTATTATTTCCATATAAATCATTATTTATAATTTCAATCTAATCTTATCACGTCCATAATAATCAAATAAAGTAATAGATTTTTTTTCATTGATTTGATATCATAATTTAATATTCTTATAATATAAAAACTATCAAGTAGCATCTATAATAGAGGTGATAAAACTTTTAAAAATGAATTTGTATTTCATTATACTAATAATTGTTATTAAGATACTAAATAGTTTAATAGTGAATATTATTCCTGGTTGACTCTTTTTTTCTTGATGTAAATATTGGATTTTCCAAAAAAGATATCTGATAGAACTATATAAAAGGTGGAATTTTACTTACATTATAGTATTGTATATTGATATAGTTTTACATTACCCCAATGTTATTCATAGAAATTATTTAATTGATGGGTTTTTAAATAAAATCCATGATCAATGATGACAGATTATATCACTTCGAATAGAGATAATTAATTATTAAACAAAAAAAGAAAAATATTGTAACCTATGTTATTATAAAATGAATATTTCCATACCCACGTATATATAATTGAATCCCACCCGTATATATTCATTTCAATGGGAAATATGAATAAGTACTTTAAAATATAATCATCATATAAATAATTTATTCCATTAAAATTAATTTATGAAATCTCTTCTATCTATCTAATATTTTTTATCTATTGACAGTTATCATATGATTTCCCAAATATTATTTCCTTCCAAATTTATTGAATGGAAAAAATATAAACATTGAAATGTATTTCCAACTATTTTATAACATCTATATTGGCCTCCACATGAAAATTTGTGATAGTGATATATAATTTTTATCATATAATTATCTCTAACACATATTCATATATCATTTTTAGCTCATTATTACAAAAATGTGGTTATTACAAAAAATATTATTATAATTTGGTGAAAAAGTTATTAATTTGAATCCTTGAATGATCATTGGAAATATTTCCAATTATAATAATGTTTACCATGTCTAAAAATGATATTTGTTCCTCTTTTAAACTACTAAAATTTATTAATAGAGATGTTGTACTACTAGAAACATTTAGTATGGGGTGAAATTCGGATTGTATAGGGTAGTCTAAAAAGTAAAATGTTTATTTGAAGTAATCAATTCACTTATTATTAAAAAAATTAAATTTAAAAAGTATTTTTTTGGGTTTTTTGATATAAATAACTATAATTAAAAAAATTACATATATAAATGAAGGTAAATGAATATTGTGGAATCGTAATAAGAGAGTGAAAATAATTTTGTGGATGGGTAGGTAATTATGATAAGCATAATCTGATTCACCTATTCACTCATCTTAATTAAATGATAAGTGTTATAATAATAATTATGAACTAATATACTATTGGGGCACTTAGAACAAAATTATGAGAAAAATATTATCTTATAATGGTGCATGTAATTATTTTTTTAGGGAAATTAATTTTGTAATTAGTAATTTATTTAGTTCAATATAATTCGTGAAAAACAATATCTTATGAATTTCTATTCATCAATTGATTTGATGAAGGGATCTCTCACTATCCTTATGTTATTTTTATGGAGGGATAAAGAGCCTTTTATGGTTATTCCATTTGGATAAAATCATATTTTTATTATGTAATTATGCACTACAATAGTCTTTTCATATTCCTCTTATAATTATTTCATTATTTTTTATTAATGGTAACATATTATTATATACTATCTTATATCATCATATTAGTATATAACATATTGTATTGTTTTTTATATTAAATTTTCCCTTCTTAAATACCCCATATATTATGGAAATGAATGATTAAGGTAAAGACCATTGTGATATATCCAGTACATTGATGGAAAATTTATTTAATAATTTATCACAATAAAATTATTACTTATATCAAATAATAATTGTTTGAGTAATAAAACTCTTGGAATTATTGAATCATTTGTATATTTTTAGGTGACTCTAATATTTATGATATAAAAATGTAATTAATACAACATGATTAAAGTATATTGAAACTCAGAAAAAAATTAATCGAGTTATTTATTTGGGATCAATATTAAACTAACAAAAGAGAATAAACTAACAGATAAAATCATTTATGGATATTATTGAAGGGATTAGTGGATCTTTGTGGACATGAACCAGTAATTTCACTTAATTATATATCTTAATAATAATATTTCCTTCTATTTACAGTCCATCCTTTCATATTCTTCCCGAAATCATTTACATATTGATTATAGATAATGTAACATGACAAATATTCATGATTGGTTTAGCTAATATATAAGGTAACCATAGGTTTAATTTTTATATAATTCCAATCGGAAATAAATTAATATTTTTTTGGGGATCACAAAAACACATCTAATAATATATATATATATATATAAAGAAATAAAAATTATTGTCTAAAAACTCTCAAATATTGGTCTTTTTCTATTATCCATCTCATATAGTAGATATTAAACTATTCATTTTACTATCTCGTTATGTTCATTTTGGTGTAGATATCTCAAATCATTAGTATAATTCACTCATGGGTTTCTCTCCTATAATATCCCAACATATTTTTATATATATATTTTTAATCCATAAATGTGTATTTTATCATACACCTCATGTCATAGTTAAATTATTCCATCATTGTAAAGACCTGTAAAATTCAAGGGAAATTTTTTTGTTAATTTTCTTTGGAATTTTACAAGAGCGCGGTTTCTGACGGCACCTGATTCTGAGGCCCGGAGTGCCCAGAATAATTTTCCGAAGTTTGGCTCGGGTACGTTCAGTGAACGAACGAGAGGGAATTTATAACTTTTGATCCAGTGCTCGGAATTGAAATCCAAGGACACCGACAAACTCGCAGCGCCGATATTCGCTTAAGGAGACCTTTTCCGAGGTTGCTTTTATAGCGGGTTGAGAGTTAGTTTTGTGGAATTTTGAATAAGTTAAATAAAATTGGGGAATACAAATTTTATTTTAACTTGTTGGTTATCTTCTCCCAAAGGGAGTTAGAGGTGGGACCCACATCCACTTGACCTCTCTTGGGAGGATTAAGTGTGGTGGGGCCCACACGAAACATAACTCTTCACCTTCTCTTTTTAAACTCCCAATAACCCCTCTTTAATTAACTTGACAAGTTGGGTTATTAAATGGGTTGAGTTGTTTAATTTCAAACCTTTGAATTTCAAAATGGTTTGGTTGTGTAAATAAAATAAGACTTTAGCTTATTTTATTTTGGGTTAGAATTCTCAAGCCATCTTGAGAGGTTTGATGAATTCTCTCCATCTTCTTCAAACTTTGACGAAGAACACGAAGAACATTCATACATCGATGAAGAACTCCACGTTCTCGGGAACTATCTTCCGCGACGCCATACCCGCGACACCGACAACGTCTCCTTCCGCGTCATCTCTTCCAAGACAGTTTCCCCGTGATGAAATCGCCATCAAAGAGCTTCGAATCCTCACTTCACGACATCGACTTCCTTCTTCTGCGACGCCGACCACCGCGACACTCGTCTACCGCGGGTCGTTGACGAACATCGTTCTTGAAACCGAGGTAGGGGGTTGTTGTTGTTTAACTTATTTAGTCCCATTCATTCTAGAATGTCGAACTTTGTGGATAACGAATAATTAATGTCGTTTAATGTGAAGGGGGCCAAACCGCACGAACACGGCCGAAACCCCCCTCCTTTGTTCTTGAATGTTTCTTGCGGATGAAACGTGGTGGCATGGTGTCGTCGCACCAAGAAGATATCATTCGAAAATTATTGCGCGGCGCCGCGCCGTGGAAAGATTGTCCTGAATGCGACGCCGTCGCGCCGCGTCGAAGAAACCCGAAGGCGCCGCGGCCGGAGCGGGGCCGCGGTGGAGAGGCGTGGTGCCGTCGCACCACGCCGGACGACGAACGCCGCGACCGGTTCCGGGCTGCGGCGGGACGTGATGGCCGGCGGCCAGCCGGGCCTCCGGTGCCGGAAGATGGAAGAGGACCGTCCCATGCCGGTCCTGTTGAGGAGAAGCCGGCCGGCCAGGTCGGGCCGGCCGGGACGGTGCAAAATCGGGGGAATTAAATTCCCCCGGGCGGTTAATTGGCCCCCATAAAGTGGGGGGCCGGTTTCACAAAGGGGGGGGGGGCAGGCACCCCCCCGTTTTTCTCAAAGGCAGGCCCCCACGTGGGGGGGGGGGGGGGGGGCGTTTTGTTCAAGGCGCGGCAATCAGCCGCTCCGACAGCTGAGGAAGGGCGGGGGCCTTGCCGCCCGCGCGTGGCACCCGAGCGGCACCCCGGCCGCGCCGGGCCGCGCCACCGGCCGGGACGGGTCGGACTCGGGTCGGGTCGACCCGGTTCGGGCCGACCCCAGGGGGGGGGGGGGGTCGGGCCGGGTCGGCCCGGACCCAGACCCCCCGTTTTCGAATCGACTTCGGTCTTTCGCTCATAACTGGAGCTACAGACCTCCGATTGACGAACCGTCTACGGCAACACAATCCTTGGATCGAGACGCTCGTTTCTGTATATCGCACACAAGGTTTCGGAATACTTTGAGCTCGGCCGGGTTTATTCGTACACGAAACCAACCGGGCCCTCGGAGCGGAAACACTCATATCTAGAGCTACGGGTGTCCGATTGACGTGCCGTCAGCTTTGTTGAGTTCCTCTTAGTGAGACGGATCTTTTGGCATACTCCGCCTGAGGTTTGGACGCAGGTGATGTACGGTCGGGTTGGTTTTTCCTTAAAAACCAACCGGGCCCCTGGGACGAAAAAGCCAATAACTCTCAGACCGGGCGTCCGATTGACGCGCCGTCTGTTACGTTGAGTTCCTGTTGGCGATGCGGAACTTTTGGATACATCAACTTCAGACTTTGTGACAGTTGATGTATCGGCCTCTCGGCTCGTGGAGCGGACCCTCCCGAACGAGTTTGCTGTGTGTGGGAACCCTAGTGCTGGCTGCGACTGCTACTTCGACAGCGATGACCGTGCAGAGATCCTCAGTGGACTGCGATAATGACCGTGCAGATATCCTCAATGGACTGCGACGACGACTATGCAGAGATCCTTAGTGGACTGCGACGACGGCCGTGCAGAGATCCTCAGTGGACTGCAATGATGAAGACAGTTGGTCTTGTATCCTATGTGGGTCCTAGCTGTGCTGGTCTTGTATCCTATGTGGGTCCTAGCTTATATGATTCAATATTGGTCTTGTATCCTATGTGGGTCCCAGTATAGTTGAATCAATGAAGACAGCTGGTCTTGTATCCTATGTGGGTCCTAGCTGTGCTGGTGATGTATCCTATGTGGGTCCCAGCTTAGATGATTCAATACTGGTCTTGTATCCAATGTGGGTCCCAGTATAGTTGAATCAATGAAGACAGCTGGTCTTGTATCCTATGTGGGTCCTAGCGGTGCTGGTCTTTTATCCTATGTGGGTCCCAGCTTAGATGATTCAATACTGGTCTTGTATCCTATGTGGGTCGCAGTATAGATGAATCAATGAAGAGTGCTGGTCTTGTATCCTATGTGGGTCCCAGCTTAGATGACTCTGTGATGGTCTTGTATCCTATGTGGGTCCCAGCATAAATGAAACAATGAGGACGGCTGGTCTTGTATCCTATGTGGGTCCAGCTTAGATGATTCAATATCTATGTCTGATCATCTATTTCATCTATTCGATAATGTATACCTGTGTGAGCTGAATCCTGTTGCTTTCCTGTGTGTATTGTGTTGTGCTATCCTATGTGGATTTCGTTTTGCTTTCCTGTGTGGAAAACGTATACTTTCCTATGTGGACTGAGTTGTACTTGGTCTCGGAGGTTGGAGCATATAAGAATTGATGACTTAGGTATATGTATGGGCATATACCTAAGCAGTGTCGGTTGTTACTTCGTGTTTGTATCTTCCTTTGTGGTTTATCCTTTGTGGATTTTGGGAGACCATCAGGGGTCTCGGGGTCCCTACTGAGTAGCTTATACTCACCCATGCACGGGCTATGCCCGCACTACGTTGTGTTGGTTGCAGACGACGGACAGCGTTGATCTTGGCTGAGGCTTACAGAGCAGGACGTTACCTAGAGGTGGACCACTGGGCAGGACGTACTCAGAGCGGACGGTGGGACCCGTGGAGCAGTGGAGCTATCTGTACCCACCCTTCAGGTGGCATCTCCAGTGGGCAGCTCGGTGTAGAGGCTTTTACTTTACAGTTGATGTTTTCCCTTTCAAGTTGTACTTTACTTTCAGTTTGGGTTTGTATACTGGCCCATTTACTTTTCCGCACTTTCAGTTGTACTCTGTTTTTACTTAGTGATTACTTTTCCACTTGCATCCTATGTGGTGTTTGTTTTCTTTTCAAAGGCAATGCCTTCCCTTTTTACTGGGAATTATTCCTTGGTGCGAGTCGCCAGCCCCTGGCCTATGGAAGGTGTGCTTGGGGTAGTCACGGCACGGGTCCCGAGGGCGGGTCGTGACAAATTGGTATCAGAGGAGTTCGGTTCTACCGCGAACTCTGATCTTTTCTATGTGAAGCAATAATGTTTAGCGTATTGAGTGTGGTTATCAGTCCAGGGAGTCCAGTGTTGGTGCGGCGGCCGACGTATCCGTACACCAGGACCCTGACTTCTGATTTCCGACTTAATGCACGAAAACATTGATTGCGTGTGTGTTTCAAAGTTTTCTTTGTGATTACTTTATATCAACTCACCTGGTATACTGTTCTGACCGTGGTGCACCTGTTTCCTTTTCAGGATGGCCCCACGACGGTAGCCAGCTAGGGTTCCGAGTGTCAAGCGTGATGACAGCCCACTGAGCGATGAGGCCTCGGTGCACAGCTCCTTGTCAGCAGAGGCACCAGCGGTACCTTTACCTGCCGAGCCACCGATGCTTCCCGCCATGACCGCAGACGATGCACGTCACCTTGGAGATCTGCATGAGTTCCACCGCCAGTGACCACCCAGGTTTCGTGGGGAGACGGACCCCCAGGCAGCTGAGGACTGGCTGGAGGCGGTCGTGCGAGTTTTCAGGTTAGTGAGGACACCAGCAGACCTCATGGTGATCCTCGCAGTGAGCCTCCTGCATGCGGCAGCAGGCAGATGGTGGAGCTTGATGCTCCAGGTGCACGACGAGACATCTCTTCTCTGGATGGACTTTGAGAGCATCTTCCGCTCCGAGTTCATCCCAGCCACCCTCCGTGCGGTGCGCATCCAAGAGCTGCTACAGCTATGGTAGGGCAGTATGACAGTGGCCTAGTACTCGACGAGATTTACTGATCTCTCGCGCTACTCCACAGATATGGTACGGGACCCATTCTTCCGGGCCCGGACCATCGAGCAGGGACTGAGGCATGAGATCAGGGCTTCGATGATCTCCCTCAACATTCCGACACAGGTAGAGGTGTTGGAGAGAGCCCTTCTAGTGGAAAGTTTTCTCGCCGAGTAGGCTCCAGTGATAGGGCCCTCCGCAGGACGGCCCGTAGCAGGGAATTCTGCAGTTGGCAGTAGACAGGTGACGTAGAGGTCCAAACGGGCCAGAACATCAAATGGGCAGACACTGGATGAAGATTCGGTTGGGCGGGGCACACGAAGTAGAGCCAGCTACACGAGGGGCAGGCATTGCTACGCATGCGGCGGGCAAGGTCACATGGCTCGAGACTGCCCGACTCATCCTACAGATGAGCAGCAGGTGGTAGAGGGACCTCCCAGACAGAGGTTCGGCCATGGAGGTCTGCAGAGTGCAGGCGGACGAGGCAGAGGAGCCGGCCGAGCAGCAGATGGTGGGCGACACTTCGAGGTGTTTCCACCACCACCACCAGGAGGTCCGCCCCGACCGCAGGGAGTTGGTGGACATGGGAGAGCTCAGCTTCAGGCAGCTGAGGCCTTCGATCATGGAGCTCTGGGAGCAAATGGACAGGAGCGAAACTAGTGGATACGTCTTTTGTACATCTAGTTCCTTGTTGCTATTGTGTACCATCTTTGTATTATGAGCTGCAATAATAAAAGACGCATGCCTTTGTGAAGTTTTCATTCCTGACCTCTTTTGTGTTGTTACTAAGAGGTTCCAGTTTTGACTGTTGACTTGACCCTCACTTGTGAGACATCTACTGGAGGAGACCCAGTTACCACACACTGAAGTCGACAGTGTGACTCAACACTTGGAGGCAAGAGTAACGGTTGGATCCCTTTGTAGTAGCGTCAAGGCCTTACAACGTCATCCTTGGTATGGATTAGTATCATCCATGTCAGGATTGACTGTATTAGGCAAAGAACGTGGTTCATCTAAGGGATGAGACTGGATTTCTCTTAATTGGCAAAGAAGAAATCATAGCATCTCTTGTGGGACCGGAGATGGTCCAGGCCACGACAGAGAAGGTCCAGGTCATCCAGGAGCGGATGAGGACAGATCAAAGCCGGTAGAAGTCATACGCTGACAGGAGGCGGAGGCCACTAGAGTTCGAGGGTCGCGACCACATCTTCATGCGTGTCTCACCTCGACGTGGATTACAGAGATTTGGCCAAGGCGGCAAGTTATCTCCGCGCTTCATCAAACCCTTCCAGGTCCTCAGCAGGATAGGCGTGGTGGCTTATCTTCTGGCTCTACCACCTCAGTTGCACCAGGTGCACGACGTCTTCCACGTGTCTCAGCTGAGGAGATACGTGCACGACCCGACGGACATCTTTGACGATGGGGCGACTTTTACGGAGGTCTCGGTAGAGATCGAGGATTGACAGGAGCGGGTCCTACGTGGGAGGTCGATTCCTCTAGTGCGCATCAGACGGCAGCACGGGAATATCCAGGAGAGCACTAGGGAGCAGGAGGCTCAGATACGTGCTCAGTACCCTCATTTGTTTCCCTAGTTTTTGATGTATCTTTACGGGGATGTAAAGGCCTGAGGTGGGAGTAATGTAAAGACCCGTAAAATTCATGGGAAATTTTTTTCTTAATTTTCTTTGGAATTTTACAAGAGCGTGGTTTCTGACGGCACCTGATTCCGAGACCTGGAGTTCCCGGAATAATTTTACGAAGTTTGGCTCAGGTGCGTTCAGTGAACGAACGAGCGGGAATTTCTAACTTTTGATCCGGTGCTCGGAATTGAAATCCGAGGACACTGACGAACTCGCAGCGCCGATATTCGCTTAAGGAGACCTTTTCTGAGGTTGCGTTTATTTTGGGTTGAGAGTTAGTTTTGGGGAATTTAGAATAAGTTAAATAAAATTGTGGAATAAAAATTTTATTTTAAATTGTTGGTTAACTTCTCCCAAAGGGAGTTAGAGGTGGGACCCACATCCACTTAACCTCCCATGAGAGGATTAAGTGTGGTGGGTCCCACACGAAACATAACTCTTCACCTTCTCTTTTTAAACTCCCAATAACCCCTCTTTAATTAACTTGACAAGTTGGGTTATTAAATGGGTTGAGTTGTTTAATATCAAACCTTTGAATTTCAAAATGGTTTGGTTGTGTAAATAAAATAAGACTTTAGCTTATTTTATTTTGGGTTATAATTCTCTAGCCATCTTGAGAGGTTTGAAGAATTCTCTCCATCTTCTTCAAACTTTGACGAAGAACGCGAAGAACATTCGGACATCGACGAAGAACTCCACGTTCTCGGGAACCGTCTTCCGCGACGCCATACCCGCGACACCGACAACGTCTCCTTCTGCGTCATCGCTTCCGAGACGGTTTCCCCGCGACGAAATCGCCATCATAGAGATTCGAATCCTCACTTCACGACATCGACGTCCTTCTTCCGCGACGCTGACCACCGCGACGCTCATCTACCGCGGGTCGTTGACGATCATCGTTCTTGAAACGGAGGTAGGGGGTTGTTGTTGTTTAATTTATTTATTTCCATTCATTCTAGAATGTCGAACTTTGAGGATAACGAATAATTAATATCGTTTAACGTGAAGGGGGCCGAACCGCACGAACATGGACGAACCCCCCCTCATTTGTTCTTGAATGTTTATTGCGGATGAAACGTGGTGGTGTGGTGCCGTCGCACCAAGCAGATATCATTCGACAATTATTGCGCGGCGCCGTCGCGCCATGCTGTGGAAAGATTATCCTAAACGCGACGCTGTCGCGCCGCGTCGAAGAAAACCGAAGGCACCGCGGCCAGAGCGGGGCCGCACCGGAGGGGCGCGGTGCCGTCGCACCGCGCCGGACGACGAAAACCGCGACCGGTTCTGGGCCGCGGAGGGACGTGATGATCGGCGGCCAGCCGGGTCGCCGGTGCCAAAAGATGGAAGTGGACCGGCCCATGCCGGTCCTGTTGAGGAGAAGCCGTCCGGCCAGGTTGGGCCGGCTGGGACAGTGGAAAACCGGGGGAATTAAATTCCCTCGGGCAGTTAATTGGCCCCCCATAAAGAGGGGGCCCGGTTTCACAAAGGGGGGGGGGCAGGCGCCCCCCCGTTTTTCTCAAAGGCATGCCCCCACGTGGGGGGGGGGCATTTTGTTCAAGGCGCGGCATTCAGCCACGCCGCCAGCTGAGGAAGGGCGGGGGCCTTGCCCCCCGCGTGTGGCGCCCGAGCGGCGCCCCAGCCACGCCGCCGGCCGGGCTGTGTCGGACCCGGGTCAAGTCGACCCGGTTCGGGACAACCCAGGGGGGGGTCGGGCTGGGTCGGCCCGGACCCAGACCCCCCGTTTTCGAATCGACTTCGGTCTTTCGCTCATAACATGAGATACATTCCTCCGATTGACAAACCGTCTACGGAAACACGATCCTTGGATCGAGACGATCGTTTTGGTATATCACACTGAAGGTTTCTGAATACTTTGAGTTCGGCCGGGTTGATTCGTACACGAAACCAACCGGTCCCTTGGAGCGGAAACGCTCATATCTAGAGCTACGGGTGTCCGATTGACGTGCCATCATCTTTGTTGAGTTCCTCTTAGTGAGACGGATCTTTTGGCATACTCTGCCCGAGGTTTGGACGCAGGTGATTTACGGTCGGGTTGGTTTTCCCTTAACAACCAACCGGGCCCCTTGGACGAAAAAGCCAATAACTCTCAGACCGGGCGTTCGATTGACGCGCCGTCTATTACGTTGAGTTCATGTTGGTGATGAGGAACTTTTGGATACATCAACTTCAGACTTTGTGACAGTTGATGTATCGGCCTCTCGGATCGTGGAGCGGACCCTCCTGAACAAGCTTACTGTGTGCGGGAACCCTAGTGCTGGCTGCGACTGCTACTTTGACAGCGATGACAGTGCAGAGATCCTCAGTGGACTGCGAAGATGACCGTGCAGAGATCCTCAGTGGACTGCGGCGACGACTGTGCAGAGATCCTTAGTGGACTGCGACGACGACCGTGCAAAGATCCTCAGTGGACTGCAACGATGAAGAAAACTAGTCTTGTATCCTATATGGGTCCTAGCTGTGCTGGTCTTGTATCCTATGTGGGTCCCAGCTTAGATGATTCAATATTGGTCTTGTATCCTATGTGGGTACTTGTATAGTTAAATCAATAAAGACAGCTGGTCTTGAATCCTATGTGGGTCCTAGCTGTGCTGGTGTTGTATCCTATGTGGGTCCTAGATTAGATGATTCAATACTGTTCTTGTATCCTATGTGGGTCCCAATATAGTTGAATCAATGAAGACAGCTGGTCGTGTATCCTATGTGGTTCCTAGCTGTGCTGGTCTTGTATCCTATGTGGGTCCCAGCTTAGATGATTCAATACTGGTCTTGTATCCTATGTGGGTCCCAGTATAGATGAATCAATGAAGAGTGTTGGTCTTGTATCCTATGTGGGTCCCATATTAGATAACTCTGTGCTAGTCTTGTATCCTATGTGGGTCCTAGCATAAATGAAACAATGAGGACGGCTGGTCTTGTATCCTATGTGGGTCCAGCTTAGATGATTCATTATTTATGTCTGATCATCTATTTCACCTTTTCGATAATGTATACCTGTGTGAGCTGAATCCTGTTGCTTTCCTATGTGGATTGTGTTGTGCTATCCTGTGTGGATTTCGTTTTGCTTTCTTGTGTGGAATACGTATACTTTCCTGTGTGGACTGAGTTGTACTTAGGCTCGGAGGTTGGAGTGTATTGGAATTGACGACTTAGGTATATGTATGGGCATATACCTAAGCAGTGTCGGTTGTTACTTCGTGTTTGTATCTTCCTTTGTGGTTTATCCTTTGTGGATTTTGGGAGACCTTCAGGGGTCTCGGGGTCCCTACTGAGTAGCTTATACTCACCCATGCACGGGCTATGCCCGCACTACGTTGTGTTGGTTGCAGACTACGGACAGCGTTGATCTTGGCTGAGGCTTGCAGAGCAGGACGTTACCTGAGGTGGACCACTGGGCGGGACATACTCGGAGCGGACGGTGGGACCCGTGGAGCAGTGGAGCTATTTGTACCCACCCTTCAGGTGGGATCTCTAGTGGATAGCTCGGTGTAGCGGCTTTTACTTTACAGTTTATGTTTTCCCTTTCGAGTTGTACTTTACTTTCAGTTTGGGTTTGTATACTGGCCCATTTACTTTTCTGCACTTTCAGTTGTACTCTGTTTTTACTTAGTGATTATTTTTCCACTTGCATACTCTATGGTGTTTGTTTTCTTTTCAAAGGCAATGCCTTCCCTTTTTACCGGGAATTACGCCTTGGTGCTATTCGCCAGGCCCTGGAATATGGAAGGCGGGCTTGGGGTAGTCACGGCACGGGTCCCGAGGGCGGGTCGTGACAATCATTTATCCCTACCCATATAATCTCTAAATATATAATTATTGGTCATGTGTTTTTCATAATTCAAGGGAGCCTAGTGTATGACATAGTAATCCTCAATTATTTAAATTTATGAATATTTTATGTGATATAGTTATCATGAATATGAACTATAATAATACATGGTTCAAAATTAATACTAAATAATCATTTTATATGATAAATACACATGACTAATTTTTCATACTATAACCATAATGTTTTCTATATCTAGTTCTTAGCATGGATCATGTAAAAAATGTTTTATTCCTGGAAATCATTCTATACAACACATTAAATCTCCAATACCCCTTGTTAATTATCAAAAAAAAATTTATGATATCATTTCAATACCATACAATTCCCTTCAACTATTAATATGATCTCCCAGAATAATTTTAAATTGAAGACGTGGACACATTAGTGTATCACATTTGTGCTTTAATGAGTTCAGGGTAAATGGTTTCCACACACATTGTTGTTATGTATTATTAAAAACACATGAGTAAATTTATTATTTAATATTTAAAAATGATTTTCGAGTACTTGTGGTACAATATATTTGTGATATTCATTTTATGATACATATTTCTTGGAAGTTGATCTATGATTAATGAGATTGGATAATAAAAGAGTGATATATCACACATATGTTATTAGAAATTATCCTCATCTTTTTATTATTGTTGTTGTTATTATTTATAATGATAATATACTTTTAATGTTTTAAAATGTTATTATCTTATTCACTTTTTTAGATTATTTTGATTCCAGACACATTTTTTATATTATTCTCATGTTTAGAATAAATAATGATTTATTATAGATAATTTATTAAAAATTTATAAATAATATTTATTATGAATATATTAAATTAAATATGGATATGATACATATTATGAGATCATATATTTCACTTCATGTATTCACTACTCCCTAAAATAAAAACATCCTTGAGAATGGTGGAATACATTTATTCTTTAAAAATTCATATATTATTTTGGTTTGAACATCATATATTTTATATTTTTATTAAATTATTTCAAAAATATGTATTCTGAATTTATTCCAGATCTAATCCCATTAGAGGTTAGTTTTCTCATGTATTTAATAGTATCTCAGTTCAAAAAAAATGATTAATTTTCTTCAATTTTTATCTTATGTGAAAGATACCTACTAGTAATAACTTATACATTTAATTTGAAATAAATTTATGTGTTATCATAATGTTATGAATTAAATATTATATATTCTAACTATATGGTGAGTTTTTTATGTATTTGTCATCTTATATTTAGTTATTATTCAATTTTCCTTTAAGTATCTCTATGAATTCACATACATTTAAAAAATATTTTATGATATTATACACATATGTAATATTTAATAAATTCTTGCCTTTTTTCTTTATTATAATCATCCATTGAGAGAAATAGTGTTGTTTTTTATCCATGTATAAGTGTGTTTACATTTTCTAATTTATTCTACAAAAGTTAATAGAAAACCATTAGATAGTATTCCTAGAATAATCATCTATAGAATAAAATTATAAGTCCACAACCTATAACATTAAATAATCTTGAGTTAAATAATGAATTCACATTAAGGATATTTTAATTTTTATGGTTTCTCTGATTTAAACAACTGTTACATAAAGCCTCAAATATTACCAGGTATAGAAGAATACTTAATATCTATTTTTTGTAATCTAAAACATTTCAAAATAAATCATGATTTATTTATCTAGAAAATAATATTCCTAACATTCATCATTAATTCTTCTTTTCTCTTTCCCATTATTATAACATATTGAAATACATTTCACAACCAGTCTATGTGAACAAAAATATCAATAAAAGATATAAAATAATGAATGAAACTATTATTTCATGAATACTTCAAACTCATGAAAACATTTTCAAAAAACAAAAAATTTCACCCATAAAACATAAACTCTATAACATACCTCATGAAATAAAAAAATTCATGAAAAAAATATTATAAAACATAAATCATAATTGTAACTTTTTGAATACATATCATACTTATATTGTATATTTCATATCTATATAGGCAGTAACCTTTATGGTTGCATTTGGAATACCCATTTTAGTATATTACCTATATATCATATTTGAGAAATTATTATCTAATTGCATATAATTACCTAATTAATTAAAGATATTTCTTGGTCTTATAGACCCTTGTTTTATCATGGAACAACCCGTACACAAAGTAAATTCTGACGAACTATAACATAATCATTACATATAAAACATGCATAAGGGAAAAATAACTTCCCTCTATGAAATCACAAGACATAATTTCAAGATATTGATATAATCAATCCATTAAAACCCAATTTTTAATACCAAAATACCTAAAATTGTAATATGGTATTTAATTTCATTCTCAAAACATTCAGGCTTATAGAGGAAGCCAAATATCAAATAAGGATCCTGACTGTGGAAAAGCCACTGTTGCCGCATAAGTCAAAAAAATATTCCTCTTTTCATTTATTCAAATGTTTCATAGAAAAATATCCCTTCCAAAAACCATTAAATGAAATGAAAATAAAAATGGTTTAATAATACAATGTATTAAATAAGTTGGTAGATAACATCAAAATATGTCTCAATAAATGGAGATTAAGATGAAGTCCCTTACAAAGAGTCTAACTCATCACTTATAATATTTATATTCTTGTATAAAAATATTAGTTTAATTTATACTTGTTTCATAATATTTTTCATGTTTATTCTTTATTTTTTATAACTTATTACCATGTTATAAAAATTACATTCTTAATTAAGTTCATATCAGATGATTTGTTGATATTCAGTACTTGAGTTGAAAAATGAACATAGTTTGATTTCACTAGTCTAAGTGGTCATATGTACTTAATCTCTGGAATAATATCTACGAAATTATTATAATCTTTATAAATAAATAAGACTATTAAATAAATCAATTAATTGGGGATAGAAAACATGAACTACGTTCTAATCATGTAGATGAAATGTCGTTCGTATAATGAGTAACATTTTCCACTTTTCATCAATCACTATAAAAGGAATGTTAGTATTATTTTTTATTTCCTAAATGATAATAACATAATTAATATCATATTAATAATTTAAATATAATCATATATTTATATATATAATAAATATTATATGATTAATAAAAATAAGTCGCGTCGCTTTGTACAGGTGGTAGTTCACACATACTCACAAACAAAATTATAATTTTTATGTGCATGGAAAGTAAGAATGAAATTGATAAATTATTAACATATAATGATTAATATTTCATGAAAATAAAATATAAAAATTAATTCCTTTATTAATACAAGTCATGAGAGATGATTTTGAAAAATGAATTTGATTGGTTCCTAGAGGTGATAGTTTACATGTACACATGACAAATTATTTACTTTACCATTTAATAGAAGTAGAGCTCGATTTTGGTGATGATATTAAAATAATAACATATTATTATTTTTATTATATTGTATTTATTAGTTACTCATGGATTAATGATATTTAATGGATGTGGAAGAAGAAATAAAATAGAAACACTTAAATAAAAATATTACCTTTCATTCAGATGATCAAATTTTTAAATGCTTTAACACCTCTAAAAAGGATGGTTTGCCTAAAATAATGCCAATGGAATTTGAAGAGGGACTATAGGAATTTTGATTCATATCCTTGCTGAGCCAAATGGTTTTTTATGTGTAAGTATTAAAGATTAATGGGTGCCTTTGTTAAGATAGGGTTTTGGCACCCTTTGAAATAATAAATGTATTAAATTAATATGAATTCAATTTCTTTTCAAAATGGGTATAAGAAGAATTACTTGGATTATAGGTTGAGAAGGGCTCTAATTATAGTAATTTAATTAGATCTAGGGGAGTTCTGAATAAATTTTAATCCTTATATTATTTATTTATCCTTTTTAACTCTTATATTTTTATCTAGTAATTTACATTTTGAGTGTTAAAATAATTACAAATAACGGAAAAATACAACTGAACGAGTCATTAATGACATTTTTATAATAATTTAAACTTTTTTTAATATTGGATTTTTATAATTTTTATATCATTAAATTAAATATTTTATATTTTAAAATATGAATTATTTCAATTTTGACACTATTCCTTACATGCGTTTTTTAAAATATAATGTCAACATGATTCCTTAGAAAAAAACTTCAATCAATACTAACATGTAATAGTCATTAAAAAAAATTGCGTTTGGCATCAATTATTTCAAATTATATTTATTTCAATATTATTAATATCATTTATTTGATTATTTATTTGAAAAATTATTTACTGTATCGTCATTATATCATAATTAAATTTCATTATTTAGTTCCTAAATTTTTTGATTAAATTACCATAATTTAAGTAATGTTTTTGACATTATAACGACTTATAATATTTAAAGATATCGATTATATTACACTATATTAAAAAAATATTTAAAGATACATATTTATGACATATTCACCTTTACTATAAATTAAATGTTATAAATGTCATAATCACACCCAAGTTACTTTGAAAGGTCACAGTTTCGTCCCAATGAAGATCATGGTCAATAATAACGCATCCAACAATATTAGGATAGTTTTTTGAGTAATTTATTCTTAATATAATATTAATTTTCCCTTAAATTACCCTATTTTCTTTTAAATGTGGTAAATAAAATACGAAAGTACTATTCAAAAAAAAAAATTATTTATATCTTATTGGACCAAATTTTTTATAATGAATATTACCATGTAATTACATTTTTTAAAATACAATATAAAAAGTGGTTAAATTTGGTTTAACAGTAATCTCGTTGATAGATCAAGAAAACTGGGTTTTTAGGTAAAACGTTCAAAAGTTCACATTGTTTTGGTTTTTAATTTTAATTTGACTTTTCACCCAATGAAATATATTTGATTAAGTAATAAAAACATAATATAATTATAACATAAAAACTTGTATAAATATAATCTAATAATATATATAATTTTTATGAAAATTATGTTTTGATTTAAAATGCAGTACTTTTTATTATTCATTAAAAAATGAGTATTATCAAAAAAAATACCACAAATTTAACCAAAGAAAATTATGATGCCCCTAATCAGTGTAAGATGTTTATTATGTAAAATAAAACTTTTAAAAGTGAATAAAACTATAATTAAAATGGGTCCTCCATCAAAATGTTTTAAATATACCATTTAAAAACATTAGAGTACATTATGCTTAATATTGGATCAATTATCTTGTTAAGCCTCCAAAAATTATTTTAAGAGAGTAAAATATTCAATATACATATTTAAAAAAAATTGTTAGTTTTTTTCAATCATGACAATACCACAGTTAGGTGATAACTAATATTTAATATAAAAATATTAATAATATATAATTTTTTGTATAACTCATTCTTGTGCGAAACATAATATTTCATAGAGACCCAATGTTGTGTGCCAGTTTTTCTTTTGGACATACCATCACCATCAAAGTAAAATTAATATCTAAATCATAGATATTAACATAAATTAAAAGGATTTATTCTATAATTCTTTTGGCTGTTACATCCTTCCCCTTTTTAAAATTTAGTTATCACAATTTAATTTACTTATAAAACAAGTTGTGGGGTATTTCTCTCCCATAGATGTTTTAGATTCCCATGTTTCCCCTTCAACCATATGGGTTTTCCACAAAAACCCAACCTGATGAATCTCTTTATTATGCAACACTTTCCCTCTATAGTTAAGAATCTAGACAAGATTTTCCGTATAAGATATGTTTTCTTCCAACTGAACTAAATATGAACTCAAATAATGAGATAGATCTTGAATATACTTTCATATCATTGAAACATGAAAAACATTACGAACCAAGGATAATATTAGAGGTAAAGCCAACTGGTAGGAAACTGATCCAACATTCTCTTAGATTTTATAGTGTCCAAGGAACTATGGACTCAACTAACCTATCTTACCAAAAACATATTACACTTCTCCATGGTGAAACATTGATATAGACATGATCACCAACATAAAAATAATGTTCCTTTCACGGGTTATCCGAATTACTTTTCTTCATGCTCTGAGTTTCATTCATGTGTTTCTAGATCAACTGAACTTCTTTTTCCATCTATTATTCCAACTATATTCCCATCAATTTCCTTTCACCTACATCATCCCAAAATGCTACAGTTGAGTAGTGATTTCAACAAAATGCCTCAAATGGTCCCATTTTTATAATGCAATAAAAAATTTTATTATAACAAAACTCATCCAAATAAAGATATTGATCACAACTTCCTTGGTAATCCATTGAACAATCACATATCATATCCTACAAGGTCTAAATTATATGTTGTTTCTTCCCATAATATTTTTAATGAAAATTTATACTAAGAATTATTTCAATTCTCAAAAACTTATGAATGCCTTTCCAAAAAATAGAAGTGAAATTTGGATCAAGATCAGATACAATGGAGAGGGGAACTCCATGTAACATGACTATCTCTTTAATATACAACTGAGAAAGTTTATATAGAGACAAAGTATCTTTAATGTGATTAAAATGATAATATTCAGTCAATAGATCAATAATAACCCAAACTACATTATTACCTAAATAATCATTTGGTTATCAGACTACGAAATCCATTGATATATTTTCCCAATTTTTCTCTTGTTCTCGAAAAGGTTGAAGCATCCCCTATGGAAACTACCACTTTTCTTTAACCTACTAACAATACAAAAAATCATAGTAAAGTTATAAATATCTATTTTTATTCCATCAAGCCAGTAATAATAGTGAATGTCTACGTACATCTTAGTTCATCTAAGATTAACTGAAAATAGAGAACTATGAGATTTACATAACAACTATTTCTTTAACTATAAATCACAAGGACACATAATATCTTCTCAACTATAAAAATAAAATATTTATCAGTGTTAAATTCCAAGAACATACACTCATGAACCAATCTTAATTTTCTATAAAATTCATTGTTATCCATCTATGGTTACTTAATTCTATCTAATAGAGATGATTACATTGAATCCCAAAAAATAAGGAATTTTCCCACCCTAAAAACATCCATTCCAACATTAAATAAATCATTAAATAATGGATCACATTCCAAATGTAACATGGTTCATGTATCATTACTTTTCTAACACAAACTTCCAAAACCTTATTTTATTTTTGAGGATAGTAAGAAATCCTGAAACTGTAATCCTTGATTAGTTCATATCCTCTTATCTATCATGTGTTCAATTATTTTTTAGTGAATATATATTTTAACTTTTTCTTGTAAGAATATATTTCCCATTTTACTCCATACAGAATATGCCTCAAAATTTTCAAAGGAATAAAATGATATAAAATAATTCTAAATCATGTTTAGGGTAATTTAACTCATAATGTTTCAACTGATGTGAAGCAAAAACAATTATATCATCATTATAAATTAAGACACCACCAAGTCCTTTTAACCAAGAATCACTATAGATAAAAATTCACTATTTCTAGAATACAGGGAACCATTTTTTGAAGGTAGGGCAAAAACTAGAGCATTAACCAATCTACATATCATTACTAAAAATAATCATCACATTTAATTTTCTAGATTAAATTAGCACCATTTCTAGTTAACCTAGACAATCTTCTATATAACCATGAAAAATTTTCAACAAACTTATGGTAATAGCATACCAAACCTCAAAAACTGTGAATCTCAGTAATATTTGTGGGTCTTAGTCATTCTTAAAAAATAATTCATTTTAGCAGGACCAATGGTTATGCCATATTTACAAACAATGTGATCAAGAAATGAAATTTCTTGAAACAACAATTCACTATTCCTTAATTTAACATTAATATAATATGTGAATTAGTTAATCCAAATGGCATAACTACAAATTTATAATGTCTATATCACGTACGAAACATAGTCTTCGGTTTGTATTCTTCCTTTATACTCAACTGATGTTACCTAAACCTCAATTCAACCTTTGAAAACTATGTTTCATTCTAGATATGATAAAAAAATCATCGATATGATGTAAAAGATACTTTTCCATAATAATGATGTTATTTAAGGCTTTATAGTCATTTCAAAGTCTTATTTAACCAAATTTATTTTTATGAAAAATTATTGGAGAACCTCATATTGAAGTACTAGTTCAGATGAAACCAATATCTAATAACTACAAGAATTTATTCTATAACTCCCAATGTTCTATTTGAGTAATTTGATAAGGGGGTTTTGAAATTGGATTAACATCAAGAAGTATTTCAATAGTAAATTCAACTTCTCAATAAGATATAATACCAGGAAACTCATTAAATAACATCAAGATACTATTTTTCTACTTGCATATCATCAACATGAACAATTACATTACATTAAAAACTATGTTCAAGGTAACATTCATTTCCATATTTTAATAGTTCCTTATCTTCCTGATATGTTATAAGTTTTAAGGGTTCATTCTTTTTCATAAATTGAAATATTTTATGAAAAGAAACCTCTATATCTCTACAGTCAATCTTATCCTGGTATACTACAATCCAATGCAAACCAAAATTAAAATAAACTCTAATTGAAGGAGAAATGGTTTTCATGTAAATTATTTCCACATATAATGTCTTGAATGTTTTTATAAATTTTTACCTCAAAATTCCCCCTATGTGTTTTTACCATATGTTTTCAATTCATTGAATGATTTAGAATTTGAAAGTATCTATAATTTATCTCAAAAATGACAGAATATGTAATCCTCAAATCATATAGAAAACTGGAATAATATGAATAAACAAATGATGTAATAGATACCACTTCATTTGATGTCCCAACATATTCATAAGTAGTTGAAAAGGATATCACCACACATTCTTTCTTATAGTCTGGTTGTTTTTCATCATTCATGTTCATCATCAAATTTGCATTTGAATAATGAGCCATATCATTACACTTAAAACATTTTACTGACTATAAATATGATTTTTTTCCTTACCACTATCATAATTTTTTTCCTGTGAAGTTATGATCATGATGTTCCATTTTACCACAATAGAACCACTTACCAAAATTTATAAGGCATCCCACAGTGTGTTTTACAACAATTTTCAAAAACTGTAAACATAATTTTCTTACCATCAAACTTTTTTGAATAATTATTCCCCTTCAAAATCCACCTTGACCACTTATTCTGATATTTTTCAATGAACACATGATCACCAGGAAACTCCATTTCTACTTTCTCTACACATTGAACAAAAGTTTTTAATATGTTTTGAACTCATGAGAATCCAACACCATTTAATACATTGGATTAAATATTATGATATAAATGATTTATTTTCCTGTCAAGATCCTGGATGAAATTCAGAGCACACCTTGCTAGTTCTGTGATTTTTTTCCACATGAAGCCATTGATTCATCCTCCTATATCAATTCTAATAATTATTTTCTATTGTAAGTCGAATCACTATAAGAAAATATTTCTCAAGAAAAATATTTCTGAATTCATCCCACTCAAGAGAAAAAATCTATTCACTTTCCACAATATTATTAACCATAGAACACCACTGATCAACTTAACCCACAAAATGGTAAAGAACAGGATTGGACTTTTAATTTTATGAAGACCCCATGACATCAAATATATGTTCTACTATTTTAATCCACTGTTCAGCTATCATGGGGTTGGATTATCCTTTAAATGATGGTGGATGTTTCCTCATGAAATTATACACTACCAAATTATTCCTCTATAGTTGATCTAATTTAACTCATGCATGGAAACTACCTCCATTTTTTTCCTAAGTCTACAAAACCATCACTACATTAAACTATTCGATTTTGATTATAAACATTTCAAATGAGAATTTGGAGGGTTTTTTTCCTCTAGAAGTCATCCCATCAGAGCTAACACATTTCCTCTACATAAGCCATTATAAACAAACATATATTAAATAAAGAAAAATTATAATCTTTAAATTCTACATTTTATTCATTTTTAACATAAAGTAAAAAATCATTTATGGATATTCTATTACAAATATCATAAACTCTAAAATAATCAAAACTGACCATTGATTCAAACATTAAGGCCCCAACCTTTAATTTTAATTAATCATTAGTTAAATCATGAATTTAAATTTATGATATTTTTGGTTTTAGAGTTTCATAGAATTAGTCCATAACTATTACATAAAAAACAAATATTAAAAATATACCAGTATTATAAATATCAAAAAATTTCATAATCTAAAACATTTCAAAATAAATCATGATTTCTTTTCTTAAAAAAAAATATTCATAACATTCATCTTGACTTCTTAATTTCTCATACACATCAATTTATCGTATGGAAAAACTATTCAAAAACATTGGATAAACCAAAAAATCTGCATATGGGATATATAATAATAAATGAAACTATTATTCCATGAATACTTTAAACTCATTAAAGGTTTTTCACAAAATAATACTTTTAACCCATAAAACATAAACCCAATAACATAACTCATGAAATCATAATATTTATTAAACAACTCCTAGACATTATAAATAATAATGTCATCTTGTGGCATCTATATCATACTTTTACTTTTACTTTCATAGCTTTATAAATAGTAACCATCATGGTTAATTTTTTAATACCCATTGCACTATACTCACTAAATCTATCAGGAAAACCTTCATTCATTAGCTCAATCTCATTACCCAATTAATTGGCGAGATATCCAACTCTCAAATACCATCATCTTATCAAATAACCACCCATATTCATAAGAAATTCCTATGAACTGTAACATAATCATAACATATAAAACATGAATAAAGAAAAAAAAATTCCACATTGCAATCACAAGATGTCAACTCTAGATATTTATATTATCAATCCTTTATAAATACAATTTTCAATACAAAAAAAATTTAATATTGTATTTATTTTATTTTTAATAACATTAAGGAACGTATAGGAAGTCAAATATCAAAAAATGGTCACATTGACAGATAATTCGCTGTTTCCGTGTACATTAAAAAACATTACTATGGTTATATGATAAAATGATTCATAGAAAAATATTCTTTTCCAATTCCAATGAATAAAATTTAAATTCAAATGAGTTAATTATACACCATATAAAAGAAGGTGGTGTATAACATCAAAATATGTTTCATTAAAAGGGGATTTAAATGAAATCCCTCACCATCAATATGACTCCACACATTCAACAATTATATTCCTGAATAATAAACATAGGTTAATTTCCACTTTATTGAGAAAATTTTAAATTTCTTATTTCTTTTATATTACATATTTCCAAGTTATAAAAATTATATAATTATTTAAGTTCATATCTAATGTTTTGTTGATATTCGGTAGTTGAGTCGAAAATGAACATGGATTGATATCACTATTCCCTATAGTCACAATTCCATCATCTTTAGAAAAATAATTTTTTCACTATTATCATCTTCATACGCAAATATTTCTACTAAATCAAATCATTATGTGTGGTTATTAAATTTGAATAATGTTATAATCATTGAGATAATATGTTGTACAAACACATGAGTAACATTTTCCATTTTTCATTAATCATTAAAAAAAATTAAGTATTATTTTTTCATTCCCGATAGATCATAAAATAATTAATATCATATTATTAATTTAAGAAAAAACATATATATAATAAAACTAATATAATGAATAAAAACAAGTTGTATCACTTCATGGACGTGATAGTTCACACATATGCACAGAGGATATTATCATTTTTATGTGCATAGAATTTAAAAATGTAATTGATATATTATAATAATATTAATATTAATATGTCACGAATTTAAAATATAAACAATAATTATTTATTATACCCAGTCATAAGAGATGGTTATGAAGAACGAATTACATTTGTTTGTGTAGGTGATAGTTTACATGTATGCATGAATAATTAATTCATTTCTCATTTAATGGAAGTGGAGACAAATTTAGGGGATGATATTGTCATAATAAAATATAATTATATTTAGGATGATGGATTTGTTCTTCCCTCCTGAATGAAAGATGTTTAAAGGAAGTGAAAGGAGAAATTAAATAGAAACTCTTTAAAAAAATTACCTTTCCATCAGATGATCACATTTCTTAACACCTTAGAATCACTACGAATAGAGTAACACATTACACAAGGCCTTAAAAATGTGTGGAGCGATTCTAGGAAGGGGTTTGGTAGTTCTTGGCTGAAAATGGGTTTTTAAGTGTCATTATTAGAGAGTAATGAGAGTATTTTTTTTCAGAGGGGAGGGGAACCTTGGAATTAGTTAAATTATTAAATTAGTATAAGTTCAGTTTCAATTCCAAATGGGACAAAGTTGATTTATTTATATGAGACGTTTACTATCGGTATAAATGTAATCATATAATGATAATTGTATATGTTTTTAATAATTTTTAATCTTATTGTTTTTATTTATCCTTTCTAACTGTTACAATTTTCTCATATACTTTAAAGATTGAGAGTAAAAATAATTACCAAATCATGAAAAATTAAAAATTAATAAAGGATTAATGAAATTTTTAGAGTTATATAATATTTTGGACAGAATTTTTTATTTTTATAAATTTATTTCATTTAATTAAATATTTTATATTTTAAAAAATCATTTATGTCATTTTTGACACTATTAATTACGTGGCTATATTAAAATTTCATAAAAACATGATTACTTAAAAAATTACATTAAATCAATCATAACACATCATATTCATAAAAACAATTACTGCTGTCATAGAATTTTTAAAATATATTTATCTTAAGTTAATTAATATCATTTATTTGAATCATTTGTTAATAAATCAATTATCACATTCTCATTGTGTATTCATTAAATTTAATTATCTATTTACTAAAAATTATATATAAATGACTGTAATATATGAAATATTTTTATTTTTACATGGAATATTCATAGTCTAAGATTTCACTTATATATCCATATATTATATTTTTTTTATTATGAAGATATATATTTAGGTATATTTTCCATTACTTTAAATTAAATTTTATAAATGTTATGATCCTGCCCAAGTGGCTTCCAAAGGTTACAATTTTGGCCCAAGGGTTTTCATGGTCGATAATAACTCATAAAAAAGAATTAGTACAAGATTTAAGGTAATTTTATAACATTATAATATTAATGTTACCCTTAATTACCCTATCTACATTCAACCTTCGTAAATATAATAATGAAGTTACAATTAACCAAAAATTGTTTGGATCCTATTGAACCACATTTATCAAACTAATTACTACCATATAGTTCCATTTTAGAATGATCAATTTATAGAAGTGGATAAATTAGGTTTAACAATACTCCAATTAATGTATCAATAAAACAGGTTTTTTATGAAAAACATTCAGAAGTTCTCATTTTTTTTCAATTTATTTTTAACTTGAAATTGAATCCAATAAACATCATTGTATTAAATCGTAATAAAAACATCTAAAATATACCTTAAAACCATTTAAATTAATAATCAAACAAAATAAATAAATTAGATGAAATGTAATTTTTTAATTAAAAGGCAATATTTTTTAGTACTCATTAAAATATATATTTAATCATAATAATACGAAAATTTAAACAAAGAAAACATTGATGTCCATATTCAAATGAAAAAGTATATTTTTTTGAATACAACATATAATGTGAAAAAATATATTTAAAAAGGGTTCTCCATAAAAATGTGGTAAACCTACCTTTTAAAAAATATTTTAGTATTTTATGCTCAAATTTGGAATTATTCTCAGTTTAAGCCTCCAAAATGTATTATAAGAAAGTTAGAATATTTAATAAACTCATGTAAACATAATATAGTTAGTTCTATTAATTCCCACTAATAAAATATCTAAGATATTACTATAATTTAAAATAATAATATTAATAATATATTAGTTTTTGTTACAACTCAATCTTGTGTGAAACATAAGATTTTAGAGAAACCCATTGTTGCATGTCGGGTATGCTTTTAGGAATGGTATCCCATTAAGAGACAAATTAATATATAATTCATATATACTAATAGATACTAAAAGGTCTCATTCTATAATTACCAGGGATGTTACAATGATATTTTGTATACATTGGAATATAACATCCACAACATTCATTTGTTTTGTTCTCAAAATCCATTTATTATTATCAGTAACCCCATTTTAGAATTGTTTCTATCCAAAAATTGGGGAAAGTTATTTTACAGATTATTTTGTTTCAGTAATGTTGGTAAGTGCCTCTAAGGTTAATAAACATTAAATAGAGGTAGGGAAGTTAAATATTATATTTTAATAACATATATCAATGGGTAGGAATTTATTGATATTATAGGGAATAATTATTATATTTATTAATTCTATCCATTTCTTAGTTTTTTTTCTTTCATACATTTAATTATAATCCCATTGTGGGATAATGTATATATGTTTCTATTACTTGGAAGTGAATGTTTTTATCATGGGAGAAGCCATAAAATGGCCATGGTACATATGAAAGAATAATGTTTTATAGTGATAAAGGTTATATGACTTCCATTGTATCTATAGATTTTAGAAGGAGGAAACCATTTACATTAATTAATTTTTACACATCTTTTACACCATGTACTATTTTGTGATTATCAAAATTGGGGTAATTTTATGACTAAAATATATTTAGAAACATATCACCTATTGGATTATTATTATTCATGAATATTAATTTATATATATGATTTAAATTCCTATATTTTTTTATACAAGGTCTCATATGTTAATATATAACAAAATTATAATCTCATTAAATATTTGAAGACTATTATGCTATAAAAGTTGTTTTATAAGGCTTAAATATCTTTTCGTATAATGATTTCTTACTATGGTCTATTAAATTGTTTTTAAATTGTTTTTATTTTTTTTAAGAAAATATTTTTTAAAATAAATTATTTTACATTGTAATTAAGATAATAACTTTTTTAGATAATGAAATAAGAATAACGTTTCAAAAAATAAATGTTTTTATTCTAAATAAAAATAAATATATATTATATCATATTATTTAAAGTTAAAATTTATAAATTTTATAATCTTTACTTGATAAAAAACTTTTTTATAATCATTTGGAAACTATATTTGAGTTTATTTTCTTTATTTTTAAAAATATGTTTATTTCCTTATGAATATTTATAATATATTGGGTTCATTAATAATTTTTCATTTAGGACATCATCATGTTATGAATATTGAATAAATATTAATGAAACCTATGTAACATCTCATTTATTTTTATATAATTTTTTTAGAGACATATGATTCAATTAAAATTTTTTATTGTTCATGCAAGATAAATATGAAAATATTTTTTTGACATACTACTTGGATAGGATTGGAAATGTCCACATGAAGGCCTTGTTTTAATATCTAGAAATTTATAAGTCATGTATAAATAATAAGAGAAAAAAAATAATACTTATAAAATATGATTACATATATTCCTTTATATTAACATTATTTAACTTGTTAAAGATCAAAATATTTACCTATCTATTGAAAACGAATGATATGTCAATCTATTTATCTTAATATTGTTTTCATGATATAAATTGTAATTTACAATATAATTAATAGTTTTATATTTTTATATTTATGGATAATATATATATATATATATATATCAGTCAAAAAAATTACTATCAAATTATAGGATAATTATGAAAAATATTTTCATAATGTTAATACATCACTTGTCAAAGTAGGAGAAATGTTAAAGAAAGTGTTAATAAAATCATATAAAATTATAAGATTTGGATAAATTAACATGTTGAATTAGTTTTCTATATAAACCTCATAGGTAAAAATATGTTTTAATTAAAATACCATTGTTATCTTGATATTTATTATGTAAACTTATGTCAACATCCTTGAAAATTACATTAAATGGAATTTAATGTTAATAAATAATATATAAATTTATTAAATTATATAAATGTTTTAATTATCTATTTGTGAATTTAAATAATTTTTATATCATCTATTTTTTTTATTTTTTGGAAACACGTCATTTTACAATTACATTCTTGAATAATAAATAATGAATATTTTTTAAAATGAAGTCACATTTTTCTAATAAAAGGGGTCTCATTATAAACATTACAAAACATATTCCATTTTATTTTTTTATGTTTATTTCATCCAAAATCCATCTTAAAATTTAGTTTTCCAATTTCCTATGCCTTTATCTTTCTATAAAATTATTTAACCGACCTCTTAATATTCAATCTAAATGAGACAGTTCATAGAGCATGGTGAGGATTTAAGAGCCACATTCTCATTTCAAGTTAATTATTAGTTGAAAAAAAATTCTTTTATTCAAGCACTTATTTTTCTTCAATTATAAATTAAAGTGGTATTTAAATATAATATATACATTGATTATGAGATATCACCCATTAAATCTCACCGAAATCTATTTCATAATCCATTAATATGTCAAAATATGGTTTTTTTCTAAATTTTATCTTTTCATTTCAACTCTTATATTACTCATTCTAACAACATAGAAAACATTAAAAAAATATCCCTAATATAGTAGTAAAACTATTAAATAATAATTTCATAAAAAGTGAAATATTCAATATTTTTTGAAATCATATTATATTTTTGAAAAAACATTTTTTACCATGGTTGTTTTATAATACCGATGTAAACTATGATGCTTTAACAAATAATGTAGTTAATTGATATTATTAAAATCTAATTTATTAATCAAATATTAAATTAAATTCACTTAATTAAATTATTATTATTTTTAATGGTAAAATATACATCATAATAACAAAACTATAAGTAATAAATTATTGTCTTTTTCAACCATCAAATGTAGTCTTATTGAGGATGATTAAATGAATGGAAATTATTTCATAAACTATTGAAATTGATTTCATATATAATGATATGCAATCAATTCCTTCAAAATATTTTGTATTATAGAGCAATATATCATGAACCATTAACCATTAAAAATACATTTATGATTTTATGGACATTATGAACAAAATGATATCAAAATGTCCAATGTGAAAAATAAAAATTTAACAAATAAATGAAAATAGTAACAAAAAATTAAAAAAATAATAAATAAATTTTCATGAATAATTTTCAAATGAATTTAAACAATCAATATAAATTTATTATTCATAAGGTTAGTGGTACTATAAGTTGAGTTAGGACTCAAGGTAAAGGTTATTTCATCAATACTATTATTTTAGGTTTTCTAATCCAATATTTCTCATCGTTGTTTAAGTTCATTATTTTTTATTATATATATCATTTTCTATAGTTTTATGATTTCATAATTTTATTTTCAATTATATTTATCATTAATTATATAATAAATATTGAAATATATTTTCCTTTTTTCTTCATGGGCCCTTCTATATTCATTAGAATAAAATGAAATGAAAATCATATTGGATGTTTTATCTATGAATATATATCCCATTTATCTTAATTATTTTCCATTATAATGTTTCTTTCTTTGTTTTCATAGTTTTATGAATTAATATTTAATCTCATTGATTAGAAAACATTATATGTTCTAATAAAACATTTATAAAATATTATGGAAATGTTTTTGTTCCAAATATAGCACTTTATACTAAAACAATTTCAATTATTTTTTTTCTAGATAATGTTTATTGGAAAAATATTTATAATTTTGTTTCATTTAATAATATTGATTTATTTTTTTCTTAAAATAATGGGTTTACGGATTTTAATTTTATTATAGATGAGTTTCAGGATGAAAATTAAAAGTTTAAAATTGTTTCGCAAAAAATTTTACATTACTATTAAATTTGGCGATGAGTGTGGCTAATTTATACATATCCGATTCATTTGGTAATGATAGAGTCTCTGTAAATGATATTCTAGAGGTTACCAAATATGAAATTCCATTTAAATAGTTATTTTATAGGCTTATATGAATATGAGATGAATAAATTTTCCTAGGATTCTTTCGTTGAATTTATATGATTCCATATGGGTTTAACAGGTAATATATGGATATCATAAGATAGGAATTTTATTTAATGAGCAAATAATTTTTTTGATTTATTTAAAGTTAATTTTTTTATTTAAAGAAATGATGTTAATTTATAATGTATTTTATTTTTTTACATTACTTATCAAGATACACTTTGTATAGTTAATATTTTATTCATGATTTTGATCCTTTATAAAAAAGTATATGAGAACAAAAATTAATTTCATTTTAGAAATAAAGTTTATGATCATTTACATCTTCAAGGTTCATTTCTTAAATGTGTTATTTTTTATGTATTTTAATGAGTTTTAATGAAATAATTTGTTATCTTCTTCTTTTACACCACTTCATGAGTTTTCTGTTAATACGATATTTTAAAATGATTTTTATTGGGAATAATTATTATTAGAAATGATTATGTGATCTAGAATTTAATGTGATATTCTATCATTGAGTAAAGTGATTAAACCATATAGATGATTTGTCATATTTGAAAAAAATTACATTTAGCAAAAAAATATATGGGTTTTATTATGTAATTGGTTTTCCTAATTATCAGAAACACTAAACCTAAATGGTCCTGTTAATTTGAGAAACACGCTATTTCCCTTAAAAAATTTAAATACTTAATGGGAAATACTTGTCCCTTAATGGTTATAAAAATAATTCATTCGATAGATTTTGATGAATATTTTTTATCAGTTAAGGATAATTTAAGATTTATTGATATCATCCTGGATTGATTTGTTTAATTGTGATCATAAATCAATTACATAGCTACAATTTTGAGTTATTAAGGGCTTTGATTTTGTAGTGGTTAATCATAATTTTGGAGGATCCTATTGGGTTTTTTTAGGAATACACATCTAATGTATAAATAACCTTTAAGGTAAGTATATGTATCAATGTTTGGGAAATTTTGGTTATTTTGTAAGAAGGTAATCACATTTTTTGGAAGATATGATGAAAATTATAGATATCATTTTATATTGAAAAGGGACATGGTGAGTAGCTGATTAATATAATTTTTGAAGATGTTTTTTTAATTTTAGGGAACATTATATATTTATGGTTTTTAAGTAAATTTTTTGGACAATATATGATTTCATATCAAATGGATTGATATTATTTGTGGGATAACTATTGAATTAATTTTGGAAAAAAATATAGTTATTGGTGGAAGGATTTATAATGAACTTATGGTGTTATTTGTGTGATGGATTATGTATATCAATGTACTAATTATTCATATAACACTTTATTCCAATTTTACTGGTTATTATCTTTTCTCTAGAAACCCATTTTGGTTTTCAGTAATTTAATTAAACAATAAGAAACAACATGTCAAAAAATAAAATATATAACAATGTATACTATCCTTCAGTGAATCACTTGATCTATTAATAATTTATTTTATTTATCTATAATTTAATATTTCATCTTGGTTATTCATTTTTTAAAATATGAGATAAAACTGAGATGGAAAATGTTCAAAACCCATAACTAAATAATCAATATATATTTATAAAATGGATTGAAATAAAGAAACTATATTTTACCATATCTCATATCTTGATTAAAATAATAATTCCTTAAACTCAAGATAGTACAAGTTAATTATATGAATTATTTTATAGAAAACATCACTGAACTGTCAAGGCACACATTTGGAAGCTCATTTATAAGAATGATTCTTGTAAAATGATATATATAGTCTAATAGATATGTATATAATAAACAATAAGATTCATAGTCCGAAAATATAAATTATAGTAATTAATTATTTTTACCTATTATATTATACATATATCATGAGGCGCTCATTTTGATGATCAAGGTGGTTTTAAATTCTTTCGTACTACTATTAAATTTATTTTTTAGATTATTTGTGGTCATGATATTCTTGATTTCTATAGTCTCTTTTTGATAAATTCATTATTTTCATATATTGTTCTACAAATAAATATTTTTTTCAATTATCATTTTAATGAAATTATCAAATGAATGAAATTTTTATTTTATTTACAACTATTTTTTGACGAATTAATGGTCTCTTTACCTCTCAAGTGGATTTAGAGTGTGGAGACCATATTATATATAATGGTTTTTACCTCAATTTCTCTTACATGAATAATAATATATATTATTGAACATTACCTTTCTATTTTTGTTAAATTCATCTATTTATGATTTTTATATTACACTTGCACTTATATTTATAATGATTTTGAATTATTTTCCAAAATATTATTTTTTATTTATTACTTCATCGTAAAATAAAAAAATCTACGTGTTATTGATAACTTAATATCCACTAATCAAGAAATAGACCCTATTAGTTGAATATTTTTTATATTTGGTTTATTCTTGTATAATCTTGTATTATATTTTAGTTAAAATTTATTTTATGAGGATTTAAATTTCATTATCTTAATTTATATTTAAAATTGTTTTTATATTATAAGTTTTCATGTTCATAAGGGATTCATTCTGTCAATTATCATTCCTCATTTCATGTATATTAGTGTGAAATAATTAACTTTTACATGGTATATATACTACTTTATAGACATATCTTATTAAAATTTAAATATAACCCAATGTATTTAAAATTCCATTTTAGGTTTTTATTTTTTTTGGTTTTTGAATCAAAAATTTCTTGGGTTTTGAATTATGGTATAGATTCCATATCTTTTTTATAAGATATAATATTTCAACATTATCAATAATCTTATATGATTTATATACTGTACTATTATTTTCCTCGATAAAATTTTCTCTTTGATTATTGTAATTATATTCTTGTTCCATGTTATTTATATTTGATAATTTTTTTAACTTTTTTATGAATAATTATCTTTCTTTTCAATGAATATTTTTCTTCTATGTATTTATTCATTCTTAATAAAAAATATCTTACATTTTTATTTTAAATCATATATATGTATTCTCTTTTAAATACGTTATATTATATCAGATCCATTTTCATAAGGAAATGTTATATTTCTTTTTCTATATGGGTTTCCTTAAAACCCATTCAAAACCATGAAATTTATTTCATTCAATTTGTTTATATATTTTTGTAGTCCTCTCCTCATTTATTATCATTACCTTTGTTTTGATTTAGTATTTAATCATTAGTAAATCACTCTAATTTTTTGTTTTTCTATTACCTCATCCACCCTTGGAATTGGATTTAAAAAATGTATTTAGTTATTATTTCATTTCATAATCCATTCTTCACTAATACAGCTGAAACATTAAAAATTACATATTTTTGTAATGTAGAATCACTAGGACTTTATTAAATTATGTATGGTAGATTGTTACATATCAAAAAAAGTAAATAATATATAAAATTTAATTTAATTTTGTATTGTGTTCATATTTTTTTCAATGTATCTTTTAGAGGAATTTAAATGTGTGATGAAGATGAGGGATGGAATAAAAAATCACATACTAAAGACAAAGTGATGGTTTCAAGTAGAATTACGGGAAATGAGGATTGATTCTATCATAAAAATGAATAATGATAAAGATGTTTCATAGTTATTATCACCATAAATGATATCCTTTTTGAAAAAATATTCATGTAGATGTTAATTATTAATTGAATTGTTCTACTCTTTTCTATAAAATTATTGATTATGAAAAATGCTAAATGATGTGGATAGTTTTGGTGAGAGGACCAATATATATTATTATTGATGATATAGTCTTCATGAAATAAAAATAGAATTTGGGGTGATATTTTTTTTTGTGTTATCGATAATAGTTTGGAGAAGGTGAAGATTTTATCTAGTTGAATTCATCCATATCAAGTCTAGTAAAATTTTAGAACGTCAACATGATATTTTAGGGTATCAATTTTAATATTTTCTAGAATGAAATATAATGTATAAAATGAAGAACATCATTATGTTAATAAATTTGAGAATATGATATTGTTTTTTGATAAAATTGGTAATGAATCTATATTAGAGACACTCATAATTGTGGTTATATTCTGAAATAAATTTGAAATGATGGTGAATAATTTAATAAGGGTTGATAAATTCTAAATCCATTTATTTTCAATATAGATAAATAAGAGTTATTTTCTCCTCTAAACTAATTTTTTTTCTAATACCGAATGAATTGACGTAAGAATTTGGGGATGGAGATTATCTTGAAAAATTTCCTGACATCCTATGGATACTGCACACTAGAAGAATAAAACAATTATAAGGATTGCATTAAATAAATATCATTTAGAATGATGTGAAGATAATCCTCCTCTATATAATGATTTTTATATCTATATAAGTATCATGCCCGATTTGCATATTTGTGTTGAATTTTTAAATATGAACATTATATGGATTAATTTCGATTTTCATAAGAATAATATATGTATAAATTCAACTATATAAGTATGATCTAATTAAATTCATAAGAATGATTTTATAATGTTCATGAGAACAAATTGGACTCTATATATGAGTAGATTTCCTAATTTATGGACCATTCCATTATGGTATTTGATGAATTTTCTGGACTAAGGAATGAGTTTAAGAAGATAAGATTATAATTAGAAAATAAAATTGTGTGATCCAAAAGTATATATTTCATGTCATAATAATTATTATTATTTGTGAAGACCTGATTCATGTAATCATTTAATGATGATTAAAAGGGATATCCATTTCAAAATATTTCCAATTTTCAAATGATAATATATGAAAATAAATATTTTTATCAAATTTTGAGATTTAATCATCTGATATTAGCACTGTACTTCAATGAATGAAATATTACGCAATGATTTTATGAGCATGGTAGTCGTAATGTTTGAAAAATATGGTATCAATATGTATGAATTTATATGGAAATATCAGGTCTGGATGTGATGAAATTATATTTTAATTAAATAGATATTTGAGTAAGAAGATTATTTTTTAGAAATTTCCTAAATTATTTATCAAAATGAGATTATTGATTCTGGAAATATTAAAGTAAACTACGGCGTAGTTTTCATGTATAGTGTATAGACACAATATTCAGTTCGTACTTGGTTCATTGATGTTTTGATACTGAAAATGAAATTTCACATGATGTAGTATTTATTTTATGATTTTCATATAACTTTGGAAAAAAATTATGTTGTGGAAAACTATGATTTGGTGAAAGGTTTTTTTATTCTACCTAACACCTAAAATATTTCCACTTATAAAAAATTTTAGAGTCTCAAGAAGTAAAAAATGTCACCTATATAAAAAATACATGTTATTATATTAACATAAAAATAAGAAATATACCATATATATATTATATAAATGAACCAGTCAAGTATAAGGAATATAATATAATACTAAATGAATAAAATCATATTTTACATTAGAGCTAGTGAAAGAGTCCACGTTCTATAAATAATATAAAATATATTCTTAATAAATGATTAAAATAAAAAACTATGATACATGATGTCTCAAAAGTATTCAAAATGAAATAATATCAAGCATTAAAGAAAATTAGTTTTCATGATGCATAACAAATTATTTTATATCCATTGATGTCCCTAAATTGTGAATTTATATAGCCTAGAAAATAGACTATGGTGTATATCTGGAAGAAATGATATGTTGAGAATAAAAATACTTTTTGAAGGATTGGGATACAATCATAATAAATTTAAAGAAACTATTGGAGAAATAGATTATAAAATCCAATGGTTTTATTTATATATTGTTTTTAGTAATGATATACTTCCTGAGGGTGGATGGAATTTTCAAAATCAGTCCATAGACTGAAGAATATGTGATGTAATATAATGTCTTGTTCACTTGTGTAATATATTGAAAAATAAAATAGCTTATATAGTATAAACTCATGTTTTTTTTTGATTTTCAAAGAGTTCATAATGATAAATAATATTTTCCAAAATAATATAGTGTTATGATTTTATTTTAAAATATTTAAATCGTTGAATAATTCTACAAAAATGAGTTTGTTTCCTTAGAGGGGCCATTAATTTTGAAAACACTATGTATTTCACATTAAATCATTTATTGAATTTCATGTGGTATATGTGATAATTATAGTGAAACAAATCCATTTATATATTAACATGGTAAAAATTATCAAATATTGAATGGGGTGAATGGTTTATAAGATTAATTTAATATTTGATATAATTTTGTTCTTACTAGAATCATCCCCCACTCAGGTGTCTACACCTGGTCCATAAGTGTATTTCAAATAGTATCATATATAATTTTTTTATATGATTGGATATAAATGTTTTTCACAATATTTTTATATAAAGTATATAATTTATAGATTTTAAGTGTCTCTTAAAGATACTTAAATGGATAATTATAATTGTATTCTTATTGTAATAAATTTTTTGTTATATTTAATGTCATTGAGGAAATGGAAAAGGGAAGAGGAACCGAATAAAAGGATTAAATAAATTGTTCTAAAGGAAAAAACCATTATATCAATTTCTTCAATGTGGTAATTATTCAATTATATCTGTTCATGATGATTTAACTACTGAATCTTTCTCATGATATGCCTAATTTATGGAAAATATAAAAGAAAAATCACTCATTTATTTTTAATCTATTGTATTGAAATATCTAAAAATGAATATAATTAATGTTTTAAAATAAATAATTTCAAATATTATGGGAATAAAAGATTAAAAACCATATATAAGATAATAAATCCATGAAATTTTGGAAACATTGGATGAAAAGTCTAATAGGTGATACAACATCACAGAACTAGTGAAAACTAATGAAGATTCATATTCAATTAATAGGAAAAAAATTATTTTATTATGAATAACTATATGGATTTTATTATGTCATGATTTTCTAGAATTTTGTCAAGGAAATGAATCATTCATGGGCTAAACTATATTTTTTCACCATAAATTTCATGGATTCCCTACTAAAAGTTAAAAACAAATTAATTAAAATATCATCAAATTCCTTAAAAGAAAGTTATGATGAATTAATATCATACTATAGAGTTAAATGAAAAATGTGTTAATAAATAGAACATAATTTTGGTTTATAAAAACTAAATTATATTATGTTTCCTTTAACTATAAGTATTGTTAATTTATTTTTGAAGTTTCAATACACATATATTCCCAACTCTTTAACAAAATAAGTGTTTATAAAATATTCAAAAAATATTCTCACATTAATGAAGAATATTAATTGTGTAATAATGATATTGGAATAATATATTGATTATAAAATAACTAGATATTATAAAAAGGATTATATTATAATAAGAAATCATTATTCATTAAAATTATTTTCCCTACTTGGGCATGAAAAAATCGAAAATATGGACATGTATTGAAGAAAAATATATTGGGTAGAGACACTAATTAATCAATAATATATGAAATAATTTCCAAGTAGATAAAATTCCCATTTGGAGCCCAAAACTAAGATGATTCAACCCCATAACAATAAGTAATATTTAAAAACATGTCACTCCTTTACACTTATTAAATGGCCCCTCTTATTCACACATCCGATGAAAAAATAAGTCAATATATTCCTCCAATAATTTGACCAAAACATTATTAAAAATTTGTATCCACCTTAAATAAACTCTTTCCTTCTCAAAATACCATCCCATGAAAGATTAACCGCCTTTGAAAAATTGATAATCTATGATGCGATGTATAAGTTCCTAACCTTTTTTTCTCATTTCTACTTTTATCTGAACTCCTTTTTTTTGAAAAACCAATTCACCATATTAAAATAATTATATTACAATCCTTTTTATGAACATATTTAATTATAATTATTCTATAACCATTAACCACATTTCAATTTTTCCATATTGAAAAATGAAAACATAAACTTGTGTGCATACAGACTACTTCCTTAATGAGTAAACATATTTCTCTTTAAACAATGCCATTCATAGGTTATTAAATTATTTCATAAAATTGTTAATGTTGTTTTATGATATTAATATGGTTTTTTAATTCAAATTTAATATAATATGAGTTATATAAACAATAAACAATGATCTGTTTAGTCTATGTAATGTATTTATATAAATTAAAATCTCTATATAATTCCTTAAAATTCTATAATATCACACTTATAAACACTAAAAGAGTTCATTGTTATAATGGAATAATGATATTTCAAATAAATGATATCATAATAATACATTAATTATACTATGATCATGTTTAGTCAGTTTAACCACCAAATTGAATAATGATATGAAATTATATCATGGTTTAGTATGAAAGCATAATTAATGGGTTAATATGATATAAGTATTTAAATAAATAATTTTTTTTGGGTTCTAGATTTAATATATGAATATTTATTTCATTAGCTAACAATAAACCCTTCATGGGTTAGAAACACAAAAATATGGTTCCTATCAATGTATTCTAATAGGATAAATACTATACAACTTAGGAAACAAAATTTATACTTCATAGATCATTATTAATTTTCTATAATAATAATAATATTAATTTGTTTGGGAATATTAAATTTTAAAAAATAACAAATTTTATCATTGGTCTTATGAATGTATTGTGATCCAAAAACTTTATAATAACATGATGTGGGAAAATATAAAAAAACTAACTAGTATATATAATAAATGATTATAAATGTTAAGTATCATTAAATATATTTATTTTTAGGCTTATAATTAACATAATATATAAATTTTTTAATTATTTTAGATTTTTGGTTAATGTAAAGTATGAATTAGGGCCAATGCATGATTTTTCATCTCAATTACCTCTATTGGGGACATGTTTTTTTAATAACCCATATTTATTTTTATGGTGGTTTCCCCATAATAGAGTTTGTATTTCATGAAATGCAACATATTCATGATATTTAATTTTCAATTTAAATATATCTCTTTTAAGAGGTTTTGATTTAAATTTTCACATGTTGAAAGGTTTTTTGATAACACAATTCTAGTTCATTGTGTTATAATTGTTCTTCTTGAACATATTTGATATAACATTGTTAAATTATAACTTTTTATTATACCATGTAGAAGTTTTATTTAATTTTTATGGATTTATATTTCAGCCTTATAATCCCATATTCAATTGTTCATTACTCCATGAACTATTATGTCTGTAAGGGATATTAGTAACTCAAATCTCTTTTGTAGAGTTTTATTGTATTATTTTGAAGTCTAACCTTCAAAAGTATCTTCATTAGTTAGATTTCCATTTAATATTATATTATATTATATCATTATAGGGATGATGTATCTTTTATGCCATGGTTTCCTATATGGGTTTTCTCTCACCTGTAATAAAATGTTATCAAGAACAAACCTCTGACAAATAATTGAATCTTTTCATCATGTCTATGTACTCAACAACAATTTCTTCAATTCATGTTTTGAAAAAAAAATATGATTAAATTAATGATAACATAATATTTTACATTAATAATTTCAAAATAAATGTTCTATTTTTCTATTTATGTTGTGGTTTTTGGAGAAGAAATTTCAAATTTTTAAAAATCACTTTTCCGTTCAAAATCATATGTTTTTTTTGAAATTTTTTTTAGAAATAATTTTTACAAATTTCAAGTATAATTTATTTGATATTTTAATTAAATTAAATAGTTTACATATCCTTCATATTACATCATTTAAAAATGACTATTTAAATTGATCTGTAACTCCTTTATTTAGAAATTGTTCAAAAAAAAGGATTTTTAACATTTAATTCCATTGTATGAAAATAATGTTCCTCATTATCTCAAGGGAACTATATAATATAATGTTATGTTTTATAAATCACTCTAGTCAATTATTTTATGAATTTGGTATTTCAGGGACTAAATTTCAATTAACCAAAGTAGTTTATGTGGTTATTTATGTGATATATTTTGAAATTTAATGTGAAACCCATTCTTGTTAAATGGTTTCAATGAAATGACGATTTTATCTTTTCATGTTGAAAACATTTATGTGTATAATATTTGAGTGTTATATGGTCCCTATATATCCCAATGTGCTTGAAAATATTTTCATCTAAGGAGATATCGATGGATTGAGTAGTGATTCTCGATTCACAACGGAATATAGGTTGTGATTCTTTATTCTATATGGGAATAAAGTAGTGAATTATATCTTTAATATTGAGATTCTATGATTCAATTAGTGAAACAAAATTTTAATATATATATATATACATATTCTTCAAATAGATCATGATTTATGAATCATGTTTTCACAGTCTTCACTCCATGTTATATCTTTCACTATATGGAAATAATTATATCTCTTCTTATAAAATTTGAAGTATTTTTATGGTTTCATGTTCTCTTATTTATATGTTTTCCTATTTATAATATTTTCCCATATTCTTATAATATCTCATTTTTATTCATGTTGATACATTTGTTATTATTACCTTACTGGTTTTTGAGCTCACCCCCTTTTTATATTTCTATTTCGACGGTCATGAGGATGAGTTTGACTTATGAGACCTCAAGGTGGAGATATAGAATGATGAAATGCTACAGAAATTCACAAATAAAAAATAAGCCACAATTTTAGCTAGTCTAAAACTACATTATAACTCTTAATTTTCCGGATGTTGATATTATAATTTAATGTAATGTTATAATTGTGATGTCATGTAACAGAGCATAATGTTTATCTCGTTTCACGTTAGTTGGTGACATAGAAAATGTATGGTTATTTTCAGATATAAGTCTAGTTGGCGTTCATGTAATGTTTATAGATTCTTATTAAAGAATCCCAATGATGATTCTAAAAATTGGTAAATTATCGAGTAAGTGGATTTCCTAGAGAAACATCTATGTATGGGTCCTATAAAATTAAAGTGGTTGTGGAATAAATGAATGTATGGGTAATTACCCCAAAAATTGTTGGTTTTCCATTGAATCTATCATCACTCAGATGCATGACAGGTTGTATTAACATTACACTATCTTAGACACCATAAATATGTATTTTTTTATTACGTGCTTCAGTAAACTAATATTAAGAAATTATTTCATTCTTATATTGAGGTCTTAGTTTGATAAGTATAAGTAAACGTTACTTAATGTAACCAAGGATAAACCAATATTTATATATGTTAAACTGGTGAAATTATTGGATAACCTAATAATGTAAAAGGATAATTGGTATTAAGGATGAATCAATTTTAAGTTATAAATTATGATAATACACAATGATGTTAAATGTTAATCACACATGTAAACCATTTTATATTTTCAAATGCATGGAAAAAGTAGGAGACAAGTTAATGATGAACATGATGTAAAACATTTTAATTTTCTTAATGAGAATCAAAATGGTATAAAAACTAGTGATGAAAATATTTTTGTTATAATGAAATAGTCATCTTGATGTATGATTAACCGTATGAGTCTTTCAGGAAAACCAAACAAACCAAATAAATGAAGGATAGGTATTTATAGAAGATAATGTGATAAAGATGATGATTGAGGTAAATTAAACTACCATCATAGAAAAAAAATGTAATGACCTTGAAATTTCAGGTAATTTTTTTTCATCAATACTTTGGAATTTTATGAGTATTCATTTTCTAATGGCACCAGAATCTGAGGGTTGGTGTTCCCAGAATCAATTTTTGATTTTTTGATTGGGTACGTTCAGTAAACATATGTGCAGGTTTTTCTATATTTTGAACCGGTGCTTGGAATTAACAACCTAGAACACCGAAGAACTCTTAGCATCGGTATTCACTTAAGGGGACCTTTACTGCAGTTGCGTTTTATGCTGGTTGAAAGATAATTATTGGGGATTTAGAATTAGTTAAATAAAATTGTTGTACACAATTTTTTTTATTCTTTGTAGTTATAACCTAGAAGGGGAAGTTATGGATGGGCCCACACACCACATAACCTCCCCTGAGAGGATTTAGTGTGGTGGTGCCAACACAAACCTGAACCCTTCCACCTCCCCTCAACTCCCTATTAATTCCCAACTATTTATTTTGACAACTCACCATTAATGGTGGAGCCCCTCCACCTCCCTCTTCCCATAAATTGTGCCAACTCATATAATTAATGTCTACATTAATTATTAGACACCCCTTTTGAATCATATTGAATTGTATGGAAATTCAATTAATTTTAGAGAATGTTTATTTCTTTTTTCATTGGAAAATAACTTTTGGGAATGGCTTTGGAGATTTAGAAGAGAGGTTATCCTTCTTCAATGAAGAACATCATTATTCAATGATGAACATCCCTGATAAAGAATGCGAAGGACCTCTTCCAATGACGCATGTTCCTCAGATGCACCTAGACACCAAGGTGTCTATAGCGCCTATGACAACGACTCATCCTCCATCGTTGACGAGACGACACCATTCATTCGCAACACCCGAAAACCGCGATGCTCATCTTCCGCAGCTCAATGACGTGTGATGTCAATTATGAGGCAGGGGTTTGTTTCAATTTTCATTGAATAAAATTGTTTTTCATCCCTTATTGAAACCATGTTTTACCTTTGGCAATTTGATACCGCATAACACGAAGGGCGTGGGCTAAACTAACATGACCCGAAGACCCTCCGTTTGTTCTTGGATACTTTGGAGGAGGCAACAAGATGTGGTGACGATGAACGAAAGCGGCGGCCACGTGCTGGCCGTGTGTGGAAGAACAGCGGCCAACTACCGCGGGCTGCTCGGCTGAAGAAAAACTGGAAGGATAAAGCTGGCTGGGCTGAAGGAAGATTGTGATGACATAAGGGGCACCACGCTACGGAGGACCGCGACCCGTGCTCCACGGTCCGCTTTGGCGGTAAACCGGCCAGCTCATCATCCGGCTGGGTGAAGGAGTCACGACACCCGATGGTGCCTCGCAGCAGGACCATGGTCGGCCCAAGTGGGACACTTGCGCAGGGAAGGTTGTCTGGTTGGAAGGTCGTCACCCCTGGTTTGGAAAAGTGGGGGGCCACGCCCCCCCCCCTCGGGCCGCTTGGCCCCTCTGGGCAGAGCCGCTGCCAGCCGGGCTGGGAAGCGCCGCGCCGTGCCGGGCCGGGCCGCGCCCCTTCAAGCTGGGCCACACCCCATGGTCTGGGCTGCGCCCCACGAGCTAGGCCGTATGATTCACTGGGCCAGTATGCTTTCTGCCGGGTCAGACCCTCCGAGACAATTTTGACCTGACCCGCCCACCAACTGGGATAAACAGGCCGGACCCGTTTTCACTTAAACATGAATAGCTATAAAATCACACGTCTGGTCAACATGCCATCTACGGCACTAAGACCCTCGCGATGAAGAAATCCTTTTATGATACTCTAAGTGAGTTTTGGAAAACATTGGAAAACAACCGGGTTGGAACGGGTGTATTTCCAACCGGGCCGCTGGAACGAAAACGCCAATAACTCTCAGACCTGACATCTGATTGACGCATCATCTATCACGTTGGGTTCCTTTTGATGAGATAGAACTTAGGGTTACATCCACAATGTACATCGTGATAGTTGATGTATCGATCCACTTGGATTGAGGAGCGGACCCTCCCAGAATCGTGCGTGCTGTGTACGGGAACCCTTGAGCAGGCTGTGACTGCGTCAACTACTGTACTGGAATCCTCCGTGGGTTTGATAGAAATGACTACCATACTAGAAACCTCTGTGGGATCAACAACGATGAATACCATACTAGAAGCCTCTGTGGGTTCAACAACGATGGCTACTGCTCTTGTATCATGTGTGGGTCCGACAGTTTGACCTCTGTACTTGTATCATTTGTGGGTCTGGCATTGTAGCTAGTCTTGTATCCTGTGTGGTTCCTACAGCTTACGTAGTCTTGTATCCTATGTGGGTCTGATAGCTTAGATGAATCAGTGACTACATCTGATCATCTCTATCATTATACGAAATATTTATACATGTGTGTGATGAGTCTTGATTTTCAATCATTATCATCGATGTGATTGACTTCTTTCCTGTTTGGACTGGGTTGTATTCGGGCTTGACTATTGGAGCCATACTGTGGTTTATAATTTAGTTATATTTGTGGGCATATACCTAATTAGGGTTGGTTGATACTTCGGGTTCACATCTCTCTTCAGGGGTTTATCCTTTGTGGATTCTGGGAGACCTTCGGGGGTCTCGGGTCCCCTACTGAGTATAGTATACTCACCTCGGTACGGGCTTTACCAGCACTATGTTGTGTTGGATGCAGACTACAGACATCACTGATCGAGGTAGAGACTTGTAGAGCTGGATGGGACCCAGTGGTGGACCACTTGGCGAGACGTACACGGAGTGGACTGATGGACTTGAGGTTCTGAGGAGGCCATCTGTACCCACCCTTCAGGTGGGATTCCCAGGGGACGACTCAGTAGTTTCTATTTTACTTTACTGCAGTTGTGCTAGCTTTTAGTTGTACTTTACTTTCAGTTGGGTTTGAATACTAGCCCATTTACTTTTCAACACTTACTTTTGTACTTAGTTTACTTAGTGGCTACTTCAGTTGTGTACTTTGGTGTTTTTTTACTCTTATAAATGCAATGACTTCCCTTTTTATCGGGATTTACCCCTTTGTTGCTAGTCGCCTTCCCCTAGCCTACGGAAGGCGGGCTTGGGGTAGTCACGACACATTCCCCGAGGACAGGCCGTGACAAAAAATATGGGAAGAGACACCACCATGGATTTTCTCAAAGGGAATGAATCATTTATTCTTTATATTTAAGGGGTTTATAGAATTAATATCTATTGAATAAAAAATGAAGAGTTAAATTAACAGTATGGACAAAAAAAATTCGTCCCAATGATCAACTAAGTGTTCTATGTTTTTCATGGGATGAATTTGAACACTATATTATCCAATGCACTATGTAAATGGATCAAGATTAAAATAGACACCAATAATATCCTAACCCATGGGATAAATAAAAACCTTATAGACTGAATACTATTGAATTGGAAAGTAATAATTAAGTGGTAATCAATAGAATTAGTATACACTCTATATTTATAAATGAATTACGTCATTTATGTTTTCACTCACTATTAATTTTTGTAATAATAACGCATTATGGTACCCTTATTTCGAACAAGGTATATGAATGTTCTCCATTTTTTTTACTATGAATCATACAAGTCATATTATCCTTCCTGTAGATAAAATTAGTTTTATTTTCAAAATAGATCAGTTCTTTCTATATATTGGAAAAATTATCTAGAGTAAGGAATACACATTTTATATTAACTTATCATATTATAATAAAGAATGGATGATAATAAAATCCCTCTAGAAATCAATTTTATAAGGTAGTTCTTGACACCAATTAACAATAGACTCTTGGCCTAAATTATTGGAGGAAAACTCAATATTAGAAACAAACCTATTATAAGGAAAGTGATAGTTTTCTCATGTTTATATAGTTGATATCAATCTATAATTTATATCTTTATTCTTCTCTATAATTTAGTTTATATTAGATATTTATCTTGAAATTTGATAATTAAAAAATAGATGACATGATTTATTGATGTTGTATAATGTAATGGACCATTTTTTAGAAGCACATTATTCCCCTAAATTCTAGTTTTGTAATTGGAAACATTTTATATATTTTTTTTAAATTATAGAAATATATTATATAACAAGTCATAAATGAATGGGATTAAACTAGAATAAATTTCTTATTTTAATAGTAAAATGTTCTAATGAAATATCATGAATATAAGTATTCAACACCATGGTTGATTAAATCCATTAAAATAGAAAAATTTAAAAGGGGGTAGTAAATTGAAAAAATTAGATCCTTAGAAATAAAATCCCCCTTGGACAACCATCACTTTATGAATTACAATTAGAATAAGAAAAAATTTAATGAAAAAAAATACCATGATTGGATAAAGCATGTTGTCTGATCTAAAATTAAATCATTTGAAATAAGATGTGTGAATGGAATAAATTTTGTATTGTTATATATATATATATAATCAATCTCTTAATTTAAAATATGGTTACTAAAGTCATTACAAACATTGACATAATAAAAAAACTCATTGAAAATATTATATTTGGACATATATACAATAGGTGGACAGAGGTTGTGTATTGGTTAGTAGTAAATTAACAATAGTATTACTGAAAATGAAATATTATCTTGATATTAAAATGTTATATATATATATATATATTTGTTAGATAAAGTAATAATAATAATTATTAAAATATTACTTGATTTGTAAATAAATTATAAATAAATTTTATTAATATCAATGGACTTTTAAAATTAAATTTTGCGATATAAATAACTAATATTAAGGATATTCACTAAATAATATTTAATAAAAAAACTAATATATCCTTTTGAGAACCATTTTATAAATATTATATATTTTATCATAGTAGATTAAATTTATAAATTTTTAAATATTTTTGTGTATGAACTAATTTATTAATTTCATTTAAATTAGAAGTTGGTCTGAACTAAGAAAAAGGGAAAATATTTTTTTAAATTCTGTTTTTCAATAAAATTTGGTTTCCTGATGATTTTTATTTTCATTCTAAATAAAAAAATTTATTTTGTAGCATTTTAAATATATAAAAACAAAATATTTTTTGAATTTTGACATTCTAAGAACTATTTGTGTGATATTTTAGGATTCTTATGAAATATTTAGTTTTTAAGTGAATGGCGCAATATACATTATTTTAGTAATATTATAACATTTTTTTATTTTTATTATAAAAATGTTGAAAAAAATATAAAACATTTTATATTCAAATTTTGGTTTTTATTATTGAAAAAGTACTTATAAAATATTTATTATTGTTAACAAACCTGTAATTGATATTTTAGATCTCAATTAAATATTTTCTGAAAAATATTTTAAAATAGTCTACACTTAATATGTTAAAATTAATATTTAAATCATTTAGAAATTGAATTAGTAAAGAATGATTCAAATTTAGAGTTAGTATGTTAAAATTATTAAATAAATTCCACTTTTTTATGCGTAAATATTTATATACCTTACATAAATACAAGTCATCACCGTCAAAGCTAAAATGGAAAACCTAATAATTAAATGTGTAAATGGATTGATTATTAAATAAAAGAAGTGTATATAAACATTTTTTGAGTATTTATCAAACTTATCTCATATTCAAAAAATTTATTTGAAAAACATTTGCTACATTCCTTTTGAGAGGATTCCCATTATTAAAACATTTTTTATAATTACGAAAATTCCATCCCTTTTAACTTATAAAAGGGGATCTCTAATCCTCACTCTCACTCATATTTTAACCCATAAATTTACTTAAAAATCGTTCCAACACTTTTCTATATAATATAAAAACCTTTAATATATTTGGCCTTCTCAATATACCATCCCTCAAAGACATAACCCCATTCACAAGCGAGGTAATCCAAAAAGTGTGGTGCATGTCCTTAACTACTCCTTCTCATTTATTTTTAATTTTATTAATTCATTTTTAAAACATTATAACTATAGAAAAATTATAAGATATGTATTGAAAGTTTCTTTATATTTTATTTTAATAATGGTAATCGAATTAACCATATTTTGTGTTATTTTTTATGTTATACAAAAAGATATATCATCTGTCTATGCAAACTACCACCTCTATGAATAAACGAGTTAGTGATTAAATGTAGAAATTCATTGATGGTTCAAAGAATGGTCTTAATTGAGTAATATTATTTTATTTATATGAATAAAGTTCTATAAATTAATATTTAAGTTCATATTAATGACAGGATCAATAAAAAATCATTAAAAAATTTAATATCCTAAAAAACACATACTAAGAGGAAAGTGATCTATTCATTCTATCAAATTATTTAATATAATTATATTCCCCATATAAAATTTTAAATTTATAAAATTTCTCACTTATAAACACTTTATAATATAATTATGATACAATTATAAGTATATTTCATCTATAATACCTCATAATCATCCATTAACTATTTTGTGAACATGTTTGGTCGGTTTTACCTCCCACTTAAAAATACTATGAAATTATAACATGGGTGATTATGAAGAAATATTTAATGGAGTAATATGATATAGATATTTATATATATATAAATATATTTTCTGGAAGGATTATATCAATATTTAATCCATTAACTATGAAAAAAACCATCATAGAAAAAATCACCAAATTATACTTTTTATCGATTTAATATTCAATGATAAAGTCTACAACAATCATGAATGAAATATAAAAATTATAAATTCCAAAAATTATTCCCTTATAGTAACAACATTTATTATTATAATAATTTTTTTATGAATAAAATATATTGATACAACTCATATGAAACTAGTATAGACTATTAATATTAAAAAATGTTGACTTTCAAAAATTGGTAAAAAAACTAAATAGTATATATATATGGAATTATTGACCATGAGGAGTATAAATGGATATATTTATGAATGGTGAGAATGGTTATATAATTAATACTATTATTTTAATTATTTAAGTTGTTTTTTGTAAGTGTATAATGATTTCTGATAATGTTATGGGTCTTCGTCTCAAATTTCTCTCCTTAAGACATGTTTTATATTATTGCCCTAATTTATTCTTCTAGTGAATATCCCTCCTAATTGAGTTATTGAATCATTAAATACTTTTTATTCATGTAAATTTATGTTCAAAATAATTATCTCTTATTCATTATGTTTATATTTATATTCTTCTCATGCTGTAAGGGGTTTTGATATGTCAATTCTCATTTATTGGATTACAAATTTACATCAGAAACATATTTCATTTAAGTAGTGTAAATTATACCATGTGATTGTATTATGTTTTATTTTATGTTGAACTAAGGGGATTTATATTTTAATCAAATAATTTATATTTCAAAATCTTCTTAATATATTAATTATTATTTCATTGTCGGACTTTGGTTCCTAAAATATCTTAAAACGAGTTATATCATTTCTTTTTATCATTGATGCTTACTATTGTTTTAATTAATTTATTTTCCATTATATATGACTATAAATTTTATTTTTATGGTAAAAATGTCTGTTTTTATAGAAATATTTCAAAAATTTTCTTCTCCCATCTAAAAATATAATATTATCATGAAATATTCTCTATAACTTTAATTTTCCTTCCTTTCAAATTCATGATTTCAATTACAATCAGTTTTATCCATTAATGTTCTGAAATAAAAGTTTGAATCAATTTATTTGATATTGATATTTTTCTTTACTATTTTTTATAAGATTATTTTTATTAAAAATTTCACAATATGTGTTTTCAATAATTGATTTTCATAAATAAATAAATAAATAAGTATTTTTCTTTCCAAATCAGATTTTTGGTTTTTGGCTCAAAATTTCCATTATAAACACTTATAAATTATTAAAGGACCCATTATTATAGATTATTTTTAAAATTAAAATATTCCAAGAAAATCTACATTACCTTTTTTAAATCCTACTTTTTAAAATGGTATGTTACTATTAATTTTTGACAATATTATAAATAAATACTTTGTAATATATCATTCCAAGATTTTACATCAATTTTAGTATTTATATATGGAGATATATATTCAAGGATGTCATGTTTTATGAACCATCGTATAAAATTATTATAAAATGTTAACTTTTTCCGAATATAGTTGGGTATTAATCAATCTAGTTTTTATGGTTCTTTCTGTGATACATTTTGAGATGTAAGGTGAAAAATATTTTCATTATAAGTTATAAATTAAGTAATGAATGGATATGTCCAGGTGGCACACATGTGTATATATAGTCATTGGGCACTAGGTGGGACCAATATATCCCTCATATGAATAGGTTAAAGCATGACACCTCCTCATAATGTTTTCAAATAAGTAATTATGTTTGATCTAAAATGAGAAATAGGTTTTGATTCCTGATCTGATATAGGAAATAAGTGGTGCTTCCCATTCCAGAATGTCGGGTTTCTATTCCTATATTTCAACCATACAATTTTTAAATGTGAAAATTATTTTCATTTGATACATTATTTATGTATAATTTATTTCCATTCATTCACGCTATGTAATATGTTTCATCACATGGGATTATTGGTTCTCTTATTATAAAATAAGAATTTTTTTTCCTTCCATGATTTTTTAGTCAGATATCTCTCTCATACATTTATTTTATCATTTCCTCATAATCTCACACTAGTTAATATCGTGATATGTTTATTATTCATTTACCACATGTTTGAGAACACCCCATTCTTCTGATTTCATTTTCTAGGTCATGAGGATGATTTTAATATTTTTGACATCTTAGAGATGATATAATAGTATGAAATTATGGGTAAATATTCACAAGGATTGTAAAATAATTCACTTATCTAGTGATTCGTAAAAGAAAAAAAATTTCTTAAATATATTGATATTTATTTTATTATGCAACAGTGATTTACTTATTTAAATGATGGTCAACAAAGTCATTTTTATCTTATTTTATCTTTATAAAATAAAATTAAAGAGATATATTGGATTTTTTTTGCATCTGGAGGTAAAAAATTAGTCCATATATTATTTAAATATTATTTCCACATATATATATTATAAATGTTTAGAATAAAATGGGAAAAATTGTAAAATTTTAAGAAGATATATTTTAATGAAACAATGAGAAAAAATAATGAAATATCTATTTTTAGAGAACATATTTGAATCAGCTTATGAATTATATGATTATTACAATAGAGGTTGTAAAGCTTTTGATTAAAATTGGTAAGTACCATCCAATCCCAAATCATATAGTATTATAAGGAAAACACCAGAAATGTAATTGATGAAGTTTATGAAAAAGGGAAATTTTGCCTAGTGTTCCAAATAAGAGAATAAATTTGACCAATGTAGTCCAAATAGATTAGAAATGGTATATTAAAATAATGTTAAACTATGTATAATATGATTAAATTTTTTTGGGAGGTCACATATCATGCATGTGAATGAAGTCTAGAGATGTCAAATAAAATGATAAAAATCTGGAATCAAAAAAATATTAGTCAATGTAAAATTAAATTCAATTGTTATGTTTTTTAATATTCATAATGAAGAGTCTGACAGATATATAAAATAATTACCCAATGGAAGTTAGAGACATGTGTGTAAGTTGGATAGACACACTACTATAATATGGAAGACACAGAATCCATAATAAATATATCTTTTGAATGAAAAATGGAAATAATAATCTAATTCTAGTGGTAATTGATTTATTTTATTAAAGAAATACAACACCTAGAAAAAGTCTAGTTATGTAAAAATGAAATATTAATAATGTTTCTATTCTAATTTTAATTGGTAAACAATATGGGGGAGGTTAAAAAAATCTATATTCCTTGATTATTAAAGTAAAAAATCCTATATAAACTAAGGATAATTTTAAAAAGGATAAAAAATATATAATGGATTAAGAGATTCTAATATTTAATGGTGATGATATTTTAATCATTATGGATTATATAAATTTTATTAATGAAATTAATGGAGTTTTTAGGTTATGATTCCTGCATTTTCCCTTGTTTCTCTACCTGAAGATCTAATGAATACCACCCTTATTCAAATATGTCAGTGGTTGTGAATTATATAATAGGTAATTAAAATTATATCATAAAAAATTACATTGGATCTGATCTCTTCAGTTGGTCATAAATGTGAACTGTGAAATAATTTATCATTTCATGGTCAATTATTTCATTTAAAAATCCCTTAACCAAAAGGATTGATGATGTATGATTTCCTCTCTCTAAAATATTTTTTATAATTTATGTTTAAACATGGTATCTAATTTTCAATTGATTGATTCCCTCAACTAAGAGAATAAATAGAAAATGGATAAAAATGGTTTTTAATGTTCAGAATGAATTGGGGTTGTTGAATTTTCTCTAAGAAGGCATTAAAATATATTAATGGAAGCCGAATGAGGGTAAGAAGACCATATATTGAAATTTTATTTAATTTTCTTTAATCGAATGTTAAATAAGACATTAGCTTTAGAAAATATTTTTATATCTATAATGATTATAAAAAGTGGATTTAAGTTCAAATTTATAGTGATTTTATCAGTTTCAAATTTATTTTTCTAGGAAAGTCAATGTGTGATAAATATGGTTCCCGAAATAAGAATGAAGGATCAAAATAAAAAGGGAATGATAACCATACATTTATGTGTAAATGATATTAAAACATCAATAATAAATGGAAAATGTTGAAGATTTATTTATTTATTGATCAAATAAATATTATGATTATGTTTTGGTACTCATTATATATAATGACATGTGATAATAGGATGGGTCTATTGTTTTTATAAATAGTTTTTTGATATTTTAGAATTTCTTCTTTTGAATAAAACCATTATATTTATTTTAAAAAATATAAAAATCATGTGGTATATATATTGAATCCCGTAAAAATGATTTAAATTAAAATATATTGTAAACATGTATGACCTTTTTCGGAAAGGTGAATTTTATCATTTGAGATTAATGCTAGATGAGTGTTCTATGGAAGTTATACTAGAGATGCTCAAAACTTTTTTTATATAATTTTTAGTCGGAGTGGATACCCAAGAGGGGGTGAATTGAGTTCCAATTAAAAATTTATGTTTAAATTATTAGTGTTAAAATCCCCTAAATCATAAAATAATTTAAACTGTAGTGAATTTATAAATATTGTAAATATTAAATTAGTTTCTCAAAGATTGATTATTTCTCAGTTATCATTTTTTGAAGATTAAGTTAGCTTTTGAAACTAACATACTGCTTCACAGTAATTAAAAACACTTGATAGTTCAATAACCAAAGTTACTTTAAAATGGTTTTGAGTTTCAATGTAAATAACAACGGAATATTCAAACATAGTTTTAAATAAAATAAGATGCATATCAGTGTTAACCAAGAGGATCAGTCTCAAGATGAGACTTAGTCCTCTCAGACAGTTTATATAAAACATTGATCCACACCCTGGATCGGTGTTACAATAGTACTAAGATTTTCCAGGTACTCAAACCTCTACCACAGTTCAATGTGGGATACACACAAGTATAAAAATGATGGTGTGAGGATTTCAGTATCTTTTAGTAAATCTTAGGAGTCAGTGTGTGTTAAATACACCAAAATCCCACACTTCTCATCATGTAAACAAAAAGATGATCATAGCCGAGCTATAATATAGAGATGAGTATAGAATGCTCTTTTGTGATGTCAATGTGGCTCTGGACTCCTTTGGATTGAAGTATATGAAGTATTGAGTACTTCTCTGGAAATTGTGTGAAAAATAGAGTGTCTTGGTTTAACTTGTGATCTTTATGAGGTTCAATCAAGCGAAGATGTACCTTAACCTTTAAAAATGCTTCGTGTGTTCAGCAACATCATGTTGCATGCAGTGTTCCTTAATTTGAGACTTCCTCCAAGTATCTAATTTGTTATGGTGCTCGTGGCCCTATTTTTCATTTGCATATCACACACACACTTTTATTCATAGACACACATTGATTTTAGCTTTGAATGCAAATGTTGGATCTGATAGGTTGAATTTGTTCTACACCATGTACCTTATATTGTCCGATGATACGTCTATAATGAAATATTAATTATTTCAGTTCATTAAAGTCATCAAATTTGACCATTAGAAATTAAATTGAATGACGGCAGAATAGTTTATGAAATGGTGTAATAGTAATTCAGGGAAACTGTGTCTCCATCACACAGTGTCTAAATTTATCATGGTGTTTGAGTGTCACGGTGTCTCATTGTCACAATGTCTGCTTCGCGGTGTATTATTCACGTTGTCTTGTTCACAGTGTCTTTTTCATGGTGTCTTTTTCACGGTTTCTTTTTTATGGTGTATGGCTTCACAGTGTATGGATTTATGATGCCTGGCTTCAGAGTGTCTGGCTTCATGGTGTATGGCTTCACAGTGTCTTACATCACGGTTTCTAGCATCACGGTGCTAGAAATACAGATCCTGTGGAAGACTAATTATGTATTAAACCTTCCAAATTAACTATGTGCATACATAAATAAAGATTATAATAGAAAGGATTAGACTTAAGAATTTATTAAAGAAGATATTTTGAGAGTAGATGAATGATTGTATAAAGTAGGTAAATTGAAAATAGAGAAATTATGATTTTTCAAGGCTCTTCTTAAAGCATGAGAAATCTTTAAACAAAAATACACATGATTGGATATAATTTATAAAAGTTATCTAGGATGAATAAGATTTTTAATCATTAACACATGATTAAATAAGATTTGTGATCATTCAAACATGATCAAAACATGAGGATATTTGGAATCATTAACACATGATTAAATTAGATTTGTGATCATTAAAACATTATTAATACATGAGGAGTCCAAAAATATCCCCCTTTTTGAAGATCACAAATCATATACAGTTAAAGTGTATATTGGATTCAACTATAAAGATAAATTTCTAGAAAAGTATTTAAAAACATCTCCCCCTTTTGAGAATATCAAAAAGTTTATCAATGAGAGCTCGAAAAGGTTTATAGTTCATTAATATAATTGAAGCAATAGTACACAAAAATAATACAAGAACAATATCATCCCTATAAAAAATATTAATCATTGTTCTTCCTCAAGGTAAGGGCTTCTATTTTCCTTTTGCAGAACCAGAAGAGGAAGCCATAGGGGAATAGGGCGAGTTATAAGTGGGAAGAAATGTGGTTGATAAATAGGGTAAGGGAAGTCCTTCAAAGACTATGGGAGCCAAGGTAGGAGATGTAGAAGATCAAGGCAGTTGCTGATCAAGATTCACCGGCCAGATCTAACTAAGTGCTTGGCCAACAGACATGGTGGTTGAGGCTAGATTAGAGGTGAAATTAGGCTTCCCAAGTCTGAGAGGTACAACTGCTGGAGAAAAAATAGCTGTACTCTAGACAAGAATATAGGTCCTCATGAGTTGGTTGAAATCTGTAATAATCTCTCCACCATACTGCATGGATTTCTCAAAATCATCCTTGTTCTCTATAAACTAGTCCAACAAATGAGTGAACTCTGTGAGCTTCTGGACTTGGTTTTTGAAATCTTGAGTAACAGGAGGAATCCACAGATTTTCTACATGGTACATAGAATGGTTTTACATGTTGGTATTGGGGAAGATTCTGTTGAAGTATAAATCCACTTTCTTGGCAATCTCTTTCTGAGAATCATTAGCAATTTTGGAGTGGATTTGTACTAGGTCAAGAACAGTATCACTATTTTTGACCACTTCAGTTAAAGAAGTCGGATTGAAACCACTAAAGACATTATGAAGCTCTTCTTTGATTATATTTCTGAGCAGATAACTGACCAAGGAGGGTTTAGAGGATTGACCAGCTTCTTTGACAGTTGTGGTCAATGATTTTAGTCGATTCAACATTTTTCAAAGACATTTTTTATACTCCTCAGTGAGTTTATTGAGGTTGGAAACAAGCTCTTTCATTTCCTTCACAATTTTTTTATTCCATTCCTCATTCTTTTAATCTAAGGATGATTGATAAGGTTCAATCTGAGACACACTAAATTGAGGTATCTGAGAAGAAACAGGTTCTACAGGAGGAACAATAGATTCAGATCTCGAATGCAGCACTCTCTGCTTGTCTTCAATCATACTTCTTAGGATCTTAACTTCATTACTCGGAAGGTTATTCTCAACTCTTACTTCCTGAATCTCATGTTTCATCTTAGGTTTTATATTCCAAATAATTTTCTCTAATAAAAGAGTGGAATCATTCTCACTTAAATTTTTCACAAGACAAGGTTGAGTATGCATGAGTTTCTCAACTCCTGATAAGAGAGTGGCATAAAATTCCTTCAAATCATCCTTACTCACAAAGGATGGCTATGAAGATAAGGGTACATGAGTAGGTACAAGTATATGATCAGGTTCTTTCTCAGGTGCAAAATTGGAGACATATTTCAACTGAAATAAAGTGGAAATATCATGTCTGGTTGTTATAACCTAATGTGAGTCATTCACATCATAGAAATTGGGAAATTTATACTAAGTGTTTTTAGGACTTGACTCAGTTGGATGTGAGGATTGAACAGACTCATGATTTTCGGCTTGCTCCCCCTCAATAGGTGCCTCCTTCTCAGGACTGAGAGGCTTAGGATCTTGGTCCACATCCACAGACTGAGCTCTAAGTTCCTCACTCATTTCATGTCTAGCCAGCTGAAAAGCTAGCTCCATCCGTTCATCAGCAGAAGGTATGATTTTAGGAACATATTCTTCCATAGGGAGTTCCTCAAGATTGTCCTCTTGAAAAATAGGTAGCTCTCTCACTATAGGATCTTCGACTATAGGCTCTTGCATTGAATGCTTTTCATATTATTTGGTAACTGATTCTATTACAGCTTCGAGTTGAGTTTTCAAATTAGAAGGTTCTTTAAGAGTAGGTGCTTCTTCTTCAAAAACTACATGAGGAACATTAGTCCTGTCTTCCACAACAATAACCGCTGCCCTAGGTGAAACTTCAGCCCCTTCTTCCTCTTCTTCAGGATACTCAACAGTCTCATTTTTTTCCAAACCAGGATCAGAAAAGTCTTTTGGTCTTGAGGGATAATCAACCAGATTGAATTTCTCATAAACGATATCATTGCCTTCCACCCATTCCTTTTTCCAAGGATTCTAGTTTATCTTCATTCTTTTGATAGTAGCTTAGGAGAGGTAGTACTCATAGTCCATAATCCCTACCTCATTGGGTCCAACCACACCTTTATCAAGAAACATAGCTGGTATTAGCCGATTGTAAAACTAAGAAGTTGACTTGGATGTTGCTTTTATCAACTCAGACATATGGTGAATGATATACTTGCACAGGTAGATCATACGTCCATTTTTCATGAGGTGAATCAAAAACACATCTTGATATTTTAACAAAACAAAATCACCTTTTCTAGGAGTTAATTTTTTTTGTAAAAACTAGAATAGAATCCTTGTTTATCTATTTAACTCAGCAGAAATGGCTCTCCTATGTGTGCCATTTTCTGTTACGGTTTTCAAGGCATCTTCTAGATCAAAGAAATTGTTTTATGGTGGAGGTCCTCTCTAATAATCCTCACATATGCCTTCATGAGGTATCCTAAGTCATGAATCCCATAACCTCAAAGAGAAAGAGCGTTTTTGGCCATTTACCAAGCTCTTTATGATATAAATATCACCAGAATCAAATGTGAACTGTATGTATTGGTAAAACTGAGCTACTAACCTAGGATTGATGGTTCTATCCACCTTCGAGAACCATTCTAACCGGCCTTGTTGTTCTAATACATTCTGTACCAGCGACTTACTAGATAGAAGACACTGGTGGAAAATTTATTTCTAAGTTACAATAACATGGATTACCATATTAAGATTTAATAGTCCTTCGGGTACCAGCTTAGGTGCAATCTTTTCTTCTTCGAGTTATGCTTCTCAGGTGTCAATGATTACGAACATTTTATTCTTGGCATTCACTGATGGATAGAGTGAGATAATGGTTGCAGAGATGAATAAAGGTTCAAAAAGAGTAGGTATAAGAAACCTTGAGTGATGAATTACGTGACACTTACTTGGTTTTATCATTTATGACTACCTAACGTCGCTAAAATAAAAACACGGGAAAAATAAAAGAGTTGAAATAATAATTACCATGATAAGGATTTAAAGAAAACATAAAGATTTTTTTCAGTTAGACTATGAGTGGTCATTACAGTGAGACAGTAAACGAATTTTACAGTGAGACCGTGAGTGATCTTTTCATCGTGCGTTACTGTGATACAATAATAGTCAGACCGTAAGTACAAAATGCTAACAGTGAGACTGTAAACATAAATCTTTACGGTGAGACATTATACATGAGAGATAGTAAATGAGAAACAATAACCATGAAACCATAAAGTATAATACAGTAAGATATCAAAAAGGAAGACCTGAAACAGTAATAATAAAGGTAGCTATTTGAGATTTATCATTCCTACTTCATGTATGATGTAGTCTATTATATCAGAATTTAATGGTTTGGTGAATATATCAGCATGTTGATATTCAGTACCATTGAATTCCAAAGTGATATCAGATTTTTTATAATGATCTCACAAAAAGTGATGTCTTCCATCAATATACATTGTCCTAGAATGAGAAATAGAATTATTTGAGATGTTAATAGCACTTTTGTTGTCACAATTAATAGGTACATGTCTGATTTGATATCTATAATCTAGTAATGTGTGTTTCATCCACAAAATTTGTGAACAACAACTACAAGTATCCATGTATTCATCTTCTGCAGTATATAATGCAACATAATTTTGTTTCATACTACACCAAGATACCAGTGACGTTCCTAAATGGTGACATATTCCAAAGGTTCTTTTTCTATCTAACATACAACATCTAAAGTCAGAATTAGAATAACTAAATAATTCAAATGATTTTTCTTTAAGATAAAACGGTCCTAGATTAGGTGTTTTCTTGAGGTATTTGAAAATTATTTTTACAAAATTTAAAAGAGATTCATTAGGGTTTGTTTGAAAATGATCATACATACACACACTAAACATAATGTTAGGATGACTAGTAGTTAAGTATAGTAAAATGTCAATCATTCCTCTATAAGTGGTTTGATCAACAGATTTTCCATCTTTATCAAGATCCAACTTACATGTGGTACTCATGGGAGTGTCACTACTATTAGTGCTATCCAATCCAAAACATTTTAAGAGATCCATTTTATATTTACTTTGATTAAAAATAATACCATTTTAATTTTGAAAAACTTGAAATCCATGAAAATATTTGAGTTATCCCATTAAAATCATTTCAAATTCGATTTGTATCATTTTAGATAAATCAACACATAAATAATTCTTCTAAGATCCAAAAATAATGTCATCTACATAAATTTGAACAACTAAAAAATCATTAGAAATTTGTTTTATAAAAATAGTAGGATCAGCTATTCCTTTTGAAAATCCTTTAGAAATAAGAAATGTACTCAATCTGTCATACCAAGCACGTGGAGCTTGCTTTAAACCATATAAAGCATTTGATAATTAAGAAAATATGATTTGGAAAATGGGGGATTGTAAATCCAGAGGTTGTTAAAGAAAAATATCTTCATCTATATACCCATTTAAGAATGCTCTTTTGACATCCATTTCATATATATTGAAATTAAAATGTACTGTATAGGCAAGCCTAATTCTGATGGCTTCAAGTCTGGATAATGGTGAAAATGTCTCTTCATAGTCAATTTATTCTTCTTGATTATAACCTTGTGCAACTAGTGAATCCTTGTTTCTATCTATGTTACCAGCTTCATCATCTTTATTTCTGAAAACCCATTTAGTGCCTATTGTCAAAGTGTCCTTAGGTATGTATACTAATTCTCAGACATTATTTCATGAAAATTGATTTAATTATTCTTGTATATCCATCACCCAAAATTCATCATTGATTGCATCATTGGTATTTTTAGGTTCAATCTGTGAAAGAAAAGCATAATGATCAACCCGATTTCACAGAGAATTTCTAGTTTGTATCCCTCTACCAAAATCTAATACTACAACATATAAAGGAATATTTTAAGAGTCTTTGATGGTCTAGAAAATATAGGGATAGAAATTTCAGGTATATTTACAGTTTTTGGTTCTATAGAAGTAGGTCATGGAAAATTTTCAGAACTGGTTGTCTTAACTACAGGTTTAAGATTTTTGTCATTATTGTCTAGAATGGGCAAATCTTCTTAAAATCTTTCAAGGGGGGTCTTAGTTTCATGTGGATCAGTTTCATCAAATTTGATGTTTACAGATTCTTCCACACATTTGGATCTCTTATTTAATACTCTATAGGCTTTAATGGTTGTAGAGTGACCTAGGATAATTCCTTCATAACTTTTGGAAAAACATTTGTCCAGATTATCTTTAGTATTAAGGATAAAAATATTACAACAAAAAACTCTAATTTAATTAACCTTAGGCATCCTATTATTACAAAGATCATAAGGCATGTTTTTAAGAATTGGTCTGATCAAGACTCTATTGATAATATAACATGTTGTATTAACAGATTCATCCCAAAAGTAAATAGGTAAATCATATTCATTGAGCATTGTCTAAGAAATCTCATTATGAGTACTATTTATTCTTTCTATTACATCATTTTGTTGTGGTGATCTAGGAGTAGAGAAGTTGTGACTATAGCCATTATGTGGTAAATAAGATTCAAAATCATGATTTTCAAACACATGACCATGATCACTTCTCAAGGTCTTGATCCTAAGTCCACAAAATTTTTCTACAGACTTGGAATATTTAATAAAATAAGTACATGCTTCACTTTTGTGAGCAAGAAATTATTCCAAAGTGTACCTAGAAAAATCATCTACAAGTATATAGACATAGTGCTTCCCATTTATGCTAGAAACTCTAGATGGTCAAAATATGTCCATGTGAACCAACTCAAGAGGATGAGAAGTATAAACTACTTTCTTTGATTTGAACGAAACATTGTGTTGTTTTCCCTTTTGGCAAGGATTCCATAAATTGTTGAGTGGGAATTACTATTTAGGTAAGTCTCTAACTATACCATTCCAAGTCAGTATTCTATGTGAGTGCACATTGTAGTGTCCTAGACTACTATTCCATAGTAATGATTCTTTATGAAAAAAATTTAAAAAAGTAATATTTTTTTGAGCTAAATAATTCAAATCTATAACATAAACCTTTTCATCTCATAATTTAGTAAATACCAAAACAATTTCAAAGTAAAATACATTACGTGAATCATTTTCAAATGTAACATTAAATCCATCATCACACAATTGAGAAATTCTTTGCAGGCTTTATTTTAATATATCAACAAACACTACATTTGAAATTAAAACTAAATCAGTGTTATCAATCTGACCTAATCCGATGATTTTTCCTTTGGATTTATCCCCAAAGGTGACATGTCCTCCATAAACATTGATTAATATGTTAAATAATTTGTAGTCTCCTATCATATGCCTTGAACATCCACTGTCAATGTACCATATCTTCATACAGAATCTTTTCAAGCATGTTTCCGACAAAATATATTTATACATAAGATAATTTTGGTACCCATATTTTCTTTGGTCAAGAAAGGTTAGATATTAGAATTTTATATACTCGTATTTGTCTAATGGGTTTACTATAATTAACAGATTAAAATGATTTTGATAAGTAAACAATGTTTTTTCTATAAGAATTTGAATAGCTAGATCAATCAAAATAGTTTCCTGAACTGGAGCTAGCAGCATACTATATAGATTTTGGAATAAATTTATTCTTAAAAATCCGTCTCTATCCAGGTTGTTATCCTAAACCAGTAGTATACCTTGGTTAAACATGTTTTCCAAGCATTTGAGTTAGAATATTATTTACATTTGTGAACTTCTAAAAGTATTTTCTATGTTTCTCATTAGTCAATTTGAGTTCTGTATTTTCCTTGAGTAGTTGAGCATTCTTTTCCTTTTCTACTTCTAGTGCAGATTTGACAGTTCTATTTAAAGTATGCTGGTTCTTTAAGGATTTATACTTGTATTTCAGCTCATTGCTGGTATCCTCTAATATATTACAGTATTGAAATAATTCTTCACTGTAAATCTTTTCAGAATCAAAATGATAATAATCTCCCGAATAATAAGAGTTTAAGGTTGGAGTATCCAATGTTACCTCAGATGTGTTTTTCATGAAATACAAATTGGATTTTTGAGATTTTTCATCCTGAGTGCAATTAGAAACTCTTGAACTTTTTTCTGAAGCACTCTACGTTGCATTCATAGATTTTTTATGTTTTTTATCCTTGTACTCATATTTCTTCTTGTATATTAACTTTTTCCAATCATCTTTCACATGTCCTTTCTTCTTTCATTTGTATCAAACTATGTCATCACTTTTATGGATCCTTTTCTAATCCTTATTCCAATTATATTTATTGTCATACTTACCCTTGTAATTGGATTTTCTGAAAAACATATTTTTCCTATAAAACTTCTTATATCGTCAGGCTACTTGAGCCATTTCAGCATCACTGTAATATGCACTCTCTTCACTACCTGAACTATCACTTGTAGCTTGAATTTTCTCTTTGTCCATGGTTTTTGAAGTAGAGGTATTGAAGGCTACTGATTTATTTCTTGGTTCATCATATTCTTCTTTTTTACCATTAGTTATTCTTTATACATAATCAATTTTCATATCATCTCCTTGACATGTATCTTTCCAATGTCACATGATTCTCGTATAGATACAAAGTTTCCCCTCCATCTGTCTTGTTATCATCTTAGTATCCTCATGATTTTCTCCTTTTCTAGAACAACTTTTCCCAGTGAGATCATTGTATTGAATATCTCATTTAACCTGAGATACATATCATAAATAGATTCATCATATTTCATTTTAAAATCATCATACTTAATAGTGTATGTATTTAGTTTCATTTATTTAACATTGGTTGTTCCCTCATGGGTAACAGCCAGAGTAACCCATATTTCATTAGCAATCTTACATGAAGATATTCGATTAAATTAGTTATCTCATAATGAACAATACAGGTCATTCATTACATTACAATTAATATTGTAATAATCTTTAGTGGGTTCATCCCAAGTAGTTCTAATAGTTTCTGGAATCTTATACTGAGTCTATATAGCAATCCAAATGTCAAATCCGATACTTTCTAAATGAATTTTCATTTTGATTTTTCATTGGGCATAATTAACACCATTAATGATGGGTGGCCTATTGATATCTACACGTTCTAATATGTTATCCCTAATAATTAATTTATATAAACATATAGAAATTTAGAATTAATAGAAATTTTGAGATCATTAAGAAACAACTAAAATCACAATTTAGAAATTTTCACAAATAGAGAGTTTTAAAAAATTTTAAAAGACCTATGATACCAAATGTTGGACAGATTGGATACTCAAGAGGGGGTGAATTGAGTTCCAATTATAAATTTCTGTTTAAAATAATTGTATTAAAATCCCCCAAATCATAAAAAAAGTTAAACAGTAGTGAATTTATAAAGCTTTTAAATTTTCAATTAGTTTTTCAAAGATTAATTATTTCTCAGTTAACATGATCTAAATATTAAGTTATTTTTTGAAACTAACATACAGGTTCACAATAATTACAAATAATTCCTAGTTCAACTATCAAGGTTACGTTAATACAAATTTGAGTTTCAAAGTAAATAATAGAGGAATATTCAAAAATAGTTTTAACTAAAATAAAAGGCACAAAAGTGTTAACCAAGAGGATCAGTCTCATACGGAGACATAGTCCACTAAAATAGTTTATATAATACTTTGTTCCACTCTCATGATCGGGGTTACGATAGTACTCAGACTGTCCAGGTACATAGACCTATAAAAATGTTTTTCGTGTGATACACACAGGTATAAAAATTATGGTGTGAGGATTTCAGTATCCTCTAGCTATGAGTTAGTGTATGTTAAAACAGAAAAAAAACACATTTCTCGTAATGTAAACAAAAATATGATCATAGCCAAGCGAGAATATAGAGATGATTTTAGAATGCTCTTGTGTGATGTCAATGCAGCTCTAGACTCCATTGGATTGTAGCAGATGAAGTCTTGAGTCCTTCTCTGGTAGTTGTGTGAAAAATAAAGTGTTTTGTTTCATCTTGGGTTCTTTGTGAGGTTCAATAGAGTAAAGATTTCCCTTAAGCTTGAAATATGATTTTTGTGTTCAGCAACATCAAGTTCCAAGCAGTGTGTCTTAATTCCAAAACTTCCTCCAAGTATCTTGTTCGTTATGGTGCTTGTGAACCTTTTTTGTTTGTGTATCACATACAAACTTTTATTCTTGGACAAAATTCACTTTTAGATTTGAATGCTTGTGTTGGAGCTGCCATGTTTCATGTGTTCTACACCTTGTACCTCATTTTGTCCGATGATATGTCTACAATGAAATATTAATTATGTCAGTGCATTAAAGTCATCAAATATGACCATTAAAAATTAAATTGAATGATGACAGAATAGTTTATGAAACGGTGTCACATTAAGTCATGGAAATGGTGTCTCCTTCACATGGTGTCTAGGTTGTTCATTGTGTCTGAGTGTCATAGTGTCTCATGGTCACGGTGTCTGCTTCACGGTGTCTTGTTCACGGTGTCCTGTTCACAGTGCCTTGTTCACGATGTCTCGCTTCACAGTGTCTGGCTTCATAGTATTTGGCTTCACAGTGTCTGGCTTCACGGTGTCTGGCTTCCCAGTGTCTGGCTTCATGGTGTCTAGCTTCATAGTGCCAGAAATACATAGCAAGTGGCAGACTCACTGTGTCTTAAACATTCCAAAGTAACTACGTGCAAACATAAATAAAGATGATAATATAAGGGATTTGACTTAAGAATTTGTTAAAGAAGGTATTTTGAGAGTATATGAACAATAGTATGAAGTAGGTATATTGAAAATAGAGCAATTAAGATCTTGCAAGTCTCTTCTTAAAGCATGAGAAAACTTTAAACATAAATACAAAAGATTGGATATAATTTATAAAAGATAACTAGGTTGAATAAGATTTGGAATAATTAACACATGATTAAATAAGATTTGTGATCATTAAAACATGATTAATACATGAGAAGATTTGGAATCATTAACACATGATTAGATAAAATTTGTGATCATTGAAACATGATTAATACATGTGGAGTCCGACAATAATTTAATAACATGGAAAAAGTGTTGATGATATTAAGAATGGTTGCTAAAACATGACTTTTAAATTTAATTGATATTATTAGGAGTGATTTTCATATACCTATAACTAATTTGAGTTGATTCATAGATGATCTGAATTAACCTATGAAATTCAAGAATGATTTCAATTTGAAATGTATTGAACTTCATAAGGAGCTTTCCCAATATAGGTATGAAAAACTATAATGTAGTTGTTTTTATTTTTTTTATCAAATACTATGTAATGATCATATGGATCTATATAAATATCGTCTTGTGTGAACATATTCATCATCTTTGATATGTGTAAGGATCATGAATTTATAAGCATCATCCTTATAATGGGAAATTATGAACTCTATAAGAATAATCTATATAATCATAGGTGTATATAATTATCATCTAGTGAAATTCATAATGAATAATTATTGTTTTTCATAACTTAAAATTATTCTAGACATATCATATTTTCTTTGTGTAAGGATCATTCCATGGGGAAATTTTGAGATTGATGAAACAAAAAAATCTTTTTTAATAAAAATATGGAGTAAAATAATAAAATAAAATGATGTCAAAGCTGTAATTTTTTGTTCTAATTATTACAATTTTATATCAATCAATGATTCAACCATATATTTAATGACAATATCGATTAGGGGAAAATGATTATATCAATTTTAATTTCCAAATTTCAATATTTTAAAAATAATATTATTGATCATAAGTGAATAATAAAATAGATTGTATGGGTATATTTCTTCATAGAATAAATCATCGCAGAATGAATTTTGAATCAATATTAATTTACAAAAATGTTTATATTAATGTTAGAAAATAAATAGATCATGTTGGGTGAATTTTTCAAAAAGTAATAATAATAAGAATGAATTTATTCTTCATTAAATATTTCTTGTAATTGGTTTTGGTTTTTTATACTGTAAAAAAATAATAACACATTGTGTTTTTAATTCAATCATAAGTTGATGAATATAGCGATGAGTTACATGTGGGATTTAACTGACATGGGGTTGGGTTTTGTGCTAGTTTTGTTAAATATCTCACACAATAAATGATATATATCATTCCTAAACAACAGTTTTGTTATTATTATAAACATTGGATGAATATTTTTATAGATTTTATTTTGGTGGAATACTTTTGAGATAAAAATAATCAATCAAAAGAGAAAAAAATGTTGAAAAGATATATTCAGATGAGAAAAAATGAAATGAATATAAATAAAAATTTATTTTTTATTTATATTAAGTTACAATTTGAGAGAAATAGATATGGGGATCATGGATTATGCCAATTTTCTGCAATGAATTTATCTTTCATATAACTCCTATAATATATCCATTAATAGAAATTGACATACCTAAAAAATTTATATAGTCTCACGTATAGAAATTGAATATGACAAATTTGGGGGAGAATAAGATAATTGTCCTAGAGATAGTGTGGAACTAAACTAAAATAGTGGAGGTAATAACATATAGTATTAAATTAATGATATCAGCTGGTATCGAATATGAAGAGAAACTGATATTGATATACTCCTCTAATCTAGATTTGATTGATGGAGAAGAGAAGAAGAATAAACTAAAAAAATATGTATTGCATAAGTACAGAAAATGAATTATGAATAAAAATTTAAGAAATTTTATGTGAATTGGATTTAAATATATATTTATTTTCTATTTAGCTTCTTCAATATTGGTTTTATATTATCAAAACAGTACTTTGAACTATATAAGGAAGAAATCTTTTATTTCTTGGAGACATATATATATGGTTTGGAATATTTTAAAAAGGAGGTTAAATAATTTTTATTATAATGAAGAAATTAGATTCTGTGGATTTAGTTTCATCATATACTCTATGAAGATCTAATTCCAAAAGGTGTGAGGAAGTTTCATGACCATTTAAGGGACAAAATAATGTGAGATGTATTACGAATTAATATTAACTTTTGTAATATAATTTATAATCACATGTATAATATGGTGATCAATCTCCTATATAATATTGTTTGATGGTAAATAATGATAATTTACCTAAAACCTATAATTTAATGTTATGATTATAGTAGAAAATCTTTGACTTTATTAGTCTCGATCACATCTAGGAGTATGATTCTCATTTGAGATGAACCTTTCAAAAACATGGTGTTCCGTGATTTATATTAACTCATTTAATGTTGTGTATGTGATTCGAAAATATAAATAGATCAATTTACATTATAATAGGTGTTATAGGTTCATATACTAAAGGTTTTTCAATTTTTATATGTTTAATTTTGAATTTAGTAAATGTTTATTCAAAATTTATTTTCCTCTCCATGTGTTTCCTGCCTGTCCCAAGGAGAATTTCATTATTTTTTACTCTATTAATATTAGTTATTATGAATTTATATATATATTTTATATTCATGCAAATATATTTATACTATGAGTTATTTGAGATTATATAATCATATTATATATGTAATAAATAATTGAATTTTATTATAAGGTAAAATAATATTTATAGTAATTAAATATGTTTTCTTAATATTATTTCCAATTCACATATGTTTGAATATTTTTATAATTAAATAAAATTTTATAAAATAAATAAATATATGGATTTATCTGAAAATTTTGAAAATAGTTTCTCCAATTTTTCAGAGACAAATATTGTTTGAGAGAAGAATAGTTTTTATTCTAAATATATTTTTTCAATTAAAAATTGAATTTCCATTCGATTTAATTAAAAAAATAAAAATTATAATTTTAAAAAATTAATTTTCTTATTGGTCTCAACATTTGAAGTTATTTTTTATTGATGTTTTTTTATTTTACAAAATAATTTTTTTTAGTTTTTAGAATTAGAGTTTTTTTATATGATATACTCTATGACATCATCATGATAAAAAAAATTCATAAATATTTATGAAACTGATGAAACACATCATACATTATGATATAATCTCAAAGTCAGATAAACATTATCTATCTCAAATAAAGAAATATATTTTAAAAAAGTAAGAAAATAATCATTTGTGTTTACACAGTGCTTGTGGAACATTACACAAGTCAACATGATGTCATTATGGTTTTATCATAGAAGGGATATGTCTTTTAAAAAACCAAGTATAGGAAAATTATGAAAACAAAATTATTTTTACTTATATTTGGGAATAATAAGATTTTATAATATGTTGATTGACCAATTTCTTATTAAAATCCTTGACAATATTAGAATATTCATCAATCTTATCTAAAAATGTAATCTGGATATATTTTGTAATATTAAATATTTTTAATGGTTTTATATAATGATATTAATAAAAAATAAAATAAAATAATATTATTTATTTATTTTTAATATTAAGTAATCTAAAAAATATCTAGAATGATTACATGGAATCGATATAGTTCCTCTTCATTTAAAAGAAATTTCAAATAAAATACTTTTAAATATGATTAAAATTATCGAATTGTGATAAATTATATTAATTCACAATGTTTGGGTATAAACTTGATCTGTAAAAAATTATTATTTTTTAATTTTTTTCATATTTTTCGAGATATTTTAAACGTCAAATTATGTGAATAATTTTAAAAATCCCATTTAAAGTATTTAATAATAATTTGTAATAAAATAAAAAAAAATCATAAAATATTTTCATCAGAAAATTTTCGTTAAAATGGCCTCTAATAGAATCTATTACCCATTAATGATCCACTTAAAATTTTCAAATTACATTTTGGACTCATTAAAAATATATATTAAAAAAATTAAATTAAATTTCTCCTATAAAAGGGGATTCATTCTATCCTTTCCAAAGTAAATATAATTCACTATTTATATTATAATTATAATAAAATCATTCTGAAAACATAATTACATATCTTCATAAATTTTTTTCTTTTCCAATTATCCTTTATTTGGATGTGTAAGAGTCAATTTGAATGAGGTTATTAAAAATTAATGTAATGGTTTCCATGAAACATTATCCTTCTTCAATAATGATTCATTTTTAACACTGTTAGAAATTCCCTTATTTTGGTGATGTTATTTCATTATGATGTTACTATTATCTATTTTACCTATTAATGTTGATAGGTAATCCATTACCTCTCACTAAAAACTTTTCATAAGCACATATGGTGTCAATGTTTCATATTTTAAATGGTTCATTTTCATTTCAAATCTACACTTATTGTTTTAAAAATAATTGATAATATTTATTACTAAATCTAAATACTATTTTAATCATGACCAAATATTATTATAAAATAAAAATATTTACCATGTTTTCCATCATTTAAACTATTCGAGAATAATATCACTTAACATGGTTGTTTTACTCCACCATAGTAAATTAATGTGTTTCAATAAACATATGTGTATCATGAATGATCATTATTTTTTAATATTTTAATATTCCCTTAATATTCATTTTATTTCAATATTATATTTTATGTAAGGGTAAACTTTCCATCACAATTATAAAATTAAATGTAGACAATCATATTATTTTTTAAGATTAACAATCATGGTTATTGAGGAAGAGTCTCTAAATGGTTACTATTCCATGAAAAACTATAATTATTTTATTTGAGAATGATATCGAAACCACAACATTTAATATTTAAATCTTGGGGAACTATTGAACATGTACCTTTTATGGTTACAAATATACCATATATATTTTCGTGATTCTGAACCGAATGACCTTAAAATAAAAAATATAAACAATGCAAATTCATTAAGTGAATGAAACATGTTAATAAATTAAATAAATTTAATAATAATAAATAAAGTTACATGATAAGGTTTCTTAATTATGTATGTGACTAACAAATTTTTTTAATCAAAAGGTAATAGACATATTAGGTGAGTTGGGGCTTAATGTAAGTGGTTTTTTTTATAAAAGCATTAGTTGACATTTTTTTAATTTTACTTTTCAAATCCTTCTCATCCATATTAATATTCATAATTTATTTAATATATATCATTTTATATATTAAAAATATTTATTAATGTCATTTTCAATTATCTTATAATTTCTTTTCAAAATATTGAAATAAATATATTTTCATTTTCCTACACTAATAAATTTCCATTATTATTAAAAAATATGAATATAATATACTTTTAAATACTTTATTCCTAAATTAATTTTACAACTATCTTTCTCATATTATTATTATTATTACCATACATGTTTCAATGATTTTAGAAGGTAACTTTTTTCTCGTTGTTTTTGAAATTATTATATTAAAATATTTTTTTCTAGAAATGTAGATGGAAACATTTATTTCCAAAATTATATTTTATACAAATAATATTTATCTAATTTTTTCATTAGGTAGTATCGATGAACATTCATATTCATTTTTTCCTTTAAATGATATTATTTTATGATTTCATTCAAATGATAATGTTTATGGACTAAAAATAATGTTTAAAAGAGTTTTATGATGAATAATACATGATTCATGATGTTTTTAAAATTATGATAGTTAGACGTTATTAAGGATGACGGGTTATCCAAATATATAAATCACTATTGGATTTTGTAATGATTTATTATTTAGAGATACAATTTTGTAGGTGAAAAATAGGCTATTCCATTAAATTATTTATTCGAGTGGGTGATTTGAAAGGGTAATGAATATAATATCACAGGATTCTTTCATGGATATTTAATTTATTCTTTTAATATCAAGTAGTAATCATCAGATTTAAGAAATCAATAATTTTATTTAACTATAAAGGGACTTTTTATTTTTAAATATATTTATTTATTTTATTTAGTTATATGATGTTTTAAGGATCTCATATGTTTTTATTCTTTCTATAGGAACTTTTTTTATTTATTTAATTGTATTATTCTTGTTTATGAATCTTATTTATAAATTTATTTGTGAAAATAAATTTATTTCAAAGTAAATAAATGTTTTTTATCTTTTTAATTTTTAATTTTATTTGTTATAATTTAGTACTTTTCAAGGGTTTTTAAGTGTTTCAATATACTAATAATATTTATATTTATCTTATATACCATTATAATTTTTAATACCAATCTCATTATTAGACAAAAACTATCATGATCCAGTCTTGATACCCTTGTACATTGTTACATGAGAAAATTGAACATGACCTGATGGGTATTTTCAATCCCCGTTGGTTGTAGAAGAGAAAAAGGAATTCACTAATTATCAAAGGTAATAGTTTTTATACATGTATAAAATTTAATAATATAGTAGTATATTATAGAAAACACAATCAGTATGTTAAATTCATCTAAAAGAGAAAAGTAACACAAGCATATAGATAAAAATTCTAAATAAATACATAAAACAAATGGGTAAAATCATTCACTAAGACATATACTAAAAACATTTACTAAATGAGAAAATGAAAACTTTAAAAGTTATACCCATCACAACAGGATCCCATAAATCAATCACACCATCAACCACAGAGCATTATTTTATATTTTCATATACCTCGTATAACATATTCTAAAAAATCACAAAAAATTAATTTGTTAGATAAACCCCCACAGTAGATTTCAACAATTTTTCTTTAATATATTCCTATAAAAATAAACCACTTTATGAATCTATTCAATACAAATAATTTCATGGAAAATTAATTTTTCATTTATCATACAAAACATGATTTCAAATCAAGAAGATGAAAGGTATATCAAAAATGAGTTAGGTGAAATTTTTCATAAAACAAGTACATAAGTTAAAAATAGTTCTTTAATGATTTTATATAATAATAAAATCATAAAAAACTATACTACTCAAAATCTATTAGGTTAGTTAGTTCAGAGATATAGGATCCTAACACCACGTAGTAAATCTTCATGAATCATGATGTTTGTATACATCATTAATGATTTTTAATTGGATAAAAATTAATCAACACTTCATCGAGTGAAAATTATTTTGATCATGGTTTAATAATATTATTCTTCATAAACCATTATCTACTCATGGTCACATGTGATTTAATCAATCATTCATTCATTCATTGTCAAATAAAATCAATTCTATTCATCAGTCATTGTCCATTTAAAAAATCTAAAGTTCCAAAATTCCTTTTCAATTAAAAAACTGAAACCTACGTTTTCATCAAATTTAGGACATTAAAATTAATTATTCATTTGTGTCCATATTATCAAGATTAATTATCTATTTTTTTATTAAATCATCCATCATTTGAATCTAAATTTCTAAAATTTCACCCAATTTATCACTCAATTTAATGAAAGGGATTTATTTTATAAATATCCTGACATTTAAATAAATCATCAAAATAATCATAAATAATGTGTTTGAAAACAATTAAAAACACATTTCAATTAAAAAATAAATCTCAAATTCAGTCATATATAAAACCCCTTACAGGACCAAAAACCTTTTGTCACATGAATATATGATCAATCACCTGAAAAAGAAAATTATAATGAATTATTAATATCAAACATAATAATAAATAAATACATATAATTACAATCCAAAAAATGAAAGATCCAATCCATCAATAACAAGAGGATTTGTCACTATCATATGGAGATATAAGGGAGAAACAGTGAATTCAAAATCATAGTGATATCACTTACTGGATAGAGATAAAAAAATCAACTAGCACTATGATATAAGAAAAAGAGACGTTGGAGTAGAAAATTATATTATTGAGAGACTCCAAAATCTTGGTAATTGTGTTACGGTAGATACAAAATTATTTATGTTTTTTGATGGTGGGTCCATGATTTTTATTAAAATATTCAAGATTTAATAACTCATTTGCAAGAGTTTCTAGGTCGGGTTGTATAGTTAGTAAGAATTGTATAACTAATCATACACCAATACTAATATTATGTAAAGGGTTCATGTTTTTGGGAACATGGATTTTTTATCCCCATACCAACCATGAAAACCCATGTTGCACAAGGAAAAGTGGTCTTGAGTGGTGGTCGTGTTGTTTTGACTAACAATGCATTAACCATTCACCCCACTCCAGAACATCAAAAACAACACATTTTTTTCTAGAAAAAACTATAAGGTATTATATAACGAATTACCAATCACAAAAAATGAAAAAATTAAAGTAAAAAGTCATCTAATATCATCAAATAACCTGAATAATGATAAAACAAAATATGGTGAAAACAGTGGTCCTGAAGAACCTAAAAGCACGTAATGAGATGTTAAAACATCCCTACCATAAAAAAATTGTTCCCTTAGAAATATTATAAAAAGACTCAATACCAATGATATGAGGCCACTACTCTCTCATGAGTTCCTTGCACTCCCATGTACAATGAGAATAAATATCTGGCTTCTAAAGAACACAAACTATAAGAATTTGCACCCAAATAAGTACATTTATCTCAAAATCAGCAATATATATTAGTCTCACCATTCTTGACAATTCAAGTTCTACATAAAGGTTATACCATTGAAAAACATTAGATGGCTCATATATATAATAACACCTTGAGTTTTTATGGTAATTGTTTTCTAATAAATTAAATTTTTATTTATTTTTTGAAATGCACTCAATGAAACATTCCATTCACAAGGCACCAAATCCGCATATATTACGTGGAACCAACTCATCATAAGATACATAGAAGATCAACTCGTCATACATTACTTGAAGCACATACTTTTCCTATGTTACATGCATCACCAACTTCGTGTACATTACACAAAACACAGATGTTTCTACAAAAAATTATTTTATCTTTATAATTATTCAAATGATACATTTAAAACCTATCCATTATAAATTGTTATATAAATATTAGAAAAAATAAATTAATTTTACAATCATTTTTTAAAAATAAAACATATTTAAAACAAAATATTTAATTTTGTATATAATCCATATATATTTACAAATACCATTTTTCTCAAATAAATTGCTTTTAATGTCTTTCAGTGAAAATTAATTACATTAATTTTTTATTTATTTAGAAATTTTATTTTATTATATAAACATAATTTTTGAATTTTTAATTTCAAAATTATCTTAGGGAGATGTTTTCGGGATTTTTATGAGAACGTTCATTTTTAGATAAATAGTGAAAAATAATGGATTCCAATTCAAAACTGCCTTTTCATCTAATTTATTTATAAGGATTAATTATAGGTTAATATGGTTTCAATGTATTATTATATAATATATTTATCAATTAATACAATTCATATCATTTATATCTATTTCTCTTTAAACATGGGTATAAAAACATAGCAAACATTTCAATGTTTTGACATGAAAAAACCACATTGTCGATTCGAATTCAGGATTAATTTTAAACTAATTTCTTCCATTTATGATATTTTAATTTAGAAAAAATTAATTCCATATTTTAAATAATAATAATTTATAAGGATTAAAAATTTCAACATATTTTTTAACCAAAAATATTTTTGAAATTGATAAAAATTTATTACAATGATTAAGAAAAAAAATATGTTAACCTTAAATTTAAGACCCAAAACGACCTAGAAACTTATAAAATAGACATAATATGGACTTTATTTATCCATTAATCTTATATTAATTAGTTATTTTATTATTTATGAATTTTTGTATCTAAACACATTTTTAGATCTAACTTGTTTTAAAAAATGCAAGGTGTGTCCTTTCCCTTTCCAATAATCGGCCACCAATTTTCCATCTTATTCAAACAAAACACCCCACCTAGGTTCTTTAAATATCTAACTAAACAACTATCCAAAATCCCTAAATTACTCATAGAAGTTCCTCTTTGGTATGAAATCAATATAAGGAACCCTTTTGGTACAAATCAAAATGAGTTACCTGATTAAGAGGTAACATATATTCTCACGCCCTTTCTTTTGTACTATTTCTCCACCCCTCCACACTATTTATTCCACGATTTTATGAAGACAATTGTATCATCAATATAATAGTATTTTTATTCTAAGGGATACAACTACACTTAAAAAAACTTCCAAATAATGTGTAACATACATTATGTTTATGTGTAAGGTGAACGACCACCTCACTAAATGATGATTGTTCATTTTTCCTTTATCACCTATCAAGGTAGAAATTATGATAGAAACTCTGTTTTATATGTCATATATTATAATTAGTATAAATTTAAGCTTATTTATTACTTTTACAAAACAAATATTTTTTACATTTCATTTGGAGAAATTACGATAATTTCGCTTGAGGAAGTGTGGCCTACAGCCACTCAAAGAGATGTGAATAATTCATACACATCAAATAAATTATTAATGATGGGCTTTGATAGTATATGAGGTATATTTCATATAATAATTATACTTTATTATATATATATATATATTTCATCTTTCAACATGTCAATCAAACAAAAATAGTGTTCATGCGTACGTACAACCTACCATCTACATGAACAGTGTATTCTATTTCATACTTATATATTTAATAGATTATTATAATACACATATAATGAATATATATGATATTTTTATCATGTTTTAATTTTTTTAATCCTGATATATGTCTAAAAAATAGTGATATAACATATTAAGACACATGTGAAAAACAGAGTACATATTACCAGAAGTGAAACCTTAACATATAATTGTTAACTAGAAGGAAATATATGGTCATGATAAAACTATATATTTTATTTGATATAATAATATGGTACTATAAAATATTTATAATAAAATTATATTTATAATACATGTGGTTTCAACCAGTATGACAAGTTTCAAGACACAACGTAAGATAATTTCACCTCACTTTTTATTTCTGTGAGATACATGATTTATTCACCACCCATTCCTTTTGGGTGGTGTTTATATTACACATAGATATATTCTGTGATTATTATAATAAACACTAAGGTAATTTTCATTTCTGTCCTATGATCTTTATTTCATGGGGTTCAGGTTTCAAAATATACCAAATCAGTAAAATAGTTTTCTATAAATGTTCCTTCATTTAGACACATGTTTTGTTAGGCACCTAAATTATTTTTGTTGTGTATATACTTTGAGTTTACATGTTATATCATGCATATCCATATTTTCATGATATTTTATGATTATTTTATGATTTTTTATTACATGGAGAGTTTGATTCCAAGTAACCATGTCATAAATGTTTATTGAAACAATCTCATTGCTTTTCATAATTGTATATGTTTTTGCTTCTGTTTATGAAATATTATGATCCACATCTCAAGAACGGTCATAAATTTGAAATACACTATTTATTCAAGATATTTTCATATATTATTTCATGTTTTATACTCTTTAGTACTTAATATAATGTTTTATTTAAAATATGATTATCTCTCTCTTCAGTGAGAATTCTATTATATTCAAACAAATATTTTTTAAAAATGTTGTCAATTTTTTTATGAATATCCTTGAAGTCCATTTTAATAGAAACAATATTTTAAAAATATTTTTTGGTATAAAATTAATAATTTATATTTTTTCAAATACATTTTTAAAGAATAAGGTTTTCCAAATGTTTTAAGTTTTAGAAAGTATTTTTCAATGCAGAAAGGATATTTTCCTAAGGAAATTTTTTTAAAAGTTCATTCAAAATTATTTCACATCGATTATAACACCCAGTGGTGTTAATCAATAATTTTTTGAGAAATTGTAAAATCAAATCAATAAAATTCTTTTTCTGAATGGATTATGTTTTGATTGAATGATGATGAAAAAATTTATTTCCCTTTCATGTGTTATATACTTTGTAAGCCTACTTAATTTCATGGGTTATGTTTATGATAATGAAACCTATATTTTTTGACTTGTTATGATATCATTACATGTTCATAATAGACATTTCCTTTTATGGGTTAGGATATAATTATTTATCATATTTTATAACATATCTGTATGATTTTACTATGAGATGTGAAGGAACAATATCCATCTCTAATTCAGTGGGTAATGATTTATATATTAGGAGATAGACAGAGTTGTTCTGGTGAGGGGACATTTCCTACTAAGATGGCCATAGGAGTAAACCATGACAATAAAAATAGTTTTAGGAGTAAACTCATGTTACTAATATAGCCATGGGAGTGAACCATGACTACAATGATGGTATGGGGAGTGAACCTGTACTACTAAGATGGCCTTGGTAGAAATGCCTTGGCTATTATGGAAATCATATTATATACTTATGTGACTGCCGTATTTCCTTATTTTATTAATATATTATAATTTAATGACTTATGGTCTTGATTTCCATATTCTTAACGTCTTATTAAGTGGAAAACATTACCCCCTGATTTATGTATATAATATTTTATAATAATGGTGTGATCTTCTTTTTTCATGTTCATGTTCTAATACCCTTATTCTCATTATTATTTATACATATCTCACTTGTTTACCCTTACTCAACATTTTAGATCACCACTTTTTTTGTTTCCTTCACCACGTTATGAGGATATTTATTATTTTTGATGTGTTTAAGAAGGGTTCTAGTCAAGAATAAGCTAGAGGGAAATAATTTACATCACTTGTGTATTTGTGTTTATGTTTCCATGTTTAAAAAGGAACTATACTATCATGGTCATTAAGTGTCTATTTTTCTTATGTTTTCGGTATTTCTAAAAATTCATATCTTGTTAATGTATGACAATGAGGATCTCTATAGTTGGTATTATAGAAAATTTTTAGTTAAACATTATATGATAGGATGAGAAAACCGTAGTGATACCCCTTAGGACATGCCTTGGGATAACATTAACGATATGTAAAATTATAGGAAATTGTCCTTGGATTTTGGTAAAGGATATAATGACTGTATTCATAAAAATACATCATTGTCTGGATACTACATGTTGATCTGGCTCTATCGTAGATGTACCTATGGGTAAAAATTATAACAAGATGTTTTGGGCATGGCTCAGGGTAATTTAGAACAGAACAACGGGCCTTGATAGAAACATAGTTTTTCACTATCGGGGGCAATTCCTTGGGAATTCACAAAATATTCATGAACCATTTTAAATGATTTAAATTGAAATTTACTAATAATAACCAAGGATAAACTTAAGGGGTCATATATTAAGGAAGGTTTTATAATTTAAACATCTTATAAGTTACTTTTCATGATTATGTGGTTATTGGATATGATAAATGTTTATCACCCAAATTTTTTTGGTTTTAGTAAATGATTTAAACCCAAAGGAACCATGTTGATGGTAATTGTGTAAGAAAATTCAACGATTTTCCTGCTAGGAAACCGAATTCTATGGGGGATAGAATTTAATACCGCATTATTATGGTCAAAAATCATTCTCAATATTTGATTCATGGTAAAAATAAAATGAGAAATTGAGGGAACAAAATTCTATTGAGTATTTAAAGAGGAAAAATCCACATTCATTTAATATCTATTCTAATACACTTGTTACTAAAAATGGATTAGTACTATTGAAAAGGTATTCTCTATTCTCCAGTGTTCAGAACATTGGAAATTCATTCTGGCTATATATTAGTTGGAAGGAAAATAAAAACAATGGTGGACTCTAATAAAGAATACCAGGCATAAAGATGATATTGAATTCAGGGATTGAGATGAGTTCAAGAACATATTTTTCAATACGTACTTTCATTATATTCTTAGTACCAAGATAGAGATAGGGTTCCTTGAGTTGGATAAATTGGATGATGAATCTGTTGGTACCTACATGGCTAATTTCATGAGACCTGTGAGGAACACTTCAAGAATTATAATACATCTCTAAAGGTGGATAGGTTCTTCAGTCGTGTAAAACCAAGTCACATATGTGCATTTTCCATAAGACACATTAGTAGCTATGAAGATACTTTGTGTTGTGCAATCAATGTTGAAATTAAGGTTGGATTCCTGTATCAATATAATGGTTTAGACAAGTAGAGAAATATACATCTTAAAAAAAAATCTAAAAACCATGATGAAAATAAGAAGATATTCCCTTAATGATATATGTGTGGGAAGAATCATGAAGGAAATTTACTTATGGGTTCTATTAAATGTTTTCTGTTTTTAAGGGAAGTACATCAGGTATTTGATTATTGAAGTTATGGGAAGAGTTATGTAATATTGTGAATGGAGAAAAACGACCCAAAATACACTTCACCTGACTTAGTACAACAAGTGTAAGTATAATTGGAATTATGCTAACCACTATCCAAAAAGGGCTAGGTATGATGATCATAAACAACCTCTTATGCCTAGGTACTAGGGGAAATTTAATTCAATTGTTGTTTCTTATGTGAGGTGCAATAACAATGTGATAAAAAGTACACATACCATCCACTGTTGATTTGATAATTCCATATTTTATCCTTGATCTACCCATTATTTCATATCTAATGAATTTTATAAGGGTGTTTAGATTCCACCAAAACAGTTTGATATGGAATTAGTAGTAAAACCCCATAATGGTATAATGATTTCATCTCAAGTCTATGATTCCTCTCCTATTTATTTTTTTTGGGAATGGGCTTCTATCAAATCGTGTCATTCATATTTTGGTTGAAGTTGATGTCATCTTAGGCATGGATTTGTTATCTTAGAAAATTGCTTACATCAAGTGTCAAGGATGGGAAATTATGTTTCATATTTAAAACCCTGTTATGATCATCCATCATTTTTATGATATTTATAAAACTCCTATGGATACTATATCAAGTGTATGGGTCTTCACCCACATTCAAAAGGGTTTTTTTCTTAAGGATGGGAAAAATTGACATTGATGATATGCCTACTGTTTGAGATTTGCTGGATGTCTTTCCAGAAGAGTTTTCTAGCATTCCACCAAAACATGAGGATTAGTTATCAATATAACTTATACTTTTTTCCACAAAAATTTCAATGACTCATTATATAATGGTCCGAATTGAGTTGTAATAACTGAATAAGAAACTCAAGGAAAACATTATTTAGAGATTCATTCGTCCATGTGTATCCACATGGGGAGTAAACATTATTTTTGTGAATAATAAAGATGGATCAACATGTATTTTTATTTATTATCAAGTGTTTAGAATGATGAAAAACATGAAAAAGTATCCCCTTACATGTATTGTTAAATTGACTGATTAACAACATGGATATTAATCCTTTTCCAAGATTTAACTTCATTCTGGATACCATCAATTGAGTGTCAAGAAAAGAGATATACCAAAGATGGAATTATATAAAACGTATAGGCACATGGAATATATAGTGATGCCTTTTGATATTAATAATTCCCATACTATTGTCACCGATCTAATGAATATAGTATTTACATATTTCGTAAATCAGTTTTTGGTATTCATTATAGATGATATTCTTATATATTAAAAGAGAAAAGAAGAACATGATTATCACATGAGAATTGTACTGAATACCCAAATAAATCATAATCTACATGAAAATTTTAAAAAAGTTTTAATTTGGGAGCAGGATGTTTTATTTTTGGGTCACATAATCTCAAAATATGGTATAGAAGTAGAATCATCAAATACAGAGGTTATTCAATGCTAGACTAGACCAACAATGGTGACTAAGATTTGTAGCATTCATGGATTAGGATAATATTATTGACAATATTTGTATAACTTTTCATGACTATCTAATCCTGTAACCAAATAAACTCATAATAGTGTCAAGTTCCACTAGAAAGATGAATGTGAGGTAAATTTCAAGAATCTAAAGAGAACGTCAGGATGTGAACCTGTTATTACATTAACCTATAGTTTATAGGGGTTTTTAATTTATAATGATTCATCCAAGAAGGTATTGAGATCTGTTCATATTAGTAATAACATTGTTATAGCCTTTTATTCAATACAGTTGAATTTTCATGTGTAATATTTACCAACTTGTGATTTGGAGTATGTAGTGGTAATTTTTTGACTAAATATAAAGAGGAATTATCTATATCGAGAACTGTATGATATATATATTGATCATAAAATTGTAAATTATATTTTCACACAGAATAAGTTGAACATGATCCCGATACGATTGTCAGATATGATAAAGGATTATGAATGATCAATACATTACAAACTTGAGAATGTGAACAAGGTGGATGATTATTTGAGTCATAAGTATCATGCTACCATATACATGATTAGGATAACAAAACATCCAATATTTATGGATTTATAAAGGGTGGATCTCAAAATCTAGAAGGAAGGGGGAAACTACTATCTTTATCAAATAAAACTTCAACACCCTATCAAAGTGAAAATTAAGGAGGAGCATAAGGAAGATGTAGAGATGAAAAAAAAATATTAAAAATGTTCATGATTATACCCTTGATCAGGATCGAATGATATGGTTATAAAATTGTGTATGTGTTCCTTCCATAATATTTTTTGAATAATTAGTTTTTAGAGAAACCTTATATCTATTCATTCTCTATACATAATGGAAGTATTAATATGTATAAGGAATTGAATAAATAATTATAGTGGGATGGAATAAAGATACATTTCATTGTGTTTTTATCTCGATGCTTGGTATTCAAACAAGTTAAGGATAAAAGAGAAAAATGATGGGGATATTGCATCCATTACCCATACAATAATGGAAATGGGAGAACATAACTATAGATTTTTTCACTGGGCTACCCAAAACCTCTAAAGGTTTTAATTATATATGGGTGGAAGTCAATCGCCATACTATGTAATAATCCTTAATTTTTATTAGAAAAGGCCTCTATCAAGATCTGCATTCTAGGATATATATTAAAGAAGTGGCAAGGTTTCATCGAGTACCACATTCAATTATTTCATATTGGGATCTTGGATTTACCTTAGTTTTATGGTGATGTAGTTAGATATAACATTAAATAGAATTTAGTTTCATCATTTCATATCAGCCTAAGATAGAGGGTATGTCTAAAAGAACAATTGAAACCATAGATGATATGTTGAGATCATTTTCCGTTGATTTCAATGGTTATTTGGATCAACACAATCCTCTAGTTGATTTTTCAGAAAACATATATTTCCTTAATGAATTAAGATATAACCTTATGAGTCCCTCTGTGGAATGAAATGTAAAACTACAAAATTATGGGATGATTTTGGTGATAAAAAACAATTGGGACCTGAGATCACCGATTAAATCGTCAATAGGGTTAGAAGCTTTCGGTAGCATATTAAGGTAGCTCAAGGTCGGTAGAAAGGTTATGGTGATAATTTTTGGCATGATACAGAATTTGAAGTCTGTGAAATTTTTTTTCTATGAATCTCTCCCTGGAATAATGATAAGATATTAAAGAAGAAATGGAATCTAAGTCCCAGATACATCAGTACCTTTGAATGTATTGATAACAATGGGATGGTATCCAATCAATTGGCACATCCTCCAAATATATCACAAGTGAATGATGTGTTCTATGAATATTTATAGAGGATGTACATACTTGTCCTTTAACAAGTACTAAACTCTGAGGTCATTCAGATGGAGAAGTTCCATTCTTCTAAGGAACAGTCGGTTTAAATTCTAGACCGATCAGCTAATGATCCACAAAACAACACCCCTCATCTGGTCAAATGTTTTATTTAGAAATCACTAGTTAGAGGAAGCTATATAGAAACAAGACGATATAAAGAATAATAAGTGTCACCAGTTTTTTTACCCGATTGATGAATTTCAATGGAAAAATCCATTTTAAGGGGTGTATAATGTAACACCTAGAGTTTTTATGGGTAATTTTTCATGAAAAAATTATATTTTCATTTTTGTGTAGAAATGAAATTCATCAACCATTCCATTCACATCACACAAAATTAGATTATGATGTAATGAACCAAATAGAAATGAAATATAAGGAACATCAACTAGTCATATGTTATATGCAATACCAATGTGGAATATGTTACACGCAACACCGACTTTGTGTACGTTACATGCAACACTAAAGTTTCTACGAAACATCATTTTACTCTTCAAATTATTTAAGTGAGATAATTTTAACATATCCATTAAGCATATTTGTATAAATAGTAAAAACAAATTTTCAAATATTTCTCATAATTTTTTTATATAAATAAAAACTATTTATAATCAATGATATATTTTTTTATTAAATTCCTTGCATGTTTAAAAATGTTGTCATCTAAAATGAACTACTTTTACTATCTTCTGTGAAAAATAATAAAATTAAATATATAAATATTTAGAAATTGAATTTTATAAAATAAAATTACTTTTTTAATTAATAATCATGAAATTATCTTATGGATAATTTTTAATATTTATCTGAGAACCTTTATTTTCGGATAAACTGTGAAAATTACTAGATTTTAATTTAAAACTACTTTTCCATCTGATTTTTTACATAGTAAAATTATATATCAATTTGATTTCCATGTTTAATTAGATAATATTTATATCAATTAACACATTTTAGTTCATCAAGATCAATGTTTCTTTAAACTTTGTTATAAAAAATTAGCTATCTTTTAAATAATTTTAATTTAAAACCTCATATTATTGACCTGACTATGGGATTAATTTTAAAATTAATTTCTTCCTCTTATATGATTAGAAAAAAAATGTTTTCCAAATTTGGAATCATAATAATTTATAATGTAAAATAATTTCAACTTTATTTTTGACTGAATTTATTAGTGGAAGTGATTAATATTAATTACAACGATTAAGAGAAAAATTAGGTTACCATCATCTTTATGAAATAGAATGTCCTAAAACCTATCAAACACCAAATTTATGGCCATTATTCATCCATGAACCTTCCATTATTGGGTTTTAATAGTTTTTTGTTACTTTTTTAGGTAAATACATTGGTACACTAAACTTTTTTTTTTCAAAAAATTCCAAGTATGTCATTTCCCTTCCCTATAAAAATCCACCTCCTCTCCCACTTCTTTACACCTCTCAAACAAATAAAATTCAGAAACACTCTATACAATAAACTTCCTAATATCCCTATAATCATTAAATAATCCTTCCATAGGTAATAATGTAATATATGTAGTCTTTTGGCACAATCCAAAAGGACATACCCATTTAAGAGGTAACATCATCTCTCAAACTTCATTCTTTTATTTTCATTCTCCTCCTCCATCAACTCTATTTAATATATTCTTGTATGAAAATTCTAGTGTCATCAATATACGAGAATTTTTTTATACTATGGTTTCAACCTACACATTCACACACATTTATATAATGGGTAATTAATATACTTTTTATGTGTACAACAAACTACCACCTCACTAAAAAAAGATTGTTCATTTTTCCTTTACCACCTCTCATGGTGGACATTATGATGGAAACTCTATTTTTATATCTCATATATTATATTTATATTTTATTTGTGATTTTTTATTTCTTTTAAAACACATAAGATTTTTATTTTCCCTTTGATTTAAATATGATAATTTCATTTTAGGCAGTGTGGACTACAGCTCACTTAAAGCGATGTGATTTGTTCATACACTACATGGAATTTATTAAAGATAAGTTTAGTAAATATATATGAAATATATGATATAATAAATATACTATTATAATTATATATATATATATCATTTACATTCTTTCCTTTGTAATTATAATTAAATGGAAATAGTGTTCATGTGTACGTTTGACATACAATCTCCATGAATGGTGTATTCCATTTCAGACATCTATATTATATAGATTATTATAATACCAATATAATGAATATAAGGGATATTTATATCATGGTTCAAATTCATTAATCATGATATATGTGAAAGGAAGAATTATATAACAAATTAGGATGCATGAGAATAACAAAGCAGATATTGCCTGAAACGAAACCTTAACATATGGTTGTTAACTAGAGGGTAATACAAGGAAATGATAAAACCATATCTGGTATTAGATATAAAAATTTTATTCTGAAAAATATTTTTAATAAATTTATAATTTCTTTATATGTGGTTTTAATGAATACGAGAATACTCAATGCCCAATTAAAAGTAATTTCATCTCAACATTTATTTATAGGAGATACAATTTTTATTCACCACCCAATCTTTTTGTGTGGTGTGTGTACTACCCATGGATGTATTCATTGATTCTTATACATATATTTATGGGTATTTTCATGCCCATTACCAGATATTTATTTCATGGTTTTTATATTTTGAAATTTACCAATGCAGTAAAATAGTTTTGTCATAATTTTCCTCCTTTAAGATACATGTTTAGTTATGCATATAAATTATTTTAAAGGTGTATATTATTAAATTTATCATGTTATATCATGAATATCCTTATTTTAATGAATATAATTAATTTCTATGTGTAATATTTTCATGGTGTATAATATTTTCAGGAAATATACCATGTTATAAGAGTTTATTGAAACACTAACAATGGTTTTCATTATTTTTTATCTTTATAATTCCTTTGATGATTTATTATGATCCATCTCTCAATAACACTCATGAAGTTTCTTCTCCTATGTATATTCAAGATATCACCATCTATTAGTACAATTTTCCACTATATGGTACTTAAGATAATGTTTTAACTGAAATATGATAGTCATTATCTTCAATCGAGAATCTAACATATTCAACACCCATGTTTTGAAATAAATTATCAATTTTTATTTCAAAAATATTTTTATCCCATTTCCAAAAAATATGGATTTAAAAAACTTTTTATAGTTTGAAATTATTATCTTATATGTTTTATAATATATTTTCAAAGAAAAATGTTTTTAAGAATGTTTTATGTTCTGAAAGGCATTATTCAATTTAGAAATGATATTTTCCTCAAGAAATGTTTTTAAATGATCATTAAAAATTATTTTCCATCTAAGATATCATCCAGTGGTGTTACTCATTATATTATAGGGAAAACATTCAATGTTTACATTAAAATTATTTCTATAAATATATTATGTTTTGATGGAATTATGTTTTTGAAACATATTTCTCTTTCATAGGTTATATTCTTTTGAAACCTGTTTGTTTTCACAGGTTATGTTTATGATTATGTAACCAGACTTTTTTCATAGGATGTTATATGATTACATGTTTAGGATACCAATTCCATTTCACGGGTTATGGTATGATTGTTTATAGTCATGTGTCACATGGATGTATGATTTTGACAATGACATGTATCAGACCTATATCTCCCTCCAATGCATTGGGTAAGGATATATACCTCATTAGATTGACTAATATTATCTTAGGAGTGAACCTTCACTACTAATGTGGCCATGGGAGTAAACAATCAATATTAATATGGTAGGAATATTGAAATCATGCAACTAATATGGCCATGGTAGTGAACTATGACTACCAAGATGGTATGGGGAGTGAACATGTTTGACTAAATGGTATTAGAAGAAATGCCTTGATTACTATAAAAATTATATTATATGATTATGTATCTTCCATAATTACATGTTTTATTTATGAGTTATTCTTTCATGTATTATTTTAATTATATCTTTATAATTCATGTATTATTAACTTATAACATTCGTGTCATGATTGATGAACATGATCTTTGATATGATAGGCAATATCTTCTATTTTTTACAATATTCTAATAAACTTATGCTCATGATTATGCTTACATATCTCGATTATTTACCCATACTAATCATTTGAGATCTCCGCTTTTTATGTTCACTTCCCCACGTTATGAGGATATTTATTATGATTGATGTTTCTGATAAAGGTACTTTTCAAGAAGAACCTAGTGTGAGATAATACATCTCACTTGAATATCAGTGTTTATGTTTCCCTATTTTGAAAGGCACTAGACTAGTACGACCATTGGTTGTTTGTTTTTATAATGTTTTATGTATTCTGAAAAATCTATTTAATGTTAATTTACGTTAATATTGGGTTTCTATAGATATAATTATTGAGGTAATACATGCCTAACACTTTGAAAATTCATATCAAATGAGGTGTAAAACACTAATATTAAGACACCTTTCCAATATACATAGTAAACTATAATGGTCTCATATATCTCAAAGCTATCTTACCATGTTATTAAAGACATTTATTTCCCAAAAAAGGTGATAAATTTAAACAATCATTGCCCCTAACTATAAACTAAAATGATTTTTCATGACAATCAACATAATATTTTCACTGACCTTGATCTATTACTATTCTCTGGTAAATTAGCAGAATCATTTTTTCCATCTTGTGGGAAAAACATGGCCCAATATAGGATGTTTCACCAATATCTAAATAAAATAAAATAAATTATATCTATTTTACATACAATTCCTCAATGAATTCCAACCAAAATAATGAACAATAACTATATTTATAGGAAAATTATACCAGTCCATGTGGATATGCAAATCTCAACCAAAATTCATGATGAAAGCATGACACATGTATTCATGAATTTTTATCTCTAGTTATTTATGGAAATATATAATTAGATAATATTTTTTTAATAAACTCACCAAATATCCTATTACCATATAGAGGTCTCTAAAAAATTAAAATTAAAATGGGGATCCCCTTCATAAAATATATCAGATAGAAATCCATAAAACCTTAAAATTTAACTAATGTAATGACATCCCAATTCCTAAAAATTGGATTTGTCATGAAAGGTGATAATGTAATCCTATTTTCATAGCTGATTGATCACTACCATATTTCATTCTTCAATAAAGTGGTATATGTAAACAAAAACATGAAACCATTGAAAAAAATCATGTATCCATGTCGAAATTATAAGGGGAAGAAAAAAAAAAGAATTCTACTGATCAATATTGACTTGTTAAAAACTATAGTAACTAGAAACAAAATCATCAATGTCATTACACATATATGAAAACCAAAATCATCACCTTATTTCACAGAAAATATCCATCATGTTGGGGTTCACATACCAATAATAATATTGGAGGTCCCTAATTACAGTTTTTATCAATGTAAATGGAAGAATATAATAGTTTCTGAATCATAAGATACCATCATTAGAGAAAAAACACTCTCCAATTGTATACCAATTACAAATATATTCCCTAAAGACATGGGATTCAAAAAAAATATTCTACTTCTAAATAATCTTCTCAAAAAGAGAGGATTTCAGTTATAATTTTATCAACATATCCTTGATCTCATCCTCTTAAAGTCCAAAATGAATGGATTTAAAGAGTTCCCTAAAAATCTATTATTTCAATAATTATTTCATAAATTTGTTTGCAAGATTCATTCTCATGGAATCATCAATGAAATTCCTCTTTCCATTTGTCTTGTAAATTTCAAAATAAAATGGCGGATGATACCCCCACCAAATGCCCATATTTGAGATTTATATCTTTTTTCATGAAGATATAACTCATTCACATTTGATTGAAATAAATGGTAAACCATTATCTAGTAAATTAAGTCCACTAAATATTAGGATGGATACCAATATCTATGAGTTAAATATAATTTCCAGATTTTTCACCTCATGTGAAATATGATTCTGTTGACCCTATGCCACCACGTTATCTCCATAAATTAGAATGCAATCCAAAATTGTTCCCAATGTATAAAAAAGACCACATACACAAAATAATTCTCCATGAGATTAAATTATATTGAATATATCAAAATATTCTTAAAATTGAAAAAAAAATTATAGAACATTGAATCACATAGAAGATTTAGTCATTTTCTAGTGAGACCATTCATTAGAGTAGAAAACCCAAAGAAATATTTGACAACTCCATAGTCATACCCTACTAATCCTATGATATTTTGGATCTAGAAAAAAATTGTGGATATTCCCATGTTATAAAATCCATAAACATCATAGTATTGAATAAAAATACTTGTTCTAAGGTATCATATCAAAATAATATCACTTCCAGGATCAAGATGTTACATTTTAATAACATGGGAAAAAAGTCAGGGATTTCCCAAAAATTACATAATTAATATATGGTTATATACATGTCATATTTTGTCTTGGAGTAATCCAATATGTTATAAAAAAATTAAACCATGAATAAATCAATGTAATCATGAAATATCATGTTCATTATAACCATAAAATCTTCCAAAGAATTGGTTAGGCCAAAATGCATAACAAGGTATTCTTATTGGCCATAAATACTCCAAAATCCAGTTTTTAGGATGTCACATTCTTTGATTATAATAAAATGATAACTACACCAAATATAAATCCTTGATAACCACTTTAACCATTTTAACATGTCCAAAAAATCAAATATCTGACGAAAAAAATAATTTTCCATTACCATCAATCGATTGTGTTATTGTTAATCAACACATAGGTGATGTGTTCCATCAACAGTATTCATAAAAATAATAGGAACCGCCTAATGTGACACACATATGAGTACAATTAATATATTTAAAATATAATATAGCAGAGTTTTTAACTCTTTCAATTCATATTTTTTATATGGAAAGAATGATTCTATATCGATTGGGTGTTCAGTGACATCTCAAAAAAGAATTTTACCTCCCATTCTGGTGTTAAACTATAAATATTATAAAGAAAAATGTACGGAAAATTTATGAATAAAAAAGTAGTATTTTCTATGAAATATTCGTGATACAGATAGAAATCAGACACTAATATCACTCTACCCAACTCTGGAAGAGGAAGTATAACTAAACTCAATATTAGGTATTATTCTCCACAGAATACAAAACACATCCAATTGGGGTCAGTAAAGGAGCCACAATGAATATTAAAATTAATTGTCGAATTTTATGAAATCATTTATCTTATCACGATAAATGAATCTAAATGTCTCATGAAAAAAACTATGAAATCTCTTTTTTGGTCAATCACTGATAAAGATAAACTACAAGAATAATAACAAACACCCTTTTATCTCTTCATTCTGAATGGAATTGAAATATTTATCAAATTATTTTTGTGTTCTATAGGATGGTTTAACAAGTTCACATTTTTTGTAAATATTAATGAATGAGATGATATGATATAAAATAAAGAAGTCACTTAAGATGAATCTATAGTGATGGTATCACTCGCCATTAGAAGACCTGCATCAGCTTCCTCTTGAGACTCTTCCACTATATAAAGAGTAATTCGTATGTATTATTATATATAGAACCCGTTATTTCTCAAATAATTTCTAATAAATGTGTTAACTATAGGTTCTAAAAAGCATATAACACTATGTGGGGTTGAAAGTATATTGAAGAACATCTGTAGGTATATATAGTGAAGAAATAAAAAAAATATTTTCAGTGCCTCAGTACAAACAAATTTCAAAATCCCAACCATTCTATAATGAAAAAAATTCAATAGGGTAAAATCCAAACATGATAGATGATATGGATCATTTATGAAATTGAGATCGAATAAGAGACTAACAAAACATTATTTTTTCCTTTAACCAAATGAATAAAACTACTGTAGGGGAATAGAGGAACTAGCGTCAACCTAGATATACTAGCCATATCATGCACAATTATCAATGCTATATCAATAACATCTTCATAATAAGTGAGATTTAACAGGAAATACCACAATAAAATAAAATTTTCATGACCCATATCTAATATTTGAGCCTTCATCATCTCACTTACCACTACCACCAGAGAAAACTGAACATGCTCAAAAAAGTGGTTCAGATAATAATTCATAGTCTTATTACATTATTGAATGTCAAAAAATACCATATATTTTTTAGAAAAATAAACTCTAGATATTACTATTCTATGAAATGATATCAAATATATTTCCACTCCAAATACTCAGGTGTCTTCATTACAACAATCATATCCTACCATATTCTTCTATGGTAGTCATGATTGAAATTATGATATTTCACTATTTTAGAATCTTGAATTACCAATAACTCACAACTCTATTCAATAAATTTCAATACAAATACTCTACAAATATATGATCATTAGTGGCTTCCAAATATAGTTTTTTCATATATATAATATCTTTATATTGATCTCCAGATTCATCCCTTTTAGGTTTCATAACTCTATCACGAATGGTAATCTGTAGAGCTTTACATCCAACCTCATAGAGAGAATGATCAATTATCAAAATCATATTTTTATAAAGTAGAGGGTTCTATTAATATTGTTCATCAGAGTCTACCTCTTGAGGTCTATTCAAACATATTTTGGGGGAATGGTACTACACAACATCAATATAAATCATTAAAATATCTGAAAATATACTAATATTATCATCTCAATCAAGAGATATAATAATATTAGTCTCATCAATTATAATTAAATATTATTGTATTTAAATATGATCAAATAATTTTTTGAGATATTACTAAAAATAAATCAATTTATAAATCAATGAAACGTTTCTTTAACACACATTGTTACTTAAGGCTCAATACGATGAGAAATGTAAAACCACTCACCCTTACCATCCCAAATATTCTTGAAAATCCTACCTCTGATCTACCATTACACCTCATAAGAATACCAAGATCAAGGAAGGACACCCAAATATCACTATAAAAAAATTATTCATGAACCTTCCCAAACACCCTTGTACACCAATACTCGACCTGATCTTGACATGACCGAAAGGGTGTTCCTCAACCCCAAAAATCGGAGACTATCAAATGGATTAAAAGAAAAGTCAATGATAATGGTTTTAACATAGTAAAATTACTTCATGATATAAATGTATAAGATAAAAAAATATATATTTAGCATACTAAACACTCCTCATGGAGATAATTACCACAAGCATATAGACAAATACTCAAAATAAATTCAACATCCAACAAGAAGAGAAAACAACCATCAAGGAATAATCTCTAAAACATTATAAAATGTGTGGACCGTAGATAAAAGGTAATAAAATTAATTAGTCAATCATCATGGATCAAGATACATACACATGTAACTAAGGATCCTTCCATTGGGATTAAAATCAATCAACCAACTATTCTGGGAAAGTCTTCTTGAACTATTTTAGTTATTTGTTTCTTTAAAAAATCATTTTTCTGGAATTTAGATTCCATGTGTTCTTCTTCTAGTCATCCGGTAACTATACATGACCACATTTTCTTTCATCAATATGTTAATAAATCATGGGAAATTATTTTTAATTCAAATAAAATCACTATTCATTGATCAATTCCCAAATCTAGAGTTGTAATATTCATTTCCAATTTCAATAAAACTGATTAGTTTTCATTATATTCATTCCTATCATAATAATCATTCATATTATTACATTTTTAAAAGATTAATTTTCTTATCATTTCAACAAGAAATTTATCATTTCAAGCATTATTTCTAAAAAATCATGCTATTTATGAATATTTTGAAAAAATAGTTTTATATCATAAATCTCATGCCTTCAAAATCAATATTTAACATCATGAGAGTTAAATGATTAAAAAATTATAAATTAATTTCAATTTATTACAGAAGTAAAGGAATCAATCGTATGGAAGTTGCCTTATAGAATAACCAACCTTTGATCACATGATCAAATAATCAATCCCTTTAAATGAGAAATTTCAATAGAGAACAAATGTTTGAGATGTTCCATGAGGAATCCATAAAATTAAAATCAATAAAATAAAAGATCCAATATTTCAAAAACAAGAGTATTATTCAACCTTATAGAGATATATATGAGAGTAATAAGTAATTCAAAATCAATGATAAATCACATACTAGAGAGATATCAAACAAATTTACTAACTCTTTCACCCAATAAGAAGAGGGACTGGAGGAACCAATTATCACCTTGAGAGCCTTAAAAATAAAATAAATAATATTTGGGTCAACTATGTGGGATTTTGGATTTATAATTGGGTGAGTGGAATATTAATAATAGTTTCATGGAAGTTAAAAACTCTTCCCACATTTTCTTGTGTGGGGTTTCAATATTTGTAGTAAATTTGTGCCAAACTATGAACCCTTACTAAGCTTCTTGAAAGGGTGCACTATTTTTCCATAGAATTTGTAATGTCTTTCATCAACCATTGAAACCAACATTTCACAAGGACTAATGGTTTGGAGGGGTTCTCACATTTTTGAGAGTAGTCATGCACTAATAATTCACTACACTCCAAACCCTCCAAGAAAGAAAATTGATTTTTGGGACTAACCATAATGCTCTCCATAACAATTGGACTACATTAAAAAGCCCCAAATTTTCTCAAATTATCAGAAAAACTATATAAATAAATCTAAAAAATCAAATAAAATTTTATCATAATAAGGGTCAATAAGTTCCTGATAGTGTTCTATTAGATGTTACAAAAATATATCAATTTAGTAAGAAAATTCGTTAATTTATATTTATGATATTTTTAATATTATTATATAACATAACCCTATATAGTCTTGGGAATATATGTAATTCATTAGTTTCTAAAAATAATTCATATATGGAAAGGTTGTTTTGTGTTATTTGAAGAGACCGTTGACTCATTTTCCAAGAATAATGTTTTTGATCTCCATTATAATAAAAAATAACTAGACACTGCTTAATTATGTGAACATACTTGATGATTTTTTATTCTAATGTGTATGAATATTTAGATACCTTATTAGTCAACTGAATAATCCTTATAATTTTCAATGAATTGTTAATTCATGGTCAAACATTCAACTAAAGTGTATATTATAATTTTGACACTATAATAACTAAACCTAATGATCTCAGACATTACCATTGGTTTTTTATAGCACTTTCAAAAATCAAATCTATATTTGAGGAATTATTCATATAAAATTGATACTATATTACTAAATGATGGAAATACTTATCATAAATGTGTTTATAATGATATGTATGATATAAGGGTTTCTTGTAAAGTAAAAGATATTTGTCATTGTAATTATTTATTTTGATTTCCATGATCAATTATATTTAGTAATAAAATATTCTTTTGAGATTTGTGAATAATGATTTTACAAAGCAATAAATTTGGTCTTCATTTGATCATTATGTTCAATGCGATTTTGGGGATAGAAGCTATGTAACTTATAAACAATGAAATTGTATTATTTTCTCTATTAGAATAGTTTCTAATCATGCAAATAAAGGAGTTTATCGGTGATAGAGCTAACTAGTGACAACATTTGGCTGAGGAAGTTATTAGTGAATAACATTTATATTAAAATTGTTTGATTATTGATGTTCTTGGTGGGTATATATTGAACCATTTTTTCAGTACCCTAATCTCTTCGTGCTTTGGCATAAAATTGAGCAGTTTCAGTATTACAATGCTATGATAAATAATTTCCATTACTTATTTTTCATAATATCAACTAAAACTTTGAGTTTTGTTTTTATTTGAATTATAATAAAATTTAATATCATTTCTTATCTTGATTAATGTTTTTTCTTTAAACATTTTTATGTCAAATGAATAAATTATTTTTTTACTCATTTTTTTTCATATGGCATATCTTTTAAAGAACATTAATTTTAAGATTGATAGAAATGAATATTATTTTCAACATTAATTCACACCATCCCTCTTGATTTTACAACAGTTTTATTATATGGGACAACATAAAAAATTATTATTAAAAATATTTTAAAATTTCATCAATATTATGACATACACGGTGTTGAAATCGACATATATATTTTCTTATAATATCATTAGAAACATAATTAAAATATTAGAAATGATATGTCCCATTTTATTATTCAGTCCCTATTTAATATTTTAGATATTATTGGGAGGATGAGAAATATCAATAGAGATTCTTAACAGGACTTTCACATTTTCAAAATTATCGTATGTAATTTAATATTTGAGTAATTTTTACCATCTATGAGATAAATCTTCAGAGTATATATATTTCACATGGATCTTCTGATGCGATATTCTCAGTTCTAATTATATATTGTCAGGAAAAAATTACTAAAATTTATTAATAATTTAATAAAAAAATCAATTCCTAAAATTTACAATTCTTATAAAATAAATTATTCTTAAATTTTTTCATTTGAATAACTTCTTCCATGTATATTCTTCAAAAATCCATATACATTACGTGGATTTTCATTTTCACTTTATCAATAAAATAATTTAAAATTTAATGTGACTTAATTTCCTTCCATCATTTATGAAAAGTGATAAGAATGACCACTTTACTACCTTCATATCAGGTAAATATTATGTAATCTCAATGTTAGTTGTAAATAAATTCAATATCCAAATAATAAGAAAATAAGATAAATAATATAATAATAAATTAGCATAACAATATTTCATTCCCTGGATGATCTTATTTTTTGGGTCTATAGTTCCCGAATCTAGTATCAAACTGGTTATTTTTTACTCACACATTTCTGTTCAAAAAACCCATAAATTTTTAATTAATTTGAACATGTGGGATTATGGTTATAATCAATGATAATATGTATCTTGTATTACCCCTCTAAGAAATTGATAATGTTATTACATGAGTTTTTTCACCTTCAATAACCCAAAATATCACATTTGTCCCATTATAAGTTGAAGCCATCAATGCATAATAATGAGGGGGTATATCTTTAGAATAATATAGAAGATTTTTACCCAAATATTTAGATGACACAACATTTTTTTTTGGGAATTTTCCAATATATAAAATTTATAAAATATTAGTTAAGGTGGACATAAATTTAAAATTCGACATATAATATTGAAAAAAAGGTGAAATGTAAAAGAAAAATGTAATCAAAATAATATTTTTAAAACATTTGTTAAACTAGTTATCATAAATAATAATAAAAGTTCATTAAAATTTATATGAAGTAAAATTTTCTAGGTAGAATAATAAAGAAATTATGTGACATTAAAAATGACAAAAATATTACAAAATATTATTTACAACAAAATGTAATACATATTTAAGTATTAAACACAAAACTTCTCAAATTTGTTATAACAAATTACATCATTAAACAATGTAACTAAAATAAATATTTAGTTCATAAAATATTATGATATTCATAAATGGTTGTATATCCATATTCTTTCACATTGATGTTTTTTTATAGATTGAACCATCAATATTTCAGGTTCATTAGTATCCAAATATTTTATTTTCAAGGATATATAGATTTCATATAAACCATCAACGTTGTAAACTTTTTCATCATTGAATTATAATTTTTATCCAGAAAATGAATATACTGTTGATCATTTAATGGATTTAGAATATTGGAAATTGATTTTATCTATAATTCATCAAAAAAAGGAATCAATATACTAAAATATATTCAGATAAACTAGTTTCATTCTTAATTCATCATGTTTAACCCGAGTTCCACTGAATACCAATTTACACTTAAATATAAGAAATAAAAATTTCCTACAATGAATCTATCGCGTCTCTTTAATAACAACATAATATAAACATTCAATAAAAACACAGATTTTATATTTTACATTTGAAAGATTCATTGCATTAGAGAGGACCAATACAATACTATTTTGAGCAATAATTCATTTTTTTGGGTATTTATTTTATAATTTAATGCCATTATTATTATTCTCTGGTCATTTTATTAAATTTAATCATGGTCCACCAACTAAACATCACATAATATCTAACACATTTTATTTACTTGTCACACTATCATTGAACCATGGTTTATATATTTTCTTACTCTATCTTAGTACATTCAAATAATCCATCTCAAAAATTTACCATTTTCATTCATTAACATGTTTGTTTATATATTATTTAAATATATCTATATTATTCATTATGTATAAATGTGCCATAATTATTTTATCACTTATCAGTGACTTTACATTAATCAATATTTAACTTTACTTAAAAAGACAACTCATTTATAAAAATATATATGGAAACTGACATGATTCAATTTTAACAACTAGTTTATAACGAACAATTCCATCTCTCTAGAAATATACATGTCAAAAATTGAGGCTTATACATGATGTTTATTATTAAAATACTAATTTAATATCTCTATATATATTAAAAATAAAACAACATTCATATGTTTAAAAGTCCCCATAACATTATTTATTATAATTATTTATCCATTAAATTTACAATTGGGTAATAAATATCTAATGAAAATTACATTTCTGGTTATAAAGGTATATTGATGGGTCCGTTCAGTAAATTATTTAATGAATTTGGAATAATCATAATGAAATAAATGGAATTGAAAAACAAAACAAAACATTATGGTAATCATTATGAAATAGATGTGTACTGTTACATCTAATGAAACAACTTCTAGTTACTTCATGATAAAATGAAAATGATGATACTTCATCCTAATTAAAATTTTATATTTTAATTACACAAAATTTCATACAATTAATTAACAACCCTGAGGAATTTTTATACAATGATATAACAAAAAAAATATTTTATATATCATGGATACTATATTAAGATAAAGGAAGCTCATTGTTCATTCCCTTTGGAGTGGGAGAAAATTATAACTCAATAACTATTCATAGTATTTCCAATACTTAATTCTAACAATACAAATCATTTCTATTAATTTATAATAGGGTTCTATTGAAATTATCATGTATATTAATCTAAATATGAATCACATCAATATTATATTTAACATCCTGATATATATAAGATGGATGCTCAAAATACATTGACCATTTCTTCAATATATTTATTTATTAGCAGATCATTGTGATTTTACAAATGTAAAATCATTTTTTTCATAAAATAATAATAATAAAAAATTCAAAAAATAGAGTAATATTAAATTTTTGTGAGATATTTATGTGTTTTTTATTCCCTCATAAGTATTATTCATACACAAAAAACATTGATATCTCAAGTATAAGATTTTTTTTCTCGTGCTACAGTTAACAAATTAAATCTCTTATTTTAAAATAGGATAGGGCTGACCTCATTATTATTTTATCCTATAATCATTTTAACTAATTAAATCTAATTTCTATTGAAAAAAATCCTTGCATTTAGTTGTTAGTATTTCATTTTATAATAAAAACACATGATGATACCATACACCTATAACATTTGAAATTCTTCAATTTATGGTGACAAGTAATCATAAATATCATTTTTTGGATATACTAATCCAAAAATCATGATATTCAAGTTAATATATTTCTATTTCATTCATATTATTCATAAATATTTATAAATTACCAAAAAAATACGTAAATATTTTATTTTGAACTTATAATATTTGTTCATTCCATTTTCGTTCAATCCTAGTTTGAGATTTCAAACTACATTTCCAGGTAATTGATGTTTTTGATATATTTACATGAAATCTAGGAAATCAGAGAGATGATTTAATGTTATATAAAATATTCTCTAATTAGCATCCCATTATAACATTTTTTCATCATTTGAATTCACAAATTGCCATTTGAAATAAGGAATTATATGAAGATACCAAATTTCATTCCCATCATTTTTAGTACATTTCAGGGTATATAAATCAATCTATCATCTTTTTCTATATTATAGTCTTAATTGAAAATTTTTGGAAAATATAAATGGCATTCTTATTTCCATATATATTAAATAAAGAGACATTTTTGATGTCTTCTATTTTTTGTTATCCCAATCCCATCATGCATTAAATTTTATTTTCATAAGAAGAGTATGAAATAAAATAATTCTAGAAGTATGTTTTTTAATCCCTACAAATTCTACAACACTTTTGTAGCTCTATCTATTCTAGGAATAATTTTAAACCAATATCAATGTATTTTATATGGCTATAAAATAGGTTCAAAATAATATATATTAGTTTTAAACATCCCCATATTAGAAATTATATATATGGTTTTTCTTAATAGATTCTACATCAATTTCATGAATTATTTCTATAATTTTATTAGAAATATTTCCCCAAAATATCTATCTTATTTTAATGTTTATTTTTAAACTATTTCACCATTACATATTTATGAAAAACAAAACATATTAAATATATTACAAATTAAATGTCCTTTTTCCTTTATATCAAAACATTCTCATATTTAAACATATAATTCATGATTAAAATCAAGTTTACTGTCCATAAATATCTCTTATGTAAATTCCAGAAAATATTTTCTAAAAATTAATAACAATGTATTTAAAAAAATTATGAAAACTAATAATAATAAAATAAATATTATATTTTAATAAGGTATAATGATATTTATATACTATTTGAATCAATTATTTTCATTCATCTCATATTTTACAAATATATATATGTTTAGTTGTTGAACTTTATTTACTATTATGATGTCTAGAAAATATTCTACTAAAAATGATGTTATTCATACTCCCTGACACTATAATGATTGATGATAAATTTGTTTGTTATGGTCACTTGTAAAGTGTATTAAATAATTCAATCAAAAAAATACATTTCAATTACATAATGTGAATGATAATTTTTTAAAAATAGATATTAAAATTATTATTTAATTTTATAAAAAAATCATTTTCAATAATGTAAAAATTAATTGGAATGAAGATAATATTTGTTTATAAAACTATAAACAAATTAATTATTAATAAAATAGTAGACAACATGCTCTTGGTCTTTCAAAAAAATAAAAAATGACATTTTTTATTATATAAAAATTATTTTAACAAAATATTTTCAATTAAAAAAAACCAAATATAAAATCATTTAATGTTGATTAATATAAAAAACTAAAATTTAAAATCCACATAGAACAGAGATTCCTAAATGAAAAATAGATATTTTAGAAAATAGAAAATATTTAATAATTAGATGTTTTATTATTGAAAAGTAAACTTCTGGAATTAAAACTAAACAATTTAATTAATTATATAAAAAACTATCTCATAAAATAAATATTTTTATTAAAAAATAACACATTTTTATAGAACATATATAAATTTCTTTCCCCCCACAAAATTTAGAAAAAATTAACTAGTTATATTATAATAATAATTTTATTATTTATTTTTAAAAAAAAATTCAAAAAAAATTGTTATATCCTAAAAATAACTACATAATTAAAAATATATAAAAATAAACATATAGTCACAAATCAATATACGTTTCCAAAAATAATAATTAATCAATGTTATTGCTACATATTTATATATTTAATTTTCAAAGCATTCAAAAATAAATACAAAGAAACCTATCCGATTACAAAACTCATTAAACCTTAGAATAATAAAGTATATTACATTTTAGTAAATTATGAGAAAATTAAAAATTTCAATTTATGAAGATATTAAGATATTATGATAGAAGGTAAATTTATTTGGATGGGTGTCAACACTGAAGAAATATGTTTTCTTACTATTCACAATGGTTTTTATATAAACATATAATATCGTTATCTTATGTGGTCAAAAAGGTACAAGTCTAATTCATTTCATCCAATGTAGTTGATGGTATAGTTAGGAATAAAATATATTCCATAATGAATTTCAACCAATTATAAATGGATATTTAAATCTTTAAACATCAAGACGTGTATATGGGTCAGAACATTCAATCTATATCCATCAAAAAATATTTCTTTATAATGGACATGATGAAATGGAATTAATTTGTTATTTAATTCTCATATTATATTTTTAATGTATCCACTTCAATCCCATACTCATAAAGAATTGGTAAGGCCTGAATAAATTTATCTATGAGTCCATATAAGTGAGAGAGGTCATATAAGAATTATTTTATTAATAGATTAGTTAAAATTTGAATTAATACATCATAATTATGTTCCTAGGTAACATAATTATTTATAAAAAATAGTTTATCAAATTAACATATATAAAATTGGTCTAATTGATTAGAAAACCTCACTAGACTATGATTGGGAGATATATTTATTTTTTTACTTATGCTATGTTGATATTCTTGTATTTAATCATTCGATATGATATTTCTTATAATCTAATTATTACACCAGTGTTATTGTAGTAGAGTTTGTATTTGAAGGACTAAGATCAAAAACCTTAACTGGTTGGTTGTATTGGATATTTATAATCATAGTTCCAAAATAATAACTTATATATTTAGGGATAACTCAACAGTATATAGTTTTATCTCATATATTCTATATATGAACATCAATACATCCATTAAAACTATTGCAAGAAAATATTTTATAGTGGTTTTTAGATAGTGTTTTTTTAAATTTTAATGAAATTGACTAAATTTTACATGTATTCATATTTAGAAGAGGGTTCTATTTTATAGCTCACATCCCATGCTATATATATTATTTTCATAACATGAGATCTTTAAATTTTTTTGGAACTTGAGAAAGATGACCCAAACCACAAGGACCCCAGCTTGGGGGGAAGTATGTAATGTGTTCCACCCCATGCCTGCCTCCAACAAGACAAGGGCCAATGACCAACCATAAGAAGGGAAATTCATACAAGGGATTCCATATCCCATAACAACTTGAAACATAAAAGAATCAGCAATACATAACAAAATCCAATAATTCCAACATAATTATATATAATAAATTAATTGTATGTAATGTGACAATAAAACAAAAAAATATTTAGCTCATACCCAAGGCTACAAGAATAATACCCACTCTCTAAATGGGTGATTATAAACATATACAATAGTAATCTCCATAAATAAAAATATATTATGAACCAAATACTTTAACTCAAAATAATGTATTGTGAATAAACGTTGGTTTTTGAAATGAAATAGATATAATCTAATGTGAAAAAACTAAGGGAATGGATAGAAACTAGGTCATCAAAACTCAATTTTACTAATAATCATAAAATAAGTATCTACTGATAACTATGGATGAGTACGCAACACAATATCTAAAGTTGAAAGACCATCTCTATGATTTAAATAGAAGGGAGTCATAGAGGATAAAGGGGATAATAGTTACTTGATGGAATCTAAAATTATGACATGTTTTAGATCCTAAACCTCTTTATCTTCATGGAATCTATAATTTTGATGATACATCTCTATAAAACAACAGTGAAAAACTACGATTCAAAAATTAATATATATATATATATATATATACTGAAGGAGTAACAACCTCCTATTAAGGACCACTCCCAAACCTACATATTTGTACTAACTCCAATGATAGAGTAACAACCACTAACATATATGGGATTACTAACTCCACTGATAGAGGAGTCCTTTTTGAAATTTGGGTAATTAACATAACTCCATCATTATATGGATGGATGTTCCTTGTCAAGTATATTTTGCAGAGGGAGTTCCCAGATTATCTTAACTGTAATAAAATTTCCTAACACACAATAATGTATTATGTTAATACCAACTATAAACATCTCAGTCACTACTGATCATCTCTCCTAAAGAGATGTTCTCTTTTATTCCTCCAAACCATAATGAAAATAACTTCCAATGAATGCAGGATCATTTTGTATTTATTAATATGAGATATTAACCATAATAGAGTACTCGAATATCCAAAACTATCCCCATTGTGAGAAATCATGAAGAATGAATGAAATATCCTAATACATGATGTTTCATATATGGTACATGTTGTGTAGGTTTGTCGAGATTGTTCAGTCTTAGACTATCTTTTCATAACTCTAGGTAAATCCATTTACACATCATTTATTGTAGGGTAAATAAAATGTATGCCTATGTACCTCATGATTAAATATCACATTCAAGGATGGAATTATGAGTTATTATTAGGTATAACATATTTCATGTGATATGGTTATTGTACATTACATATTTAAATTTACATGATGTCTTTAGAAAACACATTTTTCCATGTGGATTCTTAGCTTGAACATTTTTAACCAATAAATTTCGCTTACCCAATATAACTTTTTTTTGTTATGGAGGTATACAAATTGTGGACCTAGATTTTTCTACCATCAAATATTTTTTCATATTCCAAAGTATGTGTTCTTATACTATATGGTTGTTGATTGAAGATCACATTTCCTAAAACATTTTCAGTTACATATAAGTCGATTCTAATTAACATTTTTAGTCTCATAGAACATGTTTCAAAGATAAATTCCATGTTTCATTAATGAATACATGGAAACTATGGATGGAATGGTGCATATAATGTTATGAGATACTTTACTCTATATAGTCAAGAAATATCTATAATTATATTGGATTGTAAAATTTATACAATAAAAATCTACTTCAACCTCTACTATAATATTCACAACGATTATCATCTACAAATTTCATACAAAATTAATTTATTACACCTTGGTGGGGTAATTTTCTGAATAAACTTTTTATTTCAATATTAATCCCACCATTTATTGAAATGTTCCAAAATCAAGTAACATTTTCTCTTTAATTCCCTTAAAAAATTGATTCTATAATTATCCTCTATTATGGAATCAAAAAATCTCAATCGTACTATGAGGAACCATATATGAATAATCAATAAAATTTATCCATTAAGAGATAATTAATTGTCATTAATTTTAATAGATATTTTAGGTTTTATGTTATAGATAATTAGGTAATCCCGAATATATATATATAAATATATTACTTCAAAAAGATAAAACTTTTACTTAGTATCCATTTCACCCACAAAACCAGAATATAAAAAGACAAAAAAAATTCGGATCATTATATATCCTCAAAATTTTAATATTAGGATCATATTTATACATAATCATCAATAAATTTCTTCAAAAACATCTTTAGACAAGGGATGAGAATAGATATATTTATAAGTGACATATAAAAAAACCCCATTATTTTAGAAATATTTATAATATTTTTACATATTCAAAGTAATAATTGAACTCCAAATAAAAATTTTCATAACAATGAATTAAAATTAAATGTGAAATTTGTTTCATAAAAACTATTATATGAAATATTTAATGAAATGTAAAACCCATAAATTCTTTTTTTTCTTCATCAAATGACACTTGATATTTTTTTAAAAAAATTATACATATCCCCCCTTAAAAAGTAGATTATAATTTATTTTAAAAATAAGCTCAATTTATTTCCATATGAATGAAAAATATTTCTATAACAAACCAATGGAATAATAGTAATTTTTTGTAGAAAACTTATGAAAAAATCATTAGGTCACTCTTACAAATGAAATATCAAATTGGGTAAATTATAATAATATCTTCAAAGAAACCTTGGTAGTTAAATTTGTTCATTTACCCAATACATTGGTGAGACATATAATGATTTCCCATCCCAAGTTTTTAGTAGTTTCACCTATCCATTATTTATAATCAAACCACCCATCATTATAAATTAATCCCACAAACCATCAAAGAATCATAATTAATGAATTATACATAAAAATATTCTTCATTCTGATATAAAATCAGATATTAGTAAATAAATTTCAATTACATTTAAAATCACATATGATAATACCCAAAATATAGGAATGAGGTTATTTAATTGAAAAAAACATGAAATATTTAAATTTAATCCTAAAATTAAATAATATTCTTATTTATTTAAATTTTTTTTACAAAGTATAAAATAAAAAAGAACATACATTTTCACTTTTTTTTCAAAATGTTATGTATACAATATGTAAAAAATCATTATAATTTTTTTTAAATGTAAAAAAGGGGAATAAAATTTACTTTATAGTTAATAAATTTCAATAATGAGAGATCCATAACATTTTTTGTAATATAGACATGGAAGAAATTTTTTTAGAAAATATTACATTAAAACATTTAAATTGATATTTCTTCTGTTAAATTTCCCTTACCTTGAGTCCGAATAATCATTTAAATTCATTATTATCATAAATAATAAATTGATATTAATTATTTAATTTCTTATGAACCAATTAAATTTATATTTTTCCTTTAATTTTATTTATTAACAAGTAAAAAAGTATTACCTAATCAATTACATTAATATTGGATGTTTGTCAATATTTTTATCATACGTCCAAGATGAGAATGATAAGATAAATTTCATAAAATAGATAATTATTTATTCATATATATAATAATAATAATGAATTATCTATCAATTTTATAAACAAATTTTACTTTCAAATCATGTCATGAAATATTGTTTTGACAAATTAATTAAGTTACAATCATTGAAATGGTCAGTCGTATGTAAACATTAGTAACATTTCAATTATTAAATTAATATTACATGATGAAAATAAGTATCATATAAAAATTATATAATTTTGATTGTATTGTATATATATATAATATTTCTTTGAATATACATATATAGTATACATGTGATGTGGTCATGAAAAATGAATCACATCGCTTCATAAAGGTTGTAATACACATGAATGGTCGAATGATGTTATAAATTTATAATGGATGGAAATGTAGGAAACTTGATGATATATTAACATATTAAAATGATAAATATGATGTTATAGTCATTTTTAAACATTAAATCCCTTATTATAACAATATTTGATATTTAATGATGGATAATGATTTGAAACGATTTTCATAGTGGTTGTATTTCATACACTGAAATAGTTATTTAATATCCAATTTAAATAAAGGAATAGATGTATATAGGTTATTATATTCATAGAATTAAATATTAGTATATTTTATATATATTTTTTATTATTTCATAATGGTTGAATAATAATTTGTAGAGTTCCAAGAATAAATAAAATGAAGATTCTAGTTTGAGAACTACTCCTACAATTAAAGAAATGTCTATAGGGTTACACATTATTCCTTTCTAGGTTAGTGTCAAAATAAAGAAAAGGAATATGGACAGTTTTTTGGGTTGTTTAAAATGTATTTTGATAGTGAATATAAGAGATAGAGTTCTCAAAAGGTTTGAGGAAGAGAAGAGAGGAGATTCCCGTTTATAATTTAGGGGAGGGGTAGTCATGAAATTTCTAAAATTATTAATATAATAAAAATAAATGTTAATTTAAAAATCAAAAAATCGATGTATTTTGAATCTAGGATGATTAATATCCAAAAACTTATCATTCCATAAACTTTTGACAAGTTTTGGTGAATATTTCACCCTTATCTCTTTGATTTACAACCTCATCCATATGACTCTTGTGACTATTACTTTGATATTAATTAAATTTATGATGTAGGGGTCATTGAAGTTAACATAAAATATAATGTTGAAAATAGATGATAAATGGTTGATATTTTAAAAAATATCGCATTCACGTGGCTGAAGATAGATTTTTTGGGAATTTTAAAACATTTAATTTATTATATTATATAATAAAATATCATTATTATTATTTTAAAAACTATTCATTTAATTTGAACATGAAAAAATAAATTAATGAAAATCAGATATAAAAATTTTACACATTCCTATTATGTTTTTTAATAACTTATCTGGGATGTTGTAACTCACCCATTAAATATAAGTTATAGTGTTTTTAAATTATTTACATTATTTATCTACTACCAACACAAGTAATGAGTCAACATTATATAATAATATAATGTAATTATATAATCACAGTAATTTTAATATTAATTATGAAGATAAAAATAATTCATATTTCATCGAACTGTTTATAAATAGAAGGAATATATTTTTATCTCTATCACTAATGATTATAGACATTAAAATCAAGAGACTGGATCTTTTGACTTTATCCTTTAATTAAATATTAAAAAAAATAAAAATCAAATACAAATGGAAATAATGAGATATTTATTATGTTTATATGATTATAGGTGAAATAGAATCAATAAATGATATAAATTTTACTATTTAAATGAATATTTATCCTTATAACATTAGGTTTATACCTAATTACCAAATTCTACCTTAATCATTGTACAAAATATTTAGTATTGTTATAATTAATAATGAAAAAAATAATAATATAATATTTTAAAAATTCGGATTTCATCATTCGAAATATGTATTCCATTTTTAAAAATTAAATTTCTAAAATTGTAATAATTTAATTTAAAATAAATCCTATTAAAAGAAAAAACATATTTGTAAGAAAATCACTTTTATTTGAGCATTTTTTTACTATATTCAATTAAAAACATAATTTAAAATAATATATTTGATAGTTTTTAGTTATAAATAACTATTAAATTTTTAAAATTAATTTGAAATATAATGATACTTCATAAATAAATGAAATGAAAAAAAATCTAATAAAATCATAATTTTTTATTATTTATATGAAAATAAAAATTTACATAAAAATATCATAATTTCATTCGATGATATTTTTTATATATTGAATTCAAAAATGTAGTAAACTTTTTAAATTTAAAATTATATTTTTTGATAACAAGTCTTAGAAACACATATAATGCATGAAAAATCATTTCATTAAGAAATAAATCGATTTCCTTATTTACAGATAAATTATGTGTCAAATATAACTCCATATAAAATATATAATAAAAATATAAATATGATTTATTATAATAGATCTTATGTTGATACATTCATCCCAATTTTAAATATTGCATCCTAGAAATATTATTAATTGCCTAAACAATATAGGACTTCTTGACATCATATAATTTTTTGATTCATAAGTTTTTTCATCAACTATAAGGGTTTTCCACAAAACCATAACATGGTGAATTAACATATTATGAAAGATTTTATCTATATATAAAATAATCCAAACAACCTTTTTCACATAATAAATATTTTTTTTCTAGCTACACTAATTTATATTTTAGATATGAGATGCATCATTCACATATTTTCATGACAATGAATCATAAAAAACGCCTTGTGCATTATATAAATGTGTAGGAATGTCTTGTCCACATGTGACAATTCCAAATTCCACTAGTATATCATATGTTCTAATGAGTAATGTACTTGACATTCCCTTTATTTTTAAAAATACATTTACAATGAGGATCTTTAAAAAAACAACAATTCATTCATCGAAATTATTTTCTTTTTTCTGGTTAACTGCATAAATATTTTTCTTACTCTGAGACATCCCGTAATTTAACTGAATCAAATTAAAATTATAATTAATTTCCTCTATAAATTCGTATCCCCAAACATTATTTCACCTAATTTCATCACAAAATATCTTGAGTCCATAACGGCTTTCCATATATAGCCTCCAAAGGTGGAACTTTTATACTAGATTGAAAACTATTATTATAATAACACTGTTACAAATTCAAATTTTTATCCAAAACACCATGATAATAAATTCAAAATGTTTCGAAGATATCATCCGATTTCAATATGAATTTTTCTGATTTTCCATTAGATTTAAGATGAAAGGACATAATAAAATTTATTTTAGTTCCCAAAGACTTTCAAATTCAATTACATAAATCTCAAGTGAATATAGGATCACAATCATAACTAATGTAAATATGGACTGCATGTATTCAAATTGTTTCACTACAGTATTTTTGATTAAATTTTATCCAAATACATATTATAATGAATTGGATGGAAATGAATATATTTAGTTAATAGATCAATAATTACCCATGACTCATTATTACCTCATGATGTATTTGTTATTCCCATAATAAAATCCACAGATATATTCTTACATTTACATTCTAGAATAGGATATTGCTGAAGAATCCCCTTCAATAAGTTTTTTCATACTTCAACTAATCGACAAGTAAAACATTTAATATTCAAATAAACATTATATTTCATCATTACATCACACCAAAAATGTTTTTAAAAGTCTATTGGCATTTGTTTACTTCCATGATTAATCAACAACTTACTGACTCAATCATTATTTGATAATAAATTTCTCACATAAAACACATATACATTTTTTTAATCACAAAACACCTTCATTATAAATATTAAATTCAAGAAAAACAAATATCATTAAAACTTATACATTTTCATATAAAAAATAATATTACTATTTAGGTACTATAAACCTGCCTGTAAAAGATAATTGTACTGACACCTGAAAACCCAATGTCATTTCTTATATTTATATTTACTTATTCAATTATTTTAAAATCATTTACCAAAGAATTATGTTTAATATGTATCATGAATATTCTAGAATTTTATTTGACACTTAAATTATCATTTATACTCTTTTATCTTACTAGATTGTAAATAATAATATATTAATAATCATTTAACAATTTCATTTTTATTCAATTTGGTATTCTCAACTCCTTCTAAGTGAATATATTCTTCGATATTTTATGATTACTATATATTTTACAATTTACTCCATATAAATGGTGTCTCAAAATTTTTAAATTAAAAAACAACATATTCTAATCAAACTTCATGTGTAAGAAAATCATGATCAATGGTGTTTAACTGACATGAAGAATAATAAATTAAATGATCATTATATATTAAAAAAAAACCTAGTCCCTTCAAAGAAGAATTACAATAGAAAACAATGTCACCTTTTCTTAATTCTAGGGCCAAAATAAGAGTTATCAGTAATCATTTTTTCAACTCATGGAAACATTATTTTTATTCATTTCTCTAAATGAAGATAACTCTTTTTTTGTGTTAACATATTAACTGGGATAGAAAAAAATTTACTTTTTCAACAAAAAATAGTTAATATTTTACTGGGATAAGAAATATATTAATCATAGTATCATTATTATGTCATGTCTAGTCAATAACCCCCTTATTTTTAGTATGATAACAAATTATGTCTTCATTATTTATGCTATGTGAATTGAATTAAATATTTTCTAAATGAAATTACATTTTATAAATTTTCAATATAACATCTAATCATTCAAGTATTAGAAAAAAGTACATAGTTATTTTTAATGATCTACATAGCTTTTATAAAAAATTCAATATAACATCCATAAAAAGATTCACAAATTTATCCAAAAATTATAAGAAAACCCTATAATTATTATCTAGGAATATAGTTATAGAATTCATTAACCCAAAGAGTATAACCAAAAACTCATAGTTCCTATAAATATAATGAAATTTTATCATAGTTATTTCATCTTCCTCCACATTGAATTTATGGTACACCAAATAGAGATTAAACATTGAAAAATATTAATCTCCCTAGAGATGATCAAGGATGTTATCATTATCAGGAAATGGATAATTATTATTAATAGTGATTTAATTAAACACTCTATAATCAATAAGAATCCTCATTAAACCATAATTATTTTTAAAAAATATAATTGAATTACTTATTGTCGATGTTCTACAATGAATGAAAACATTATCATATTTTTTATAAATTCTTATTCAATTGAAGATGTTTTAAAAGATACATATGATAGGTGTTTTTTCAAATTGTATTTGAATCGAAATTTAAGTCAATAGTAAATTAAACATACTAATCAGGTGTAAACCTAAAATCATATCTAGAAATCAACCATTTATTATTTTAATTTTTCCACATCATTAATCTAAAAAGTTTAGTAATTTCCATTAATATGAGTAGGGTTACATTCATTTCAATCCATTAACAGTTTATTAGAATAATAATATTTTATCAAATATAGGAATTTAAATTATATAAAAATAAGAACACATATATAAATTAATTTATTTGGATCAAAAATCTATTATATCCTGATAAATTGAAAGCCAATACATACCGAAAATAACATCATCTTCTAAAATGTCAAAAATAATAAGGATTTTAAGGACAAATCTACATCATATGAGTACAAAACGTTATTTATAAATAGTCTTTCCCTTAAAAATCTACCCATTTTATTTTTATCTAAATTCGTTGACTTATTTCATGAGGTGATGTTTTGAATTTATCTACAAATTTAGTCAAAATGATGGAGTATATTGAAGAAAAGAAAAAGAAATATGCATAATCTAAATAAAAAATTCATATTCCTATTATAACATTATTTGATGGCATAACCTCTATAAATGTTTTTTCAAAGGATCTAACTCCACCCTTATTCTTATAGTCTAGATATTTCGAAACATTATTCCACTTATTTTGACACACATCCATATAATGAACCATATTATATCATTTAAAAACAACTTACTGCCTACGTATCAAAATCGGTGTTACCACTATCAAGATCTTTTTATTTGAAATCATCAGCCATATTCACAATCATAACACATTAGAATAAATCATTAGATTTTATAAGACATTCCCCAAGGTCACTTTTCAACACATATAAAAAATTAAAAAAATTCTTACATTTATATTCATTTGATAGAATTCGTCCCATTTCCATTCACCTAGACGTATTTTTCTATTTTTTCATATAAAACATGATAATCATGATACTCCATTTCCACATTATCTTCACATAAAAAACATTTTCATAAATTATAAATTAACAAGAGGCCAATCCTCTTCAATATATTGGATTTAATCTTCTGTAAAAATTATTTATTTTACTATTAATATGTCAAATTAATGTTGACTTGTGCCTTTCCAGTTAGGTGAATTTTTCATCATATATAGACACTAAATCATTCTCCATATGCCTCGATTATATGAATTTATTTTACATTTTATGTCAAACATATATAAAAAATATTATTCAATGTAAATATTCATAAATGTATCGCATTGAATTGCATCAATCTCTTCTCCATCGTTAATATTCATATATATTGACCACTGCTGATTATCTTCACCTTTAAATGGGTAAATATAAATAGTTACTTTTTGATTATATAAACAACTAATCGCATCGAATATCATTTAAGGGGATTTAATCCTTCCGTAGACTATTACTGGATCTAAATATCTACAAATCTCTGATAGGGTTTGTCCCATAAAATGCTCTACAATCAACATGTCCCTCTTCGATAGATATTGCTTCTCTCTAGCATTGATGATACATCCATTTATATGATCTGTCAAAATATCTATTTTATTGAAAAACTTAGTAGTTACAATGAAAAATAATACATGTTTCAAATTTGGAAGAGTATTATCCTCTTTTTTTACTTTATCATCCCTCTTTCTTCTATGGGAAATCATTCTTAAATGATATAGTTTTGATGAAGCAACATTGTGACATATAAATATTTTATCATTATAACCATAAATTAAAATCTCTTCATATTTTCTAATTACATTATCCTAACCTATAAAACTATCCAAAACATTTCTCTAATAACAACTATAAAGACACAACTTTTTATAATCTAAATAAATTATTCATTGGGAAATAATGTAGTATAATTAATTCTTAGAGATCATATAGGTCTATAGTATTTAAAATGATATTCATATACCATATATAAATAAATATTACATTAAAATTTTGATACATAAATCATTATCCATTTTTCAAACTAATATAAAACATATAAAATATTAAAAAAAAATTCGTTTCATATCTTAGCCTCAACAATGTACCAATTCCCTAATAAAATAAAATGAGAAACATTATATAATTTGGTATGATCAAAAAAATATCATTAAGGGAGTTGTAAAATAAATAAATAAGGTGTTAGTCCATAAATACTAATAAAAGTTTTCTTTTTTCATGATAAACATTGAACTCAAAATTTTCTTTTTCCTTCCCAAAAAATTGACCTCTCTACAAAAATATTTTCACAAATAATTTATGAAGAGATATTTAAGTTCATGTTGATTTCATAATGGTTCCCTTATAATAATAAAAACTATTAAATATTTTTTAAAAAATTAAAATTTCACTCTTAAAAGGTATCATGTACTTTATTAACATTAGATTAATATCTGATATTGTGAAATCAAAATATATACATGAAATCTAGAGTAATCAGAGATTAGTGACGTAGATGAATTGTAATATAATATTTATATCACTCTTAAAAATCTAATTATCTGCCCAATAAATTTTAATAATCTCTTAAGAGAAACCTAATAGGCCAACTCTAAACCGTTACCAAATTAATTGGAGTGTTATTTTGGTCTCACCCATCACGTGTTTCTAATAGAACTACCAGTCCATGGACTATAATGGAACCACGTGTCCTTGTTTTATAATAGATCCAACCATTATCATAAATAATTACTAATAACCATAATTTTATCATTACACTTGAATGATTTTTAAAGAATAATCTTTAATCCAATAAGGAAAACATTTCTAGATAATCAAATATTCATTCCATTTTAAAACTCTCTTTTAAAATAATCAGAAAAATTGTAATGATTTTTTTCTTTGAATTAACCTTAAAATCAATGAACGGAATGGAAATATAAAATATGGATTATGGTAGTGGGAAAAGCCATTTACATGGTATACCATGAAATAATAAATCTCTTTTACCTTTTTTAAAATGTTCTTTATAAAGTATATAAATATATTTCATTAGAGAACCATGTTATTAGAGTAATGAAGTTAGATAAAATGTATATTATAATTTATTAAAGTCCATAAAATAAACTACTTAATTAATTTTAATAATATGGTCATTGAATAAAATTATTTATAAAATAATACTTAAAAGTTTTGAATATAGTATTTTTAATTAATGTGTTCCTTACCATGAGTTCGAAACATTTCATACATAACATATTTTCCCAAATAATAAACATTCTTTTATTATTTAATTTATTTATAAAAAATTTCAATTTTTGTATTACTTTTTTATTTATTATCATGTCATTTCCAAATAAATGATATATAAATTTTATATGAGATGTTTTGATGATATTTTGATCATAAGTCCTAAATAACTTTGGTAATTTGATTATGGTCAAAGATATAATTAATTCATCATACCAAAAATAAAAATAATTTCATAATAATAATTTATATACATAAGTTTATATTTTCAAACCAACCATTAAATATGGCTTGAGAAATTAATTTTGTTATAATCATGGGGATGGTAGGTCATACGTACGAATCAACAAAGTTTCCATTTTCAAAAAAACCATGAGGTAAAGAAAGTATGTCACGACCCATCCTCAGGGCCCATGTTGTGTCTACCCCAATCCCACCTTCCATAGGCCATGGGCTGGCGAGAAGCACCAAATGTGTAAATCTAGATAAAAAGGGAAGGCATTGCATTTATATAGTAAAAAAACAACAGAGTACACAACAGAAGTATGCACAAAGTAAAACTGTATACAAACGTCAGTGTTGGAATGAATGGGGCCAGAAATACAAGCCCAAGAGTAAGTACTGTACAACTGAAAGTCTAGTACAATAGTAGTAAATTAAAGAAGCAATCAATGAGTCATCATCTGGGAATCCCACCTGTAGTGTGGGTACAGATGGTCTCCACGGAACCTCAGGTCCGTCCATCCGCTCTGTGTATGTCTCACAATGTGATCCACCTCCGTGTACCTTCCATCTCAACAAGTCTCTACCATGATCAATGTTGTCTGTCATCTGCATCCAACACAACGTAGTGCAGGCATTGTCCGTGAAGGGGTGAGTATAACAATACTCAGTAGGGACCCCGAGACCCCTGATGTTCTCCCAGAATCCAAGAAGGATAAACCACAAATAAAAGATACAATCATGAAGTATCAACCAACTCTACTTAGGTATATGCCTATACATATACCTAAGTCATCGATCCCAGTTCGGCTCCAACTCTTGAGCCCAAGCATAACACAGTCCACATAGGAAGTAAAGTCAATCACATCGATGATAATGATTGAATGTAAAGACTTAGCTCACACTATTATACATCTTTCATAAAGTAATAGAGATGATCAGATGTATTCACTGATTCACCTAAGCTGTTGGACCCATGTAGGATACTAGACCAACCAAGTTGTCGGATCCACATAGGATACTAGACCAGCTACTCTGTGGGACCCATGTAGGATACTAGTATAGAAGTAGAATTGTCAGACCCATGTAAGATACATGTACAGTAGTCAAACTGTCAGACCCACATAGGATACAAGTACAGTAGTCGACTTTTCGGGCCCACATAGGATACAAGAACTGTAATCATCATCGTCAAACCCACGGAGGATTCCAGTACGATAGTTGTCGTCCCTGATCCCATGGAGGATTCTCGTACGGTAGTCATTGTCACCGAACCCACAGAGGATTCTAATACGGTAGTCATCGTCACTGAACCCATGGAGGATTCTAGTATGGTAGTCATCGTCACCGAACCCACGAAGGATTCTGGTACGGTAGTCGTTGCAGTCGCTGCCAACTCTAGGGTTCCCGCGCACAGCACACTCGATTCTGGGAGGGTCCGCTCCTCAATTCATGGGGGACGATACATCAACTATCATGAAGTCTATAGCTGATGTTTCTCGATGCTCTGTCTCATCAAAAAGAACCCAACGCAACAGACGACGCGTCAATCAGACGCCCGGTCTGAAAGTTATTAGCATATTTACTCCGGGGTCCCGGTTGGAAATATGCTCGTTCCAAACCCTTACATTTTACAATGCTTTTCAAAACTCACATAGAGTATCTCAAAAGGACCTCCAAATCATGAGGGTCCCAGTGCCACCGACAGCGCGTCGATCAGACGCACGGTCTTCGTGTTATTCACCTATAAGTGAAAACGGGCCCCGCCCGTTAAGCCCAGTGGGCTGGTGGGTCGGGTCAACCAGGTTTTGGCGGGTCCGACCCAGTAAAGGGTTGGACCGACCAGATGAGTCACGCGGCCCGGACCGGCGGGGCACGGCCCGACCTAGTGGGGCGCGGCCGGGCTGGCCGCAGCTCTGCCCGGAGTGGTCGAGCGGTTCGCGGGGGGGTGGGGGGGTGTGGCACGGCCCCCTCGCTTTCCAAAATCGGCGTTGCAGCCCACCCAACCGCCCGACAGAAGCCGTACGACCTTCCCAGAGAAAGAGGCCTGCTAGGTCGGGCCACGGTCTTGCTGCGTGGCTCCTTTGGGTGTCACGACTCCTTACCCAGCGGGCCGATGAGCCGGCCGGTTCGCCGCCGAAGCGGGCCGTGAGGCACAAGTGGCAGTTCTCCGCATAGTGGCTACCCTTGTCGTGCTGCAGTAATCCTTCAGCCTAGTCGACTTTAGTTGACCAGTTCTTCTTCGGCCGAGAGGCCCGTTGTCGCAGGACGCGATTCATCCGCATGCTGCTGGCGCAAGACCACCGCTTTCGATCGTTGCTGCTCCCCATTGGGAATTAAATGGAACGAGAACAAGGGAGGGTCATCAGGCCATGTTCGTTCAACCCATTCCCTCCATGATAGGATGTATTATATGGAAAAAAACAAATCATAACTTTTAATGAAGAACAAGAACAATTTTATCAATTAAAATTGACCATAATCCCCCTACCTTGGTTTCATGAGCGGGGCACGTCAACGAGTCACAGAAGGCAAGCATCACGGAAAATGGTGAGGTATCGCCAACACTGCAGGGAGAGTCATAGTCATAGGTGAAACTCCTCGAGAGCGGTGTCTTCTCCCTTAATGCTGAGGAAGATGAAAAAGGTAGGAGTAGTCGGTTCATGCCCTTCGAGTCATGGAGTGTTCTCTGTGTTCTTCGCCGGAGAAGAACACTTTTCTTTTTGTTTCTCCAGAGCCTCCCCAAGATTCTCTCAAAAATAATAATAAGGATCTCTCATAATATAACATTTCCATGTATGCAAATTAATTTAAACTCATTAATTAGTTAATTGAAGAGTTTGTTTAATTAATTGAAATGCGTTGGAAAAAATTAAACAGAGCGAGGGAGGTGGAGAGGATCTACCATTAAAAGAGAGGAGTTGTCAAAAATTATATAAAGGTGTGTTAAATGGGGGATTATGGGAGGTGATGAGTTAGGGGATCATGTGGGCCCCACCTCACAAATATCCTCTCATGAGAGGTTATGTGGGTGTAGGCCCCACCAATGACATCCCACTTGTAGGATACAACTACCATAGTTAAATAAAATTGTGTTTTACAATTTTATTTCATTTATTCCAATTCCCCAAAAATTACTTTCAACCTGCACAAAACGAAACTGCAGTAAAGGTCCCCTTAAGAAAATACCAGCGTTGCGAGTTTATTGGTGCCCTCAGATCTCAATTCTGAGCACCGGTTCAAAAGATAGAAAAACCCGCACATACGTTTACTGAAACGTACCTGAAAAAAACTTCAGAAATTGATTCTGGGCACACAGGGCATCGAAACCAGGTGCCGTTCGAAACCGCAGACTCATAAAATTCCAAAGTAGTTAAGAAAAAATAATTTTTTGAAATTTTTGGGTCGTTTCAAAGTATGTGTAGTTTTTAATTTCGTGAATAATAATTTTTACATCAATATCACATTAATTATTTAAATATACTTATATAATAACCATGTGATGTGGTTGAGAAAAATGAATCGTATTGGTTCATGGAGGAGGAAATCCAAATGTATGCACAAAAGACGTTATATTTTTCAATGGTTATGAAGGATTGAAATTAAATAAAAAAATTTCTTTTTAAAATGATACATATTTAGTGAATATAATATATATATATATATATAATAAATCATTCATCATAACCATTCAATATAGGTACTCTTGGATAATTAATTGCATTAGTCTGTGAGGTGCTAATTTTCATAACACATGATCAATGGTTTCTTTTCTAATTTAATGGAAGAAGGATATGGATATATGTTATTATATTAAATAAAAATTCAATATCAAAGATACTATTGTTATTATTTAATCATGTTTAAAGATATTTGTTGGTAGAAGAAGAAATTAAATAAAAATATTATTCATTGGAAGACCTCTTCAAGCATATACAAATTTCGTAAGTATATTTGATTTCTAATCCACCAATACATCAAGGATGTTGTCATAAATGATATTAATAGATTCAGGTCGGTATTGGACATGAAAATGTTTTAAAAATGGGTGATAATGATAGGCAAGGAGGACCCATTTTATAACTAAGTAGAAGGGTACACTTATAAATTTTTAAATTGTTATGTTAATTTAAATAAAAATTAATTAGTAAATGGGATCATATTGATATCCTCATAATATAGGAAGAGGACGAGTTTAAATCCTCATATAAAATAAATAAATTGACACATTTAGCTTATTTTTTTCACCCTTCTCTCTTTCTTAGTCACACGTCAACTCTAGTGACAATTACAGTAATATTAATGGTTATTACTCTTTAAGGATAAATAAATCACCAATAAAATAAAACTTGACAAGTAAATGGATAGTGGTTAATATCACAAACCACATCCCATACACATGGGTATGTACAAAAATATTATAAATTTAATATCATTAAATAAAATATTTTTTATTAGAAAAATTCATTAAAATTATTTTTAGAACTATTTATTTACTTTTAATATAAAAAAAATGAAAATAATGGAATTTAAATATTATCCATTATAAATAAAAAAAATTTATTTTCCTAAAAAAATTTATCGAACACTATAACTGAGTAAAAAAATATTAACTCTACTGTTCGAAATGTTGTTTACATGATTTTCTAATGCTTTCTCAACCATTTAGAATGTGTTTTATAAGAGTGAAAGGTAATTATTTCATCCATAAATTTTAAAACTATTAAAATGATTTAAAAAAATTATTCAATATTTAAAATAAGTATTTATACCTAATTTTTTTTTACCCATGTTATAAAATATTAGTGATGTTACAAGGTAGAGAGTGACATTATTGAATTTTTATTTTAATCAAACATTATAATATTGAAAAATACATTATAAATGGAAAAGGTAGAATTTTAGAATTTTAGATGACAATAAAATAAGGAAACATATCCAAAAAAATGATTTCAAGTTTCATATTTAATTAGAATGTTATGAAATTAGTTTTAACCATAATTAACATATTTTACCATTGTTGAAGAAACAAAAAATTACTATGGAAACTATTAATAATGGAGAAAAATCAAAAGGGAAATATTTAAAAAATATGGACAGCCTGATTTCAAACAAGGAATATATTTTTCAATATTTAATGCAATGATGATTTATAATGTTATATAAAAGTAAACCAGTAAAAACATGATAATTTTTTTTAGTAAAAAAAATTTAATTTTAAAAATATGTTTTATCAAAAAATGAAGATAAAAATATATTTCAAACTCTTTTATTGGATTATGATTACTTGTAATGAAACAATAAACTATAAAATTAATACATAATTAATTTATACATTATAAATACTTGAAATGAAAATATGGTTGGAAATAAAAATCATTATTTTTAAAAATTTATTAAAAAATCAAAAAATTATGTAAATTCCCAAAAAGATATCCTAATAAAAAATTTATATGGTGAATTATGAAATTTTTTTATTTTATTGAAGTTCAGATTCAACAATTTTAAAAAAACCATATAATTCATGAAAAATATTTTTTCTAGAAATAATTATTTTTTTCATTTTCACTAAAAATTAACCTAAAAGAATTTAAATATATAGTATTTTATTAATGAATATATAAAATTTATTTATTACAGTATTAAATATATTTCTAAATATACTCAATACTATATAATTTTAGAATAATATTTGAGATGGTAGAGGTAATATTAAAAATCGACTACATAGTTATAGGCCTATGTTCAGGTTCATCAATGAAATAGAGTATTTGAAATGAATGGCTTGATTTTTCATCATGTAAAAATACCTTAGCATTAAATCAATCTTCAATAAATGTTTCATAAATTGAAGATAGATTTTATTAATGATTTTATATAATCTATGAAAAATATATTTATTTATTTCCAATCCCATGAACAAACATTTTTTGGGAAATAAACCTAAAATAATACCCAGGAAAGGTTATTGAAGAACATGGAGACACCCTGATCATTTTCAACTCATTTTTAGAATTCATATAATTTAATAAACAACATAAGATGATCAAAAAAGGAATGAATATTACGAAATTTAATTTAATGCATCATTATTTTATTAATCAAATTATCCAAATATACCAATAGTTTAAAAAACAATATATTTTTGGATAAGATAAAAAAATATTGACCATACCTCAAGAGAAATATAAAATTTTAATAACTTTTAAGTATTTTTCTAAGTTTATAAATATTTTTTTCATCTCATTTACAAAATTTAATAATAAAAAATATATATTAAAAATAATAAGTTCTTAATGAACCAATTTTTCACTTATCTTCCTCCAAAATCTTACACTGATGGAAAATATATATATTGGGTTCTGACAAAACTAAAATTATTTTGATATATTAAGTGAAAATATTCATTGACTAAATTACTAAAAAATACATTATATTTAATAACAATTTAATCCTTTCAATAAATTTCATTTTTTAATAAAATATAAGTATTGATTCATTTATTCATGAGAGAAAAGGGATTTAATCACACAACATCAATAAATATAATAAGAAAATTAAAATATATTCTTAGATTAATAATAGATATTGATTTATGATCACATCACATTCCAAGATATTCATTTTCACCACATCCATGCAGAATGAAATGAACTTCAAATACACCATTTGATGTGTGGGAGATAAAAGAAGAGAATAGAACTCTAATTTCATCCATCAAAAGAAAAATTGAGGGGTTCCTTTTCTAGATTTATTAAATTGATTTAAAGGATTGAATATTTACGTTAAATAAAAACATCTTCTGAATCTCCATAAAAATACCAAAATAAACTCCCTATATTAAAAACATCAAAAAAATAAAAAATCATCGTATAAAAAGTTTCTAAATGTCCCAAATGTTAGGCTGTAGGTTTATCCATTCCATGCCATCAACATTGGGTCTTGTAACCACCATGTCACCATGAAATTTCATCACCAAAATTTTGTGGTTATAGAGAACCAAACTAAACATGGAATCCATAATAAATTAATAAAATGATTTAAATAAAAATGTTCAAATAGATTCATAACCTACAGACCTAAATTTTTTGTGTCTTAGATATTAAGTACATAAATATAAAATTTAATAGCACTTGTGGGCATTCATTGATAAGTTTAGTCCTCTAAATAATTTTTTGGATACCTTATATGAAATAATCATCTTCATAACCTCCACAATGGAAGAAATAAGAAATGGGTGAGCTCAAATTCATAGTAAGGGAAGAAATATCTTATGTTATTACATCACAAACATAGACTAAAATAAGGGGAAGATATAGATATCTTAGTAAAATATCATTAGAACACATGTTATAATAAAAAATCTAATGGAGAAATATAAGATCATAAAAATAATATTAATGAATAATAAAATTCTTAGCATGTCTGAAACACATTTCAATATTACTAAAATATGTGATCATTATATTAAACTGAGGAATAATTTAAAAATATTTCATGAACAAGATAACATGGAATTTGATGGAAATATAAAATTCCCGTTTAATTTAAAATATCTTGATAAAAATATTGGGAATGTTTCGTAACATTATTAATGAAATGAAAATGGATCCAAACCATGTGAATATAAAGAGATGAGTAAGAAACCCCATTATCCCACTATAATGTGAAAAAACTTCTGATGTCCATTCCTAAAATTTGAGCAACCACATCATGCCAACACTTAACTATCTCATGAGATATAATCATAAAAAACATTTTGGAGGGTTATATATGACCCCACCCATATTCAACTATACATATCATTTTCAATTAAAATCAAATCTCCTCATATCTAAAAAACCCATGAAAAGATAATGTGTTTCATAAAAATTCAAACAACATGATCTGAACAAATAATAGGATATCAAAATATCATTTCCAAAATAGATTCAAAATATAATGATATATGGGGGTGATAAAAACATTAGTTTTGGGGAGATAAAAGTTGGAGAAAAAATAGACAAATAAATACGATAGTTTTAGGAAAATATTCTTAAAAATATATAAAATATTTTCTATTAGTTATATTAAAAAAAAATATTACGGAAAGGGAATAGTTTTTGAAAGGCATATCATAAATAGGTCTAATGAAAAGATCCTCAAATAGATAAAATATTCCAAAAAGTATAATTAAAAATACATTGTAAACAATAACATTTGGATATAATATTTTTTATGGAAAATTGAAAAATAAAATAGTGATTTCTAATAATAGAATATAAAATATAAACATGAAAGAAAAATCTTTTAAATGAATTGGGAATTATTATTGACAAAAATATTTTTAAGAAAATATTTAATTCATTGATGATGAATCAATTTTTTTTAAACATGAAATTATATAAAATAATGTGGGATAGATCCAAGATTAATAATTAGATGTAATAGATCATTTATGGAATTAAATAGATAAAGATAACTTAGTATTTCCCAAGGAAGAGGATCGAGTCCTAAAAACCCTCTTACAACATTAGAAATATTTTAATAAAATGTATTTGGATTTAATTAAATAATACGGTTATATATATAATATTTATTTAATCATGAATTAGATCAAAATACATTCTTTTTTAGTATCTAGAATATAGAAATACGAAATATTAAGGAACATTAAAACATGTCTCAATGAAGAGAAGTTGAGATGAAAACACATGTATCCTTATTATCATTTAAATCCAAACCATAAGTGACAATGCACATGTAAAAAAATTATAGACCACAAAATATAAATAAATAAAGATAAAAAATTATAATTGGGATTTATTTATTCCATTTAAAATAAATCATTCTATAGAGCGTAGACATGACTCAAGGGATTCAAATTTGTGGCAAAAATACCTCACCTTAATACACTACTTAGTATAATTCACTCTAACCTATGGTAATCAAATAATAAAAATAAAAATATTTTATTTTATAATAATAATCAAAGATAATAATATTTATAATTTTAATTTATTGTTATTTTAATATTTATAATAGATAATATTTTATATCATCCCCTATTTTTGTGTTTACAATTTTGACAGTTTGTAGTAGTTTTGTTGGAGCAATGTCAGTGATCATTCTTCTTAAAAATTTCACTACTAAAAAACATTAGTTTTACTTTTATTTATGGATTATATTTTTATATATATTTTATAGTACCTTTCATTATTACATTATTCTTCAACCAACAATGATCAATTTTCAGTGGTTTTCAACATATAAAGGGTGATTTCTTAATTAATAAGTTTAATGTTGACTTATCATTTATATAAAAATAAAAAATAATTCATTCAATTTTTATTTAATATTATTACAAAAATTAATTTTTCATAACCACTCATCAAAAAATTTCCGAGAATTGGCCAGGTTTGTGGTCTAGCTTACCAAATATTGGACATGCTTTCCATCAGATAGTTAGTATGGTTTATGATGTAATTATTTTTAAATTATATCTTTATATCATAAAAATAATTATTTTATTTTTATTTTTTAGATGTTTTATTGGATTTTATGATTTCTGTTAAAATAATGAAAAACTAGAAGAGTAATAAAAAAATGATTGTTGAAGGTCTTGGTTATCTACACAACACACCACATTTGTTTCTATTAAATAGTAAATTATATGGATGAGTGTGGATATTAAGTGATCATTTTATAATCATTAATAAATAATATAAATAATATTTATTTGTAAATACCATCATCAATACTATCCATGAGGGGTGGTGATGATAAAATAAAAGCATCATATTGTGGAAGAAATAATTTGTGCACACACACTAACGATGATTGATGTTTTTATTAATATATAGATAGCGATAAATTATTTTTTAACATTATTATATTAACTTATCAATAAGGAAATGATTTTTATTTTTTGTTCTTTGGTTATAGAAGGTTTAGAATAGAATGAATGAGAAAGACATGTTATTAAATATGTGATTAATATGTTGAGACCATGAAGATTTTCTTGATGATATACACTAATTTGAATATATTATTCTATATTTTATTGACAAGTGGAATTATGGTGTTGAAGTGGTCAGCATTTTTAAAGTGGGGAAGAGGTAGTTTTTCATGGAAAACATTGTTTTGTATGGAGGTAATAATGGAATGATATGAAATTGAGGTGATCTAATTGATTAATGGTTAGCACGACATATATGTAATACTTTAAAACCTAATTAATGTTTTCTAGTTTTTTAATTACCACGTTAATTTTGGTATATTTGACCCATCATAGGTTAGTAATTTAAATACTAATTACTCTTAATTAAATATTAATAAGTTAAAATATTTTCTTTCAAAAAATACATGATGTACCTTATTTTTAAATTTATATGTGATCAATAATAAATTGTGATCCGTCTATTCTAACTCAATTTATAAATATGATAGAAGTAAAATGTTAATCAATACCTACAATATAGTGAAAAATAATTTATCTAGAATAGTTTCATTTTATATATTTCGGGCTTTAAGCCTTATTAAACATTGATTAACCTTTAAATTATTGTTCACTAGTTTTTATACATGCTTCAAATTATATTAGTGTTTTAATTTAATTTTTTCCCTTTTTATTATAAAAATGCATAATATATAAAAAATATTTTTCATTGAAAAATAATTTGTCTACTAGGATAACTAATATTTACCGAAGGTAACTTTATATTTATTTAAAAAACTAATGTGACATTTATTAGATAATTTTGACCAACTAATTTTGATATTAAACAATATTTCATTTGAATCAATTTTTAAGATACAATTTTTTTTAAAACAACTGTATAATATATTTAAATCTATTTATAAGAAATTATTATTGATGTTCTAAAATATAAAATATTGGTATTTATTTCAACCATGTTATTTGAAAATATAAAATGTTACATAAAACACAAATATTTATTAAAGAAAATGATTTCTTATTTTCTTGGTTTTTCATATATTAATTGATGTTACCAAAGCTATGATATTTTAAAAAAATTTATTTTTCTCTATTCACCTAAAATTCAATTATTTTGGAAAAATAACAGAAATAAATATTATTAAAATCTGACTATTATAAATCAATAATTTATTTCAATTTTATTAAATTTCAACCATCAAATTGATAAATTTATCTTTAAAAGAAAATTTATAAAAATTGAGTAAAAAATTTGGGAATCATGTTTTATTATAATAGTTAGTCTTCTATAACTAGTACTAATAAAAAATATATTAATCATGGAATAATATCCATGTTATAAAATAAATTTCTATCATAAAAAAAGAATTTATTAGTTTCCTATTTATTCTTACTGATTTTAATGTTTATGGAAAATTTTATTTTATTTTATTATTGTGTGTCTATTTATATAATAATTATTTTGTTGCATTTATTCTAACTAATTCTATAGATAAATTATGGTGGTTAATTCATTTGGTTTTATTTTTACTATATATAGAATCCCATAAAACATTGTATTTATATAAGGAGATAAACTATGGTCTTCATATTCTAAAACCCTTAAATAATATATCTCCTTGCAATTGGAATATCATATACATATATGAATAGAAAAAAAACATAAGAAAAAATTTATATTCCTGAAATTGTTATCTTTAATAAGATATGATCCTCATTGACATTTGTAATACTAGAATACAACTAATTTACTAAACATTTCATGGAATTTTATCTCATAAGTAGGTATTAGGGCCCATGACAAGAATTGAGTTTTATTATCATCTAATTTATATTTATCCATGCTCTGATAGAGTTTTACAGTTGATTTATATTGTTTTTTCTATATTTTAAATTATTGGGGATTAAAATTGGAGATAGTCATCCTATTTCAAAAAAAGGTTTAAATTATTTTTAAATTAGGGTACTAGGATTTTCAAGAAGATTATTTCAAAAAAAACTTATAATCATACCACTAAATGTTTTCCTCAATAAAACACCTCATGGAGGAGATTTGTTGCTATTAAATAACATTATAGTCATATAGTGCTAATAGAACTATAATATATCTACCAATTTAGGGTTAATAGTTTGAGAAGCCTAATTACCAGTATCATATTGATGGATAGTAATATCATAGGTTCTTCCTTACTCCCTAGGTCTATAGGGTTTCACATTCCTACCATCCATATAAATCCTTAGATTAAGGAAATAAGTTCCATACTTATAAAGTTCTATTAACATAGGACATTGAACTATTAGTGTTGATCATGGGTGATTTCAATATTTCTCATTAAGTTAAATGAACTCTATATTTTCACTCAATATTTTTTAACTCTATGACCTCCATTGCATGAAATAAAGTATCTTTTAGTCCCCTTGGGGAAATTCTCTTGATGATTCTAACAACATTATTTACGTATAGGTGATTGAATATCAATTCCTTTAAAATCCCTCATTCATGAATTTTCATGATCCTATATCATTCTCTAATATGGAGATCTCATTATTTCATCAATTTTTACATTCTTAAAAATGTTTTATGATTGTTTTCCTGGAATATTCACCAAATGTTTTATTCTTTATTTCACTCCAATGGGTTTAATATTGAGGCAATCATTTCATTACCATTCACACCCAAGGTTGAATTAGTTCTTTCCAGTTTTATCCATCTCAAAAACAAAAAAAATTTGAAATGACTAACAAAAAATTAATCATAGGTTGTAATTTTGATAATCCTAAATTGAATTTCATCCTTGAAAAGTATTATTATTTTATATTATCACATAGTCCATCATATTTGACAGTTTTACATATATAAATATTATGTTGACCTATGTTACCATATGTTAGGTTATCTAATGTTTCTCATCATACTCGTTTAAACTAACAATGAATGAAATACTTCATAATGTTTTTTAATAAGCACATGATCAACCAAATTATATAACATGGGAGTTTCCATCTATGTTTGTTGTTATGACTATTATTCATAACCCAAGTGATCAATATTTTAATACCCATTCAATACTTTTTAGGGTTATTACCCCTAGATACACCTGTTAAAGATCCAAAACATTCTTATAATATCTATAAAGGTATGTATTACTAGAGAAAACCATACAATCATGACTTTAGTAATATTATAGGATAATATCCTATAATTAGACTGATACATATAGTTCTCAGTATGTTTCTCTAAACAAATCCCCAAAATAAATAACTAATCTCAAAAACTAATTAAACCCCACTTTGATACAAAATATATCAAACCAAGATAAACAAGATTCAATAAAAAATATTATTATTTAAATGATAAATTTTAAAAATATTCAACCCTTGAATATCATGCTCTTCAATACCATGCTCTTGAATACTGTGCTGAAAATTGAGCTTCATAAGAAATTGGGAATGCCTTGAATACCATTATCTTGGTTCTTTATTCAAGTTATATAATTAATTATTTAGTTGAAAAACCATGTTCACATCTTCAAGGATGAGAAAACCATCTTGTTTCTCAATGTAAACTTCTTCTTCTAGAACTCCATTCAGAAATAATGACTTGACATGCATCTGAAAAAAATTAAACTGTCTCTACACTACTAAGGCCAAGAATAATCTGATTGTCTCTAGCCTTTTAACAGGTGCAAAGGTTTCAAATAAATCTATAATCTTTATATGTGAATACCCTTTTCACACAAGTTGTGTTTTTTTTCAAATCACAACACCATATTTGTTCTTTTTTTTTTGCAAAACCCAATTTTTTTCCCTATTAGATTTATGTCTTCTGGTCTTTAAACAATCTCCCATGTTTGATTCTTCCCAATTTGGTCAAGCTCCTCATTCATTTCCTGAACCTAATTCTCATCTCCAGCTACATCATCAAATATTTTAGGCTCTACTTGTGATAAGTATGATGCTTGCTGTTGAGACATTATTCTCATTCTCTGCACTGGTGTTGTCTGATCACCAATTATATTCTACGTATCAATTTTAGATCTTCTCACCGGTATCTTGGTAGAAACTGATTTATTCTTATCATCTGATTCTTCTTTTAAATCATCTCCATGTGTTGGAGCATCTCCTAATATCCTCATCTCTTCATCACAATCCTCTAGAGATTGATCATGTATTTTTTAAATATTTTGGTCATTCTATAATATAGTCACATCATGACATTCAACTATCATTCCTAGACACTTATTAAATCATTTATACACTTTTTATTTTCTTTGAGTATCCATGAAATATTCTTTCATCTCCAAAAGACTCAAACTTCCTATGTTTCTCCTTATTGAGAATGAAACACTTACTTCTAAAATCCTGAAAGTATTTCAATGATGGATTTTTTCCATATCATATCTCATATGTAATATTCACTTAGTTTGTACACAATAATGATCTATTTAATGTGTATACTACCATCATCACTACTTCTTTTAAAAAATTATCTAGAAGATCTTTCTCAAGGACAATTATTCTTGTCATGTTGTTCACATTTAGATTTCCTCTACCAACTTCTTCATTCTGTTGTGAGGTTCTTTCTGTTGAAACTTGATTCCTTATCCCATGTTTCTCTAGATAATCCTCCACTTGGATAATTTTGATCTCTATTCCATTATCTGTTTGAATCATCCATATTTTCTGACCATGCATCTTTTCACATTCTTGTTGAAATCTTGTAATGAAACTGAACACATCATATTTGTGGGTGATTATTGATTCCCATGCCATTATTCTATAGTAATCAATTAATATTAAAATATATCTACTCCCCTCAATATCTCTGGGTGAAATTGTTCCACAAACATCAATATACACAAACTCAAGCAATCTTGTTGATCTTTTATCCTTTGAGTTATATGCCTTTATAACGAACTTCCCATGTTGACAGGCATCACACATATGAGTATTATCACATGATAATCTAGGGATATTTTGATCAGCATATTATTTCACCAAATATTCCATGGAACCTTGGCTTATGTGGACAAGACACTTATTCCATAACATGTTTTCTATATCCTTGGACAAAAAGCACATGTCTTCTTCTCCACTCAAAAGTTCGAGATTCCCTTTATTACGCTTTCTTGGAAACACAATTGCACCATCCTTTTCTTTAATGACACATATTTTCTTGGAAAAACATATGGAATGACCTAAGTCAAACAATTGACTGGCACTAAGTAAGTTGTGACTAATCCCCTCAACATCCAATCCATCTACTCATCTCATATCTTTTCCTCCAAACATGGATTTTATTGAACAAATAATTTTTAATCCATTATCATTATCGATCATATGATACAACATTTATCGTACCTAAATTTTTTCACTAAATCCTTCTTTCCCATCATGTGGGAAGTGTAGCCACTATTAATGATCCATATCCTAGTGTGATCGGATGCTTTGAACGCAATTTCTATAACCACATCTTGTTCATCCCTTTTCTTTTTGACCCAAGTATTTGGATTCATATCTGACATGGAATGGTAATCTTGATATTCCTTAGTATGTGATAGACCGACTTCCACTTATAGATATACAAATATATTTTCAATTTTAAACTCCCTGGAAGATACACTAGGCTGATTCTTGTGAGCAGATTCAGTCGGCCTCAGCACATTCCTCTACATTGTTGATGTGCAATATCTTGACATCTGTCTGATTCCTGTACACCTATAACAATTACCATCAAATGATGACCTAGACTTTTGAGATCTATATGTCCACCTCTATGGGTCTTGTTCACCTTTGTATGTATTTTCAATGGAACATACATTTTGAGAGTGTCCCACATTTCCACAACAATATAATCATATGTAATATACATTCTTATTTGGTAATGATGCATCATTAGTTGCGCCTTGGGTTCTCTAAACCATCTGATTCTGATTCATACCCAACTCCATAATCAATCATGGTGGGGGTTATTATGGTATAACTTTAACCATAATTTCTTTTTTGTTTTAGATCAAGCCCCATACCTACCATATCATTCAGAATTGATTTTAGTTTCTATTCTGATGGGACACTCTGCTCAAATCTCATCTTATCTATTTAATGTATGATCTTCTTTCCTGACCCTGAACCGGGAGTTATCATTTTCTCCGAATTCTCAATTTTTCTTTGCAGATTGACAACTTATTCTTCTAGTTTTTCAATACATATGATTTTTTCTTTTCTAATTTGTATCAATCTATCAATTTTTATTTTTTGTTCTTTAATTTTGAGTTTTTACTCAACCACCATTTTTGAACATTATGACATTGAATTACTAATATTATCAATTTCTTCATTCATTTCAAAATTCTATTCTACTTTCTGTTGTACAAAAAGATTGGAATTGTGAACAACATCTTTAGATTTCATTATTTCAGATCTCAAAATTTTTACCTCTTCAAAGGAATCATCTAATTCAGCCAGAAGATCAACTATTCCTTCAATTTCCCCTTCTTCATTGTCACTTTCCTCTCTTGTTAATGAATTTTTGACCACTACAACAAAAGAATATATTTTATGTTCCTTGAAGTATTCCGACTCTTCTACCGCGGATTATTTTGAACATTCATCCTCTCTTGAAATCAAATTCTCCTTTTTGAAGAAAATTCTTCTAGTACTTCTACTCTTGTTCTCATTTGATGAATACTTATTTTCTGTAATTTCATCATTTTATTCATTTTCATCATCAAAATTATTAGGACACTTTACTAAAAAATTCCGAATATTTCCACATCAAAAGCATGCATATGAAATTTTAGCTTTGAACTTCTTTTTTCCCCATTGTAGATTGGAAGAAGGAAAAGACATGAAATCATCCATATTTTCCTCCCCAAAACCATGTTAAATAGAGAGGTTATTTGTGGAATTGAATGCCACTTCCTTAGACTTCCCCTTTTCTACTGCATCGTTATCATCATTTCTCATTTCATATTCTACAAGGGTACTATGTTGATTATCTAGTTTTAGAACTTTTAGGTTTTTTTCTTCTAATATTGAATCTTTGGGATTGAACCACAGTGGATGTTTCTTCTATACAAATTTAACAATATTTATGTCTTCAATGAATTCTCCAAGGCCCTTCACGTCTTCAACAATAATATTTATCCTATCGAGGAATGCATCAACATTCTTATTGGGATTCATTCAGAGATCCTCATTATTTTTCTATAGAACCTCCTTCTTTGCTTCATGGACTTTTTTCTCCCTCATAAACGTTTTAAATAAATTCCCACATTGTATTTTATGTTTTATAGGATATCAGAAAAGTATAAATTTATTTTTATAGGGCTCCCCCCAAAGTATTGATCCCTTTAGAATCAGAATCTAGTTCCCTTAGTTAAACTTCTAATAGAGAACCACAATTAATCTCACCTGATATTCCATGCATATCTACTGTGAATACATCCATCCCTACTAATCATAAGTAGTGGTACATTTTATTCTTCCATATTTGAAAATTATTTCTATCAATGATCGAAATTTTATTATGATTAACCACATCTATTTCATGAGAGAGAACTACTGACTTACAACCTTTCGCTCTGATACAAATTTTTAGGTTGACTAGGTTGAATAACCTAACTTGGGGGTGAATCATGTTATGGCAGATTAAAACTTTACTGTTTTTGGATCTTATTTCATTATTATGAAAATAAATTCTCTCGTCCTCTCGTAGTAATATATAACCCGATATGAAAACATGCAAAGGATACAACAATTTTTACGTGGTTCACCCTCATTGGCAATATATTAGTAGCATACAATGGAGATGTTCGAATGTACCAAATTCAATAAGGCTCGTAGCCAATAATGAGTACAAATATCATGATAGATATTCTATGCTCAGGCTCACAAACTTCATAATTTTTATTGTCTTCTTACTGTATTTCCAAGGGTCACTTCTTATGCCTCTTTCTCTGGCTCAATGCTGGTGGAAAAGGTCACCATCTTCCACTTCGTTCACTGACTACTCTTTGAAAAGAATCCACTTGCATTTTATCTACTTTTAGGTGAAACACAGTTTATGGACATGTATGTCCCCTCATTTTCATTAATTCATTCATCCTCAACTATAGGTAGAGGATCTATTGATGTTTATTTTTCACCTGAAGATAAATTCCAACTTCTTGAGTACAACTAGGTACGAGAAAATATATTCCCAAACTGATTTGAAGATTTATAAAGATTCCTTGATAAAACCATAAACCACATTGTTCCTCTACATACTATGTATCAGATTTCGTATGGGGAACGCCTCTCTATATACTGCTTCTACCTTCCGCAAACCACTACCTCCACCATGTACCGCTGCCTTCACTCCACCTATGGGAACATCTCTCTATTCATGTACTGTTCTCTATTAAAGAACTCTCATCACTTTTGCATACCAGAGCTCCCCCTCTACATACCTCTTTCAGAATTCATTCTCTCGTGTACCATATATTCCTCCTCCGTGTACTTTATCTTACTTTGTGAGATAATAATCCCCTTAAAAAACTTAAATGATATTTTTTTGGTGCAAACACTTCACCCTTTGCAAAATTATTTCTCCCAAACCTTCTTATGAATTTTCTAAAATATTGGACCAAAAATATGTTCTCTAATAATATTCAGTATTAAGAGTAACCAGTAGGATTATTTATTATTAAATAGGAAAAAATATCTACAAAATACACTACCCCATGATTTACCAAATCTCTGATCCGGCGTCTAGTGCATACTAATACTCTTACCGCCATGAACTGAAAGCCTTCCAGTGAACCACCTTTCATACACACTCTAAATACTTCCTTTTATCCTAAGCAGTCGATCTCCTCTAGTGATGAAAATCCATCCGCATACTACACATCTTTCATTGAAAACCATCACTACAAATCGTTTCCGGTTTCGTGAATGGCACCGGTGTACCATTCTCGCTGCTCTGCATACTGTTCCTGGAATAGGTTACATGATTCATGAATTGTGATATGATGTTATCATCCTTTTCCAATTTTCTCCAATTTTATTTATACAGTGCACTCCAATGTGGAATTCCAAACATTTCCAAACACAAATTCTTAAAACCATTCTTTAGAAAATACCAACCCTACTCATTTGTAGTCACTAGGCTTTGTCAACAAAAACAACCACTCCCAAAACATACCAAGAGGACACCTTGAAGTATTTTCCCAAAAAAACATCTTTTGAAATTGACATAACTTTATAAAAAACATGGAAATTTTGAATAACTTTATGAACAACATAAGTATGTAGCACATCCATAAGCATAAAAAAATATGTGTTTCCAAACCCATTATCCCCACACCTATGTTATCAAACTCATTATGTCCATACCTGAAATGTGATGAAACCCATCATTCCCTCACCAAACTACCTCACTAAATAAAATCACAAAAAAATGAATTGTAATGTGATATAGGGTTCCACCTATCATCATCTATACATATACATTCTAATTGATATCAAATACCATGATGTCTCAAATAACCTAGGGAAAAAATTAATTAATTTCTCAAACATTAAAATAACATGAAATTAAGAAATTTTAGGACATAAAAATATAATATATGAAAATTATTCAAAACATAACAACATATAGAGGCTTGTAAAAACATTACATCATTAATACAATCATAGAAGAAAAAATTTAATTGAAAAAAAATTGTTTCAAAAAACCTTTGGATCCATTTTTACAAAATTTAACTGATAATTACATTAAAAAGAAAATATTAATATGGTAATAACATTAATTTTGTAAAAAATTATAATTTTTTTTAAATAAATTATCTTTAAAGAGACACAATGTTTGAAAAAGAATAATGAAAAATATTTTATAAATGTTTTATTATGAAAATAATTTTTATTTATGGAAACATGAATGAAATCATATTGGTTTCCAAAAAGTATGTGAAAATTGGTATTTGTAAGAAAAATTCAATAAAATTATGAGTAGTAATTTTCAATGAGCTGAAAATTATGTAAATTTTAAAATTATTGGGAAAACAATTCAGGGTCAATCATGATTTCCAAGAAAAGATGGAAGAATAAATATGAAAATCACAATTGGATTGAATTAGTTAATCATTAAATAAATTATACTATAATGAGTGGTTATGACATAAGGAAGACGATTGAGTCATGAAAAACCCCTTAACATATTTTTTCTTTTGGAATAAAAATTTATTTTAATATTGAAAATAATATGTTTTATAAATACCATGGTTTAAATAAGGGTGTATTTGAAAATACATTCTTTGGTATTTTATAACACCATATATAAAATTAAATGGGAAAAACATTAAAACATGTCTTGATAATGAAAAATATAGATGAAAACCCTTACACCATTTGTATATTTTGAATAAAAACCATAAGAGATAATGAAAATGGAAAACATTGGCATAAAAAATATAATAAAATCATGAAAAAATATATAATTTCTTCATTTTTACACCAACAAAAATGAATAATAGTGTATATCATAAGCATGTCTAAATGGATTCAAATTTGAGATAAAATACAATTGACATGTTTTCCAAACTAGTCAAATGTTCTCATACCTCATTTCAAAAAATATAAATATGGAAATATAACATTTCAAAACCAAATTATTATATAAAACTATTTATAATATCCATTTATAATAATTATCTATATGTATATTAGTTTATTTTTTCTTATTTTTTAACATTGAGTGTTTATAGTTTGGACTATTTGTTATAGTTTTGTAAGAGCAATGTTGATTTTCATTATTTTTCAAAATTTCATCATTAAATTGTCATTATATTTACTATAATTAAAGACTTATAATTATATTATGTTTAAATTTCCTTTCGTGAGAACTACATTATTTATACTAGAAGATGAGATGGATAATGAACATTTTTTGGGTTTTTTCTACCTATGAAGTGTGTTTTCTTAGATAATGAGTTCTACAAGGGCGTTTCCATTATTAAGAAAAAAATATTATATAAATATTTATTTCAAATTATAATATTAATTGTGTTTTAAACATCTTCCATTAAATAATTTCATATCATTCTTCAATTAGGTGGGAAAACAATACTATCATGAACGTTTTTTTAACTCTATTGGTGACAATGGTTAAAGTGGTGTTTGTTTTGACATTATATAATTATATCATAAGAATATTTATATTTTTTTATTTTTTATTATATAGAAACATATTAAAGATATCTAGATAAATAATTAAAATCCTGAAATAATTGAAAAAACTATTCCTTAAGGTGGAGGTGGCCCTATACAAGAATTGATAATCTTTTGGTACATGTAATAATTGGGTTTACCCACTAGACCTATTGGTCATGCAAATGGATCCCTCGTCCTATTTAATTATATTATTTTTTGGGTTTCATTACAATGGTGAGACTTTTCTTCTTCTTGTCAATAAAATGATTCTTCGTGGAGTTCGTACTCTATAAAACACATGATTAAAGCTTCTATTTCTTAATGAATGTGATAGGTGAATATGGATAGTAAGTGATCATTTTATAATCATATATACATTATAGAAATAATATTTATGCATAAATAAAGTCATTAATACTAACACTAAGGGGTTGTGATGAAAATCTAAAAGTGTCACTTTCTGGTGGTGGTAATTCACACACAAAAACTAAAATTGATTATTATTTTTAATATTATATGCTAGATGAAAAATAATTGCCATGTATTTATTATAATAAAAATTTAACGAAATAATTTTTTTTTATTATAAGTTTTTATGTCCATTTAAGAAAGGGAAAAATATGAATGAAATGTTAACATTGATGTGATTCCACCATTGGGACCCTGAACTTCCTCTTGATGAAATCATTATATTTGAGAGATATAGAATAATTTTTTCGTACCAAATGAAATTATTTTTATTATAGTACATAAAAGAGACAATAAATTTGTTTTATTTCATATAAATTTCCTATAAATGTGGATTATTCAAAGAGTTGAAGTCATACCCCTTTTATAATTGCGGAAGCTGGAATTTTCTTAATGAATTTATAGTGAGTCAGATTATAAATGAATTTAATTTAGATTATTTAAGTGATTTACAGATTCTAAGACATATTGAAAACACATTAAATGAAAAAAATCGAAAATTTTAGTTATAAAGGTCATTATATTAAATGAAATTTGATCCCACTTTGACTAGTCATTTAAACACTAATTATAGTTTATTAAATATTAATCATTTCAATTATTTTATTTATAAAAATATAATATGATCCTTATTAATAAATTCAAATGTTTTTGATCTACATTTAGGCTCCCTTTATCGAAATAATATTTCTAACTAATAGAAAATTAACTTCATATCAAATAATAGAAAATATGTAAAAACAGTTTTCTAAAAAAATGACATTTTATTTATTGAGGGTTTTTTGTCACAAAAATGTATTCCTTGGGTTTAGGTTATGCTTATATCAATGTTATCTTACAAAATCCATAATATTTTCAAAAAATTTATTTTTCACTATTATCCCAAACATAAATAATTTTAGAAAATCTAAAAAACCTTCTTAAAGCTATTATGACCATGACTAATCCAAAAATGATGTTACTTTTTTCATATTAATTGATAAATTTAAATTTATAATAATATCATAAAATATCATGAAAAATGATTTTTATTGAGAATTAATTATTATTTTATGAATTATTCTTCTAAAATTATTTCTGATCATAAAAATGTCAAACATAAGAGTATATCCATCTTATTAAATGCATTTCCAGTGTAAAAATATGTTCTATTAGTTGCATAGAAGTACTAATTGAATAAAAAAAATTAGGAATATTTTTATTTTATTAGATCATATATATACATATTTATAAATATTTCATTGTTATATTACCACTATATATAATGAATAATCACATTCCAACCTTATGATGGACTATATGGGTTCCCTTTTCTGTGTTACGATTGGAGAAGACCATAGAACATAGACTTTTTTCAGGATAAAAACAGGATTTTTTATATAACATATAAAATAAAATAAAATAAAAAATTCATTTTATTTTATTTAAATTATATCGAATCTATGATTGTGTGCTTGAAAATTGTCCATGAAAAGTATTAACCCTTAATAAAAACCCCATTATGGAGATAGCTTTAGTATTATAACTTGGATCGAAGATGTTGTTTAAATTTTATGTGATATTCAAAATCATGGGATTATTATTTTTTATTTTATAATTATTAAATATTACATGGAATTTTGCATTCATAGAATTCGTCCAAAAATATACATATGGATAAATGAGACATTCCATATTCAACAAAACCATTGGAGAAATATTTTATAGTCCATTTTATGGGTAAATTTAATTTTATACACCTATTTAAATGACATAAAAAAAGAACTAAAGAATATATAAATTCATGACTATGGATATACTAGTTCACTAAAACATCCCCAACATTAATAATTTTAAACATTTATGGGGAATTAAAAAATTGTGTTAGGGAAATTATTGATAAATAACCACATATAGAAGAAAATATACCATTATATATATAATTCAACCTTGTAGGTTCATAAACAATGTGGGCCTGAAACATAAAAACCAATGAAATCAACCTTTCAAGAAAAAAAATCACCATGCACCTTCCTCTATTCATAGAGCCTTAGAAAATAATATAAGATCACATAATGTGGATTCCACAAGGATTATTCATCGATTAATTTTCTAACAGTATTTCAACAATCCATAATTCATAAAGAATGAATAACTATTAACATCATACATATCATGGATTATAATTAAGGAAACCACTTAAGAGAGAAAAGTTCTCCCAACATTTAAGGGAATTGGAAAATATATATGCACACTTCAACTATTGATGGTCTTCTAGTTGGGTTATGGTCACTCTATTTGAATGTGATAGAAGAGCATAACATGAATTCAAATAAACCTCCTAAAACATCCATATTATAAACATAAATCATTTAAATGATATAATATACCATAATTAAATCTGGATGTCATGAATATTTATAATTCCTTGATCATCCAACTTCAAACACTAGAATAAAAACTAAAAAACTCAAGAAACTATAACCAAAACCATTAGATTAACATCAAATTATATTAATCAGAAATTGTCACATAATGGGAAACAATTATTTATTAACAATAAGGTATCACTGCTCTAATGTATTAGGATAATTCTCTATGAATACCAAATTCCACATGATCCTCAAATAAATGATTTAATACAAGTTCATTCACATTTATAGTATACTTAGGACCATTAAAATTAGTGAATGATATATCACCTATGTACTAAAATTCAACCTCTCAGGCTATATGTAATGATTTATCCAACATTTAATATGTACATAAACTATTCCTATAGGTGTACTCTTCCAAAAAAACAAGTACAAAACTATAGTCATAATCCATTACAACCGTGAGTTTAACATGCATAAATTTATTCACCATAGATAATATTATCTTTTTCGAAACATTAGAGTTTCCAAACCATTAACATTCAATAAAAGGGATTGTAATGCCATTAGTTTTCTTTAAGAAGGTCTAAAATAACCTCCAATTATTGTATATACTCATAGTCCATTTTTTGTAAAAATAATCTTCATTTCAATAAATACCTCCAAAAAATATCCATTGGTATAACATTCACTACATTGATTAATTTTATCTCATTTAGTGACATCATTAGGATATTTGCGATATCCTAATGAAGACAAGAATGATTCCTATGGGGATTCAACCTCTCAAAACAACATATGTTACTGACCTTACAAAAGATCAATGTCCATAAAACAGTTGTTCATATTTCTATAGAAAGATGAATGAAAAAACCCTCTAATTGATCATCTAATTACACATTAATTCCCTAATCTGAAAATGGATATACAATAACTAGTAAGATATATCAATATAGGAATTAAATTAGGATACCATGGGAACTAAATACTCCTATACAGTATCTTGGGGATATCATCTAGGATAATTCTGTTAAGTTCAATACCGATTATGGTAATACACCCCACCATGTATTTCATATCATGACATGTTATGCTCACAAATATGAGGGAAATTAATATAAGTCCTATAAATAATTTTCCACACCATATGTTAAATAAAAATACACTATATATATTGAAAATTTTTTCCACCATCAGTAGAAGTCTCCTTCCATAAAGGTTTTGATAAAATCTATCATTAAATCATCAACCCCAGGAACAATGACACTATTAGGGAATAATTTAATGTTCCAATATTAATGAGGATGTATTTCGATGAATTAATCATGAAATTTTCATTAAACCACAATAGTTACCTCTAAATTTCATTACCCACAATGAAAAAATATCTAGAATTGGATTTTCAGCAATCTAGTTCTGATGAAGATTATATAAAGGTCATTGATAGTGATAGACTAAGGTGTAGGGAATACCAAACTATATTCACATTAAAAACTCCCTAATAAAACTACCCCATGGAATGTTTTTGCTGGTCCATATAGGGATTCACATAATTTAATAGATTACATTATCATGGAGATCTATCCACAAAAAAAATCATGTTATCCATAGTAAATCACTATTCCTCTTTAATTGGAGGGTATATTACACTGAAAAAATGTCAACCATTAAAATATCACCTCATGTTTCTAGTATAGCGATGGGATGTAGCTGAATTATCTCATCTTTTCTAGGGGTGCAAAAGGATAAAATAGAAATTTATGGCTATAGAAAAAATACGCATCATGGACCCTATTCATGATGTAAAATTTATTGTGAATACTATGTTAACTTAATTCATAGATCGAATTAATTCACCTCGATTAAAATTTACAACACCCATAACAGTTTTCAGCAAAGGTCAATATGTCATGGAAGTTGTTTTCACTATGTTTCAACATATCACAAAAGTATATTACAACCCCTGCAACAGTTTTTTACCACTTTTAAACATGTCCTAAAATGAAAATACCCAACATGAAATTTCTTTTTAATGCTTTTCTAAATAGTGGCGATTGGAATTGGGGAAAAATTGAAAGAACTAGAGATATCCCATATGAACTATCTAGATCAACATATACTTAAACATACACCTTACTCTATTGTAAATAGTATCTTTATACCTCTCTCTCATTATAGAGAATCCATGCAACTCCTCAATAGACCGATGCTCTTATGAAGACCTCTGACATGGACTAAAACCCTTCCTCCCACCACCACCTTTGATAGAAGACCCTCCACGCACCTCCCGGGTATTTTTGTTCTTATCATTTAGATCCATATCTCTCTTCCTCTCCTCTTAAGAGATCAATAAATTCTCTTAATCTATAGTTGGATCTGGATCTAGATTTTTTGAATATAGATCTAGGATTTTTTTTATTTAGATCTATATTAAAGATGTTTGGTTTCATTTAAATATGGATTTATGTTCAAATATAGACTTTTTTCTTTATCGCATTCTTGATTGTTCAATTTAAAATTGGGATTATCTGTTTGATAGCATTCAACACCATTCATGAGGTACATGGTGTAAATTTTATATACCATATTCTTTATTGAAATTATGTGTATGTAATTATAGAATTTTTATTTGGTGTTTATCAATTTTCCTCTTAGAAAAAATAATTAATTTTTTAAATTTATTAATTATGAAATATGTCGAATTAGAATACTAGGAATTTAGATCATTAATAATTATTTATTGAATTAGTTATGTTATATCGAGATTGTTGAATATAAAAAATTATTTATTTTTATATTGATATTATTTTATAGGGATAAATAATTACTTAATTAATTATTAGATTATGTAATGATTATTAAATTGATGGAGAAGGAATAATTAATTAAGGATATAATTGTGGCGATTGAATTAATGGGGATAGAAAAATTAATTGATGAACTAATTTGGTTTATTGAATTACATGAGTGAGAACAAATAATTGATGATATAATTGGGAATATTGAATTTATTGAGATGAAATTAATTAATTTGTGGATTAATTAATGGTTTTATTGAAATTATTGAATTTGAGAATTAATTAATGAGAAAAATGTAATTATTTAATTGTTTAATTGAATAATAGGATTAATTAATTGGAGAATCAATTAATATTAAAAATTTGATTTTAAGATTTTTTAACTAAATAAATGGATTAGTAATTGAAGAATTAAGTAATCTATTAATGTGATTACTTAATTGTTGAACTAAATAATGTGATTGATTTATTTAATTTATTTATGAATTATTTCATGGAATTCTCCATAAGAAATTAATTGGTGTATTAATTGAAGAGAATTTGGTTAGATTAATAAATAATGTAATTTATTGATGTAAATGATGTGGATTATTTAATTGGTGGATAAATTAATGGATGTAATGTTGTGTTTTTTTGAGTTAAATTAATTTATATGAGAATTAATTTATATGGATTTATAGGTTAATGAAATTTAATTACGTAGATTATTTAATTGATGAATTAATTAATGGATATTATAGTGTTGAATCAATTGAATGAGTTTGAATAATTAATTGGTGATTTAATTAATGGGAGTTATTGAGATGGTGTAATGAAATGAAATGAATTAATTAAATGGTTTATTAATTAATGTGGATTGTTATGATATTGAATTTAAGGAATTCGATAAATAATTGAGGAATTAATTATGAAATATTGAGAATTTAGAATTAATATAATTAATATTTGAATTAATTACGAATTATTGAGATTCTAAATGAGATAATTTATATCTAAATTAATTATGGGATTTATAGTTTTTGGTTATTGATTAATTACATGATGAATTAATTAATGGGATTTATTTCCTTATTTAATTGGGGTATTAATATATGGTATTTATGTGATAAAATAATCATTGAATTAGTAATGGGATTGGATCATAATTGATTATTGTGTTAATTATCTAAATTTAGAATAATAAATTTTGAAAAATTAATTGGTGAATTACATATTAGATTTAATGATGTGAAATAATTAATTAATTTTTGAATTTAGTAATGGACTTTATATTGTTAGTTAATTGTTGAATTAATTAACAGAGTGGAATTTGCCAATTAATTGATGAAGTAACTAAAGGGACTATTAGGATCAATTAATTGTAGAAATTAATTTATTAAATTTGACATGACTAATTAATCACTAGATTAATTAATGGAAAGGGGTTAGGATTAATTAATTGGTTAATTAATTAATAGAATGGATTTAGTAAATCAATTATTTAATTAATTAATGAAGTTATTGTGACCAATTTGTTGATGAATTAACTGAAGGGATTGTAAAAACTAGATAATTATTGAAATTAATTAATTAATTAGAGGTGATTAAGTAATTATTGTGTTAATTAATGGAAATGGGTTGTGATTATATACTTTATGAATTAATTAATTTTTTAATTAATTAATGGAGATGAAATGACCAATTAATTATTTATTTATATAAAGGGTTTGATATAATTAATTATTTATGAATTCGTTAATGGAATATTTGGTGAAATTGGAAATATTGCTGATATTATTGGCATAGATTAAGAAGTGGGATAACTAGGGTGTGAGTATTATATTAAAGGGAGAAAATGAAAGAGATTATAATTTTGTTTACTTATGGACCATGTAAGCCTCATAGGATAATGACCGATAGAGATTCTAATATTGATTACTTAAGGACATTGTGAACCTTAAGGGAAGAGGACTGTGTGAGCTTTTAATTGTTTTTATTGGAACTTATTATTATTCGGGGAAAACTGTGAGAGATTTTTCATTTTTCCAATGAATCATTTATTCTTTGTTCATAATTACTAACTTTATACACTTAATATTAAAGACCATAGTTTACATTACTCATGCAATATGGATTTACATGTTTTATGCATTTTAAGAAATGTGATTTTTGATAATGAATGACATAAAAAATTTAGGATTATGATAACTCTTAGGGATAATTTATAGTATTTCATTTTCCAAAGCATGTATTGAGATTTGGGTTCCCTCATGAACTTGATGGTAGATGAGGTAAAATAAATGATAATTGAATAAATGTCAATTGTTTACTTTATAATGTTTATTTTATTCTTTATATAACTGCATACATTTTATTGATTGTATTTTTTTATATGTTTTTTGTAGTGGCCTAGTGAGTTATACCCACACTCCACTCGGGATTCTTGATTAGAACCCAGATAGTCTTTTTTTCTTTCTGGAAAGGGTAAGAGAAAAGGATCTATGTTAGATGGTTGAGATGGGATAGACCTTGGTTGAGGGAACTAGATGTGGTTCGAGGCCCTGTAAGGAGTTTTTAGTGAATTTTATTTTTTGTTTTCATTTCAACACATGGAATGTAATTTTTTTAACATATCTACTGTTCAATTTTGACATTGTATTTACAATTTTGGTCATCTTTTGATATTGGGTTTTTATATAGATATATATATATATATATATATATATCTGTGTGATTTATTTATTATTTATTTATTTTTTCTAGTGTGTTAATCTGATAAAAGAAAAAAAGATGGTATAGTCTCCCAATGATTGATATTAGACCCTCAGTACTATTCGATAGCCTAAGACGTGTGTGGAGGCTTTCCTGAGACAATGTGGCAGTCTATCTCTAGGCACCAATGCATGGAACATAGGCTGGGGCGTTACAACGTGGTATGAGAGCCCATTGTTCTTTTTTTACTTACTAAATTGGAAAGGATTATAAGAGACTATGAATATTTGGGGATTGGTTAGGGGCTCAGTTATAGGATTATCTACCCCCTGTATGGTGAGAACCCATATACCTAGGGTAGGATTTTTGTTATTACTATTTGATATTATAGATGAATATTATTTCACTATGGGTGACACACTTGTTAGGTTATTTTATTAATGATTCTAAGATTTGTTGAGATTTTAAATGTGTCCAAGTAAGGGATGAGAGCAGAGTATTCATGCATCATTCTAGGCACATAGGGTTATTTTTACATGTATTATATTTGGAATGAACAGAAAACCGGTATATGGGTGAGTTTTTGAACATGATTTAATATTCCTTGCCTGTGAAATTGAAATGAAAATAGTGTGTAACATGAAGTAATGAATGATTGTAAAATGATTGAATATGAGAATAAATTGGGTTCTACATGAGAAACATGAATAATGATAATTTTTTAACCCCAATTAAACATGAACTAGGTATAGGATGGATATTGGTGGTGATAGTGCCTCAGTTTTGATTGTGTGGCTGGAAAAAGGGGAAAATTCTTGTTCGTAGGTATTAACTATTTTAATATTGTGAAATGTAAATCCTTTTTATTGCTTTTTAGGCCCTTTCTGTTGGTGGTTTCGTTAGTGATAATTTTCTTAGTATGAGAACATGGTTGTAGGTTATGCAAGGGACTGTCTAGTTTTGTATTAGTGAGGTGAGATTTTGTAAGTCTAGGAATCTCGATAATTTTATTGGGTGAAGGTGTTTCCATAGAGGGAGTAAACATTAGTGATGAAGGATTTCTAGTGGTGATTCACCAACAACATATTAGGATACATTTAATTAATGAAGATCATATCTTCTACCCTGACATCGTCATAGGTATACTATGAACACTCTGGATTTACTCCTAACTACCTAAATGTGTATTGGATAGATATGGGGGCCCATAGAATTTGGTGTTATGAAGAGATATATATGTGGAGTTGGAAGTTGTAAGGTACACCACTGATAGTTTATATATAAGGTTCATTGGAGGGACTAGAGGTCGATAAATATCGAGGTCTATGGGATTCGGTGGTTCAATTTCTTGAAAAGAGGTTTTAACATTGATCTTAGGGAAGTGAGAGATGTGTTGGAAGAATTTTAATGGAGTAATACCATGTGATGAATGTGTTGGGATCAGAATTAAAATTAGTAACCAATAATGTGCATGTTTGAATTCCTTAGAAAAAGGCAAAGTGGGCCTTTTAGGTGGTGGATGTACATCCTTTACAAGTGGTTTCTGATGGAAATGTTAAGCAGTAATATTGGATTGTGTTCTAGTGGTTGTTCGGAACATTGAACCAGGAAACATGTTGGGTATGTTGTAGAAGTCGATCACAAGACCGATGAGTCCTTTGAGGAGAATCTGATACATGTGTTATGTAGTACCCCAATTTTTTGGGTAGTTACATCATGTTTCCCTGACTGAGTATGTTTTCCACCATTATTAAGACCTCTTTTTATTAAGAATCCTTAAAAGAATTTTTTGAGGTTTTTTGTAGGTTATAGGTCGTGTACCGAAAGTACATGTCGTGTACCTGAAGTACATGTTGTGTACTTGGTGACAGATTCAAGTCATGAAGCAACGGTCACGCCGTGAGCTAGTACACATCGTGTAATTTTAAATTTTGTTTTTTTAAACCCGAGGCAATGGGTTTTTAGTATACATGTCCAGTACGGCCTTTACATCATGACCAGGGGTACAAATCATGAACTGTCCCATTCCCAACATAAATACATGCATTCGGGTGTTATTTCTCCTTCTTTTGGTTGTATTGTTGTGGCTTTAGACCCTATATGACCCAAGCAGATTTTTAGAGGTGCTCCACCTTCTTGGTAGGGGTTTTTCTTCCATTTCATTATTTCATTCCATCATTATTTTTCCATCATATTAGATATACATAGATCTACTTCTCATGAACAATTGGTTTATAAAATATATAAACATTATGGGTAGATCTAGGTTTTTTTTCAAATTAAGTTGATAGTTGGATTTCTTGTTAATAACAGAAGGGATCTAAGGACATTTTTTTGATGAATCAACCTGGTTTTTGTGAGAATTATTTGTCCATTTTTGGGTTTTTTCAAAACCATAGAGGTAGTTTGATTCACTCTCGACTCCTCTTAGTAGAACTGATTGGAAAACATTCAAATTTAAAGAATTGTGTTAAATTTATTGTGATTTTTTTGTTGAACACTTGTTCGAAACATTCTTGAGTGACGACTTTGAAATCAGGAAAATTGTGTATTTTGAATGTGTCCATTGGTTCTTGATTTTAAAATTTGGATTTTAAAATTTGGATTTTTCTGGAATGTTGGAAGATGAATTGGTTTAGAATTTTTCAGTAAAATGGAAAAAAATTTATATGAAAGTTTTCTTTGAAATTTATTGTTCTTTGGTTTTTAATAAAAGTTCAGTTTTATTAATTTAGTTTATTTTGGTAGTGGAAGTATTTGGTATACATGGTGTTGGTTTGAGTTCTTGCTAAATAGGATCAAAATAAGGGATGAGTACCATTGGGGAATAAGGTAGCTAACCCTAGATCGGGGGCGGGTTTCAATTGGACACAAAGTGATCGGACAAGAGACAGATCATGAGTATGGAAGTATCGAACAAATCATGCATGTATGGGTGTGTTATAAAATATGGAATGGGTGTGCCAAAATAATAATCACATTGTGTTTATATGATTTCTTTTGTTATTTTCTAGAAAATACCTTGATGAATTTTTTTTAGTTACCTTTTTTTACACTTGGTTATAATAGGTTTTGGAACTTGTTTATGTTTGTTTATAAACTATTCTAGTAAATTGTTTTATACATTCTTTTTTATAATGTGTTAACCATTATATCCAAGTGGAGTGAGTATGGATGTAATTGGGGAAAACATATTGTGTTTTATACTCACCCCTACTTTTGGACTTTGTTACTTTTGGAGATATTATCTTCCAGGACAGAAGAAAAGGTAATCTTTCAGACGTTTTTAGCACTAAATCATAATATTTGGGTTGTTTAGTGATTTTGGAGCTTAGATCTTGTAGATCATGGAGTCTTATTGTCTCTTGAGATTATTTATTTGTTTATCAATGGTTTACTTTCATACTTGTTTGGTATTTTGTTGTTTCATACATTGATGTGGTTTTGAGATACATGAAGTTCTTGAGTTGACTTTCTTTTGCTCGTGCATCATTTAGTGAATGGTTTATTGGTTTATTGGTTTATTTTTTCAAGGGGAAATCTACCCCGCACTTTTATTTTAAACCCTTCAAAATTTATTTCCAGTGATTGACACCATGGGGATGTTTCATAAGGTCAGGTAATGACTTGTTGAACAGTGAATAGATTATGATGATAGATCATGTGTTGTAGAAACATTTCTGTGTTTAGGATCAGACAAGGGAAAGAGAAGATGATGTGAGGGCTCAGTGTCCTAATAATTTTTTTACTTGTCATTTTTTAGATGAATTGGAGCCCCCCTTGAGGTTGAGATATTATAAGGTGGGGAGACTATAAGATCTTGTCCTTTTAAAGAGTGTAGTATGATAAATTGGTGAATTTTTTCAGCAGAAAAAATAAGCATCATGGACCTAATTCATGAAATGAATAGTTTTGGGTAGACACTTTGAGGTTAATTCATCACTTGAATTTATTCACAACTTCAAATGTTTACACCACCTATAATAGTTTTTTACCACATATCGACATGTCATGAAATTATTTTTCACCATGTGTTGATATTCCATGAATATAGATCACACCCCCTGTAACTATTTCCACCTCTTGTAAAATATTCATGAAAATAAATTACACAATGTGTAATTTTTTTATAATTTTTTAAGGGGGTGCAACAGGATTTTGGGGGAAATATAAAGAATGTGTGATCGCTCTTATGAAACATCTAGAGCCTAATCACCCTACACATGAACCTCCATATATACTAAATAGTATTTTGTGACCTCCCTCCCCACTGTAGAGCCTCCATGTACTCTTGACATGGACTGATGCTTCCCTACGCACCTCCTACTTGGACCAAAACTGCATTTTGCACCACTGTCATTGACCGAAGAACCTTCATGCACCTCCTGGGTATGGGTGCCCTTCTCATTTGGAATTATCTATCTCTTCCACTCCTATTCCAAGATAAAAGGAAGATGTTTATACACTATTTTAAGTAGATCTGGATTTTTTTAATATTGATCTATGATTTTTGGATTTAAATCCAGATTTATGAGACCTTATTCCTTTTAAATGTGGATTTATGTTTTTGATCTGCGTAGTGTTCTTTGTTTTATTCTTGATTGATCTACTTGAAATAGGGATTATCTGTTGGAAAGCCTTTATCACCACTCTTATCTTGGGTGTTCTAAAATACAACCACCATATTTTTGATTACAATTATGTGTGTGTAACTAAATAATTGCTATTAGATGTTTAGAAAATTTGTTCATAGTCAAATTAATTAATTTGTGGATTAATTAATTTAATAAAATGTTTAATTGGGATATTTGGATTTTATATAATGAATAATTAATTGTAAAATTAATAATGTTATATTGAGATTCGTTAACAGAAATTATTAATTATTCTAATATTGATGTTGATCAATTGGGATATTTAGTTGGAAAATTAATTATTAGAGTTTGTTATGATTATTAAATTAATAGAGAAGGAACAATTAATAGTGAAATTAATTATGGCGATTTAACTAAGAGAGATATAATAATAAATTAATGAATTAATTGTGGTTATTTAAATAATTGGGGTTATTGAATTATCTGAGATCTAACAATGAATTGATGATTTATTTGGATATATTGAATTGTTTGAGATGTAAATAATTAATTGATGGATTATTTAATGGTTATATTGTGATTATTTAATTATTTAATTAAAAAATGCTTATTTAATTCAAAAATTAATTAATTTGATTAATATAATTATTCAATCATTGAATTGAATAAAGAGATAAATTAATAGGATAATTAATTAATGTTATAAATGTTATTATTTAATTTTTTATTTAAAAAAGTGATTAATTAATTGATTAATTAATTAATGGTGTAATGGGAATATTTAATTATTAAATTAAATAATGAGATTGTTGGAATGAATTAATTGATGAATTAATTAATCGAATTCTCTAGGGAAAATTAATTGGTGAATATGTATAAGGATATTGAGTCAGATTAATTAATTTTGGAATTAATTAAAGTAAATAAGTTTTATTAAATAATTGGTAAATTAATTAATGGTTGTAATGTTATTATTTTTGAGTTTGATTAATTAATTAGAAAATTAACTAATTAGAATTTTTTTACAATAATTGATTTAGTTAGATTAATTAACTGAAGAATTAATTAATGATATTATTTTGGTGAAGCAATTGAATGAGTTAGATTAATCCATTGGTTAACTAAATAATAAGAATTGTTGGGATGGTGAAATCAAATAAATTGGATTAAATAATTTTTTATTTAATTAATTTAGATTGTTGGGATATTGAATTAATAAAATTAGATAATTAATTGATGAATTAATTTTGGGATATTGAGATTTAATAATTGATATAATTAATTTTGGAATTAATTATCAACTGTTGATATTTTGAATGAGATAATTAATTTCTGAAATAATTATGGGATTTTGATTTTGTAGATATTGATTAATTAAATAATGAGTCAATTAACATGATTGATGTCCTTATTTAGTTGGTGAATTAATGAAGGGTATTTATGTTACAAAACAATGGTTGAATTAGTAATAGAATTGTATGATAAATAATTTTTAAGTTAATTATAGAATTCTTGAATTATATATTGTGAGTAATTAATTGGTGAATTAATTATTGGATGCTGAGTTGTGAAATTACTAATTCATTATTGAATTAATTATTGGACTTTATGTGTTTAATTAATTACTGAATTAATTAATGGATTTGATGTGACCAAATAATTGATGAATTAATTTAAGGGATTGTTATGATTAACTAATCATGGAAATTAATTAATGAAATTTACATTATTAATTAATCAATGGAATAATTAATAGAAATCAGTTACAACTAATTAAATGGTGATTTAAGTAATGGAATAAATATAGTTAATTAATTGTTGAATTAATTAATGGAGTTTAAGGGACCAATTAATTGAGGAATTAATTTAATGGATTGTTATGATTAATTAAATGTGGAAATTAATTAATGAAATTGATTTGATTAATTAATCATTGCATTAATTAATTTATATAGGGTTTGAATAATTAATTAGGGATTCAATTAATGTAAATTGAGGTAGAAAATTAGTTGTGGAATTAATTAACGAACTTATAATGATAAATTAATTTTTAAATTAGTTGAAGGGTTTGATATGATGAATTAATTGAGAATTAATTAATGTAATGATTAGTGAAATGGGAAATGGCTGTGATAGTGTTAGAATGGAGTAGCACGTAGGATAACCGATGAATGAGAATGAGAATAAATGGAGAAGACTGAGAGAGATTCTAATATTGTTGACCTAAGGATCATGTAATCATTATGAGAAGAAGACTGAGGAAGAATCTAAAATTATTTACTTAAAGACAATGTGATCCTTAAGGGTATAAGACATAATGAGTATCTAATTGTTTGTTGAGGGATCGTGTGAGCCTTTTTTGCGAAAAGATCATGAAATCATTCTCGTTTTCCTCAGAATCATTTTTAATTCATTTTGAATTACTCACTTTATACCAATGTGGTTAGATCCTATAGTTCACATTACACATGCAATACTGGTTTACATGTTTTACACATTCTGAAGAAATGTGATTTGTGATGGGGAAGGGTAACAAGAAAATTCAGGATTATGATATCCCTTACAGATAGTTCAGACTCTGACATGTGTCGAAGTAGGTATTAAGGATTGGGTGTCCTCAAGAACCTGAGGGTTTATGCAGTTAAATAATGGATAATTGAATAAAACTAAACATTTTAACTTTATAATTTGTATTTTATTATTGTTATGACTACATACATTATTTTTGAGTGGATATTTTTCATTTTCATTTTTGTTGTCCTAGTGAGTTGTACTCACACTATTTTTGTGCTTCCTGGTCGATACCAGAATAGGTTTTTTATTTCCTATACTAGTTGTGTGAAAAGGCCTCATGTTAGATTGATTATTTGGGATTGATCATGGTTGAGGGAATAATATGTGGTTTGGGACCCGCTTGGGAGTTTTTAGGGTCTTTAATTTTTTCTTTTCATTTTGACACTTGGCACATAGATTTTTGTGACATGACTACTGTTTAGTTTTGACATTGTATTTCATGTTTTGGTCATCTTGGGATATTGGTTTTGTCTAAGGATATATATATATATATATATATATATATATATATATATATCTACTTGTGTGTGTGTGTCCGATATTTTTTATTTATTATTGATGGTGTATTAATCTGATAAGAGTAAAAAGGATGGTATATTCTTCCCATGATCGATATTAGACCCCCACTACTAGTCAAGAGCCTCTTATGTACAATGAGGTGCTCCAAAGGACATGTGGTGGCCTGACTCGGGGAACCGGTGCATGGAATGTGGGACGATACATTATAGTAGTGGAGGTAGACACCAATCTCATGTCTCATATTAAATTCACTAATCTTACTTCTGACCTTATAGGAATTAATTTCAAATTTTTCTCAGTCAGTTCCATATACATAAGCTAGACTAATGTCTAAAACCCTAATCATGGTATGATAATATAATTATCAGTTTAATTAATCATTAACCAAATATTTTTTTCATATAAAGAATTAAATCAAACGAATGAATCATTATTTGGTTATTGGATATCCAAACTAGATGGATATCATAATCTTCTGACTCTATCAAACCCTATATCAATAGTGATTCAGGATTGTTTGAAAATATCATGAGTAATATATCTCTTCATAATTTATAGAATGCCATAATTTTAGATATTTTTCTTCATCTTAGTGAAAAAATATATAATCCCTATAAGGAAATTAACACTATGAATATTTTCTAGAGGATCCACCCTCTATAAATGAGAAACGATAACTCACAATGATCCTCAAAATTGATTTATCAGCACTCAGCTATGATATTATCAATCCTTATAATGTGAACACTACATAACATTCTATTAATGAGAGATATGTCTCAATGCATCTAATCCTCTAATAGATAACAGTAAAAAATAGTTCATATAGTATATTATGAGGTAAATATTTGTAGGACATGAAAAAACATGATTATCCACTGTGTGATGCCTGTATAACATTGTACATGAAAAATAGTTCAATAGAGTTCATAATAAACTAAAATGTTTGTAATTCCTATGAAAAAGGGATACATTCATCACTACACCTACACTAGTCTCTGTAATTTTATAACCAAATTAGGACCCCCATGCATATAGACCATATTTTCTAAAAAAAATAGACAAATAAATGGAAATAATATCTCTGAGACTTCAACTATTCTGATTCCATTTTTAATGGCCCAACCCATCATGATCCCATATGGGTCTACAGTGAGCTAATTATAGCACCGAAATTCACCTCTAAGACACCAAGGGAATATTAAGAGCAACAAAAATGCATTACCCCATATGATAGACTTTTACTTATCATTAATTTTACATGTAATTCATTTCCAATATTCAGTAAAAGATAACTATATCAACAAATGAATATAGAGAAATTTATTTGTATACAATGAGATCATGAAAACTAAATGTCATTTACAATTCCATTGTTAAAAAGGATGAAAATCAAAAAAATATGGAAGAAAATAATCATCATTAACAGCTGACTCCATTAAATGGATGAAACTCTCTCTATATATGGTCTCATATAGTGGTATCTGAAAGTGACCAGTTAGGATTATTGTATCACTCAAATGGGGAGGGGTGAATTAGTGATACTTTTTTTATATTTCCGTACAATAACCTTCTTCTCATATTAAAGATTCAATTTACTACATTAAAAAATTCAACCACACATCCAAAGGTACACAGGCATTTACAAGGTTCAATATTCAATAATAATAGCTACATACTTGGTATTATTTTTTATTTATCCAATTACACACCATCCACTGGAAATAAATCGTTGGATTTTAATGAGTAGGACATACCCTTTCCCTCCTGTAACACTATGTAAATAATTTCAACAATGTGTGTACACCCTCTTAGCACAAATAGGGTAATCCAAAATTTATGTAACAATTCAGGTAACAATTCATGTTACTTGTTCTTCTTTTAAATTGAAAAAGTGTATTCAATTTAAAACACATATTCAATTTATATCCTATATGCTGGTAAAAACTTTTAGGCCATTATTATGAAAACTTGGTCTAATTATCCATATCAGTTTTTCTCGGTGTGATTCCTCCAAGTAAGAATCTTCTAGTTAAGATTCTCCCCATTTCAAAAAATATGACTTCGACAGAACACAGTATAGAAGTATTGGAACTAATTCAATTCTCCTTCTCTCTTAATCAATAAATCATAGTACATAAATTCTGATCTACTAATCTCACCTAATATGATGTCCTACCGAATATAATTGAAAAGATGAATATGGTAATCATCTGAGTGCGATAGTAACTGAGTATGACGTATAGATGAATACAATTTTTCAATATTATCTCTTCTCTTTCACTTCAATATTTATAAATTACTTCATAATAAGTGAATATTTAAACATTTTCTCTCCCAAAAATCATTGTTTTTCAATAATGAACAGTTAATTTGTTTTCAGAAAACTACAATGTACTTTTGACCTTTTATCAGTGACACTTGAATGGTTGGTGGGAATCAAAAAGATTTAATGCTTAATAAAATTCACCTTAATCTCTATTTCCCATAAAATATCAGCTATTTTTTGACTTTATCAATTATTCTTGAATATTTTGTATTCTTCTACAATGTTCACTTCTTCTTCTAAATATCATTTTAATATCCAATCTAATTTTAATCCATGAGTCTGATTATTTGAATCCAATTTCTTTTACGCAATGCATTGTATCAATTTAATATATAAATTAATGAATAAATGGATACCATTCTTAATATAGAATACAATCATTATTTTGAATCTCAAGATCCCCCTTGACAATTCATTTATAAAAAACTAATTTTCTACCACTTTTAATTATTCACCTCTTCTATTGAACTAGTTTGAACTATAAAAAAATTAACTCTGATAAAATGGATCATGACCCAGTGAAATCCTATAATGTAATTAAACCCCTTTTAAATGGTTGGCATCATTTTTTATTAGTTTCATTTCCTATATATTTTAATCGGCCTCATCTCATCTTCCACAAATACCTGTATTCAAATAATTTTTCATGTATAATGACGTTATTGATGACATTAAATTTATTTGAGATCAACTTTAGCATCATCCAACTTCAATTGAAATGTATCTTAACATTTCAATATGTTCATATTTATACTTTTTCCTTCACAACTAGTACATGATTTTTCAGAGTACGATCCTTCTGTGTATGATTTCCCATGGTATGATCATTTTGGTTATGATCATTCAGAGTATGATCAGCCTAGATATGATCATTTTAAGTACAATATTAAAAAATTTCTTTCTTTCCTTTTATCAAGATATGATAATATTTGGTACGATTCCTTTTCAATCAGCAATGTCTCTTTATTTTATACAATAATTATGGTTTCAATTCCATTTAAATTAGTAGCATCTCTTTCTTCTCTTCCACCCAGATATGATAAATCTCATTAAAATTTGGAATACCTATTTTCACTTTTCTTCCATCAATGTGTCATCATAAGTTGTTAAATATAATTACTATCTTTGCGATGTACAAATTATCAAAGCATCGTCACATTTTAATTTATTCATATAGTCTCTAACATGATCACTTCATTCATAATATAATTAGAGTGAATCTAGTGATCGTTTCTTTCGAGAGAGATACATTATCCATGCAATTAATTCCCTCAATATAAATAAAAACTCAATTCCTCATTACGATCATTCTACATACTAGACCTAAGGTGAGTCTGATCATAATCCTTTCTTCAAAACCAATGGGTCTCAATATGATGGACTATTGATGAACAAAGTGAGTCCATTTGTTTTGAAAACAAATATAAATGTGATTTTCATAAAATAAAATGTGAGTTTTTTTATATCTTCAAACCCATTCATTGATAATAAAATAAAATATTTCAAAACAACCACCTTCTATTTCCGCTTGGTCCTAACAGTATCCATCTATAATTGTCTCCTTAGAAAAAAAATCAAATATTATATAAAAATGCATCATCAATATTTGGTCCACCTCTAATAATTTTATTTATATAATATGAAAAATATACCTACAAATAATAATGGTGGTAATGATGGAGTTTCATGGGAAAATTTTAAAGACACATAGTGGGGTTCCTAAGAAACAAAATAAAAGTGTTAACAAACCAAATTTATCTCAATTTCAAGACTAGGGAATGACCAATGGTATCCAAAAGAATCTAGATATTCTCTAATATATATAAAAAAAATAAAAAGGATTAAATATAATATTAACATATCGATTTCATCAAGACTCATATCACTCATTGAACCAGGGATACCTAGGGTATCTGGTAACACCGCAAGATATAAGTTTTTTATCATGTTAAATAATAACAGTATGTATGACATATTATTATAAATGTAAAATGGCACTTATATGAGAGTTGATATAATTTAATAAAATAAAATATTAAAATAAAAATTGATCCCAAATAATTTATTTTTTTGAAATATAATCCAATATTTTCAAAATTGTGGGTAGAATAAATGGACTTGTCGGTAACAATACTAAAAACATCAAATAATAATCCTCATGGATATATATAAATATCATACCATGAAATAAACTATATAAAATGTGAAAATAATTATAAATATAATAAACATGTTGAGAGATAATTAAATAAATAAGATAAATTATTTTTTATGAGGCATTTATGGATATATAAAGTAATGTAATATAGAATTTTCATATATATTTTAGGGACACATGTTCATCGGACATACAATTATTGTGTATATAGTCATTAAATTTGTTTTTTCTGGTATATTTGAATATAATTATTTTAAAATTTCTGATAATATATCATTTATAATATTTTTCACAAATTCCATATAATTATTAAGTTATACAAAATTGGGTGAAGTGGAATTAATGTACAAAATAAATTTTCATAAAAAAATTTCCATTATTTTTTTCTTATTTAAAATCAAAATTAATAAATCTTGGAAAATGAATTTGATATAATAAAATCAATTTTTTTAATTCTCATATTTACATTTTTGTATATAGAAATTTTTAGTTTTTTTAAAAAGAAGGAATCTTTGGTGAATAGTGAAAAAATATTTTTACAAATATCATAACTTGTATGACATCATAATGATGTAATAATGACATAAAATTATATGAAACCATTTATTCAAAAATAATAATATTTTAAAAAAAATTAAATATATTTATTTGAATTTATAACCCAGGTTTAGAATTTTAAAACCTAAGTGATATTTAATTCTAATATAAAACTATTTTATATCATTTACTTTAATTAAGTATATAAAAGGTTTCATTTAGTTTTTTATAGTTATAAAATAAAAATTAATTAATTTTATTAGGTATAAACCATTAAATATCATATGCATCACCTCCATATATCGATTTTTTTAATCTCTTTTTAAAGAAAAAAATGACATTTTTAGACGAAACTATTTTATTCCATTTTTCATAATTAAATTTAATTTAATTTTTACCACTTTAAGAAATTTAATATTCTAAAAAGGTTTAATTATTTTAAATTATAATATTTAAATTATTTAATACATTTTATTTCAATTTTAGTCACAAAATAAAAATATCAATATCAAAATTCAGCCACCATAGTGAAAGATAAATGGGAACAATGGGAAGTAAACTAAGGGATAAGGATTCAAATATCCCTAAAATGTTCCAAAATATGATTTACTAAGGTTATTTTTCCCCATCATACACTATATTTGAAAATTCCCCCATTTTTTCACCTTATTTGATTATGAAATTTTTTTATACTATAAAATTAATCTTTTCAAAAATTTCACTCTATCTCACTAAATACAAAGTCATGATAATTGGGAGGATACAAATAAAATCTAAATTGATCAAAATAATAATATTAATTATGAATAAATTATTTATATTTTAGAATTTGTATTCCAATGTTAAATGATAGGATAAATTTGTAATATACTAATGAAATGTCGAATCATCTCTTGTGCGTGTAGTCGATAAAATTGGTAAATAATTTTAAAAACATTAAAAGATATATTATTTGAAAGAATTGTGTTCTTCCAAAAGTATTATATATATTTATTAAGTTTTAGTAATGATTTAGTTATTTATATTCAATAACAATTTTTATATTTTCATTTATAATGTATAATTATTTGAATATTTATGAAAATGAGTTGAATGATATTTAATGTACGGAAATACATTATAAATATATTTAAAAATAAAAAATATATACTGATTAAATTCTATAAAACATGTGTGATAAAAGCAATATTTGTCCATATATTATCCACTACACATTTTGTAAAATTTAATTATAGAAACAAAAGGATTGAATATTTGTGTAAACGCCATTTATGTTTTCGTATAAAAAGAAACAGAATAAAACCTCTACAAAGAAAAATATCATTTAGAATTTCTACCATAAATCAACCTGAAAAAACTAAAATCATCTTGTAAAACATATAAAACCCAACATTTTTAACCATAATCTTCTCCTCCATAGGCCTTAATTTCAATTGAAAATTACCTATCAAAAGAAGAGGTAATTTTTATTCTATAATTATTTCATCTTTTATTTTTTTAACCTATTGAAAATATTTTGTAACAATTTTAACATATTAAAATGACAATATTTATTTCATTTATTTTTTTATTATGGTGATTTAAATCCCATCATATTCTTCTTTTCGATATATTATAAAATGATAAAATACTCATATGTATATGTAGAATATCACCTATAGGAACATTGTATTTCATTTTATATTACGTCCACACATTTCATCGTATAAAGATATATTTAATGACAAAATATTATATTAAATATATAATTATGGTTATTTGAATATAAATCTTTTTCAACCTTATATCATTTGTGTTCATTTAATAAAGATAAAGTTACTTGTTTTTACTTGCGAACAAAATTTATATGAAGGAATATTATCATTCTTCAACCCAACATTAAAGCCTTTGTATAAGAGTGTATTTTAGAAAAATATTTTATATTTATAACATTATTAAAATTCAATAATTTATTAAACAATTGATAATATTATTTTATAAAATCGAATGATATATTAAGACAAAATTATATGAAATTTTAATTTTTATTTAAAATTAATAAATTGATATTTTTATATAATTATGTGTCATTCATTTTTATGGGATTATAAAATTTTATATATTTTTATTATTTCATGAATATTTCAAAAGAAGAAGTTTATTATTTTAATAAATGAATTAAAAATATAATTTCATTACACTTATATTCCTTTTTAAACATCCACTAACCATTTTCTTATTTAAGAAGAGATTATATTATTTATTTAATTATTTAAAATTAATTTACATAACGCAATTTATTGTTATTACTTTTTTTGGGAAAATGTTGGAATATTTTTCATAAAATAGGATTGGAGACTATAAATTTTGAATATTTGACATTATTAGAGATAAACATTATTTAGAGAAAAACATTTTATTTATTTTATATTAATAGTAAATCAAATCTATTTGATATTTAGGATTCATGGTTATTAGGACATATTTTTATCTTTTTTAGGGATAATTATTTATAATGTTGTTGATGATGAAATTTTTGTTCGATTGTTGAGTCCTTTTATTTTAATGTATTATTAATTTATATGAAGGTTTACTCCTATTTAAATGGGATTTATATATACATATGTTAAGAATTAATTATTTCAGTAAAAATATAGAAATTAGATGAATAAAATTATGCATCTTTTTTATCTTATTATTCATTACGAGTTTATTTTCTTTCTTTGTGCATGAAAAATTCTATAGAGCTACTTGTTATTTAGATTATGAGATGACCCAGAGGTGGAAAACTGCAAAAAACATAAAAAATGATGAAATAGTGATAATGGAATTGAACTAAATCATGTTAATATATTTACTCATATTCCCTATCTTGATGGTAAACTAATTAATCAACAAATAATTAAAAGATAATTCTATTGATTCTTGTAAGGAAAATATTTCTCAACTATCAGGGTATACTCTTTCAAGATCAGTTTGAGACTTATAATTGTACCTATATTGTTTTATAAGTATTTATTTAACAATTACAATATTTCTAGTTAGTATATTAGGAACTAATTATCATGGGAGAATTCAATATATGAGATTATACCAATGTAAATATATATTCGTCTTTGTAAAACATTATTAGGGAGAAAAATTTATTTAAGGGGTGGGGAAAATGTAACACCCAAGGATTTTACTATCTATTCACCTTTAAATATAACCATCATGTATAATGGATTATGAGAAAAGAAAAATCAAACTAAAATGAAATATGATACTATTTATTATAATAAAATATTAAAATGATATATGAATCCTCATCAATAATGTCAAATAAATACAAAATATTATTAATAAAAGAATAGTTGGAACAAATACACATATATAAAATAATACCACCAACATAAAATAATTATATTTGTGATTATTCATAATGATCATAACATAGATAGTAACTATCGAAATAATAAAAGGAATTACAAATATAATATACATTTTGAGATATAATTAAATGAATAATATGAATATATTTTATTGAATACTGAAATTCGATATATAGGAATGCAATATAGTCTGTAACACCCCAATGTTTTAAAAATAAATTCAAATGCATGAAACACTGAGTCAATACATAATGACACATTTTTCCTATAGATCGGTTTATACTAGTAGTTAATAATAATTTTTATCTTCTATGATTTGAATTTTAAAAAATGGGCATAAACTGTTGTGATTTGTATGATTTTTTGGAGTTGTATAAGAAAAACATAATTTTTGTTAAAGAGTAACCTACCCTTATTAATATAACTATTACCCTTATTAACAGTAATATATACTAATTAATATTGATATCACAAATTAATTTATTTCTGATATTTTATGACACCTTGATTAATTTTTCAAGGTGTTATAAAATTAGTTATAGTTTTAAAATTGTAATTTTTGAAAAAAAATATTTTAAAAATAATTAATTTTTTAATTTTTAGGAATTTATTTTTGAAATAATAGAGTTTATTTTTAAATTCCAGATGTCATGTAATGTTTGTGGTTAGTTTTTATGAATTATCTAAAATACTCATGTTTTTATGAATGGTAAAATATAGTAATTTATAGTATATATACATTATAGGTTAAGTAAAATTTTCCGAGTATCATGATTAATGTAAGAACCCTTGGTTAGAACACAAATTCTCGCTTTACTATTTTGTCTCTCATTAACACAGACTATCTATAGTCTTGAGAAATAATATTAAACTAATGATATAAATAAAGGGAAACCGTCCTCTCTTCCACTATAAACATACCCCTCACCCCTTGTTCCTCTAAAACCTCTCAACATTTGAGAATTGTATAAATTCTTCCCAATGTGTTACCCAATTATCTTCCCCATGTCCAAGACATAATGGTCTCTCCAAAAGTCCAAAACCAAAGTCCTTAAAGAGGATCTCAAAGAGAAGCGATCAATAGGTAATAATCCTCTTTAATTTTCTTGTGTTTTCTATTCAATACTCCTCTATTTATATATTCTATTCACCTCCCCTTATTTAATAGGATTTAAAAAACTATTATTATATATATTATTTATTTTTATGAAGTTTGTGAAAAAAATCCTGACCATTCTTCCTATCCATTTCAACTTATTCTAAAAGATAAAACACCATCCGTGATTTGTTGATTATCTGACATTATGGATAATGTGTCTTCAATTTCATTTACTTCATTCAAAGATGGATATAAAACCATTAAATGTTTAAAAAGGATTATAAATTGTATTATATAAACTGTCTTATATTCTATAATAAACTTACATTCGTAATATTAATGGTATATGATGAAACATGTCTGTGAATATTGAAGAACTGCCAAAAATGATCTAAACGAATATCAATAATGAATTATCTAATTATTCATCCCCATACTATATAACCAAAATTATTAATGACATCATTCAATATTTTGGAATCATATTAACACCATTTCATTCCACTTGTATAGTTTATCTTCCATTCAAAAAGATAATATTTTACGAACTAACCATGTAAATCTAGAGAAGCACTCACACGAAACAATGGAAATAACAGAATTTTATTAATGAATGGGTCAGTTGATGCTATAAAATATTTTTCATATTAGTATTATTGTTATATGATATGTATGAGTTATTAATATATGGGTTTAAGGATGTTATAAAATGTTTTTGAAGTTTATATGAAAATTATAAAGGATATAAATATAGTTTGTTGATGATCAATTGTAATTTTACACCAAATAGAAGTAGGGGTCTATATGGTTAGTGATAGGTAAGAATCAATAAAATAAATCTGATGGTAAGAAATTAAATTATCCAATTTTTGAAAATTGTGGTAAAAATAGCCATGGGGAAAGTCTTACCAAAACCAAGAAGTGTTTTCAATGTGGTAAGTTTAGACATATGGCCAGATATTGTAATGAAAATTATCATAAGAAAAATTCTGATTAGAAAATTGTAAATTGTTTCAAATGTGATGATATCCGTAATTTATGAAATTAATTCCCCATGAAATATTTGAGTAATGGAAGGAAACTAGACTATAAGAAGAAAGGTGCACTAAGATTTTTGTGACAACGTCAGCAGATGTTCGGCCATCCAATGAAGTGGCATCAGGTAATTTGTTTATCTACTCAATTTTTTCTAGAGTCTTGTTTGATATAAGGTCTACACATTACATTATATTTGATAATTTTTATGGTAAATTTGAAATATCACCTATAAAAATAGATCTATAACTTATTGTTAAACCACCAAGGTGAAATATTATAGAAAAAATGCATTTTAGGAATCATCCTATTTTTATCTGTGGAAAGAAATTACCTTCAAACCATGTTGTTTTTCCTTATTAGAGTTTGTGGGGATTATGGCTCTAGATTTTATTTCTATTTATCATGATATGATTGATTATAGACCTAAAGAAGTTGTTTTTCATAAATATATTTAGTTTTTATACAATAATTAATGAATACAATTAATAGCATATCAGGAAAAGGAAAATTTTGGAAGATGGATATGAATGTTATCTTGCGAATATTGTTGAAAACATTAGAACTATTCTGATTAATGATGTGACAGTGGTAAATGAATACGTTTAGGTTTTTTTATGAGTTACCTAGTGTTATACATGATCGATAATTTTATTCACAATTGAAATCGTTCCTCATAATATGTCATTTTCAAATCCTCTTTATCAAATCACTCAAATCAAAATTATTGAATTCAAAATTCATTTTTAGGATTTTCATGATAAATGATTCATTTTTCATACAAATTCACCACGGGGGAGATCTCGTTTTGTTTGTTAAAAATAAATATGGTTCTATGATAATTTTCATTGTTTATAGATATTTTAATAAAATTAATTTTATAAATAAGTAAACATTATCTCAAAGAAATGACTTTTTTATCAGCTCTAGGGAGTTTAATATTTTTCCTTGATTGACATTAGATTTGGGTACCATCAGATGAAAGTGAAGGATGATTAAATTTAAAAAATTGATTTTCGATCTATATATGGTCATTAATAAATTTTTATTATGTTTTTCGGTTAACTAATTCACCTATTGTATACATGGATCTTTTGAATATAATATCTCATATGTTTTTGGAAATGTTTTTGGTTGTCTTTAATGATGATATTCTGGTATAATATAGATGTAAATAGGAGCTTTAAAAACATTAAAATGTTTATTTTCTAACCATAAAGGAAAATAAACTGTATGGAAAATTAAACAAGTTTGAATTTTGGTTGTGAAAATTTTCATTCATTGGTTAGATTATTTTTAGATATGTCATAACTATTGATCCTAGTAAAAAAAGTTGTTGATGAATGGAAAGCATCCACAAATATTACTGAGGATTATATTATCTTTGTTTGGTAGGCTTTTAAAAAAGGTTTTTTGAAAACATTTCATGGTTATCTAGTTCAATTACTAAGTTAACTATAAAAGGATATAAATTCACATGGAAAAAATAATATGATTATTTTTATAGGAATTGAAAATAATATTTTTCAATGTTTTAGTTCTGACCCTACAATCCATAAATGTCAAGTTTTTCATCTACAATGATGCATCTTTAATGGTACTATGTTGTGTTATTATGGATAATGATCAGGTAATTTCTTATTATTTAAGAAAAAAACCCTCTTGATTTAAATTATCCCACAAATGATTTAAAATTAGAAGCTGAGGTTTTTTGTTTTAAAGGTTTGTGGCATTATTTATATATAGCAAAATGTGAAATATATGCTGACAATAAAATTATACAGTATATATTCCCTCAAAAAAACTAAACATGAGGTAGAGAAGATGGATTGAATTGATAAATGATTATGATTTCATGATCAATTACCATCCTTCAAAAACAAAGTGGAAGATTCCTTGAGTCGAAAACATCATGCATCATTTACTATGTTACGGATGGAACCAGATTATTTGATAAATGATTTAACAAATTTTGGCATGGAAGTTGTTGGTGTTGGAAATTACACTATTTTTTGTTCAGGTTTCTGTGTAGTCATCTTTGTTAGACAGAATTAATCAATCATAGAAGGATGATGGGGAGTAACATAAAAAGGTAAATTGGTTAAAATGTTTCTACTTCCATAATTTAAAATTGATAAATTTTGTGTACTAATACCTGGAAATAGATTATTATTACCTTTTGATTATTAGATAATGAAATAATTATTGTTCTAAACTCATTGTTCTTTGTTTTCAGTTCATCCTATTCGTACAAAAATGTATAGAGACCTTTGGTAGTATTACTAGGGGTGGAATGAAAATAGATATTGACAATTTTACCTAGAAATGTTTAACATGTCAACTAGTTAAAGTATAAAGATAGTTACCGAAGGGGATTCTCTGGCCTTTACTAGTTCCAGAGTGGAAATGGAAAAATATATCCATGGACTTCATTGTGGGACAACCATAGACATCTCGAGGTTACAATGAAATCTAGGATATTGTTGAAAAAATGACTAAATTTTCTCATTTCCTTCCTATTTGATATAATATATCTTTAGATTAGGTTTCTTGAATATACCTAAAAGATATTATCAACTTCCATGGCATACCTTCTTCCATTGTATTTGACCATGATCCTAGGTTCATATCTATCATTTTGAAATGCCTTCATAAGTCATTCGGAACAAGATTAAATTTTAGTATAACTTTTTTTCCTTAATCAGATGGGAAGTTAGAATGGAAGATTCATAATTTTTATTATATACTTTGATCTTGTTCAATGGATTAACAGGGAATATGGGATCCACAAATATATTAAGTTTACTTTTCATCTAATAACAGTTTTCCTTCCAATATACATATGGCACCTTTTGAGGCATTATATCAGTAGCGATGTCGAACTCAAGATTTTCTAGATGATGTTAGGGAAAGGAAGTTAATGGAACCAAAATTAGTAGAGGAAGTGACTGAAGAAGTGAACATAGTCCAGTAACAAAGAAGGACATATTAGAGAAGGAAGAAAATTTTGATAGATAATAGGAGGAGAGACTTTTCTTTTGAGGTTGGTGATCTTGTTATTCATAGAATCTGACTAAGGAAATGTGTTATGTGTTAACAAGATAAGAAAGTTTAGTACATGGTTCATTAGACCTTATGAAATCCTAGAGAAATATCGATCGATTGCCTACTGAGTAGCCTTGCCTAATAGTTTACATTAGGGAATAATTCTTTTCATGTTTTGATGTTGAAAATGTATTTTCCAGATTCATCTCATATTTTGAGCCCGGAACTAGTTCCACAAGAAGAGAACCCTTCATATGAAGAGAAACCTGTAAATATTATTGATCAAAGAGAAAATGTATTGAGGAATAAGGTAATGCACTAGGTAACCATTTTCTGGAGAAACAACATGGTTCGAGGAGTAACATGGGAATCAGAAAATTCTCTGAGGAAATGGTACCCTCACTTGTTTCATAAGAAAATATAATTTTTTTGATTCAATTTCTGGAGGTGGGGGATAATGTTACACCCTAGGGTTTTAAAAATAATTATAAATGCATGAAACACTGAGTCTATGCATAATTAAACATTTATTAGGTGATAGTTTTAAAATATCTATTAAAACAATTCTGTTTCTATCATTTAAATTTCAAAAAACACCTGAACGGTTGTGATTAGTATGTTTTTTAGAGTCTGATATGAAAAACTTTATTTTTAGTGAATAGTAACCTACCCTTATGAAAATAAATGTTACCCTTTTGAATATAAAAATGAAAATATGAATTATAACCTCAGTAATGAATTTATTTCTAATAATTTATGAGAACATTATACATTTTTCAAAAGGTTATAAAATTAATTATAGTTTTAAATTTTTTATTTTTGGAATAATTTATGTTTTTATTTAAAATTTAATTTTCTCATTTTTATAAAATTATTTTGATGTAATATTTATTATTTTGGAATTATAAACATTTAAAAATTGTTACTTTGAATTTTTGGTATTTTTTTGAAATACTCGATATTTTCTTGAATAGTGAAATACGATAATTTACATTATATATACATTACATGTTATGTACACTATTACTAACACCATTAATGAAGTAAGAACCCTTGGTTGGAAATAAAATGATATATATAATTTATTGGGTCCCATGAATCGATATTATTCATAGTCTTAAGAAAATATATTGAACTAATTATTAAAATAATGGAAACCCCTCCCCTCCTCCACTATAAAAACCATCCTCGCCCCAATCTTCCTCTAAAACCTCTCAAAATTTTATAACTATCTAAATTCTACACCATCCACATACCAGGGCTCTTCCACATGTACAAGACATACTGGTCTCACAAAAAGGCCAACAAAAGGTCTTATGGAGGATCTCAAGGAGAAACGATAAGTAAAAAATCATCTTTCATTTTCTTGTGTTTTCTTTTGAAATATTTTCATTTCATATGCTCTCTTAAAACCCCCTTATCCAAGATGCATGTAAAATATATTAGTATATATATTTTCTATATATATCGAGTTTATAAGAAAATTTAACATCATTCTTCTTATCCTCTTCCTCATTCTAAAGGTAAAAACATTGGTCGTGATGTGTCGATTTTCCGACCTTGTGGACTATGTGTCTTCAATTTCCATTACATCCTTAAAAGATAGTTGTAAAACCATTTTAACGGTTGAAATAGATTTTAAATATTATTATATTACCTCCATTATGTTCTTTAATTAACAAATACGAATAATATTAGCTTTATATAATGGATCACCTTCATGATTATCAAAGAACTGCCAAAATGATTTATTTGAATATCAATAATGATTTATCTAACAATTTATATTCATACCATATTACAAAAATTGTAACGACCCAAAGATTCATTAATGGAAATCCCTATTGATATAATTAAATGTCTCTTTATGTTTATATAAAATGTAAAATTCTTTGGTTTTATGTTATGAATTTTGATGGCTGCTAATATAGCCATTGAACAGTGATCACATGATTAGAATAAATATAAGACTTTAACAAATCCGATTTACTCAGACAAAGGAAGCGATGACCTCATCTAGTAGAATTTCCCCATATGAAGCCCATTTGTCGGAGCTCGGAAAATAGGCGGCATCCTTGGGCTTCACTCTTGACCAAGCCCAAGCTAAGCTTCATCTTGTCAAGCTCTAATGGGACCGTCTACGAGAAAAGTGAAAGTTGATATAGATTACCACTCGAGAGAAGTTATCCGAGCCACCCCAAGAGTCTATCACCATCGCACACCTTACCCTCAGGTTTTATGTAGATGTTTTAAGGGGTTATTTATCAAATCACTAGTACTATGTTCATGTATATTATTTTTGTATATAATAATGAATATACCTCCTTGTCATTTTTGATACATTGTAAATAGTTTTTAAAGTAAAAATAGTGTTTTTAGTTATTATTTAATAAAGTAATCTATTTTATTAAATTAAAGTATTTTTTAATTAAATATTGTTTTAATAAAATATTATTATTATTATTAAATTAATTTTTATTAAATATAAATTATTTTATAATTTTATGAATGTAATTATAATTTTTATTAAGGTTTGAAAACCATTTCTTTCAAAACCTGTGAATTTTCAATAAATGTCGGTTTTTATTTTAGAAGTAAAAATTTACATATTTAAAAAGTTTTTTATATAAAATAAATGTTATTTCTAGAATCAGGACATCGAAATAATCCAACGGTGAATTTTTCATAATTTTCTGAGACAGTCAAATTTTTGGGTAAAAGTTAAATACCGTTTAAATATATAATGTGTTTTTATGACATCATAATGACCCAATAGTGATGTAATTAAATACATAAATCTTTATGTTCTGCTAATATATGTTTTAATATTAAAATAATGTTATTTTGGGTTTGTTTGACCTACTTTTCAAAGCATTAATGGACCTCTCAAGACTTATTAAACACCTTGTCTTTTTAAATTAATTTCCATGGGAGTGTGACTCACCTCCACATAAGAAGCCTCATTATTTTAAGATTTTCGGACTTTTTCCTTATAAAATATTGTTTTCCTCTTCCCTTTTACAAAAACCATGGGCAAAAACCATGGGATGGTTTGTGGTTTGTTTTTATTTAATATAAGGGGTCCCAAACCTAAATAATAATGAATTCTCTCACCTTTCCTATATAAACTCACCCAAGCTCCCACTTCCTCCTCGCTCAAAACCTTTGGAGTTCGTCCAAACTCTACCCTACTGTCTCTATAATCCTCCCAAGGTTCCCCAGGATCCCAAGAATCCTCTCTCAAGCCTCTCTCAAGCCTTTGGAATCACACTTCCAATTAAGGGTTTTTTTCTTCCTTTCTCATTTTTTTCCAATTTTCTTTAAGTTGTTTTTCCCATTTAACTTTAATTATGTATGTTGGGGTATGGTTTGGAACCTCCATCATACTTCCCTCTTTATGTTTGAATTATGGGAGACCCCTTTATCTCTCATTAAATTCCTCCCATGTACACTCATTACTCTGCCTGAATTCCGAAAAGAACTTCTCTCTCCTCATTTACATTCAAGCAACACTTTTGTATCATGAATCTAAATTCCATTAAAATTATTGGGACATGTATCTATATGACCTAATTATTTTCCATTACATTTAAATATGATGAGTAACCCCTTTCTCTTTCATCAAACATTTTTATGAATTCTTATGTCACGTTGTTACGCTGCCGAAATCGCACCAATTTTCTAAGCAAATGCCATTGTATAGTGAATATCATACCCATTTATCCATCAAGGGTATTCAACTTTATGAACATTTAATTATTGATTATAATGTTTCATGTATTAATTCCACATTCCTTTATCATGGAATAAATTATTATGTTTTATGGATCCATGCTTTATGATCCATGTGGAAGACTTATGCATGTAATGAAATGTTTAAGAAGGGTGCGCCCTTATAGTGATCCAATGCATTGGGTAAAGAATATTATCATGACACGTCATGTGCAATGAGTGTTGACTCATGATAATTCAAGTGCAATGAGGGTTTACTTGTTCTTCATGTGCAATGAGGTTTTACTCATGCTCCATGTGAAATGAGCCTTGGCTCATGCTAGTTCCATGTTAAGTGTTGTTGCCACATTTCCATGTTATGATTATCATGCTTTATCATGCCTTTATGTTCATGTTTATATTGTGCTCTATTGATATGCCTAATTTCTAACATGTATTGTACTCCTCATGTTATTCAATGTGTATTCTCTTACTAGGGTTTACACCTCACCCTTTTCTTTATGCATGTTCTCAGGTTATCCCATGCAATGCTAAGTACGATGGAATGTAGTGGTCATGTAAAGGAAGTTTTCAATAAATATGTTGTATTTCATGTTTTAATTTTTTATGTAATGATCCTAAGCCCTAAATACACTAAATATATCAATCTTCTTGTTGTATCAAGTGAAGTTTTATGTAATAAATCATGTTTAAGTTTGTAATAAAAGGAGGGTTGTCATAGTTGGTATCAGAGGATGGGTTTAGTTATTTTTGGAATTAGGATTAGAAAACCCCAGTAAAGCCTTAGAGACAAGACTCAGTATAATAAAAACATCCCAAAGTTTTGGTTAAGTACTAAGTAAGTGGTTTTTCAAGCAAATACATCCCTATCTAGATACGATAAGGTAGAGGCGGCTCTGGTACAGATGTATCCTAGGGGTAAAACCCGAAAACACCGCTTTGAGCTAGACTCGAATAGGAACTGGTGCAAGAAAACGGGACTTTCTACACTCTTGGTTATGAAACTACCGAGGGATATGTTTTGAAAAATTCACAAGCTTATTATGATCCCTTATTAAGGGAATTAAAAAAATCCCCTAAGAATATATGTTAGAAAGTAAATCATGAAAATCCTAGATTGAAGACTATAGAGTCATGATTTAAGGAAATAAAATTTTATTTATATGTCATCAAATTTTGTCTTTGGACTACCCTTTATGTTTTACCCCTAACTTTAATTTTATTCCATCCAATGGAAGGTAATAGGAGGACAGGGGCTAACAAACGTTGTAAAGATTAGTGTGATGACTGTATTAATGAGATTCCCAATCTAATGGGAGCAGGAATCGCAAACTTTGTCATGCTTCTCTCTCAGATATATCAATCTTTGAATAGAAACATGGGTCAATAAGAACATTAACCCCCCCCCCCCAATGAAACAACAAGTCGCTATCGAGAGCTTCAGGAGAAAAAGGCCTCCTAATTATAGTGGATCATCTGATCCCATGATCGCTGAACAATGGATCAACTCCATTGGAAAGATCTTCACCATCCTTCAATGTTATAAACAAGAAAAGGTTCTCCTGGAGGATTATCATATGGAGGGTGAAGCTGATCAATGGTGAATGTTGATCAAAGATATGAAGCCCTAGGAGGAGATCGAGGCATTGGAATGGAAGGATTTTCAGAAGATGTTTTTCTATAAATATTTTCCGTGCACCCTCCGGCTTATGATGGAAAGGGACTTCCTTTCCCTCATGGAAAAAGTTGAAGAATCTATTGGAGCGTATGAGGAAAAATTCACAAGGATTGAACGATATGCTTCCGACTTTTTCATTACCCTAGAATGCAAAGTTGACCGCTTCTTTGGTGGGTTGAAGCCTAGCCTACGGAAAGAATTAGCAATCCGTGACTTCGACAGCTATGAGTAAATTGTCTGATGTGCCCTCAAGGTCGAAATGGAGATTATATAATCACAAGGGTATCATGGGGATAAGAAGCGTAAGGTGGAATTCAATGCTGGTGGTCCGATGGATAAATCCAACAGTGCTAAGAAGATTTAGCAGCCCATTTGCCAAAACTGTGGAAAGAAGCAACCTAGAAATTGCCTTAAGGGGACAAGGAAATGCTTCAGGTGTGGAAGAAAAGGGCACCTAGCTATTAACTATCCAAAAAAAAGACCCGTGGCTATGATAGAGGAGAGGAACGCTCTATTCGAACCTCAACATATTGTTCAATGCTACAAATCCAATGAACCTGGGCATTTTGAAAATCAGTGCCCTAATCCAAGGGTTTTCAGAGGAAACCAAAAGCCTCCAAGGTAGCAAGGAAGAGCTTTTTCCATCACTTCTACCGAAGTGAACCCCGACAACGAAGAGGTGATAGGTATGCAAGTTATTTATTCAATAATAGAGAACGTACTTTTTTATTCAGGTTTAATGAATTCTTTTATATCTTGAAAGATTAGTAGAAAAGTCCCAACACCACCACAAATCATGGAAGTGAAGATGTCGGTGAGTACGGAAAATGGGGAAATCATTGCATCCCTTGAATATAATTCCTTCCCTATTATAATCTGTGGATTGAATTTCCCGGTGAACCTCGTCATACTCCCCCTGGTAGAATTTGATACAATTATTGGCATGGATTGGCTTTCCTTATATAGAGCCAACATAAATTTTCAGGATAGGGAAATCACACTCCATATGGAGAATCGACCCCCGATTCTTTACATGTCTAAGGAGGAAGATGAATCTCCTTTATCTACATCATATCAAGCATGGATATTATTGTCCTATGACCATGTGATGATTGAGTCCAAGTAAGAAACCATCCCTGAATAACTACCTATTGTGAGGGAATTCGTGGAAGTGTTTCCCGAGGAACTGCCTGGTCTTCCTCCTAGAAGAGATGTTGAATTCTCAATTGAACTTATACCCGGGGAATTACTAATATCCAAGAATCCATATAGAATGGCTGTTGTAGAGCTTGACGAGATGAAGAAACAACTACAGGATAATATGGATAAAGGGTTTATATGCCCAAGTGCTTCACCATGGGGTGAACCAGTCCTCTTCGTCAAGAAGAAGGATGGGTCAATAAAGCATTTCATTGATTACCTTGAACTTAACAAAATCACGATAAAGAACAAGTATCCTCTCCCAAGAACTGATGACTTGTTCAATCATCTGTGTGGAGCACAACAATACTCCAAGGTGGACTTGCGGTCGGGATATTATCATGTTAGGGTGAAGAAGGAAGATATCCCCAAGACTACTTTTCGCACAACATACGGGCACTATGAATTCATAGTAATGCCTTTCGGACTCACTAATGCTCCAGAAATATTCATGGAATTAATGAATAGAGTATTTAGATATTACATAGACAAATTTTTGGTAGTCTTTATAGATGATATTCTAATATACTCAAAAACCAAGGAGGACCATGAGAAGCATTTATGAACTGTACTGGAGACTTTGCGCAAGGAGAAGCACTATGAAAAGTACAGAAAGTGTGAGTTCTGGTTGAAGGAAGCCTCATTCTTGGGCCATATCATCACAATCAATGGGATATCTATGGATCCCTCTAAAATAGATGCAATTGAGGGATGGTCGAGGCCAACATCGGTAACGGATATCCGTAGCTTCTTGGGGTTAGCTGGATATTATTGAAAAATTGTGAGAAAATTATCACAATTGTCCAACCCTCTTACCAAGATAACTTGAAAGGGAGTAAAGTTTTCATGGAGTGATTAATGGGAAGAAATCTTCAAGGAGTTTAAAAGGAGGCTTATCACGGCACCCGTGCTCACTTTACCCACAAGTGGGGAATGATTTGTGGTATTTAGTGATGCTTCGTAGAAGGGCTTAGGATATGTGCTAATGAAGAATGATAAAGTGATATCCTATGACTCAAGGTATTTGAAAATCCATGAATGAAACTATCCAACGCATGGTCTGGAGTTAGTAGCAGTGATCTTTGCCTTGAAAATCTGGCTGCATTATCTCTATGGGGAGAAATGTGAGATATCTTCTGACCACAAGAGTCTCAAATATATATTCATACAAAAAGAACTTAATATGCACCAGAGAAGATGGATATAGCTCATAAAGTATTATGACTGTTCAATACATTACCACCCCGGGAAAGCGAACAAGGTGGTAGATTCCCTATGTAGAAAGGACCCAGTGATTCTATCAATGATGAGAATGGAGAAGGATCAAATCTTCTTAGACTTGATGAAGATGCACATGGGAATCATAAAGAAGAGATTATCATCAATCCTTTCACAAATTATTGCTCAACCGTCTCTTTTGGAAAGGTTATAGGATGCTCAAAAGGATGATGTGGGAATTCAGAAAAAAGTAGAAGCTAACAGAAAAGGGAAATCCTTGAAGTTTAATGTTAATGAATAAGGAATTGTGTGATTTGGGAAAAGAATATTTTTTCCATCATGTACAGAGATGAAGAAGGAACTTTTGGAGGATTCACACAGTTCAAATTTCTCAATTCACACAGGGAGCACAAAGATGTATCGAGATCTCCAAGAAAAATTTTGGTGGGATAATATGAAGAAGGAGATCACTAAATATACATCAACGTGCCTGGTGTGTCAGCAAGTGAAGGCAGAGAGGAAAATTCTAAGGGGATGATGCAACCATTTCCCATACCAGAATGGAAATGCGAGAACATCACAATGGACTTTGTCACCGGACTTCCAAGGACATCCAAAGGAAACAATGCAATCTGGGATGTTGTGGATCGTCTTACAAATACTGCAAACTTTGTTTCTACTTGGGAGGATTTATCATTGTATCAACTGGAATACATATATATCAGGGAAGTGGTAAGTTTTCATGGAGTACCACTATCTATTGTGTCAGACCGAGATACAAGATTCACCTCTAGGTTTTGGAAGAGTCATCAACATGCTCTGAATACTGAACTGAACTTCAGTATATCTTATCATCCTCAAACTGATGGCCAATCCGAGAGGACTATCCAAATACTTGAGGACATGTTGAGAGCATGCTCAATATACTTTAAAGGAGTATGGGATCAACATATTCCTCTATTTGAGTTCTCTTATAATAATATTTTCCACTTGAGCATCCAAATGGCACCATATGAAGCCTTTTATGGGAAAAGGTGCAGAACACCGGCATGATGGGATGAGGTCGGTGAACGTAAGCTTCTTGGACTAGAAATGGTCAAGGAAATGGTGGAGAAGGTGAAAACCATTCAGTAGAATATCAAGGCAGCTCAGAGTTGATATAAGAGTTATGTAGATAATAGTCGACGAGACCTTTAGTTTAAAGTTGGAGACATGGTTTTTGTACGCATATCTCCTTGGAAGAAGGTCATGAGGTTTGAAAAGAAAGGGAAGTTAAGTCCTAGGTACATCGGCCCCTTTGAGATTCTTGATCATTTCGGGGCTCTGGCCTATCGACTAGCACTTCCACCTACCATGGCTAAATTACATGATGTCTTTCATGTATCCCTCTTAAGAAGTACATACCGGACCCTTCACATGTAATCTCTTCTGAAGTGGTACAGTTGGAGGATGATCTTTCTTATGAGGAGCAACCATTGAAGATCTTAGATCATAGAGAAAAAGTTATATGAAATAAGACAATTCCCCTCATTAAGGTGTTGTGGTGAAACCACAAGTTTGAAAAAGCGACTTGGGAATCAGAGGAAATGATGAAGCTGAGTTACCCAAATATGTTTTAGTGTGGGAAAAGGAAAATTTCGAGGGTGAAATTTCTTAAGGGGGGAATATTCTAACGACCCAAAGTTTCATTAGTGGAAATCCCTCTTTATCTAATTAAATGTCTCTTTATGTTTATATAAAATGTCAACTTCTTTGGTTTTATGTTAGGAATTTTTATCGCTGCTAATATAGTAGTTGAACAGTGATCACAAGATTAGTATAAATATAGGGCTTTAACAAATCCAATTTACTCAGAAAAAGGAAGTGATGGCCTCATCCAGTAGAATTTCCCCATATGAAGCCCATTTTTCAGAGCTCGGAAAAGAGGTGGCATCCTTGGGCATCGGTCTTGACCAAGCCCAAGCTGAGCTTCATCATGTCAAGCTCGAATGTGACCGTCTATGAGAAAAGTGAAAGTTGATAGAGATTACCACTCGAGCGATGTTATCCGAGCCACCCCAAGAGTCTGTCACCATTGCACACCTTAACCTTAGGTCTTATGCGGCTGTTTTAAGGGGTTATATAAAAAATCGCTAGTACTATGTTCATGTATATTATTTTTGTATATAATAATGAATATACCTCCTTGTCATTTTTGATACATTGTAAATAGTTTTTAAATAACAAATAGTGTTTTTAGTTATTATTTAATTATAAATTCTATTTTATTAAATTAAGGGATTTTTGAATTAAATAATATTTTAATAAAATATTATTATTATTAATAAATTAATTTTTATTAAATATAAATGATCTTATAATTTTATGAATGTAATTATATTTTTTATTAAGGTTTGAAAGCCATTTCTTCCAAAACCCCATGAATTTTCGATAAATGTCAGTTTTTATTTTGAAAGTGAAAATTAACATATTTAGAAAATTATTTAGATAAAATAAATGTTATTTATGGAATCAGGATGTCTAAATTATCCAACAGTGAATTTTTCATAATTTTCTGAGACAGTCAAATGTTTGGGTAAAAATTAAATACCGTTTAAATATATAATGTGTTTTTATGACATCACAATGACCCAATAGTGGTGTAATAAAATACTATAAAATTTATGTTTGGCCAATATATGTTCTACTATTAAAATAATGTGATTTTGGGTATTTTTTACTTACTTTTCAAATGATTAATGGGCCCCTCAAGACTTATTAATCACCTTGTCTTTTTAAATTAATTTCCATTGGAGTGTGACTCACCTCCACATAAGCAACCTCATTATTTTAAGAAGGTCGGACTTTGGACTTATAAAATATTGTTTTACCCTTCCCTTTTCAAAAAACCATGGTCAAAAACCATGGGATGGTTTGAGGTTTGGATTAATTTAATATAAGGGGTCCAAAACCTAAATAATAAAGAATTCCCTCACCTTTCCTATATAAATCCACCCAAGATCCCACTTCCTCCTCACTCAAAACATTTGGAGTTCGTCCAACATCTTACCTACTCTCTCTAGAATTCTCCCAAGGTGCCCCAAGATCCGAAGAATACTCTCTCAAGCCTCTCTCAAGCCTTTGGAAGCACACTTCCAAGTAAGGGTTTTTTTCCTTTCTCATTTTTGTCCAATTTTCATTAAGTTGTTTTTCCCATTTAATTTAAATTATGAAAGTTGGGTTATTGTTTCGCACCTCCCTCATACTACCCTCTTTATGTTTGAATGATTTTAGACCCATTTTTATCTCATTAAATTCCTTCCATGTACATCTGTTACTATGCCGGAATTCTGAAAGGAACTTCTCTCTCCTCATTTACATTCAAGCAATACTTTTGTATAATGAATCTAAATTCCATTACAATTTTTGGGACATGTATATATATGGCCTCCTTAATTTCCATTAAATTTAAATATGATGATTAACCCATTTATCACTCATCAACCATTTTTATGAATTATTATTCCACGCCGTTACTGTGCCGAAATCGCACCGATTTTCTAAGCCAATGTAATTGTGTAGTGAATACCATACCCATTTCTCTATCAAGGGTATGCAATTTTATGCACATTAACATATTGATTATAAAGTTTCATCTATGAATTCCACATTTCTTTATCATGGAATAAATGATTCGTTTTGATGAATCCATGCTTTATGATCCATGTGGCACACTTATGCATGAAATGAAATGTTAAAGAAGGGTGTGTCATTATAGTGCTCCAATGAATTGGGTAAAGTATAGTATCATGATAAGTCATGTACAATGAGTGTTGACTCATGCCAATTAAAGTGCAATGATGTTTTACTCATGCTTCATGTGTAATGATGGTTTACTCATTCTCCATGTGCAATGAGCCTTGGCTCATGCTAATTCCATGTTAAGTGTTGTTTCCACATTTCCATGTTATGATTATCATGTTTTATCATGCCTTTATGTTCATTTTTCTCTTGTTTTCTTTTGATATTCCTAATTCCTTACATGTATTATACTCTTCATGTTATTCCATGTGTATTCCCTTACTAGGTTTTATAGCTAAGCCTATTCTTATGCATGTCCTCATGTTATCCCATGCAATGCTAAGTACGGGGGAATGTAGTGGTCATGTAAACGACTTTTTCAATAAAGATGATTCATTCCATGTTTTAAGTTTTTATTAAATGATCCTAAGCCCGAAAGACACTAAAACTCTTGATCTTCTTGTTGTATCAAGTGATGTTTTATGTAATAGAGCATGTTTAAGTTTGTAATAAAAGCAGGGTTGTCATAAAAATGATATATGGAATAATTTAATATTCTAGAAACATATTAACAAAATTTAATCATACTTCTGTATTTTCACTTCTCTTTTAAAAGAAAATACTTTATGAACTAACCATATAAATCATGTAATTCATGCACCCAAAACAATATAAATAACAAAACATAATTAATATATGGGTATAATGATGTTATAATTCTATAATATAATGGGTTATAAACATTAATATGCTTCTTTAATATAATAATAACAACATTATTTCCAGTATAAATGTGATTTACACAATTTGGATGTAAGTGATGCCAGAGGTAATGGAACACATAAACCAATTTCCATTCATTGGGTTAACCTTCTTCTTCATTAATTATGTGGTACTAATATTATTTCATTAATTAATGTCTTTTATATTATGATTTGTTATGTGAATTTATAGTTTATAAACATAATCCTTTCGTTTTATTATTTATTACATAGATTATTTTATATTTTTTTATGGACTTTCCTTTAAAACTCCTATTATAAAAATTCTGTTTTATGAAATTCAAAAGAAAATTTTTATGAAATCATTCATGTTTTATTATTATGCAATAATTCAATGGAATTTTTTATGATGAAGGTTGGTACCTATATATCCCTCCAATTAATGGGTTTGTTTATGTTGGAGGTCAGTCGTATGGTTACTCCAAGTGTAACTTTGATGGTCGCACCATAAGGTAACAGTGAGGGTTATAATATAAGTAAGTAATTCCCCTAGATTCCATTATTATTTTATATATGTTTTTTATTGTTTTTTGTAAATATCATTTTTCAAAAAGTAAGTATATATGGTTGAGAAGTATGTATTTGTGAATATTATTTCATATTTTCATACGTATTCTGAGACTAATTGTTTATTTCCTTCTTTTTATATGCCTTAGTGAGATTTTTAAGCACATACGATGTTTTTAACGGTTTTTCATCAGTTATAAGGATGTGTAAATGAAATACTGAAGTCCAGTTAAATGTTATAAATATTTGTTAAAGAAATCTCGTTGTTGTCTTTGTGTTAATAATATTATGTTTTGGAAGAAACGGATATTGTTTTAATGGTACCCACTTTGTATGCTTCTTGTTTTATATATATGAGGTGTGTCCTGACATTATAAAACAATAAACCAAAAATATATTTGGGAATTTAATGAAGTGAAATCTAGTTGAAATATCTAGATTATGTAATGTTTAAGGTTGATTCCTTATATAGTCATTGGACATATGGTCACTAGACAAATAATCATTAGACTCATTGACATTATATATATGTGTGTGTGTGTCTGTTTTTTTCTATATGTATATACTTGTTAGGTATATTTTAATCAAATTTAAATATGATTTTTATAATATATTAAAAATTATATAATTCACTACAGTCATGTAATTAAATTTTTTTATAAAAAAGGGATAAAAAAATTTAATGTTTAAAAAGTATTTTTCAATATAAAAACAATTTTTCATAATATTTTATGTATTATAAAAAGGTAAATTTCGAAATAATAGTACATTATATGGATAAATAAAATCCATTTTTTAATCATATACAAATTATCTTCGAGGGAAATTTTGAGTTCAATCTATGAAGGTTGATTTTGTTGTTAATACTGATAATTGTTTTTAACAAATATAATAACTTTTATTACATCATAGTGTCATAATAATTACATAAAAATGTATACAAAAATTTAATAATAAAATAATTATTTACAATTTAAACGAAAATATTTAAAAATATTATATCTAATTTATAACCAATGTTCAATATATCAGAACAGAAGTTGTGTTTTATATTGATGAAATTAATATATTTGATCCTTTCTATTAATAATATAATAATAATGTGACTTTTTTTTAAGAATTTGAAATTCCAAAATAACCTATGCTTATTCCTAAAACAAAAATTTTCATTAGGGTTAATTCTAATCAAGATTTTTGTGTAAAATTAATTTTATTCCTAAGAAGATACTTTTCAAAAAAAACCGGTTTTCATTGCGTCTCTCATATTTACATCGAAAATAATTTTTACATCCTATAGACTTTATGTATTTTAAATGTATTCCATATTTTGAATCTTCAATATCTATATTATATCATAATTTCATTTTTATTTTTCATCATTAAATTATGTTACTACCGAAAAAGATAGCGATCACAACCACGGGTGAAAGGGTTGATAGGGGAGTTAAACCATGGTATAATGCTTAACATATCACTAAAATTTGCCAAAATTTGATTGGTTTAGTTTATATAAACCCTAAATTTTACAATATTCGAATCATTTTCAATATCATAACACTTTATTTACATATGATATTTCATTTATAATATAAAATTAATATTTACAAGAATTTCACTCTGGTACACAAAACACATTATCGTGATAATGATATTTATAAAACAATACATTATGATTGGTTAAAATCATAATTTTTATAATGAATAAATTAATATTATTATTTTAATTAATTTTTAATTTAAATAATATTATACACATCTAAAATAATTTTATACCACCATGATTGCACTTATCCAAGTTGTAGAAAAATCAAGTAAATGAATTTTTAAACATTCAAAGTTATATGTATTGGATGAATTATAATGTTCCAAAAATATTATAGAATAATATAAAGGATAATATAGGATGAATGTTTTTATATTCTATCTTCAATTCTATCAGAATGTTTTTTATTCAAATTATGTGAATTTTCCAGAAAAGGACATTGATGATATTTGTTATTAAATAATATTTTGTTAATTGATTATAAAAAAATTTATTTATTTTAAGTAGATGAGAAATAGGGTATAATATAATACATGACCCATTTATGAGAAACATTTCATTTTTTATTTACATTAATAACCCATAATGGTTGAATATTTTCAAAAAACAACATTGATTTTTTTTCTAAAAAGGGAGTCAACATAAAAATAAAAAGTAACCCATGAGTTTTGTTTTCTCTCAGACATATACACAAGTATGTCACCGAATAGCTCATTCCACATACCAGAACCACTTATAGGGCCATAAATAACACCTCTAAAGGCCTTACATTAAACTAAATGATGGATATCAAAATAAGAGGCTATCATATTTTACGAATTATTTTATGTTTCTTCTTAAACCACCTACAAATATTTTATAAGAGTATGAAAATAAATAAATAAATTTTTTTATACAACTAAATTTTATTATTCTGATTGAAATTAAATTATTTATCACGTTTTTATGCTCTTTAAAATGAATGTGTCTCTTATGTGTATGTACAAACTACGACATCTATAAATATTTTATTTCAATTTCCAGTACTACCTCACAGTGTGGATTATAAAAATAGATTTATTAAATAAATATGTCATATATTATAACATTATTTTTCTATATAGATAAATAATTATATTTATTAATTTATTTTCATATATTTATAAATAATATTATTTCTAGTTAGTTTGTGCATAATACTGCCTCTGAGAATGACGAATATCATTCCTCATCACTACCTTAAAGGATGGATCTAGAATTAAATTTAATAAATTAATATGATACATAGGATATTATTTAGTTTATTTATATGATGACTCATTTAACAATGTGTATAAATTGGAATGAAAATTACAAAACATTCATATAAAATTAAATAGTTGACATAAAGATATTGATTTTAATATAAGATTATTAGTAACTAAGAAATAATAAATTATAATTGGATTTTATCAAGTATGTTAAATGTTAAAATTATTATCATTTATAATTATGATAAATTAAAATCTATTATACATATAATACAGAATTCATTTGACTAAAAATTATTTTGAGGTCTTGGATTGTCATCTCAACCTACATACTTTGAGAATTATTTGGAATTATACACCTATTTTAATTTTATGGAGTGTATTATTCTCCATTAAAATATTATAACACGATATGATATTTAATCATGGTAATTAATATTCCATTTTAATTTCACTCTATCAATATGGTTTCATTCAATTGTTATACGATCCATTAGGGTTCTTGATCTCTATTTGAACTCTTTGAGAGATGTTGCGTTTTGTGCACCATGTTTTTAATTATATAGATAAAATAATACACCATGATTATATTATTACATATTATCCCATGAAATCCAAGTGGTTGATAATAAAATATATTATCATGCTATTAATGTATTTTTATTCGAATGTTTCCACAATTATAAGGGTTTATTTTACAATATCACTTTTTATCATGATTGAATATGCTTAAACTTATATTTGGGAATTTTAAGTTATTCATCTCAAAAAAAATATATTTTAATCTCCTATTATTTTTTTTCTTGGTACACATTCCAATTTTTCAATTTTTTGTAAGCCAAACCACTAATCGAATGATTTTTAGAAAATGGACTATATTTGTCTTCTTTTTTGAATAATGTATAACCTTCATGTTAGTAATTTTTATTCTGCTTAAAAAATTTTCTTTATTATACTTAAATGATATATTAGGGTTAAATAATATTAAAATTTAATTTTTATTCAATTATTTAAAACGATAATTTAAATTATTTCCCTAAAAAGAATTTATGAATTTCATTAAAATAATTATAAAAGAGTATATTTTTAGTGTTCTTTGAATGAATAGATTTTATTACCATCAGGACAAATATTCATTATTAAACTTCATTTTCTAGGTTTTTATACTATTATAAATTAATATATATTTCCTTTATTCAAATAATTTTTCCAAATAAAATAATTTTTATTATTAGTTATCGAAAATTTATTTCGTTCAACTTATCCATATTTGTATCCTTATTTATTTATTTTCATATATAGTTAGATATTCATTTAAATGTAACATTATTTGAAATCATTTTATAAATATAATTTTAAATTTATTATGTACAAAACAATAAAATATTTTTTAATGTGGATTTTAACTTTATTTTCTTAGATAGATTGAGTTTCATTTAAATGATACAGTATTTGAAATCATTTATAAATAACATGAAGTATTCATAATTGAAATGTGATTTATTATCATGGAAATAGTCTACGTCATTTATATTATTTACATAGGCATATACCCGTTACTATAAATGGTATAAACCCCATATTTTACCTAAATTAGATTATGCATGTCTACCAAGAAATATTATTAAATTATTGAATTTTGAAACATTAAAAAATGATATATTTTGTAATTATTTGTGGATAGTTATTGACAACTAATGATGTTTGATATGTACTATTGAAATATTTCATACACATTCCATTCATTTTAATAATGAATTTAACTTATTTAGTTGTGGGTGGGGAATAAAATTAGATATCCACTTGATGCATTATTAGGTATCAAGAGATAAACTATCCTAGATATTCATTACATGTATTCCCAACTATTTATGATCTCTTGGTTGAGGCCTTGATGGTACATATAATGTCATGGATGAGTATTTGAATATATTAGTGGAGTTATTCATTCCATCACCATGATATTAGGTATTTTGTATAATTTCATAGTTAATGTTTTTTTATGGATATATAACAATATCATGTGATTTTTTATATGGAATATTTTGATTATCATTTTTTCATTCCATCTTATTAAGTCCTTATTAATTCCATGATTTCTTTTAATGCACACTTCCATTACTGATCATTTGATCTTCCCATTATTATGTTTCTATTTCATTAGTTTATGAGGGAGACTATTATATATGTTATGTATAGAATATAATCATTATTGTGGATTTTTTGGGAGATCCTGAATACATTTTAATAAAATATGAAATTCAATCTAAAATGAGAAAATTTCTATTGGGTAAGAAATATATATGTTATTATCTGTATTTCTTTCTAATTCGATAAATCAATAAATTTTAAAATGTGTTGGGTATGTATGTGAATGAATAAATTATTTTGATTTTTAATTATGGGTGGTTAAAATTTGATATCTTAATATGGTATCAAATCGATGATCTAAATCTTATATCATTTGTACTAGATTTGGGAGTACAGGTCTATAGTATCTCATGATATAATTAAAACAACGCTTGATATTGGTAGTATAGATTTAAAATGTAACATGATGAAATTCACAATGTCTATGATGGATCTTAGTATCCTAATGGAATTTAAATATTTATAAATCATTAGTAATGAGTTTCTTTATGTATAAAAATTTCATAAACTCAATGTAATATATATATATAGTACCATATTAAGGGATCATGCCTCATTGAGGTATGTGTGTATCATCTAAGGGAGTACCTAACCCCAGTGCATGTCTATACCCTGATATATGTGGGAGTACCAACTCCACTAACGTGGAAGTATTCCTTTAAATGGTGGGTATTGAATCCAATGGATGGTGACTCATCCTTAATATATAGGGGAGTACATAAACTCCACATTAATATTTTAGAACACACCACTTCATGCATATATCACCAACACAGAGTTTTTGTGAAGCATCGTTTTAATTTTTTAAAAAAATGATATAATTATAAAATTCCAATTAATATTAGTGATATGTATATTAATCACGACTTTTAAAACATTTTTTAATTCCTTATTGTAATAAAACATATTGATAATGAAAGATTTAATTTTTGATAAAGTCATTCTATGTTTGAAAATATTGTTTTATCAGATGAACCACTTTTTATAATAAAATTAATTTTAGAAAATTTTTAAAATTTAATTTGATAAAAAAATTAGTTTTGAACATATAATTTCATAGTTATATTAGGTATAATCTTTTTAATTTTTCTTGTGAAGCTTCATTTTTTGATGAATAGTTAAAAATACTGCTTTTAAGTTATAATTGTATTTTCTTTTAAAAAATTATTAATGTTGAATTATAATTTAAATTTGTATCAAGGTCAAATTAAATGAATTATAAATCAATTAATACAATTTTGGTCATTATAATTAATTACTATTTGAAATTTAATACAAATAGTTAGTAAAATTTTGACTGTATTACTACATTAAAACCACATAATTTAATCCCATCGACATGATTTTCCTTTATCATAATTTTGATGCATTTATGAATTGAATTTTGAAAAATCAACACAAAAAATTTAATCACTATAATATTATGATTTTAATTATTTCATGTTGATTTTTCACCAAAATTATTAGTAAAAATGATTAAAATTAATCACGATTATTAAGGTCAAATTAAGCTTAATTAGGGACTAAAACATAATATTAAGGAAAAATTACCTATATACTTCTACCAAACCCTTATCCTTCAAATATCTATTCCATAAACATATCTCTATATTTTTATGTCTTTTATTATGAAAGATCTTGTGTACACCTAACATGTTTTCAAAAAAACCAATTGTTTCCTTTTCCTTCCTTATAAAAGGCCCCCAGCTCCCCCACATATTAACACCTATAAAAAATCTTATGTTAATAAAATAAATACCCAATTCACTCCCAAAAACCCCTCCCTTCCGCTTATATTCCTTCCCTCTAAAATAAGGCAATCCAAGGAATCCTTTTGGCATAATCCAAAAGGAGTTACCCGATTAAGAGATAATGCCTATTTTCAAGATCATTTCTTTTATTTTCCTTTTACACCCACTCCAATATACTTATTATATGGTTTTATAACAACACATGTATCCTCAATATACTATAATTTTTTATGTAAATGGTTAGACCTATACTAACACACACCTCCAACTAATGCGTAATAAACATTTTGTTTCTGTCTACTGTGAACTATTACCTCACGAAATGAGGATTGTCCTCACTTACATTACCAACAATAATGGTGGCCATTAGGATGAAAAATATGATTATATAAGAAATTTATTATATTTATAATGTTTTTATTCTTCTTTATTTTTAATTACAACATAACTTTTGGCATTCCATCTTATATAAATAAGTCAATTTTGTTTGTGGAATTATGGACTACCGCCCCCTCCAAGAAATATGATTCATTCTTACACTACATGGATTTTATTAATGATGGTTTTAGTGAATATATATTATATCATAAAGATAATGTAATAATGATATATATATATATATATATTCCTTTTAGTTTCTTTCAAAACAATAAATAAACAAAAATAACTTTCATACATATGTACGGCCTACCGTCTCCATAAATGGTGTATTATGTTTCATACTAATATATTATATAGATTATTATAATAAAAATATACTATATTTACATGATATTTATATCATGTTCTACATTCTCTAAATATAGATATTATTATAGGGACTAAATATATAACAATTTAAGACTCAAGTGAAGTGTAAAGCGAATATTACACGAAGTGAAACCTTAACATATGATTGTTAACATGTGGGTAATATAAGATCATAATAAATAAATATATTGTATTATATATAAGAATGTGGTTATTTAAAATGTTTATAATAAATTTATATTTATTATACAGTCAGTTTGAATGAGTACGATGAGAGTAAAGACAAATGGTAATGGGATTTCATATCAATTTTTATTTTCGTATCATACATGTTATGTTCGCTTCCCTCTACTATTATGTGGTGTATGTACTATCCATGATTGTATTATATTTATATTATATATAATTTTATGGATATTAACATATCCATTTTCTTATATTTTTTCATGGGGATTAGGTTTCAAAATTTACCAAATTGGTAAAATAGTTTTGTTTTAATTTTCATTCTTTGAGACTCTTATTTTTTATGAGCCTATATTCATTTTGGGGTGTATATAATTCCATTTTACATGATATATCATGAATATAATTGGTTTAATGATATTATAAGGTATATTTAATTTTCTTTTCTTACGTTTATAGTATTATCCCATGTTACCAGCAAAGGGATATCTTTGGACCCTTCCCAGACAAATTCAATTGAATAGTAGCCCAAAAACATATTTCCAATAGAGATCCACAATATTCTAGGTCTAGCTAGGTATTATCGACATTTTTTGAAGAACATATCTTGATTTACAAACCCAATTAACAGGATGACACTGAAGAGAGTGAGTTTTTTCTGGACACAATAATGTGAAGACTACATTAACTAGATGAAAAACATGCTTAATACTATGTCGGTACTCACACTCACAGTGGGTGGAGAACACATTTTGGTTTATAATGATGCATAAAATAATAGATTAGGTTTTGTTCCTAAGAAAAATGAAAAATTCATAGCCTATGCCTTAAGGAATCTGAAATTCCATGAAGAAAACTATTCTACTCACTTTCTAGAGTTGGCGGATGTGATCATTTCTTCGTAAATATTGTGACATCTTATCTATAGGGATAACTACGATTTATAAATTGATCTCAAGAGTCTCAAACATATATTCACACAAAAATATATTAATATTAACCATAAAAAATGGTTATAGATCTTTATGAATTATGAATTCTCAATCTACTATTATCCTAGTAAGGCTAATAAGGTGGTGGATGCTCTCAGTAGAAAGGATCCTACATCTTTACTGATGATGAGAATTAAAAAGGATAAAATTTTATTATATTTGAATAGGATGGACATGGGAACCATTAAGTGAGGAAGGTCCTAAATCCTTTCTCAAATTATTTCTCAACAACCCCTCATGGATAAAATAAAGGATTCTCAAAGAAAAGATGTGAAAATTCATAAATGGGTAGAAGCTATTTGAAATGGGAAATCCTCTATGGTCAATATTGACAAGGAAGGATTTTTAAGATTGGTATCATGATTAAGTGTACCATTATATCCATAGATAAATGAGGAGATTCGGAATGATGAACATATCTCAATATTCTCTATTCACCCTAGGAGCACAAAGATGTATCGATATCTTCAAGAGAACTTTTGGTGGGACAATATAAAAAAAGAAGATTGATATTATACCACAAAGTGCTTGGTATGTCAAAAAGTGAAGTCTGAAAGACATAAGTCTAAAGGGATGATTCAACCACTACCCATACAAACATGGAAGTGGGAGAACATCACCATGGACTTTTTCACTAGACTTAAAAGGACATCTAGGGGAAACAATGCTATATGGGTAATTATGGATCGTCTAATAAAGACAGCTCACATTATCACTATTCGAGAAGACTTTTCATTTGGTTAAATCTCATAGATATATATCAAACTTTTAGTAAGGTTTCATGGAGTATGCCTAAATATTTTATCAAATATAGATATGAGATTCACCACAATGTTTTGGAAAAGTCTCCAACATTGTCTAAGACCTGAATTGAACATTATCTCGTCCTGTAATCCTAAAAATGATGGGAAATATGAGAAAACTATCTAGACAATATAAGAAATATTGATAACGAGTTCAACTAACTTCAAAGGAGGATGGGACCAACATCTTCCAATGGTTTAATTCTCTTATAATAATAGTTTCCACTGGAGAATCTAAATGGAACCCTATGATTCCTTTCATGGGATATGGTGTCGAACACTGGCGTGTCGGCATGAATTCAATGAGTACAAGCTGTTATGACTAGAAATGGTCAAATAAATAGTAGAGGATTTGAAAATCATTCAGAAGCACATCAATACAGCCCCAATTTGATAGAAGAGTTATGTGGACAATCATTGATGAGACCTTGATTTCAATGTTGGAGACATGGTATTCCTCTATTTATCTCCACTAAAAAAGTTCAGGAGGATTGGGATGAAATGAATGATAAGACACTGGTACAACAGACCCTTCAAGACTCTTGATCATTTTGGGGATGTGGCCTATCTACCAGAACATTTATTTACCATGTCAAAGTACATGATGTCTTCTAATAATCCCTCTTGGGGATGTACATATCAGATCCTTCACACATACTCTATTCCAAGGTGGTATAGTTGGAGAATGATCACTGTTATGAGGAGCATCCAGTAAACATCATGGATCGTAATGATAAAGTACTATGCAATAACACTTCTCATCTAGTCAATGTAATATGGAATAACCATAAATATGAATAGGAAACATGGGAATTGGAGGAGCCTATGAAGGAAATGTAAATTCATTGGTTTATGGCTTAGAATGTAAAATAAAATTTCACGGGAGAAAATTCATAATGGAGGACGAATGTAACGATCCAATGTTTTATTGATGCCAAATTTTTTCTTATAATTATCATATATAATCACAAAAAACAACTACCTAATGAAATACTATTCAATATTTGACCATTAAACATAATATTTTCACTTCAATGATTTGAATTTAGAAAATTTGATATACATGGTTGTGATCTGAAAGACGTTTGGTGTCCTATGGTGCAAAATGAATTTTTGGCGAATAGTAACCTAACCATATGAATAGTAACCTAACCTAATGTATAGTAATATGACCCTTATGAATATTAAATATTTCAAAAGAATAGTAACCTCACCCTTGACTTTATATATATAATTCATACATCTTATAAGTGATAATATGACCATAGTAAAAGTATTGGTATTTTAACAACTCATAAATAATTAATTACAATTAATTAATTAATTTAAAAGATAATTTATTTTCCTAAAATGTGTTCATATATTAAAAATTTTATTTCTTCTAGTTCTATTATAATTCTACAAGACCTTAGGTAATTTTTGAAAGCATTATAAAATCAGTTATTGTTTTAAAATATATATTTTTCATGTAAATTCTGACATTAATTAAAAACTAAATTAGCCATATTTGGAAAATTATTTTTGAAAAATGGATATAAATTTTGAATTATAAGCATCTAAAAATGGTATGGGTGAATTTTTGGGATTATTCTGAAATATTTGAATTTTGGGTGAATAGTGATACCCAATAATTTTTCACAAGTTCTAAAACCTGAATTTATGCATCATGCATGAGTCATGGATGATTTAAATATCCATTAGTTCGAACTCGAATGCACTTATTACTACTTTTGGTCATAGAATAATTAATATTTTTTGATTAATTGAAAAATAATAAAGTAATGGTAAAAGTATTAAGAAAACCCTCATCCCATCCACTATAAAAACAACCCACACTCCCCTCTTCTCTTCACTCCTCTCAAGACTTTTTCCTTGATTAAATTTATCTTGAATCTCTCCCCTAGCTCATCCCCCATGACTAAAAACTCTTGGAATCCTCAAAATTCAAAATTTTCTCCCCTTAAGAGGCTCTCAAAGAATATTAATTCTAGAGGTAAATTCCTTTTTTCAATTCATTTACTTTCTTTTCACATTCCTTTGTTTTCTTTTTTATGCTTAAATCTCATAATCAAAATGTTATGAAAACTATAGTACCATATATGTATAGAATTTTGTTATGGAAATTTAATAATTTATTATTTGTAACGACCCTTCCTCTAGGGCTAATGCTATGACTACCCATTTCCCACCTTCCATAGGCCAGTGTATGGCGACTAACACCGAGTAGCCATATCACAAAAAAGGGATGAAATTTCCTTTAAACATATACACACACAAAAAGATCAAACTGTTGAATGTATTCACAATGAAAACTGAAACTGTCACTGAGACAACTATTGATAGTAGAGTAAAACTGAATGTACCTAGGGGTCAGAATATAATCCCAAAATCACAAACGAATATACAACTACCACATTCCATCCACTCAAGACCCTACCTCAAAGGTAGGTGGAGGGTAGTTGCTTGTATCCGTAGAACTATGACTATTCATATAAGGCCCCAGCCTTAAACCTTACTTAGTCATGAGTTATTACAAGATTACACATTGATGATCTTTTCATGTTTAGAGTTTTAGAGAATTAGATCATAAAACTTTCATTACATTCCACATTTAAACAAAGTGGTTACATAAAAGATAGTATTCATTTTTTCCCATCAACGGAAACATATTTAAAAAATAAAGCATGGATTTTTCTTGACACTTCCTTGACACTATTATCAAATCATGTACCATTCCCTTGACCTATGAAAAAAATTTCAAAAAAATTTGGGATGATCATAAAAATCTCAGTAAGGGTTATAAAAAATATTTAAAGGAAACATCAGTTCATATATACATAAGAATGAAATCATACTTTTCCCATAAAACATAGGCACTTTAACATAACTCATCAAATCATTAATAAATCATAGAAATCATAAGACATAAAAGGTAACTTGGGGCATTCATAACATTCTTACGTAGGGTGTAACCCTCTTGGTTACGTTTGGAATACCCACCATAGTATATTCCCTAAATCTCTTCGGCGAAACCCTAACATTTAACTCCTTCGCGTTACCCAATGCATTGGAGAGCTATATCAGGCTCACCTGCCCTTAGTTTATCACGGAACCACCCGTATTAATAAATAATGCCCAAGAAACATAACATAATCATAGAACATAACATAAGCACAAAATAAACATAACATTCCCACATTGTAATAACAATATAACATTTTATGATATTGAAACAATGAATCCATTCTGAAAACCTTTTTCCAAACCATTTAAAACATTTAATAAAGAGATTTTTAGAATCAAAGTGTCCCATACAACTTTGAATCTTTTAACATTTTAAACCATTAATATCCATATAAATAAATCCTTAAAACCATATTGAAAACATGGATACTAATGGGAACCATTTATAAGAATAAATCATTGAAACATTTAAAACGATATTTTATTTAAAGTGTTTTTAACAAAATGAGAGACACTTGAATACAATAATTGAGGAGTAACATTTAATCAGAACTTTATAATATCATTATAATAAAGTAATTCATGATATAATATTCCAAAGGACAGTATATACACCATATAAGAGTGAATTGGTGCATAACAACAATGAAGTCTCAATGGAAATGTAAATTGCGATAAAATCTATTATAAAGATGGTATCCTTAAATTAAGGACAAATCAACTCATAATTATGTGTGAAAAATATAAATACACACAATATAAGTGGATATTAAGTGTAAAATAATCAAAGGCCATTCACAAATATTCCAAGGATGACATATTCAATAACTACATGTTGAACCCAAAGAAATCGAAATTGGGTTAAGAAGTTCCCTTGACAGCCTAATGGCGTCACATCAAAATGAGTTGATGAGAGATAAAAAGGGTATCTCATCACTTGGAAATTAAATTTACATCAATAAGGATATAGAAGAACATATCCCAACATGACAATATGTAAATTAAAAGACCCAACAAAAGAAGTCTTTTAAAAAGAGGAGGGTAAAAGGTTCCTTTAACGACTTGGGTATCTTTCAAAACATACACCCCATGAAATAAGGACAATACATAATTGATGTAAAAACTCATAAACGAAATTATATTATGAAACGATTAGAATAATGTTCAGTACATACACCACTAAAAGGAAATTGTGGAAAATGTAGCATAAATCTCACGGGAATAAAAGTGAGATGAAAAATCCCTTACGAAAACTCGGCAGCCTAACGACGCCACATAAAACTTCCAAAAATGGATTGATGAGATCAAATAGGGTCTATCATCATATTAAAAGAAAATTTACATCAATAGTAATATAAAAGAACATCCCCCATTATAAAAAATATAAGCTTAAAAGAAGTGACATAAAGGAGAGTACTTAAAAAGAAGAGAGAGGTTAGATCTCTTACGAAAATTCGGCAGCCTAACGGTGCCACTCAAAACATCCAAAAATGGATTGATGATATCAAATAGGGTCTCTCACCATATTAAAATAAAATTTACAGAAATAGGATTATAAAATAACATCCCCCATCACAATAAAGATGAGCTTAAAAGGAGTGACATAAAAGAGTGTACTAAAAAAGAAAGAGAGGAGTGGGATCCCTAACCTCAAGTCCAACTTGTCTTGTTCATTTCATTATATTACTAAATAATAAACTTTGGTCAATTTATAATTTATTAAGTACCAATTATAAATATTATTATTTATTTCATATCACATATTTTAATGTTATAATAATTGGTTAATAATATGAGTTCATATCAGACGTTTTTGTCGATGTTTGGTACATGAGTCAAAAATTGAACTTGTTGGAAAATAATTTTTCATGTAGTTATAGGTACATCATATCCATAATATAATTGATGTTTTCAATAAAATATATATCCAGTATATATTCATTTTATACTATTCCATAGCATTTGGAGATAAAAAATTAAAATCATCGTTCATGGAGACGGTAGGTCGTACGTATGCATGAACGCTACTTTCATTTTTTGTCATATATATGGAATTAAAACAAAATGAGAGATATATATATATGTTATAATTCCATAATTATATCCATAATTTAGATGTAATATATTACATAAATATCCATTATATATATGTACTTATAATAGTACATTACATTTTGAGGTAAGAAATGAAATGTACCATTCATGGAGACGGTAAGTCGTACGTACGCATGAACGCTACTTCCATTTTTATTTCATATTTAATGGAATTTAAAAATAATGATACATAATAGTATTTTAATTCCAGTATGGTATCATATATAATATCATTAAATATATATCCTTTATACGCACCATATATGGTATTAACGAATCAAATCACTTTGAGGGGGCGGTAGTCCGCACTTCCTTAAATAAAGATATCACGTTTACCCATAATGGAAACCATAAAGGTATGAGATAAATGAAAAATACATAAGCTTAATTAAAACATAAACATATTATATATCATATATAAATATAGTGTCATCTTAATGGCCACCTTTGAAGGTGATAGAAGAATGTTGAACAATCATCATTTCGTGAGGCAGAAATTCGCCATCCACAGAAACAATATGTTCATTAACCATTAGATGTAAATGTGTGTAAGTGTATCTCAAATAATTCTTATAACAACATCCTAGTATATTGAAGATACTGTATTTGGTACAAAATAAATGAATAAAAAGAGTTTAGGGTGTTGGAGAAGCAAAATAAAACAAATGGACACAAGTGAAGACATTACCTTAAAATTGGGTAACTTCCTTTGGTTTGAGCTCAAAGGCTTCCTTGGGAAGACTTATGCCCAAATTGAGGCTTGAAGGAGATATATAGGGATGTGGAGAGACAAAATGGGCAGGGTTTGGCCGAGCCAAAGGCTTTGGAAGTGTGGGTAAGGAGGTAGAGGTGGGGGACTTTTATAAGAGGAGAGGAGTGGCACTCTTTGAAAGTAAATAAATGTTACTTTATTTTAGAATGAGTTTCGGATTTTAATTGTCCCACATTGAGGTGTTTCGAGGATAAGGTGATAAGGGTTCTAAATACACCCATCCAATTGGTTTTTGACATGTGTAGGTCTTAGATTTTACATTATCTTTCCATTTTATTTAAATCGTCAAATAATGTGGTCATCGCTGCATCATCATGATGTCATTAATAATTTAATTTATCTAATGTCTAAAAATTATTAAAAAAATACTATTATGTAGGAAATATTTTTATCTTTCTAATGACTATTTATAGTGAAAAATCGGACTTGTATAACTCCATGTAAAAATTGTTTTAGTAAAACATCTCATGTTTGTGTCATTTTTTCATTAACATTAAATAAAAAGGTATTTATGTCATTTTCCAGTCAATGTGGCTCCATGGGGTCCCCAAGTTGACCCATGGATTGTCTGGGTCGGGCATGACACATCCAATGAGAGTAGGACGTGTGTCTAGATAATTTAATTTTATTAAAACATTATTCTTACCTTAAACTACACTAATTACCACTAATCGCGATTAAAAACTTAATAAGTTACTATTCACCAAAAAGATATTCTAATCTCATTGAACCATATTTTACTTCTTAATGACAACCATTTATGTCGGATTTTTGAAATACAAAAAATAGAGATGGAAAATCTTCATTTAAACAGAAAATCAGTTTTTATAAGTGCCACTTAGTGGTTTCACTATTCATCAAAAATTGAAGTTTTTCAGAAAATTACCAAAAATTCACTCTAAGATATATTTGATATTCAGAATTCAAAAATGATGTCTATTTTACAAAATTAAAAACATATAAGTTTCATTAATTAATTTAATAATTAATTCCCGCTGTCAAAACAAATAGCGTGTTTTTATGAAACAACATGTATCAAAAGATTGACACTAGTTTAAGTCCGATTTCAAAGTGAAATTAATTCTAACGACGACTATTGGACTAAATAGTAAAAGTATATTCTAATTTAACTTTAAAACCAATTCAAAATATAATCTAATCATATAAAAAAATTAGATTAAAAAGAGGTTTTGAATTAAAATACAACATTTTTCACTATTAATTAAAAATTGAACTTTTTCGTAAAAATACCAAAAATTTACACAAAGTAAATTCTGATGTCCCGATTCTAAAGAAGAATTTCATTTTTTCAAATATAACACATAAAATTTTCACAAAGTGGATTTAAAAGAGGTTCTCCATCAAAAGGTGGTTAATCGACCTTTTAAAAAATATTAGAATGTTTACGCTTAAAATTGGATTCATTCGCATTTTTAATCCTCTAACATATATTGTAAAAAGTAAAAATATTTGACAAACATATATAATCATTTTTTATTTAGTTCTATTCATTCCCGCCATCACAACAGCTAGTCGTTAACTACCATTTAAAATAATATTATTTTATTATTAGAGTGCAACGTAAGATTCCCAAGAAACTCGTTGTTGCGTGTTGGGTACGCCATCGTGCATAGCGTCACCTTTAAAGTAATATTAATATTTTATTCACAAATATGGATAAATATGAAAATGTCATATTCTTTATTTACCTGAGGTGTTACATCCTTCCCCCCTTTTGGGAATTGCGTCCTCGCAATTTTTTAAAATTGGGATTGCAAACTTCATTTAAATTTCCACATCGGAAGAAGAGTCAGTAAAACAATCACTTTAAAATAAAGAAAGATAAGTACAAAGGTCACCTGAGTTAACCCATACTAGGATTCCAAGTATGAAAACATGTACATGGTGGAAAAAAAGGGTCATGTTCTGATGGAGAGTGATAGGAAACATGTCTAGAAGAAATTTTACCATAAGAAAATCACAAACTTGAGATGGGTTAAACGGTATTTGATTCCCCAGTAGGAAAAGTTGATAGACAACATTTTTGTTTTAAGTTAATCTTCATTGAGGAATTTATTTTTTATCTTAAGGAAACATACTTACATGTCATGTTGACTTTCAACTTTTACTAGATTTCTTACACAAACTCATACTTTCCCCAAAAGACGAGTATTTAGGAAGACTTGTTCACATTAAGAGTACTATAATCAACTTCTATAGGATCACCTAATCCACCAAAGAGAACTATATACTTCCCATATCTTTAGACCTTAACCAAAACCAAAACCAAAAAGGTTAGTACAAGATCAGATAATACCCAAAAAGGATAATCTTTTTTTAAAAACAAATCTATTCTTAATCTCCAAAATTTGTCCAACAAAACCCAAAGTTCAACGAGGACCATTTGATAAACAATTTTTCCATAAAATTCTTCAATGTAAACCAAACTAATATTGAAACCCAAACATTTGAAGGATTTAGTCACATACTCTTCCAAGTTAAATCGTAACATTTATCTCCAAACAACATCAGTTGCTCCTAAAGTCTCGTATTGAAAAGTAATTAACCTAATCACATATCCTCCATGATAGGTTAATAAATTTCCATAGATAACCCAAAATCAGATTACTCTTAATTCATAAAATCATCTAACTAAAAAAATTAGTCAAACTAACCAGGGACTGCATGTAGTCAAGTGGTAGGCGATAAATACCAGTCGCACTTTGGTTGTGGGTTCGATTCCCGCAGCTTTTTCTGGCGTGATGGGTTGTCACACGGTCTGCGTGTTGTCCTTTTTCTAAAACTATATAATTCTTAAAACATTCCCCAAAACGAGATAAAATCTTCAAAAATGATCATAACATATTTTAACCTCAAGTTTATCTCATGCCTTTCATTTTCCATCGTAACATATAATAACCCATAATGACCTCGAAAGTAAGGATCATATAAACTCTAATAGATACCTTTATAATTATTACCTGAACTTCCACATTGATTGGTCATCTCATACATGATGCATTACAGATCATACCAAGGTTCAAGTGGTTGATCATGACTCTTTGATAGTTGGTTTAGAACAACCACAATTTTCCTCATTGAATCCCCCATTTTATCTAGTATCTTAATCAGAAAACTACCACTGTTTCCTTCAAACCTGTTGTCTCTTTGGTTCCTGCTAGATCAATCCATTCACTAAAAATAGAAATGTCAGTGTGAGTATATCAACAAAAACATCATGTACTAATGAGGAAGGTAAACACTAAGATATACTTACTTATTCACTTTATCTAAAACTTGGACTCTTTCTGGAATCCTAACCATTATGGTAATGTCACTTATGCCTATAGAATACCCTAACCTCTAAAGTTATCTAAACCGACCTCTGATACCATCTATAAGGCCCCAGCCTTAAACCTTACTTAATCTTGAGTTATTACAAGATTACACATTGAGGATCTTTTCAGGTTTATAGTTTTAGAGAATTAGATCATAAAACTTGCATTACATTCCACATTTAAACAAAGTGGTTTCATAAAAGATATTATTCATTTTTTTCCCATCAACAAAAACATATTTAAAAATAAAGCATGGATTCTTTCTTGAAACTTCCTTGACACTATCATCATATGATGTAACTTTCCCTTAACCTGTGAAAAACATTTCAAAAAACTTCGGATGAGCATAAAATGCTCAGTAAGGGTTATAAAAAATATGCAAAGGAAACATGAGTTCATATATACATAAGAATGAAATCATACTTTTCCCATAAAACATAGGCACTTTAACATACCTCATCAAATCATGAATAAATCCTAGAAATCATAAGACATAAAAGGTAACATGGGTCATTCATAACATTCTTACATAGGGAGTAACCCTATTTGTTACGTTTGGAATACCCACCATAGTATATTCCCTAAATCTCTTCGGAGAAACCTTAACGTTTCACTCCTTCGCGTTACCCAATGCATTGGAGAGCTATATCGGGCTCACCTGCCCTTAGTTTATCACGGAACCACCCGTATTCATAAACAATGACCAAGAACCATAACATAATAATATAACATAACTTCAGCACAAAAGAAACATAACATTCCCACATTGTAATAAAAATATAACATTTTAAGATATTGAAATAATGAATCCATTTTGAAAACCATTTTCAAAACCATTTAAAACATTTAATAAAGAGATTTTTAGAATCAAAGTGTCCCATTCCACTTTCAATATTTTAACATTTTAAACCATTAATATCCATATAAATAAATCCTTAAAACCATTTTGAAAACATGGATACTAATGGGAACCATTTATAAGAATAAATCATTAAAACATTTAAAATGATATTTTATTTAAAGTGTTTTTAACAAAATGAGAGACACTTGAATACAATAATTGAGGAATAACATTTAATCAGAACTTTATAATATCATTAGAATAAAGGAATTCATGATATAATATTCCAAAGGAAAGTATATACACCATATAAGAGTGAATTTGTGCATAACAACAATGATGTCTCAATGGAAATGTAAATTGAGATAAAATCCATTATAAAGATGGTATCAATAAATTAAGGATAAATAAATCTCATAATTATGTGTGAAAAATATAAATACATCCAATATAATTGGATATTAAGTGTAAAATAATCAAAGGTCATTCACACATATTCCAAGGATGACATATTCAATAACTACTTGTTGAACCCAAAGAAATCGAAATTGGGTTAAGAAGTTCCCTTGACAGCCTAATGGCGTCACATCGAAATGAGTTGATGAGAGATAAAAAGGGTATCTCATCACTAGGAAATTAAATTTAAGAAAAATAAGGATATAGAATAACATATCCCAACAAAACAATATGTAAATTAAAAGACCCAACAAAAGATGTCTTTTAAAAAGAGGAGGGTAAAAGGTTCCCTTACCGACTTGGGTATCTTTCAAAACATACACCCCAGGAAAGAAGGACAATACATCATTGATGTAAATACTCATAAACGAAAGTATATTACAACAATAGTAGAATAATTTTCAGTACATAAACCACTCAAAGGAAATTGTTGTAAATTTAGCGTAAATCTCACGGGAATAAAAGTGAGATGAAAAATCCCTTACGAAAACTCGGCAGCCTAACGGCGCCACTTAAAACTTCCAAAAATGGATTGGTGAGATCAAATAGGGTCTCTCATCATATTAAAATAAAATTTACAGTAAGAGTAATATAAAATAACATCCCCCATAATAACAAATATGAGCTTAAAAAAAGTGACATAAAGGAAAGTACTTAAAAAGAAAGAGAGAGGTTAGATCTCTTACGAAAATTCGGCTGCCTCACGGCGCCACTCAAAACATATAAAAATGGATTGATGAGATAAAATAGGGTCTCTCACCATATTAAAATAAAATGTACAGCAATAGGAATATAAAATAACACCTCCCATCACAAGAAATATGAGCTTAAAAGGAATGACATAAAAGAGTGTACTTAAAAAGAAAGAGAGGAGTGGGATCCCTTACCTCTAGTCCAACTTGTCTTGTTCATTTATTTATATTCCTGAATAAAAAACTTTGGTAAATTTATAATTGCTTAATTACCTCCTATAAATATTATTATTCAGTTAATATCACATATTTTAATGTTATAATAATTGGTTAATAATATGAGTTCATATCAGATGTTTTTGTTGATGTTTGGTACCTGAGTCAAAAATTGAACTTGTTGGAAAATAATTTTCCATGTAGTTATAGGTACATCATATCCAGAATAGAATTTATGTTTTAAATAAATTATATATCCAGTATATATTCATTTTATACTATTCCATAGAATTTGAAGATAAAAAATTAAAACCACCGTTCATGGAGACGGTAGGTCGTACGTACGCATGAACGCTACTTTCATTTTTTGTCATATTAATGGAATTAAAACAAAATGAGAGATATATATATATATATGTTATAATTCGAGAATGATGTCCATAATTTAGATTTAATATATTACATACATATCCATTATATATATGTACTTATAACAGTACCTAACATTTTGAGATAAAAAATGAAATGTACCGTTCATGGAGACGGTAAGCTGTACATACACATGAACGATACTTCCATTTCTATTTCATATTTAATGGAATTAAAACATAATGATTAATTAATAGTATTTTAATTCTAGTATGGTATCATATATAATATCATTAAATATATATCCTCTATACGTAACACATATGGTATTAACGAATCAAATCACTTTGAGGGGGTGGTAGTCCGCACTTCCTTAAATGAAGATATCGCGTTTACCCATAATGGAAACCATAAAGTTATGCCATAAATGAAAAATACAGAAGATTAAGTAAAACATAAACATATTATATATCGTATATAAATATAGTTTCATCTTAATGGCCACCTTTGAAGGTGTTAGAATAATGTTGAACAATCATCGTTTCGTGGGGTAGAAATTCTCCATCCACAGAAACAATATGTTATTTAACCATTAGATGTAAGTGTGTGTAATTTTAGCTCGAACAATTCTTATAAAAACATCCTAGTATATTGAAGATACTTTATTTGTTACAAAATAAATGAATAAAAAGAGTTTATGGGGTTGGAGAGGCAAAATAAAACAAAAGGACACAAGTAAAGACATTACCTTAAAATTGGGTAACTCCCTTTGGTTTGAGCTCAAAGGCTTCCTTGGGAAGACTTCTTCCCATATTGAGGCTTCAAGGAGTTAGATATGGATGTGTAGAGACAAAATGGATAGGGGTTGGCCGATCCAATGGCTTTGGAAGTGTGGGTAAGGAGGTAGAGATAGGGGCCTTTTATAAGAGGAGAGGAGGGGCACTCTTGGAAAGTAAATAAATGTTACTTTATTTTAGAATGAGTTTATGATTTTAATGGTCCCACATTGAGGTGTTTCAAGGATAAGGTGATAAGGGTTCGAAATCCACCCATACAATAGGTTTTGGACATGTTTAGGTCTTCGAATTTACATTATCTTTCCATTTTATTTAAATCGTTAAATAATGAGGTCATCACTGCATCATTATGATGTCATAAATAATTTAATTTTATTATTGTCTAAAATTTATAAAACAAATAATATGATGTAGGAAATATTTTTATGTTTCCAATGACTATTTATAAAGAAAAATTTGACTTGTATAACTCCATGTAAAAAATTGTTTTAGTAAAACATCTCATTTTTGTGTCATTTTTACTTTAACATTAAATAAAAAGGTATTTATGTCATTTTCAAACAAAAGTGGCTCTATGGGGTCCCCAAGTTGACCCATGGATTGTCTTGGTCGGCCATGACACATCTAATGAGGGTAGGACATGTTTTTAGGTCATTTTTAAAACATTATTCTTACCTTAAACTACACTAATTACCTCTAATCGCGATTAAAAACTTAATAAGTTACTATTCACCAAAAAATTATTCTAATCCCATTGAACCAAATTTTACTTCTTAATGACAACCATGTATGTTGTATTTTTTAAATTCAAAACACAGAGATGGAAAATTTTCATTTAAACGGAAAATCAATTTTTATAAGTACCACTTAGTGGTTTCACTATTCATCAAAAATTGAAGTTTTTCAGAAAATTACCAAAAATTCACCCTAAGATATATTTGATATTCTGAATTCAAAAATGATTTCTATTTTACAAAATTAAAAACATATAAGTTGAATTAATTAATTTAATAATTAATTCCCGCTGTCAAAACATATAGCGTGTTTTTATGAAACAAAATGTATCAAAAGATTGACACTAGTTTAAGTCCGATTTCAAAGTGAAATTAATTCCAACGACCACTATTGAATTAAATGGTAAAAATATATTCTTATTTCACTTTAAAAAAAATTCAAAAGATAATCTAATCATATAAATAAATTAGATTAAAAAGAGGTTTTGAATTAAAATACAACATTTTTCACTATTCATTAAAAATTAAACTTTTTCAGAAAAATACCAAAAATTTACACAAAGTAAATTTTGATGTCCCGATTCTAAAGAAAAATTTTATTTTTTCAAATATAAAACATAAAATTGTCACAAATTGGATTTAAAAGAGTTTCTCCATCAAAAGGCGGTTAATCGACCTTTTAAAGAATATTAGAATGTTTACGCTTAAAATTGGATTCATTCGCATTTTTAATCCTCTAACATTTATTGTAAAAAGTAAAAATATTTGAAAAACATATATAATCATTTTTTATTTAGTTCTATTCATTCCCTCCATCACAACAGCTAGTCGTTAACTACCATTTAAAATAATATTATTTTATTATTAGAGTGCAACGTAAGATTCCCAAGAAACTCATTGTTGCGTGTTGGGTACGCCATCGTGCATAGCGTCCCCTTTATAGTAATATTAATATTTTATTCACAAATATGGATAAATATGAAAATGTCATATTCTTTATTTACATGGGGTGTTACAATACATCTCGTCTTACTCTGGATCACCTGGTCCTCGACCACCAAGGTCTCCTTTGAAGCATCAATCACCTCCACAAGACATGAAACGTGTGGTTGAAGCCCGTGGATGTGTGGAAAAAAAATACTAATTATGGACCCCAAACCAAAAAAAGAAAGAAGACAAATCATGAACACAAAGTAATAACACAATGAATAAACCACAACGTAATACCACAATGAAATGAAAGATCACACCTAGTATAAATCTAATTATAGAAACTAATATTACTAGTATCAAAGATGAATCATCTTGTAATGTTGAGGGACTCATCCCTGATTAGTCATTATGGTTTGCTCTACTACTGGACCAATGAGGTCCGCTCGGCTTCTGGACCACTGATATCTACTAGGTTACCAAACCACTACAGTTTTCTCAACTATTAAACCACTGAGTTCTACTCAGTTACAGGAGCAATGAGGTATGCTCGACTACTAGACCACGGAGGTATGATGAGCTACAGGACCACTGAGGTCCCCTCAGCTACTGGACCACTAAGGTCCACTCATCTATTGGACCATAGTTGTATGATCACTATTGGGCCACTAAAATCCACTAACTTACAGGAACACTGAATTCTTCACTACAACTAGGCCACCGAGGTCCCACTCGTCTCATCCTTTGTGTCATAGATAGTCAATGGATTCCCACTCTCCAGCAAGCTTGATTCCTGGAGAATCTACACATCATGCCATCGGTAGTATCTAGAATGCTGTTGAAACTCACTTGGAGTATACCCATAGTACATTGTCATCGCATGGGTCACAAATCCACAGTAAGATTATCAATTGGGTGCTTGGATGGAAAGATATTGACATTTTAGTAAACAAGGGTTGGTTGTGTCTGAGCTCGGTCTGACATGCTCTAACCGACTAGACCATCCTGACCAGAGGGTCATGCATGACCCGATCCGGTTTGGACAACCCGGCCCTACCTGATGTGGTCTTGGATGACCCGGTCTAGCCTGGCCTAGTGACCAGGGCCATTGGACATTTCTGGACCCTACCCCGTTCGGTTGTAGATCTAGCATGTTGGGTCTCCCAGTGACCCAATACACATTCTCCAGCCTGATTTGACCTAGTCGGGCTGGTTATTCTCTAGCCTAGGCCACCTATAAGTCCGGTTTACTTTATTGGCCCATCCCGAATCAGAAATCCAGTTTGGGTCCAGCCATGACTCTGTGTTGGTGTCCAGTTCACGTATCCACGCGGACGGCTGACACCGACCGCCTCCCTCCACACATTTTCTATAATGAACTATGTGCCAATGCACACCACCTATGGGCCACTCCACCTACTGTGGTGCCTGACCAGTTCCACCACCCTACACTGTTGCGGCCTCTTCTTTTGGAACGCGCCGCCTCCTGCATGTGTATACCAACGCAAGCTACTACCGGTCGTTGCTGGTGCCGATGAGATGAGGGTTTCTTCCACGGGCCACCATTGTTTCGTTGATGGTCCATTCATTGATTTGGAGGTTCCACTATGATCTTCAGTTCATTTCCTTCACAACAATGTATCAAAAGTTCTCTCGACATCGATCTAAGGGTCTAGCCATGTTAGAAACATCAAGGAAATAATCTGACGTGACCACAAGGGTCGTTGGAAAGAACGCATGGGGGAGAGGATACAATAAGATGATCCAAAAGCGATGAATGTTTTCCTTGTTTTTTTTTGCCTTTGTTCATCACGTTTGAAAAAAGGTAGATATAAAAAAACACTAGTTATATCCCCCTTTCTTTATATCCCCCTTTCATCAATCCTCACATTACAAAATCCCACCCCGCATTTGTGATCGATCAGTGGGAAAACATGTTCATGGGTTGGGTCACGTTCATCATAAAAAACAAAGAACGAGGAAAGATAAGGATTCACGTAAAATTAAACAAATCCCTCCCACGATTTGGATCTCTAGCAGTGATAGATTTTTTGTCTCACCACCACATAAATCGTTGTTCTACCGGTGTAGGTCAATTTCTTACAATAGGATCAAATCCTGACCTCTGATCTTTCTTCGCCGGTGAGAGAGCCTCCTCTCCCTTACCATAGGGAAACTTCATAGTTACAAAGGAATTCTCCAGCGTTATGAATTCATATGCAGGAAAAAACACAATATTTATGGGGGAACCATGTTAACGCATTTCAGTGCTATTATTTCACTGATTCCCCAAGTTGTTAAGCTATATCATTTATGAAATGAATCAGTTTCCTCATCCCAACATTTCAGGAAAAAAATCGAATAAAATAAAATTTTTATGTTTATTTTATTTTTCCTTGAAATGCGTTAAAATAATATTCTACCCTTGACCCACACCGATCGATGTGAGGTCCTTCTTTAATAGATCATCTCATAATGAACATAATTCTGGTCTCATATTTTTTTCTACGTTTCCATTTCTGAGTAATGAGGATTTAAAAAATAAAAAAATATTTAAATTATTTTAGTTATGGTACATCCCCAAAAACAACATTCATAGTCAACCCACAAAGGATGATGTTAGGCTCCTCCAAAAGAAATAATTCCCACACGAGCTCAATGGTGGTCTCGGAATTTCAATTTGAGTTACCTTTCATGAGTTATAATGATTTTAAAATAAAATAAGATTCTTTTATTATTTTATTTGTGGATAAAAACTAATTTCCACTATTGGACCGCGCTGACCAATGATAGGCTCTCCCTAAAGAAGGAACACCCTCACGAACTCAACAGTGGTCTCTCATTTTCAATCTGAGTTACCGTTCATGATTTATAAGGATTTTCATAATAAAATTATTTTCATTTAATTTTTTATTTACGGTTATACCATTTTTGGGTTTTCTCATTGGTGACTTGCACCGAGTAAACATAAGGCATTCCTAGAGTAAACCCATTGATCTGAAAAAAATGGTGCCCTCAAATTTCTAATATGGGTACTTGTTTTATAGTTATTACACTTTTTCTGGGAAACTACTCACACACACTCTTTAAAATATATCATCTTTCAATGGAAACATTTAGGAAAATTGGGCCTCAGAATTGCACGTTGCCTTAGATCCTATTCTCAGAATAAACCTATATCATTTAGAAAAATCATGAAATTAAGGGATATTACATTACCCACCCCTTTAGGTATTTACATACTCATAATGAAAAAAGGGCTAAAGAAACAAATGAGGGTATGAGCACGAACCTGATCCTCTCTCTCTGGCGTGCTCTCCTATAGATTCATGTGTTTCCACCAAACACACACTAGAGGAATCGATCACCCACAGAGGTTCCTCTCTTTCCGATCCTCAATATCTATCATAAACTCTACAAGAGACACCCCGTCATCAAATCTCCAATACGTATAGGAATCCTGAGACCTCTACTAAACTCTCCTCCTGGGTAGTTAAGAAGTGGGTCGACTTGGTGAGTCCGTCAACAATCTCCCTAATGGTATAGTGTCTCCTAGACGTATTTGGTAAACCCTTCATTAATTCCTTAGATATCCCTTCCCACATGCTTCCCAGTTCCCCTAAAAAGATAATGGACAACCCACAAAACTGATTCATACTGGAATTCAAATTTTTACCTCAATGGGTAATCCAAACATTAAACCATTCCATTATATGTGGTTCCTCCCTTGATACCAACACACATACTCGTTGCATATCTTCAATCAAGGCATCACTGCTAAAATTGTGCATCCTCAGAAAATATCAACATACTTCCCACCTTTTGAATGTCCATAAGAGGTATTCCCTATGGAAAACTAACCTCGTAAAGACTCACATTCGGTTTCACCGGGTTGTTCCTCCCCGACTCATTTAAGAGTATATGGGTAACAACAAATGACCGGATATAATCTGCTTCATTTCCATTAAATTAAGGAAAACTTTATTGAGTCCAAATAATCCAATTATTCATTAAAAAATAATGAACTAGATCTCCTACTGAGATCATCCACTACCATGTTCACCTTACCTGGAGTATATACTACTTCAAAGTCATATTTTTTGAAGAACTTCATCCATTGTCTTTATATCATGTTCCAATCCTTCTGTGACAAGATACACCTGAGACTCTTATAGTTGGATTATATGGTAAACAATTCACCCATGGAGGTAGTTTCTCCACATCATCAATTAGAATAATACCATTTCCAACTCAAGATCAGGATGCACATCAAAATCTGTCTCAATTCCTGAAAAGACTATGGGCACCTTTCTATTGACACGAAAGGATTCCCCTTTCAACTGATTGATGCATTCATTGTCCCTTTGGTAGTGGGAACTATTTCTCCATGACCACTTGGTTGAAGGTTTGGTTTCCCATTCATAACCTTGTATATTGTGTCTTACTAAGAATGAGTTTATCTGGTGTTGCATGGGTTTTCTTTTTTTCCCACAAATGGAAAACTCAATTACAACACTGCAAACCTACTACATTATTTTTTTCCAAATACAGTCAACCTGAGCATGAACTATGGATGATTAGTCCATTAACAAGGTAATTTCATAAGACATTGATTTTGTCACTAAGAGGATCCAACAAAAACTCTCACTTCAAGGGTTATATCACAACATCAAAATAAGTCTCTCCAGACGTAAGGGTAAAGTCAACTATTTAACTGGAAACTCTTGGTATTGAACAATATTCTTGACATGAAGGAATTATTAACACCTATGTATAATAATGTGGAACTTAAGAGTAGATACAGAACATAAATTGAATCATTCATGTATCCCTTGGTTCATAAGCCCTGGTTGCATGCAGTTACCCCTTCAAATGTCCTCCAACTACCTAAGTATTTTGTGGAGCACATTGGAGTGGTGGTTGTAACATGATGAAATGTATATGTCCCCCTACTACTCTCCCAACTCATTTTTCATGTCTTCAACCCTATATATTACTTTGTTCTTATCACTATATCAAGAAAAGTGTAACAACCACCATTTCACTATCAGCACGACTGGATGGACAATCTCTAATAAGATGTCCTCTGCCGTCTTTGGAAATGAATTAACTCTTTCTAGGACGATTGGACACACCCTATAAGAATTGATCTGTTGATCCCATATCTTTGGACCTCTTCATAGAACATATCACATGCCCAAGAATTTGAGCCTATCATCAGCTTCTATCATTCTTACTACTATCTTTCAATGGTTGTATCTATTTAGCCAAAGTACATTAAAAAAAGGATCTCTCTAGCACTATAGAATAAAGAGGAATGTATATAAGAATAGTTATGGCTCAGATGTCCCCAAACACATCTTTCTCAGAGATATGAGCCCTGATGCACTGGTCGTATAATATATATTGAGTACCTGAAAAGGTCGGTATGGATTGATGAATACTCGGCTATCGACATGTCATCCTACTGATTCTATAAATGATCTTGGGAACAAATATCCCATAGCTTTTATGGAAAGATCCCATTATTTGAGAAAAGTTTTCAATATCTTTCCACAGAAAAGTTTGTTCATCGTAAGATCGGGTAATCTAAACCCCACCATCCCCCGGATGAGCCACATATAAGGCTCACTACCAGGACCACTATTTAATATAATGGTGTCCTGACTATATGGAAAACCTTATCACCACCTCAAGAAAATACTTAGCCGCTTGTGAGTCTTGCACCCCACAAACCCTAAGGGTTCATTATTGCTAAAACTCATGTAAGGAGATCAGAACATGCTTCTCATCCACATGTACTATGAGTACCACATTCTACTCCATATGTGGTGGTATAGTTGATACACCACCTGGTGGTGGTTCCTCTGGTACAAACACGTGTACCTATCTCATCACCTTGCTGATCATCTTTGTGATCACGCGGTGGAATACTGGTTGGTTGTCTAAATGGAAGAATCATTAAATAAAACAAGATTTACCATGATCAATATAGTATACCTAGTGAGATGACTCAAGAAGGACATGGAAGACTCAACCCATTCTGGTATGATTCATGTACCGTTTTTTTACCTAACACTAGTTATTTCATATTCCTAGTTGAGAAGTTGAATTCAGGCTCCTAGTGTATGGATGCATTGGCCACCACACCAATACTAGATTTCATTTCATGAAATCCAAACTAAAAAATATAACACTGTTTACTCAAATCAGACTCATAGACTCTTGTTTCTTAAGGTAGAACCAACCTCCTTTGATACCAATCTATCACGACCTATCACCCAGGGCCCATGCTGTGAATACCTCAAGACCACCTTCCATTGGACAAGGGGTGGTGACTAGCACCAAGTAGGAATATCCCATAAAAAGGGAAGGCATTTCCTTCAATCATATATATACGAACAAAGCTCAACCTAAGAAAAGTAAACAAAAATCAAACTGAAAATTTCACTGAGACAACTACTGAAAGTATAGTACAAACTAAAAGTAGAAAGTGGCCAAAATACAAGCCCAAAAACGAAAATAAAAGTACAACTACCACAGTCTATCCAATCAATACCTTACCTGAAGGGTAGGTGAAGGGTTATGCTTATAGCTATAGAAGTATTCTCTTCCATCCTTTATCCCTGAGAACCACCTGGTCCTGGACCACCAAGGTCTCTATTGAAGCATTAATCACCTACATGAGACACCACATAACAAAACAAGGAACGTGTTGGGTTGAGTAAGACAATACTCAATAGGGATCCCAAACCATAAAGGAAATACCACAACGCTAGATCACGAAGCAAAGACCACAAAGAATTTCGACAAAGAGTAGATAGATCACACCATGTATAACTCTAATTATTGAAAGTAAGATTATCAGTCATAAATGATAATCATCTTGTACTGCTGAGGGACTCATCCCTGATAAGTCCCGAAGGTTCTCTCTACTACTGGACCATTGTAGTCCATTGTCCTATTAGACCACTATGGTCCACTTAGCTACTAGACCAAAGAGGTCTGCTCCGCTACTGTACCACTGAGGTCCCCTCGGCTACTAGAGCACTGAGCACCACTCGTCTACTAGACCAATGAGTTCTACTGTGCTACTGGACTGTTGTGGTCCACTCAACTACTAGACCAGAGAGGTCTACTCATCTAGTTAACCACTGAGGTCTGTTCGGCTACTAGACCACCAAAGTCCACTCGGATACTAGACTTATGAGTTCCACACTACTACTAGGCCACTAAGGTATTTATAGTAATATACTTAATGTCACAACCACCAGTATGATTCTCACTCTCCAATACACATTATTCCAAAAGAATCTACTGCTTTATCCATCGTAAATATCTTGACTACCGCTAAAACTCACATAGAGTATACCCAAGGGGCTGTCTCGTTGAATGGGACCAAAAGCCATAGATAGGGCATCAATCAGTGGCCTAGTCTAAATGATATTGGGTGTTTCTATAAACAGTGGCGGTTGCATTTGGGCCTAGTTGAAATTGGTCTCATCGACCAGACCGACCAAGACCAGGGGTCCCGCATGACCTAGCCTAGTTAGGCCAACCATACCTGACCCAATTAGGTTTGGGATGACCCAATCTGACCTAGCCCACTGGCCCTTGCTGGACCCGGCCTGGTTCATCCCTGGGTCTAGCCTGATGGGTCTTCTAGCCACTAGGTTCTCATTATCTAGCCTAGTTTGACATTGTCAGACCAGTTTGTTTCTAGCTGGGCCACATTGTTGCCCAGTTTCCTCTCTGACCCGGCCCGCATGGCAATCCTATTCTCTTCCAGCCCGAGCTGCCTAGAGGACCTCTTTACTTCTTCGGACCTCTTTACTTCTTCGGACCTACCCAGATCCGTGGGTCGGCCTGGGTCAAGCCTAAACACCATGCTGGCATGAAATTTTCACATCTAAGCAACATGTTAAGGATTTATACCTCTCTCTACACCCATTCCACCATGGACTGTATGCCATTGAATTCCACGGCATGCCTCGTGGGCCGCTTCACCTAACGTGGTGACTAACCTGCAATGCCCCCCCTGTGTCACCCCATCTCGTGCAGTATGGGGCCTCCTTGTTAGACGTTGTGCACCGCTTTCACCACGGTTCCTCATCGTCGTTGCATACTAGTCGTGACCCCCTCCATTGTGGCACACCGTAGGTCTGCGACGGCTCTCATACATGGATGCCCCGCTTTATCAACGTTGGTGCCAACCAATAATAAATTTCTTCCACAGGCCACCTGAAAAACTCGAGTGGCCCATTCTTCGATTTGGAGGGTATGTTGTGATCTGTAGGTTTTCACCTTCACTGTCATGCTTTACAAGTCGTCTCACTGTCGATCTAGGGCTCCATCCACATTCGGAACCTCTCGTAATAATCCTACGTGACCACAGTGGTCTGTCAGCGAAGAACTTATGAGGGATATGATATCCCAAGAATCACTCCAAGAAACAAATGTTTTCCTTTTTAGTTTGGATTATGTTCGCCACATTAGAAAAAGTGGTGATATCAAATGATTAGATTTTATATCTATATTTATTGATATCTTCCATTCTTTGACCCCCACATGCCAAAATCCCATCCCACATATGAAATTGATCTGCATGTCAACCTTTTCATAGGCTGGCTCACATTCTTCATAAAAAACAACGAATGGGGAAAATAAATGATTCACATAGAATTAAACAAACCCCTACCTCGAGTTGGAACTCTATCAGATATAGATCTAAGGTCATGTCACCATATCGATCTCTGTTCTTTCGGTCTTCACCGATTACGCACCGCTTGATTGAACCCCCGACCTCTGATCCATCGTCGCTGGTGAGAGAGCCCCTGCCTTAGGGAATCACTAGAGTTCCAGAGGAATTCTCCCATGTTATGAATTATAACGGTACAGTATTCCCCCTATTAATTAAGGAAACATGTTTCAGTGTTTCTGGTTCGCTGAGATGTCGACTTGTTACCTTATTTCATTTATGAAATGAAATATATTCCACATTGATTCATTATATCGAAACATTTTCCAAAAAAATAAATTTTTACGTTTATTTTATTTTTCCTCGACATGCCTACAAATAATCTTTTAACTTCAAACCGTAATGGTCATGGTTAGGTCCAACATAAGGAGAACATTTCATTACAAACTCAATAGTGGTCTTTTATTCTTAATCCATGTTACCATTTGGGAAGTATGAGGATTTGAAAAATGAAATAATTTATATTTAAATTATTTTATTTACGGTTATGTACCAAAAAATAACATTCATAACCTTCTCATGGTAGATAATGGTATGCTTCTGATAATGGAAAACATTCCCTCACATGCTCAAAGGTGGTATCAAATTATCAATCCGAATTACCATTCATAACCTATATATATTTAAAATATAAAATTACTTTATTTAATTATTTTATTTATATCCAAACATAGCTTCCCACTATTGGCCCACGTCGGCCAAAGTTAGGATTTTCCTGAGGAAATAATGCCATCATGAGCTCAATGATCATCTAATATTTTTATTCAGAGTCACCATTCGTGAGTTATAACGATTTGAAAAATAAAATAATTTTTCTTAATTATTTTATTTATAGTTATACAATTTTTTTGTTATCTCAATGAAGACATGTGCTGAGTAAACGTAAGTCACACCTAGGGTAAAATGGCTTACTTGAATTAAATTTTACCCTTGGATATCTGATCTGTGAACCCATTTGTGATTTATTCTACTTTTTTCTGGAAAAAATTTCACTCGCTTTATTTGAAACATAACATTTTTCATTTTTCGATGGGCCATTTTGGGCACACCGAGCATCAGAATCACACACCGTCTCAGCACCTAGTCTCAAAATATTCCCATAAAATTTAAAAAAATTATTCAATTCTAGGGAATTACATTATCATATCTATTTTATCCTTCTTTTATACTAGTAGTAAAAACACCATCTGAGATGTGTTAATTTACCACATTCAAAGATGATGGGTTTTCGATTTCCATTACAGTCATCAATTCTAGTAAAGATACCATTATTATTATTTAAGTAGACTATAGTATATGTATTATTTATCATCTATGGTTATGGAATCTTTTTGTACACATTTTTATGATTTATAAAACAAAATATGTTTGTTCTGATAAAAACCCGCCAATTAACCCAAAAGGTTGTCACTAAAGTTTTATATAATGATTAAACTTCACTACAAGTAACAAAAATTAAATTTACAAACTTGTAAAATTATATTTGTTCAATAATAAAATATAACTCCAATTTTGGTCAACTATCCTCATTTTACATGATTGTCGATTCATGTATATATGTAAACCGATCATGAAACAAACGGCCCCGAACAATGAAACTGATGCTCATAACCAATCAAAAATGATATGAATGATCTCAAATAGGTTATAAAAAATCAATTATATGTAAATAAAGTTGTATTATTAATATTTAATGAGCCTAATTTTATTATTTACACAGTTCATATCAAGAGGGGAACACCTTCAGACTCATGGTAAGGGATTCTACCTGAACCTCCATTATTCTTTATGGTTATTCATACTCTCTCTTTACACAAATTAAATCCTATATTATGTTTTTGTACATAATATAAATTTTATTTATATGTCCAAAATTAGGTATCAATATCAATTATCCATTATTTTTTGGGGATATTTTTTCTTTTAAGTGATTCCCTCATCAATATTTCCCGATAAGAAAACCCTTTTTAAGGGAACTTCCTGAATTCATTCTAAATCTCAAGTGAACTCAATCATATGTTTTAAGCCACCATTGTTTTTATAAAACTTTTATATTTATTTAAAAAAATTTGGTTCACTTATAGTTTTATATAATAGATTATTCCCATTTCTATTCTAAATGCTTGTTGGTATTTTCCTTAAAACCAAACTAAAATGTTTCAATGCTAAAATTTCTTAAATAATCTTCTTAAATATTTTCAATTCTATTTTACATCACATACCATGATATATACTTATTTTACCTTATCAATTCCCATGTGTGTTTTAATTCCATTCTTTCATGGAAACTTTTTTGATACACCCATTCATTATTATTTATGACATGATTATGATACCCATTTCTTTCCATCAGTAACCTTATATTTATGTATGATCGATTATGTATGATTAATAATTTGGAATTAATATTCATGTATATTTAATGATGGGTGTACCAAGATTTTGCTCCAATTCCTTGAGTTAAGTTGAGTCTCGTGAGATGTTATGTACAACTGTCATGGTGGTTAGCATTAACTTGTGCTACCATGTGCAGTGGTCTTGGAAGTATACAATTACTTGTGCTCCTCTATATGTAAGGATCATTGAATCATGAAAAGGTTATGTTTTATGTTTGTGAATCATTATTATGACTCCATGTTTATATGAACATAGGTTTAATTGTTATTATTTCACTTGCCCATGCATTTTATATCATTATGTCATGCCTTCTAACCCTTGTTAAAATGATTTATAACTATTCTTTTTCCATTATTGAGCTTTTATCTCATACCTATATTTATTCTATCCCTAATTTACTCTATAAATATGTTTCATAACAATGGAGGCTAGGATCTCATTTTGAAGATTAAATTAATAAATGTGTAGTTTAGTCGCATGTTTTTAGTTTTATGTACATAGTCTTCCTAGAAACTAGTCTTAATGATCCGTCGCTTGTAATATGATGTTTGTTTATGCTTAAAATCATTAAATGTTACGTTTCAAAGGCTAGGGTCTCTATTGTAAAAATAAGTGATAAATAAATAATATATTCATAATAAATTATAATAAATGAGGTATATGAAATGTTAATTTCTAATAATAAGGTTATTAATTAGAATATTATGATATTTATATTTATTTTTTATGAAGTTAGTGCGCATTTGGCGATGTGGCGATAAACGTAAGGGGCTATTTTTCTCAAAATTGAATCCCTTTGGAAATGTTTATTTTATACAGCATGATTTATTTTCAAGGGTATAAATACTACCCCATTTAATTTTTAGTCATTATTCTATTATATTTCATGATAATAAATTTTTAATTTAATGTCTTATGAATCCTACAGTTTTGATTAAAAAGTTAAAATCGATGTCAGCATTTTTCTTCACTCACATCGTTTTCTTCCTCCATAATCAATCCACTATGATTTTTACCTTTCATTAATGAATTAATTGAGACCATTATGATGTTATTTTTAATCTAAAACATATTTTATAGAAAATAATTGTTTCAAAAAAAATTATTCTTCCTTTAATTTTCTAATTTCTTATAAGAAATTAGTTTAAAATATTAACCGTATAATTTAATGGATTTTTCTCAATATCTATGATATTAATTCTAATTAATGTTCTCATTTCCTTGTAGAAACTAAAATTTTTCTAACTACAATGATCCTTTTATTACAATTAATTTATTTCAACAAAATAATTATCCTTTTAATGATGTGGGATTTCAATAATATAATTTTAGAAATGTGGAGCGATTTAACATACCATGATCTAGTATTATTTTGTTCTAATTCGGTTTCATCATAAGATTTATTCCTTATCATGATCTAATTATTATAATTTCTTTCCAATTACTTTTTAATATATTTTTCTATTTATCATAGAAATATTTTTTTATCAATGTGACTTTAAAATCACTTAATATAAGATAAAAATAAGGAATATTTTAAATAAAACCATCAATTATTTCTCTTACATTTTTAAATTATTCATCCTCAATAATGTAAATGTTTTTAATTCACCGTATATTTCCTATTTTAAAATATTTATTTTGGTTTATAATTTTTTGGTAAAAAATGAAAATTCATTTTTTTAGTGATAGCAATTACAAAAATTATGAACCCCATTTTATTTTCATGGGTTTTTTATGATAATTTGAATGATTTGAATATAAACTGAAATAAGAGGTACGGTTGATGGTGTTTGTGGTTATATATCACTATCTTATGCATTGGTTAGGTTTTTATATCTCCTAAGATAAATATTGGTATCAAGTATGGAATAATACCTCAATTATGGGAATCATGTAGGGATCCACGATCCAATAAATAAAGTGAAACAGGTGGTAATTATTTCTCTACTATGATATTTTAACCTATGATAGTGTAAATTATTATTCATTTGTTATTCTTTGATTTCCAATATGTACCAAAAGTTTATGATTCTCAATATTTTAAATATATTCGTCTTTCTCAATTTATGATTCAATTAATGTTTTTATGTTGACTATGTGTTCTTAAGCCATGATTTTACGTTTATATGTTCATATTTCATACTATTTGAGGCTCATCCATGTTTTATGATGTTAATTTATGATCACATGTTATTGTTTTCTCATATTTATCCCCATCAAATGTTTTCCCTCATGCCTATAATCTAACAATTATATGTAGTTTATTATTTTACATTATAATAAATTTTAGCCAATAATTTTTTATGTTTTCAATCCTTGGGTTATGAGGATGATTATGTAACTGAAGAAGTATTTAAGAGGTTCTAATGGAGCATTTTTATGGAGAAATGTCAACATTTATTGTAAAATTATATGTTTATAAGGCTAACATCACTGAAACTATCCCTTTAAGAACATAGGTTGTGTGACTATTTTATGGACTTGTTAATTAAATAATATTATAAATGTAGTATTTATGTTTGTATAGCTTGGGTTTCAATAGCTAGCATTATATAAAGGTTTTATTTTTTTGGAGATATTTTAGTTACTTTTTGTATTAAGTGTAGAGATCCTTATTGAAAATCCTTGACATGAGTCTAATTATTGTATAATATCCTAAAATATTTTTAATTTATTGAGTAGGTGGCCCTCATAGCAATATATCCTTTTCTAGATACTAGCAAGTGGGTATAACTAAGTCATGGGGTTACTTAGGGGTAGTCATCCAAAAATGGTTGGTTGAGTAATGACATGATCATCAATCGGATGCAAAATGGGTGGGCCTAATACTACACACCTGGCTGAAAAATCCCAAGGTAAATTCCTTGTTTGATCTCATACTCTCCAAAAACTTCTCTAATGGATTGATTTAATAGTGAATTTTTTGTATTAGCATTATAAGTGTATAATAACACAAACATAATGTAACCTAGGATAAAAAAGAATGATAAATGTTAACTAAAATAATTATTGTCTAAACTTATGTTAAGGGAGATATATTTTAATGTTAAATCCATTTTATGTTATTGATTAATATAATTTCCCTTTTTTAATTTTTCATCACTCATGAAAACCCTTTTTGTTTTAGTGATGGATAAAACTACAAGACACCATGGGTTCAAAGGATAATATGAACATTAACTCAATGAAAAGAAATCATAATTGAGGATGGGGTGAGATATTTTATGATCAGTTTAACCCCATAATCAAAAAATATGATTAAAAATATAAACATTGTTTGACTCCCAAACACACTGATGAAGAGAATGAAGGATCCACATAAAAGATCAAGTGATAATTATAATGAAGGAAATAATTTTCAATTTCATAATTATAAAAAATTTATAAGAAAAAACCAAAACAATTCTATCCAGATGGTTATAAAATGATTTAAGTAATCAAGAGGGGTTCAATAATCATAAAACTCGTGAGGAAAATTTAACAATTTAACTAACATGATTAAATGAAATAGTTTTCATCCTAAAGTACCATTAATAATAAAATGTCTTATGTGTGGGGAACATGATCATTATCCATGTCTATAACAAAATCCAAGGACTATCCATGACTAAGAGAATCAACAACCTACATGACCAAGAGGAAAATGTATTTCATTTTCATGAACTACTCCCGAAGTAGATTTGGATATTTATTATACAAATTCTCTATGATACTGAGTTTAATATGAATTATTGTAATTTTATTCAATAAAATATATTATATCTTAAAAGGATTGATATGATCATAAAACCACCACCATGATGATTATACCCAGCAAGCTCATCCAGGATCTATGCTTCTGACTATTTATTAAAAAGAAGAAGAAAAGAGTACAGAGGAGACTAGAGGGGCCAAACAAAGGGATTTTACCTCATCCTTCAAAGCACAAAATTACAGATCATAATAAGAAAAATCATTCCCATAATCAGAGTCATCATCAGTTTCCCATTCATATTGGGACTTACCCTGGTTAAGGATTGTAAGAATATCAGAATTAAACTTGCCTGATAGTTTTGAAGATCGAATAGACACAGTGCGAGGTGTATTAGAGTAATCCTTCCTTGGCCTTCCCCTCGAGGGAGTAGGAGTGTGATCAACCTCCCCTTTACCAGATATGGGGGAATCTTTGAACAAAATATTCCCACCGCGACCTGATGCAACCCATTCCACCTCTGAGACGTCACCCCACTTCTCAGATATCCTAAAGGAATTCAAGAGATTCTGAATCTCCTGATGACAATCAACCTGTTGACCAGAGTTATAATTCATCTCATCATTCTCATCACGTAACAAACCCGCACTAGGGCTATCATCCATGCATGTATTTGAGGGGTCAATGTATGTATGATACCCTACAGCAGAGACAGTAATATTTTTCCCAGTCCCAACAAAGTCAGAGGGAGTAACTGCACAACCATCTGTGGATGTAATCCCCTTGGAAACACCAACCCGCGCAATAGAAGGAACAATCATCAGGGATGCAGAGTTTTCCTGAAAATTAGAAGGACCACTATTGGCCCTTAATGGTGACAAGTCGACCATCAGTCCCATCCATTTCGAAGGAAACTGATGTTCTTCTGTAGAATCCAACACATCATCCTTATTGGAAGAGGGCTTGATGTTATGTTCAAGGGGTTATGACACATCCACATCATTCATCTTTGATTTCTTTATATAGAGGTTGGATGAATGACCCTTCATCCCACAGTTCTCACAAGAAATACGTCTCTGACATAGTTCTAATGAATACCCAACCGCCATACATTCATTAAAAAAAGTGGCTTTCTTTCATAATCAACATCAATTTGAATTTCATTTGTCAGAGTTTAAAGAGTTACCTTGTCAATCAGGGTGGTTCCAAGATCAACCTCCACCAACATCCTAGAAAAGTTTCCAAACCGAACATTCTTAGTCTCCTTGTCAAGTCGTATATGAGTCCCAATTGTCGTGCCAATATCACACAGATTTTTTGGGTGCCAAAGAACCCAATTAAGACCATGAAGACGAACCCATACCTGGGAAAAATCATTCCGTGCACGTGAGGCATTGAAGCCCAGAGACCATTCATCAATGTGGAGCCAACACGGCTTCAAGGGGAGAGATCCAGTGCTCTACACATGTATTTTAGAATCATCTGAAAAAAAAATGTAGTGAAAAAAACCACGTCCAAGAGAAACACAACTCCAATCAGAGAAACCCCACAAAAAAAGAGATTTGTCGGACCAATTCAAAAAACCGCCAAGATTTCTGACCCGTGGGTAGAACAAGACGTGCAATCGAAGAGATTCTCCAGATTGTAATACTTTCAGCAAAGACTTCAGGACTGGCCTCAACATGTGCCAATGAACCTTTTCGAATAATTCTTCCAAAATGTGAGTCAGTGAAAGACCCAGATGCAGACTACATCACATCATTTGGATTGATCCTCCGCGAAGCAGAAAAAAATGAATTAGAAGGCAACATTACCTCAGCTAATTTGTTGGAGCCATCCCAAACATCTGAAGAAGCCAATTTGCTGGAGCCATCACAAACATCTAAAGAGTTCTTCAGTAGAAAATTTGGATCAGACTTGGTACCCCGACTCCACACGCCTCCATCCCCGAGAAAGGCACAAGCCAAATTCTGGGATCTGAGGTAAATGTCGGTAGCGCGATCTGACAATCCACCATCGAGCTGACCGCGGACAACACACTCATGTACAACGCTATCCGCCGGGTGCGTCCAGTCACCGGGATTCGTCGCACCGACCTTCCGAGTGACAGTCCGGACATCAACATCCTGAGCAGTGCCAGGCCGAGACGTCGGAGGATTAACCATATAGGCGCAACCATCAAGACGCTACTGACCTTCCTTCTCGATGGATCAGACTCCACCAGCAAGAATCACGGAGCCGAGGAAGTGGGTAATCGACATTGCAAACCCAATAAAGCCAATACGCCATCGCCGCAAAGCTCCCGTACCCCCCGACGCGCCATCCTCCCTGGTATAATGGAATGGATTAGAAGATATATATCACCATAATGATTATATTATATAAGAAATGTTTTGCTGGTATGAATATTGTATTCAATGATTAATTTTAATGGAATATCAATTATGTAAATATTATTATCCTTAATTAAGATAAATTTTGAGTGACATTTGTGATGGACTAGTTCCCTCAACATTCTGGAAAAAATTATACAGAGCAAAGAAAACTAATTTCATATTAACCAATGATATTATTTGAATAAATGAAAAATAATAAAGAACCTATGAAAAAAATTTATATAATATGGTCCATGATACAAAATATCATTAGAATCATACCCAAATTATTTGGAGAAAAACTCAATATTTTGGTTATGACTGTTCTATAGAAAGAGTTAAGATTCACACATTTTGAAAGAAAATATATATTGAGAATTTATATCATGCTTTATATCTTTAATTGTGATTCCATTATAAATTCTATTGGTTTAAAATAATTATCATTTTGAGGATGAAATTTATTTTAGGTGAGAGAATGTAATATACTAGGTTTTAAGGATGCATATTCTTTTTATAATCCAAATGTTAATAATTATACAATATATTTTTCTATTTTTTATATATATTGAAATTTATTCAAAAATAAATCATACAAGATGTGAATTTCAAATAAAACACTATATTCTTTCATTAGTGGAACAATACAGAAAATGCATATAAAACAAATTAATACAAACCATGGATTATTTCTCACCATGGATAAAAAACATTTACTAAATTTTTATAAATCAATTAATGAAAATTTATAGAAAAGACTAAAATTGTAATGTATAAGAAATTCCTACAATCATCATTAATCCATGTGTTACCAATAGTCAAATAAAACCTATATTTAGGAATATCTCCATGAATGAGGAATTTATTATTAAAAATCAGTAATATAAGATAAGAATAATTTCATACGAAGTGAGAGAGGATTGAAATAATGATTTCAAAAAACTATATATATATATATGAATGAAATATGGACACTAAAAATATAGTTATTTTGAAAATATATTCCATACAAATATGGTTGTTTCAATTATGGTTTTTAGCTATATATACAAAAGGTATTCTTAAGACATGCAACATTGCTTATTTAATTTGTATGATTCAAAATGAAATAAAAATATGATATTAAAATGATACATACAGACACACACACACATATATATATATATGTCTATGATCTCTATAAATATTAATAATATAATTAAAATATGATATTCTAAAATATATAAAAATTAATGTTATAAGAGTTGTAAACATAAAAATTATAATATTAATAAAAATAATAATTTTATTCATTAAAACGTATTTAGTATAATAGAAATATTTTTTTCAAATACCTATTTTGTTAAGCATTATGTATTTTCTATTAATTGCATAAATTGAAAAATTTTAGAATATTATTATATATCAAAAATCATATTAGTGTATTTTAATCTATAAATAGATAAGATATAATATTAAAAACAATAAGTGTTTTGAAACAACATTTTTCAATAAACAATGTGGCCCATTATATTATGTATTTTTCATTAAAAATTAATTTTTTTAAATTTTAGATTCTAAATTAGATAATAATAACTTCATTTTTGGATTTGGGATGTCAAAATGTGTTCCGTACATATTGTAATATTTTTCTAAAAATATTGATTTTTTAAACATATATTTTGGTGTAAATTATAATTTTTGATAATTTTTCATTATATAATATTGTCCAATAATATTAAAAAAACATTTAAATATAAAAATATTGTACAATAAAAAAATAGAATTTTAAAATATTCTTTGAACCAATAAATCATTTTTCTATCATTTTAATAATTAAATGAAAATGATAATTAACAAAAATTGTTTTGGATCTTTTCTTCTAATTATGTATTTTGACGGTGAAATTACAATTTAGATTTCATTAAAATAATCATTCCTTTTATTTTTTTAATAATCTAATTTATTATATAAAATAATTATCTATGATAATGTTATATTCTAGATACATTTTTAAACTAAAAAAACACTTTTCTTAAAAAACTATTTTTATGAGTTTGGTTCATTTCTTTGAAAATAAAAAATTTCAAACAATTAATATTTATATATTTTATAAATACAAAAAAAAATGTTCAAATCAGTAAAGTGGTCCAATATTAATCATTTCATTAATATGTATTACTGAGGTTAAAAATTAATTAATAAGGTATTTGAAAATTAGGGTAAGAGATAAAAGGTTATACAAAAATTCTAAAAACATTATTGGTTTTCTCTAAAATGTGTGGATGGGGATAATCTCATCCGACACTACGGGAAAAATGGGTATTTGCGACGGGTTATTTGCGACGGGGATAAATCCCGTCGAAAATAGCCCCATTAAAAACTTATTTGCGATGGGGGTATTTGCCCGTCCCAAATAAGTAGTCATTTGCGACGGGTTAGCTTTCCCCGTCGCAAAAGAACTGGCACGTCTTGCGCGCCAAATCGTGGGAAACGTATTTGCGACGGGCGGTTAATGCCGGTCGCAAATAACCGGCGGCGGTAAAAGGTATTTGCGACGAGAATATTCCCCCGTTGCAAATAGTATGTCAGCAGGTTGTTATTTGCGACGGGTCCCATCGCAAATAACTATTTAACCGTTGACCATAATAAATGATGGCTAAGGTATTTGCGACGGGTATCGTGGCAAATAATATTATTTGCGACGCTTATCCCGTCACAAATGGACCCGTCGCAAATAATCTAACCTATAAATACCCCCATCTGTTTTTTCAATTCATTCTCAAACTCCATCTTCTCCTTCTCTCAAAATTCTATTTCTAGAGTTCAGTGTTTCTTAAGTTTAATTTTTTTCTCCGGAGTTGATATTGAAGTTTTCAAGAACGATCAGAGATCAAGCTCAGATCAATTTTAAAGGTATTTATGTTCATTTCAATTTAATATTTATTTTAAAATTTTTAATAGTTTCAATTATTCTTAATTAGTTGTAATTTAATTATGTTTACATTGTTTTGTTACTTAATAAATTTAAATTATTAGTATTGTTCATAGTTAATGGTAATTAGGAATAATTTGTAATAATTTTCAATAATTAAGAATAAATACTAATAATTAGTAATAAATATCAATAATTAGGAATAATAACATTATTACATTATTAGTATATTTTATCATTAATATTAAAATAATATAATTTTTTATATTATATACAATTCTCTTTTCATCTGTGTGTTTTCTGTCTCCACATGTAATATTTGTATGTAGAGACAGAAAACACACAGATGAAAGGAGAATTGTATATAATATAGAAAATTATATTATTTTAATATTAATAATAAAATATAATAACAATGTTACTATTCCTAATTATTGGTAATTATTCCAAATTATTGGTAATTATTCATATAATTACCAATAATTAGGAATAATTACCAATAATTAGCAATAATTAGCAATAATTAGGAATAATTAGTAATAATTAGTAATAATTACCAATAATTAGTAATAATTGCCAATAATTAGTAATAATTAACAATAATTAGTAATACTTACCAATAATTAGTAATAATTACCAATAATTAGTAATAATTACCAATAATTAGTAATAATTAGTAATAATTATCAATAATTATCAATAATTAGTAATAATTACTAATAATTACTAATAATTACCCCTAATTAGTAATAATTAGGAATAATTACCAATAATTAGTAATAATTAATAATAATTAGTAATAATTAGTAATAATTAGTAATAAATAGGAATAATTAGTAATAATTACCAATAATTAGTAATAATTACCACTAATTAGTAATAATTACCAATAATTATCAATAATTACCGATAATTACCAATAATTAGGAATAATTACCAATAATTAGGAATAATTACCTATAATTAGAAATAATTACCAATAATTAGTAATAATTACCAATAATTAGGAATAATTACCAATAATTAGGAATAATTAGTAATAATTACCAATAATTAGTAATAATTAGTAGTAATTAGTAATAATTACCAATAATTAGTAATAATTAGTAATAATTACCAATAATTAGTAATAATTAGTAATAATTAGTAATAATTACCAATAATTATTAATAATTACCAATAATTAGGAATAATTACCAAAAAATTAGGAATAATTACCAGTAATTATTAATAATTAGTAATAATTAGGAATAATTATCAATAATTAGTAATAATTCGTAATAATTACCAATAATTCGTAATAATTAGTAATAATTAGTAATAATTACCAATAATTACTAATAATTACCGATAATTACCAATAATTAGGAATAATTACCAATAATTAGTAATAATTAGTAATAATTACCAATAATTACCGATAATTAGTAATAATTAGTAATAATTAGGAATAATTACCAATAATTAGGAATAATTACCAATAATTACCAATAATTACCAATAATTAGTAATATTTACCAATAATTAGTAATAATTACCAATAATTACCAATAATTACCGATAATTAGTAATAATTACCGATAATTAGGAATAATTACCAATAATTAGTAATAATTAGTAATAATTAACAATAATTAGTAATAATTACCAATAATTAGTAATAATAACCAATAATTACCCATAATTACCGATAATTACCAATAATTAGGAATAACTACCAATAATTAGGAATAATTACCAATAATTAGGAATAATTCAAATAATTACCAATAATTAGTAATAATTACCAATAATTAGTAATAATTACCAATAATTACCAATAATTACCGATAATTACCGACAATTAGTCATAATTAGTAATAATTAGGAATAATTACCAATAATTAGTAATAATTACCAATAATTTGTAATAATCACCAATAATTACCCATAATTACCGATAATTACCAATAATTGGGAATAATTACCAATAATTAGGAATAATTACCAATAATTAAAAATAATTACCAATAATTAGTAATAATTAGTAATAATTTGGAATAATTACCAATAATTAGTAATAATTAGTAATAATTACCAATAATTAGTAATAATTATTAATAATTAGTAATAATTACCAATAATTAGTAATAATTAGTAATAATGAGTAATAATTACTAATAATTAGTAATAATTAGTAATAATTAGTAATATTTAGTAATAATTACCAATAATTAGTAATAATTAACAATAATTAGTAATAATTACCATTAATTAGGAATAAGTACCAATAATTACCAATAATTACCGATAATTAGTAATAATTAGTAATAATTACCAATAATTAGTAATAATTAGTAATAATTACCAATAATTATTAATAATTAGTAATAATTAGTAATAATTACCATTAATTAGTAATAATTAGTAATAATTAGTAATAATTACCAATAATTAGTAATAATTACCAATAATTATTAATACACAGTAATAATTACCAATAACTAGTATTAATTACCACTAATTAGTAATAATTACCAGTAATTACCAATTATTACCGATAATTACCAATAATTATGAATAATTACCAATAATTAGGAATAATTACCAATAATTAGGAATAATTACCAATAATATTAGTGCTATGAAAATAATAAAAAATTTATATAATATTAAAATTATCAATATTTGTAATAGGTTTTGCTTTATTCTCAACATATTCAATTCTTAAAGGGTCAATTTTCAGGTCTATCTCAATAAAAAGTTTGCGTCAGTCGTGTATGATGTAAACTCTATAATTATCCTTACTTGAGTGTTTTTTCTAACATATTATTCAAAACCAGTAATTATTTTATATTTTATAGAAAAATATGGAACAAAGAGGTCGTCAACAATCATTATTAGGTGAATGCATATGGATAAATCAACGTAGAAATCCAAACGGTTCTGGTTTAAATCCAGTATATGTAGAGGGTGTGGAGACTTTTTTGTCATTTGCGGAATCAAATCCAGAATTTGTTTCAGAAGGCAAAATAAAATGCCCTTGCAGAAAATGTGAATTGAGAACGTTTGACACGTTTGACAAAGTGAGGGGACATCTCTTGCGTTTTGGTTTTCAACCAGATTATGTTTTTTGGTATCAACACGGTGAACGCAGTTCTAGAGCAGGTGATACCAACTTGATTCCGGATCCATCCTGGTTTGAAGATTTAGTACATGATGTTGCAGGTTCATCTGTTCAACATACAAAAACTCCGGCTGATATAGATTCAAATCCTGAGTTGGCACCATCTGAAATTTATGAGTTGTTGAGGTCTGCTGAGGATGCATTATATCCTGGCTGCAAGATGAGAAAATTAGAAGTAGTTGAAAAATTTATGGCTATCAAATCAGATAACATAATGTAAAACACCTATTTTGACGAGATATTTTCTTTGCTTAAAACACTGTTACCCGAAGGAAATTTTTTTCCTGCAAATTACTATGAGAGTAAGAGGCTGGTTCAAAATTTGGGACTTACTTGTTAGAAGATTCATGCATTTTCAAATGACTGCATTTTATATTCTGGGGAAAATGAGTCGTTGGATAGTTATCCCACATGTGGGAAACTGAGATATAAAGAAGGAAAACATGGGATGTCTGGTTTGATTCCTGTAAAACAGTTGAGATATTTTTCTCTTACATCCAGACTTCAGCATTTATTCATGTCTAAGAATACAGCGACAATGATGTCATGGCATAAAGAGAATATTTCAATCGATAAAAGCTTAAATCATCCAGCCGATGGTGATTCATGGAAATAATTTGATAGAGTGCATCCATCCTTTTCATTAGAAGCTAGAAATGTTCTACTAGGCCTTTCCATTGATGGTTTCTATCCATTCAGATCTTATAGTAGTCAATATTTATGTTGGCCTATTTTTTTAACTCCGTACAATTTTCCTCCATGAATGTTGATGAAGGAGCCATATATATTTTTGACTTTACTAATTCCAGGACATCTGAAGAAAAATATTGATGTTTATTTGAAACCATTGATTGATGAATTAAATTTATTGTGGAGTATTGGTGTCAGTACATATGATGTTGCAACGAAATAGAATTTCATACTGAGAACAGCATTGATGTGGACAATTAGTGACTTCCCGACTTATGGGATGTTATCTGGCTGGAGTACACATGGTCAGAAATCATGTCCTTACTGTATGGGAGAGAACAAAGCATTTATGCTCATTCATGGAAAGAAACCTTGTTATTTTGACTGTTATCGCAGATTTCTTCCAGGTGATCATCCTTTTTGCCGAAACAGGTCTCATTTCAGAAAAGGAACAGTTGAAAGGGATGGACCTCCAAAAATGCTATCAGGTTCGGAGTTAAAATCAGTTGTATTTGCATTAACTCCCATCACTTTTGGTCCCATAATAAACCAACAGAAAATTTCTGGTTTTGGGAAAGAACACAATTGGATTAAACGTAGCATATTTTGGGATTTTCCATATTGGTTTGATTTGTTGGTCCGACACATGTTAGATGTCATGCATATTGAGAAGAACTATTTTGATAATTTGTTTCATACAGTTTTGGATACGCCAGGAAAGAGCAAAGACAATGTAAATTCACGTTTAGATCTTGACCAAATTTGCAGGCGTGCAGAATTGGAACTGTTTGAGAATGTCAGAACAGAAAGGTTACTGAAACCAAAATGAGCTTATACACTGTCTAAAGAAAACCGTTTATTATTTTGTCAGTGGATTGCAGATTTGAGACTTCTAGATGGCTGTGCTTCCAATTTGGGTAGATGTGTAAAGAATGGCCATATTACTGGATTAAAAAGTCATGATTTTCATGTTATAATGGAAAGAATTCTACCCATTGGATTAAGAGGTCTGTTGAATTCTATTATTTGGGATTCCATAACAGACATGTCTCATTTTTTTGGGAAATTTGTGCGGCTACAGTAGATTATGATGCTCTAGGAAAACTTGAAAAAGATGTTGTTGTAATTATATGTAAACTGGAAAAAATATTTCCGACGTCTTTCTTCGACTCAATGGAACATTTGATGTTACATTTTCCATATGAAGCCAAATGTGGAGGTACAATACAGTTTCGATGGATGTACCAATTTGAAATATGCATGCAAAAATTGAAAAAAAAAGTATGTAAGAAAGCATCTGTTGAAGGATCTATTACAGAAGCTTATTTGCAAGAAGAAATATCTTTTTTCTGCTCCCATTATTTTGAATCTGAGTATCCTTCAAAACAAAACAGAATGGGACAGAACGAGAGGAATATTGATGAAATCGACAATCAATTATCTGTTTTCAACCAGCCAGTTCTTGGTTTTGGTGGAGTTTATGAACGCTGGCTTTCAGATGATGAACATCATAGAGCTCATACGTATGTTCTGATCAACTGTGAAGAGATGACATCAGTTGTACTGTAAGTGTTTATATCACTTATTCTATCATTTATGTTATAGTAAATAACTTTGGTTTTTATAGGATGTATGATAATCATATCAAGAAACAAATTCCACAAATTACAGCAACTTCTCTTCAAGAACGTCGACTGAAAAATTTCTCTCAGTGGTTTCAATAACTGGTAACATAAATTCTTTATCTTTTAGCAACTCATTCAATGTATAGTTTACTATATTGATAATTTTTTCACAAATTCTCAGGTGTCTCGACATGCTGATAAAATTGACTAATGGCTGTGTGTATTGAGTAACCCACCTTCCAAACTTGTTAAAACTTATAATTCATATGTGGTGAATGGATTTTGATTTCACACACATCCATATGGGGAATCGAAAAAAACAATGAACAGTGGAGTTAGCTTGAGAGGATCTCATCATCGAGAAAATGAAGTTGACTTTTATGGCATACTTCATGAAATCATTGAACTCTGTTATCTTGGAAAACATTACATAACCACATTCAAATGTCGGTGGTTGGATATAGAGAGAGGGGTGCATGTTCATCCGACTCATGGACTCATCGATATTAAATGTTAAAGTGTTCTTGCAGTAAATGAACCATTCTTATTGGCTCAACAAGAACATCATGTTTATTACGCAAAGTACTGTGCTACATCAAGAGACTTGACTGGTTGGTGGAGTGTAATAAAAATCAAAATTCAAAACAATCAGTTTAGTCAAAGTGAATTTGATTTCACTGATGTGCAAAGAATTGAGGTTTTTCAAAAGAGTACTCAAAATCAATTTTTTTTACAAAGAGACATGAGTATCGATGATGACACCCCACATTTAAGATTCGGTGATGACGATGATGTTAATGATGTCACATATGAATTTGAAATGGTAAGAGATGAAGAAACTGTAACTCGAATGGATATCGATGATGTTGAGGAGGAATATAAAGATGACATTGACATATATGAAGATGATGATGAAGATGAACACTGATAGAATTCCATGGTATTTATATACAATCATAATATGTATATATGTATATATAATAGTAATTATAAATTATTTTCTAACAATATTAACATTTTCTGTTTCAGATGGACGACGCCACATTTCGTGATTTGGCGGATGCTGACCTGCCTTTGGATGTGGATGAGTTGATGGCAGATGACCCTCAGCCTGAAGGTGCTCCAAGGAGTACGCGGAGGGGGCGCGGTCTTGCACGATTGATGATTCCTGACCCCGTCCCCAAGCGACGTCCACGTCTTGGGTTTGATCCACGCACACGAAGGTGTGATAACCTATGTGATAATCTGTGGATTTGACTAAGATTTCATTAATCTATTCACATAACAAATGTTTATTATTTTTACAGTTTTCCGCATATAGCAGTCGGACAGGGTAGCACTATTTTGCACAACTATTTCTCTCAGTTATGGACCACATGGGGCCAGATTCCCATTGATGTGAAGCAGACCATGTTCGGCCATTGGTTGGTACTTATGTAAATAAATAATTTTTATTTTGAAAATTATTTCATTTCTAACTTGATATTTTGATTTATTTGTAGGGTTTATGGTATCCGATCGAGGATACCATTTGTGACGCCATCCACAAGGCATGGGAGGTGGCCATGTGTGATCGCTTTCGTCAGTTTTTGCACAATTTAAGAAAATCTGCCACGAAGAAAGTAGGAGTGTCAGATTTTGACGAGTCATGTAGAGCACACCGACCGGAGTATATTTCATCCCATGTATGAGATGGATTATGTGCGTACTGGTTGAGTGGTGCCTTTCAGAGGAGATCATCGGTGGGGAGGCAGAATCAGGGGAGACAGGAGGTGACTCATCGAGCTGGGAGTCGTTCTTTCAGTACTCATAGACAGCATCTAATATGTACATTATTTATAAATATTTTATATAACTATAAATATTAACAGTTTATTTTTTATTCTTATAGGCTGTCGAGCACCCCGATATTATAGAGTACGATGTATATCAGAGGATGTATAGTGATCCTGTTACTGGGGAGCTCAGAGGTGATCGCCAGCATCACATCATGGTCAGTATTATTTGTTTTCAAGTATAAAATTTAACTGCATATAATATATTCACAATTTTAATTTTAAATTGCAACTACGGGAGTCATATAAGGCCGCAGCATCACAGAACCGGCCTGAGAGTCAGGCCGTGTCATCAGATCAGACCACTGGCCGTCAGTTTGATGAGGCGACATGGATGCAGGCCACCCAGTATGCCTTCGAGGAGGGCCGGGTAGTTGGTATTAGCTCTCGACTGACTCCCGGAGATTATTATGGCAGTGCTGCGATGTCGGCGTCCAGCTCGAGAGGAGCTCATGCATCTTCTTCTGCTATACAGTATGAGGATCAGTTGCGATCTCAGACTACACTGATAGAGAGTCTCCAACAGGAGCAGGAGCAGATGCGTCAGCAACAACAGCAGCATGAGGTGGAGCGTCGACGCCAGCAGTAGCTGTACGAGGAGCAGATGAGTCGGTGGCAGCAGCAGCACCAGGAGCAGATGGAGTACATGCGCCTACTCACTCATGCTTTATTGATGGAGTTTCCACCACCGGCATTTGCAGATTCCCCCTCCCCCCTCCTTCAGATTAGAGTTTGTTTTTATGTTATAAAGTTTGTAAAATCAAATATGAATTTTTTTCTATTCGTAGTTTCTGTCTCATTATAAAATATTAATATAAATAATAATATTATTTATATTTTATAATATTAAATTATATGTATATTTTAAAATTTTATAATATTATAATTTATTTATATTATTTTGTAATATTTGAATTATTTTAATATTTGAATGTAAAATAATTGTATTATTTTTATATTAATTAAAATAACTTGTTAATATTTTTTTATTTATGAATTATAATTCTAATATTATTATATTAATTAAATAATTTATTAATGTTCTATTATTTTTTATTTTTGAATTAGAATTCAATTATTATTATATTAATTAAAATAATTTATTAATAATTTATTATTTTTATTTTTGAATTATAATTATATTATTATATTAATTAAAATAATTTATTAATAATTTATTATTTATTATTTTTGAATTATAATATGATTATTATTATATTAATTAAAATAATTTATTAATAATTTTTTTTATTTTTTTATAGTATTTGCGACGAGATACTATTCCCGTCGCAAATATTATTATTATTATATTCATTAAAATAACTTAATAATAGATTTTTATTTTTTTCTAAAAAATAGTATTTGCGATGGGCCCCGTCGCAATTACTCTTTTAAAAGTTTTAACAAAAAATACGGAGTAAGATTTGCGATGGGAAGTATCCCCGTTTCAACTACTAGCTTTAGCGACGGGACTGTCGCAAATAGTTGTTATTGCGATGGCGTTTTCTACAACGGGCGATTTGCGACGGGCCCCCGTCGCAAAAATCCATTTGCGACAGGATCCCGTTGCAAATCGCCCGTCGCAAATACCAGTTTTTCTAGTAGTGCGAGACAGATTTCAACTCCTAATTTATCTATTTTTAGCAATAATGTCATGACTCTTTCTTTCAGGTTCTTACATCCTTTATTTTTATCATATTTTGTTTGGAATTTTCTGAAGTCATTATTGGTGATTTGTTGAGTTTTTTTGGATTATGGTTCTATGAATAGTTGGAATATAGTTTAGTTAAACCATGAACATATAAAAAATAAATATTTCTTCTAGTGTTAGAGTTTTACCAGAGGGTGCGTGGAACGGTGCATGGTAGGTCCCAGCCCTGAAACCCTCTAATCAGACCATGCCCCTCAAGACAAAGGCAGTTTACACTATTGGAGAAATTTTTTTCAAAACCCATAACCAAAACATAATTCTATTTTATAATCATATAAAAAAAACCATTGGCACATAGTTTTACACAACATATATCCAAACCCATCATTGTGAATTATTTTTTAAAAAATTATGATTTTAATCCATGACACTACTATTTAATCTATAAAAATCTCTCAATTTAACCCCATTTGATCTTTCCAACTTTTGAGGATCCGTTGAAGAAATTTTGGTCACTTATATCCTTTCATCTTTAGGGATCAATTTATGAATTGAAATTTTAAATCTCCTTTAATAGTTTCATCCCATATTTGATTGGTATTTCTCATTTACCCCTCATACTCTATTTTCTAGAGCAGAGATTATTGGTCTAAGTAATGAAACATGATCATGATTTTTTATTTTTTATTATTTACTCTAGGATTACCAATTTCTTGATTCTATATCATCATCTCCCTCTAATTTAGGAACCCTTTTTCGAGTTTGACAAAACCATGATCTAGGTTTTTGTTTTCTTAATGTAATTCCTATCGCTTGGAACTTTTTTTCATGCTTTATTAGAATTTAATTGCTATTGATTTCTATATCATGAATTGATATTCTTGATAATTATTAATAATTTTAATGGTTTTTAATTAACATATTTGATTATAGATTTTCAAATAATGTGTTGTTTTCTTGAAAATAACTTTTCATTGAAAGAAATGTTTTAAAGAATGACATTGATGATAACTGAAGAGAAATTAAGGAATAATAAGTTTTATTGATTTGAAATGAAATTATTTGATTTGAGAGTAATTATTTTTCATGAAACCCATTTTATTTTGGGGTTTGAAATAAAATGGCATGTTTGAAACCTGAAATGGATATTCCCAAATGATGAATTATGAAAATCATTTGAGATGAATGATTCACCCTTAATTAATTTACTTAAATCACATGGGAGCAGAGGTTATCAGGTTGTCGGTCTAGTAAATGAATACACGGAATTTATTGAATCCAAATAGCAAATTATTGATAATGAAAATGACAATATACATGATAAGGTAAGGGGGTTCATTTTTTTGGGTGGTATCGTATTCTATCCCAGCCTGGTATTTAGGGAAATGTGAACTTATGAAGTGGTATTCCCTTGATATTGGTAATGATTATTGACCCTTCATATAACAAACCCTAATTATTTTAACCAATGTTCAATGATTGAAAATTATTGAAATTATTTATACATTCCAGTTCTTATGAAATGATTTATTCATTTATTTTTTATCAATATTAGAAATCATTGAATTCCTTTTGGAAATTTTAATTTTAGGTGTTTTTCATATTAAATTAAAATAAATGGAAAATCATATTTTATTCTAATTTTGTAAATGATTAACATGAAATGTTTTTTAAATTTTAAATATTTCTTTATTTCTTATGAACTACTAAGAAAAAACATAATGGGGATCTATTGTTCTAGTGTTTCTCACACCCTTTGTATAAATCTGAGTGTGTGTGGAAAATCATTTATCAGGTCCATATAAACGTAAAGAACAACTTCCAGGTGGTGGATGCTATTGATTAGTAGGATCCTGGGAGTTTGTGGTGATAATTAATGTTCTCATCCACATGTTATAAGGATATTCTATGATGATATATTCTATAGTTATGGGATTTCATGAATCATTTTCTAATTTTGGTCTTATGTACTTGTTTACTTTTTGGAGACTTTCACTTGATAATTTTTTTTCATTATATACTATTTAGGGATTCTTTCTCACTTTTTAGTCATGATTTGGTTATCATGTGGTGAATTAATTCCATATTAATCACTTATAGTTTCCTAGGTGCTATCCAATATCCAATGGGGATCAATAAATCTCTTATGTACATGTCTGTGATATTTTAGTTTCTAGTTTGGAAAGGTATACAGGTTGGTTCATGAAACAATGAGACTAAATGATAGCTTTATCTCATTTGAAAACTTAGTTTGATGTTTTTGATGTCTTGGAATATACTAGATGTGTTTTCTAAGACATAAGTGGTGGGTTATGAGTGAGTATGATTCCATCTATCATATATTTTTAATTTACCATGGATGTTTTTTAAAAAGTACATTTGTGGAATTAATTAATATGATTCTAAAATTAAACCAAAATCTAATATGAGATATGTGTTCATGAGTTGATTTTTGACTGATATAGTCTATATTTTTTATCTAATTGACTAATGTTTTTCTTGTTTTTTGTAGTTTTTGTGTATTAAAATTCCACTACTGGAAATGTTGTCTTTCCCAACGGGTTTTTACCAATGGTTTTCTAAAACCGTTGGGCATGAAGGATTAATAAAGCCTTTCCCAACGGTTCATTGAAACCATTGGGAAAATCCACCCCTTTGCCAACGGTTTGAAGAAACCGTTGGTAAAGGGGTGTGTTAATCACCTTTTTTCCAACGGTTCAAGAGAACCATTGGGAAAGGGTCACCCCTTTGTCAACGGTTTGAGAAACCGGTGGCAAAGGGGTCCTTAACATCTCTTTCCCAACGGTTCTTTAAAACCGTTGGGAATTATTTCCCCCAAATCCTGCTCTCCCCCATTCGCACAAAACCTAATTTCATCCGCTCCACCGCTCTCCTCTGGCGAAATCCCCTATCCGAAGAGGTGAAAACCATCTGAAATCAGGTATCTTTTCATTTATACACATATACTTCCTTATTTTTATTGTTATTGCTTTAGTATTTTAGTTTTAAGTTATCAATCCACCTCCACCTCTCTGCTGCTCTCCAAATTTTCTATCCGAATAGGTGAAAACCCATTTTAATCATCTCAAATCAAGTAATTATTTCTTTATACACATATGGTACCTTGTTTTTATTTTTATTGATCTAATATTTTAGTTTTATGTTTGGATTTTTATTTGATTTCACCGTGTAAAATAGGGAAATGAATAAATATTTTGTTAATTAATTAGTTTCCCCTGGAATATCAGTTGTGTTATAATGTCCATGCTAAATAATGGGGTAATGTAATAAAATACCTTGAATAAATAAATTGTGGAAGTTGGGGTATGTTGCCTCTATGAGAGGTTTTTTGTTGTGTTTCATTGTATGTTGTAGGCTGTTTTATGGGGATTGAGGTGACCAGTTGGGCTTTGTGATATGTGGGGTTGTAATGTGATGGTTAGTGGGCATGGATGTGTCATGTGAAGTTGTATGATAGTGATGATGTGTGGTGGTGTTGTGTCGTGTAGAGGTGTTGTGTGATGAAGTTGTGGTGTATAATGTGGTGAGGTGGTTTTTGTTGTGCGGTGGTTTGTGATGTGCAATATTTTTATTGTGATATGTGGTTGTTTTGGTGAGATGGTTGGTCGATGTAACATGGTGTCGATGGTTATTGTGAGATGGTGAGTTGTTGTGTGGTGGTTTTATTATTTTCCTGATTATCTATGGAATAAATTATACTATTAAAACAAAAAAACAAGATATTAAATAAATGAGATGGAATAGAAATGGATGTTTGGTAAATGGATTTATTTAATTTAACATTAAATGAATGGACAATGTAAGTGTGAATGAAGTGGCTTATAAATTAATGTGAGAAATGCTATGCGTCTTGTGTGGTGGTGGTGTGGTTTATGTGTTTTATGGTAGTAGTGAAGTGTGTGATTATGTAGTTAATGTGAACCCATAGGTTGATTATTTTGTGCTATCTATATATCATGTATTTTTATGTTATTTCTACACATTCCAGGGGGGTGGTATGTCTAGGTGGTGGTGGTGGGGTTGCAGGGGAGGGGGGTGTGGGCTGTTTGGGAGGGTGGGAGGGGCTATCCCAGGGGGGTACGGGGTGTCCAGGGGGGTACGGGGGTGGGCGGGCTGTCCACAAGGGTGGACAGGCTGTCCACGGGGGTGGTCGGGCTGTCAAGGAGGGGTGGGCGGGCTGTCCAGGGGGGGTGGGTGGGCTGATGGAGAGGGAGCTCAAGCTTCAAGGATGGCAATGGATCACAAGAGGCCTTGGAGATTTGTCGTTAGAGCGTCAAGACATCAAAATATCATTAGGTTATGTTCCCGGCATCCATGGTTTCTTATTTATAGGAGAAATATCCATAAACACTTCAATATGGCCGTTGGAGGGCTTCCGGAGCCGTTGGGGGTCAAAAGTACAAGTCTGGTCAAAGTCCAACGGTAGTTTGACTGGGCACACCGGCTGGCCGGTGGTGTCTCACCAGCTGGCCGGTGGTCCACCGGCTGGCCGGTGCTGAGCTCCCGGCTGGCCGGTGGTCGAGACAGAGCAGGCTTTCTGTCTGGGTTCCACCGGCGGGCCGGTGGTCATCCACCGGTTGGCCGGTGGCCCCAGGCAGTGGGCAAGCCTACTGCCTGGGTCCTCCGGCGGCCGGTGGTCAAGAACTGGTTGGCCGGTGCCCATACCGGCCGGCCGGTGCGCTAACACCGGCTTACCAGTGGCTCTGGAAGAATGCAATGCTTCTGCCAGAGACCACTGGCTGGCCGGTGGACTCAGAGAGTCCACTATCAGCCTTCTTGGGCCAACTCTTGGGCAACCTTTTTCCTAGCATCAAAACACTTGAAAACAAGTTAGAACACGATGAGAGTGATTGTGATAATTAAAATCCAAGAGAGAGGGGTACAACAAAGGAGGGGTGGGTGGGCTGTCCAGGGGGGTGGGTGGGTTGACCACAGGGGGTAGGGGTGTCCAGGGTTGTGGGCGTGCTATCCAAGGGGGTGGGGGGCTGTCCATAGGGAGAAGGGGTGTCGAGGGGGGTGGGTGGGCTGTCCACGGGGGTGGGTGGGTTGTCCACGGGGGTGGGCGGGGTTGTCCACGAGGGTACCCTACTAATATGGTTATGGGATGAGGCATGCTCTGATGTGATAACACATTAAGTTCTTGTTGGTTTTACATTTTTTCAATAACACGTTAGTATGTTTTTTTCACATGTCTAGTTGATACCATGATTATTTTCTTCCTTTATCGTTTACTTAAATGTATTTTCTATTAAATTTCAATCTTATTTAATTGTTTATGTCAAAATGACTTTTATGAATTTTTTTACAGAATGGACAGAATTTGGATGTATGAAACCGATCGTATCTCAAGCGATTTTCAAAACAATTTGGAGAGCTTTATAGATTTTTCATTTCACAGTGCTTCAGATAGTGGTCGCATACACTGCCCATGTTCCAATTGTGTTGGTAGACCTTGGTTGAGTCGTGAAGAAGTCAGCTACCACATAACCAAAAATGGTTTTCAAGCAAACAACTTTTTGTGGTATCACAATGGGGAGAAAATGAAATCTCAAATTGGTGATGATCGAAATGAAAGGACTGGAATGGAGAATTTGTTAGATGATCGGTTTCCGTTTATTCGTCATCATGAAAAAGAAAGGATTTCGACTCAAGAAGACGTCGATATGAGGACAACTGATGCATCTAGTGAAAATGATGATATTGATAGGGTGAAAAAATTGAATGATGCTGCCACGGCTCCAGTATATAGACAATGCGATAAAATGAAAAAGCTGGAATTTTTAATCCGATTGTTTCATGGAAAAACTATGTATGGGATTTATAATACAGCAATCGATTACATTCTTACCCACTTGAAGGATTTACTTCAAGATGATGCAGATATTCCATCAAACCACTATATGGCATGGAAGTTAGTTGAAGAACTTGGATTTTCCAGAAACAAAATTCATGATTTCCCAAAAGATTGTAGTTTATTCTGGGAAGAAACCGCTGAACGAAATGAATGTATAAAATGTGGCACATCCCGCTGGAAGTCAAAATATGATGGAACACCATCTCGCGTTCCACAGAAAGTAATGTGGCACTTTCCATTGATCCCCAGACTCTAGAATCTTTTTATGTCTGATGACATATCAATAAAAATGATATGGCATGATACCGAGAGAAAGAAGACTAATGATGAGTTGGTTCATCCTGCAGATGGATTTGCATGGCAGAGATTTGATGCTCGACATCCTGATTTTGCAGCTGACATGCGTAATGTGAGGCTGGGTCTTTCATGCGACGGTTTTAATCCATTTGGGAAGATGCTTACTTCGCACAGCACATGGACAGTTTTTATACACATTTATAATCTTCCCCCATGGTTGTGTATGAAAAAATCTTTCACTTTCATGAGTATACTCATATCTGGTCCTTCTGATCCCGACATTGATATTGATGTATACATGCAACCTTTAATAAAATAGTTGAAACTTCTTTGGGATGTGGGTGTGCGCACATACGATGCATGTTCGAAGGACATATTTCAGATGCGTGTTGCGCTTATGTGGACGATCAATGATTTTCTGGCTTATGCAATGATGTCTGTATGGAGCACGAAGGGAAAACTATCATGTCCAGTTTGTATGAAGAATACACGATCCAGAAGACTGAAACATCGTTGTAGTTTCAGTTTTATGGGACATCGACGATTTTTTCCAAAGGTTCATCCATATAGAATGAATCGTCGAAGATTTGATAATAATATAGAGACCAATGATCCACCACAGCGTATGTCTGGAACTGATGTGCTTAATGAATTGAAATATTTCAGTTTTTCGTTCGGGAAGGGTCAAATGAAATCTGGAAAGTGAAAGAATGTTTCCACAGAAACCTGTTACAATTGGAGGAAGAGGAGTATCATTTTTGATTTGCCTTATTGGTCAACCAATTTGCGACGTCATTGCATAGACGTAATGCATATTGAAAATAATATATGTGAAATGTTGCTTTCAGTTCTTTTAAATGTCAAGGGGAAGACAAAAGATGATTTACGATCTCGATGTGACTTGGTGGATTGGGGCATCAGACCAGAATTGCATCATGTGCGTATCAGTGAAAATAAATGGCAACTTCCATGTGCTTCTTATGTGATGACACCTACTGAAAAAAAAAACAATTTTTGAAAGTATTAGAGACTATTAGAGTTCCTGATGGCTATTCAAGCAACATATCTAAACGGGTTAACAGAAGAGAGTTGAAGCTAAAATCTTTGAAGACTCATGATTATCACGTTCTACTGCATGAGTTGCTTCCAATAGAAATCCGTCATCTTTTGTCCAATAATGTAAGGGAGGGTGTTATTCGGTTGTGCCATTTGTTTAGAGATCATTGTGCTAAGAAGTTGTCAAAGTCTTTCTTACAAAAAATGTTGACAGATGCCCCATTAATTTTGTGTGAGTTGGATAAAATATATCCCCCATCATTTTTCACATGCATGCTGCATCTGACTGTCCATATTCCAACTGAAATACTTCTCGGAGAACCTGTTTCTTTTCGTTGGATGTATCCAACTGAAAGAAATATGTTCACATTAAAGTCTTATGTTCAAAACAAGAATCATCCTGAAGGTTCTATCATGAACGGTTACTTAGCTCAAGAATGTGTGGATTTCTGTTCAATGTATTTGTCTGATCTTACTACAAGAATGAACAGACCAATGAGAAATGAATAAGAACAATATGAGCAAATTGAACCCAGTTTTCCAGCACTTCCTCAAACAAGAGGAATTCCTGGATCATATACAATGAAGTCATTAATCCATGATGAGCGGGAGATGGCACATCGCACAGTTTTGTTCAACTGTGATTTGTTCGATGACAATATCAGGTAACAAAATTGAATATGTATATCTTACATATATATCTGTTAAACTATTCATATTTTTTTATCTACAGGGAACATAAAACAATGATAAATAGGAATCATCGTTCTTTATCATTGAGAAGGAGAGAGACCTTGCATAGAAAAGAGGTTTCTGCTTGGTTAAAATTGAAGGTAAAAATATTAATGTTTAAATTAATTATTTCAATATTTACTTAAGTTTATCTTTCATTTATATTGCAGGTATTGAGTTTTTCTGCTGACTCTGTCTCTGAGGAAATAAGAGCTTTGGATTTTGGTCTTAATACCGTGGTTCGTGACTGTAAATCAATTGTTATCAATGGGTACAGATTTATTGTCACTGAACGAGCCAAAATCATGAGAACACAACATGATGGTATTATGGTTACTGCCACAACAGATTTTTATGCCAGTGCATCAGATAGTAGACCGCGACTTGAAAATGTGGGTTATTATGGAGTCGTTGAGAAAATAATAATATTGGATTATTACTCTCATGGACGAGTCAAAATGATGAAATTCCATTGGTTTGATTCGATGATGAGACATGGCACATTTATTGATGATTGTGGATTTCGAGTAATTAATATGACCTTCACTCTTGCAACCGAAGAACCATATGTGTTGGCATCAATGGATAAACAAGTTTTTTATGTCAAAGATCAACTTCAACCTGAATTTGGTGTCATAGTTGAAGTAATTCCAAGACATATTTTTGATGATGCTGATGATGGAATTGACACTGTCCCTATTGCCATTAGAACCAATCCATTTATTTCTTTTGATGACTCCAATAGCTCAATTGTCAGAGTTGATTGTGAACCTAAAGTTGTGGTTGGAAATATATAGAATCATTCATCCATGTTCTCAATTCTTTTGGTTTACCTCGAGTTGGGTTGTTAAGGTTGGTAATATTCATATTTATTTAGTATTGATCACAAATATGTTTTAGCTGACTTGACCGTTATGTGAATTTTCAATGTTTATTGGTTGCTGTTTTATTTGAATTGAATTTTCTAATTTGGAATTGAACTTTATTCAAACCAAATCAAACAATATTTCTAACTTGGTAAACATTACAACTTGTATGTTTTATTAAATTCATTCAAGCTCTTCTAAAACAATTGATTGATAAATTACCAATGAATCCCCTCATTCCCTCATATATTTAGTTTTTTGGTTTACACATTAATTATCTTTTTCTAATTAATTACATATTTGTTTTCCAATGCAGGAAATGTAGCCAATTGAAGAGAGATGAAGAAAAAAAATGGCGGAGAACAATCGTCGGATGGAGGAGATGGGAATTCCACCATTAGTGCCTACAGTGAGTACTTTATTTCAAATATATATATATATATATATATATATATATATATATAGAATATATAATGTCATGTGATTAATTTTTTTTGTAAAATTTTTTGTAGGATCCACCATTACGTCGACAGTTATTCGACGAGGAGCCTAGTACTGGTCCTAGTACTCAGGCCGGTGGTACGAGGAGGGTTCGTACCAGAGGTGGACGTAGAGCTGCGCGTGCCCGACTGGACCCTGCCCCTCCCACTGACATTTCAACCTTCCCACATTCTGATCCCGGTGTGTCGTTAGAGACACATGGGATATTTAGACCTCCCATGTTTTCGCTACCTTCTGCATCTTCTGCCCCATCATTTTCACATCCCATGATGATTCCCACTCCCCAGTCAGCATCAGGTCATACATCTGTTCCATCTTCTTATCCTTCTACTTCTGTCTCTTCGAGCTTTTATATTCCATCGTCTTCGACTCCTGTTCCACCAGAGGGTGTTCCATCAGGTTCTGTGGATCCGGCGCCACTCATTGATCAGACTAGCGCAGGTATATTTATAAAACCCTAACAAATTTTTATAGAAATATTTATTTTCATTATAAAATGTTTTGATAAAATATTTGATTTTCTTTGATGACAGATACATCTACTGACAGGAGGCGGGGGCGGGGCCGTACACGCATGCGTTCGGTGTGGAACCGTCGCACACAGGTTATGGTGGAATATAATGAAGACAATCAGATGGTTGAGAAAACAGGGCAGCAATGTCGGAGTTTTATGGCGACGCTTGCCAAATACTCCGACAACATTCACGTCAGCCCGTTGTCATGGAGACATTTGCCACATGAGGTCAAAGATAGAGCTTGGGCAGAGATATGGGTAAAAAATCTGTTGTATTTAATGCCATGAATTTTTTTTTGTATTTATATGAATTAATATTTTCATTTCAGCTTCGATTTAATTTTCCTGATGGTGAGGGTGAACGACTGGAACGTCTAAAGGATTTAGGCGATATTTGGAGAGCCTACAAGCATGAGCTGTATATTGGCTAGTGTGCTAGAGTTGGCACTGAGTTAGAGGCGGTACCAGTCGTGGATGATTGTCCTATAGAGCAGTATCGTCAGATGATTACTCATTGGACGAGTACCCAGTTTAAGGTATGAATTACATTTGAGGTATTTAAATAATAACTTTCAAGTTTTTCATTAATATTATCCTTTGAATTATCGAATTTTATTTAGGAATCATCGGGAAAAAATAAAAAAAACATTGATGCAAAAAAATACCTCCATACACTAGGACGCACGACGATGCCGGATCATGAGAGGCAGCAGGTATGACAATTGTTTATAAGTTTTCTTTACGACTTAAATTTTCTTTTGTTTCCTCAATTATTTAATTATTTTCTGAAGTCTTTATATAACTTTTTTTTCAATGCCATTGTAGAGGCAAGTACAAAATATTGAAGGACTTGTGCCTCGAGCAAAACTGTTTTGCTCGAGTAGACGAAAAAAGGATGGAAGTGCTGTCAACGAAGCGACTCAGCAGCAGATTGTAAGTTTTAATCTGTTGATTTTATATTTTAATATCTATTTCGTAACTTAATAATATATTTATATTTGTAACAGGATGCTTTAGAGGCCCTCGATGCCCAAGAAGCAGACAATTTTGGGCCATCTGATCACTTACATCAGGTGTTGGGAGAGGATCATTCTGGCAGAGTACGCTGCCGACCTAGGATAGCCCCGAAAAGGTATTGGCCTGCCTCAGGTACGAGTTGTAGTGCCACCGAGCTGCAGCAAGTTAGGGAACAGGCAGAACAGGCTGAGAAAAGGGCCACAGAGACGGCAGAACAGTCTGCTAGGGCAAACAGTGTATTTATGAAATTTATTGAAGTTCTACGTCCAACACTTCCAGCGGAGGCCAGCCCAGCGATTGATGAATACATGTCGTCGATACATTCTATATATGGTGCACCAAGTGGCAGTTTCCAGTGGTGGTCAGGCCGATGTCCAGCTTGAAGATGATGATGGCGAGCAGTCTGATGCGGAAGAGGAGGGAGATGAGGAGGGCGAGGAGGAGGGCGAAGGCGGGGAGGAAGGCGCTGTGGAGGGTGAGGACGATGAGGAGGAAGATGACGAGGGAGATGATGATGATGATGATGATGATGGTGATGCAGATGTGGGACATATTGATCCGTTGCATTTTTGACTTATATTACTGAGATTTGATGTTTAATCTATTCTAGTTGTTGGTTTTATCTAGACTCGTAGTATAGTATTGGAGTTGAGTTATTTTTATATATTGTCTGTATTTATGGATGTTGTTTTATTTTAGTGGTTGTGTGTTTGTGAACTCCCTGGACAACCCCCCTCATTCTTGGACCCTGGACAACCCCCCTCCCCCTTGGACCCCCCTCACGCGCGTTTACGAAGCGCGTGCATCACTTAAAATACGAATATTGAGCCGTACCGCGCAAACCGCACGTCCGACTGACGTTCCGTCTGCGCTTACATGTCACGAATAATAATTAAAATGTTGCACGGTGGTTTAAGCTCAATCTGAGGTCGTCCGCTATGAATTTTACAGTTGGACGCCCGTTTTGGCCGTTTATGACACCAGGATTGCGTTGTCGGTCACCACGGGCACACGGCACATCCGATTAACGTGCCGTCTGCTCAACCACTTCAGAAATCACTCACCCGTATTTGTCGTCTTATTTCTGGCCATTCCGACTTCGTTCGGCCCGTTTGGACCCCCCTCACGCGCGTTTACGAAGCGCGCGCATCACTTAAAATACGAATATTGAGTCATACCGCGCAAACCGCACGTCCGATTGACGTGACATCTGCGCATACACGTCACGAATAATAATTATAATGTTGCACGGTGGTTACAGCTCAATCTGAGGTCGTCCTCTATGAATTTGAACGTTGGATGCCCGTTTTGGCCGTTTCTGACACCAGAACTATGTTGTCGGTCACCGCGGGCACACAACACGTCCGATTGATGTGCCGTCTGCTCGACCACTTCATAAATCACCCTCCCATATTTGTCGTATTATTTCCGGCCATTCCGACTTCGTTCGGACCGTTTGGACCCCCCTCACGCGCGTTTACGAAGCGCGCGCATCACTTAAAACACGAATATTGAGTCGTACCGCGCAAACCGCACGTCCGATTGACGTGCCATCTACGCGTACACATCACGAATAATAATTAGAATGTTGCACGGTGATTTCAGCTCAATCCGGAGACGTGGTGCGGCCGGCACCACTCAAAGTGTCCGTCTTTTGTTTCAAAAGGACGTCGTTTTAGGTGAAAAGCATCAACTGACATACGGAAAACCGACCAAACGCATTTCGAATCTGTTGATAATTTATCCCAACAATCCATGGGTCATATGTGACGTGTACGAGCAATCCCGGGATGAATCTGAGTCGCGGTGTGGCCAGGATAAGTCTAAGTGACTCTCTTTTGTTTAAAATGGGCACCATTTTAAGTACATACGGAAAAACGACCAAACGGATTCGGTTTCCGTTGAAACATTAGGAGAACGATCCATGGGTCATATGTGACGTGTACGAATCATCCCCTCTTCAATCCGACATGCGGTGCGGCTGACACCACTCAAAGTGTCCGTCTTTTGTTTCAAAAGGACGTCATTTTAAGTGAAAGGCATCAACTGACATACGGAAGAACGGCCAAACGCATTCGGATTATATCGATATTTTAGAACAACGATCCATGAGTCATATGTGACGTGTACAAGTCAACCCCGTCTTAATCCGAGACGCGGTGTGTCCGACACCGCTCTAACTCTGTCTCTTTTGTTTAAAATGGACATGATTATAAATGAAAAGAACAACTGACATACGCAAAACCGACCAAACGCATTCGTAATCTTTGGATAATTTATCACAACGATCCATGGGTCATATGTGACATGTACGAGCCAACCCGGGATGAATCTGAGTCGCGGTGTGGTCAGGATTAGTCTAAGTGTCACTCTTTTGTTTAAAATGGACAACATTTTAAGTACATACGGAAAACCGACCAAACGCATTCGGTTTCCATTTAAACTTTAGGAGAACGATCCATGGGTCATATGTGTCATGTACGAATCAACCCCGCCTCAATTGGAGACGCGGTGTGGTCGGCACCACTCATAGTGTCCGTCTTTTGTTTCAAAAGGACGTCATTTTAAGTGAAAAACATCAACTGGCATACGGAAAACCGACCAAATGTATTTGGATTGTGTCGATACGTTAGGAAAATGATCCATGGGTCATTTGAGACGTGTAAGAGTCAACCCTGTCTAAATCCGAGATGCGGTGTGGCCGGTACCACTCTGATTGTGTCTCTTTTGATTAAAATGGACAAGATTTTAAGTGAAATAAACAACTGACAAATGAAAAACTGACCAAACGCATTCGGAATCTGTTGAAAATTTAGTATAACGATTCAAGGGTCATATTTTACGTGTACGAGTCAACCACGCCTCAATCAGAGTTGCGGTTTGGCCGAGACCACTCTAAGTGTATCTCTTTTCTTTAAAATGGACTACATTTTAAATTCATACGGAAAACCAACTAAACGAATTCTGATTGTGTTTATATTTTAGCACAACAATCCATGGGTCATTTGTGATGTGTACGAGTTAACCCAGCCTCAATACGAGACGCGGTGTGGCCGACACCATTCAAAGTGTCTCTCTTTTATTTAAAAAACACTTCATTTTAAGTGAAAACAACAACTCACATACGCAAAACCGACCAAACGATTTCGGAATATGTTGATACTTTAGGACAACGATCAATGATTCATTTGTGACGTGTACGAGTTAACCTCGCCTTAATCCGAGGCACGATGTGACCGGTATCATTCTAGATGTATGTATTTTGTTTAAAATGGATATCATTTCTATTAAAAATATATGGTATATGAAAAACCAATCAAATTCTGAATTGAATTCCGGATTCCACATATGATTGTCATCTAAATTTTAAAATTAATTCTAAATGAATTATGTATGTTTATAATTATGTTATGAATTCTACTTTAATTATGGATGAGTATATTTTCAGGATGCATTATATGTGTTGGTTGGTTGGTTTTCATTATTTGTATGTGTTGGTTTGTTCTCTATATGTATTCATTATTTGTGTTACAGGTACAATAATTGGATTTAAAAATGAATTGAAAACGAGGGCATAATTGGATAGAAAATTGAATTGAAACCGAGGGTGAATGCCCAAAAACCAGACCTGCTGTGCAAATTGTAGGCTGCTGTGCAATTTTCACAGCAAAGCCTATGCCAACGGTTTTCAAACCATTGGCATAGGCTCTATGTAGATGTTTTTACCAACGGTTCAAGGAACCGTTGGTAAAAACACATATCCCAACGGTTTCAAACTGTTGGGATACCCTGTCTCATGGTGGTTTTTAACAACGGGTCGTGGAACCGTTGGGAAAGGAAATTATTTGTTGATTTCCCAACGGGCCAAACCGTTGGGATGGGTTGATTTTTTCTAACCTATCCCAACAGTTCTGTGTAAACCGTTGGGAAAATCCTTTCCCAACGACTTACTTCCCCATGGTTTTCAGAACCGTTGGTATAACATATACCAACGGTTCTGCAGCCTTTCCCAATGGTTTAGAACCGTTGGGAAATGCTAGATTTCCAGTAGTGTTCCCCCAATATGATTTCAAGTCACTATTATGGATGAAAATATTGATGAACCATTTTAGGAGAAACTTTGGTTAATCATCACCTAATTGAGGTGGTACTATTTTTTGTTCAAGCTCTGGTTCTATGGGCCACACGTATTCCTCGTTTTCGCTCCACATGTGAAAAAAAAAGGTTTCTAATAAAGAGCAACCCCATTTGTTTCTTTATTATAAACCACAATCATTTTTGGGAACAAATTATCATTGGGTGGAAGAGTATTGGTTAGGAAATAATGAACAATCTTGTGAGTTTTTTGTAAGATTCATATTCCATTAAAGTGAAGTGTGTCATCTATAGGGTTGAAGGAAATAGAATGTTTTTTAGGATAATGTGGTTCTAGTGACATAGAATAATGGTTTGAGGTGGAATAAATTCAAGAAAATTTCCATGGATCAATTATATACAGATTTGATGTCTTTGTCTAATTCCATAGGGTTTTTCAATCATAACTTTGGAGATTGGTTAGTGACTTGGTGTGCAGATAATTTTGTTGAAAATTATTAGTTTGTATATTGTTGGAACCAAGGATGGTCATTACTAGAAATAAATAATTGTTTGGGTATTTTGTCAATCCACATTGGGTTGATCAAGTTGTTTGAATGTAATGTGGAGTTATGAACCACAAACCATGTATTGAGAATGGTTCACAGACCATGAAGGGCACTACACTGACTATGGATTAAATTAGTTACCAAAATGAAAAAAATGGTTTGCAGTGAAGGTTTGTGGTTTGTGTCAAGGATCACAGTATGTGTTTTCCAATCAATTCATGATACGACTTGTTATTAGTGGAAACAAGGTGAATATTGGTTGAAAAAAGGATAATGTTTCATGGGATGGCATGTTTTTCAAGGAAACAAAGTGGTTAATTTTTTTTCACGTAGAGAGAATAGTGGTGCGTGATCCATGTTGGGGAAATAGTTCATAGAAGATTTTAAGAACACATTAAAGGTAGTTTGGTATCAAATATTTTCATACGTCTCCGTTTATCAGATTATTTAGGTCTATTTTCTAATGTAAGTATAATTAATCGCTTCATTTGTAGTAGGAAAAACATAATAAAAATCTAAGAGGAATTCAATGAAATGTATATTTTTTCACAGGAAGACAACCACACAATTACATTAAGTAAAAATATGATAGGAATTTGTTTGAAGTCCAGAATAGTTCATGGAAGACAATTCGTGGTGTAGTTGTTTGGTCTACAGAGAAGAAGAAGTAACCAGATGCTGTTTGTGAATGTAGTATGCTGCCACAGGATTCATAGGATGTATGTAGAGGAAGCCTCATAGTACACAGAGTAGGGTTGTACATGAAGGAATACTCACAGTACATAGAGCATGGAATTACATAGTGGAATAAGTGCACAATATGGGTGAGGAGTAATTTGTGGAAAAAGCACTCACATTATGTGATGAATAATGGTCCGTGAAGGATTGAGCTCCATATACAGAAGTACAATTAGAAAACTAACAGTGCATGAAAAATTAAAATACATCTATAGGTGAAAACATGACTTCAATAGAGAATCTATCTATAGTTTTCTATGCATGATTTAATGCCAACCCATTGAGGAATCCTTTATGTATATAAAAAGAGTTCAGATTCTTTCCAATTGAGTTAGAATAATGGAGCCAAAAAACATGATATAAGGGACACAATGTTATATCCCTAAAACCTTGTAATGGCAGTGATCCTAGAATAAAGTCCCTTTTCTAATCTTTTGTACTACACAACTAGTGAATATTATTGTACTATATTACACTTGAAAACATATCGGCACATGCAACTTAGATGTAACCCTTTGTGGTGAACTAAGTAAAATTGTTGTTTCATCTCATTTAATGTGATTCCTTGTTTTTTAACACATTATCATCAACCATATTAATAGTTTCCTACCATCATAAGAACAATATACATTCATTTAAAAGAAAAATATGACACCCTAATTCACCCCTCCATTCTAAGGGTATTTTGGGTTCTTCATACTTGAGGTGGTGTTGAATGAGATTATAAAATCATGAAAGTTTCAAATGACACTTTTATCATATTTTTTATTCCAATAATGTTTCCTTAATCACATATATTATAGAAATGATCTATATAGGGCTCTGATGGGGGAAAATGACATGACTAGTATGTTAGGGTTAACTGGAGTTCCTCCTCCTCTTAGTGGAAGATTTATCAATTCAATTCATGGAAAGATAAATTAAAATGGTTCTTTGGGTGTAATAAGTATTGTTTTTCTTAGATAAGAGCCTTATATATCCATTATACTAACATATAATGGGTCATTTACTGATTTTCAATGATGAAAGGTCAAGAAATTTAAACATGATTTCATGAATACAACAAATATATTAATCTCATAATAATATTTTGGAAACTTATAGAAGAATTTTCATATTTTTACCACATCGTGTCATGTTACATGTTCTACGGTACCAGGAGGATATAAATCATAGTTATATACTTCAATAATAATGGGCTTCTAATTATTGAAATCATGAACAATGATAATTTGTGCTATTGATGAGTCTCCAATGGGAAATGTTGTTGGTAATATGATAACTAGTGGTTCTATATCTTTTACTTCAAAATTACTTACTAGTTTATTTGACATTGGTACCTTCAATTCTTTCATTTCAACCAACATTTCAAACCTATTGAATCTTACTACAAATCTCAATCCTTATATAACAGAAATAGAAATTACTCTACAAAAAATTTGACATAAGGGTATCTAATAGCCCTATTATATGTTCTATTTATGGAAAATAGATGTTATCTAAGACTTTTTAATCTTGATATAAATCCCATAGATGTTACCCTTATAATGGACTAGTTATTTACTCATAAATCTTAGATTGACTATTATTATTGATTAGTTTTCATTAATTCCCTTGATGGTTACAGTAGTGATTTTCAAGGGTATTATGACCTCAGGCCTAGAAATTATGGACCTCCTCTTCCATAGTATGGTATTATGATTTCCATTTATACTATTGAACTAATGTATAAATATTATTTTATTGAACATCCTCATGTAGCTCTTGAGTTTCAATAATTGTTCCCATCTATATTTCATAGTCTACCCATGGAGAGGGGGTGGAGTTTTCTATTGATGTGGTGCCTAATACTCAACCCATATATACTACCTATTATATTATGGAACTAGTAGATCTATTTGATATGAAGACTCATTTTGATGACTTGATATCCAAAAGAATCATTCTACCAAGTTTGATGGAATTAGAGATAGTATGTGTTTCCATTAAAATAGAAAATGGAACCATTCACATGTGTGTTGATTATTGAAATCTCACATAGGTTATATTCAAGAATAAGAATATTTTTTCTCACTTTATTTTTTTTTTAAATTATTTATAAGGGAAAAGCGATTCAAAGAGATTGATCTTTTTTTTGGTTTCCACCAGATCTGGATCGAGGAATCTGATATCCCATAGACTATATTAAATATTATGTATAGACATTGTGAGTGTCTTATTATTCTATATGGTCTGACCAATTCTCCTTCTATGATAATGTAAATGATGAATTGTGTTTTCCAGAAATACTAAAAATCTATCATTTTCTTATTCATGGGTAAAATCATGGTTTATTTAAAAAAATGAGGAGTATCAATTGTTTCATTTGATAGTAGTTTTAGATATCTTTTGGAATCACCACCTTTATGAAAATTTATAAATGATCATATTATAGATTTGTGAGGTTATTTGTTTAGGACACATCATCTCGAAACACAGTATTTGTATTGATCATTAAATGGAGAAATCTCTCATGTCATGGGATGAACCATTAATGTCTTTTAGATTCTAGGATTCATGGGTTTAAAGGGGTATAATAATCAGTTCATATTGGATATATCTATAATATATTCTCTACTGACTACTCTCACATGAAATTTAGTGAAGTTCATTTCATATTCAAATTTCTTGGCATGCCTTGAGGATTTGATAGTTTCATCACTATAGCTCTATTGTTGACTCTTTTAGAGGCTATAAAAAGAATCATCTTCTTATATGAATCATTATGATTATATTTTGATTATGATATAATTCATGGGGATTATGATATGGAAAATGGTTCTTAAAATATCCATCTACATGAAAAGAACTATTCTACTCAGGATCTAGTACATGCAATTACAATTCATTCCCTTAAGAGTTCATGGAATTAAGTTTTCATAAAAAAAATTAATTTACTCTATTCATGAGATATTGAGATATATATTTTTCTAGAAATACTTTTATCTTCCTTATAGGTGATGAGTGGAGTACTTAAAATCAATTTATAGAAAAATATCCTAAACTTTTCAAAATAGAAAAGGATTGTTTATCCTCAGAGTAAAACACTACTATATCTGGCCAAAAATAAATCTCCAGGGGAATAGAGTCCCATATAACTCTTTTCTCCAATGAATTTGAGTGTATGAGAATTGGATTTCGGGGTTTTTATGAAAATTTTTCAATGCAATTCAAAAATAATAGTATTTATTTTCCTTGATAAATATAGTTATGAAGACTTATATGGTATTAGGGATTATTTTAATTGTTGGTATCTCATTAGTGAGTGGTATTTATCACTAGATGGAATCCGTTAATTCAAGAAAAATATAACCATTTATCCCCTATGAAGGTGGCAGTGTATGAGGGATTTACCCTAGGAAGGATTTTCATAAAAACCTACACAAATTGTTTAAAAAATATGTAATTTTCTAAAAAGTTCATTTATATTTCATTTCTTCTTCCACTTACATGCAATATTTTTGAAACATTATTATATAATAACCAATATATATTACAAATACATATATTTTAATATGTTATGTATAAGACCAATGTGTGTCTCCTCTTCCATCTAATGGGAAATGAAATCGTCGATTGTGTTCATGGTGGACTATTACCCCGTGAACTGATGTAATAAATTTTTCATTAACAACATTAATGTCTATATAAAATAATTGATTTAACAAAATAATATAATATTTATGATATTTTTATACTTATTTAATTTTAATATCACATACAAATTCTTCCATTCCATTCTGTTTAAAATATGATAATGTTTCTCTTGTGTACGGTTGATTACTACCTAACCCAGTGATGTTACTATTTTTTCAATTATACATTACATGGATATTAATAATGATAAATTTAATGAATATATTTGATATAATTTATAATATATGGATTTTATAAAGTTAATATATCATTTCTGTTTTTACCCTTTCACCCATTATGAAAATGCTAACGTTTATTGTTCATACGTATAGCCTGCAGTCTTCATGATCTAATGAGAACCATTTTCCATTTTGAATTTTAAAGAATAATTATAAAAAATTAATCTAGTAAAAAATTATATTTACAATATTAATTTAATTCTATATATTATGAAACTATATGTTATTCTATATAACTAGAACATTCATATTTAAACATGTTTGAGAAAACAAGGTAGTAAGGAGATATAACATTTTTAATATTAGAATATTATTAATAAGAAGGTGATAATATGTTTTAAAAAGATCATATATGATATTAAAAGTATTAATATATTTATTTTACAAATTAATAAATTATTTAAAACCACATTATTGTGGATTAAAGTGCATCAAACTAAAAGGATGTGTGAGGTAAGGGACTTCGTCTCAATTCCTATTCATGAAGGTATATTTTATTATTACACAACTACATTCATTTATATAGATTATATACAGACCTCATTCATATAATAAAATGGTTTCTTAAAAATTAATGGTATTTTATGTTTAAATTTCGATTATGTCGACCACTATTATTTGAATTAAAAGTTAACAAGTAGGAATTAATTTCACAACTCAATTTTTTGTCAATGGGTTATATTAATACATCATTGTCTTTGATATTATATGACTAAGTGTGTAATTAATTTTAACAACATTATTTTTTATATCCACTTGTTTTATGTGTTTTCTATTTTATATAATAAATAGATTCATTGGTTAATTATCACTTCACTGTTAATATCTTTGTAATGGTTTATTTGCATATCTCATTCTTATCGAGATTTTTTATGCATGAATTTACATTGAAGGAATTTGTTATATTATTGGATAATAAAACCATTTTAGTTTCCTTATCCAATGGTTATTCATGATATTTTTATGTAATAGTACAATTTCACCCCTCTTTGGTACTGAAAATGGTTGGGACTATAGTTTTAAGATAATATGACATAATTTCCCTCTCTATTCAAAAACTGTTTTCCTTCCAAAACCATTTTTTCTAAAAAAAATAAAAATGTTTTTAAAATTAATATAATAATTTATTAAATAAAGTTTTACCGATGTTTTAATTTTGATAGAGATATTTTAAAGGAATGTTCATGTTGTTTTCCAAAGAATATCGTTTTTTATTTTACTAGAAATGTCAAATGAATAATTGTTTCACCATGTATGGTGTATATTTAAGTTCCCTTTGTTAATACCAATTAATGATATAAATATTAAATTATAGGATTCTATGGTTATTTTAAAATAATATTATTTTAAAAATATATTTTAAATATTTATGTTTAACAATATTTTCATTGTAAAAAACTATATTTCCTTCAATAATTTGTTAATGAATTTTATAATGTATTTATATTCATTAATGACATCAATGGTTTTGTGTAATTACGAACCACTAGAAACATATTGTATTGATATAATTATTACTATTTATCGAGATATTTTAGAACCAGTTTGACCATGGAATGTATTATCATTCTATTTCTTGATTAATTTTTCTAATCATTGACTTTCCATTGAATTATTAACTTTTTTATAAACATTAAACATATAATTTCCCAAAATATTATATATAATTTGTCAAATATATAATTATAACTTAAAACATATATAATTTTCACATATGGTATTTTTAATTCAATTTTATATAATTGGATAGGGAAATTATTTTTAATCTTAATTCCTTACTCGATATGGAAATTTTTTGATAAGGAATATTGTTTATTAATTAAATTCATCATATGATATATGATAAATTTGTTTTATATGAATATATATTTGGGGAAAATATAATTATATCCCCATGATACAACTATATTATCATGAGTTGAATCAGTTGGATAGAATTAGTTAAATTGATTTCTGGTGTATACCAACACATCAATTTTAAACCATATTGTTAAATGAATTGATGGTATTGGTGTCACGATTCCTTAGTTTGTGAAGCCTAATAATTAATAATTTCCTTTATGAAGAATTAAATTGTTATTATCCATGGTATTTTTAGAATGATATTATTTTAGGATTCATTTCATTCTCAGTTTATTTATTAAATGGCACATGTGTATGGTTATTTATCATTCTATATTGACAGTCAAGTATCAAATAATAACAGTAAAATTATTTAAATTTCATGTTTGTTTAGCTATTTAACATTCCATGTTTATTATGATTATTTATTCCTAATATAATATATTGTACATCAGTCATACTGAGTATTTGATATCACCCTTAATTTGTTTCCTTTCCCAAGAATCTAGGAAACATACATGAATGGTACAAAATGATATGATAGTGGGAATAATGATATTCTCACAAAACAATATTGAATTATTTTTTTAGTAAAAATTAATATGGGAATATTTAATGTATATATTTTATGAAGAAAACAAAATTATTCAGTCATTTAGGATATGATTCCTTATATCTCATAGAAATGTAATGATGGAGATATCGGCTCTAGTTGACCGGGGTTGGGGTTGTTATAGTTTTTATCAGAGAAATTTGTAGAAAAATTGGGATATAAATTTTGGAAAACATCAATTAGGTAAAATAATCATATTATTGACTTTTTGGATAAGTATAGAAGAACATTGTAACAATTTTTTAGAGTGAATATTATTTGGGGTTTCTTTAGAATACATCACTGGCTGGATAAAAAAAAGTAATCTTGGTTTCTAGAACAGATGTATCTGGTTGTAAGAACATTGGAATAGAATCATTAGTCTGTACGTGATAATCACCTAGTATATGAAACTAGGTTGTACTATTAACCAGGTTTGACACTCACAGTGGATATTCTTTCAATAATTAATATTTTATTTAGAAACAATTCTGAATTATTTGAATAGATGATGAAAAATAATTACCTAAGTTAAAAAATCTGTAAATGATTAAATATATAGTGTCATGATATAAAAATAATATAATTGATTCCCCATTATTATGTAGTGTCGCACCATGATTATTTTTATTCACACTATGAATTATGATTTTAGACAATCGTTGGAACATGAAAGAATGTAATATGAAAGACAATGTGGAGAATTTGGGAAAACAAATGAGATGATTACTATAGTGAAATATGTCAGGCATGTTCCTAATAATTTATTTCAAAATATTATTAACACCTTATAACATAACCAACACTCGTACACACCAAAGAAGATAAGTATGGAGGCCAATAAGAGCTTTAGTAGTGTATACCATGGATGAAAGAAGGATTGATTTCCTTCATGTATAAAATATGGAAGGAGACACCCATGAATGTTCTTTAAAGGAATCAAAAAATGATTTATGTGTTGTAAATATGGGAAACAATTAATGAATTGTGGAGTAAAAATCAATATTACAAAGGAAAGAAATTAATTTCATCATAGGTATCCACTCATAGTTCATTTTCTTAAAAGTGGGGAACTTGTGAATTATATACATATATTCCCTCTTATTAAGGATAAACCATAGATTAAAGTAATAACAATATTGAAATAATAGAGATTATGTATTTATGTATTGTGATTAAATAATTAGATAATAGAATTATTTTATAAAAGAAAACATTTATTGTATAATATAAGTGTAAATTATACCATCTTGAGTTTTTTATTCTATGGTTTATCATAAGATCAAATTTGTAGATTCAATTTTTATAAAATCATTTAGTTGCAATATAATATGATTGAGGATATTTTTGGAGAAAATTTAGAAGAATACGAACTATTTGTGTTGTGTATAAAAAAGATATTTGGAAAATAATTACCTTAATAAAATTTTATTTATGATTAATGATATTGATATATTTTTAAGTATTATCTTATCATTGATGTTGTAGTAATTATAGGTCCTCATAATTTGGGAATGTTATAAAAATTATATTAATATGGTTTTAGAAAAAAACAACCAACATATTGGGTGACAACGCATCATATATGGCATGGTCGTGGGGCTTTAACCCAAAACTAAATGATGATAAGGGTTTTCCAACTACCATTATCCCATGCGATGTTTTTGTTAGTATGTAAATATATTTACATAAGCAATCCTATGGATAAATATTAATTTTTAAACAATGGTGTTATTATTTTTGTTTAAATAGTAACATATTTTGTTGGATAATTATGTTAACCATATCAGTTTTGGAATATATTTGGAGATATGTGATATAACTTATCTCTCTTTTATTCATTTTATGATCCACTGAAAGTTAATTTTTTTCATTCGTGAATAAAAAATTTAGTTTTGGGATATTCATTTTATGGAGTAAGATGTGATGTGGGAATTGAACAAATCATAATTAAAGGAAGCAATTATCCATATATAATATAAAGAGGAAAGTAATACAATTTCTCTATATTTAATGACCATAAAATATTTCCTCAATATTAGGAAAATGATCTTGAGAAAAAAATATTATATTATTGAATTCATATTTGATTAATCAAGTTATCTTTTAAATTATCACATATTTATGGTTTTGAGATGCTTAACATTCCATTAATCATTAAATTTCTTCTGATCAATGATCTTTATCACTCTCTGTAATTAATTATGCTTTTCTTCTATGTGAATATCATTACATTCCAATTATGTTCCCAATATCTGAATCCAAGTTATGTGTTATTCCAAGAGGTCATCATATTTACCTTTGAATCTTATCAAGAGGGTGTTTTATTAACCATTTTACTATTTCTTCTTTCTTATATAATGGTATATAAAAATTTAAAAACTTTATAACTAATATCATGTTTAATTTGAGAACACAAAATTTTTCAGAGTTTTGGATAATTTAAAAAGGTTGACAATTTATGATATATTTCATTTTAAATAAATTTAATCTCTTCAATAGATTTTGGATCACATAACCTAAATTATAAATAAAATTTAATATATACAAATATTAGTATATAATTTTTTAAAATTATGGTTTTATATTGAATATAAAAAATATATTCATTTAAAAGAAAAAGTCATGTCTTCTGAAAAATTGTGTTTTCAAGAGATGGTTTAGTCTTTCTTTGCACTCATTATTTAAAATATTTTTTTTCAAAATTTACAAAATTAATTTAATAAAATTAAATTCATTTTAGAAATAATAATTTAAAAATTAATTAAGGGTGTATTTATTATATATTTGTGAAATGTATCATTTTTCAATAAGTAGTAAAAAACACTAATTTTTATTGAAAAATGATTTTTTTAATAATTGAAAATGTTAAATTATGTTTAAAATAACTTTTAATGAGAAATTAGTTCAATTATATTACAATATATCTATGTTGGGTTATTGGAATCAATTTAATAATGTTTTTTATATTAAAAACATTTATACCTATTAAAATGTTCTTTTTGGAAACTATCTTTTTTATCATGTTTGGAGGAATAAAAAACATGATGTTTCCACATTTTTCAATTGAATTTTGAAAATTTTATTTAATATTAGTTATTATAATAATTAATATTATCTCATCAGTTAAACTTAATTTTTTATGAAAATTAATAGTTAAATAACTAATAATTAATTATTTTGGTTAAGGTAAAAATTCGTTTACCAGGGGTTAAACTAAGAACATAATTGTTAGAATGACCTAATACTTGTAAAAATACATTTTTCATCATATTTAAACATTATAACCTCTAATTATCCATAATTACTCATTATTGAGTCTTTTAAAATGAAAATATTGTTAGTGTTGTTGATTATTTTCAATAATTCCATGTTTGTCCTCTCCCAAATATATAAAATCCCTCCTCTCTCCTCCCTGCTTCATGATTAAAAATAAATATTATTCATAAAATCCCTATATAAATAATTTAATTAATCCCATAAAAATCATAGTTTCCATGGTTTTATTTAAATTCATACTAAGAAGGATTTGTTTCAAACCAATGAAAGGTGTTTGAAGAAGGTGTAGCATTCTTAAATGAGATTTTTTATTTTGATTATTCTTCCACCTCCAAAAAATATTATTAAAAATTATTATATAAAAAATATGTTTGTCACATATAAATATATTTTATTTTATTAATGTCATGATCTATATTAATTTCCACTTCTATTAGAATGGGAAATGGTAAAGCCAATCTTGTATATGGGGGACTAGCACCTCACAAAGAGATGTAATTTGTTTTTTATCACCGCATTTAATTGTTTGATATAATGATGGATTTAACACGTTTATATAATATATATGATATTATTATAATTTTTTAAATTTAATTTCACATATAAATTCATACATTCCATTCGATTTTAAATATTATACACTCACTCATGTGCAGGGAGGACTACCACCACACATAGCTATGAGATTCATTTTCACTTATGCATTACATGAATGGTAATGAGGATAATTTTATTGAATTTATGAGATAAATTATACTTGATAAAAATAATGAAAATTAATATATCACTTACTTTATTACCCTTTCACTTTATATGTAAATGATAATGTCTCCCATGCATATATAATGTCTACCGTCTCCATGAAGCGATGTGATCCATTCTCTATATTCAAATTTCAATAAATATTATAAATATTTATTTAATGAAAAAATGATATTTATAACACTATTGTATTTATGTAGATTATTTTACTATAAGATACTATCAAGAATGACAAATTTCTTGTTAAAACATTCATGACAAAATAAGGAAATTATCACCCTAAAAAGTAGAAATAACAAAAGATTATTAATGAAAGAGTAAATATATGATATAAATGGATTATATATGTTATTATACAAATAAATATGGTTTTAGTATAAGTTAATAACATTTTTAAAACCATTATTCATTATGTATAATTGTGTCCAACTAAAAAATAGTGTGATGTAAGGGACATCATCTCAATTTCCCTTCATTAAGTCATATTGTAATGTTGTGCACTAAATATCTTTTATATGGTGTATGTATGGTCTATTTTCATATAATTTTATTTTTCTGTAAAACGACATGTTATTTGAAGTTTCAATTAGAATTATTCCATCCATGTGTTTTCTATATAAATTTCACTAATTTTAAAAAAAACTTAACTCAATTTATTTTCATTAGGTAATATTACCACTTCATTGTTTTTGGTATTCTGTGATTCTGTGTACAATGAGTTTTGATTATATTATTTTATATATCATATTTTTAATAAGTATTTTCATTTTATGAACATAACATATTCGATGTAAAATTATCACTTCAATAGTATGATCATTTTAATGGCTTATCTAAAATTATCATTATAATTGAGATTTTTTATGCTTGAATTTAAATTGAATGATATTATTTGATCATTTCCTAGTAAACCAATTTTGATTGTATTCCCCTGTAGTCACTCATTTCATTCAAGTAATAGTACCATATTTCTAGACATTCGCACTCAAGATGATTATGAAATTTGTTTGATGAAAATATGACTTTATTTCTCTCTTTCACAAAAAACCTTTTTTATTAAAACACCATTTTTTCTTAAAATGATTTAATTTTTCTTAAAATAATATTTTCACAAAATATAATAATATTAATTTTACCAATTTTATACTTTATCAATAATTGTCTTATAGTAATCTTTAACTCATTTTCTAAACAAGGTTTTTTTTAATTTTACTGAAAATGTGAAAGAAATATTTATTTTAATGTTCATGGTGTTTACAGAATTTCCCACCCTAATGAACACTAAATATTTTAAAGACTCATTTATAAGTTCCCAAGATTATTTTAAAATATTTTTTTTTGAAAATATTTTTTTTCTCATTTATTTTAAAAATATCCAGTTAAGAAGGATATTTTCCTAAAAAAAATTAAAAGACATTTTATGGAATTTGTATTCATCGATGATTTAAAACTATTATTGTACTTTTTATGTATTAAGTCTATGTTGTATTGTTTCCTTACATATTATTTATCTTAAAGGTCTACAATTTTTTTGAATAAATAAATTGTTGTCATTCACTTTGATATTATCATTAGAAAATTATATTTCCAAGAAATATCAATATTTATTATCATGGATATACATATCAATTAAACACTATATAATTTCTACATATTTTATTTTAGTCTAAATTTTATATGATTCACCAAGGAAATTTTTTCTAATATCTATTCTATAATTTATACATAAACATGTTCATAAGGAATATTTTTCATCAATTAAACTGATCATTCCATATGTTAGGAATTTATTGAGCATTATAATGTGGTTGGGATGAGTTATAGATAGTCCAGAGATGTATTAGTAGTCTCATGAGATGAATTACTTAGACATATTTAGTTAAATGGGTTTTGGGTTTATACATACACAATTTTGTTTAAAAAATATTTCAAATTTCTTAAACGTATATGTATCATGATGCTTGAAATCATAAAATCCAATAGTTAAGAATTTTCTTAATCAAGAATTCAGTTTTTATTTATGAATTTACAGTGGTTCATGAGTGTGAAACCACGTAATAAAATTTCTATAAAACCTATTTTTGAATCCTGGAAATCCCCATGGGGATTTAGGATGTAGGTGGTGATATTTTGATGATGCAGATAGATAGTGACATAGGCATGATGCAAGTAGGATGATATAGTCCAGACGTTAAACCAGTCCTTTTCTCCAGGTCCAAGGACCACCTATCCTATGGCCTACAGGATATGTATTGGGTCACCCTCTACCTAAATAGAAAAAGGAATTTTCAATAATAATTAAATCAGGCTTAAAACCTAACTATTAAAAAATAATTCGATTAGTATTATCCATGATAAATTTTCAATGATATTATCTATAGTGAATTTTATTCATAGTTGATAGATTAAATGGTGTATGTGGTAATTTATTTACCTATCCATATTGAATATGGATTATCTAATCAGGACAGTTAAATTATTTATATGGAATTTATTTTGAATTATAAACCTCTCCATGTTGATTATGATTATAAATTTATGATAGCTTCTATTATACATAACCATTAATTATCATATGAGATCATACATATTTATATTCCTTTCCTAATAAACCCATAAATGTATTTTCAATCATATTAAATGATACACTATAACGAGTAATGATATTTTTAAAAAACATTTTTGTAATATTTGTATTCAAATTTATTATAGGAATCATATATAATTTTTTTTCCAATACTAAAAAACTACTTGTTCATTTGATATATGATTCATTTTATCTTATTCCATTATAATAAAGTGGACACCAGCTATAGGATTTTAGGGATGGGGTATTTAAAAATTGGATTGTATAACATAACATTAATGAGGTACCTAATTAAATAATATGTATATGTTAATGGATAATTATCATTACTTGCGAATCTAGTCAGATTGTTTTAATATAGTTATTTTCTCCACCATCAATATTGTTCAGGAACACTATAAATTGTTTGAAGAGAGAGAGAGAGAGGTAGAGATGAATACTCTACATTATTCTATCAATGATATAAAATTGGGGAGATGAGTGATATTTATTTTCAAATTAATATAATTGATTTAGATGAAAGAATAATTAATTTTCATAAAAATAGACCATAATGTAGCATAAAAACCCAATAATATGTTCCACATATAAAAACACCCTATAAAGAAAAAATCACCTTATAAATTCCTCTACATTAGAAAACTTTTATGTTATAGAATTATTTATGGCACCTCATCTCTACAATGGAAACATCTACCACATAAAAATGACAAATAATCACTCATTTATTGTAAAAAAGATGAATAATAATATATTTTTATTTTATTTAAAATCTATAAAATTGCTAACCTACATTTTGAATAATTTTGATGAAAATTATTCCACTCTTAAGAAAAAATACCCATTCTGGACAAAAACACAATCATAAAATTTTAATTTGGCTCTTTATTTCGGAGATATGAGATGTTCAAACATACAAGATTAATATTTAACTATTTAAAAATTAATACATATAACATGTATTATACTATGAGTAAAATTGTTCAAATTTCTTCCTGTGGATAAATATATCATTCTATTAGACATAAATATCAAAATAAATCTCAGAGAAATTGTAAGAGTGAATTTAAAATATTTTAATATCTAAATTACCCTACCTATAACATTAAACAAGTATATGTCTCTATTTAAATGAATTTATATCAATACATCACGAGTACACCTCCTCAGAATCGTTATTTCACTAATGTCGATTGTGATAGAATTTTATTTTGAATTAAGTATAGGATTGTTCAATTAATTTTTTAACTGAAATTTGATTCAAGACATGATGATTCAGTCATAGATTATGTAATCATTATTTATTAAATCATGGGTCATCCAATTATTAAACATCTACATATTGATATATCAAAACCATTATTATTCATATTCTTTATTATATATAATATCTAAGAAGCATGTAATGTTCTCCATGGGGATGTTCATGGCCAATTTACCATCATCAACTGTGATTTATTAAACTTCATTAAACATGGGGAATTATTTTATTATAAAATAAAACATTCAATGTTATATAAAACAATTTGAGTGATCATTTTTTCATAAATAATTTTACATATTAGTACCCTATAATATAATAAAATTGTATTTAAGATATAATAAAAGGTATCATAGAAGCTAACCAGTCCAAATAGAATTAACATTCCTATTCTTATTTTTAATGTCACAAAACATTTTCTCTACATTCATTTTTCGGTTTAAGGGATTCCATATTTATTGTGACCTAAAAGATGTATTACATTTGATTTGAAAACCATTGATATTTATCAACTATAAATCTATTTATAAATACCCCGACTCCAATTGCATGGATCCAGTTCCTTAATTTATCAAATTGGCATAATAAAAAAGGATGTATCATCCCAAAGGAAAATAGGATTAGTATATTTGGAAAAATATGCACAAACATATGTCTTACATTCAGACATCAAATAACAAACAACATAGAAACACCATTGGAAACATCAATAAACTTTTAGTTTATCCCTTTAATTTATTCATAATATAAATATTCACATCCTTGGGAAAATAAAAAATAAGAAAGGGGTGAGATTATATTCTACGTACAGTTTAAAATTGATATAAAATTTAAACATGAAAAATAAAAAAAATATAATATCTAACAACACATTTCATTGAAGCATAAACCCAATCATGATATGGAAGGAATAAAAGTTGAACAAAATAATTCCATATAGATTATCAAATGAGAATAAAACATTACAACATATATTATTGTAGTTGTATAATCACATGGATTATCAATATTTAATATCATAATGGGGGAATATATAATTCTACACATCACAAACATGAAAACAAGTTTTCATCCAAGACACTATACATGAATGGGTAAAAACTCGTTCCAGTTTGTCCTATGAGACCTACCGAAGCATCAAGAGGCAATACTGGTCCCTAGAAGTGACATACTAAGTCCAATGAATTTCACATATTAAAGGGGTGAAACATTATCAATTTATGAATTCAATTTGAGAAAGCCATATGAAATGTAAATTATACCACCATTTTGTAAACATAATCACAAACTGTCCAGAGTTATATGGTGAATGGTATAAAGATAGTACATCTCATGTTACAAATAATCATAAACCATTCAATAAAATTAGTTAGATTGTAATAAAATATTTAAATCCCCATTAAAAATATTACACAATAGCGGGTGTTGAAATAAAGGAAAATCATTTGATAAAATCATTTTGAAATTATTGAAATAAATACCCTTTTACATTGAAAATAAGTGTTCTTTTTGAAAATCATATATATTTTTCATAAAACATAATGTGTAAACATGTATATCCCATAAAAGAAAAGGGAATGAAACAATATTTGATTAAAATAAAAATAATATTCATATATTTATCTTTCAGTTGATGTGAAAACATTTAAAAACATTGTTTAAGAACTTTTAAAATGAGCCACACCAATACGGTTTAATGGAAAATATAAATGTGTCTTTATATCTTATACAAAGAAATAATTGTTTTCGTAAAACCAAAAATTAAATAAGATAGTATTTAATTATAAAATTATTTATTTTATAAAAGTATTTGTGTCTTAAAAAATATTATGGAGTATACTTGAAAATGGGTAAGAAATTGTGAAGTTCCCTTTAATCGATGTTGTTTATCAGGAGGAATTTAAAAGAGAACATTATAAAACATGTATTTCCCCAAAAATTAAATAAGAATTAATATATGTAAATATTTCTTGATCATAAACATATAATTTAGGAGGTTATCTATGAATTAATTATAATTACATTATAGTAAAAAGATAGATAGCATAACCTATAGGAAAGAAATGGATGTTTTGGAAGAATCCCTTAGTTATGTCTGAAATTGTTCTTCACTTGCACTTAATATACTAGAAGATGAAATTATATTAATTAATATTATATTTCAAAAACTCTTCAACATTTATTTGATTTATTATAATTTTATTATGTTCATTCATGTCCATTTTGATGAGTTATATTCTTCAATTTCGCCTTTCTAGAGTGTTCGTTTCATTGGTTTTTCATGTTTGGTTCACTTGTATACTTGTTAAAAATATCATGTAAAATGAGAATAGTTATCCATAATTGAAATTATATGTTAATAATGAATTGATATATGATTAAATTATCTTCTATGTCATTTTTTCCTAATATGAGGATGATTCATTAGATAAAACTTTAAAGATAAAAGTTTAAATTATTTCGTTAGTTTATGATTATCATGCACTCGTTTGTTTAATTAATTAAAATTATGTATATATAATCATTATATAACATTAAATAAGTTTTAATACATTTATTTTGGTTTTTTTACCATAAAAATTGTTTATTACCATCCTTAAGAGTATAATTTAGAAACAAAATATTATCATCCATGAAGGTTGTAAATCTGCACATCAAGGATGATGTTTTCATTTATAGAATAATAGGGGAAGAGAAGAGAGATGATTTTTGATATTCTATTACCATAATAACCAGTAAATATATAAATGGTAATATTTTTTTCATTAAAATATGGTATCTCTATATAAAGAATGAATAAGAAAATAATTAAATTAATTGAAAATTATAAGAATGAATGGGGATTTTACCCCATTAATTTCTCATCTTGAGAAACTCCATACATAACATTGAAATGGAATATTGTATGATACCAGGAAGACCATAATATGGGGGAGAGGTGTGGTAGATGTATTGGGAACAAATTGGATAATGTTATTGGTTTTAAATGTGTGAGGAGAAAGGATGGTGTGGGGTGGAATTTATAGTGATGGAGAGGGGTGTGTTTTTTTATTTAATTCATTAGTTTTTTAGAGTATTTTATGAGTATGAATTATTTTGATTCCAATTAATAAATATATTAAAGGGAGAAGGGGAATTTGAGATTATGGACTTAAATCATCCATAACTCTATAATTAATTTATTTGTTAAAAAACATAAATTATCTTATTTCAATATTCACAAAAAATTAATCTATTTTAGAAAAATTCCAAAACATTACGCTATCCATTTTTCAACAAGTAGAATTAAAAAATGGAGTTAGTTAAATTATATTTTTATAAATATATGAAATTAAATTTTTAAATAAAATCATCATTTACATAAAAATATATATTTTACTAATATAAATGATTTTATGTAACTTTCTAAAAATAATTATCTTCTCATAAAATTATATTATAGTTATCGGAAAACAAAATATTAATTTATGAATATATTTCATGGAAAAAAATTTATTTTTAGTCATTATTATATAGTTTTCAATAAAAAATTTTGTTTCATAAAAAATACCAACACATAATTTATCATTTTTTAAAAATTTATTTACTTATTTAAAATATAAATATACCATATTTTCAATCAAAATATACTTAAATTTTATGTATAAATTTATAGGGAAGGTTAAAATTTTATTAGCTAGATTACTTTTCTTAATGGTCACATTTCTATTCCAACAATCATGTAAATTTTTTATAGCATATCATGGTTATAAACTTGGTATTGTGTGCAACATAAGAAAATCAATGATGTTAGAGATACATACCATAAAATATTAGGATGTTAAATTCTCCACTTAATAAAAAATTTCACCATCTATATTTCCTTAATTTCACCTCATAAAAGGATTTCTGTAGTAATTCATCATAATTCCATCTTATTCCTATATCGCTTCTTCAGTTTTATTATTTTACTATATTACCTTAAATATCTGTGTTATCTGATTCCTCAACAGTATTTCTCTAGTGTCCATAATTTTTATAGGATCATCATAGTAAGATAAATATTGTTACAATTATATACATTTATAAGTGAGAACATGTGTTGGTCATATCATGTTCTTCATTATCAAAGAGATTTGGAACACATCATGTACATTAAAAATTCTAGGTTTCATTGTAAAATAATATTCCAAATCTGAATTTCTCTCTAGAATTTATAAAGGTTTGATTTAAGTAAGGATCTGTTTCAATTTCTTATAGAACCTTATGAAACACTTCCATCTATATTCTATCAAAATTAAATAATCTTTCACATGAAACATCAAATACTTTCTCAAGTTGTCTGTATAACTATTTTTCTAAATTTGAGGTGCTTTTATATGGGTTAGAATATTCTTTACCTTTTCTGTTGTTTCCTTCACATGCTCTAGGCCTATATGCTTCCAATCACTGAATTTATCCCAACAAGTTATTGTACAAAATCACATTTGATTTAATGTTTCATATGGTCCAGTTTGAATACTTCAATGGAAACTATTATTATAGGAAAACTCTACTAAAGTAAGAAACTAATTTTATATACCTTTAATGTCAAGTGATCCAGAACTCAATATGTCTTCTAAAGTTTGAATAATCCTTTATAACATCCCATAACATTGAGGGTGAAAATAAATACTCAAATGAATCTCAGTATCAAAATCCTACTTCAGAATTTTCTAGAACATCATTGTAAATCATGGATCATGATCAGACACAATGGAATGAGGATAACCATGATTTCATACAATTTCATTAATATAGAGTTGTGAAAGGTTATATAATAAAAAATCCTACCTTAGGGTGAGTAAATGTGCAGATTTAGTAATTTGATCAACAATTACCCATATTGCATCATTTTTTATTGGATTAACTTGTAATATAGTGACATGATCCATTTTAATTTCATCCCATTTTCATGTAGAAATGTCCAAATGTTTCATTACTCCTTTATAATGTATTATTTCATCCTTCAACTATTAAAATACTAAACATATTGATACTTAAGAATCAATTTCCAACATCGTATTATCACACAAAAAAATGGTCCTTTTAATCTCTATACATCTTCATGCTTCCATGGTGTATAGAGAAATTCAAGATATGCGCATCATATAATATTTCTATTTTAATATTTGGTATAGAGGGAACAAAAATCCTTTTCCATTGTTTTTGAATTTCATCCGCATACATGAAGTCTACCACATTCCCAAAATTCCCTGCTTTAATTATGATTTAAAATTCCCAAAATCATACTTAGAACCCTTTATATTTTAAAATAATTATGGTTTCCAAACCATTTTGAAAAGAAGTGATGTTTCACCTTCCTTAATAATTCCCAGATCCATATTTAATAAATCCATGAACATAGGATCCCTATCAATCCAAATTTTATTTCGAACTCCATGATCCTTCATTCTCATTGTATTTATTTCCATATTTTCCTTCCCTGGATCATAGTGATTTGAAAAATCATAATCCTTGAGTAGATCAATCCATCACCTTTGCCTAATTTAGAGATATTTATATGAGAAGATACATTTAAAAATGTTGTTATACATATATATATATATATAACATATCTTTCACTATAGTGATATTTTATCCATATATTCAGATTAAAATATTATAGTTCCTAACTAAATATCATGAGTTAGATAGTTAAATTCATGAGTTTCTAACTACCTTTATACATAGGCAATAAATATATCGTTCTTCATAAGGACTCTTCCAATACCATTCATTTGTAAATCAATATAAATAAGAAACCACCCTTTTAAAGGGTGTGGTAACGATCATCAAATTAACTAATATCCTTTTCAAATATTCAAAAAAATAACTTTATTTAGTCCATATATACATAACACTTTTCCAAGTAAGTGTGGTTAAAAGGATAGCTAATCGGGAATACTTATGAAAAAAATGCTGATAATAAACTCTTAAACCATTGAAACTACAAACAATAGTTATTTATATTGGTGTAAGAAATTCCTGAACTACCATTTATATCATTGTATCTACATATATTCTATGCATAGAGATAATATGGCCATGAAAGGAAACTCCTTCAAGCTATAATTCAGACTTCTTAAATTTAACATATAAATCATTTATTTTAAGTGCCTCCAAAAAAATATACAAGTGGTTTCATAGTCCTTATGAATTTTAGAATATATCAATATAACATCAAAAAACATCCTAGAAAAATCACTAAGATATTCCTAGAACACACTGTTCCTTAGATCTATAAAAATAGAGGAGGTATTTGTAACATCCCAGGTAAATAAAGAAAATGAAAATTTTATATTTATTAATATTTGTGAATTAATTATTAGGTTTACTTTAAAAGGGAGGTTATGTTTGATGGAATAATCGACATGCAACAATGGGCTTCTCTGAAATCTAATGTTGCACAAATGCCTGAGTCATACTGAAAAATAATAGTATAATATTATTTTAAATGGTAGTTAACATCTAATCATAGTATAGGTGGGAATGAAAATAACTAACTAACATAATATTATACATGATTTTTAAATGTTTTTACATTTATCCAGTAAAATTTATAGGCTTAAAATGTAAATGAATCCAATTTTAAGCATAAATACTCTCATATTTTTAAAAGGTAGTTTTACCACCTTGGATGGAAAACCACTTTTAAATATAGTATTTGTCACTTTTATATAATTATTGGAAAAACATACTTCTTATTTAGAAGCGGGATATCAATATTCATATTGTGTAATTTTTTCGGTATTTTTCTGATAATGTTCATTTTTTAATGAATAGTACAAAATACTAAATTTTGAGTCAAAACCGTCTTTTCATCTAATTTATTTATATGGTTAGATTATCTATTTAAATAGGTTTAAAGTGTAATTAGATTTTATTTTTACCATTTAATCCAATTTTAGTCATTGGATGTAATTTCACTTTGAAATTAGACATAGACACGTGTCAATCTTTTTGTAGTTTTTACTACTTAAATACACGTTTTTTAGGTTTGACAACAAAAATTAATTTTAAATTAATTAACGAAACTTTTACTTTTTTAATTTTCTAAAATAGACATTGTTTTAGAATTCAGAATATCAAAATTATATTTTAGTGAATTTTGGGTATTTTAAGAAAATATTCAATTTTTAAGGAATAGTGAAAAACACTACATAGTAGTTAAAAACCAACTTTTTCATTTAAATGAAATTTTACCAATTTTTTTATTTCAATTTCAAAAATCTAAAATACATGGTAGTCATTGGTATGTAAAATTTGGTTCAATATGATGAAAATAAATTTTGGTGATTTGTAACTTTTTTTATTTATTTAACATAGTTAAAGGTAAATAGGGTAATCAAGTTAAAAGTAATATTATTATAATATAAAATTACATTAACATTTGTCCTTACCTTATTGAATTAGTCATGTCTAGAAAAGATAGTCCTTGGGTGATTCTTTTGGCATTTGAAATATACTTGGGTAAGATAATTATATTAATAACATTTTATTTAAAGTAAAAATAAAAATATCATAAACATGTATTGTTTTGCTAAAATAATTTCAGTATGGGGTTATATAATTTATACCATTGAATAAATATAATAATTATAAAGATGAAATTATTTAATACATCATGGTATTTTATTTATAATTTCTTGACATCATATAAATAAATAAATTTATGACAAATGATGATGTAATGATTACCTCATTAATGAATGTGTTATATAAATGAGATTATAAATTTCAAAATAAATTTTCATTGAAATTATTTTTTTCAGTCCACTAATTTTATGGATTATTTTGACATATACATTTTTAATTAATGAATTTTTTTTCTAATTGATCATGTTCTAATGGATTTTTAAAACGTCCTGATATGATTAGTATAGAAATTGACAAAAATGAGTTTTAAAATCAATTAATATTTTATTAAAAGATAAAATAGTCCTAAAATCTAAGATTCAGTCAAATGATATATATGATGTTTGTAATGTCATTAATGATAAATTTTGGGTCTCTTTGAATTTTATGGTAAATATATTAACAATATATTATGAATATACAACAAGACATGGTAAAACTTAAGTAAGTTAACAAAGGGTTAAATAAAAAAGATAAGGATTAAAAAAATCCAAAACCTATCCAATTATTATTGGAAGAATTTATTTCGACTTATATTCATATTATATTATAATTTAATGATGTTTGGACCTTTTGAAAGTGAAAATTATTTTATAATAAAATAATACTTTCAAACATTCCTAAAGAGCCCCTCCTCCCTCAGATAAAAGGACACCACTTCTAACCCATTACTCACAACACTCAAGCACCTTGTATCATCCAAAATATTCCTAAGTAAGCTCCAAAAATAACTATATTCTTCCTAGAATCATTAACATCAGGAACTTCAAGAAAGCCCTTTGGTTCAAACCAAAGGGAGTGACCCAATTTAAAGGTAACATCTTCCCTCAAGTTATCTTATTTTATTTTACTTCTTCACTCCCTCTGCTCTTCTTATTAATTTTTTTACATAACAAAAACAGTAACATAAATATAATAGGTTTTTTTTTATGAGATAGATTCAAACTACACTAACAGAAAAATCCTCCAATTCTGTAAAGAACGTATTGTTTCTGTGTACGATGAACTGCTGCCTCACAAAACGAGGATTGTTCGATTTTCCCCTATGAACTCTCAAGGTTTCCATTATGAAGGAAATTTAATTATATATGATATCTATGATATTTATTTTATATATATTCTTCTGTTATTCTCATTTAGAACATAACTTTATGTTTTTCATGTTGTACAAATATGATAATTTCATTTGAGAAAGTGCAGACTACCGCCCCCTAAAAGTGATATGACTCGTTCATACAATACATGGAACATATAAAAGAAGGTGTTAATGAACATATTTAATGTATATAAAATATTATATTACACTGAAATAATAATATACCTATGTATCATTTGGTTTTCATTCCTATAAAAATGAAAAAATGAAATGAAAGTAGTGTTCATGCGTTTATACGGCTTGCCGTCTCCAAAAACGGTGCATTTCATTTTCATATATCCAAATGATATGGAATATTATAATTAAATATATACTGGATATATATTATTTATATGATATCTAAATAATTTTCATCATTCTTGATATAATGGAATTTTGATCCCATGGACAATTTGTAATAATAACAAGTTCAATTTTGACACATGTTCTGAACATCGACAAAATGTATGATATGAACTCATATAACTAACTAATCATTATAAGAAGGTTATAAGTAATATAAAAGAAATAATAAAATTGAAAAAGGATATTAATCATGTATAAATTAACTTTTTTTTATTATTCAGGAAAAACAAGGAACATCTAAGACAAGTCGGACTTGATGTATGGGGTTTTCATCTCACTTTTTATTCCCTTGAGATTCATTCTATATTTAACACTGCTTCCTTTTATATAGTGTATGTACTACCCATTATTTTACTAATTGTGTAATATAATTTAATTTATGGGTATTTACATCTTTATTGTATGATCCTTATTTCATGTGGTGTTTGTTTCATAAGTTGCCAAGTCGATAAGTGAACCTTTCACACTCCTCTTCTAGTTAAAGACTTATTTTATGTTATATATTTAAATTTCAATTATATAATGATGGAATATGTTATTTTATATCATTATTTCTGTAAATTCTATTTAAATGTAATGAGAGACCCTTTTTGATCTTAGAAAATCAATTTCTGAATTTTTAATTGACACTGTAAGGCTGCTAAATTTTTGTCAAGAAACATCTTGACATAATTTCCACTCTTTGGGTTAACCATTTACTTTTTTATTATGTCATTTTATGAATATATGTGAATTACCTATAATTGTTTTACACTTAATTTACACTAATATTTGGTGTATTATTATTTTTCAAACATAATTATGTCATTTATTTGTCATTAATTTAAGGATATGATCTTTGTAAGGGACGTTGTCTCAATTTAAATTCCATTGAGAATTATTTTGTTGTTATACACAAATTAACTTTTATATTGTGTTTATACTTACCTTTTACATATTCTATCATGAATATATTTATTCTCATGATATTATAAGAATTGATTAATGTTAAACCTCAATTATTTGTATTAAATAAGATCTCATTTTGTTACGAACACATTAACTAAAATATCGTTTTACATATTTTAAAGATTTATTCTTCTAAATCACTCTAATTAATTTCCATGTTTTAAAAATGGTTTTAATGATTTATTTATATGGACATAAAGGGTTTGAAATTATTTTTTTTTCAAAAGCTTCAAAGTGGTATGGGACACTTTGATTCAAAAATCTATTTATTAAATTTTTAAATAGTTTTTAAACTAGTTCGATAAAGTTCTGATTATGTCAATATCATGAAATGATATATTATGATTGCAATGATAAAATTTTATATTTCCTTTTTTCTTATTGTATATGTTATGAATATGTTATGGTTATTGGGCATTGTTCATATATATGGGAGGTTACTTGATAATCCTAGGGCTGGTGAGCCCGAGGTAGCTCTCTAACGCATTGGGTAACGTGACAGAGTTTATCATTAATTTTTCTCCTAAGAGATTTAGGGAATATACAGTGATGGGTATTCCAAAGATAACTCACTATTTATCTATGAAAGACACAATTTAAGTTTGTTATAGACTCAACAAGTTACCTATATGATTTATGATTTCAATGTTTTATTCATAAAACTTATGATTTTGTGTGGTATGGTAATGATTGAAAAGTATGATTCCATTGATTTGTATGTATTCGTGGACTAATGTTTTATTTTTTTATTTTACATCCCATACTGAGCTTTTTATGCTCATCCCAAGTTTTTAAATGTTTTCCATCAGACTTAATGATGTATAGGGTCAAGGATGGGATCAAGGAGAATTAATGTTGTCTTGTATATGGAACTAGACATTATTCTTTTTTACGTGTTTTTTTATGAAAAAATGGATACTGAGTAGAAGTGCCTAAATGTAATATTCTTGTTTTTATATATAAGTTATGGAATAATTATTTAAAGGTATATACCTAAACATTTCTTTAATGTGAATTATTAACTTAATTCAATATTATGTAATGTTTATGTTTTGGTCTTTATAGTTAGTATCAAATTTCAGTTTAGATAACATTAGAGGTTATGGTGTTATTTAAGAATAAGTTACAAAACCATACTAGTTAGCATATTATAAAGAGTCATAGTTATTTTTGATAAATTTAATGGGTTTAATATAACATGAATAAGTATATATTAGTGCTTACCCGCCTTGTAAGATATTATATTTTTATTTTACTGATACACTCATACTGTCATTTTTGGATTTAGTAAATGGCTGGATCTATCAGGAAACAACATAAAAATTGATATGATGGAAAACTGTGGTGGTTTTCCTATGGAGAAACCGATTGAAATGGGATCATAAATGAGAACATTTGTGGTTAAAATATGTTATTGTTATTTTTGAGGAATTTATCTTGTTTTTGGGAATGTTATAAAATTATATTGATTTTAAAAAAGGATAGAACATAGACCATTTGATAACCCATCGTGTGAGACAAAGCTGCAGTAATCGAACCTACAACCAATGTGTGATTGATATTTATCACCTACCACTGGCCTACGTGAAGTCCCTGGTTATTATGACTTATTATTTTTAATTAAACAATTTTATGGATCAATAATAAGATAATTTTGGAAACTTATGTTCTATCAAATGGAAATCCTTAGTACGAGAAAATTATTTTGTGATTAAGTGATAAAGTTCATCTTGAAATACATTCTCTTTTTTTGGGTACACAATATGTTTAAGGAAAATAGAATATGGGATCTCATTTCTATAGTAATTGTTGAAATTATATTTTGGTAGAATATATGTTTCTATTATGGACATACGGTGATTTGGTTTATTTAGGGAAATTATTCCTATAATAGAAAATATGTGATTAAATAAATTACACTTCATTATGAGACTTTAAGCGTAGTTGATGTTATTTGGAGATAAATTTTAAGATTTACTGTGGAAGACTATTGATTAAATTATTCTGAGTTTTGGGTTTCAATATTACATTGGATTATATTGATGTATTTTAAGGTAAATTGTTTATTGAATGGTCTTTGATGAACATTGGGTACTATTTGTTTAATTATGGAGATTAAGAGTATTATTTCTTTTCATAAAAGATTATCCTTTTGGGGATTACGTAATCGTATACTAATCATTTTGGTTTTGGTTAATTTCTAAAGATAGGGGAAATATATATTTTATCTTTTGTAGATTCTGTGATTCTATATAATTTGATTTTAGAACTTCAGGTGTGACCATGTCATCATGAATACTAATCTTTTGGAGAAAAGATGAGTTTTTGGTAGAAATTTATTAAAGGATAAAACTCTACTTGAAAGGTAAGTGTATTTACTTATTTTCATATTTAATATCAGAAATAAATTTCACTAACTTTATGAAAGGGATAGTGAAACAAAAAACATTGTTAGTTTAATTTTCATACTGTGGAGTCAATGACTATTTAACTGATCACAAGTTTGTGATTTTTTGGTGGTTAACTTTCTCTTGATCAGGTTTTCCATCACTCTCCATCAGAACTTGAAACATAGTTTCTCCTCCATATCCATGGTTTCATGGAATACTAATATGTGTTATCATAAGTGACCTTTTTTACTTCTCTTTATTCCATTAAATGTGGTATTTTTATTGACTCTTTTTCTGATGTGGTGCTTTCAATGAAGTTTCCGTGGACAATTTTAAAATTGTGAGGATGCAATTTCCAAAAGGGGGGAAGGATGTAACATCCCATGAAAATAAAGAATATGAAATTCTCATATTTATTAATATTTGTGAATTAAATATTAATTTTACTTTAAATTGGATTCAATGTTCTATGGGATACCCGAAACTCATTAATGGTTTTCTCTGAAATCTCATGTTGCACAAAAAGATGGTTCATACTGAAAAATAATAGTATAATATTATTTTAAATGGTAGTTAACTTTTAGACATTGTATTTGAAATAATGATTAGAACAAACTAAAATATTATTATACATGTTTGTTAGATGTTTTTACATTTATCTAATAAAGTTTATAGGCATAAAATGAAAATGAATACAATTTTAAGTATAACTACTCTAATATTTTTAAAAGGTAGTTTTACCACATTTTGATGGAAAACCATTTTAAATCTAATTTTTTCAGTTTTATATGATGATTTTTTGTAAAAAAAATACACTTATTATTTAGAATCGGGAAATTATAATTTACTTTCTGTAATATTTTGGTCTTTTTCTAATAAAGTTCATTATTTTAATGAATAGTGAAAAATACTGCTTTTTAAGTCAAAACATTATTTTTATATGATTTATTTATTTGGTTGGATTGTCTTTTTAAATGGTTTCAATTTGTAATTGGAATGTATTTTTACCATTTAGTCCAATTTTTGTCCTTGGATTTAATTTGACTTTAAAATTGGACATAAACACATGTCAATCTTTTTGTAGTTTTTTCTTCTTGAAAACACACTTTCTAGTTTTGTCAATGAAAAATAATTTTAAATTAAATAATGATACATATATTTTTTTAATTTGGTAATACTGGTATCATTTTGAAATTAAGAATATCAAAATTACCTTTGGGTGAATTTTTGGTATTTTTCTAAAAATATTCAATTTTTTATAAATAGTGAAAAAACTGCATAGTAGTTAAAAACCCAAGATTTTCATTTAAATGAAATATTACCACTTCTGTGAATTAAATATAAAAAATACTATATACATGGTATTAATAAATAAATAAAATTTTGTTCAATATGATGAAAGTCATTATTTCTGAATAGTAACTTTTGATTTTTATTTTCCGTGGTTAAAGGTAAATAGGGTAATTCAAGGAAAAAATAATATTATAATAATATAAAATTACATTAACACTTATAAAAACCGATTTGGATGAGTCATTGACAACATATACAATCCATGGTTGAGACTTTTGGCTTTTTAAAGCCACTTGGGTAAGATAATTATATTAATACCATTTTATTTAATCTTAAAATAAAAATATCATGAACTTGTATTGGTTTTCCAAAACAATTTTATTGCAGGGTTATATAATTTATATCATTGACTATAAAAAATAAAAATAAATATGATTATATTTCCTACATCATGGTATATAATTTTTAATTTTTAGAAAATAAATAAATAAATTTTATTATGACACAATGATGATGTAATGATTACCTCATTAATGAATGTTTTAAATAACTGAGATTATAAATTATAAAATAAACTTATTTTGAAACTTTTTATTCCATCTAGTAATTTTTTGTATGATTATGACTTTATATATTTGATTTAAGGATTTTTTTCCAAATTGATCAATTTTTTATGGATTATTAAAATTTCAAGATATGAATAGTACAAAAATTTATATAAATGAGTTTTTAAAACAATTAATATTTTATTAAATGATCAAATAGTCCATAAATTCTTAAAATCATGAAAGGTTCATATATGATGTTAAAAATGTAATTAATGATCCATTTTGGGTCGCTTATAATTTTATAGTAAATATATTAAGCATATAGTATGAATATATAAGAAAACATGGGAAAAGTTAAGTAAGTTAACAAAGGGTTAAATAAAAAAGATAAGGTTTAAAAAAATACAAAACCTGTCCAATTATTATTTGATGAATTGATTTCAACTTATATTCATATTATATTTTAATTTAGTGATTTTTCTTCATTTCGAAACTGAAAATAATTTTATAATAAAATAAAACTTTCAATCTTTCTTAAAGAGCCCATCCTCCATCTTATAAAGGGACACCACTTATAACCCACTACTCACACCAATCAAGCATCTTGTCTTGTCCAAACTCTACCAAATTAATCTACCAAAATAATATATTATTCCTATAAGTTTTACCTTTTGAATAAGGCACTTCAAGAATGTTTTTGGTTCAATCCAAAGTGAGTTACCCGATTTAAAGGTAACGTCTTTCCTCAAGATCTCTTGTTTTATTTTACTTCTTCACTACCTATGATCATATTATTATTTGTTTAAATAACAATACTAGTATCATAAATATACCAGTTTTTCCGTTATGAAAAATATTTGAACTACACTTACACACACCCCCGTCTAATTGGTAAAGAACATATAGATTCAGTTTACGACAAATTTTTGCCTCAGAAAAATATTATTGTTCGATTTCCCCTACCACCTCTTGTGGTAGCCATTTTGAAGGACCTATAATTATATATGGTATATATGAAACATATTTTATATCCATTCTTCAATAATTATTATTTATAACATACCTTTATGCATTTCATGTTGTATAAATACGATAATTTCATTTGAGGAAGTGCGGACTACCGCTCCCTTAAAGTGATATGACTCGTTCATACAATACATGGAACATATAAAGGATGGTGTTAATGAAATTATGTAATGTATATATAATATGATATATTACTGTAATAATAATATACATATGTATCATTTGGTTTTCATTCCTTTAAAAATACAAAATGTAATGAAAGTAGTGTTCAGGATTAGGTATGGGTTACTGTTTCCATGAACGGTGGATTTCATTTTCATATATCCAAATGATATGGAATATTATAAATAAAAATATATTTTATATATTTTATATATATTACATCTAAATAATTAATATAATCATGGAGATAAAGGACTTTTTACCCCATGTAAAAATAGTATTTATAACAAGTTCATTTTTTATGCAAGTTCTGAACATCGACAAAATCTTCGATATAAACTCAAATAATTAACTAATTTTCATCTCAAGGTAATAAATGATATAAAATTAATAATAAATCTATAAAATGTTCCTAATCATGTAAAATTCACTTAATTTTATTATTCACGAAGAACAAGGAACATATATGGCCATTCAGACGTGAGGTAAGGGGTTTTCATTTCACTATTTATTCACATGATATTCATTATATAATTGCCACTATTTTCTTTTTGTGTAGTGTATGTAATGACCATTATTGTATTCAATGTGTAATATAATTTAATTTATTTGTATATACATATTCATTTTATGATCCTTCTTTCATGTGGAGTATGTTTCATAAATTACCAAATCGGTAAGGGAGCCTTTTAGCCTCCTCTTCTAGTCAAAGACTTCTTTTATGTTATGTCTTAAAATTTCAATTATCAAATGTTGCAATATATTATTATTTTTGATTATTGTTTTATATTTTATTTCCATGATATTAGGGACCCTTTTCTCTATCATAAAATAATTTTATTTATTATTATTGACGTCGTTGGGCTGCCGAATTTTTGTAAGGGATCTTCTTAACCCAATTTCAACTCATTGGGTTAAACTTATACTTCATGATTATGTAGTAATATGAATATGCGTGAATGAACTCTGATTGTTTTACCCTTAAAATCAACTTATATTGGGTGTATTATTTATTAAAACATAATTATGTCGTTGAATTTTCTTTAATCTAAGGATATGATCTTTGCAAGGGACTTCTTCTCAATTTACATTCCACTGAGACTTATTTGTTGTTATACACAAATTTACTTTTATATGGTGTATATACTAGCCATTGACATATTATATAATGAATATTATTCTTATCAGGATATTATAAGCTTCAGTTAATAATATTCTTCAATTATTTGTCTTCAAGTATCTCTATTCTAGTTAGGAACTCTTTAACTAAAACATTATTTTAAATGTGTTAAAGAGTTATTCTTCTATATCATTCTCATTAATATCAATGTTTTATAAATGGTTTTATGGAATTATTTTTATGGACATGAATGTTTTGAAATTAAAATTACTTTCAAAAGCTTCAAATTGGTATGGGACACTTTGATCCAAAAAAATCTCATTATTAAATGTTTTACACAATTTTGAAAATTGTTTAATAAAGAATTGATTATGTTAATTTCTTGAAATGATATATTGTGATAGAAATGTGGAAAAGTTATCTTTTCCTTTATTATTGTTTAATGTTTTATGAATATGTTTTGGTTATTGGGCATTGTTCACATATACATGTGGTTTAGTGATAATCCTAGGGCGGGTGAGCCCGAGAAAGCTCTCCAAGGCATTGGGTAACGTGATAGAGGTAAATGATAATGTATTCATAAAAATAATTAGGGAATATATTATGATGGGTATTGAAATATAACTCCCTATATAGATGTAAAAACTAAAATTTAATAATGTTATGTATGCCACATGTTACCTTTATGATTTATGATTTCCATGAGTCATTTATAAAATATATGTTTTTGTGTGGTATGCTAAATATTGAAAAGTATAATTTCATTGATTTGTATGTATTCAATGACTAATGGTTTATTTCATTATTTCATATCCCTTATAGATATTTTTAGGATCATCAAAAGTATTTAAATTTTTTCCATAGGACATAAAGAAAAATAAGGTCAAAAATGGGATCAAAGAAAAGTAATGTTGTTTTAAACATGGAACTGGACATGTTTCTTTTATTAAGTGTTTTTATTTTATGACAACAATGGATACTGAGTAGATGTTCTTACATGTAAAATTCAAGTTCTTATGTATAAGTTATTACCTAATTCTTTACATCTCTAAACCTAAAAAGATTTTCAATGTAAATTATTAAATTAATTGAATATTATTTATTTTTTAAGGTCGGGTCGTTATATTATTAGTCAGTCCAAATGGAATTATTGTAAAATTATAATCGCCATGCCTAGATTGAAATATTTTATTTGGAATATCTTTGTTCTTCACATAATTTTGACTATAGAAAAATCAAATATCAAAATTTTAAAAATAATCCACTTTGCGAAGTTGATAACATAATTAATCAATGTGAGGCATTGACACTTATTCTTTATTATAATAGAATTGATCTCCTAAAAAGAAATGAACAACCATATATATCTATCATTATTTTTAATGAAAATAAAATTACACCCCCTAGGTGAAAAAATGGTGTATAATTTCATATTTACTCAATTAATCTATCTTTTTTCATCATCTATACTAATTCTATAATGGTCATTGAATAAGAATTCATTGATATATTTCATGCTCCATGGATTTAACTGATAGAAAACAATAGTTTCCACTCTAGAGGATGTCTTGGTAAATCAACTAAAAATACATCAATATAATCATATAAAATTGATGTTCCATAAATTTTAAAATTTCATACCTCATCCATAGATTATTTTTTATATTCCTCCACATGATTTTAATTTAGAATAGATACTAATGGTGGTTCCATATAAGATTCAGATGATGAATTCTTCCCTATAAATATGAAAAACTTTTTTCCTTCATTATAAACCATAATTTATCTCCCTTTGAAATAAATGTTTTCATTATAATTTGAAATCCAATTATTACCAAGGGTTATAGAAAAATTTACCATAGGTATGATAACAAAATCATAAATTAGAGCATTTTTATGTTTCATAATTGGAATTTATCAGCGCATATTTGTATCAATAAGATTTACACTAGGAATTTTATCTTAAAATGACCTCATTATAGTGATTTGGGAATATCTAATTTTTATAGAAATCAACGAATATATAAAGGAATGTGATGATACATAATAAAATAAAGATATAGATAATCATTAAGAGACGATTAATGTACCTTTCACCAGATAATTAGGAACATCTATCGTAGTTTTTGTGACTGCATAAGAATAACATAGTTTAAGTGGCCTCTTCATGGGAATATTTCCATGACACCTAGGAAAATAATTTACATAGTGTCCCAACTCCTAACAGGTGAATAATTCCACATTTCTAGCTTCTTTCTTACATCTATAATCATGGTCACGATGTCCATTTTCTCTAAATTTTTAAAACACTCACATTACCAATTGGAATTTTCCATGATGGCTCTTTCTACATCTATAGCATGATGAAAACCTTATCCTTCACTTGTTCCCTTTTTCTTTATTTCCTTTTCTAGATTACTCTTCCCCCCTCTTCATATCTTTCTTCCCTTCGAATCTATATGGCTTGGAAAAGTCTTTACCCATCTTGAAAACAAACGATATTATATCCTTATATGATTAGAATTATTAAGAGACTAGTTTCCTTTATAGAATTGCCTTAATCCCTTAAAATAAACAGTCAATCTTGATACTTGGATTATATATGTATTCTGAGGCATACCTTGTAAGTCCAATAATTTTGGATTCATAATTAAAATATTCTTTATCCTCTTTCTGTCTCAAACTCAATAATTGTACCTCTATATCTTCTCATTGTTCATGAGGTAAATATTTTTCCAAGAAAATTTTATTAAAATCCATTCAATCCATATTTGGAATTCCTTCATCTTCTTTTGAATTCTGAGTTAACAACCACCATTTGTCCATGCCTCCTCAGATATTTTAATCTTTTATAATAACCGTATCCATTTAATTACATTAGAAATAGAAAATTAACTTCTCCAGGGAACTTATCCATTTCTCATCTACAAATGGATTTTTAGTCCCACTAAATGACAGAGGTTTTTTTCCATGACGTAGTCTTACATTGTCACACTACATTGTGGGTTGGGATGCTCAATGATAGGAAGTTTATTTTTCATAACCTAAGTCAGTTTACCAATATAGGATAATTTGATCAACTCCAGATATATCTCCAGATAAAACATCATTATCTTACAAAATTGGAAAATCCAAACAAGGGATACACACATTGGTACAGTTTCCATTTCTTCCAATAGGCTTTATTTCTGAAAAATGTAATATACAAAACTAGGTCCTACCATTATGAATCATAATGTAAAATCTCATAACTCCTGAATCACAAAATTCTAAATTGAAAATTTTGGAATAAATAACCTCTAAATAATAATCTTGGTTATATAGGGAATATTCTAATAGTTATTTATATGGTTATATTTCTACAATATATGTTATTATAAATCTATTTTCAAAAATTTATACTAAATCTCTTTGATACAAACTGTAAAGAACCCATCATTTATAGCATAAATCTAATGCCTTAATTTATAACATTGTAATAATAAATAAATAATTCGAATCCCAAATAACAAATTATGTTATTAGATTTAGAAATTTGGATACAATCATAATATTTACATTACAATATGAAATAAAAAACAGCATAATAACTCTATTTTAAACATCCCTAATCTCCTAGATTATCCCTGCATGTCATTCACAGTATATATATTCACATTTGGGAGAATAATAGAAAATTTGAAATGGGTGAGCTCAGATTTTAATTAAGGTTAAGTAATACACTATAATTTATAAAAATTAACAATGAGGAAAGTTGAATTTTGAACCACATATTTCATTATATCTTAAACATTAACTTAATATGGATGGAATAAAATTTTATCAAAAAAATATCATATAAATAACCATATGAGAATAAATATTAACTATGAATATTCTACTAGTAGAATAATTACCTAGATTATCAATTACTAATATCATAATGAGGGAATGTATGATTCTGGACATAATAAAAATATCGACATATGTTTTTTCCAAGACAACATAATTTTTTTTAAAAACCCAATCTAGTTTTCCTAATGATACCTAATGATGCATCAAGGGGAAATAACGAGACCTTCATGTCACATACTAGGTATAATCCATTACTAATATAAAAGGGGTGAAACAAAATCAAAATATACATTCATATTCAAACTATCATATCAATTGTAAATTACACCCCCAATTAGTTAACATAATCACATACTTTCTAGAGTAATGTGGTGAATTGTGTCAAGATATTACATCCCTAGTCAAAATAATAAAATACCATTAAATAAATAGTGGGTATTTTAATATAAGAGATTAATCATAATTTCTCATAAGATAAAATATAGGGTGTTTAAATGGATGAAAATAGTCCGATAAAATCATTGACAAATTCTTGAGTGAAATACCATTTTTCTTTTGAAAGAAGAGTTATTTTGGAAAATAATTTGTATTTTTTAAAAAATATGATTGTGAACATGTATATACATAAAAATAAAAGCGAATGAAAATATAATTTAGGAATACTAAAATAATATTCATACTTAAATTTTTCAATTGAATTGAAAACTTGTAAAAAAGGGTGTTTAACAATCTTTAGAAATCAGCCACTTCAATTCGATTTAAAAGATAATATAAACTATTATTTAAATAGTGAAAAGGAATAGATATTTGAATAAATAATTGATAAAAGATAATATTTAATGATAAAAATTTAGATTTTAGAAAAGTATCAGTGTTTTAAAATAGATTATGGAGTGTATTTGAAAATGAGAAAGAAATTGGGATGTTCCCTTTAATCAGGATTTCTTATCCGTGGGAATTGATAAGAGAACCTTATAAAACATATGTTCCACCCCAATGGAAGAAAAATTGAGATATTTAGTTATTTTTGGAACATAAAAAAAGAATTTATGAGGATTATATAATATTAATTAAGAATTTTATTGGGGTAAATAGAGATATATCATAACCTATAGGAAAAAATGGATGTTTTGGAGGAAACCCATACATTATGTTTGAAAGTGTCCTATACTTCCAATTAATAATGTAGATAATGAAATTAGATTCATTGAATAGTTAATTCATAAACTATTCAACATATATTTTATTTATTATAATGTTATTGAGTTTATTTATGGCATTTTTGAGGAGTTATAACATTCAATTTCGTCATTTGGGAGTGTTCATTTTTGTGGTTTTCATGATTTGTTCACATGTATGCTTGTCCAAAAGATCATGTAAAATGATAATAGTTATCCATAATTCCAATTATATGTTATTAATGAATATATATATATATATATGATTTTATGGTCTTATATATCATTTTTTCATATACAAGGATGATTTATTAGATAAATCATTTATAAAAACCTGTTAGAATATTATGGATTTTTTTTTTGAAAATCACACACTAGTTATACATTATTAATGAATATTATATATATATATATTAATTCGAGAATATAATCTATGTTTCAATACATATATTTTTTGTAACAGTAAAAATGGTTTTATGACTATCATTGAAGGTGGAATTAGAAAATAAAAAATCATCATCCATAAAGGTGACAAATTAGTACTTATAGAATGATGATTTCATTTTCAGAATAAAAGGGGAAGTGAAGAGAATATATGGTTGATATAAAATTATCATAACAAAACTCTAGTATATAAAATATATTATATATATCATTCTACTTTGGTATAGAGAACCTCATTAAATAATTTTGAAACTGTCTTTTGGGTGATACTATAAATATCAGAACATGGGGGAGCAGTTTGGGAGAGTTATTGGGAATATATTGGACAAATATCAAGGATTTTCATGTGTGAGGAGATGGGGTGGAGAGCAGCCGTATTTATAGTGGATAAGAAGGGCATTTTTTTATTATTTTATTTACTTTTTTATTATTATGGCTCAATATGATGAATTGTTTTTATTCCCATGAATAAATAATGTACATAGGAAATTATATTTCTAGAATATGGACTTACATCATCTATACATCACCTATTACTCAATAATTCATGTATTTCTTAAATATTTTAAATTACTATATTTATCTATGCACCAAATTTTAACTATTTTAGAAAAATCACAAAAATTTACCCTACACATTTTTTTGATGTTTATAATTAAAAGATGGACTCTATTTTATTATTATTATTTTGAAAATATAAAAAAATTATTTTTTAAATAAAATCATTATTTACGGAAAAATACCAATTTTAATGTTATGATGGATTCTATCACACTTTAAAAAATTAATTAAGGTCTCATAAAATTATACAATAATTATAAGAAAACAAAATATAATTCTGTTAATATATTTCATGAAAAAAAATTATTTCAAATAATTATTTTAATGTTTTAAATAAACTATTACGTCTCCCAAGAATACCAACACTTAATTTTTCATTTTTAAAGGATTTATTTGATTATTCCATGATATAAATGTAACATATTTTCATTCATAAAATACATAAATTTTTTGTATAAATTTATAGGGAATGTTAATATTCTCTTGGAAATATTACTATTCATAATGTTCACATTGCTATTCGAATGTTCATGTTAATATTTTATAATATATCATGCTTTTAAACATTGTGTTGTGAGAAACCCAAGTTTTAAATGTTTTTTGTGATACATTCCATAAAATTGTGGGGTGTTACACTACTAGTTTATAAGTAAAGACTATAATTTACTCTTATATATACATTGTTACTTATGAAAGTGTTTTTGTCAATGTTTATCTTGGTTATACAAACAACATCCTATACATGATTCATTATTAAAAATAAAACTCATTAAATCCATAATTTAATTGATAAAAAATGATCACAGTTTAAAAATCATCTTTCAAAATAATTAAAAATATATCAATTAATTTTTCCATAGTATTTTATGTTTTTAGGGGATAATTTATCCCTATATATATATAATTAAATCCCATTCTCTTATTATTTATACTTATATATGTCATGAATTCAGGTTTTCTTCTCTGTGTAATTGAACTAATCGATTTTTTTTTAATTTGTTGTTTCAAGATAATAATGCACATGAGATAAATTTTATTTTATTAAAAAAATATCCAAATTTAATAAAAAATGATATTGGATTCTTCATATTGGATTTTATCATTTCCACTTGTGAAACTATTCCCCCGATATAGACTTTCATGGATGACTAGCTTGACCCTGGGATTAATAATAAAACAATTAAAGGAACTCCATATAGTTAAATAGAGATTAATTTAATAAACTAGGCTCATTGTGTCTTGGTTCAACTAGATCTGTTGATTCTACTTTTATAGGTTTTAGAGTTTCATCTAATTTAGAATAGTTAACTAGTGGAGGTGTGACCTCAGTATGAAATATATTCTCAAAATGTATGTTTCATTTGAGTATCACAACTTAAATCTATATTATAATCTCAATTGTAATATAATATATGATTATATAAATAATTTCCATATTCCCCTTAAATGGTCTCAAAATCATCATGTAATTGGTGGATAATAGATATAGAAATTGTTTTTCCATTATTCTTGGTATTGGATCCCTGAGTTGTCTATATAGAAATATTCAGTGGATATAGTAGATTCTAATATTTCCCATGATATTATGTGTGTAATCCTTTATAAACCTCTTTATGAATGAAATTATACATAAATTTCTTCATGTTTTCATCCTCAAAAATAGAATACTATTTTACAACACTAACTTGTTCAATAAGTGATGAGTTTTTTTGACCAAAATCCTTTATTTCGAATAAAATTAGTATCGACATAAGAGAAGTATGGAGCATCGTTGAATTCATAATTACCAATAAAAATATAAAAAAAATAATATTTTTTCAATTATTACAAATTAGTTCTTTTGGATTCACAAACCTTGATATATTTTAAATTATCATTCAGAACATTTTATCTTGAAAAAATAAGTTCTGCTTCCTGGAGAGTGATTCTGACTGAATTTACATTAATCATCACTAAATGTTATCTAAATGAAGTAATTGAAACATGCACTATTTTTTGGAATTATATATGGAATATTTTATGATGGTGAAAATAAAAACTTATTTTGGAGTTGGGTATCTATGAAACACCCCTACTTTTTATAGATATTTTCTTTGAAATAAATGTGATGTATTTGATTTCCTTCTCTACATAAAACCTTCAGTCTAAATGAACCCATGATATAGTATAACTCTATAATCTATACATTGGATTGGATAGTATGAAAAGGATTAATGAAATTATGAAATATATATATAAAATTTTCTTTATATTAAAATGTATTGATTAATTATATATAAATATTCATTAATTTCATAATAAAATAATTCAAGGATTTAAAAGCCTGTTTTTAAAAGAATAAAATGTAATTTTTAACATATTATGTATTAAATTATATAATATGTATATTGATAAATATTCTAAAGTAATTTAAATCGAATATATTTTTTAGGTAGGAATATTGAATTTTATATTAGTTATCTAAAGGTTAGCATTGATGATAATTTCATTTAATGCTAAAAGGAGTTATTTTTTATGAAATAGATTTTATGTGAGAAATGTTTTTTTGTTGATAATAATATAAATTATTCATAATTTTTTAATAGTTTTAATAAAATTTATCTATTATATATTCAATAAAATCATTTAACATTCATTGTAACATTTTAACTCGGGAATGAATGAATATAAATTCTATTTTTTTTAAAATGATTTCTTTAAAAAATGAGTTTTCGTTTTGTTTCAGTCAATTATTTTAAAATTAATTTATTAAACATATATAAATTGATTTTTATAAATTAATTCCATTTTTTTATCATTGTATAAAAAAATTAATTATACCACTTTCACTTTTTGTCATAATAAATTGTAAAATCAGTAAAAATATGTTGCCGCTATTAAAGTAAAAACAACTTTACTAGGGATTAAACAAGAGATAATGGGAAATGGAACATAAAATTTGATAACTGTTTTTTCTCAGAGATATTTGGATGCTATATAACCCTAATTTTTAATTATTGTACATTTGGTTCCTCTTTCAAAAAAAAGTGGCATTATATTATTTATATATTTGAAATAATTCAATGAGTTTTGTCCCTCACATAATGATGGGAACCTCTTAAATACCATTACTCATGAGTTTTATGCCATTAATATCATCCAATATCTAGTCCAAATACTTCCAAGATTCCTCAAATTCATCATATAGACATTTTTCTCTTCCTGAGATCAATATTTCAAGGCATATGTTGTAAGAGAAATAAGAACTCTCATAGAAGATGTAAATATCATAATTATGAACACCCAAATTAATTTCTTCATAAATATACACTATAATTATTTTAAATATAATGAAATTATGATTCTTGTATCATAAATATTCTTTTATTTTATAACGGTGATGGAACAACCATTTTCCACCTTCATTCAATCTAATGTGAAATGAATGTATCGCTCGTGTGTATGTATGGACTACCTCTTCCACCTTTTAATATGATTATTTTTTTATCACCCCATCACATTAAGATAAAAAATGTAGTATTTTATAAATATGTATTATATTCGTTAGATAAATCTTATTTTTTAATGCAAATAAATTTTTTATCATTTTCTCTTCTTTTGGTTATAAAATTAAAAAACAACATTAATTAGTACATAAAGACTACATTTTTATGAACAGTGTAATCCATTTTTCTACCATAAAATTTATGGATGGATATAATTATTAATATAATGAATATATATGATTAATATAAACTAATTAATATTTTGTATTTTCTGAAATTAAGATCATTGTACAAGGATTAGAATTAGAGACCTGAAACAAACTCAAAATATTTAATAGTTAACACCTGGAAATAAAGATTTTAACAAATAATGATTTAAAAATGGGTATTGAAATATTATAAAAGGATTATATGTGATATTATAAGAACATATATAGTTTTATTATAGATCTAAAATAAATTTAAATTTATTATACATGTGGTGATAGAACATACAAAGAATGTCAAATTTAAGGTAAGGGTTACATGTTACAATCTTATTTGTCCATGGATATTTTATTGCTAAAATTTATGATGATAAAATTATTTGAAATATCACCAATAAATATAATTTATATTTATTTAAATTTTAATTTCTAAAAATTTATAGTTATATTCTCATTTTACTATTTCAATACACTCAAAATTAAGTTAGAATATTTTTATGGAAAAATGACATTGATTTTTGATTCAGTCAATAATATTATTCTTTCAATAATATATTTTCATTAAAATGTTTTTAACAGTGCTTTTAAAATTTAAAATTTATTTTTTAATTCATTTTTTACCTTATTATAATTTCTATAAAAAAATTAACATCAAAATTATTATATCATTCCGAATGAGGTATTTTTACCAAAAGTTTAAATGGAATATTACCATTAATGTACACAACATGAAAAACATTTAAAAAATTAAATAAAACTATTTTATCTAAATATTAATTTACATGTTTTCAGGGTTCAATTTAGTGATAACTTTTTCCATAATACTTTTGGATATTTTTATATTTAAAATATGAGATTTCAAAATGAATATAGTATTTTCCCCAATAAATATTCTTCTAATATTTTAAAAACCAATTTAAATTATGATAAAATCCCCTAATGTAAATAATTATTAACTAGGGATATGATTATATGACACTGACCAAATAATTTCTCTAGATGATTGTTGATTATAGTGAATAAATATTAATGAAACCAATTATCATTTCAACAGTTTAAGCAAGGATGAAATGAAAAATGTTTCCATCATCTTATCATATTTATATGAATGGGTAATGATTATGTGATCAGTGGATCGATTATATACCTCTGATGGATTTGGGAAAAAATATTGTTTTCTGATATAAAAGAAAAGGGGGAAGGATATCTAAATCCCAAAATAGGGTACATGAACGAGGTATGAAAACAGTTAATACATTCCCATGATAGCATTATCCACGAGGTATGGAAGCTATTAATTTATAGTGATTTAATATAGACATAAAAATTCCCTCACTATCTTCATAGATTAAATGAACAATGTTTTTAGTGATTTCCATTATCAATTTATGGTAATATTTATAAAGTATATTCTTATATATTCTATGAGAAATTAAGAACATGATTACCACTTGAGGTTTGTGCTAAAGATCATATGAAATGTGATGTTTTATTTAAACTTTTTCATGTGTGAATTTTGTCTTCAAAATATTTCATTACTAGGAAATATAATCTCACGGGAGGGAATATCATTGAATCCATATAAGAATAAGTTATTAAAAATTGTCCTAGACTAACCATTATGGTTGATATCCACAGTTTTTAGGGATTCATTCGATATTATCAACCATTGCGTAAATTTTTACTGAAATACATCTAATACAATGACATAGATAACTCATAAGGGAGTCATGTTTATTTGGATAGATGAATGTGGAGAAAATTTCTAGGAATTAATGGGAAGTTTTTCAAGTGAACCTATGATCACACTACCCATTAGGGGGTAAGGAATTTTGATTTATAGTTATTCATTAAAAAATAGGTGGATATGTGTTCTTATATAGAATGATATGGTGTTATTTTATTCCTTACTCTAACTGAATATTCATGAGAAAATTACCAGACTCATGCTTTTGAGTTAATAGCTATAATCATTTAATTGAACATATGGAGGCATTATTTATATTTCAAATTGTATCAAATATATAATAATCTTAAAAGTTTCAAATATATTAAACTATATAGAGTTAAATATTCACTAAAAATGATTTCTATAGTATATTAATGATTATGACTACTCAATCTATTATCACCCTATGAATGAAAAAGATGTGATGTATTATTTGAGTTATTAGAAAAATGTTATATTATCTATGATAATGATCACAATGATCTTTTTTTTTGTAATATATGTATCTTAAAATCATCATGTAATAAGATAAATCATACCCATCATGTATGAGTGATCAAACTTCTATCCATTTGAAGATCTAATAGGTGACAAAGAAAGATGGGGAGATGAAAAATAAGGTGGTAAATATTTTTGACTTCAAAATTGATTATGTTGGAATGATAATGTTCACAAACCTAGTATATGTCCAATCAATTAAAGACTTGATGAAGGAGATGTTGGAAGAAACTCCATGCTCATCATTATCTATTTTTAAAGTATGTAGGAAGATGTATAGAGGACTGAAATAGTATTAAATATGGGATAACATGAAGAGAGAGATTATATAGTATATATCCCATTGTCTAGTATTTCATCATGTTATCCCTTGGAGATAGAAGTATATGGGGTTTTCGATGAGTGATGAAAATTTGAGGGAAAATTAATCTTAAAGGGGGTAGAATGTTTCACCTCAATATTTTATATTCTTTACCATTGAAATATTCATGATACATTTTATTGATTTCTTTAAATTCAACACTGAGTTTATATGAATCCATGTTATAATATAGCATTATAAAAACATCTGGATTGAATGGTATGAGTTAGATTAAGAAAATTAGGAAATATATGTGTTTTGTTTTCATAAATTCAAATGTATTTACTAATTCCTAAATAATAATCATTATATTTTTAATAAAATCATTTAATTTCTCAGAGACCCATTTTTCATATAAATGAAATTTTTTATCAATATTTTATGAATTATTACATAAAAAATTTAATTGATCAATACTGAAATATTTATTAAAAATAAATTTATTGGTAATTTATTAATCAAAATCCATAAATTAGTTATCTAAATTTTAATAATTAAGATAATGTCATTTAATGGAAATAATTATTTTTTTTATAAATTTATTTTTATATGTGAAATATTTTTCAGCATATTAAATTAAAAATTAAAAATTTAGTATTGGTTTTAATTAAATTTATAGATTTTATATTAATTCAAATTTATAAAATTAATTATATTTTATTTACTAGGAATGTAATAAATGTAAATTCAATTTTATGATTAAATTTTTTTTTTTCAAATGGGTTTTTCATTTCATTTTGTGCACATATTTTAAAATTATTTTCCAAACTTATAGAAATTAATTTTGGTATAATATATTCCCTATATTTTTTTAAATTCCCAAAAAAATGTTGAGTCTATTTTTAAATTTTTTCATAATAAAAATCGGCGTTTTTAAAAAATCTGTTACCATATTTAATGATACCATGCGTTTATTAGGGTGTTATACTTATAAATTTGAGAATAATTTCACATAAACATGTATAAATATTATTTATTATAGATATTTGTGTCCTATATTATACTATATTTTAATTCATTTCCGTTCTAAATCACTATATCATGAAATTAATATTATACTATTTAAATCTTTTAACTTCACTCGATTATAAAAAGAATCAATTTTTCCACACTTATTCATGAATTTTGAGCATTCTAGATTAGGGGAAACCTACCCCATAAACTTGGTAGTTTTTTACCCACAATCCTATATCTCATTGTCTTTTCCAAATACCATTATTTTAGGTCTTATTATGTAATCCAATTGAGGTCTCTCAAATAATAGGTGTAAATCATAATGGAGATCAGTTAATTTTACTTCTTCTTTCATATCCTATAGATATATTGTATACCTAATAACATTACAACAATAGTATAAAAAATATATTGATTTGTTATTAGTATAATATAACAACCATTCTGAACCTCCTTTCCATGAAATGGGTAATGAATTTTGTGCTTGAGCATACATATGGTCTACCACATCCACTTAGCCATATGACCCGTTTTTCAACATCACCTAATCATTTTATATAATTTGTTATTATATATATATATATGTGTGTATATGTATCTGTATCTGTGATATTTATGTTATAACTATGATTATATAATGATAAATTACTATTTTTCATACTTTCTGCAATTATCTGAAAAATAAAATTAGCATTCATGTGTACGTATGGACTACCATCTATATAAATTTTGTAACCCATTTTTCTATCTCCACCATTTTCTAAATTTCAAAATATGTATATAATTAATAAATATAATATTAATTTCATGATAACCATTATTTATTATATGGAACCATGATAAATGTACAATTACAATAACTTTTAAATAGAAACATACATGAACAATGAAATAGTTAAAACCAATAAAAAATGTCTTTAACAAAGAATAATTTCAATATTTGGTTATGAAATATTATAAATCCATTATATATGATATTATAATTGTGTATATGGTTCTATAATATAATTATAATTCACTAAAAGTTTATTATATAGGATGTTATAGTTCACAAAAAGAATGTCGGGATTGAGGTAACTATTTTATATTATAATCTCATTTCTATCAATATTATTTATATTTAAATTTTGGATTATTAAATTATAAGATCTATATATCAAAAATATAATATCTTATATTATCCCATAGTTATATTCATAATTAATGTTTTTCATTTCATTTTCCTTTTTCAGTGTACTCAAAATTTTGAAAGAATGTTTTTATGGAAAAATGAAAACTATTTCAATTTCTTCATGAAAAATATTCTTACTTGTATGTATTTTTTTGACACTATCTTCCAAAATATTTCTAATATAATCCAATAATTTTTTAAATATGTTTTTATCATTTTTATAATCTCTATTAAAAATTATAAAATTAATCATTTCATCATTTTTTGAACACGTTTCTTTTTACCATTGTTGTGAAAAAAAATGTTTCATCATAAACTATATGGATGATTATTTACCCTTAGTCAAGAACACAATTTTTTTAAGCATCATTTACAAGTTTCAATTATTCTATTCAAAAAATATTTCCTAATTATTTTGGATGTTTTTTATTTTACAATTTTATTTTAAAAATGGTAGGTTATCTTCATCAATAAATATTCCAGTTATCTTTTAAAAAATATGATGGCATCCTTTAATGTTACATATTACTCACCAGGTATATGATTCTATGATACCAAATTTTTTATTATTCTATAAAATTGTTCATTATAATCATTAAATATTAATTGAACATTTCTTCTTTTCCACTGGTTATGCTCTAATAAAATGATAAATTTTTTCATCATCTTTTAACATACAAATTAAGGAATTATGATTATGTGATTGGTCGTTTCACTATATAATTAAAATGAAAATGTTTAATATTATTGATTTTTAAGCTCAGTAGTTACATTAGAGGTTATACTAACACCAAATTAGGGTTCATTGGGGATTATCCCAGACCCAAATCATTTACAAGGGTGGTTATACAAAGAAAAAGATGTGATGAGTTTCATAGTGGGTAACTATGAATTAATATTTATATGATTATGATTGTTACTCACTTTACAAAACTATTTTAATTTATTATTTTATGAGTAAAATTTGATATCATCGATCATGTTCATTGATTTTTTATGATTATTATCTTATCAAATACATTAAATTATATCATGAATCATGTTTATGATCTATGAATTATTCTGAATTATTTTAAATGATAAGATCATTTTCACATACCCTTATTCTAATAATATTATTAAATGATCATTATCATATTCATTTTATCCCGTAATAAGAATATCAAAACACCCATTATTATATTTTATTTCTCACATTATAAGAATAATGGGTTTTTGTAAGATATTTCTAAGAAGGGTGTCTGTAGTGAAGAAATTAGTGTGTCATGGTGTAGATATTCTATGTGCCAGTTTATTATGAATCAATGTTTCCAAAGACACCATAACATTATAGTTTGTGTGTGTATCGTAATAATATATGGTGAATATTCAACTTATAAGCTGCAATATTTGTACCGATTTTACCTCAGTCAATGAAAAAAACATTATCTTAATTGGTTTATTACATTATGAGTGATTATATTTATAAATATTTACGTAATTTTGTGGGATATGCATTACCATTGAATGTTTCAAAACCAATTCTTTTTAGTTTTTATTCCAATGATTATATTTCAATGAGTTTTGGTTGAGGGGTTCCTAAAAATATATTATATAATTTTATAGGCCTAGATAACACTACAATGTTCCCCTTTCCCAGTGGGTCACATGGCCTCAATCACACCTCCCTGAACAATAGAGGATTTCGGCTAGCAGTGAGGGACTATGGTTTGTTCAGGAAATACTATTCCATCATTACAAGAGTGTAACACAATGAAATAGTAATAACAGTCTATAGTAGATGTAGATAAAACAATAAATAAAATTGATTAATAATGAAGATATGAATTCATAAAAAATTCCGTAGTGTATCACATAATATGATGAGGATAAATGTATCCAAAAAGTACCCAAAATATGTACAAATTTGTATAGTAAAATACAAGTTCCCAAAATCTCAAAATATGACATATCCAAGTAGAATAATGAGCCTTCACATAGTCTCATTATCCCACACTTCTATGAATAGTAAAATAGCTTTCAAAATATAGGAACATTCCACTATCTCTTCCTTCATAGATATAGTATATTTGGGTACCCAACGGTGGCCTGAATACGGTGTGAGATTAAATACAAGTAGTAAACCACCAAAAGGTTGATAAAATTAAGCATATGAAATATAAAAATCTATGCAGTGTGGAATTAAATAAGGTAATCAATAAATAAATTCAAAGTGACCCTGGAAAGTCCACTATAGAGAAAGTTATACTGACAAGACTCTCAAGGATCCCTTAAAAACAAGTGTCAAACGTATAACAAGGTAGCTAAAAGTAAAAAAATTATACATCACAACATTGTCTTATAATACTTATTACTATAATTACCATGACCTTTCGTTATAAAAAGAGGAGTCATAACATCCATAGTCGAGATATACAACGAAACACGTCATATATTGCATGGCCATGTCATATACCAAAACTCTTAGACCATGAATGGGAAGATCTAAGGTGTATAATAATAAGGCATCCTCATCAAGTCCCTAGAGTATCTCAATCAAAACTCAATTAGGCACTGGTTGGAGTCCTATCAGAAGGAAATCTAAATAGGTCCTACGTGAGTCCAAGGCATACTAGATCCAAGGAAAAGCATTTCCCAATGAATCCCCAGGAATCAAGACCCAATGAGCATACTCTATCTAGGGAATCCACTATCATGTTTATGATACAAGGATCATCATCAAAGTAATATATTCATTGTTTTTCAATGTTATTCCATATGAGTTTATCCACTCACATTTTCAATTTCAACCAAATGGAAATAATGTGTATACCCACTCATATAACTATAAGTACAGATAATTCGAGGAATGAGTATACCCACTCAATTATAAAATTTATAAAAAACCGTTCAAACAATATAAGTTCCATATAATAAATTTAATTGAAAGTATCAAGATGCTAAAAAGGTAACTCCTCTCATGTTCATCCAATTGAATTAAATTCATTTATTAATAATCTTCTTCAAATTAAGAAATCATAAACATACCCCATGGGTGGTTCTATAAGGAATTAACATGGATATTTCAAATGGTACACCACATGGGTGGCCTTGCATTGGGAAACCACCATGAAACCATCTCAAATAAACCTAATAGAATCCCTAATGGGTCCAATTCAATTCGTTTCAATTAATAATTTAAATTTTATGGCTGCTTCGGAAAGTCTGGTATGTGGAATAATGGAGGGGAGACTAACAAAGCATCAAAACTAATTGAAAAAAGAACATAACACCTACCTTGGCTCGATATTAGAGTACTCATACTATATTAACTCTTGATTCATCTCAGATTAGAAGAAATATAGATAATAGAAAAATAACATTAGATTTGGGAAAATCATATGGCCCCTAAATAGTTTCTTTGATTGGAGGAAGAACGATGCTAGACTAAAAAGGAATATATTGCCTCCCAATGTGGATCCAGCGAGACATTCTGTGATTGAATCAGATATCGAATGAAGAAAACCCCTCAATTCCAATTATAGTCACTAAAATTATTAGTTTTATCCTATTCGAAGAAAAATAACATACTTAATTTAACCATGTTTATTAATTTTTTTAAATTCAATTTAAATAAGAATAATGATTATATTTAACACTAATATTATAGATGTGGTGAAATGGAGGGTAAAAAGAATGATCAAAAGTTCATCATGTTTTTCATATATAATTTCAATATCAAAATGATTCCAATAAACTAAATTGTATTAATATATTTTTAATTGATTTATTTTGACTTTGAAAATATATTTAAAATATAATAATTAATTAAATGAAAAATTCATTTCTAAACATCAATGTAGTATTTTTCACTATTCATCGAAAAATGAATCTTATAAAACAAATACTCAAAATTCACCAGAAGTTTTTTTAATTCACAATTCAAAAATTATGTCTAGTTTATAATTTTAAGTCTCTAAGAGTGTGAAAATTAAATTTTTTTATTGTTCGTAGAAGGGAAAAAATTAATACTTTTATGAAAATAGTATTTCTAAAGATATAATATTTATTTAAATGAACTTGGCAGTTTTAAACCTTAATACAGTATTTTCGGCTATTCATCGAAAAATGAAACTTATCATAAAAATACTAAAAACTCACCATAAGTTATTTTTTAAATTCCAAATTCAAAAATTATGTCTATTTTATAATATTAACAATCTAAGAGTGTCAAAATATAAGTTTTTTATTGTTCATAAAGGGGGAAAAAAGAAATTCCTTTAAGAAAATTGTATTTCAAAATATATAATAAATTTAAAAAATATGATCTATTTATGTGAAAAAATTTAAAAATTATTTATTATTATTAATTTTATTATATTTAATGGTTCTGTTATAACTATATCCTTTAAATAATTATAATAGTAGTTTTTTGTTTCATAGAAACATAGTGTTTCGTGTAATGCAAGCCAAGATGGTGTTTTGTAAAGTGTAATATTTTCATTTTGTTTCATATAATGTAATCAAAACATAGTGTTTTTATGTAAGAAAAAAAATCTATATTTAGTGTTTTGTAAATTGAAATATATCAAAAATATTGAATAAATTCAAAATAATTAAATTTAAAAAATCTCAGTGTGTTATATTCTACCCCCTTAAAAAGAATTTCACCTGCACAATTATTTTGGGTTATCGAGGGTTTAAAAATTGAATGTTTCATTCATCTAAAACCACATTGTAAAAATTAATACTAAAACATAATTTTTTTTAAAAAAAGTTGAACAATTAACAGTTTTCCAGAGTAACTCATAACGAAGATTCCACATTGGAGAACATAAGATGTATGTGAAAACATGTACATACAATGGAATTGAACCACATTCTTTTGAGAGAGATAGATAGAGAACATGTTTAAGATAATGTAAACAATAACAAAGTCATAAATATGTGGTTATCTAAAGTGTCAATTGATTCATTGGAAATGAAATTACTAGGATAACACTTGTTTTCATGATCCTTTCTCCAGAGTTGAATAATGAGAATAAATACTTAATCAAAAATAATCTCATCATTTAGATTTTTCTTCATCGGTTTTCACTTCATATCTTATTCCATGAAATGAAGGTGACTTTTTAATTCCTTAACCATTATTAGATCACGAGATCTGGATAAATATTGGATGAAATCACAATAAAAAAATAAACCGAGGTTATCCAATATGTATAAATACTCATATAGAGAGATAATAATTTAATCTCTAAAAAATAAAACAATTTCATAATGGGTTACTTTATGATCCATCCAGAAGATTAAAATCCAAAACATCAAAAGAAGGTTGATAAATTTCCAAATTAAACTTATTATTAATCCCCAAAATAACTTAGTGTATCTGTTAATTGTCCCAAAACACGAATGTGAATACCTCTATCATATATTCTCTTAAAACATAGTAATAACCTGGAGAACCACAACTACATTTGAAAATAAATTCATGATCCATCCATCCAAGTCAAATTATTTTACTCAAAGAAGAATGGGCCAACAAGGTGACCCCAGGATTAAGGAGGTATAAAATAGTGCAGACCAAGGGCATCCCCACTGATCAAGTTGACACCTTCTAGTTTAAAACAGTTAATAGAGATAAGGCTAGTGTTGATGGAGCTTTGGTCAGCTAAGGAATCCATGTAATCTGAGACCTTATTACCCTCATGCCATGTGTGAGTCACTTGGATGTTGTGTCGAATGAGACCTCAACATTTCCTAACCACATAGATATATTCCTCAAATATAAGAAATTATAAACATTATCCATGATAACATACAATAATTTGTCACAAAATCCATTATCAGTTCTGAGGTAATCACTAATTCCCAATGTACTTATTCATATCGAACATATACTTAGCATATCTTCAAAATTTCAACTATAGGAATAAATTATGAGCTATATTTCCCTTAATATTGTGTTTCCTGTTAAAATCAATATTCCATTAAATCACTTTTCAATATATTCATAACCATTAAACTTATCCTTGTTAATCCCTAATGGAAAAATTATACTAAAATACTTATATATCTCATAGTCTCTATATTACAAAACATATACTATTTAATCATAAAACATTATTCTTAAACCATTACTCTAGATTCATAATCTTAGTCTTTCCCCAAATAGAAAATATGAATCATGTCCTCGGGTTAGTCAACCTCAATAGAATAATTCTTCTTATGTTTAAAATAAACCCTACAATAATAAAATACCAGGCCATTCATATATCATTTATAGTCAATTTATCCTTAATTGTATAACCAATATTCATACTATATTATTAACTCTCTTCATAAGATTTCCACTTAATAAAATTATATTCATAATTCCAATACTTTTCATATCTAAAATATTTAATTTTAACCTTTTTTCGTCGAGCTAGAAGTATTAACTAAGACAATAAATATTTTTTGAGCAATAGTAATCATATAAAAAACAAGTAATCATAAAACGTTAATTATAGGAATCCTAAACCATAACATCTAACTTTAAATATATGGAAACTTAGAATTATCCTTCGATATATCCTTATAAATATCCTATGAAATATCCTTTGAAATATCCCTACGTATACCACTAATGTTTTCTTATCCTTGTTTCCAAAGTTGAATAAACCTTTAATATGATACCTAATATAGATACCCACACTTTTCATATATTAAAATTACACCACTTATGCAGAACATTTCATAAAGTACTCTAAAACATGACAAAGCTCTATATTAGTTTAATACATTTGTGAAAATGGAAGAAATTATTATAATTTGGTGAATGTTCCTCAATTTCTCCCATTATGATATTCCCCTTTAGTTTTTTACCTAAAATGTTTCTTTCAATCCATGGTAAAAACCAAGAAAATGGAAAGGGTGAGCTCAGATGTTCACTAATGGTAAAAAATGGGGCATGCAGACAAATTCATATATATAAGGGTATGAGAACATGATAATAAAAATATAAGATCATAAGATATGTATCAAAAATCATAAATAGTAATAATCACATAGATATTGGTAGTTTATAATATATGAATCATAATGATATACATAACATAATCCATGAAATAATAACATAATAAAAAGACATGGAATTTTTGGCTGATGCATTAGATATATAAAAACATTAATAGTAATAAAGTAATCACATGGAATTTCTTTTTATTATTATGGGTTCACTCCATATACCATCTTGGTAGATCATATAGAAATAGTTTTTCCATTATTCTTGCTATTGGATCCCAGAGTTGTCTATATAGAAAGATTCAGTGGATATAGTAGATTCTAATATTTCCTATGATATTATGCATGTAATCCTTTATAAACCTCTTTATGATTGAAGTTATACATAAATTCTTTAATGTTTTCATCCTCAAAAATAGAATCCTATTTTACAACATTAACATGTTCAATAAGTGATGAGTTTTGTTGGCAAAAATCCTTTACTTCGAATCAAATTTGTATCCACATAAGAGAAGTATGGAGAATCGTTGAATTAATAATTACCAATAAAAATATAATAAAAATAATATTTTTTTCAATTATTATAAATTAGTTCTTTTGGATTCACAACCCTTGATATATTTTAAATTATCATTTAGACCATTTTAGCTTGAAAAAATAAGTTCTTCTTCCTGGAAAGTTATTCTGAGTGAATTTACATTATTCATCAATAAATGTGATCTAAATGAAGTAATTGAAACATGCACTATTTTTTGGAATTATATATGGAATATTTTATGATGGTGAAAATACAAACTTATTTTGGAGTTGGGTATCTATGAAACACCCCTACTTTTTATAGGTATTTTCTTTGAAATAAATGTGATGTATTTGATTTCTTTCTTTATATGAAACCTTCAGTCTATATGAACCCATGATATAGTATAACTCTATAACCTATACATTGGATTGGATGGTATGAAAAGGATTAATGAAATTATGAAATATATATATAAATTTATTTTATATTCAAATGTATTGATTAATTATATATAAATAATCATTATTTTTTTAATAAAATAATTCAAGGATTTAAAAGCCAGTTTTTAAAAGAATAATATGTAATTTTTTAACATATTATGTATTAAATTATATAATAAGTATATTTATAAATATTCTAAAGTAATTTAAATCGAATATATTTTTTAGGTAGGAATATTGAATTATACCTTAGTTATCTAAAGGTTAGGATTGATGATAATTTCATTTAATGCTAAAAAAAGTTATTTTTTTATGAAATTGTTTTTATGTGAGAAATGTTTTTTTTATAATAAAATAAATTATTCATTATTTTTTAATATTTTTAATTAAATTTATGTATTATATATTAAATAAAATTAATTAACATTCATTTTAACGTTTTAACTAGGGAATGAATGAATATAAATTCAATTTTATTAAAAATGAATTTTTTAAAAATTGAGTTTTCATTTTGTTTCACTCACTTATTTTAAAATTAATTTATTACACATATATAAACTGATTTTTATAAATTAATTCCATTTTTTATCATTGTATAAAAAAATTAATTATTCCACTTTCACTTTTTGTCAAAATAAATTGTAAAATCAGTAAAAATATGTTGCCACTATTAATGTAAAAACAACTTTACTAGGGATTAAACAAGAGATAATGGGAAATGGAACATAAAAGTTGATAACTGTTTTTTCTCAAAGATATTTGGATGCTATATTACCGTAATTTTTATTTATTATACATTTGGTGCCTCTTTCATAAGAAAGTGACATTATATTATTTATATATTTGAAATAATTCAATGAGTGTTGTCCCTCACATAATGATGGGAACCTCTTCAAAACCATTACTCATGAGTTTTATGCCATCAATATCATTCAATATCTAGTCCAAATACTTCCATCATTCCTCAAATTCATCATATAGTCATTTTTCTAATTCTAAGATCAATATTTCAAGGCATATGTTGTTAGAAAAATGAGATCTGTCATAGAAGATGTAAATATCATAACTATGAACATAGAAATTAATTTCTTTATAAATATACACTATAATTATTTTAACTACAATGAAATTCTGAGTCTTGTATCATAAATATTATTTTATTTTATTACGGTGATGGACCAACCATTTTCCACCTCCTTTCAATCTAATGTGAAATGAATGTATCGCTCGTGTGTGTGTATGGACTACCTCTTCCACCTTTTAATATGATTCATTTTTTATCACCCCATCACATTAAGATAAAAATGTAGTATTTTATAAATATATATTATATTCATTAGATAAATTTGATTTTTTAATTCAAATAAATTTTTTATCTTTTTTGCTTCTTTTGGTTATAAAATTAAAAAACAACATTAATTAGTACATACAGACTACATTTTTATGAATGGAGTAATCCATTTTTCTACCATAACATTTATGGATGGATATAATTATTAATATAATGAATATATATGATTAATATATCCTAATTTATATTTTGTATTTTCTGAAATTAAGACCATTGTACAAGGATTAGAATTGGCGACCTGAAACAAACACAAAATATTTAACAGTTAACACCTGGAAATAAAGATTTTAATAAATAATGATTTAAAAATGGGTATTGAAATATTATAAAATCATTATATGTGATATTATAAGAACATACATAGTTCTATTATAGATCTAAAATAAATTTAAATTTATTATACATGTAGTGATAGATCATACAAATCAAGTCAAATTTAAGGTAAGGGTTATATGTTACAATCTTATTTTTCCATGGATTTTTTAATGCTAAAATTTATAATGATAAAATTGTTTGAAATATCACCAATAAATATAATTTATTTTCATCTAAAATTTAATTTCTAAAAATTTATAGTTCTATTCTCATTTTACTATTTCAATGCAAGAAAAATTAAGTTAGAATATTTTTAAGGAAAAATGACTTTGATTTTCGATTCAGTCAATAATATTATTATTTCAATAATATATTTTCATTAAAATGTTTTCAATAGTTCTTTTACAATTTACAATTCATTTTTTAATTCATTTTTTACATTATTTTAAATTCTATAAAAAAATTAACATCAAAATTCTTTTATCTTTCCAAATGAGTTATTTTTACCAAAAGTTTTAATGGAAGATTACCATTAATGTACACAACATGAAAAACATTTAAAAAATTAAAGAAAACTATTTTAACTTGTAATTAATTAACATGTTTTCATGGTTCAATTCTGTGATAACTTTTTCCATAATACTTTTGGATATTTTTATATTTGAAATATGAGATTTCAAAATGAATATAGTATTTTCCCAAATAAATATTCTTCTAATATTTTAAATACCAATTAAAATTATGATAACATCCCCTAATGTAAATAAATATTAACTAGGGATATGATTATATGACACTAACAAAATAATTTCTCTAGATGTTTGTTGATTATAGTGAATAAATATTAATAAAACCAATTATCATTTCAACATTTTAAGCAAGGATGAAATGAAAAATGTTTCCATCATATTATCATGTTTATATGAATGGGTAATGATTATTTGATGGGTGGATCGATTATATACCTCAGATGAATTTGGGAACGAATAATGTATTCTGATCTAAAAGAAAAGGGGGAAGGATATCCCAATCCCAAAATAGGGTACATGAACAAGGTATGAAAACAGTTAACACATTCCCATTATAGTATTATGCACGAGGTATGTAAGCTATTAATTTATAGTCATTTAATATAGACATAAAAATTCCCCTACTATCTTCATAGATTTTATGAACAATGTTTTTAGTGATTTCTGTTATCAATTTATGGTAATATTTATAAAGTATATTCTTTTATATTCAATGAGAAATTCAGAACATGAATACCACTTGAGTTTTGTGCTAAAGATCATAAGAAATGTGATGTTTTATTTAAACTTTTTCAAGTGTAAATTTTGTCTTAAAAATATTTATTTATTAGGAAATATAATCTCAAGGGAGGGAATATCATTGAATCCATATAAGATTAAAGTTATTAAACATTTCCCTAGACTAACCATTATGGTTGATATCCACAGTTTTTAGGGATTCATTCGATATTATCAACCATTTCCTAAATTTTTTCTCAAATATATCCAATCTAATGACATAGTTAACTCATAAGGGAGTCATGTTTATTTGGATGGATGAATGTGGAGAAAATTTCTAGGAATTAATGAGATGTTTTTCAAGTGAACCCATGATCACACTACCCTATAGTGGGTAAGGAATTTTGATTTATAGTTATTCATTAAAAAATCAGTTGATATGTGTTCTTATATAGAATTATATGGTGTTATCATATTCTTTACTCTAACTGAATATTCATGAGAAAATTACCAGACTCATGCTTTTGTGTTAATAGCTATAATCATTTAATTGATCATATAGAGGCATTATTTATATTTTAAATGGTATCTAATATATAATAATCTTAAAAGTTTCAAATATATTCAACTATAAAGAGTTAAATATTCACTAAAAAAGATTTCTATAGTATATTAATGATTACTACTACTCAATCTATTATCACCCTATGAATGCAAAAGATGTAATATATTCTTTGAGTTATAAGGAAAATGTTATATTATCTATGATAATGATCAAAATGATCTATTTTTTTGTAATATATGTATCCTAAAATCATCATGTAATAAGATAAATCATACCCCTCACATATGAGTGATCAACCTTCTATCCATTTGATGATCTAATAGGTGACAAAGAAAGATGGGGAGATGCAAAAAAAGGTGGTAAATATTTGTGACTTCAAAATTGATTATGTTGGACTGATAATGTTCACAAACCTAGTATATGTCCAATCAATTCAAGACTTGATGAAGGAGATGTCGGAAGAAACACCATGCTCATCATTATCTATTTTTAAAGTATGTAGGAAGATGTATAGAGGACTGAAATAGTATTACAGATGGGATATCATGAAGAGAGAGATTATATCGTATATATCCCATTGTCTATTATTTCATCATGTTATCCCTTAGAGATAGAAGTATACGGGGTTTACGATGATTGATGAAATTTTGAGGAAAAATTAATCTTAATGGGGGTAGAATGTAACACCTCAATATTTTATATTCTTTACCATTGAAATATCCATGATACATTTTATAGATTTCTATAAATTCAACATTGAGTTTATATGAAACCGTGATATAATGTAGCATTATAAAAAACATCTGGATTGAATGGTATGAGTTGGATTAAGAAAATCAGGAAATATATTTGTTTTATTTTCATAAATTCAAATGTCTTTACTAATTCCTAATAAATAATCACTATATTTTTAATAAAATGATTTAAATTCTCAGAGACCTATTTTTCAAATAAATTAAATTTTTTCAATATTTTATGAATTATTATATAAAAAATTCAATTAATCAATACTGAAAGATTTATTAAAATTAAATTTATTGGTAATTTATTAATCAAAACCCCTAAATTAGTCATCTAAATTTTATGAATGAATATAATGTCATTTAATGGAAAGAATTTTTTTTTAAAATTTATTTTTATATGTGAAATATTTTTTAGCATATTGAATTAAAAAATAATAATTTAGTATTGGTTTTAATTAAATTAATAGATTTTATATTATTTTAAATTTATAAAATTCATTATATTTTATTTACTAGGAATGTAATTAATGTAAATTCAATTTTATGATTAAAAAAATTGTTTTAAATTGGATTTTCATTTCATTTTGTGCACATATTTTAAAATTATTTTTCCAAACATAGAATTTAATTTTTTGTATAATATATTCCATATTTTTTTTTAAAATTACAAAAAAATTTTGAGTTTGTTTTTAAATTTTTTTCATAACAAAAATCGACGTTTTTAAAAATTTGTTACCGTATTTAATGATACCATGCGTTTACTAGGGTGTTATACTTATAAATTTGAAAATAATTTCACATCAACATGTATAGATATTATTGAATATAGATATTTGTGTCCTATATTATACTACATTTTAATACGTTTCCATTCTAAATCACTATATCAGGAAATTAATATTATACTATTCAAATCTTTTAACTTCACTCGATTATAAAAAGAATCATTTTTTCCACACTTATTCATGAATTTTGGGCATTCTAGATTAGGGGAAACCAACACCATAAACTTGGTAGATTTTTACCCAAAATACTATATCTCATTGTTTTTTCCAAATACCATTATTTTTTGTCTTATTATGTAATCCAATTGAGGTCTCTCAAATAACTGGTGTAAATCTTAACCGAGATCAGTTAATTTTATTTCTTCTTTCATATCCTATAGACATATTGTATACCTAACAACATTACAAATATTGTATAAAAATATATTGATATGTTATTAGTATAATATAACAACCATTCTGAACCTCTTTTCCATGAAATGGGTAATGAATTTTGTGCTTGAGCATACACATGGTCTACCACATCCACTTAGCCATATGACCCATTTTTCAACATCACCTAATTTTTTTATATAATTTGTTATTATATATATATGTATATGTATATGTATATGTACTTGTGATATTTATGTTATAACTATGATTATATAATGATAAATTACTATTTTTCATACTTTCTATAATTATCTAAAAAATGAAATTAGCATTCATGTGTACGTATGGACTACCAACAATATAAACTGTGTAACCCATTTTTCTATCTCCACCATTTTCTATATTTAAAAATATGTATATAATTAATAAATATAATATTAATTTTATGATAACCATTATTTAGTATATGGAACCATGATAAATGTACAATTACTAGAACTTCTAAATAGAAACATACATGAACAATGAAATAGTTAAAACCAATAAAAAATGACTTTAACAAAGAATTATTTCAATATTTGGTTACAAAATATTATAAATACATCATATATGATATTATAATTGTGTATATGGTTCTATGATATAATTATAATTCACTAAAATTTTATTATATAGGATTTTATAGTTCACAAAAAGATTGTCGGGATTGAGGTAACTAATTTATGTTATAATCTCATTTCTATCAATATCATTTATATTTAAATTTTGAATTATTAAATTATATGATCTATATCTCAAAAATATAATATCTTATATTATCCCATAGTTCTATTCATAATTAATTTTTTTCATTTCATTTTTCTTTTTTAGAGTACTCAAAATTTCGAAAGAATGTTTTTATGGAAAAATGATAACTATTTGAATTTCATCATGAAACATATTCTTACTTGTATGTATTTTTTTAACACTATCTTCCAGAATATTTCTAATATAATTCAATAATTTTTTAAATATTTTTTTATCATTTTTATAATCTCAATTAAAAATTCTAAAAATAATCATTTCATCATTTTTTGAACACGTTTCTTTTTACCATTGTTGTGAAAAGAAATGTTTCATCATAAAATATATGGATGATTATTTACCCTTAGTCAAGAACACACTTTTTTTTAAGAATCATTTACAAGTTTCAATTATTCTTTTCAAAAAATATTTCCAAATTATTTTGGATGATTTTTATTTTACAATTTTATTTTAAAAACAGTAGGTTATCTTCATCAATAAATATTCCAATTATCTTTTAAAAAAATATTATTGCATCCTTTAATGTTACATATTACTCACCAAGTATATGATTCAATGATACCAAATTTTTTATTATTCCATATAATTTTTCAATATAATCATTAAATATTAATTGAACATTTCTTCTTTTCCACTACTTATGATCTAATGAAATGATAAATTTTTTCAACATCTTTTAACATACATATTATTAAATTATGATTATGTGACTAGTGCATTCACTATATAATTAAAATGAAAAGGTTTAATATTATTTATTTTTAAGCTCAGTAGTTACATTGGAGGTTATCCCAACACCAAATGAGGGTTCATTGGGGGTTATCCCTGTAAAGACCCGTAAATTCCAAGTAAATTTTTTTTTCTAAATTTTGTTTGGAATTATACAAGAACGCAATTTCTGACGGCGCCTGATTCCGAGGCCCGGTGTGCCTGGAATAAATTTATGAAGTTTGGCTCGGGTACGTTCAGTGAACGGACGAGTAGGTTTTTCTAACTTTTGAACCGGTGCTCGGAATCGAATGCTGAGGGCACCGATGGAATCGCAGCACCGGTAATTTCTTAGAAACGCCTCTTCCAGAGTTGCGTTTTCTCAGGTGTGGTTTTTAATTTTCGGGCTTAAAGTTAAGAAATAAAATAAATTGTGCGACAAACTTTATTTTATTTCACTTAAGCCGCTTGGAAGCCACTTGAAGCCACTTAAAGAAGCATAAGCCGAGTTGTTGGGGATAGGGTGCTATCCAAAAATATCCTACCGTCTTGGTAGGATATTTGTGAGGTGGGACCCGCACGAGCCCCACCGTTTCTTTTCCGCTAAGTAACGCACCCGCGAAAACCTGTCATTATTAAAGTCAACTGACGCGTTTTCTTATTTTCTTAACGCACCAATTAATTGGGCGGTTTTCTTTGTTGAATTAATTGGGCAGTTTATTTCGTTGAATTAATTCTACAAATTAATGGGTCGTTATTTATCTCTTTATTCATTTCTTAACCGGTTTGAAATCCATTGGCGTAGTAATAAAATAAGGCCAACACACCCTCTTTTTTTTTGTAATTTTGTGTTTAACCTTGAAGAACCTCTGAGAATTTATTTCACTTAAGCCGCTTGGAAGCCACTTGAAGCCACATAAAGCAGCTTAAGCTGAGTTGTTTCGGATAGGGTGCTATCCAAAAATATCCTACCCTCTTGGTAGGATATTTGTGAGGTGGGACCCGCACGAGCCCCACCGTTTCTTTTCCGCTATGAAACGCACCCGCGAAAACTCGTCATTATGAAAGTCAACTGATGTGTTTTCTTATTTTCTTAACGCACCAATTAATTGGGCAGTTTTCTCCGTTGAATTAATTGGGTAGTTTATTTCGATGAATTAATTCTACAAATTAATGGGTTGTTATTTATCTCTTTATTCGTTTCTTAACCGGTTTGAAATCTGTTGGCGTAGTAATTAAATAAGGCCAACACACCATCTTTTTTTTGTAATCTTGTGTTAAACCTTGAAGAACCTCTGATAATTCTTCATCCTCCTTCGCGAAGAATGCGAAGAACGCGAAGAATGCGAAGAACGCGAAGAACGCTCCGACCTCCGACGAAGATCGCCAAACCCCCGGAGATCGACGACGTGACGCCGACGACTCTCCTTCCACGATGTTTCCTCCGCGACGAGAAAATCCGCGATGAACCCTCACGTGAAGACTTGACGAGGTAGGGGTTGTTGTGAATTTTTCATATTCTGGTGAACGTTTCTTTAAAGGTAAAGAACCTGGTTTAGATGAACAATATTATTTTATTAAAATTGTTGGTTCTTGTGTTGAATAATTTTCTCCCGTTGTTTTATCTAACGCGGAGGGTGCGGGCCAAACGAACATGGCCCGACAACCCTCCGCCGTTCTTCGTGGTTGTGCGGTTTTGGCGGGCAACGGAAAATCATGGCGCAAGGGCAGTTTTTTGTTTCCGCAGTGAAAAACGTAACCCGAGAGGAGCACCGGCGCAGACGGGAAGGAAAACGGACCACCGGAGCAACTCCGGTGGCCCGCGGAAGATTCCGGCGGCGCCGGCAGCCGGAGGCGGCGGCGCCCCGGTACCCCTTCGGACGAGGCCGCCGCGGCTGAAGCTGTGGCCGTGCGAGTCCGGTTCGCCCGCACGGGACGCGGCAGAAGCCGCGTCCGCGGTTCTCCAGCGCGGCCCACGTGGGGTCGTGGCATCTCCAGACTGCGGGGGCAGCGCCCCGTGGCGCCCAGGCGCTCGGCTGCTCGGCCGAGCCGAGCCAGGCCGGTCCGACCGGCCGCGCCGCGCCTAGGCCGGACCGGACCGGGTCCGGCCGGGTGGGACCGGGTCGAGTCGACCCGGTTCGGCCGACCCAGGGGGGGTCGGGCCGGGTCGGCCCGGGCCCGGACCCCCCATCTACTGACTATTTTCGGTCAAATTCACGTAACTTGAGCTACGGGCCTCCAAACGACGCGCCGTCAGCAGCAACGCGATCCTTGGATCGATACGGTCGTTTCGGTATATCGCACTCAAGGTTTCGGAATACATTGGGTTCGGGCGGGTTGGTTCGTACACGAAACCAACCGGGCCCTTAGAGCAGAAACGCTCATATCTTGAGCTAAGGACGTCCGATTGACGTGTCGTTGACTTTGATGGATTACTCTAAGGGAGACGAATATTTTTCCTTACTCTGCTCGAGGTTTGGACGCAGTTGGAGTGCGGTCATGTTGGTTTTAACTTAAAAATCAACCGGGCCCCCGGGACAAAAAAGCCAATAACTTCCAGACCGGGTGTCCGATTGACGCGCCGTCTGTTTTGTTGCATTCCTGTTGACGATACGGAACTTTTGGCATCCCCCACCCAAGTTTTGGATCCAGTTGGGTTATAGCCGGGTTGGATTGTACCCGAAATCCAACCTGGCCCCTGAAACGGAAAAACTGTTATCTTTCAGACCAGACGTCTGTTTGACGAACCGTCAGCGGCGTTGGTGATCTCGTCGAGAAACGGTCCCTATGAGTATACCTTATGGGAGTTCGGGGTAAAGTAGAGATACGTCCGGGTTGGTTCCCTTACGAAACCAACCAGGCCCCTGGGACGAAAAGGCTAATAACTCACAGATCGGGCGTCCGATTGACGCGCCGTCTATTGCGTTGAGACCTCTATGACGAGGTGGCCCTTTGAGATACTTCTTCGTGGGACTTTGAGATACTTGGAGTATCAACTTGTAGCTCGTGGAGCGGACCCTCCCAGAGATGAGTGTATGGAGTACGGAGACCGTGTAGCCGGCAGAGACCTGAAGACTGCTTGTCCGATTCGATTCGGAGTGACTTACGTAGCCCAGTGGGGAGCACTACTTTGTGAGGTGGCAGACCCACAGCGGAGGAGAATAACTATGTGAGGTGGTAGACCCGCGGTACTCGATAGGAGGAGTACCTCTGCAGGCTATGAGGGGGGAGCACTACTGTGTTTTGGTGGCAGACCCCGGCGGGAAGCACTACTGTGTGAAGTGACAGGCCCGCGTTAGTCGAGAGGAGGAGTACCTCAGCAGTCTTAGGTTATTGAGCAGTACCTCGGAGTCGTGATAGGACCATTGTACACTCTAGAGGCGGAGCTCTTCAGCAGTTACGGTTTCGATAATGAAAATCTTGGCTTGAGCTGAGACTTTAGACCTTTGTGTATACCTCATGATTAAGATGGGTCACTTGATAACTTAGGTATATGTATGGGCATATACCTGGGTAGTGGTTATCTGTTGATTTAATGATCCTTGTGTTTCCTCATGGCTGAGATGGGTTACTTGGTAACTTAGGTATATGTATGGGAATATACATAAGTAGAAGTTATCTGTTGAGATCTTCTTTGTGGTTATCCTTGTGGGTTTTAGAGAGACCTAGAGGGTCTCGGTGTCCCAACTGAGTATCGTTATACTCACCCCTGCACGGGCTATGCCCGCACCTCGTTGTGTTGGTTACAGACGACAGGCCGTGCTGATGGAGGCCGAGTTTTCGAGGATTGGACGGTACCCGGAGGTGGACTACACGATGAGTCAGTACCCAGAGGTGGAATACACGACGATACGACACACGGAGGAGGTTGACGGACGAGAGCGTTGAGGAGGCTATCTGTACCGACCCTTCAGGATGGATCTGTGGCCAATGATCCAGGAGCTGCACTATCTGTACCTACCCATCAGGAAGGATCCGAGGAGGATGACCCAGGAGTTGCTGCCTTCCTCCAGCTGTTTGTCTTTTTCTGTTGTACTTTCGTTCAGTTGTAGTTGTACTTCTTTTGGGTTTGTATTCTGGCCCATTTACTTTTCCGCACTTTCTCTTTGTACATTGTGTTTACTTCCGCTTGTTCTCTGTAGTGTTTGTTTACTTTTATAAAAGAAATTCCTTCCCAGTTATTGGGATTTACACCTTTGG